>CM035841.1:281433067-283833067 GCA_020510985.1 Pholidichthys leucotaenia
GGAACGTCTGTGCAGCCCCTTTAAGCCCGAATGGCATGCGGAAAAACTCGAATAGGCCAAATGGAGTTATCACCGCTGTTTTGGGTATGTCCTCAGCGCGCACTGGGACTTGATGGTAACCGCGGACCAAGTCTATTTTAGAAAAAACACGCGCCCCTGCCAAATGAACGGAAAAATCTTGGATATGAGGGATTGGGTAGCGGTCATGCGCTGTGGCGTTGTTCAACCTGCAGAAATCCCCGCAAGGTTGCCACGAATCGTCAGCTTTCGGGACCATGTGTAGCGGGGAAGCCCATGGGCTGTTCGAACGCCTGATGATGCCCAACCTCTCCAGGTTGGCGAACTCCTCGCGCGCTATGGCCAGTTTAGCTGCGTCCAAACGCCGAGGTTTTGCAAAAACGGGCGGCCCAGTGGTGGTAATAAAATGTTCCACCCCGTGTTTAGCGACGGCTGCCGAAAATGTGGGGACCGTGAGTGCTGGGAACTGAGTGAGCAGTGTGTGGAACTTACCGCTTGCAGCTGTGACGTTGGCTTGTGCTGTTGGCCGGGTCGCTCGAGCTGTACAGGGAATAGAATCAAAAGAAAGTGCATTAACCAGGCGCCTGTTAGCGACATCAACCAACAAACCATGTGAGCACAAAAAATCAGCCCCCAATATATTGAAATTTAACGCTGCTATGACAAAAGTCCACTCAAATGTACGGCCGTGTAGAGACAGAAGCAGAGTCCTCTCACCAAAGGTCTTAATCTCCGAGCCGTTCGCTGCTGCCGTCTCGGGGCCGCTGGAACCTGCCAGCCGGTCAGCGTAGGAAGGCATGATGAAACTCAACTGGGCGCCTGTGTCCACGAGGAAATGCCTCCCCGAGCGTGCGTCTGTCAAGTAGAGCAGCTTGTTCTCCTCCCCGAGGGTCGCAGCTGCTACCGACCCTTGGTCTTGGCATTTCCCGAACGCTTGAACTGGCACGGTGGTATACATTTGCGTGCCTTCTCTGCAAAGCGGTGGTGATAGAAACAAAGGGTGTCTCCTCTGCGTTCCTTCCCCCCGCCGCTGCCGTCGTCGGTGGTTCTGCTACCGCTGTCCCTGGCTCCCCGCCATCTCCGGCCGTCGCACCGAGCTCCGTCGCTGCCGCCGTGGTCGCGTCCTTTCTGCTGACATTGACAATCCAATGCACCTCCCGGGCCAGCGCACGGTAGCCCCGCTGGGCCAACAACAGCGAACTGGCCAGGGCCACTCTCATCGCTGACGGCAGGGTCCTGAGGAAGAGGTGGGTAAAGATGAAGTGGTCATCGTCTGAGCCTTTCAACCTCAGCATCTTCTCCATCAGGTCAATGGGCGTGCAATCTCTCAACTCAGTCAGCGCCAGGAGTCTCTCTGCTCTCTCCTCAACCGAGAGAGTGTAGTGCTGGATGAGTGCAGCCTTCAACGTGCCGTATTTGTCGCTGGCTGGTGGCTGCTCCAGAAGGCTCTCCACATGCTGAGCCATGTGGTTATCGAGCTTTGCGATCACATGGTAGAATTTCGTGTCATCTACCGATATTCCCCGGAGGGTGAATTGTGGCTCAACCAGGTGGAACCAGGAGCGTAGGTTGTGCTGCAAAAAGTCCGGTAACTGGACCGTAACGGCATACGCTTGGCTGGGGGCTCCCAACGAGGCTGGCCCCCGGGAATTCTCTTCTTGCTGCATGCTACGTCTTGGGTCACCAGTGTGGAGTGTGTAATTGACAAGGCAGGTTTGTCTCAAGGCAGTTTATTACACGTCTCCAACATGAGCAAAGTAGAAAGAGGACATCTCAGAAAAAACTCGTCCCTTATATACCCAGGTCTCCCCACAGCTCACAAGTCACATTGCATTCAAATCAAAAGTAACAATGCATTTCCTCTTTAATCCCTTAGCATCCCCCTCACAGTCTTTGGCCCACAAAGGATCCTCCAAGCAGTCTCTTGGCACACAAAGGGTCCTCCAAGCAGTCTCCTGCATACCAAAGGTTACACTTTCACAGCTTCCTGTTATCTCCAAGGAAACTCTGCACTTTGTTCTTATTTAAGATGTGAGGCATTATGTCAGGCATTAAGTAAGTCACATGTGTGGCTACATCATCAGAAACACACTACGCCGCCAGGGACTCAAATCCTGCAGTGCCAGACGTGTCCCCCTGCTTAAGCCAGTACATGTCCAGGCCCGTCTAAAGTTTGCTAGAGAGCATCTGGATGATCCAGAAGAGGATTGGGAGAATGTCATATGGTCAGATGAAACCAAAATAGAACTTTTTGGTAAAAACTCAACTTGTCGTGTTTGGAGGAGAAAGAACACCATACCTACTGTGAAGCATGGGGGTGGAAACATCATACTTTGGGGCTATTTTTCTGCAAAGGGACCAGGACGACTGATCCGTGTAAAGATAGAATGAATGGGGCCATGTATGGTGAGATTTTGAGTGAAAACCTCCCTCCACCAGCAAGGGCATTGAAGATGAAACGTGGCTGGGTCTTTCAGCATGACAATGATCCCAAACACACCGCCCGGGCAACGAAGGAGTGGCTTCGTAAGAAGCAGTTCAAGGTCCTGGAGTGGCCTAGCCAATCTCCAGATCTCAACCCCATAGAAAATCTTTGGAGGGAGTTGAAAGTCCGTGTTGCCCAGCGACAGCCCCAAAACATCACTGCTCTAGAGGAGATCTGCATGGAGGAATGGGCCAAAATACCAGCAACAGTGTGTGAAAACCTTTTGGAAACTTACAGAAAACGTTTGACCTCTGTCATTGCCAACAAAGGGTATATAACAAAGTATTGAGATGAACTTTTGTTATTGACCAAATACTTATTTTACCGAGGAATTTACCAATTAATTCATTAAAAATCCTTCAATGTGATTTTCTGGATTTTTTTTTCTTATTTTGTCTCTCATAGTTGATGTATACCTATGATGAAAATTGGAGACCTCTCTCATCTTTTAAGTGGGAGAACTTGTACAATTGGTGGCTGACTAAATACTTTTTTACCCCACTGTACCTGAGAAAGCAGAAAAAGATTCAAAACACCTGGACATCAAACTTTAAAATATACATCAAATTAAACGGATCACCTGAAGAAGCCAAGGTCATTAACATCCATAATATTATGGAACTGGACAAATATCAATGAATATTATGAACTGGAGTCGACAGCAACAACAGACAATTGTAGGACACTGAAGGGATATACTCATCTGCTACAAGACATTTAACAACATGAAGCAAAAGATCAACAAACAGGAACAACAGGAACTGAAAGTTTTTGAATATACAGATCATAACCCACAGGACGTAGAATATAACATAGACCCTGACAATAATTTATTTAGCTCCATCAATAATAACTGTAGTTACTACACGGATGAACAGTTTAACACAATGGTCACATCTGATTTCAATATTTCTATGATCCACTTCAACAGCAGAAGTCTCTATGCCAACTTTAATAACATTAAAGATTATTTACATCAGTTTAAAGAGCCATTCAATATTGTGGCAATATCAGAGACGTGGCTCAGTGAAGAGAAAGGAGTGGATTTTACCATGGATGGCTATGAATTAAATTATATAAATAGAAAAGTGAAAAAAGAAGGAGGAGTCGCAATTTATGTTGACAAGAGCTTGAAATACAAGGTTGTTGAAAATCTGTCAGTAACTGTGGATGATTTATTTGAATGTATTACAATAGAAATCTGTCTGGACAATGTGAAGAATATAGTAGTGAGCTGTGTATATAGAACACCTGGATCAAACATTGACCTATTTAAGGACTGGATGGAAAAAATGTATGCAAAACTAACTCATAAAGTTATGTTCATCTGTGGGGATTTCAGTATAGATCTGATGAATTCAAAACAACATAGTTTGACAGAAGAATTTATCAACACAATGTACAGTATGGGCTTACATCCAACAATTACTGGACCTAGCAGAATCACGTCACACAGTGCCACACTAATAGATAACATATTCACAAACATTATGGAAAATAATATCAGGAGTGGGCTTTTATTGAATGATATCAGTGACCACCTGCCGATTTTTGTTGTCTATCAATGTGATTATAGGAAGAAAAAGTATACCAAAAATATTAAATATAAAAGAATAAGAACCGAAGAATCTATGTATTTACTGGCAAAGGAATTATTAATACAAGATTGGAAGATAGTTTATGATGAAAATGATATAAATAAAGCATATGATAAATTTTTGCAAATATTTCAATCATTGTACAATAAAAACTGTCCTATAAAACAATACAGTGACAGACAACAAAACAAAAATATTCCTTGGGTCACCAAAGGGTTAATAAATGCATGTAAAAAGAATACATTATATAAACAATTCATTAAGTGCAGAATGGTGGAGGCTGAGATCAAATATAAAAGATATAAAAATAAGCTTACTAATATAATGAGGACCTGTAAGAAAGAATATTACAACAGAATATTAGAGGATAATAAAAATAACTTAAGAGGAATATGGCAAGTACTCAATGGGATTATTAGTAATCGACCTAAGAATGCTAATTATCCAGAATATTTTATTGAAAATGGCAATTTGATAAATAATATGGAGGATGTGGTCAGTGGTTTCAATAAATTTTTTGTAAACGTTGGTCCTGAATTAGCAAAATCAATAGTGGCAACAGAAACAAACAACAGTGGTTCTGTAAATGAAATAGAAGATAGAAATCGAAACACAATCTTTTTGGGTGCAGTTACTGAAAAGGAAATTATCGAGACTGTGAGTAAATTTAAGAACAAAAAAATCAACGGACTGGAATGAAATTGACATGACAATAGTGAAAAAAGTAATTGAAGGAATTGTTAAGCCACTCACCCACATCTGTAACCTGTCATTTCAAACTGGTAAATTTCCAAACAAAATGAAAATAGCAAAAGTAATACCTCTATACAAAACAGGAGACAGTCATTGTTTCACAAATTACAGGCCAGTCTCTTTACTCTCACAATTCTCCAAAATACTTGAAAAAATCTTCACTAAGAGACTGGATGATTTCATTGAAAAACACAACCTCCTTACAGACAGCCAGTATGGTTTTAGAGCAGATAAATCTACATCTTTGGCACTGATCGAACTTATAGAAGAAATTACTAGTTGTATAGATAAAAAAAAGTTTGCTGTAGGAGTATTTATAGATTTAAAGAAAGCTTTTGACACCATTGACCACAGAATACTACTAAGGAAACTGGAGAGGTATGGGATAAGAGGGGTCGAACTGAGTTGGGTGGAAAGTTATTTAAGTAACAGACAACTGACATGAGTTCAGATCCAGGGAACACGCACACAGGCTCGAGTCAATTGCAACAAAGGTTTATTAAATAGTGAGTGTGTGTGGATGTGTGAGTGCGGGAGTTGATGTGCTGCTGGAGGACAGGATGCACCGAGGGCAGAGCAGCGCGCCGTACAGCCAGACAACCTTGCAGATGTTTCCGGTGGTGAGCCGCAGGTCTCCTGCCTGGAGGACAGCGCTCCAATGCGCGCTCAGCACAGCGGGTGAGAGAGGAGCTGACGAGGAGAGGTTCCGCCGCCAAGGAATCCACCTGTGCACAGGGGAGAAGGACTGGAGAAAAGGTGAGTAATAGAATGATGGCTTACATAGGAGACGATGGTTGAAGATCTTAGGAGAGTCATGGAGAAGGCGAGTGTGGGTAGCACAATCTCAGATGAGCAGACGACTCCAGGCTGAAGCGCAGGGCAGAGCGGGCTAAATAGCCCGGGCTTGATGAGACGCAGGTGTGTTCACAGCTGGAGCTAGAGATGGGCGAGAGTGAGCTGTGACAGTACTCCCCCCCCCCCCCGAGAAGTGCCTCCCGGCACTGGCTTACCTGGGTGCGCCAGATGGAACTCCGAGATGAGGCGTTTGTCCAGCACAAACGATGGATGCACCCAGGACCTCCATTCGAGGATATACCCCTCCCAATCCACCAGGTATTGCAGCCCGCGACCTCGGTGGCGGGAGTCCAAGATGGAAGAGACCCTCCACGCCGGGTCGCCGTCGATGATCACAGGAGGGGGAGGAGCCCTAGGAGGAGGACAAAGAGGGTGAGACACCACAGGCTTAACACGGGAAACATGGAATGTCGGGCAGACACAGAGGGAGGGGGGGAGAGCCAGACGCACAGCTACCGGGTTGATGATTTTTGTGATTGGGTAGGGGCCAATGAAGCGCCGAGCCAGCTTCTTCTTCTCGGCCTTCAGGTGGATATCCCGCATAGACAGCCAGACTTGCTGACCCACCTCATAGCGCAGAGCGGCCCTCCTGTGGCGATTAGCCGCCCTGGTGTTGCGCTCAGCTGTGCGTAAAAGCGCACGGCGCACCGTTGTCCATATGCGCAGACAACGCCTGAGATGGGCCTGGATGGAAGGCACCGCCACCTCCCCCTCCTCTTCAGGGAACAACGGGGGGTCATACCCAAGTGATGCTCGGAAGGGGGACATCCCGATCGCCCATGACAAAGTGGCGTTGTGTGCATATTCAACCCAGGGCAGATGTGCGCTCCAGGAGGAAGGATTGGAGGAGGTGACGCAGCGCAGAGCGGCCTCCAATTCCTGGTTCATCCGCTCGCACTGCCCGTTGGACTGGGGGTGGTGGCCGGAGGACAAACTCACCGTGGCCCCCAGGGCTTTGCAGAAACACGACCAGACTCTGGACACAAACTGGGGACCCCGGTCAGAGACGATATCCGCTGGGATCCCATGCGGCCTCACGACGTGTTGGACCAATAGGTCCGCCGTCTCCCGAGCAGTAGGAAGACCATGGAGTGGAACGAAGTGGGCAGTCTTGGAAAATCTGTCCACGATCGTCAGGATGGTGGTGAAGGAGTTGGAAGACGGGAGACCGGTAACGAAGTCCAAGGCCACATGGGACCAGGGTCTGCTGGGGGTCGGCAGAGGGTGGAGAAGACCAGCTGGGAGAGAGGAAGACGTCTTCCCAGTCGTGCACTGGGGGCAAGCGCGGACATAATTAGCGACATCGCCCCGGAGGCCTGGCCACCAAAAGGACCTCTGAAGGAGCTCAATCAGGCGGGAGATCCCAGGGTGACAGGCGAGCTTGGTGGTGTGAGCCCAGTGGATGACGTCACTCCGAACCGAGGAAGGAACGAACAGCTTACCCGCTGGTCCGCCACCCGGGTCGGGTTCGGTTGCTTGTGCCCTCCGGACCTTGTCCCTGATGGACCAGGAGATGGCGCCCATGACACACGAGGCTGGAAGGATGGTATGATCCCGGTCCTCGGGGGCTTCAGGGGCAAATTGCCTGGACAGAGCGTCCGCCTTATCGTTCTTTGAGCCTGGGCGATAGGTGATAGTGAACCTGAAGCGGCCAAAGAAGAGAGACCAGTGTGCCTGGTGGGCGTTCAGATGCTTGGCCGCTCTCAGGTACTCCAGGTTCCTGTGGTCAGTCCAGACCACGAAGGGCTGAGCCGCCCCCTCGAGCCAGTGATGCCACTCCTGGAGAGCGAGCTTGACCGCCAGGAGCTCTCTGTCTCCGCGTCGTAGTTCCTCTCCACAGCCGATAGGCACCGGGAGAAGAAGGCGCAGGGGCGGATCGCCCCGACCACCGGTGAGCGCTGAGATAACACTGCCCCCACCCCCGTATCAGAGGCGTCCACTTCCACAAGGCACTGCAGGGCAGAGTCCACCTGGGCCAGGACCCGGGAGGAGGAGAACTCCGTCTTCAGCGCCGTGAAAGGGGCCTCGGCATCCTCAGTCCACAGAAAAGGCACCTTGGGGGAGGTGAGGTGGATCAGGGGAGAAGCGATGGCGCCGAAGTTCGGGACGAAGCGCCGGTAAAAATTGGCGAAGCCGAGGAACAGCTGGATCTGCTTCCTGGATGAGGGGGTGGGCCACTCGACAACCACCTTGACCTTAGCAGGGTCGGGGATGATCTGATTATGGGAGATGATAAACCCCAGGAAGGAGGTCTTGTCGGCGTAGAATTCACACTTCTCCGCTTTAACATAAAGTCTGCTCTCCAAAAGGCGCTGGAGGACCCGCCTCACGTGAACCTGGTGCTCCTCCCGCGACCGGGAGAAGATCAAGATATCGTCTAGGTAAACAAAGACGAACACCCCCAGGAAATCGCAGAGAACATCATTAATTAGGCGCTGGAAGACGGCTGGCGTGTTCGTGAGACCAAACGGCATGACAAGATACTCAAAATGTCCGCTGGGCATGTGGAACCCCGTCTTCCATTCGTCGCCCTCCCGGATCCAGATGAGGTGATATGCACTGCGGAGATCCAGCTTCGTAAACCAGGTGGCCCCCTGCAGAGAATCAAAAGCTGAATCCATCAACGGCAGCGTATACCTGTCCTTAACTGTAATGTCGTTCAGCGCCCGGTAGTCGATGCATGGCCGGAGCGACCCATCCTTCTTGGCCACGAAGAAGAAGCCAGCACCGACAGGAGACGAAGAAGGCCGAATGATGCTGGAGTTCAGCGATTCCTTGATATAAGAGTCCATGGCTTCGCGCTCAGGCGCTGACAGGTTGTACAGGCGACTGGAAGGCAAGGGCACCCCGGGGCGGAGGTTGATGGCGTAGTCGTAGGGGTGGTGGGGGGGAAGAGACAGCGCTTTAGACTTGCTGAAAACTATGCCAAGGTCATGAAACTCCGGAGGGACTAAGGAGAGGTCCGGAGGAGGCACGTTGGAGGAAGGAAGAGGGAGTGACGGGGCACAAGCAGTGGACTGGAGGCAGGCGCCCAGACAGAAGGTGCTCCAAGAGAGGATGCTCCCCGACTGCCAATCAAAGGTTGGGCCGTGCAGGCGCAGCCAGGGGTAGCCCAGAATGACAGAGGCGGCCGAGATGGGCAGCACATAGAAGCTGAGGTCCTCTCGATGGTTTCCAGAAATAATGACTGGGACTGGGGCTGTCCGGTGAGTAACCCGCTCCAGGGGGGTGGCAGCGAGAGAGACCAGATTCAAGGGAGCTGGCAGGGGAAGGCAGGGGATGCCCAAACGGGTTGCCAAGCCCTTGGAGATGAAACTCTGCTCCGCCCCCAAGTCCATCAGTGTGTGAGTGAGATGTTCAGTGTGGTTGTGACAGAATTGAATTGGCAGCATGCACTTGGATAGGGGGTTAGGCTGGGAGGCCTAACCCCCTATGGTGACTCGCAGACTCCCCCTTTTGGCCAAACCGGGCAAGATTCCAAGGCGTGCTGGTCATCTCCGCAATACATGCAGAGCCCCAGCTCCCTCCGGCGCTGCTTCTCTGCTTGTGGGAGCTTCACCCAGCCAATTAGCATCGCCTCCGGGTCGTCGGTGGACTCAGGCGCGGGCAACACCAGGGGGCGAGATTGAGAGGAGCGGGGAGGAGTACTGCTTGAGCGGCTGGAGGACTTCCGCTCGGCGGCCCGTTCTCTCAACCTGTTGTCCAGGCTGATGGTGAGGGAGATCAGCTCGGAGAGCCGCTCCGGCAGATCCTTGCAGGCCAATTTGTCCCGAAGGCTGGCATTCAGGCTACGGACGAAAATGCTGCAGAGGGCAGCATTTCCCCATCCAACTTCCGCCGCCACAACCCGGAAGTCGACAGCGTAGTCGGCGGCTGACCGACTACCCTGGCGAAGATTTAGCAACCGGGTTGTTAGCACGTTATCACGGTCCAAATGGTCAAACACCTCATTAAAGTCTCGGACAAACTGGGCACAAGTTAGGTTAGCATAGCTGGGTCATGCCATGACGGCGTAGGCCCAAGCTAACGCTCGCCCTTCTAGGAGTTGGTGATGTAACCAATTCGCCTGTGATCTGTCGGAAAGTCCCCGGGGACACGTTGGAACACCGACTCACATTGGAGAATGAACCCACGCGCCTCACCGAGCTTGCCGCCGAAGCGCGTGGGCGTGGGGATTGGAGTGAGCCGCGCCGGTGCCCCCGGGTTAGCCTGGTCAGCCGGAGGAGCGGCGGGAGCTAGGCCACCCTGAGGACCCGGAGGGAATGCATGCGGGGAATCCAGACGATCCATCCGGCAGGTGAGAACGGTGAGCTGATTCAATATCACCTGTTGCTGATGTATTACCTGATCGACTCAAGCCTCTAAGTTGGTTAGCCGGTGTGCGAGCCCACTGTCCGCTGGGTCGTGCTGCTGGAGTCGTACTGACATGAGTTCAGACCCAGGGAATACGCACACAGGCTCGAGTCAATTGCAACAAAGGTTTATTAAATAGTGAGTGTGTGTGGATGTGTGAGTGCGGGAGTTGATGTGCTGCTGGAGGACAGGATGCACCGAGGGCAGAGCAGCGCGCCGTACGGCCAGACAACCTTGCAGATGTTTCCGGTGGTGAGCCGCAGGTCTCCTGCCTGGAGACAGCGCTCCAATGCGCGCTCGGCGCAGCGGGTGAGAGAGGAGCTGATGAGGAGAGGTTCCGCCGCCAAGGAATCCACCTGTGCACAGGGGAGAAGGACTGGAGAAAAGGTGAGTAATAGAATGATGGCTTATGTAGGAGGCGATGGTTGAAGATCTTAGGAGAGTCGTGGAGAAGGCGAGTGTGGGTAGCACAATCTCAGATGAGCAGACGACTCCAGGCTGAAGCGCAGGGCAGAGCGGGCTAAATAGCCCGGGCTTGATGAGACGCAGGTGTGTTCACAGCTGGAGCTAGAGATGGGTGAGAGTGAGCTGTGACAACAACAATTTGTACAAATTGGTGAGCACAAATCACCCTTCATGGACATCACTTGTGGTGTGCCCCAGGGGTCAGTTTTGGGACCCAAACTCTTTATTTTGTATATAAATGACATATGCCAAGTATCAAAAATTCTGAAATTTATTTTGTTTGCGGATGACACAAATATCCTTTGCACTGGTGAGAATTTGCAGCAGGTTTTAGAGGTGATCACAACTGAAATGAAAATGTTAACGCTGTGGAGTGTGTGAAATAAGAGTTGGGCTCATGGCACACAGTTTATTACACACTTCACATTTCTCTAGCACAGAACAGACTGAACATTTCAGCAGGCACTCTCCTCTTAAGTTTCATGGTATTTCTCCACACACAACATGACATTTGCATCACACTGCATTCAACCCCCTTCGTCCTTGACTCCTTCCTGCTATCTCGCCAGGAATCTCCTGAGCATTGTTCTCTCATGTTTATCCACTGTCTCTTGTCTGAGATGCTAAATAATCTGGCTCCCCCAAGGTGCTAAACTCCCCCCTCCCCCAGCATCTTAGATAGAACAACAGAATAACAGTCCACATGCTGTGATAGAACAATAGAATACAGTGGTACCTCTACTTACGAAATTAATTTGTTCCGGAAGTATTCTCGTAACGTGAAAATTCCGTAAGTAGAGGCGCGTTTTACATGTAAATGCCGTAATCCGTTCCAAGCCCCCCAAAATTCGGGCATAAATTTTTTATAAATCATAAAAACGCATCAAAACATGTAACAAATACATGTTACAATTAGATTACTGCACAATAAACATAAAATGAGAGTTTAAAATGAGAGAAAGAATAATAAAAGAGAATAATAAAAGAGAAAGAATAATAAAAATTATGTTCATTTACCTTTTAACTGCTATCGTCTCATCAGTGGTTTTTGCCTGACGTTTTGTGAAGAAATGATCCAAGGACGTTTGCTTTTGTCGGCTTGTAAGGGCTTCCTTTTGTTATTAATACCGTGCTGATCGTTGATGTATTACGGCCATATTCTTTGGCGAGATCAACCAAACGCATCCCCTTTTCATACCTTTCGATTATCTCCTTCTTTGTTTGTATAGACAAAAAAACTCTCTTCTTCTTTTCTCCTTTTCCACTTATCTCCGTCACTTTCTTGGGGCCCATAGCGAATAAATGTTAATTCTGTACTGTACACACACGTAAAACTGCCCGAACACTTCGTGGCCAATGGGATACCAGGAAGATGCTAGGCGATAGCCAATGGCAGAGCAGCTACAGGTATGTTTACGTTCGGTAAACTACAGGAGCTGCGAGGAGCGCGTACTTTTTTGCCTTTCGTATCCTGAACTTTCGTTCGTAACAAGAGGCAATATTTTCCCGTTGAGGCGTGTCGTAACCTGAAAATTCCGTATGTAGAGACGTTCGTAAGTAGAGGTACCACTGTATCAGTCCACATGCTGTTTGGGCTTCCGTCTCCTCCCGTATCTGCTGTAACTGGGGTTTACCGCCTCCGTGGCGCTGCTGTGCCGGTGGGGGGCTGCTGGGAGTGTGTCTGACTGCGGGTGGGCTGTGACTGGGGGGGGGGCACTTTGGTCTGTCCGTGTGGCTGCTCTGGTGAATCATTTCCCTGGGGAGCTCTCCGTGGGGGTCTTCCATGCCGAGGGGCCCTAGCCAACAGCACTTGCTCGTCCGCCACAACGAAAGCGGGTTTGAGTCTGTCTATGCCAATTTTTTCCCGCCTACCCCCCAAGTCTAGCAAAAAATGCTTATCCCCTGTTTCCAACACTCTGAACGGTTCATCATAGGGTGGGTGCAATGGAGGGCGGTGGGCGTCGTGTCTGACAAACATGAACTCCGCGCTCTTCAAAGTTTTAGGCACAAAAACACACGGAAAACTGTGGTGGGCAGGGCCGGCAGCGTGCCTGTGTTTGCGCTACACTGCAAAAGCTGAGACGGGCAGCTGTCCGGCGTGGGATTATCTGGCAGAAATTCCCCGGGCAGCTGTAGGGGCTGCGCAAAAACGAGCTCTGCCGGGGAAGCTTCCAGATCCTCTTTCGGCGTGGAGCGCAACCCCAATAAAACCCACGACAGCCTGTCAACCCAATTTGCATCCGTCAATGAAGCCCTGAGTGCTGCTTTCAGTGATCTATGAAAACACTCGCATAACCCATTGCCCTGTGGGTTGTACGCGGTTGTGCGGTGAATTGTAACACCCAGGCTGCGGGCCATCGTGGACCAGAGTTCGGAAACAAATTGAGGGCCCCTGTTGGACGTAATGACTCCAAAACGCGCCACCCATGCTGTTAAAAAAGCGCACGCTACGTCTGCGGACATGGTTGCCGCCAGTGGGACTGCTTCTGGCCAGCGCGTGGTGCGGTCCACCACTGTCAGGAGGTGCGGGCACCCCTGTGATGGCGGGAGGGGGCTCACGAGGTCCACGTGAACATGGTCGAACCTCTTAGCCGGGATACGAAACGGCTCCAAGGGAGCCTTCGTGTGTCTGTGTACCTTGGCTCGTTGGCACGCCACGCAGGCTGCAGCCCACTCTTTCACTTGTTTGCGTAGGCTCGGCCACACAAACTTCTCTCCCACCATTTTGACCGACACGCGCACTCCTGGGTGCACCAGAGTGTGAACCGACTCAAACACGCGGCGGCGCCACACGACCAGGACCACCGGACGCGGGCGACCCTTGGAGACATCGCAGATTGTGGGGGAGTCGCCATCTTGCAGCACCCTGCTCTCCAGCCTTAACCCTGTTGGTCCAGACTGGAGCGCGTGCACGTCTGCATCGCTAATCTGCTCCGCGGCCATGGCTGCTTAATCTATCCCCACGCAGACCGGGGCCACCACGGCGCACAACAGGCAGTCTGCCACCACATTCAGTTTACCCGACACATGTTGAATATCGGTAGTAAACTCTGAGATCGCGGCCAGCTGTCTCTGCTGCCGGCCGGACCACGGTTCTGAAACCTTGGCCATCGCGAATGTTAGCGGCTTGTGGTCCACAAACGCGGTGAAGCTGCGCCCTTCCAGCCAGAACTGGAAGTGGCGTATGGCCAGGTGGCGAGCCAGCAACTCTCTGTCGAACGCGCTGTATTTACGTTCGCTGTCGCGTAAAGTTCTGCTGAAAAAGGCGAGCGGCTGCCAAGCCCCGGCGACGCGGTGCTCCACGACAGCCCCTATGGCCACGTCTGAAGCGTCGGTGGTGAGTGCTATGCGGGCCGCCGGGTCCGGATGCACCAGCAGTGCGGCGTTTGCCAGGGCTGCTTTAACTTCCGAGAACGCCCGCTCTCGCTCCGGGGTCCATTCGACCCTATCCACGGGTTTCTGTTTCTTGAGCATGGATAATGGTTGCATGAGCTGCGCCGCGCGGGGAAGGAAACAGTTATAAAAGTTCACCATCCCCAAAAATTCCTGCAGCGCTCTGACCGTCTGAGGCCGGGGAAAATCCGCCACGGCGCGCACTTTGTCGGGCAGCGGGATCGCTCCTTCCGGAGAGACGCAGTGCCCCAAAAAATCAATCTCCGTCACGCCGAACTGGCATTTCACTGGGTTGATTATTAACCTGTGCTCCTCCAACCTCCGGAAAACCGTCGTGAGGTGGGTTTCGTGTTCGTCTTCGGACGCACTGGCTACTAGGACATCGTCCAGGTAGACGAACACGAACGGGAGATCGCGCAGCACTGCATCCATCATGCGCTGGAACGTCTGTACCGCTCCTTTTAACCCGAATGGCATGCGCAAGAACTCGAATAGACCGAATGGAGTTATTGCCACTGTTTTGGGTATGTCCTCAGCACGCACTGGGACCCCGTGTTTAGCGATGGCCGCGGAAAACGTCGGGACCGTGAGTGCTGGAAACTGAGTGAGCAGTGTGTGGAACTTATCGCCTGTAGCTGTGATGTTGGCTTGTGCTGTTGGCTGGGTCACTCGAGCTATACAGGGGAGAGAGTCAAAGGACAGTGCATTAACCAGGAGCCTGTTAGCAACATCAACCAGTAAACCATGTGCACACAGAAAATCAGCCCCCAGGATATGGTAATTCAGTGCTGCTACGACAAAAGTCCACTCATATGTACGGCCTTGTAGAGGTAAGAGCAGAGTCCTCTCACCAAAGGTCTTAATATCCGAGCCGTTTGCTGCCAACATCTCGGGGCCGCTAGATCCTGCCAGCCGGTCAGCGTAGGTTGGCAGGATGAAACTCTTCTGGGCTCCGGTGTCCATGAGGAAACGTCTCCCCGAGTGTGCATCCGTCAAGTAGAGCAGCTTGTTCTCTACACCGAAGGTCGCAGCTGCTACCGACCCCCGGCCTTGGCATTTCCCGAGCACTTGAATTGGCACGGTGGCGCACATCTGCGTGCCTTCTCTCCGAAGCGGCGGTGGTAGAAACAGAGCGTGTCTGTCTGGCGCTCCTTGGCCCCCGCTGCTGCTACCGTCGGTGGCTCCTCGCCTCCTCTGGTCGTCTCGCTGGGCTTCGCCGCTGCCGCGTTGACTGTGATCGCCCTAGTGGTGAGGATGATCCGGTCTGCCTCCTGGGCTAGCGCACGGTAGTCGCGCGCGGCCAGCAACGGCGAATTGGCCAGAACCACTCTCGCTACTGTCGTAAGGTTCCGGAGGAAGATGTGGGCAAACAGAAAGTGCCTGTCGTCCGTGCCCATTAACGCCAGCATCTTCTCAATCAGGTCTACGGCCGAACCATCTCCTAACTCGGTCCGCGTCAGGAGCCTCTCCGCTCTCTCACAGTCCGAGAACGTGTAGCGCTGGATGAGCGCAGCCTTGAGCGCCTCATATTTGCTTCTGGCTGGTGGCTAATCGAGCAGGCTCACTACCTGCTGAGCTGTGCGGCCGTTGAGCACTGCGACCGCATGGTAGAATCTGGTGTCGTCTGCCGTTACTCCCCGGAGAGTGAACTGGGCCTCGGTGAGGTGGAACCAAGAGCGCGGGTTGTGCTGCCAGAAATCCGGTAGCTTGACTGAAACCACACACGTGTGGCTGGAGGTTCCAGTCCGGGCTGTCTGTGGGATGGCTGCCGCCTCACTGTAGCTTCCTGACCGGGCCGGCTCCGGGGATCTTGCCTCGTGTTCCATAATACGTCTTGGGTCACCAGTGTGGAGTGTGTGAAATAAGAGTCGGGCTCATGGCACACAGTTTATTACACACTTCACATCTCTCTACCACAGAACAGACTGAACATTTCAGCAGGCACTCTCCTCTTAAGTTTCATGGCATTTCTCCACACACAACATGACATTTGCATCACACTGCATTCAACCCCCTTCATCCTTGACTCCTTCCTGCTATCTCGCCAGGAATCTCCTGCTCTTTGTCCTTCCATGTTTATCCACTGTCTCTTGTCTGAGATGCTAAATAATCTGACTCCCCCAAGGTGCTAAAACGCAGTGGTTCAACAAAAATAAAGTATCTCTAAATCTAAAAAAACCAAAGATTATGTTGTTTGGAAATTATAAAATAAATCATGAAATAATGGTAACGATAGATGATACCAGAATAGAAACAGTACAGGAAAATAAGTTTCTGGGGGTGACACTAGACAATAAAATCTGCTGGAAACCTCACATCAGTCACATCCGGGCCAAGTTGGCAAAATGTATAGGCATACTGGGGAAGACAAGACACATCTTGGACTATAAATCATTGGTCTTACTGTACAATTCACTGTTTCTACCTTATCTTAACTACTGTGTAGAAGTCTGGGGAAACACCTACAAGACCAACCTACAGTCAATATGCACATTACAAAAAAGAGCTATAAGGATAATAAATAATGTAGGATATAGAGACCATACCAATTCGTTGTTTTTAAAGTCACATGTCATAAAGTTCATCGATTTAGTTAAATTTAAGACAGCACAAGTCATGTACAGGGCAATTAATAATCAACTCCCAACTAATATACAAAAAATATTTTTAAAAAAAGAGACAATGATCATAATTTGAGAGGAGACTTAAACTTTACAAAACCCAAGATACGAACAACCAAGAAAAGTATGTGCATACCTGTCTGTGGGGTGGATTTGTGGAACAGTCTGGAGCCGGAACTGAAACTTTGTACAAACAGAAATCAATTCAAAAAGAGGTACAAACATTATTTGCTGAAAGGATATATGTTAGAAGGGTAGTATTTATATGTACGATTCACTATGCTCACTCTGGGACATTATGGGACACTATGGAATGGTGGGTGGGACAGCACTGTGTATATCTGTGTTGTTTGAGGCTGGTTTTGATGTATGGACATCAATGTACGCTAGGATGGATGAGTGTTAATGTTGATATGTACAAAATATAGTTAATTGTTTACTTGGGGTCTTAAATGTGGTTATTTGTTTATAATTCACATGGGTGTATTTATGGAAAAGAGGAGATGGAATTAATAAGTGTTCACTTCTTCCTTCTCCCTTTCGAACACTGTATACTGTTACTTTATTGCATTTGTCATTTGTTTTGTTTTTGTTATACTTTTTTGTTCGAAATAAAATATCTATCTATCTATCTATCTATCTTTCTATCTATCTATCTATCTAATAAATTTTCAACAGTCTTATACTTCCTTTACCAGTATATTCAACTCTGTCCTTATTCTCATGCAAGGCACAATGGCAATAGTGCCTCAGCATAATGATGTGTAATAATGATCCAAGCTCTTTGAAACACAACAGACACTTCACCTTGCAAATAAAAATAAAATTACAAGAATGACTCAGCTGGGATTCAAACCCCAGCCTCCCACTTGTACAGCACATGTTTTACCGCTAAGCCATTACCTCAGGAACAATAAATATCCACTATTTGTGAAAAATACATCAATGGGAGAAATGCGCTCAAAATGTTCCCAAACGGGAGAAGTATGTGTTTTTGGTGCTGGCTGTGAAAACTGGCTGTGACAAATCCCCTACACAGTCGAACATGACAACACAAAACATGAAGGACGTGGATTTCCATTGTGTATCACTGCTCACTTTATTTCATGTTGCATGCAAAATCATGAATGGCTTCCAGACCCAGTCATGTGGTACAACGTCAACACATATGTCAGCAATACACGCCTCAAAAAGCGCTTCGCCAAATAGTTCCTGGATAAGCCTGGAGCACCCTCGAAGCTCCGGAGCCTGCTGTCCCATCACAAGTCAATGGAGAATGAATGGGTTTAGCAGTAAACAGTGCCACTTTTACCTCAATAACTTCCCAAGGAATTAACAGATTTTCATCTTCTTGGTATGGAGACACAGTTTATAACCTTGCACAACTTGTGAACTACAGAAATGGAGTTGACATGATGTTTAGCAGCCGTGGGGTGGCTGGATAATTAGAAAAGTCAAGCCAAGGAGAGTAGTTCTGTGAATAACACATGCAGTAAGTGTGTTTAGGCATGTCGTCATAATATTAGTCCTAATGATAGTCCTATATGAGTAAACTAAAATATCATGCAGTGCATTAATCTTGCTATTAAGTGCCTAGGCCTAATCTAATTTGCAAAATATGATGACCAGCGTGCTGAATAAATTAATTTATTCATGATGCTGGTCATCATACTGTAGTTACTACACGGATGAACAGTTTAACACAATGATCACATCTGATTTCAATATTTCTATGATCCACTTCAACAGCAGAAGTCTCTATGCCAACTTTAATAACATTAAAGATTATTTACATCAGTTTAAAGAGCCATTCAATATTGTGGCAATATCAGAGACGTGGCTCAGTGAAGAGAAAGGAGTGGATTTTACCATGGATGGCTATGAATTAAATTATATAAATAGAAAAGTGAAAAAAGGAGGAGGAGTTGCAATTTATGTTGACAAGAGCTTGAAATACAAGGTTGTTGAAAATCTGTCAGTAACTGTGGATGATTTATTTGGATGATTTATTTGAATGTATTACAATAGAAATCTGTCTGGACAATGTGAAGAATATAGTAGTGAGCTGTGTATATAGAACACCTGGATCAAACATTGACTTTTTTAAGGACTGGATGGAAAAAATGTATGCAAAACTAACTCATAAAGTTATGTTCATTTGTGGGGATTTCAATATAGATCTGATGAATTCAAAACAACATAGTTTGACAGAAGAATTTATCAACACAATGTACAGTATGGGCTTACATCCAACAATTACCGGACCTAGTAGAATCACGTCACACAGTGCCACACTAATAGATAACATATTCACAAACATTATGGAAAATAATATCAGGAGTGGGCTTTTATTGAATGATATCAGTGACCACCTGCCGATTTTTGTTGTCTATCAATGTGATTATAGGAAGAAAAAGTATACCAAAAATATTAAATATAAAAGAATAAGAACCGAAGAATCTATGTATTTACTGACAAAGGAATTATTAATACAAGATTGGAAGATAGTTTATGATGAAAATGATATAAATAAAGCATATGATAAATTTTTGCAAATATTTCAATCATTGTACAATAAAAACTGTCCTATAAAACAATACAGTGACAGACAACAAAACAAAAATATTCCTTGGGTCACCAAGGGGTTAATAAATGCATGTAAAAAGAAGAATACATTATATAAACAATTCATTAAGTGCAGAACAGTGGAAGCTGAGATCAAATATAAAAGATATAAAAATAAGCTTACTAATATAATGAGGACCTGTAAGAAAGAATATTACAACAGAATATTAGAGGATAATAAAAATAACTTAAGAGGAATATGGCAAGTACTCAATGGGATTATTAGTAATCGACCTAAGAATGCTAATTATCCAGAATATTTTATTGAAAATGGCAATTTGATTTTTTTTTTTTTGATTTTGTATACTTTTATTGATCCCCAGAGGGGAAATTGAGGGCATCCACCTGGATGGATGAAGCAGCCACGGTACGGCGCTATCCCTTAACC
This sequence comes from Pholidichthys leucotaenia, assembly GCA_020510985.1. Taxonomy (NCBI): domain Eukaryota; kingdom Metazoa; phylum Chordata; class Actinopteri; order Cichliformes; family Pholidichthyidae; genus Pholidichthys; species Pholidichthys leucotaenia. The sequence continues at coordinate 281,452,622 of CM035841.1, forward strand.
ATTCACACACACATTCACACCTAGGGCCACTTTAGAGTCTCCAATTAACCTAACCTGCATGTTTTTGGCCTGTGGGAGGAAACCGGAGGAATCCCGGAGTAAACCCACGCAGATACGGGGAGAACATGCAAACTCCACACAGATCACTGTTGGTCAGGGGCTGGGATCGAACCAGGGATCCCATGGCCAAGGGTGAGTTGCTGTGCTGGCACAGTGCTAACCACTGTGCCACCGGTGCTCCATATTATTTATAATTTGATAAATAATAGGGAGGATGTGGTCAGTGGTTTCAATAAATTTTTTGTAAACGTTGGTCCTGAATTAGCAAAATCAATAGTGGCAACAGAAACAAACAACAGTGGTTCTGTAAATGAAGTAGAAGATAGAAATCCAAACACTGTGGCAACCTGGGGAGTGCATAATGGTTTACCACCTTAGACAGGAACAAAGGATGCGAAGTTAACCTTTTGTGTGTGAGAAGTTTCTAGATGCCCTAGTAAGATAACAGGGAGGTGTCAAGGATGAATGGACTGACTGCAGTCGGACGGGGAGATTATCTTTTGTGTGTGAGAAGAGTCTAGAAGGAGATTATCTTTTGTGTGTGAGAAGAGTCTAGAAGGATGTCATGTTATTTAAGGGAAGAGTTCCTACTTGTATGCCATTCTGTCTATGCTCCTTGTGTGAGTCGTGTAATAAACCGCCTGAACCAAATCCGCCTCATTATTTACATGCTCCACACTGGTGACCCAAGACGAATCGTGGAATACGACGGAAGATCCCCGGAGCCAACCTCGACTGGAACCCCCAGCTTTGCGTGCGCTGTAGTGATCAAACTACCTGATTTTTGGCAGCACAACCCGTGCTCCTGGTTCCACCTAACCAAGGCACAGTTCGCCCTCCGAGGGATATCGGCGGATGATACGAAATTCCACTATGTGGTCGCAGCGCTCGATGCCAGCACAGCTCAGCACATCGAGAGCCTGCTCGATCAGCCACCAGCCGACGGCAAATATGACGCGCTGAAGGCTGCCCTCATCCAGCACTACACGCTCTTGGATGGTGAGAGAGCAGAGAGGCTTCTGACGCGGACCGAGTTGGGAGACGGTTCGGCCGTGGACATGATGGAGAAGATGCTGAGGTTAAAGGGCACGGACGACGACCACTTCATCTTCACCCACATTTTCCTCAGGAACCTTCCGACAGCGGCGAGAGCGGCCCTGGCCAATTCGTCATTGCTGGCCAAACGGGACTATCGTGCGCTAGCCCGGGAGGCAGACCGGATCATCGTAGCCACCAAGGCTTTCGTGACCATTGCGGCAGCGACGGAGACCGGCACGTTGACACGAGGAGGCAAGGAGCCGCCGACGGCAGCAGCAGAACCACCAACGGCAGCAGTAGCGGGGGCCAAGGAACGTGGCGGTGACACGCTTTGCTTCTACCACCGCCGCTTTGCAGAGAGGGCACGCAAATGTATACCACCGTGCCAGTTCAAGTGCTCGGGAAACGCCAAGACCGGGGGTCGGTAGCAGCCGCGACCCTCGGGGAGGAGAACAAGCTGCTCTATTTGACGGACGCACGCTCGGGGAGGCATTTCCTCATGGACACCGGCACACAGAAGAGTTTCATCAGGCCGACCTACGCTGACCAGCTGGCAGGACCCAGCGGCCCCGAGATGGCAGCAGCAAACGACTCAGAGATTAAGACCTTTGGTGAGAGGACTCTACTCTTGTCTCTACACGGTCGTTCATTTGAATGGACATTTGTTGTAGCAGCATTGAATTACCATATACTGGGGGCTGATTTTCTATGTGCACATGGGTTGTTGGTAGGTATCGCTAACAGGCGCCTGGTTAATGCACTGTCTTTTGACTCTCTCCCCTGTATAGCTCGAGTGACCCGGCCAACAGCACAAGCCAACATCACAGCAGCATGCGGTAAGTTCCACACACTGCTCGCTCAGTTCCCAGCACTCACAGTCCCGACGTTTTCAGCAGCTATCGCTAAACATGGGGTGGAGCATTTTATCACCACCACCGGGGCGCCCATTTTTACAAGACCTTGGCGCTTGGATGCAGCTAAACTGGCCATAGCGCGCGAGGAGTTCGCTAACCTAGAGAGGTTAGGCATCATCAGGCGCTCAAACAGCCCATGGGCTTCCCCGCTACACATGGTCCCTAAAGCTGAAGGTTCGTGGCGACCTTGCGGCGATTTCCACAGGTTAAACAACGCTACAGCGCACGACCGCTACCCAATTCCCTACATTCAGGATTTTTCTGTTCACCTCGCAGGAGCGCGCATTTTTTCTAAGATAGATTTGGTCCGTGGTTACCACCAAGTCCCAGTGCGCGCTGAGGACATACCCAAAACAGCGGTAATAACTCCGTTTGGTTTATTTGAGTTCTTGCGCATGCCGTTTGGGCTTAAAGGGGCAGCACAGACGTTCCAACGCATGATGGATGCAGTGCTGCACGATCTCCCTTTTGTGTTCGTCTACCTGGACAATATCTTGGTAGCCAGCGCGTCCGAAGACGAACACGAAACCCACCTCACGACGGTTTTCCAAAGGTTGGAAGAGCACGGTTTAATAATCAACCCAGCGAAATGTCAGTTCGGGGTGACGGGGATTGATTTTTTAGGGCACCGCATCTCTCCCGAAGGAGCGGTTCCGCTGCCTGACAAAGTGCGCGCAGTGACAGATTTTCCCCGACCACAAACGGTCAGGGCGCTACAAGAATTTTTGGGAATGGTGAACTTTTATAACCGTTTCCTTCCCCGCGCAGCACAGCTCATGCAGCCATTGTACGCTGTGCTCAAAAAACAGAAACCCGCGAATAGGGTCGAATGGACCCCGGAACGAGAGCAGGCGTTCTCGGAAGTTAAAGCAGCCCTGGCAAACGCCGCATTGTTGGCACATCCAGACCCAATGGCCCGCATAGCCCTCACCACTGACGCCTCAGATGTGGCCATAGGGGCTGTCGTGGAGCAGCACGTCGCCGGGGCTTGGCAGCCGCTTGCCTTTTTCAGCAGAACCTTGCTCGACAATGAACGTAAATACAGCGTGGTCGACAGAGAGTTGCTGGCTCTCCACCTGGCCATTCGTCATTTCCAGTTCTGGCTGGAAGGGTGCAATTTTACTGCGTTCGTTGACCATAAGCCACTAACATTCGCAATGGCCAAAGTTTCAGAACCTTGGTCGGGCTGGCAGCAGAGGCAGCTGGCCACGATCTCAGAGTTTACTACCGATATTCAGCATGTGTCGGGCAAACTGAATGCAGTGGCAGACTGTCTCTCGTGCGCCGTTGTGGCCCCGGTCTGTGTAGGGATGGATTACGCAGCCATGGCCACGGAGCAAGCTAGTGACGCGGACGTGTGCACACTCCAGTCTGGACCAACAGGGTTAAGGCTGGAGAGTAGGACGCTGCTTAACGGCATTACCCCCTTAATCTGCGACGTCTCCACGGGTCACCCACGGCCTGTGGTTCCGGCCGCGTGGCGCCGCCGCGTGTTTGAGTCGGTTCACTCTTTGGCACACCCAGGGGTGCGCGCGTCGGTCAAAATGGTAGGAGAGAAATATGTGTGGCCGGGCCTTCGCAAACAAGTGAAAGAATGGGCGGCAGCCTGCGTGGCGTGCCAACGAGCCAAAGTTCACAGACACACGAAGGCTCCTTTGGAGCCGTTTCGCATCCTGGCTAAGAGGTTCGACCATGTCCACATGGACCTCGTAGGCCCCCTTCCGCCATCACAGGGGTACACGCATCTCCTGACAATGGTGGACCGCACCACGAGCTGGCAAGAAGCGGTTGCGCTGGCCAGAAGCGGTTCCGCTGTCAGCAACCACGGCTGAGGAGGTGGCGCGCACGTTTTTAACAGCATGGGTGGCGCGTTTTGGAGTTCCGTCAGACATTACGTCCGACAGAGGCTCTCAACTTGTTTCTGAACTCTGGTCAACCATGGCCCGCAGCCTAGGTGTCTCAATTCACCGCACAACCGCGTACAACCCGCAGGCTCACGGGGTCCACGTGAACATGGTCGAACCTCTTAGCCAGAATACAAAATGGCTCCAAGGGAGCCTTCGTGTGTCTGTGTACCTTGGCTCGTTGGCACGCCACGTAGGCTGCAGCCCACTCTTTCACTTGTTTGCGTAGGCTCGGCCACACAAACTTCTCTCCCACCATTTTGACCGACGCGCGCACTCCTGGGTGCGCCAGAGTGTGAACCGACTCAAACACGCGGCGGCACCACGCGGCCGGGACCACCGGACGCGGGCGACCTGTGGAGACATCGCAGATTGGGGGGGGCCGCCATCCTGCAGCACCCTGCTCTCCAGCCTTAACCCTGTTGGTCCAGACTGGAGCGTGCGCATGTCTGCATCGCTAATCTGCTCCGCGGCCATGGCTGCTTAATCTATCCCCACGCAGACCGGGGCCACCGCGGCTCGCTAGAGGCAGTCCGCCATTACATTCAGTTTACCAGACACATGCTGAATATCGGTAGTAAACTCTGAGATCGCGCCCAGCTGTCTCTGCTGCCGGCCCGACCACGGTTCTGAAACCTTGGCCATCGCGAATGTTAGCGGCTTGTGGTCCACAAACGCGGTGAAGCTGCGCCCTTGCAGCCAGAACTGGAAGTGGCGTATGGCCAGGTGAAGAGCCAGCAACTCTCTGTCGTACGCGTTGTATTTACGTTCGCTGTATTTACGTTCGCACCAGAGCTCTTCTGGGCTCCGGTGTCCATGAGGAAACGCCTCCCCGAGTGTGCATCCGTCAAGTAGAGCAGCTTGTTCTAAGGTCGCAGCTGCTACCGACCCCCGGCCTTGGCATTTTCCCGAGCGCTTGAATTGGCACGGTGGCGCAAATCTGCGTGCGTTCTCTCCGAAGTGGCGGTGGTAGAAACAGAGCGTGTCTGTCTGGCGCTCCTTGGCCCCCGCTGCTGCTACCGTCGGTGGCTCCTCGCTTCCTCTGGTGGTCTTGCTGGGCTCCGCCGCTGCCGCGTTGACTGTGATCGCCCTGGTGGTGAGGATGATCCGGTCTGCCTCCTGGGCTAGCGCACGGTAGTCGCGTGTGGCCAGCCACGGCAAATTGGCCAGAATCGCTCTCGCTACTGTCGGAAGGTTCTGGAGGAAGAGGTGGGCAAACAGAAAGTGCCCGTCGTCCGTGCCCATTAACGCCAGCATCTTCTCCATCAGGTCTACGGCCGACCCATCTCCTAACTCGGTCCGCGTTAGGAGCCTCTCCGCTCTCTCACAGTCCGAGAGCGTGTAACGCTGGATGAGCACAGCCTTGAGCGCCTCGTATTTGCTGCTGGCTGGTGGCTGATCGAGCAGGCTCGCTACCTGCTGAGCTGTGCGGGCGTCGAGCGCTGCGACCACATGGTAGAATCTGGTATCATCTGCCGTTACTCCCCGGAGGGCGAACTGGGCCTCGGTGAGGTGGAACCAAGAGCGCGGGTTGTGCTGCCAGAAATCCGGTAGCTTGACTGAAACTGCACACGCGTGGCTGGAGGTTCCAGTCCGGGCTGTCTGTGGGATGGCTGCCGCCTCGCTGTAGCTTCCTGACCAGGCCGGCTCCGGGGATCTTGCCTCGTGTTCCATAATACGTCTTGGGTCACCATTGTGGAGTGTGTGAAATCAGAGGCAGATTCATTTCAGACGATTTATTACACACTCACATCACTCAAGCAAAGAACAGACTGAACGTTTAAGCAGAAACTCTCCTCTTAAGTTTCATGGCATTTACATCACACACAACATGACATTTGCATCACACTGCATCCAACATCCTTCATCCTTGACTCCTTCCTGCTATCTCACCAGGAACCTCCTGCTCTTTGTCCTCCCATGCTTATCCACTGTCTCCTGTCTGAGATGCTAGATAATCTGGCTCCCCCAAGGTTCTACAAGAGCAGTAAAGTACCTAATGTTCTGTAAATGAAAAGTTAAAGACACTCAAATCTGTAGGAGTTTATGGGGAAATGGAAGAAATGTGAGTATTTGAGGCACATGTGGTCAGGGTTGAGGCGGGGGGTCAGGAGTTTAAGAGCAAAACAGCTTTGGGAACAAAGGTGGCCCTCCTCCTCTGGGTCCTGCAACCGAGACACCGGAGCTGACGTTTGGAGGGGAGCCACTCAAAGGTAGGGTGAAATGGGTGTGAAGTGTCTTTAATGATTTTGTGTGCTAGCCTGTGTGTCTGCTGGTCACAAGTGTCTATTGCAGTTCTCACGGGCAGTCCAATGACCTTAGAGCACACAGTGGCAGTGCTGTGTAGACAGTTTCTGTACTACAGGCTGATGGAGTGGAACCAACTGGTGATGGAGAATGTAATGACACTGTCTATAAAAGATTAGGCCTAGGCAGAGGGACCTGGCTGCAGCAATTACCACAATCATCCATGGAAAGCCAGTGAAGCTAGTTGAGGAGTTTAAGTATCTGGGCACCATTTTTGACCACCTACTGAGATTCTCCTCCAACACAGGGGAGATTCTTAGAAAGTGTTGGCAGCAGCAATATCTCCTTAGGAAGCTCAATTCCTTTGGAGTCAGGAAGTATATCTTATTGACTTTTTACTGCTCTAATTTTGCAAATTGGATTAGGCCTAGGCACTTAATAGCAAGATCAAAGCACTGCATGATGTTTTAATTTACTCATATCCACCTTTTGCCTGGGGGTGCTGCTGTAAGAACGATAATGGGCGGAGCTTCTGGTTTCCACTAACGTAGTGTTAAATCAGTCAGTAAGAGTGGAGTAGCAGGGGCATTTAAAATAGCGTTTTTTAAGTTTTTCAAATTCATTTTAATGTATAGTCCACATACGTGTTTTGCACTCAAGTGGCACCTAATTTCAGCACTTGCAGTTTTTGTATTTTTTGAATGTTTTGACATAGTTCTGGTACTTGTTGCTGGTGTTCGTGGTTGTGCCATAGACTGTATAAATGGAGCTTCTTTGTGGCTCTGACTAGATTCTGCATCTTCTCTGAGGCAAATCTGATTATGTCAAACATATTTTAACAAAATGCAGCGGACTTTATTGTGGTAGAGACATTGATGTATGTAACCTGTGCTGGCAAAATGAGTTGGAATGTACACCGTGTCATTATGAGCTACAGGCAGAGAAGTCATAAATCATGACTCTTTCTTTGTTTGCTAGCGGCAAGTCCTGGGAAAACCCCCATGAGTGCCTGGTATCATTGGAAAGCTTAGAAATCATACTTTCTAAAAACACATATGTTTTTGCAGAAGGCCTAAGTCCCGACCAATCTAACGCAAGTTTTCAACTTAGCCATATAAACAAATCGTGTTTTTCCATCCATTTTTGCAAACTTCCTACAAATTAAATATCATTTTGAAGGTCTTTCAATACAGAATATAGAAATATCATTACATCAGTTTTGAAAATGTCCTCAAAGTGACTCATTTTGCCAGCACGGCTCATTTGTTTACAGCGTTAGCATCTTAGCAGCAGTGCTAACAAATGGAACTACAGTCTGCCAGGCCACTTTTTAAGGTCATCTTCTCATCTTTTGATAGTTGTAGGAAGTGGTATGATTATATTACTGTTTTTGAGGTGCAAAAGGCCGTGTTCCTGCATTTTTGGTGCCAAAGTCATTGTTTTTTAACAAGGAAAAGTGTCCCCTTTCAGTGACAACCATAAAATCTAAACTAGTACCGGAAGTTGCTACCATAATTCACGCAAGCCATCATGGGGCCTAGGAATAAGGTGGATAGGATTATCATTTGGATTATTATTATGACGACATGCCTAAACACACTTACTGCATGTATTACTCACAGAACTACTCGCCTTGGCTTGAATTTTCCGATTATCCAGTCGTCCCACGGCCTTTAAACATAATGTCAGCTCGATTTCTATAGTTCACTAGCTATGCAAGATTATAAACTGTGTCTCCATAACAAGAAGTTCAAAATCTGTTAATTCTTTGGGAAGTTATTGAGGTAAAAGTGGCACTTTTACTACTAAACACATTCATTCTCCATTGACTCGCTGAGTGTATTGGGTGTACTAATATGGCGGCCCGGTGTCTTCACTCGGCTCTGTACTCGATAATGAGGCGTGCGCTATCCAGGTATTTTATTGAGATCAGTGATGAAGGTGTAGTGCAGGGGTCACCAACTGGCGGACTCGGGACCGGATCCGGAACTCGAGAGTCCGCTGTCCAGACCCCAAAGCCTTTTGATACAATTTGGGGAAAAGGAAGACTGTGATTATGATTTTTGAATAACTTTTTTTTTAATTTAAGTTTTTATAAAGGGTATACATGTCATTACAGCATTGCATTGTTTACATTTTCATCACGTTCCCTTTTTTTTGTTTTTTGACAACATTGGAAGAATAATTATTACAACACCCTTTTTTTAAGTGAAAGAAAAAGAGAAATTAAAGAAAGAACAAAAAAAACAAACAAAAAAACAGAAGAAAAAAACAAAAACAAAAGACAAAAAAAAATTTTAAAAAATGAAAGAGTATCTGAGTAGCATTGGAACAAAGAGAGGTGCCATTATTGAAATGGTATTTGTCAAAGATTAGATCTAATGGAAGACACATATGCGTTCCAGGGTTGCCAAAAGTTCAAGAACTCATCCATGTCCTGTCTCAGTGCGAATGTCAACTTTTCCATCGAATAAATGTTTTGAATCACGTTAATCCAATCTTCAGGTGTAGGACAGTCTTTCGACATCCATTTTTTTGTTAGAGCTTTTTTACTTGCCAATATTAAAACAGTGAATAAGTATTTTTCTCCTCGTCTTTCCAGTGATTCCGGTAGTAAACCCAAATACAAAGTTACAAAAGAAAAAATAATAATAATAAAAATAATAAATCGACTCCGAATGTGAATATAGCTTCACCTGCAGATGAATTTAATAATTTTTTTGTTAACATTGGACCTAAACTGGCCCGAGAAATACCCACTACGGTGCCAACAGGTGATTCAATATGCAATAACACTGCTGTAAAAGACACCATCTTCATAAAGAACACAGACGAAAGAGAGGTCATTGAAATTGTTAAATCGTTCAAAAGTAAAACATCTACTGACTGCGATGGTATTGATATGCTACTAGTCAAAACTGTTATCGAATGCATAGTGAAACCACTGACGTATATCTGTAACCTGTCTCTCCAATCAGGTATATTTCCCAATGCAATGAAAATAGCTAAAGTAATTCCGATTTACAAGACAGGCGACAGAGGGGAACTCTCCAACTACAGACCAATTTCACTATTACCGCAATTTTCCAAGATACTTGAAAAAATATTCTATGAGAGAATTGACAACTTCATACTGAAGAATGATTTATTGTGTGAGCAGCAATATGGGTTCAGACACAAAAGGACAACAGCATATGCCTTAATGGAATTTACAGAAAAAATATCAACAGCCATTGAAAATAAAGAGTATTCAGTTGGAGTATTCCTGGATCTTAAAAAAGCATTTGATACAGTAGATCACAATCTATTATTAAAGAAACTACAAAATTGTGGTATCAGAGGGGTAGCACTGTCCTGGTTAAGAAGTTACTTAAAGAATAGATATCAGTTTGTATGTGTTAACAACAAAAACTCAGAGCTACTGAAGGTCACCTGTGGAGTCCCACAGGGTTCAGTTTTGGGACCATTATTATTCAATATGTATATAAATGATATATGTAAAGTTTCAGAAAAAATGGACTTAATATTGTTTGCTGATGACACTAACCTGCTATGCAGTGGAAACAACTTGGAACAACTTCTGGATACACTCGGAAAGGAATTAGGAAAGCTGAAACTGTGGTTTGATTCGAACAAATTAACGCTCAATTTAAGCAAGACAAAATTTATAGTCTTTAACAACCATCACAACTACCCAGTACCCAAACTCAGTGTAAATGGTGTAGAGATTGAAAGGGTATCCGAAACTAAATTCCTTGGAGTAATAATTGATAACAAACTGTGTTGGAAGCCACATATTAATTATATAAAAGGTAAAGTATCCAAATCAATTGCAATATTACACAGAGTGAAAAATTTGCTGAATCAACCCACACTATACACCTTGTATCATTCATTAATACTCCCATACATGACATATTGTAATGAAGTATGGGGAAATACATATAAAACAAACATATATCCACTCTTTATGCTTCAAAAGAGAGCTATTAGAATAATCAACAAAGCAGCTTACAGGGAACCAACAAACCCACTTTTTCTTAAACAAAAAACTCTCAAGTTGAAAGATCTGATCGACTTTAAAACCGCAATAATAATGTTCAAAGTGAAGAATCTATCACTGCCCGCAAATATCCAAAAGTTGTTCCAAACAAGGGAGAAACGATATCACTTCAGAGGAACATGTATATTTCAAAAGCCTACAGTGAGAACAACTACCAAGCAACATTGTATTTCAGTGCAAGGTGTCAGATTATGGAACGATTTTGGACCTGAATTAAAATCATGTACAAAGCTTGGACAATTTAAACAAAAACTAAAGGAAGAAATACTCCAAACATATTTACAAGACGACATGTAAACTCACATAAGGATTGACATTTCCAGCCTGTGTTGTGTTATAGCTTAGTTTTTCTTTTTTCTCTGTGACACTATGTCTTAGATTTGTTTTTGAATAGTAACCGCTTAACTTAGACTAGCTCAGTTTTCTTTTTCTCTCAGTCATATTTTGTCTTAGCCTTGTTTTAAATTGTAATCGCTCTTGTCTTGTTTTCTCTTTTTTCTCCTTTGAATTCTTGGATGGAATATGGGTGGGCAATATAAGCTGCGGCTTCAGCCATCACCCATTTCGGATAACTCACGTGGAATTGTATAGTAGAAGGAGTCTTTGTCTAATTTGACCTTGTTGTTATATTATACAGTTTCTTTTAACCTGTAATGTACTATCCGAAATCCGAAATAAATTCATTCATTCATTCATTCATTCATTCAAAAGGGAACTTTTATTTTGAATATTTTCTCCAATTTTTGAATATTTCTCCAATTTTCTCCAATATTGTCTGTACATTGGTCCAGTATTGGTGGATAACTGGACATGACCAAAACACATGAAAATGATTTGCAGTCTTTTCACCACACAAGCGCCAACAATTCAACCCCTTACGAGTAAATTTGTTTTGTGCAGGTGTTCTGAAAAATCTTACCAAATTTTTCCATCCAAATTCTTTCCACTGCAGGGATGAAGTACTTTTCCATTGCTGTTTATTTAGCTTTTCCCATATTTCCAGTTGTAAAGTGAAATTCCCCTCTTTTCCCCATCTTTCTTCTATATATGATGTGTTGTCTCCTTTTAAGTCTTGAAGACCTTGGTATATTTTAGAAATGTATCTGATCCCTGGGATCCCTTTATATGCCATTAAGAAGACCTTCAGAACACCTGACTGGGCCCTTTCCAAATCCTCCTTTTTAAGTATTTTTTTTATGTGTTAAGCTGAAAGAACCTGAAAAGGTCTTGATTTATTAGACCTTGTTTTTTCAAATCTTCGAAACTTCTTAAAATTTGCCCTTTAAAAAAAATCGTAATATTTTATCAGTCCGTTCTCTTTCCACTTTTTAAATCTAGTGTCTGTTTTATTAGGAGTAAAGTCTTGATCATAGGCAATCCATTGCAGTAATCGATAGGGTTCTTTTTTTTTCCACAATATTTTTTATTGAACCTTTTTTTTACAAACAAAACACAAACAGTCAAACACTAACACTAAAGTAATTAAAAAAAAATGTACTAAAAACACCAACAACCACTAACAAAGACAGGTCTTCAACAATGCTCCTCTGTTTAGTCTAGGCAATCCATTACATAAGTATACATATTATACATTCACCAGTTTGGAATTTACAAGGTCCACACACATCATTCACCTTCTTCTTCAAAAGTTATGTTTAAATTCTTTACATAATCAATGAAAGGTCTCCATATATTCTCAAACACAATTTCCTTTGATTTCAGTATGTATGTTATTCTTTCTAGTGGAAGGTTTGTTAACATCTGTCTTAACCACTGAGTCACATCTGGTCTATGAGTCTTTTTCCACAGTAGTGCAATACATTTTTTGGCGTTAAGCAAACTGAGGTCTATGAATGCTCTTTCACTCTTATTAAAGTTATGCTTTTCTGGATATAGACCCAACAAAAACAATTTAGGATTCAATATGATTTGTTTTGAAATTATTTTTTCAATTGTTACCCTCGCCTCTTCCCAAAACATTCTAATTTTTCTACATTCCCATAAACAATGAAAGAGGGTTCCTTTACTTTCCATACATTTTGTGCACGTATCTGGTATGTTTTTGTTATATCTATTTAACTCCACCGGTGTAACATACATCTGCATTAACCATTTAAAATGTATCAATTTAAGACGTACATTTATTGATTTGGTTTGAGCTTCTGTACAAGCCAATTCCCATTGTTCCTCTGAAATTTCAGTTTGCAGGTCTTCTTTCCAATAATTCAGTCTTTTCTGTGAGTTTTCACTTGAGGATAATGTCAATGAGTTATAAAACTCTGAAATAATACCCTTTCTCTTACTATCTTTCGTCAAAATTTTTTCCAAGGATGAATAAGTAGGTCGGATGAGAGCATTATTTTGATTTGATCGAATAAAGTTCCTAAGCTGAAGATATTTAAAAAAAATGTGTTCTATTAAGATTAAATTTGATCCTCCGTTCTTCAAAAGACATTATGTTATCTGAACATGACAAATATAAGTCTTGAATCGTTTGAATCCCTTTTAAATTCCATACTTTAAATACAGCATCCACTCTCCCTGGTTTAAAATATTGATTACCCCATATTGGGCTAAATTGTGACAATAAGTGTGGTTCTTTTAAATATTTTTTGGTTTCACACCATATTTTGATCATATGCTTTACAAATGGATTTTTAACTTGTTTCTGTAATTTTTTTTGCCGAGTCTGAGTATATGAATATGGGAAGAGGTAAAGGTAAATTATATGATTCCATTTCAGTCCAGTGAGGGAGATCATTTGATGAAAAATAATATGTCATAGACCTCAGTTGTGCTGACCAGTAATACAAAATAAAGTTTGGACATTTCAGACCTCCACGATCAAATGGTAAATATAGTAAGGACAGACGTAATCTAGCCTTCCTATTGTTCCATATAAATTCCACTAACTTTTTTTTAATTCTTGAGAATAGATCTGAAGGTGGTGGTAAAGGAATGTATTGAAATAAATAAAGCATTTTGGATAAGATATTACTTTTAAGTATATTAATTCTCCCGATCATCGACATTGGTAGTGACATCCATCTCTGAAGTAACTCATTAATGTCTGTCATTAAGGCTTCATAGTTGGCACTGGCGACTGATTCTAGCTTAGGCAAAATTTGAATTCCCAAATATTTAAACTGATTTAGATTTAGATTTTTAAATTTAGTATACTTTATTGATCCCCAGAGGGGAAATTGAGGGTCATCCACCACCTGGATGGATGAAGCAGCCACGATACGGCGCTATCCCTTAACCATTCACACACACATTCACACACATTTACTCACATTTACAACATTGAATTGATTTACCTCAGGAGCTGGGTGATTTCTCTGGGTCTCATTTAGCATTAATATTGAAGATTTAGTTTTATTTATTTTATATCCTGATATTTCCCCAAAATTCTTTATTAAATTCAACAAGGTCGGAATTGATTTTTTAAGATTCGACATAAACAAAATTATGTCATCGGCATACAGGGAGATTTTATGTTCTGTTAGTCCTACTTTAATTCCATATATTTGTGGATGTAAACATACTGCCATCGCTAAAGGTTCAATTGCCATAGTAAACAGTAAAGGTGAAAGTGGACAGCCTTGTCGACATCCTCTATTGATATTTATTGATTTTGAGATATTGCTGTTTGTTAGGATTTCTGCTGTAGCATTATTGTATATTATCTGAACCCATTTTATGAAATTATTTCCAAGTCCAAACCTTTGTAGGACTTCAAAAAGAAAGGGCCATTCGACCCTATCAAAGGCCTTTTCGGCATCCAGTGATAGGAGAGCTGTATCCGGTGCTTCTTTATTAGAATAGATAATATTAAATAGTCTTCTTACATTATGGAAGCCTTGTCTTCCCATTATAAAGCCATTCTGATCTCAGTTAATAATATTTGGTAATATTTCTTGTAGTCGTCTTGCTAAAATTTTACAGATTATCTTAAGGTCAGCATTTAATAGGCTTATTGGTCTCATATTTTCACATTTATTAGGGGGTTTACCTGGTTTTGGCAACAGTATAATTAAGGCATTATTCATGTATAGTGATAAATTACTATTTTGAAATGCTTCTAAAACCATTTCCAAAAATGGTTTTATTAATTTATTCTTAAATTTTTTTATAGAGGTCAACTGGAAGACGTGGAGCCCATAGTTATAACCTATGTGACTCACATGTGGCTGGCTGAATTCAGCCAAGAGAGACTTTGAGCTAGCCATGTGTATTGACTTCACACCTCAAGAGGAAGACGTGTCTGCACCCCCTGGGGACTCAGGAGAGAGGAGAAGATTACCCGGCCTGACCTTTGGGGGTCAGAAAGGAGAACAGAAGGACTCTGGGTGTTCTATTACAGATGAAAGGATGTAGCTGAGTATTGAGACTTTTGTGTGATGTATTGTTAGAGATGAGTGTATAAATGTATGTGTGTGACTGCGTCCTGTCTCTTTTCACTCCGATCGAGAGAGGACGTAGGATGAATGAGAATTAAAGCAGATACTGGAAAAATCATCCAGTCTCCTCAATTCTTGACTCCTACAATTGGTGACCTACGCATGAATCTGAGCACGCCGAGGCTGGAGGACAGCCTCGTGATCGATATGGAAGAGCTGGGAGACAGCCGCTCAGACCCGGATTCACCGGGGAATGCCAGCAGGGGCACAAGACTAATTAAGCTCCCCGAGTTCTGGCAAAGCGACCCGCACTCGTGGTTCCAGCATGTGGAGTCGCGGTTCCTGCTCGGGGGAGTTTCAGCGGATGACATTAAATTCCATAATGTCATCGCGACGCTCGACAGCTGCACAGCTCAGTGTGTGCGGAGCCTGGTGCAGCAACCACCCGCTGTCGGCAAATACGACGCGCTGAAAGCCACCCTCATCAGGAGCTTCATGCCGTCGTCTGAGGCAAGACCCAGGCAGCTACTGGACCTGCGCGACAGAGGTGGACGCAGGCCGACTGTCCTCATGGAGGACATGCTACAAATGATCGGGACGGACAACGACGCGTTCCTTTTCAAGCATATTTTCCTGAGAACCCTCCCCGCCACACGAGAGGTTCCCTGTCCAGCAGGAGATGTGTGACCCAGCAGGACTTCTGCGACCTGGCCCAAGAGGCGGAGCGGCTCCTCAACGCCTGCGAGGAACAAGAGGCTTCCGTGGCAGCGGCAGACCTTGGCGCGGCGGCCGGGGGCAGTGTGGAGCCAGAGACAGCAGTGACCACCCCAGCGGCGACAGCAGCGGCGAGATTCTGTGGCAGGGGAGATGATGGCCTCTGTTTTACCATCGACGTTTCGCTGGGAAGGCGCACAATTGCATCCCACCCTGCAAGTTCAAAAAGCAGGGAAACGACCGGGCCGGGAGCCGTTAGCAGCTTCCGCTCTCGGCGAACGGAACAAGCTGCTTTATCTGACAGACGCGGGCTCCGGGCGGCAATTCCTAGTGGACACCGGAGCCCAGAGGAGCTTCATCACTATGCTGATCGGGTCGCGGGACCCCGCGGAGACGGAGCGACAGCGGCCAACGGCTCCAGCATCAAGACGTACGGAGAGAGAACCTTGTCTCTGTCCTTCCACGGCCGCGCCTATGAGTGGAATTTCATCGTGGCGGCAGTGAGCTTCAATATGTTAGGTGCTGATTTTCTGTGTTCACATGGTTTGTTAGTTGATCTGGCCAACAAACGACTAGTAAATGCACTCTCTTTCTGTTCTATTCCTTGTGCAGCTCGGGTGTGCCTGCCGCCAGTTCAGACCAACGTCGCCACAGCAGGTGGTAAGTTTCACAGCCTTCTACACCAGTTCCCAGCACTCACAGTTCCTACTTTTTCAGCTAAGGTGGTGAAGCACGGGGTGGAGCACTTTATTACCACGAGTGGCCCACCCGTTTTTGCGAAGGCTCGGCGCTTGGATGCAGCTAAACTCTCCATTGCGCGTGAGGAGTTTGCCAACCTGGAAAGGTTGGGCATAATTCGCCGCTCGAAGAGCGCCTGGGCTTCCCCCCTCCACATGGTACCTAAAGCTGACGGCTCATGGAGACCTTGTGGCGATTACCGCAGGTTGAACAATGCCACAGCGCAGGACCGGTACCCGATTCCACATATCCAGGACTTTTCAGTGCACTTGGCGAAGGCGCGCATTTTTTCTAAAATAGACCTGGTCCGCGGTTATCACCAAGTCCCGGTCCGACCAGAGGACATCCTCAAAACAGCCGTAATAACCCCGTTCGGGCTTTTTGAGTTTTTACGAATGCCTTTTGGTCTTAAAGGCGCCGCACAAATTTTCCAACGGATGATGGATGCAGTGTTGTGCGACCTTTCTTTCATTTTTGTCTATTTAGACGACATTTTGGTAGCCAGCACCTCCGAGGAGGAGCACGCAAAACACCTCACGACAGTTTTTCAGAGCTTAGGAGAGCATGGGTTGATAATCAACCCGGCCAAGTGCCATTTTGGCGTGGCACAAATCGATTTTTTAGGGCACCGCGTTTCCTCGGAGGGAGCAGTTCCTCTGCCGGCCAAAGTACGCGCAGTGGCAGATTTTCCCCAGCCTCGAACGGTAAAAGCGTTGCAAGAATTTTTGGGGATGGTAAATTTTTATAACCGTTTCATACCCCACGCAGCACAGCTTATGCAGCCCTTGTACACCGCGCTCAAAAAGCAGAAGCCCTCCCATGTGATTGAATGGTCCCCGGAGCGGGAGCGCGCATTCACAGAGGTTAAATGAGCACTGGCAAACGCAGCACTGTTGGCCCACCCAGACCCGGCAGCCAGCATAGCGCTAACCACGGACGCGTCAGATGTGGCCATAGGGGCCGTAGTGGAACAGCAGGTTGCCGGGGTTTGGCAACCACTCGCATTCTTCAGCAGATCCCTACGCGAGGCTGAGCGAAAATACAGCGTGTTTGACAGGGAGCTGCTGGCGCTCCACTTGGCTATTCGCCATTTCCAGTTCTGGTTGGAAGGGCGGCGTTTCACCGTGTTTGTCGACCACAAACCGCTCACTTTTGCGATGTCCAAAACTTCAGAACCGTGGTCAGGGCAGCAACAGAGACAGCTGGCCGCAATTTCTGAATTTACCACCGATATTCAGCACATAGCCGGTAAAATCAATGTGGTGGCAGACTGTCTGTCACGCACAGTAACAGCACCCGTCCGCGCGGAAACGGATTGCGCGGCCGCTTACCCAGAGCGCAGTAACAGCGCAGTAACAGCGCGGACACGCGCGCGGCTCCGGTCCATGTGGGAATAGATTATGCAGCCATGGCGGCGGAGCAGAGCGAGGACACGGACGTGTGCGCGCTCCTGTCTGGACCAACAGGGTTAAGGCTGGAACGCAGAAATCTACAAACCGGTTTCCCCCCGCTTATCTGCGATGTATCCACAGGGCGACTGCACCCGGTGGTGCCAGCCGCGTGGCGCCGTCGCGTTTTTGACGCCGTGCACTCCCTAGCGCACCCAGGGGTGCGCGCTTCGGTGAAAATGGTGGCAGAGAAGTTTGTTTGGTCGAGCCTGCGCAAGCACGTGAAGGAGTGGGCTAAAACCTGCATGGCTTGTCAGTGGGCTAAAATTCACAGGCACACTAAGGCGCCCTTAGAACCATTCCACATTCCGGCTAAAAGGTTTGATCATGTGCACGTGGACCTCGTGGGCCCCCTGCCCACTTCACAAGGGTTCACGCATCTCTTGACAATGGTGGACCGAACCACTCGTTGGCCGGAAGTGGTCCCGTTAACATCAACCACAGCGGCAGAGGTGGCACGCGCTTTTTTAACAGCCTGGGTAGCGCGGTTCGGGGTCCCGTCAGATATTACGTCTGATAGGGGACCTCAATTTGCGTCGGAACTGTGGTCAGCAGTGTCCAGCGGCTTAGGAGCAGCGGTACATTGCACGACCGCTTACCATCCCCAGGCCAACGGTTTATGCGAGCGTTTTCACAGGTCTTTGAAGGCAGCCCTCAGAGCGTCACTGACGGACACAGATTGGGTAAACAAACTACCATGGGTTTTATTGGGATTGCGTTCGGCACCCAAAGAGGATCTAGATGCCTCACCAGCAGAATTGGTCTTTGTGCAACCGCTCAGGCTGCCAGGCGAGTTTTTACCCGACCACACGGCACCAGGGCCCCCCCCGATCCAGGGGTCTCTGAGTAACACGGGAGCAGAAATGCTCCCGGGCCCCGCTCATCACTCTTTCCCGCATGTGTTCGTGCCCCAGGCTTTACGAGACGCAGAGTTTGTTTTTGTCAGGCACGATGCGCAGCGGCATAGCCTCCGCCCGCCTTACGACGGTCCATTTCGAGTGCTGGAAACCGGGGAGAAATATTTTGTGCTAGATTTGGGGGGCAGGAGGGAGACGATCAGTATCGATAGATTAAAGCCTGCTTTTGTGTTGCATAACGAGTCTGTACGGCCGGCGGGCGCACCTCGACGTGGCAGGCCTCCGAAGGGGCGGCCCCGGGACCCCCCACGGGGGGCAAATAACCCTTCTCCCCCTCACTCCACAGATGCACAGCAGGATGGCCCAACACAGAGCAGGAGACCTGCATATAGCAGATTCAGGAGAAGATTGAAACCTAAGCTGCATGCAGAATGATGTGTTTTTTGGTCAGGTTGTTTAGGTTGCTGTGAGATTCTGTTGGGGGGGGTGACGTGCTGTATGACTGTTGTATGACTGTATGTGGGTGCCCAGTCTTTCGCGTGGAAGGGGGGAGTGATGTGGAGCCCATAGTTATAACCTATGTAACTCACATGTGGCTGGCTGAATTCAGCCAAGAGAGACTTTGAGCTAGCCATGTGTATTGACTTCACACCTCAAGAGGAAGATGTGTCTGCACCCCCTGGGGACTCAGGAGAGAGGAGAAGATTGCCCGGCCTGACCTTTGGGGGTCAGAAAGGAGAACAGAAGGACTCTGGGTGTTCTATTACAGATGAAAGGATGTAGCTGAGTATTGAGACTTTTGTGTGATGTATTGTTAGAGATGAGTGTATAAATGTATGTGTGTGACTGCGTCCTGTCTCTTTTCACTCCGGTAGAGAGAGGACGTAGGATGAATGAGAATTAAAGCAGATACTGGAAAAATCATCCAGTCTCCTCAATTCTTGACTCCTACAAAGGCATTATTCATGTATAGTGGTAAATTACTATTTTGAAATGCTTCTAAAACCATTTCCAAAAATGGTTTTATTAATTTATTCTTAAATTTTTTTATAGAGGTCAACTGGAAGACCATCTGGTCCTGCCCGCGGCTCCGGAGCCGCATGCGGCTCTTTCATCCCTCTGCTGCGGCTCCCTGTGGCTTTGGAAAATAAATAATGAGTATTTAATTAAAATGTATTTCATTTTAGTTCATTAGTTTTTTTAAAAAAAATGTAATTCTAAATTTGAAGATTATGGTGATCTTGTAAAATCTAAAAAAAAAACGTGTTAAAGTTTAATCACCGTCAGCGAAAATCTACACGATAACATTAGCGCTCGTCGCTTCCCCGGAAGTCGTCTCCCGCGATAACCCAGATGTGTTGTGTTCAAGCTACTGCTGTATTGCAGTAGCTTGACAGCCCTGCGATTGGATAGTTGCAAACAATTGGACCAATCAAATGGCTCGTTGTATGCTTTTTCAAAGATTCATGGCGGCGTGTTCTCAGGGATGTGATTTTCTGCTAATTCGCCAAATTCCGCTTTATTTTATCTTTCAGGAAGATAAAGTACTGTGACGTTTGCAGGGGTTCACACAAAGACAATGGAGCAGATGGCTGTGATCAACCTGATTTATTTTTCACACACCCCGACCCCCCAACCTGCTTCTGAGCACACAGAGGAGTGGAGGTCATTCCCCCAGACCTCCGTTTGAATCATGGTTACACACACATGGTACATCTTGCCCTAATCCTGCTAAACACTGCTGGGTCATTATAATGCAGTTATAATGACACAGCAGTATAACTCAGAAATAACACATTTAACACACACAGTAACGTTTCAGACTGGCAAAGCATGCTGGGAAATCCCTGGCTCCCTTAAAATGGCCCCGACGTTACAGTACGTTAAGTACGTTAGCGGCTTGTGGTCCACGAACGCAGTGAAGAGGCAGGACCGGAAGTGGCGTATGGCCAGGTGGAGCGCCATTAACAGAGGGCTGTGCGGGGAATGAAACGGTAATAAAAGTTAACCATCCCCTTTTATGATTCCAAACAGTTTGAAATTGACAGTGCACAGTGGACATTGACTCATAACTTTTGAATATTTCTAAGACTTGGCTACATCAGTGATTGTACAAAATGAACTGCTCAAGTCTCAATGGAGATTGAAACTGGTGATCTGAAATGAATGCTGAAATTATAAAAAGTAATGGTATGTTGGAATTTTATTTCTATTATGGAACAGATAAAATTAACTGATTTTGATTTGATCAAGTGTTAAAGCATGTGATGGATAATGCTTGTTGGAATATTTTAGGAATGCTATCTTCTTGGAACATAAGTCAATATTATACAGTAATAAGTGGCATTCAGCTGTTTGTTTTATGTCATTTAAGCACAGTTCTGGTACTTAAAAATCATAAAAACTCAGGAGCTTCGGGGGGCTTTGCCCCCCTTGCTCCAAACCCCCACCCCACCGGGGCTCTGCCTCGGACCCTGCTGGGGGACTGTGTCCCCCAGACCCCCTGCTGAATTTTCAGATAATTTCCCCAACCCCAAATCACATCCCTGGTTCGTGTTGGAATTCTGAGCTTTCGGTATTGTTTTCAGCGGAGTTATGAGATTTTTATCAAAGGATCAGGAGTCATCAGTGCTAGAAATAGCACTCTCCTTTCAACCCAATGTCAACCTTCAACCCAATGGCTTTTTTTTTTCGGCGTTCAAAATGTTTTTGTTGCATGCAGAAATGTAATTTTGTTTTCTCTGCAGGAGTTCCCTGATTTCATAAATGCAACACATTATAGTTTGTTTATACATAGCATACAGGGGGAAAAAAGTTATATGCAGTGTTATTTCATTTTAAGTGTCAAAAGGGTTTTTGTGGCTCCCAGTGTTTTCTTTCCTGTGGGAAACGGGTCCAAATGGCTCTTTGAGTGGTAAAGGTTGCTGACCCCTGGGCTAGCCCAACTTCTTCTTGACTAATTTTAGACTCCAGTATGTCCCTGTTTTCATATGGAATACACGGTATAGATAATCCGTCCAAAAACCCATTTAGTTTTGTTAAGTCAGTTTCCTTTTTTGTATCATATAATTTTTCATAATAATCTCTAAAGGCACTGTTAATTTCTAAAGGATCTACAACTGCCTGTCCGTTACTTATAATACTGGTAATTGGTGTTTTAAATTCTAATTGTTTAATCTGCCATGCCAATAATTTCCCTGATTTTTCACCTTGTTCATAAAAAGATTGCTTCAATCTTAGAAGACTCGAGGCAGCTCTATTCGCTGATTTTTGTCATATTCAGCTCTCAGAATCAGTAATTGGTTCTCTAACTTTGGATCACTTCCTGCATACACTTTTTCTTGAAGAATTTTTATTTTATGTTCCAACTGGACTCTCTCCTCTCGAGTCTTCTTAGATTTTGAACCTGTATAACAGACATGCCCAAAGTCCGGCCCCCGGGCCAAATCCGGCCTGTGTCCAAATTTCCACTGGCCCGAAGCGTCCTGTCATAAAATCAATAATATGTGGCCCGCCAAAACAGTTTCCCACAATACACACATACCAAAAACAGCAATTTTATATTTCACCAGAGGGTGGCCGCATTCTCGTCGCGTGACCCCTGTGTGAACTTTTACCTCTGTGGTATGTTTTTAGCTCATTTCTAAAATGGCAACTAGAAATAAAAAGAGGAAAGTTGATAGCGAGGGCCGCCGTTTCCAGGACAAGTGGAAATCGGAGTATTTTTTCACTGACATACGAAACAACTGTGTCTGCCTAATTTGCCAAGAGACTGTGGCTGTTTTCAAAGAGTTCAATATTAAGAGGCACTACCAGATGAAACATGTTAATTACGACAAGCTAACGGCGAACGAAGAGCATTGGCAAGAGTTTGCCAATGTCTGCCTGGGTCGTAGCACTGTGGCACGGAGGATTGAAGAAATTTTATCTAACATCAAGGGACAGTTAGAGGCAAAAGGAGTGGAGTTTGACTTTTTTTCGTTAGCCTGCGACGAAAGCGCGGATGCATCTGATACCGCTCAGTTACTGATTTTTTTGAGAGGAGTGGACAATGAAATGAACGTGAGTGAAGAGCTCCTTGACCTTCAGAGCCTTAAGGACCAAACCAGAGGAACAGATTTGTTTGCTGCTGTTTGTTCCACCGTGAATGACATGAAACTGCAATGGAATAAAATCACTGGGATTATTACGGACGGCGCACCTGCCATGGTTGGTGAGCAAAGTGGGCTATCAACGCTAGTCTGTAAAAAAGTCAGTGAAGAAGGCGGCAAAGCTATAAAACTCCACTGTATTATTCACCAACAAGTTCTATGTGCCAAACATCTGAAATATGATCACGTTATGAAACCGGTGATAAAGGCTATTAATTATATTCGCTCCAGAGCCCTGTGCCACCGCCAGTTTCAACAGTTTCTACTCGACATCCATGCTGAATATGGAGATGTTGTGTATCACAATGACATAAGATGGCTCAGTCGGGGGTCTGCACTGCAGCGATTCTTCTCTCTCAGAAAGGAAATCGGACTATTCTTGGCACAAAAAGGTCAACCGATGCTGGAACTCTGCGATCCTGTTTGGCTGGCTGATTTTGGATTTTTAGTTGACATAACACGACATCTGAACGCGCTGAACACGAGCCTTCAGGGGCAAAATGCAGTGGTGAGCCAACTGTATTCATACATAAAAGCTTTTTGGACAAAGCTGCTACTTTTCCAAAGGCACCTGTCACAAATGCAACCCAATACCACACATTTCCCATCACTGCAGGAAATGATGACCAGTTTTCCAGAAAACAATATCAGTGCGCAAATGAGGAGGTATGCAGAAAACATCTCATCTCTGACTGACGAGTTTCAACAGCGTTTCAGGGATTTTGCAGCTATTGAAAAGGAGATCACACTTTTTTCCACTCCTTTTTCCGTGGATCCTAATGACGCTCCAGACCACCTGCAGCTGAAGCTCATTGAGCTGCAGTGTGATGCGGAGTGTCACGGTCGCCACCAACAACTCCCTCTCGTCGACTTTTACCGCCAGCTGGACAAAGACAGGTTCCAAGAGATTTGAACATTTGCTAAGAAAATGCTGAGCTTGTTTGGCTCGACATACTTGTGCGAGAAGACGTTCTCGGTTATGAACATTAACAAGAACCGTGTGAGGACAAGACTAAGTGACTCTCACCTGCGTGACATCTTGCGCATCAAAATCACTGCTTTTGAGCCAGACCTGGCAACCTTACTGCAGTCGAAACACCAGTGTCACCCTTCACATTAATGCAGGTACATTTCTTTTATTCTTCTGAGGAGAATAAATTCCAAAGTCTCAGTGAATTGATTTTTTTGTGACGATCAAACCACAGTTTTGTCAAATTTCTGTCATTTAATTTGACTATACTATTCTTTGTCAAAATGCACTGGGATGTGACAAAGATCAAATAACAAAGATCCTTGGATGATTAGATATCTTCCTAATTTGTCTCCAATTACATTTTTCACTTGAAATGGGACTGATTTATGTATGAGAGTCATAACTCCCCTGGCTCGGGATGAAAATGATGAGGTGAACACACTTCCCTGCCATCTTCTCCTAATTCTTTTTACATCCTCCTCTATTAGATGAGTTTCTTGTAAAAACACAATTTTTGAACCTATGTCTTTTATTTTATTCATAACTTGTTTAAGTTTTTTTAAATTTTGTAGACCTCTGCAATTCCATGAAGTTAAATTAAGATTAACGCTTTGGTCTATGATCAATAAGGAGTTTGAGATTACCTCGCAATATAAACATGCTCATACAGAGAAGCAAAAACATGAGTGGTTGAACATTCGTCCCACAAACTACACACAAACAAATTCCCCCTCCCCACATTCGTGGTAATCCCCCCAAAATCAAAAAAAAATTCCGTCTCCCACTATAGCTATTGACTGCTCCACACCCACGAGGATCAGTCAAAACCACTCTTTCTTTCTCCTCTCAATCACCCTGACTCTACTGCTTTTAATGACATAACATTAACTCTCTTCTGTAGTTTTCCAACTTAACTCCAAAATTGTATAGCAACTTTGTACATCATAGGGTTTTTTTTATATATATATAATACAATCTATATTTTGTAAACTTGCTATATGCTTCAAATCAGTCAGATGCCTGTGCAAATGCTTAAATATTCTTCCTTTATATCTTGTTTATGCTTCATGCTTAGCTCCCACCAGTCTCTTCTTGGATCTGCTTGATAAGCACCTGCGCCTCCTGAGGGGTCTCGAAGGTGTGGGTTCTCCCTTTATATGTGACCAGCAGTCTTGCCGGATGAATCACTCCATGACAAATCCCGAGGTTGCGCAGCTCTTTACGGGCGGGTTCAAACTGTTTCCTTAATTGTTGGATTCCTGTGGCCAAATCTGAGTAGAACCGCACCTGTTGATCCTGGTATTTAATTTCTCCTTTAGCTCGCGTCGCATTGGAGATCGTCATCTTGTCTCTGTAGCTGAGGAACTTCATAATCAGCGTCCTTGGTGGTGCCTTATTATCTCTCGGTGGGCCGATTCGGTGGGCGCTCTCTAAAACGGCCGATGACTGCAGCTCTGCGTTGTTCAGCGCTTCTGGAATCCACTTTTCCAAAAAGGAACATGTGTCCCGCCCCTCCGTTCCCTCCAGGAGGCCCACCAGCCTCTGATTGTTCCGTCTCGACCGGGATTCTAAGTCCAGGGCACTATCTTCCAGACGTTTATTTTTTAATTCCAATGTGCGCACCTTTAGTTGTAGGCTGGTGACGTCATCCTCAGCGCTGGAAATTCGGAGCTCCACCTGCGATACTCGTTCCATACAGTCGCTTATTTCCTTTCTCATTCCTTCTATCGCTGCTATAATCCCATCAAATTTAGAGGAAAAATCTGCTCTCATTGAGCTAATGGCAGCGAGCACCGCACCCGTGCCGTCGCCAGCAGTCACCGCTCCGCCGCTAGCTTGCTCCGCCATAGTTTCTGGCGATTTTCCTGCTTCGTCACGAGTGTGGAAGTCTGTTAACTTGGACTGTTTCGACGATTCAGTTTTTCCTCCACCTAATTTCCCAGCCTTAGGCTTTACCGGCATAGCCGCGCCCAAACGCTGGGATAGGTTTTGTTCCAACTGAGAGAGTTATTTGCCAACTTTTTATTTTTAGGAGCAGAGCAGAGTGAAACATGTCTTCCTACGTGGCCGCCATAACCAGAAGTCTCGATAGGGTTCTTTAGTTTGATTCTCTCTGACTATCTTAAACCAAATTTTTAGCGGGGTCTCTATCCACGGGTTAGTGTTATTCAAAAGTTTAGGTAAGACATTGTTCCCTGTTATCGCCTTTAGGGGGATGTCACTTGTTATTTGGTATTCCATCTCCTTCCATTGTGCAGTGTAGACTGGGTTACATATCTCTACTAAAGTTTTAATTTGTACGGCTTTAAAATAGTCCCTGATATTTGGCTGCGCGAGCCCACCTTTGTCTTTGTTTAGCTGTAGGGTTCTATATCTGATTCTAGGTCTCTTGCCCTGCCATATGAATCTTGAGATCCTTCTGTCCAGTTCTTGCCATGTTTTTTTGGGAGGTTCTACCGGTATTGTTTGGAAAAGGTATAGAAGACGTGGAAGTATATTCATTTTGACTGCTTCAATTCTTTGTGCGGTACCCAAGAATGGTATCATATTCCATCTTGCTAGATCAGATTTTATTTTTGCCATCAGTGGATCATGGTTTAGTGTTATAATATTGTTGAGTTGTTTCAGGATATTGACCCCCAGATATTTCATAGATTCCATCTCCCAGTTAGTTTTGAGTTTGCTTAGTAAATATTGATTTGGGTCATAGTTGAATGTTAAAACTTGGGTTTTATGCATGTTTAATTCGTACCCCGATAAATCTCCAAACTCTGAAAAAACTGAGATTAGTTCTGGAAAAGAGGTGTCCGGCTGCCCCAGGTATATTAAAATGTCATCAGCAAAGAGTGCTATTTTATGTTCCTTCTGACCAAGTGTAATACCTCGAATTTTTTGATTCTGTCTTATCCATTGGCTCAGAGGTTCTATGAAGATTGCAAAGAGCAGTGGAGACAAGGGGCAGCCCTGACGACATCCTCTTTCCAGTTCAAAAGATGATGATAATTTACCGTTAATCCTTATTTTAGCTGTTGGTTTTTTATATAATGCCTGATAGTTCTAATGAAGTTGTTATGAAAATTGAAACTGGATAAGATTCTATATAGGAAAGACCAGTCAACCGAATCAAATGCTTTTTCAGCATCTAATCCCAATATGGCTGCATTTAAGTTATATTTTTTTATTTGATGAATTATGTGTAAAGTGCGTCTAATGTTGTCTTGTGTCTGTCTTTGTCTTATAAAACCTGTTTGGTCTAAATGAATTAAGTCTGTCAGTATATTTTCTAACCTTTTGGCAAGGATAGTGGTAAAAAGCTTATAGTCCTGATTTAACACACTGATTGGTCTGTAGTTGGAGCAGTCTAGTTTATCCTTTTCAGGTTTAGGTATGACTGCAATGACCCCTTCTCTCCAGGAGGGGGGGGGATTTCCCCTGTGTGGAGGACATAGTTAAATGTTTTCAGGAGGAGAGGAGATAGTTGCTGTTTAAAGGTTTTGTACCACTCTGCTGTATAGCCATCTGCTCCTGGGGATTTGTTAGCTTTAAGTTTCATAATTGCTTTTTCTAATTCTTTAGGTTGTATTTCTGACGGTAGTGTTTTATTTTGTGACTCAGTAAGTTGGGGAAGGTTTAATGTGTTTAGGAATGCTTCGGATGCGTTTTTATGTTTTTTGAGGGAGTACAAGTTCTTGTAGTAGTTCTCGAAGCTTTTAAGAATATCCTGAATTCTAAATTTTATTTCCTTTGATACTGGGTCTCTGATTTTGTAGATTGCTCTCTCCGTTTGTCGTTTCCTCAATTTATAGGCTAGTAATTTTGCTGATTTGCTGCCTGTTTCATAGTATTTTTGTTTCAGAAATGTAAGTTTCTTCTGGATTTCTATTGTGTAGATCTCATTTATTTGTTTTTTAATTTCCTTAATTTTGAGCGAGTCATTAGAATGAGTGTTGTCTTTGTGCTCTTTTTCTAGGTTCTTAAGTTCTGACTCTAATGTGATTAGTTTTTCTTGTCTCAGTTTCTTTTGGAGTGCCAGTTTTGCGATAATCTTTCCCCTTATTACAGCTTTGCATGCGTCCCACAGTATTAAAGGGGATACTTCTCCATTATCATTTTCTTCCAAATATCTGAGAATATCTGATTCCAATTCATCTTTCAGTGGTCCTTTCAGCACATTTGAATTTAACCTCCAAGAAAATGTATTATTTGTGTATTTTTGGATACTTAAGTCCATATAGATCGGACTGTGGTCAGAGAGATCCATCAGTCCTATTTTACATGTTTTTACTCTTCCAATGTCTCTATAAAACATAAAAAATAGTCAATCCTTGAGTATGATGAATGTGGTGCTGAGTAAAATGTATAATCTTTTACACTGGGGTTGAATTCCCTCCGCACGTCACAGATTCCCATTTCTTTTAGTAGCATCCAAGTTTTTCTACTTTGAGTGTTATTTTGATGTGGAGAATTACCTGATGTGTCCCAGTATGGATTCAGTCTTAGATTGAAGTCTCCTCCACATATCACTAAACCTTGGGCTTTAGTTATCATTAGGTCAAATACATTTTTATAAAATTTCCAGTTAGCCCCTGGAGGTGCATATACATTCAGCAGGGTGATATCTTCTCCCTCTAGCCACCCAAGTACCATACTGAATTTCCCTTCTTTATCTTTGTGTTCTGATTTTTTTTCAAATATAATTTTGGTTGAGATCAATGTCGCTACTCCCCTCCTTCTCCCTGACTTATATGAAGATGAAGAGATCATTTTAAACCCTTGTCAGAATCAGAATCAGAATCAGAATCAGCTTTATTGGCCAAGTATGTGTAACGGATCTCGTCACAGGTGTAATGGTTCTTCTTTTGGGACACCCTTAAGCGGCCGTGATCGGGAACATCAATACAAGCGTATGTGCAGCATAGGGACCACGATGACACCAGACTGCTGTTTCCACAATTTATTTCTCCTGTTAATGAAATAAAACAAACTGTATCACGCTCTGTCTGTACCTCGATCCCACACAGGCTCCCACAGCAAAGCAACGCGATACTGTGTGGAAAGGAGCTCTAAAACAATTCCACAATACAAACAAAAAATAAAAATAAATCACATTTCAAATAATAAGATTTTTCAAAAACAAACATACCTGTTAATGAAATAAAACAAACTGTATCACGCTCCGTCTGTACCTCGATCCCACACAGGCTCCTACATTAACAAAAATATGGGTTACACATGACATAAGCTGCTGGAGTCACCATAGAGCCTATATTGGCGCGAAACCCTAAAATGGCGCCTACCGGACCCCCAATGTGCGCCGAAACATCTATAAAACTTTTATTTATAACACAAATAACAAAAAAAATACAGTACAGTGACATGTCAAATTAATAAAGAACAATTACAAACTAAGGTTACAGTCCAAATGATAAAACTAACGAACGATACGATCATTTAATGCCAGCAGCGTTTTGAACACAACTTACCCACAGCAAAGCAACGCGATACTGTGGGGAAAGACTAAACTACCGGCGCCTCGGAGGTACAGGAAGAGCGGATGTGAGAAGTGTACTGCCAAAATAAAAGTACTCAAGTAAAATAAAATTCACAACAATATAAATAGAAACATAACTGAGAAAAAGAAATACTTAAAGTACATTTTTGACTCCGTTACACCCACCCCACTGAATTTTACTAAACTTGAGCCACAGCTACACAGGACTCATAACAATATACAAACACCCGGGGTTAGTTAAAGAATACCAACTGAAAGAGAGTCCCACACAAGGACGAAGTGGCATGAGAGCAGCGCTTATCTCTCAACCCAACCACTGGTAATGGAGTGCCTTGTACACCCCACCAAAAACCCCAACTATTAGTGTAGCAAATGCTCTTGAATAATAAAATAAAATAAAATAACCGAATATTAGAAAACAAAGCTAAGTCCACAAAAATATAGTCCACACATGTAACATTTAATCAGTCAGGGTCTGAAACACAGACGTACAAACAGCCTTAACATTAAACTTGTCACGAATCACATCTTGCCTGGACATTGTCTGCACTAGTCTGTTTACAGGTTTAAGCAGGCGACCAAATCTTGACCTGATTTGAGGTTGTGCATTTGGACGATGACAATGTGCACGTGACGTCTGGTCAACAGTACAGCGAACAAAGGGAGTGCCTGTCTGTCTCTCGGAGTCAGGAACAGAAACTAGTTGACTGTCAAGTGTTTGTCCACCATGAATATCAGTAGCAGCTGTAGTCACAGGTCTAGAGTCAGAGGACATGGGATGATCTACACCTTGAGCAACAGGTGCAACAGAAGAGTTCTGGGGGTCAGAGGACACACTTGTCACATCAGAAACGTCTACCTGTGACACAGATGGTTCAGTGAGCTGCGTGATCCACTCAACAGTTCTCCTTTCAGAGTCAACAGGTTCTGGATCAACTAATGGTTCACGTGTTTCTCCACATGAAGACGGATCACCTGTACCAGCCTCATTCTCTCCCTCGAAGAGGTCCACAGATGTGTCTCCCTCATCACCAGTGTCTGTAGTTAAGGTTTCTGGAAGTAAGGTGGATGAACCATGGTTGGACACATCGCACACATCCACCACAGGAAGAAAATTTACCAGCATCAACAGATTCCTGTGGACCACTTTTGTCCGTCCAGTAAGGGTGTCACAAATTCTGTATGTATGGGTCTGTGTGTTCACATCCATTACAGTGTAAACAGTTGATTCCCACTTATCAGCAGTTTTCTTTTTGCCTCTCTCCTTTCTGTTGGCCAAAAGCACCCTGTCATCAATCTCAATCTTTGATCTTGTCACTTTCCTGTTGTAAAGATTAGCATGTCTGTGTTGCTCCTTAGCAGCACGGTCCTGAGCAACCATCATTGCTTCTTTCAGCTCACAGGTGAGAGTTGCCACATACTTGTCCTAACTGGTTACATCAGCATCGCGAAGAACAGAACGAAACATGACATCTACTGGCAAACGGGGCACACGGCCATACATGAGGTAAAAAGGAGGAAAGCCAGTCGTCTCATGGGCTGTACAGTTGTACATAAATGTCAAAGTCTGCAACCGTCGTGGCCAGTTAGCTTTCACCTCAGGGGACAGTGCACGAATCATCCCACCCAGTGTCCTGTTAAACCGTTCAACACTCCCATTTCCCATTGGGTGGTAAGGGGTAGTGTGAGATTTCCTGACACCGGACACTTTGAGGAGTTCACTGATTAATTGACTTTCAAAATTAGGACCTTGGTTACTGTGGATTCTTTCTGGGAATCCAAAGACACAAAAGTACTTGTTCCACAGAACATTTGCCACTTGCTTAGCTGTTTGATCCTTACAAGGAAAGGCCTGAGCCATCCTGGTAAAGTGATCTGTTATCACTAGGACATCAATAGACTTGTTCCTAGAGTCTTCAGCTGACCAAAAGTCAATGCAGACCAGCTCCAGTGGTCTAGATGACAAGATGCTCTCTAAAGGAGCTCGTCCCTCAGGTTCAGCTGACTTGCTGAGGACACAACGCTGGCAGTGTCTGACATGGTCTCTAACATCTCTCTCAAGGGTCAGCCAGAAAAATCTCTGTCTGGATAAACTGAGGGTTCGCGACTGGGCTTGATGACCAGCATCATCATGCACGCCTTTCAACACCTCATCCTTAAGTGAGTCTGGGACAACATACTGAAGCCGTTTGGACTTGGTTCTCTGGTCTCTTGAAACTCTGTACAGAACACCATTGCTCACAGATAGCTTATCCCAGTGTTTCAGATATTTAATCACTGAAAATGATTCTTTCACCCTTTCTCTCCTTGAGGGTCTCCGATGTCTCTCAACATAAAACAGGACGCGAGAAAGAGTTCCATCCTCCAGCTGTTTGTCACGCAAAGCCTTTTCAGAATAAGCAGGCAACGGGTCTTGACCTGGTGGAACTAACTGGGGCAAAAACTGCAAGGCTTCAATTGCCCGGGCCCTTGGACCAGCATCCCACTCAATGTGTGACTGCATCACAGCAGACACTTCTTCTGAATTCACAATCTGAGTGTGTACCCGGGAGGTATGAGCATTGTCACACATTGCATCCACATGATCACTGGATGAACGAAAAGCATCCTGAACAGAGGCAGTAGACACATTTTTGACTTCACTGAGGAGTTTCACATATGGCTCATTGAACAGTCTGTGACCAATATTTTCCTTGACAAAAGGCACACGGCTTAATGCATCAGCCACAATGTTCTGCCGCCCTGGAACATACTTTATGTCAAAGTCATACACAGCCAACTTGGCTACCCAGCGTTGCTCACAACAGTCTAACTTGGGCTTTGTCAATATGTGAGTCAAAGGATTGTTGTCAGTCCAAACAGTGAATTTGTGACCCTTTAGCCAATGACTAAACTTGTCAGTGATGGACCATTTCAAAGCCAGAAATTCCAATCGGTGCGCTGGATAGTTTTTCTGAGACTGTGTCAGTGACTTACTGGCAAAAGCAATAGGTCTGGCATGACTTTCACCTTCCTGGACTTGGGACAGAACGGCACCTATCCCATCCAGAGATGCATCAGTTGAAAGCATGAAGGGACGGTCAAAGTTAGGATGAGCCAAGACCACAGTGTTAACAAGTGCAGATTTGAGACTTTCAAAGGCATGTATGTGCTCTTGGGTCCAATCAGAAGCACAAAGCTTTCTGCAAGCCATCTTGGTTTTCTTACATCTGCCTTTAAATTTTCCACCTTTCAACAGGCTGAACAATGGCTTGGCAATGGCAGAATATCCTGGCACAAAATGCTGATAGTAATTAACCATCCCCAAGAAGGATCTAAGTCAGGGGTGTCCAAACTTTTTGCAAAGAGGGCCAGATTTGGTCAGGTGAAAATGTATGGGGGCTGACCATTCAGCCTGACATTCCTCGAACCATTACCATTGTAAATTACCATGTAAATATATATATATATATATATATATATATATATATATCACTTTGCTGTCTGCAGCTAGGTTGACATTGCAAATGAGAATCTGTTGTCAACTGCATTACCACCAGGATAGTCAAAGGTTAAAATAATAATAAATTACATACAAATAAATTTGACTGAATATTTTTAGAAACGTGTATTTATTGATTTTGTTTCAACAAATCACATCCCAGTGCATTTTGACAAAGAATAGTATAGTCAAATTAAATGACAGAAATTTGACAAAACTGTGGTTTGATCGTCACAAAAAAATCAATTCACTGAGACTTTGGAATTTATTCTCCTCAGAAGAATAAAAGAAATGTACCTGCATTAATGTGAAGGGTGACACTGGTGTTTCGACTGCAGTAAGGTTGCCAGGTCTGGCTCAAAAGCAGTGGTTTTGATGCGCAAGATGTCACGCAGGTGAGAGTCACTTAGTCTTGTCCTCACACAGTTCTTGTTAATGTTCATAACCGAGAACGTCTTCTCGCACAAGTATGTCGAGCCAAACAAGCTCAGCATTTTCTTAGCAAATGTTCAAATCTCTTGGAACCTGTCTTTGTCCAGCTGGCGGTAAAAGTCGACGAGAGGGAGTTGTTGGTGGCGACCGTGACACTCCGCGTCACACTGCAGCTCAATGAGCTTCAGCTGCAGGTGGTCTGGAGCGTCATTAGGATCCACGGAAAAAGGAGTGGAAAAAAGTGTGATCTCCTTTTCAATAGCTGCAAAATCCCTGAAACGCTGTTGAAACTCCTCAGTCAGAGATGAGATGTTTTCTGCATACCTCCTCATTTGCGCACTGATATTGTTTTCTGGAAAACTGGTCATCATTTCCTGCAGTGATGGGAAATGTGTGGTATTGGGCTGCGTTTGTGACAGGTGCCTTTGGAAAAGTAGCAGCTTTGTCCGAAAAGCTTTTATGTATGAATACAGTTGGCTCACCACTGCATTTTGCCCCTGAAGGCTCATGTTCAGCGCATTCAGATGTCGTGTTATGTCAACTAAAAATCCAAAATCAGCCAGCCAAACAGGATCGCAGAGTTCCGGCATCGGTTGTCCCTTTTGTACCAAGAATAGTCCGATTTCCTTTCTGAGAGAGAAGAATCGCTGCAGTGCAGACCCCCGACTGAGCCATCTTATATCATTGTGATACACAACATCTCCATATTCAGCGTGGATGTCGAGTAGAAACTGTTGAAACTGGCGGTGGCACAGGGCTCTGGAGCGAATATAATTAATAGCCTTTATCATCGGTTTCATAACGTGATCATATTTCAGATGTTTGGCACATAGAACTTGTTGGTGAATAATACAGTGGAGTTTTATAGCTTTGCCGCCTTCTTTACTGACTTTTTTACAGACTAGCGTTGATAGCCCACTTTGCTCACCAACCATGGCAGGTGCGCCGTCCGTAATAATCCCAGTGATTTTATTCCATTGCAGTTTCATGTCATTCACGGTGGAACAAACAGCAGCAAACAAATCTGTTCCTCTGGTTTGGTCCTTAAGGCTCTGAAGGTCAAGGAGCTCTTCACTCACGTTCATTTCATTGTCCACTCCTCTCAAAAAAATCAGTAACTGAGCGGTGTCAGATGCATCCGCGCTTTCGTCGCAGGCTAATGAAAAAAAGTCAAACTCCACTCCTTTTGCCTCTAACTGTCCCTTGATGTTAGATAAAATTTCTTCAATCCTCCGTGCCACAGTGCTACGACCCAGGCAGACATTGGCAAACTCTTGCTTTTTCTCAGGACAAATTTTCTCCACCATTTTCATCACGCAGTCTTTAATGAATTCACCCTCAGTAAAAGGTTTACAGTGCTTGCCAATCAGCATTGCCACTTCGTAGCTTGCCTTTGTAGAATTTTCATTTGTGTCACGGGCTCTTGTGAACAAACGCTGCTGTGCTGTCAAAACAGCTTCCAGTTGCTTCAGTTTTTCGGCGCGTTCGTTTGCCGTTAGCTTGTCGTAATTAGCATGTTTCGTCTGGTAGTGCCTCTTAATATTGAACTCTTTGAAAACAGCCACAGTCTCTTGGCAAATTAGGCAGACACAGTTGTTTCGTATGTCAGTGAAAAAATACTCCGATTTCCACTTGTCCTGGAAACGGCGGCCCTCGCTATCAACTTTCCTCTTTTTATTTCCAGTTGCCATTTTAGAAATGAGCTAAAAACATACCACAGGGGTAAAAGTTCACACAGGGGTCACGCGACGAGAATGCGGCCACAGGTCTACTGCCACCCTCTGGTGAAATATAAAATTGCTGTTTTTGGTATGTGTGTATTGTGGGAAACTGTGCTGGCGGGCCACATATTATTGATTTTATGACAGGACGCTTCGGGCCGGTGGAAATTTGGACACAGGCCGGATTTGGCCCGGGGGCCGGACTTTGGGCATGTCTGTGTTAAGATGTTTA
Source organism: Pholidichthys leucotaenia (assembly GCA_020510985.1). Lineage (NCBI taxonomy): Eukaryota > Metazoa > Chordata > Actinopteri > Cichliformes > Pholidichthyidae > Pholidichthys > Pholidichthys leucotaenia. Next base: position 281,487,510 of record CM035841.1, read on the forward strand.
AGTCATTTTCTGCATTGTCTTATATTTTTTTCCTGTTTATATTTGCCCTTATCCTCAGTTTTCTCTTCGTGATCATTAGTATTGTGTTATGAGTACCTTTTGTGTTTTGTATTCCTTCTTGTTTTTGTCTTGGTGGTTATTTCTTATGGCATATTTTGGTCTGTTCCTGTTAGAATTATAGTCAGTTACCTCTTTGTTTCCTGCGCTCCGTAGTCATCTGTTACTTTGTTTCTCCCGGTGTGACAGCTGTCAGCGCTACTTCCGGGTGTCAGCTCTGTTGTGGGCTGTCACACCTGTCAGTAGTTTTTGATTATTTTCTCACTCATGTGCCCACACCTGATGCCAATTGTTTACCCCTATTTAAGACCAGCGGCGAGACCTTACCCTTGCAGCGGTCTTCTGGTTTTGTCAGATGCTAATTCTGCATCTCTCTCTCTCTGCTCTGATCCAAACGTTAATTCTACGTTTCTCCTCACTCCCGGATTGAGTCCCTGTCTGGTAGAGTCCTCCGGGCATTCCCCGATTGTCTACTTAAACTGTAAGTGTGTATTTTCATTCGTGTGTGTTTTTCTGTTAATAAATGTGCAAACTCACAGTCTGCTCTTGGCGTCTTGAGTCAGCCCTTGAAAAGGGAGATTTATGACAATTCTAAGCTTTTTTAATGCAATATAATTTAGTTTGTGTTCCCCTGTAAAACATTTTAGAATTTTAGCTGTTGATTTTAGAATTTAAGACCTATTTATTTGGAGTCAAACACATGTAGGGGCACATTTGCTAACATGCTGCGCCATCGCAGCCATGGAAAGGTGTGGACTATGTTCATTTTGCGCCTGGTCTCATTGCGTATGTATTTGTGGGAGCTGTCATGTCAGCACACAAATTTGGGGGAGCGGAGTATTTAAGTGACTGGCTCAAGGTGATTTATTAAGGTTTGCGGTTGTCAATCTGCTGCTAAATGCACCAGGATTTAATGCCCCCAAAATGCTTGTCTTAATTCATCTGTGCCTGACATGATAGTGATCGCCGGTGCCAAGACACTGGCGATAACCGAGAATGCATGGCAGAAGCTTCTCTCTGCCCGTGACTTTATTTGGCATGACATAAGTACAGCTTATATGAACATCAATGGTGTCACAGAGATCGGTGTTATGCTGAACTGGACATCAGCTGGCAGGTGTTTTTTTTATTTCATTTGTTTATAGTGTATATAGCCTACTATATGAATTTGTATCCATAAAATAGGATAGAACAGGAGCCCTTATACCTGCAGTGGACATACAGATGTGTCAGCCGATAATGACTCTATTTTTCTTTTTCTACGGAGGTTAGACTGGGATCTGGAGTTTTCTAAACTCCCCCTTGCTCTTGAAGCAAAATCTTCCACATTACCAATTTTCTTCATTTTTTTTCTCTTTCCATATTTCAATATTTACAGTATTTCTTTTTGCTGTGCATAAAACGGTAATTCAGTTCCCTTTTCTCTCTATTTCTCTCTCCCAGTTCAGGATACACAATATGGAAAGCAATAATGAGATTATTAACAAAAAGAGCGCACAGATCCATAAAAACATCCCCCGGAATTGCAACACCATAACTCAATGGCATTTATGAAAGTCATGGACTGGGAGACCGGGACACCTGTAGATTTTGTTAAAACAAAGTTATTCACATAACTAAACCCCAGAGTCTCCATCAGACCATCTTGATGGTTCTTGTGTTAATAAAATAAACACGTTGGTCAATAATCAGTTTATTCACGAGTAGTCCTTAATTTATGCATATTAAACAAAGGAGTTTGCCATGTGAAATGAAAATCAAAACTTTGATATATAGTATGATGAACAAATATAAACTATTTTACTGAGGTTTGCGCTTAAACAAAAGCTTAAAAAAAAGCTTTAAAAACTATTATGCTCCTCCACACTGGCTGTGCCTTTGTTGATGACTCGCTTCCTCATCAGCTGTGCTTGTGCACAATTTTGCGTGTTCTGGGTGGATGGGTGGTCATTAGTGAAACGAAGTGACTGTGTCTGTGTTCATAATTTTGTGTGTTGTTAGTAGATCACTGGCAAAAATTGGCCACTGCCTTAGGCGCTCTGTCTAATTTGCGCACTTGCTAATTTGTACTGCCTTAGTAAATCTGCCCATTAGTGTTCTCCTGTATTACAGAATTTTATATTGCGTTTTGTTTGAAATTAAACAAAGAATTCATTTTAAGATTTTTTTGTTTAAAAATTAATATAGAGCTGAAAGCAGCTAAAACATGAGCTTAATAAAATAATGTGTGAAAGCAAGTTAAATGATACTGGCCTGTCTGGAGACAGCTGTGGTCTTCTGAAAGAATGTCAGTGAAAGGATGACAGTTCTTAAAAGCACATTTTAACATAAACTTGTCCATGTTTTTATTTTAATTTAATCTTTATACAGGGTAATTCCATAGAGAGGCAACCTCTCTTTTTCAAGGATGCCCTGTTCACACACACAGGGAACACCAGGAAACTGCCCAGTACAACCACAGACTGACCTGTGGCCACTGAGCAGCTCTACTGGAGCAGTTGGGGTTAAGGGCCTTGCTCAAGGGCATCACAGTGGGGTTAAGGAGGGTGGGGCAAACAATACAATGTTATCTGTCCCACTCAGATCTAATCCTGCTGGTCCAAGGATCGAACCCACAACCCTCCACTCGCCAGTCCACATCCCTAACCATTAGGCCACCACTGCCCACTGTGTGTCAGATTTCTCTTCCATTTGTATTAATAAAAGATGTTGGAAGTAAATTCATGGGTCATTGCAAATATTTTGCTTTAAAAGGGCCAAGGGCTGCACGGTGGCGCAGTGGTTTAGCACTGTGGCAGCACAGTTTACCCTCGGCCGGGGGATCATGAGATCGTGGGTTCGATCCCAGCCCCCGACCAACAGTGAGCTGTGTGGAGTTTGCATGTTCTCCCCGTGTTGCGTGGGTTTACTCTGGGATTTCTCCGGTTTCCTCCCACATACCAAAAACATGTAGGTTTAGGGCGCTCGCGCACGCAGCGACCAGCAGCCGGTGGCTTGTCACCAGACTGCAAACTAAATCTACCTACGGGTACAAATAAGTAACAAAAAAAAAAAAGTTGTCACACAGTGGGAGGAAAAAATTTTGAATAGAAAAAAATGCATCAAGATGCATTGAGAATGGTTTTGGAATCAAGTCGGAGTTCTGAATCATAATCGACTCATGAGGTGCCTAAAGACTCCCACACCTATCTGAGACCTCGCCAGGGGAGAAGGATCTTTTGCAGTTTTAGTTGGTGACCCCTGGTGTAGAGTATGCAACCTGATGTGACGTGCCACTTTGCAGGTGCACACACACACACACAGGTGACGTCAGCATGTCAGAGGGTATATAACAGCCAGCTCTGGGACACGAGGTTCTCTTTTCCCTCTCTCTTTCTGCTCCCTCACATCTATACACTGCTCTGTACCACACCTGTTAAGTCCAATAAAGCTAACCTCAGCACATGGTCGTTGTCTGCTCACTCTTCAGACATAAGAGAAGGGTGGCAGGTTAACAGAGGGGATGGTTTTTGATTATTTTACTGATAAGAGGGAATGGTCTTTATAAAAAAAAATTTTTTTTTGCAAAGATTTAATTATTTGAACGAAGATTTAATATTTTACTTATTGAAAGAAAAACCTCTTTTACTTTTTTGCATAACTTTATTTATTTTGAACAGATACTTATTTTTCAGTGGAAGCTGCATGTATTTGTCCTGTAAATGCATAATTAATGAAAAAGACCATGATCTCTGTGTGTGATGATAATTTTTTTTTTAAATTCTATGACGTAATAAATATCTCCATGAGTATATGGTTATTAAAATATAATTGATACTCTAAGTAAGTACGGAAAAATTTGCACTACTATACGTAACTTTACTTTTTTCAGTATTTATGAGTGTCCTTTGTCTGGTTGAGCACCTGCCCCCCAAAATGCCTGTGCACATCACTGGCGGCCGGCATCCCCAGCTTCCAGGCGGCAACATCAGCAATGTGTGGACATGGAACTTGATACCCCGGAGAAATCCTTCACTATCTGCAGAGGATCAGACCCACGTCTCCTTGTTTAAAAACACCATGGAGGATTGTTGAGGTGTTACTTTATGCCAGTGAATATCAACAGGCGGTCCTTTGGGCCACATCCGGTCCCCAGAATACTGCTGAATTCAGGAATAGTTTAAATGGTATTCACTTATATAGCGCTTTTTTTTCCTCATCCCTGGATGACCAAAGCACATTACAGATTCAGCTATCTGCCCACTGACACTGACGGCAGCAGAACTGCCATGCAAGGCGCTGGCTCAGGGTTCAGTGTCTTACTCAAGGACACTTGACATGCAGAGAAAACAGGAATCGAACACTGAAGTATTTGAGAACTTTATGGAAAGGTTAAAAATAATATTTTCAGTTCACATGCATTTTTATTGTGAAGTTTATTCATTCAGCAGTCACACAACACAATACTGTACACTTCTGGTAATGTTCAGCAGAAATCAGTCCATTGCTTTATCTGTGTAACTTCACATACATTATAAAGCATCTATATATATATATATATATATTCTTACTAAAATGTCACCAAATGCAATGAGGGAAGTTAATCATATCTGCGTGTTATGCAGGCAGCTCTCTCTCAGCAGCTGGACACAAGAAAAAGAATAAAATCAACTTTAAATCGGGACATCTTCTCATTAAAATTTGTGTTCATAACGTTCTACATGCATAGTTTACTTATATGTTAACCACAAATACAAGAAACCATTGTTTGGATATCCCTTTATCACAATGCTGTAAGAGCTATCAAGAAGACTCTATCCAGTACAAAAATGGCGCCTAAATTTGCCATCAAAATGTTAGCTGTGAGCACTCTAGCCTGTTCGCTCGTGCACCCGGAAGTTTTGCTCCGTGAATGTGTGAAACGTGACAGGCTGCTCGCGCGATGGACGTCAAAGCAGTGAAGGCGATATTTTTTGACTTGGATAACACACTGATAGAAACCAAATGGGCAATAGGAGAGGCCACTAAAAAGGTAATTAGAGCTCATTTAACCATGAATATAAAGTCTTTGTGGCGATTTAAATGTTTGACGAGCTCGGGTGAAATGACAATCTACTGTAAGCGCGTCTGTAACTTATACCTTGCTGTTAACCAAGGCTCTAGATAGGGTCGTTTATAAATTTTTAGTTTTAAAATAAATCTTTTGGTCAGAATGCTGCAGCTGGCTCACTGAGCCCGGTTCTCCAGATGACTGCTGCCTCAGTTTTTATGACTCTGAGCCTCGATGTTAATATGACTATGTGTTCTTTACTAGTCACTGCAATATGTAAGGTTTCAATCTTCCTGGGTGGCCGACATCTTGCCACGTCCAAGATGTGCAGAGTGATGATATTGTAACGTGCTGCTCGACATGGCGACGTCCCACCGGGAGATTCGAACTCACGCCTCCCGCTCCGGAGTCCCGCACCCTACCTGTGTCGCCAATAGGGTCAACCCACTTGGCAAGCCAAGTAGGGTGCTCATATTGAGTTCGCTACACTACTCCCCTCTGGTTCTCGACATCGTCCCGATGTCAGCGCCCCATTACTGCTTTGGACAGGAGATCCCACTTCTGACACCAGTGTAACGTAGCAGGGTTCACACAAAGAAAGAGGAGCAAGATGGTTGTGATGAACAGGCTTTATTTACACACCACCAACCCCCAACCTCCACTTAGTACGCAGAGCAGTGGAGGTCATTCCCACAGACCTCTGTTTACATTACGGTTACACACACATGATACATCTTGCCCTAATCCTGCTAAACACTGCTGGGTCATTATAATGCAGTTATAATGACACAGCAGTATAACCCAGAAATAACACATTTAACACACACAGTAACGTTTCAAACTGGCAAAGCATGCTGGGAAATCCCTGGCCCCCTTAAAATGGCCCCGACGTTACACTGCCCCCCCCCTGGACTGGTTTCTGTCCCCAGAAAAATTAAAGTCCAATTTAAAAGTCCAATACAAACTCATCCAGGTGTCGGGGCGGTCTTCGGCGCCGGTGGCCAACACGTACAGGCCCCCTAGTGTCCATCCGGGTCTCGGTCGGGGTATCGGGCCGGGATGGAAGCTCCGGTCCGTCCACCAGCGGTGCAGATGGCCGATACGGGGCGAGACGGTCACGATGAAGGACCACAACCCGGTCCCTTTTTCTAAGCCTCACCCTGTACACCACATCTGACAGTCTCTCCAGGACCACGCATGGCCCCGACCACTGGCTCGCCAGCTTCGGTGATCGTCCTCTCTTCCTCTCAGGGCAGAAAACCCAGACTCGATCCCCCGGTGCAAAGTCCCTCCCCTGGCAGCGGGAGTCGTATGCCCGCTTCTGCCGACCCCCTGCCGCTGCCAGGGCCTCTCGAGCCAGCTCGTGCACCGTGTGGAGACGTTCTTTCAAACAAAAAAAATAATCCAATCCGGGTTTTCCTTCCACCTCCGGCTCGGGGGGGCAACCGAATACCAAATCCACCGGTGTGCGCAGCTCGCGTCCAAACATGAGCGCCGCAGGGGTGCACCGGGTAGATTCCTGAGCTGCCGTCCGGTACGCCCACAAAACAAAAGGCAGGTGCAGGTCCCAGTCTCGCTGTTGCTGGTCCACTAGGATAGCGAGGTGGGTGGTGAGGGTCCGGTTGAATCGTTCGACCAGGCCGTCGCTCTGTGGATGCAGTGGGGTGGTCCGGGTCTTCCGGATGCCCAGCCGTTTGCAGACCTCTCCGAAGACCTCCGCCTCGAAGTTCCGACCCTGATCGCTGTGCAGCTCCTCCGGTGCGCCAAAACGACAGAACATTTCATCCACCAGCTTTGATGCCGTCGTAGTGGCGCTCTGATCCGGGACCGCGTACGCCTCTGGCCACTTAGTGAAATAATCCATCGCGACCAGCACGTAGCGGTTCCCCCGGTCCGTGGTCGGGAAAGGGCCCAGGATGTCCACTCCCACTCGCTCCATCGGTGCTCCCACCCGGTACTGCTGCAGGGGAGCGTGGGATCGCTGAGTTGGTCCCTTCTGAGCTGTGCATGTGTCGCAGCGATGAACGTGGAGCTCCACGTCCTGATGACAGCCAGGCCAGTAGAACCGGGCCCGAAGGCGCTGCAGCGTCTTTGTCACCCCGAAGTGGCCCGCTCCTACCGCCCCATGAACCAGCTGGAGTACTTTGGGCCGGAGTCGACGAGGAACCAGCAGCTGCCAAATGTGCCGCTGCCCAGCTGGAGTCTGCCACTGTCTATACACCACGCCCTCGTGACAGCGGAGGTTGGCCCACTGGGAGTGCAGGGCCTTAGTCTCTGGGTCCAGCGGTGACACAACCTCCCAGGCGGGCCGCTGTCCTGCGTCCAGCCACTGCCGAACCCGCGAAATGACCGGGTCTCTGTCCTGCTCGCTCTGCAGCTGCTGCGTGCCAAGAACCTTTGTGACGTCATCGCTGGGGAGAACTGCCTGATCATCTGAGGAGGGGCTGTGCGTCGCTGCGTGATTCCTGCTCGCAGCGGCTCGGAGAGCGGCAGCCCGTGGGGCGATTTGGTCCCGATCTTCAGCCCGTTGACAGTGACGACACTCCTCTGTCGCGCAGGGGCGCCGAGACAGCGCGTCAGCGTTGGCATGGAGGCGGCCTGCCCGATGCACAATCTGGAAATTATAATCCTGCAGTGCCTCCAGCCACCTCGCCAACTGTCCATCCGGTTCTTTGAAATTTAACAACCAGGTCAGGGAAGCGTGGTCCGTCCTGAGCTGGAACCTCCCCCCGTACACATACGGGCGGAAGTGACGCAGTCCTTGAATGACAGCCAGCAGCTCTCTGCGGGTCACACAGTAATTTCTCTCGGCTCTGCTGAGAGTGCGGCTGAAGAAAGCGACTGCCTGCTCTCCGTGTTCTCCCTCCTGGGATAGCACCACCCCGATGCCCTGGTTGCTGGCGTCCGTGTCCACAATGAAAGGGCGGCTCGGGTCAGGATACCGCAGGACGGGGGCTCTGATGAGCGCTGCGCGAAGCTGGCAGAAAGCAGCAGCGCAGCTGTCACTCCACTGGAACAGGCGTCCTTTCTGCGTCAGCTGATGCAGCGGGCTGGCAATGGTGGCGAAGTCTTTCACAAACTTCCTATAATAGGAGGCCAATCCAAGAAAACTCCTCAGTTCTCCAACGTTCCGCGGCACCGGCCAGTCTCTCACTGTTGCCACTTTTTCCGGGTCAGTGGCGACCCCCGCTGCGCTGACGACGTGGCCCAAAAAGGTGGTCTCTCGCCGGAACAGGTGGCATTTCCTAGGGTGTAACCGTAGCCCCGCCTGCTGGATGGCTCCCAGCACCTCTCGGAGATTTGACAGGGCGCTGTCAAAATCAGCTGCATGCACCAGCAGGTCATCCAGGTAAACAACGCAGCGACTCCGCGGCACGTGAGCCAGCACTCGCTCCATCAAGCGTTCAAAGGTGGCCGGAGCGTTGCAGAGTCCAAACGGCATCACTTTAAACTGGTACAGTCCCTGCCCGATGGAGAAGGCTGTTTTTTGGCGGGCCTCGGGTGACAGCTCTACCTGCCAATAGCCGCTGCGTAGATCCAGCGAGCTGAACCAGCTGGAGCCGGCGATGTGGTCCAGTGCGTCATCGATGCGGGGCAGGGGGTAGGAATCTTTCCTGGTGGCATCGTTCAGGCGTCGGTAATCCACACAGAACCGCCACGACCCGTCCTTCTTCTTGACCAGCACCACAGGCGCTGCCCAGGGGCTGTTAGAGGGCTCAATAACATCTGCCTCCAGCATTTCTCGCACTTTTTGTTCCGCCGCTGCCCGCCTTGAAAAGGGCAGCCGGCGTGGGTGGAGTCGAATCGGCCTGGCCTCACCGGTGTCGATCTCGTGCTGCACCAACCCGGTCCGGCCGCATTCCTCATCCTTCGCAGCAAAAACACCCACGTAATAGTCCAATAGCTCCCGCAGCTGGCGTCTCTGTTCCGGGTCCAGCCCGCTGCAGCTCCGCTGAAATAATTCCTCCACTGCCTGCTGCGTCTCCGCTGACACGTTGACCCCTCCCCTTGCTGTCCCTGTGTGTGCTCGTGCTCCCTCTGTCCGCGCTGGTGACGTCATCGTGTCCAGTCCTCGCGGTGACCTGCCTGGTCCGGTCTGTCTTGGCGATCCCTCGATCGTGCGTGCCCCCGTGTCCCTTCTCTGGGTTCTGCTGTGGAGCGTGATGGTCCGGTTTCCCAGCTGGAGGGAAGGTCCGGTGGTGTCGATCTTGGCACGCCAGGCTGTGAGCAGGTCTAGTCCAATAATACAGGGGTCTTGGATGTCAGCCAGCCAGAACGGGTGTCTTATGTTCTGACCGGCCACCCCCACCACCAGCACTCTCCGCCCCTTCAATCGGGCGCGCTCACCGGTAGCTGTGGTGACGCAGCGCTCGGTGGGTTCCCACCCCCGCGGAGCCATCTTGCTCGTGCCCGGCAATACGCCCGGTCGAACCAAGGAGATTGTAGAGCCGGTGTCAATCAGGGCCCGGATCGACGTCTTCCCCAAGCTGCACTGTAGATAGATCCCTGGAGAGTGTCCAACTCGGCCCACGCGCGGTGCCGGCTCCTCGGGGGAAACATCTGCTGGAGGTGGCCTGTCCCCGTTCACGCCACCTCGCTCTAGTTTAACGCCGGCGAGGGGCCGGTTTGTCGTGGGGTGGGTGCGGGGCAGTATCGCGCGATGTGTCCCATCTCTCCGCAGCGGAAGCACCCTTCCTCGCGCCGCCGAGGCCATCTTCTCCGTGGACGCGCCGCTGTGGTCTGCCGTAATTCCTCCTCCTCCCCCTCGCTCTCCATCGTAGCCTGGTAGGTTCTCCGGCTGTGCGTTGCTGCTTCAGCGGTGCGACTTATTAGCGGCTCTGCCCGCTCTGCTTCTGCCACTGCAGTCTTCCAGTCGCTCGCGGCGTGGAGCCGTACGTGGCTCTGGAGCTGGGCCGGGCGGAGACCTTGGATGAAGCTCCGGAGGGCGAGCTTCTCTACTGCCTCCGGCGCGAACTCTGGGTAGCTGCGCCGGGTTAACAGCCATATATCTGCAGCATAGGCTCCTAATTTTTCCTGGTGGTTCCGGCGGCGGCGGGTCAGCTGTTCTTGGGCGTGCTCAGCGTCCGCTATTCTCCCAAATCGTCTCTGGAGCGCCCCTTGTAGTGCTGGCCAGCTGTGGTGCTCCCCGGGCCGGAGATCAGAGAGCGTGCAGAGGGCTTTCCCTTCCAAGGCCAGCGCGACCTGTACGGCGGTTTCCTCTGGTGACCAGCCGTTCAGCGCCGCAGTCAGCTCGACCTGTGTCAGGTAGTCATCTAATGTGGCTTCGCCGTTGAAACGGGGAATCTTGGCCCGCTGCCGAACAGGTGGGGTGGTCGTTTCCTGATCGATCGCCACCCTTGATCGCCGTGGGGTCGCCAGCCCGTGCTGTCCTAAGAAGGGTGGAACGTTTGCTCTGTTCTGCCCGCTCTGTCTTGAAAAAGACAGGAGGCGGGGTGCGCTGGCCCCGTCAGGTCCGCCGCTCCGTTCGTCCCGGCTCCGGGCTCCCGGTGGTGATGCCTCGGTCTCATCATCCATCATCAGCTGAGCAATGGCCTGCTCCAGCTGCTGGATCTCCATTCTGATCGCTTCCATTTGCTCCATCCCACTCCTGACACCAGTGTAACGTGCTGCTCGACATGGCGACGTCCCACCGGGAGATTCGAACTCACGCCTCCCGCTCCGGAGTCCCGCACCCTACCTGTGTCGCCAATAGGGTCAACCCACTTGGCAAGCCAAGTAGGGTGCTCATATTGAGTTCGCTACACTACTCCCCTCTGGTTCTCGACATCGTCCCGATGTCAGCGCCCCATTACTGCTTTGGACAGGAGATCCCACTTCTGACACCAGTGTAACGTAGCAGGGTTCACACAAAGAAAGAGGAGCAAGATGGTTGTGATGAACAGGCTTTATTTACACACCACCAACCCCCAACCTCCACTTAGTACGCAGAGCAGTGGAGGTCATTCCCACAGACCTCTGTTTACATTACGGTTACACACACATGATACATCTTGCCCTAATCCTGCTAAACACTGCTGGGTCATTATAATGCAGTTATAATGACACAGCAGTATAACCCAGAAATAACACATTTAACACACACAGTAACGTTTCAAACTGGCAAAGCATGCTGGGAAATCCCTGGCCCCCTTAAAATGGCCCCGACGTTACAATATAGAGTACGAGGAGATGAAGAAGAGTGATGTCTGAAGATAGAGTTGAGGTTCGACTGGACACAGCAATGATGATAGGACTACAGCTCCTGAGCAGAGGTGTCAAACTCATTCCATGGAGGGCCAAGACCCTGCAGGTTTTACTTCCACCCAGTCTCTTCAGCAGGTGTTTTCACTGATCAGCAATCAGTAGGAAGAAATTCAGAGAAATCACCTGTTGAAGACACTGGGTGGAGGTAAAACCTGCAGGGTCTTGGCCCTCCATGGAATGAGTTTGACACCTGTGAGATAGAGTGATGATATAGAGTGAAGTACGTGGCGGTAATGCACCTGTAAGCTGGTTGCCAGCCACAAATCAAATCTAAAAGAAGAAGAAGAAGAATTACTTACTTTAACGCCTAATTTTTTTTTTAAAAAAATCTACCATCTGTCACTTTCAGTTGTAATGATCTTCCTTAAGTTTATCTCACTGTTAAACAGTTGTAGGCTACAGTGGCAAGAAAAAGTATGTGAAATGTTAGGAATTGCCTGGTTTTCTACATTAGTTGGTCATAAAATGTGATCTGATCTACATCTAAGTCCCATCAAAGACAAACACAATGTGTTTAACTTAATACCACACAAATAATTGTATTCCACATCATTACTGAACACATCCATTAAACAGTCACAGTGCTGGTGGAAAAAGTAAGTGATCCCTTGGATTTAACAACTGGTCGAACCTCGTTTGGCAACAATAACCCCCAAGAAGTGCTTCCGGTAGCTGCTGATAAGACCTGCACAACGTTCAGGAGGTATTTTAGACCATTCTTCCTCACAGACCAGTAGCTGTATAATGTGGCAAAGTAGGCGTGGCCTATTATTGATACCATCACTGGAAATGGTGACATCATTTTTATGACCTCTGGCAGATAGTGGCAAAGTGGGTGGTACAGGAAAATGGTGACATCATTTTTAATTGCCATTTTCTTTTCCCAGCAGTGAGCTTATAAATGTTTACTGCCCCCACTTGCCCAGATCACATCAACACCTCTGTTTTACTGCCTCAAGCATCCGGCATAGGATGGGGGGGGGTTAATTTCTCAGAATTTACAGATAACCATTTGGTCATGTAACTGATCGTAGAAGAGAGTGTGTTGATGAGGTGAACAGGAACTTCCTGTTCCCACGGCTGTAGAGCAGGTGTTTTGAAATCCGAAGATGTCTGATTCCTGTCCCCCTCCTTTTATGATGGGGGGGGGGCATAGCAAACAATTTGTCCAACCATCTGGCACAAACTGTGTGGCCAGGAGAAAGCCTTTCACCATTCACTTTTTCTGGCATCACTTTAGTCACTCAAGCACATCCATGTCTGGATTTCAGATTTTGTTCAGTCTGCGTGATCTTAAGTTGATAATTTTTCAGTGCAAGGTAATGCATGACTTAATGTAGTTGGCAATCACTGATCAAATGCTACACAAGTTGAAACATTCAACATTTAAACCAATTGAATCGGGGAATTCAAAAAGGGCCCAAGTCCCCATTGAAAAAGTGTGCACTTGGGCCCTTTTTGAATTCACCGATTCAATTACAATTTTATCATCTGTGTTTTGGTCCCTAAGCTTGTAGTGTTTCTGAGACAAACATTTTGATATCAGTGCCTAAAGCCTCTGTTACTATACTAGGATCACTGGTGGCACAACTAAGAACACAATTTACCAATTTCAAGTCATAGAGACATTACTTTAAAAACTAAGACGCAACACAACTCTGCAGCCCCCCACATTTTTTTTTAACTTACCCCATTTTACACACATGGACAAAATTGTTGGTACCCCTCTGTTAATGAAAGAAAAACCCACAATGGTCACAGAAATAACTTGAATCTGACAAAAGTGGTCATAAATAAAAATTCTATGAAAATTAACCAATGAAAATCAGACAGTGCTTTTGAATTGTGGTTCAACAGAATTACTTTAAAAAAACAAACTCATGAAACAGGCCTGGATAAAAATGATGGTACCCCTAGAAAAGATTGAAAATAATGTGACCATAGGGACATGTTCAACCAAGATGTGTCCTCTAATTAACATCACAGGGGCCTACAAACTTGTAATCAGTCAGTCGGCCTATTTAAAGGGTGAAAAGTAGTCACTGTGCTGTTTGGTGACATGGTGTGTACCACACTAAAAATGGACCAGAGGAAGCAAAGGAGAGAGTTGTCTCAGGAGATTAGAAAGAAAATTATAGACAAGCATGTTAAAGGTAAAGGCTACAAGACCATCTCCAAGCAGCTTGATGTTCCTGTGACTACAGTTGCACATATTCAGAAATTTAAGATCCACGGGACTGTAGCCAACCTCCCTGGACGTGGCCGCGGGAGGAGACGGATAGTACGAATGGTAACAAAAGAGCCCAGAACAACCTCTAAACACATTCATGGTGAACTCCAAGGTCAAGGTACATCGGTGTCAGATCGCACCATCCGTCGTCGTTTGAGCCAAAGTGGACTTCATGGGAGACAACCAAGGAGGACATCACTGTTGAAAACAAATCATAAAAAAGCCAGACTGGAATTTGCCAAACTGCATGTTGACAAGCTACAAAGCTTCTGGGAGAATATCCTATGGACAGACGAGACAAAACTGGAACTTTTTGGCAAGGCACATCAGCTCTATGTTCAGACGCAAAAATGAAGCATACCAAGAAAAGAACACTGTCCCTACTGTGAAACATGGAGGGGGTTCTGTTATGTTTTGGGGCTGCTTTGCTGCATCTGGCACAGGGTGTCTTGAATCTGTGCAGGGTACAATGAAATCTCAAGACTATCAAGGTATTCTAGAGAGAAATGTGCTGCCCAGTGTCAGACAGCTTGGTCTCAGTCACAGGTCATGGGTCTTGCAACAGGATAATGACCCAAAACACACAGCTAAAAACACCCAAGAATGGCTAACAGCGAAACCTTGGACCATTCTAAAGTGGCCTTCTATGAGCCCTGATCTAAATCGTATTGAACATCTGTGGAAGGAGCTGAAACTTGCCGTCTGGAGAAGGCACCCTTCAAACCTGAGACAACTGGAGCAGTTTACTCATGAGGAGTGGGCCAAAATACCTGCTGAGAGGTGCAGAAGTTTCATTGACAGTTACAGAAATCATTTGATTGCAGTGATTGCCTCAAAAGGTTGTGCAACAAAATATTAAGTTAAGGGTACCATCATTTTTGTCCAGGCCTGTTTCATGAGTTTTTTTTTTTTTTTTTTTTTTTTTTTGAATAATTCTGTTGAACCACAATTCAAAAACATTGTCTGATTTTCATTGGTTAATTTTCATACTTTTTATTTTATTACCACTTTTGTCAGATTCAGGTTATTTCTGTGACCATTGTGGGTTTTTCTTTCATTAACAGAGGGGTACCAACAATTTTGTCCACATGTGTACTTGAACACACCCCGGGACAATTTAAATTACAGCAGGAGTCTGTTTCTTGTACAGGAGATGGAATGTCTATAAACAAACATGATTGGACATGCTGTGGAGACAAAGCACATTTGTATGTACAAATTGTTTTCACTAGCAAATATAAAACCACATTTCTTTTATGGATTCACAGAAACCATAAATATAGTATTACTCTTTTCAAACTTTATCATTTACAAATGTAATTTGCCTAAAATTTTAACGTATTAACCATGCAAAATTAAATAAAATAAAAAAAACACTTCTCACATAAGTAGATGTTTAAAACAGCAAAGTGATAAATCACATTTCTTTACTTGTATTCACACAGAACATAGTTTTATTTCATTTCAGTGAACCTGTAACCAAGTGACACCAACCCTCGGGGTAGGAGCATTATACCAAATTAACCACACCTGTGGATGCACATCCCATATATACCCCCTGCATCCACCCACTCTTCCTCTTTCTTTCCTCCTGGTACAGTAAGCACTTATACCATCTGTGTGACATTATGCTTTGTGCTGTTTGGCTGCCTTACTCTGGGTACCCCATCACTGTCATAAAATTGTTGTGGTTTTCTGCTGAATGAGAAAAGGTTTGCAATGGCTGTGTAGCGTGGCATGCTCTGTTCGTGTCTGCTGGAGGTATGTAATATACACTTACAGTGCATCTGGAAAGTATTCACAGTGATTCATTTTTTTCACATTTTATGTTATAGCCTTATTCCAAAATTGATTAAATTTATTTTTTTCCTCAAAATTCTACAGACAATACCCCATAAAGACAACATGAAAAAAGTTTTTTTTTTATTTTAGATTTTTGCAAATTTATTAAAATAAAAAACTAAGAAATCGCATGTACATAAGTATTCACAGCCTTTGCCATGAAGTTCAAAATTGAGCTCAGGTGCATCCTGTTTCCACTGATCATCCTTGAGATGTTTCTACAGCTTAACTGGAGTCCACCTGTGGTAAATTCAGTTGATTGGACATTATTTGGAAAGGCACACACCTGTCTATATAAGGTCCCACAGTTGACAATGCATGTCAGAGCACAAACCAAGCATTAAGTCAAAGGAATTGTCTGTAGACCTCCAAGACAGAATTGTCTTGAGGCACAATTCTGGGGAAGGGTACAGAAAAAATTTCTGCTGCTTTGAAGGTCCCAATGAGCACAGTGGCCTCCATCATCCATAAATGGAAGAAATTTGGAATCACCAGGACTCTTCCTAGAGCTGGCCTGCTGTCTAAACTGAGCAATCGGTGGAGAAGGGCCTTAGTCAGGGAGGTGACCAAGAACCCGATTGTCACTCTCAGTGCTCCACTGTTCCTCTGTGAAGAGAGGAGAACCTTCCAGAAGGACAGCCATCTCTGCAGCAATCGACCAATCAGGCATGTATGGTAGAGTGGCCAGACAGAAGCCACTCCTTAGTAAAAGGCACATGGCAGCGTGCCTGGAGTTTGCCAAAAGGCAACTGAAGAACTCTCAGACCATGAGAAACAAAATTATCTGGTCTGATGAGACAAAGATTGAACTCTTTGGCATGAATGCCAGGTGTCATGTTTGGAGGAAACCAGGCACTGCTCATAACCATGCCAATGGTGGTGGCAGCATCATGCTATGGGTGTGTTTTTCAGTAGCAGGAACTGGGAGACTAGTCAGGATAGAGGGAAAGATGATTGCAGCAATGTACAGAGACATCCTGGATGAAAATGTGCTCCAGAGCGCTCTTGACCTCAGACTGGGGCGACGGTTCATCTTTCAGCAGGACAACAACCCTAAGCACATAGCCAAGATATCAAAGGAGTGGCTTCAGGACAACTCTGTGAATGTCCTTGAGTGGCCCAGCCAGAGCCCAGACTTGAATCCAATTGAACATCTGAACAAACTGATCAAGAAAGCTAGCTCTGTCCTGGGGAAGCACCTTGACCCAGTGGAGGAGATGGAAGAGAGAAGGATGGTGGCTAAACTGTCATCTCTGCTGGAGTCCAACTTCCACCCTATGCAGGACATACTGAATGCACTGAGGAGCTCATTTAGCAGCAGACTACATCATCCTAGGTGCACAACCGAGAGGTTTCGCAGGTCCTCCCTACCTACGGCTGTCAGACTGTACAACCTAAGCAGGGCTGCTCGCAGAGATGATAAAAAGACGTGACAACCTAATAGTATTGAATGCAAAAGACGCAACAGACTTGCACAAATGGTCCCCTCCGGTATACAACTAGGAAAATACCGGTCGCTATGGAGGGTGAGAATATGTATGGGTGCATAATCATACCATGTAGGATAACTAAGTAGACGGTTGTGCTGTTTCATTCCATCTAGCTACAATGCTCCGCACTGTGTGTGTTTATATATTTATATATTTATTCCATCTAGCAACAATGCTCCACACTGTGTGTTTATATATTTACATATTTATTCCATCTAGCTACAATGCTCCGCACTGTGTGTTTATATATTTTTATATATTTATTCCATCTAGCTACAATGCTCCGCACTGTGTTTATATATTTTTATATATTTATTCCATCTAGCTACAATGCTCCGCACTGTGTCTATATATATATATTTATATTTATATGTACAAATGTATACTCGCTGCTCTTGTTTTTCTCTTGCCTTCTGATTGTTGCTCTGAGTGTTGCTATCTCTGTGCTGTTGCAATCCTGGAATTTCCACATTGTGGGACTTATAAAGGCTTATCTTATCTTATCTCTGGAGAGATCTGAAAATGGCTGTGCACAGATGCTTCCCATGCAACCTGATGGAGCTTGAGAGGTGCTGCGAAGAGGAATGGGCCAAACTGCCCAAAGATAGGTGTGCCAAGCTTGTGGCATCGTATTCAAAAAGACTTAAGGCTGTAAATGATGCCAAAGGTACATCAACAAAGTATTGAGCAAAGGCTGTGAATACTTTTGTGCATGTGATTTCTTAGTTTTTTAATTTTAATAAATTTGCAGAAATCTCAAAAAAACTTTTTTCACATTGTCATTGTGGGGTGTTGTCTGTAGAATTTTGAGGGAAAAATGAATTTAATCCATTTTGGAATAAGGCTGTAACAGAACATAATGTGAAAAAAGTGAAGCGCTGTGAATACTTTCTGGATGCATTGTGTTTCCTCTGGCTTAAAGACCTTGACGCGGTGGCAACATATTTTTCCGGGGGGGGGGGGGGGCAGAAAACACATGACACTGTTGTAACCGGAACATGCTAATTTTACACTATTTCTTTCTTTTTTTTTTATTTTGTACAGTAACTTTGCATATGGAACTTACCATTTGAAGTATTGTACAACCGAGGCTTGAATGTTGGAATATTGGGCCAGTTGGGGTCCCACCCAGACGTCCCGTGTTTGGACTTTTTAGTGGTGTCATCCTTCTCTCCTTCCTCTGCTCTCACCTCTCCTGGATCCTCTGCCTGAACACTTTCCTCTCCTTGACTCCTCTCTTCTGTCACATCTTGCCCTCTCTGAGCTCTGTCTAATTCAGGTTCTCTCTCTGTCTATGGTGGTATACAAACAGGTTAGAAAATATCAAGTGTCATGTTTTGTCCTGCAGGATTTTTTTTTTTTGGCATGGTTTACATAAATGACAAAAGTGTTTTTGTTTTTTTTTGTATTTTATTCTAGTGTTTTTTTCCATTGAGAGAGTAGGGAAGGGAAAAAAAATCATTCATAATTGTAATTTACTCATGCATACTTAAATTATATGATCGGAGGTGGGTATAGTAGCCAGAAAATTTTTGAGAATTTTTGAAAAGTTTTGAAATTAATAATTAAAAGCAGACAACCAAAAATTTCTAACTGAGCTAACGGTACAAAGAGCACCCACTTAAAATCTTGAGTAATGACTTCAGTCTTGAAGATTTGAGGTTTTTCTCCAAAATTTATAATAATTTTCTTACAGTTTTTTACTTTTCTCTGTAAATTTATCTAAATTTGAAACCATTTTCCTCAAATTTGTAATTTCCCCTTGTAAAATTGACTTTTCTTGTACATTTGAGACTTTATTATAAGTTTGTGGATTATTTTATTGCTAATTTTGGTCTATTTTTTAAAATAAAATTAGTTTTTTTTTAATAAATTTGAAACAGACTGTGGTAATTTTTTTTTTTACTTTTTCCTTATAACAATTTACATTTTTGACCATAATTTTGCAGAGCCAGAACAGAACAATAATTTAACTCTGATTTCAAAGAAAAAAATATTAATAAAATTGCACTTATTGAAATAAATTAACTTAAATGATCAAAGATGCAGTTATTTCTGTTATAATATTTCTATATATTTACAGGTTTTTTTTTTAGAAATCTCTTCACCACCCAGACAGCAGGAAAACCTTCCTTATTTTTTTATTTTTTTTTTTATTTAAGTTTTTGTAAAGGGTATACAGGTCGTTACAGCAATGCATTGTTTACATTTTCATCACATGTTCCCTTATTTTCTGATATCTGACAACATTGGAAGATTAATTCTTACAACACCCCTTTTTTTTTTTTAAAGTGAAAGAAAAAGTGAAATTAAAGAGAAAAAAAACAAAAAACAAAAAAAACAAACAAACCAGCAAAAAACAAACAAAAAGAAAAAGTAAGTAAATAAAGGTAAAAGAGCATCTGAGTAGCATTGGAACAAAGAGCGGAACCATTATTGAAATGGTATTTGTCAAAGATTAGATCTAATGGAAGACAGGTATGCCTTCCAGGGTTGCCAAAAGTTCATGAACCCATCCATGTCCCGTCTCAGTGCGAATGTCTACTTTTCCATCGAGTAAATGTCTTGGATCACGTTAATCCAATCTTCAGGTGTAGGACAGTCCTTCAACATCCATTTTTTAGTTCGAGCTTTTTTGCTTGCCAATATTAAAACATTGAATAAGTATTTTTCTCCTCGTCTTTCCAGTGAGTCCGGTAGTAAACCCAAATACAAAGTTACAAAAGAAAAGGGAACTGTTATTTTAAATATTTTCCCCAATATTGTCTGTACATTGGTCCAATATTGGTGGATAACTGGGCATGACCAAAACACATGAAAATGATTTGCAGTCTTTTCACCACACAAGCGCCAACAGTTCAATCCCTTATGGGTAAATTTGTTTTGTGCAGGTGTTCTGAAAAATCTTACCAAGTTTTTCCATCCAAATTCTCTCCACTGCAGGGATGAGGTACTTTTCCATTGCTGTTTATTTAGCTTTTCCCATATTTCCAGTTGTAAAGTGAAATTCCCCTCTTTTTCCCATCTCTCTTTTATATAAGATGTGTTGTCTCCTTTTAAGTCTTGAAGACCTTGGTATATTTTAGAAATGTATCTGATCCCTGGGATCCCTTTATATGCCATTAAGAAGACCTTCAGAACACCTGACTGGGCCCTTTCCAAAACCTCCTTTTTAAGTATATTGTTTATGTGGTGTCTAAGCTGGAAGAACCTGTAAAGGTCTTGATTTATTAGGCCTTGTTTTTTCAAATCTTCAAAACTTCTTAAGATTTGCCCTTTAAAAAAATCGTAATATTTTATCAGCCCTTTCTCCTTCCACTTTTTAAATCTGGTGTCTGTTTTATTAGGAGTAAAGTCCTGATCATAGGCAATCCATTGCAGAAGTCGATAGGGCTCTTTAGTTTGATTCTCTCTGACTATCTTAAACCAAATTTTTAGCGGGGTCTCTATCCACGGGTTAGTGTTATTCAAAAGCTTAGGTAAGGCATTGTTCCCTATTATCGCCTGTAGGGGGATGTCACTTGTTATTTGGCATTCGATCTCCTTCCATTGTGCAGTGTAGACTGGGTTACATATCTCTACTAAAGTTTTAATTTGTGCGGCTTTAAAGTAGTCCCTGATATTTGGCAGCGCGAGCCCACCTTTGTCTTTGTTTAGCTGTAGGGTTCTATATCTGATTCTAGGTCTCTTGCCCTGCCATATGAATCTTGAGATCCTTCTGTCCAGCTCCTGCCATGTTTTTTTGGGAGGTTCTACCGCAGGGGTGTCCAACCATGTGCCATGGAGAGCCAAGACCCTGCAGGTTTTCTCTTCTACCCAGTCTCTTCAGCAGGTGTTTTCACTTATCAGCAATCAGTGGGAAGAAGTTCACTGAAATCTGCTGTTGAAGACACTGGTTGGAGGTAAAACCTGCAGGGTCTTGGCTCTCCATGGCACATGGTTGGACACCCCTGTTCTACCGGTATTGTTTGGAAAAGGTATAGAAGACGTGGAAGTATATTCATTTTGACTGCTTCAATTCTTTGTGCAGTACCCAAGAATGGTATCATATTCCATCTTGCTAGGTCAGATTTTATTTTTGTCACCAGTGGATCATAGTTTAGTGATATAATTTTGAGTTGTTTCGCGATATTGACCCCCAGATATTTCATAGATTCCGACTCCCAGTTAGTTTTGAGTTTGCTTAGTGAATAATGATTTGGGTCATAGTTGAATGTTAAAACTTGGGTTTTATGCATGTTTAATTTGTACCCCGATAAATCTCCAAACTCTGAAAAAACTGAGGTTAGTTCTGGTAAAGAAGTGTCCGGCTGCCCTAGGTATATTAAAATGTCATCAGCAAAGAGTGCTATTTTATGTTCCTTCTGACCAAGTGTAATACCTTGAATTTTTTGATTTTGTCTTATCCATTGGCTCAGAGGTTCTATGAAGATTGCAAAGAGCAGTGGAGACAGGGGGCAGCCCTGACGACATCCTCTTTCCAGTTCAAAAGATGATGATAAATTACCGTTAATTCTTATTTTAGCTGTTGGTTTTTTATATAATGCCTGTATAGTTCTAATGAAGTTGTTATGAAAATTGAAACTGGATAAGATTCTATATAGAAAAGACCAGTCAACCGAATCGAATGCTTTTTCAGCATCTAATCCCAATATGACTGCATTTAAGTTATATTTTTTTATATGATGAATTATGTGTAAAGTGCGTCGAATGTTGTCTTGTGTCTGTCTTTGTCTTATAAAACCTGTTTGGTCTAAATGAATTACACTCACCGGCCACTTTATTAGGTACACCTGTCCAACTGCTCGTTAACACTTAATTTCTAATCAGCCAATCACATGGCGGCAACTCAGTGCATTTAGGCATGTAGACATGGTCAAGACAATCTCCTGCAGTTCAAACCGAGCATCAGTATGGGGAAGAAAGGTGATTTGAGTGACTTTGAACGTGGCATGGTTGTTGGTGCCAGAAGGGCTGGTCTGAGTATTTCAGAAACTGCTGATCTACTGGGATTTTCACGCACAACCATCTCTAGGGTTTACAGAGAATGGTCCGAAAAAGAAAAAATATCCAGTGAGCGGCAGTTCTGTGGGCGGAAATGCCTTGTTGATGCCAGAGGTCAGAGGAGAATGGCCAGACTGGTTCGAGCTGATAGAAAGGCAACAGTGACTCAAATAACCACCCGTTACAACCAAGGTAGGCAGAAGAGCATCTCTGAACGCACAGTACGTCGAACTTTGAGGCAGATGGGCTACAGCAGCAGAAGACCACGCCGGGTGCCACTCCTTTCAGCTAAGAACAGGAAACTGAGGCTACAATTTGCACAAGCTCATCGAAATTGGACAATAGAAGATTGGAAAAACGTTGCCTGGTCTGATGAGTCTCGATTTCTGCTGCGACATTCGGATGGTAGGGTCAGAATTTGGCGTCAACAACATGAAAGCATGGATCCATCCTGCCTTGTATCAATGGTTCAGGCTGGTGGTGGTGGTGTAATGGTGTGGGGAATATTTTCTTGGCACTCTTTCGGCCCCTTGGTACCAATTGAGCATCGTTGCAACGCTACAGCCTACCTGAGTATTGTTGCTGACCATGTCCATCCCTTTATGACCACAATGTACCCAACTTCTGATGGCTACTTTCAGCAGGATAATGCGCCATGTCATAAAGCTGGAATCATCTCAGACTGGTTTCTTGAACATGACAATGAGTTCACTGTACTCAAATGGCCTCCACAGTCACCAGATCTCAATCCAATACAGCATCTTTGGGATGTGGTGGAACGGGAGATTCGCATCATGGATGTGCAGCCGACAAATCTGCGCCAACTGTGTGATGCCATCATGTCAATATGGACCAAACTCTCTGAGGAATGCTTCCAGCACCTTGTTGAATCTATGCCACGAAGAATTGAGGCAGTTCTGAAGGCAAAAGGGGGTCCAACCCGTTACTAGCATGGTGTACCTAATAAAGTGGCCGGTGTAGGTCTGTCAGTATATTTTCTAACCTTTTGGCAAGGATAATGGTAAAAAGCTTATAGTCCTGATTTAGTACACTGATTGGTCTGTAGTTGGAGCACTCTAGTTTATCCTTTTCAGGTTTGGGTATAACTGCAATGACCCCTTCTCTCCAGGAGGGGGGGGATTTCCCCTGTGTGGAGGACATAATTAAATGTTTTCAGGAGGAGAGGAGATAGTTGCTGTTTAAAGGTTTTGTACCACTCTGCTGTATAGCCATCAGCTCCTGGGGATTTGTTAGCTTTAAGTTTCATAA
The DNA here is from genome assembly GCA_020510985.1 of Pholidichthys leucotaenia. Lineage (NCBI taxonomy): Eukaryota > Metazoa > Chordata > Actinopteri > Cichliformes > Pholidichthyidae > Pholidichthys > Pholidichthys leucotaenia. Next base: position 281,510,695 of record CM035841.1, read on the forward strand.
TTGCTTTTTCCAATTCTTTAGGATGTATTTCTGACAGTAGTGTTTTATTTTGTGACTCCGTAAGTTGGGGAAGGTTTAATGTGTTTAGGAATGCCTCGGATGCGTTTTTATGTTTTTTGTGGGAGTATAAGTTCTTATAGTAATTCTCGAAGCTTTTAAGAATATCCTGAATTCTGAATTTTATTTCCTTTGATACTGGGTCTCTGATTTTGTAGATTGCTCTTTCTGTTTGATGTTTCCTCAATTTATAGGCTAGCAATTTTGCCGATTTACTGCCTGCTTCATAGTATTTTTGTTTCAAAAATGTAAGTTTCTTCTGGATTTCTATTGTGTAGATCTCATTTATTTGGTTTTTAATTTCCTTAATCTTGAGCGAGTCAGTAGAATGAGTGTTGCCTTTGTGTTCTTTTTCTAGGTTCCTAAGTTCTGACTCTAATGTGGATGGTTTTTCTTGTCTTAGTTTCTTTTGGGTTGCCAGTTTTGCAATAATCTTTCCTCTTATTACAGCTTTGCATGCATCCCACAGTATTAAAGGGGATACTTCTCCATTATCGTTATCTTCCAAATATCTGAGAATATCTGATTCCAATTCATCTTTCAATGGTCCTTTCAGGACATTTGAATTTAACCTCCAAGAAAATGTATTATTTGTATATTTTTGGATATTTAAGTCCATGTAGATCGGACTGTGGTCAGAGAGATCCATCAGTCCTATTTTACATGTTTTTACTCTTCCAATGTCTCTATTAAACATAAAAAAATCCTTGAGTAAGATGAATGTGGAGTTGAGTAAAATGTATAGTCTTTTACACTGGGGTTGAGTTCCCTCCACACGTCACAGATTCCCATTTCTTTTAGTAGCATCCGAGTCTTCCTGTTTTGGGTGTTATTTTGATGTGGAGAATTACCAGAAGCATCCCAGTATGGATTCAGTCTAAGATTGAAGTCCCCACCACATATCACTAAACCTTGAGCTTTAGTTATCATTAGGTCGAATACATTTTTATAAAATTTCCAGTTAGCCCCTGGGGGAGCATACACATTCAGCAGGGTGATATCTTCTCCCTCTAGCCGCCCAGTTACCAAACTGTATCTCCCTTCTTTATCTTTGTGTTCTGATTTTTTTTCAAATGTAATTTTGGTTGATATCAATGTCGCTACTCCCCTCCTCCTCCCTGACTTATATGAAGATGAAGAGATCATTTTAAACCCTTGTCTACTGAGTTTATTGTGTTCCACGTCTGTTAGGTGGGTTTCTTGTAAAAATATTATTCCTGCTTTGTCTTTTTTCATTTTGCCTAGAATCTTGGATCTTTTAACTGGATTCAGGATTCCTTTTACATTATATGAAATTATTTTGGTTACACCCTGTTTCTCCATTGTGTTGTTTTGTTTAGTATAACTGTGTGGTGGCCCTCATTTGTGCTACTCAGAAACTGAAAGAACATTAAAAACAAGAAAAACATTAAGAACATAGTGTATAAAACTTTAAAACAAAAAGCTGTCAGAAGAACTTCCTGAGCTGAGGTCTTTTTAAAGACCCTGGAAGAGCCTTGATGGAGTGAAGGCTCTGAGGGAAATTCCTCAAACTCTGTTACGTGTTGAGGGCCCTCTCTTACCCCTGTAAGCTGCCCCATGCTTTTAACGTGAGTTTCAGAACCCAATCCAAACTTGTAATTTTTTTTTTTCCTTTTATGCCTAAACCCTGTGAAATTGTGTGCACCCTCCCACCCCCATCACATCAAACATTCACGCAAAAACAGTATTTGTTAGTATGAGGAGAACATGTGGATTATTGTCACATTTCTATTTTAACAAGTTTTTTTTTTTTTTTTTTTATTACAAAGACTTATTTGTTTCAAATATTATGACTGTTCCATGAAATGTTTTACCACATGGTGAATACGCATCTCCTTTAATGTTTGTTACCTTGTATGAGGGGGGTTGGATGTGCGGATTGATTCAAGAGAGAAAAAAAAAAAAGGTCGCTATTCCAACCTGAAAACGGATAGTTTATCCGCGACGCTCTGGCGCTGGGTTTCCCGCTGCTGGTCCGTGGATTTTGAAGGTCTTTGTGTTGTCCATGTTTGCGCTTTGATCTTCTCACTCGGGTCTGCTGCGGGTTTAAATACCGTTACCGGGAGCCCTCTTTTCGCCATGTCAGCTGTTGCTTCTTCCGCCGAATTATAGAGACACGTTTCTTCGCCGTAGAAGACCCTTAACTTCGCAGGAAATGGAGTCTGAAAGCGCAATTTCTTCTCTCTTAACACCTTTTTCGCGTCATTGTATTCCCTGCGCTTTTTAAGGACCTCCGGGGCGTAATCGTGTTCCACGTAGACTTTTCTGTCCTGGTGCATAAATCCTTTTTTCTGCCAGGCCAGTCTTACAACCTCTTGTTTTATTTTGAAATTGGAAAATCTTACCAACACCGAACGTGGGGGCGCTTCCGCCGCCGGCCTAGCGGCTAATGAACGATGTGCCTTTTCTATCTTCAAGTCGGTGGTTTGTGGAATATCCAATTTCTCTCTTAGTAAGGATTCCACGCATTCTGCCATTGACTTAAAACCGTTTTCGGCTCCTTCTATCAGACCATGAATTCTTATGTTGTCTCTTCTTTGTCTTCTGTGGTATAAATATTTTTAATGTGTGCCCTGATTTGTTTTTCAGTTGGGGAAGAAAGCATTTAGTTGGGGAAGAAAGCATTTAGTTGGGGAAGAAAGCAATTATCTTTACCAACTGATCACAAATAAGGTCAAAGGGTGGAATGTAATATAAATGTGTTTTTAATGTGTGCCCTGATTTGTTTCTCAGTTGTTTTTATGTTTTAACAATCCAGTTCTCTTCCCATGATGAATTTATCTTAAGGCACACCATGACCTGGACAATATGACCTGTTTCTAGAAACTGTTTTCCTTAGCACAGCAAGTTTCTCACTCCTTAAATCACTGTTGCATGCTTATGAAACAAAGGCGTGACCTTTATTCCTCATGTGTGTGTGTGAAATGTAGCAGGTGTTCAGTTCACAGTATGTTTTGGGAACTGGGCAGAGTTGAATTGCCTGGGAGCAGAAAACTGGCCCTTCCTGCTCCCCACGCAATTCTATGATGGGGGGGGGGGGGGGCTTGCTCGGAGCAGAGATGGCCACTCTGTTCTGTACCTAGCCTTTCTTTAAAAACAGGGGCTTTTCCTTAATACGGGGAGTCTGCCGTGAGTTTTGCGCAGAACGTCCGGCTAAGGGAAAAAAATCACGCTCTTCCTGGCTGTGGCCTCCCGGTCATCTGTATCAAACGGTAAGAGCTTGTGAAATGACATGAAATGCATTGATCCTTGTGTGAAGGAAATGTGTGACATGCAATGATTTCTCTTTTGTGTATGGAGATATGGTCTGTGGGGAATAAAGAGATACAGTTTATTCTAGCAGTCATGTCTCAGTGTGAATTATCTTGTCTCAGTGTGAATCACTTTCTTTCATATGCGCCGACTTCTCACGAACCTGTCTAAATATTTTCATAAAACATCTTCCTTCTTGGTTGGCTAGCTTAGCCTCTATAGATGCTTGTCTTTTGCGTAGGTCCAGCACAGAATCTTCGAGCACTTTTATTCGTTCCTCTGTTTCCAAGATTCGGTTCTCGGCCTGGTCCACTCTGCTGTTTGTCCTTTTCAGTTCTTCTCTGAATTCCCGAAATTCGGCCGTAACTTCTCGGCGAAATCGTCGTAGCTCCTCAAATAGTGATTTCAGGCTAACCTTTTTGTTAGCTATCACCAGTTCCTCGTCTTCTGAACGGAGATCTTCCAGTTCAGATTCTCCGGCCGATACGTGTCCTGGCCTGGAGAATTTCAGTTTCTTCTGTTTTCCTTTAGACATGATGATTTTGTCTTTTGATTTTCACTCCTCCAAAAATCCGTTAAGTATGATTTTCAAGGTGTTATCCTGGATTGGGTCTGAGAGCTTCAGTGTTAAGCTGCAGTCGCCATGGCGTCCAGACCGGAAGTCCACCTTCCTTATTTTGAAATCCAAATGTTGGCATGTTTAGTTTGTCTGAAAGCTGCTGACGGATTAAAGTCATTGACTTCGTGAATTTCAGTCAACTTTCCAGGTACATACAGTAATAGTAAACATAAATTAGTTAATTAATATTAACTAAGGTAAAGGTAAAAACAGCTCCTTTTCATTCTTGTCTGAAATAAGAAAAACAAAAAACTAATAATTAAAAAGAAGACAAAATGAACCAACTCGTGCTCTTAACCACATCTGTTAGCTAAGCGACTCTTCCATTATTGCTCCTGTTACCAGCGGTTTAAAACCATGATAAAGGCCTCCAGTGCTTACATACCTCTTCTGATTTTTTTCTGCGTTTAAAGTACTTTAATAAGCTCATGTTTCTGTCTGACAGTGAGGTGAGTGAGACACTCTGTCTGGTGACTGGAGTGGTCACCCGGGCGTGGTGCTTCTGAACTCCATGCGGATGACGGTCACGCACGTTGTTCATGTGCGCGCTTGCATGCCATAATTCCTTCATATTTTTTTCTTAAATTTATATTTCCTCATAGGAGTGGCGGGAAATTTACAAGCGTGGCGGGCCGCCACTGGTAAATGTTACCAGAGGAAACCCTGCACTTGCCGTCCTTTCAGCCGGAACTGTTGACAAGTTTAGCGGCGTGAGGTATGTACTACCCTTACCTGCTTAAGGGTTGTGATGTATTTTGTGCCTTCTCTTCAGGCAGAAGAACCGTTTTTATAACTTAACAGCATGCAATATGCTTATCTGCTTGAGATATGTGTTACACCCGGAGGGCAAAGACGAGGCCAAGTGGTGGACTTTTCAGCGGTTTATTGACTTTCTTTCACAACACCAGGCACGGCACTCTGACACGGGACATCACTCAATAACGGCCACGTCACTCTTCACCATTTTTCCTTCACACTCTAGAACATTCTCAACTCTTCTTCTCTCGCGCTCTAACACTTAACAGCGTCTCATCACTACCGAGCGCCACCTGTGGCGCAAAAGCGCTACTGCTTTCACTGACAAACAGTTTAAATTAAAACAGTCCAATTTACAGTCCTTTAGTTACATTTCCTATAAATGCTCATCTTTACCATCAACATTTAAATTACAGTCTTTTAGATACATTTATTAGAAATGTTTATATTAGCCATCAGCAGCTAATCAAGAATGTTTTCTGGGGTTTTCTAGAGGTTGTCCAAAATTGAATTTTTCCTACACTCACCCCTCGAAAATTTAATGTCGACCCAACATTACAAACAACTTTCCCAAAACTCTTTTTTTCACAGTCCACATTTGGTAACCATGTATCTCATGTAAGCAGGATATTACTAAACAGGAGTCAGAGTTCATTAAAGTCCATAAAGATGCAAACTGGTAATAGTCCATAGTACAGCATGTATCTCCTGTTCCATGCAATACATTCGCAGAAGAGGTCTTTGTGCACGATGACCATCAACCGCTCCTTCCATCATGGTGGGTATCTGCATCTTTCCTGAGAGTAAGGGTACTCAATCTAGTCATAACCTACCAAATAAACCTTTATGTAATGCCTGTACCTTAGTAACACACTGAAAATCCCTTTAAAAAAAAAAAAATCAACCATAAAAGTAACTTGGTGATGAGTTTAGTCACTACTCATTTACTTTCCAAAACATTCATGTCTGAACAATGGTTATCTCTAGCTTCTACACACTTTATATTTGTTTTAAACAGATGAAGTGCAAGGTTGGCCTAACTTATCATAAGTAAATATCAACGTCTGTTTTCTCATTCTTGAAGGATACGTTTTAGCAGGGATCTCGATAGGTCCCTCCTGGTCACTGGAACTGGATTCCGACAACACATCACCCTGGTCCTGGTCTGCCTCAGCTGGATCTGGGACCACCGGATTGTTGACCTCTGGTGCCAGCTGCACCTGTGTGACGTCATCCGTGTCCTGGTCCTCATCCTCCGGAGTAGTGTCACTGTGCGGGTAGAACTCCGGTGCATCGGCTCTCGGTGGACGGTGATTTTGATCCTTTCCAGCTCGTAATCCAATTATGGCACTCCAGCCCTCTTCATCGTCCGTGCTATTTTGTCTGTCCACATTCCTTTGCCTTTTAGACTTTCTTTCTCTTGTTTTATTAGAGGCAGGCTCGGGTAGCAAAAGGTTTCTGTGCATGACCCGAGTGCGCCCCTTGCCGTTTTCAGGTCTGATCTCATACACCGGACTGTCTGGGTACTTCTTTTGGGTCACTACATACACCTTATCTTCCCAGAATGATCTTAATTTTCCTGGCCCACCTTTTTCGGTCAAGTTTCGGACCAGTACTCTGGATCCGGGGGGGGGCAACTCAGCACCGTGAACCTTTTTATCATAAAGGGCTTTACTTCTCATCCCTTCTTTGTTTGCTGTTCTAGAGGCAAGTTTGTAAGCTTCAGCCATTGTAGCTCTCCACTTTTCAGCATAGTCCTGCTGAGAAGCACTCTGCTCTCTTGTTGTGAGGCCAAACATTAGATCAATAGGCAACTTTGGACTACGGCCAAATAGCAGAAAATATGGCGCGTACCCCGTAGCCTCACTGCGCGTGCAATTATAGGCATGAACCACTTTTGCCAGAGAAGACTTCCAATCTGCCTTGGCTGCTTCGGGCAAGTTTCTGAGCATTGCCAACAGGGTGCGATTGAATCGTTCCACCTGCCCATTCCCTTGGGGATGGTAGGGCATTGTTCGGGACCCCTGCACACCACTGTACTCCTGGAGTTTTGCAAAGAGTTTATTTTGGAACTCTCTACCCTGATCATAATGGAGACGTGTGGGGAAGCCAAATTTGAGGGCGAAATCCCCAAATATCTTCTCAGCAGCGGTGTGGGCAGCTTTGTTGTGACAAGGATAAGCCTGGGCAAAGCGAGTGAAGTGGTCCATTAGAACCAGGATATACTCATATCCTCCTTTGCACCTCTCCAAGTGCAGGAAATCAGCGGACACCAGTTCGAATGGATACGTGGTGACAATGTTAGTCAGTGGTGCCCGTGTTATCTTGTTGGGACGTTTATTCTTCAAACAACTGCAAACTTTAGTGATGTAGTGCTCGACATCCCTTTGCATATGAGCCCAATAAAAGTGCTCCCTTATCAAGTTCATCACTCTCTCGACCCCTAAATGGCCCATGTTTTCATGGAGCTCTTTAAACACGAGCTTGTGAAACTTTTGGGGTAGAAGTAGCTGGTCATGCGATGCTGTTCTCCTGTAAAGCAGTCCATCATCTTCCAGGTACAGCTTGTGTTTTTGCCTGACTAAAGCTGCAATCTTACTGTTCAGCTGTTTTCCACTTCTTGGCCATTGTTTGGACAACACATAATGCAACACCTCTCCAATCACAGAGTCTTCTTCTTGAGCTCTTTTTAGAGCAGTCTTTGATATTTCAGCTACAGAGCTGGCTTCTCGATCTGCTTCACTAATGAAAGTAGAAATGGTGACTGGGCAGAACCAGGGGTCATTTTCTTGTGACTTTACCTTGACTGCCTGCGCCACACAATGCATTACATCAGGATCAACATTTTGTGTGCATTTGTTCATGTACTGCTCCATATCTAGGGGCATACGTGAAAGGCCGTCTGCATCTCTGTTTGCTTTCCCAGGGCGGTACTTAATCACAAACTGGAAATCAGCTAGTTCTGCTACCCACCTCTGTGTGGTTGCGTTTAACTTTGCAGTGGTGAGCACATACGTTAGGGGCTTATTGTCCATATAGACGGTGAATGGTGGGTAATAGTACAGGTGATCCCGAAACCTCTCACAGACGGCCCACTTCATGGCAAGAAACTCCAGCTTCCCTGAATGAAGGTGGTAGTTCTTCTCTGGATTTGACAGTGTCCTGGAGCCATACGCTATCACCACCAGTTTGCCTTGTTGTCGCTGATATAACACCGCCCCAAGTCCCTCCTGTGAAGCGTCACAGTGCAAAATGAAGGGTTCCTCAAAGTTCGGGTAACCTAACACTGGGGGCTGGGAGAGAAAGTCAACAAGTTGACAGAGCACTGCATGATGCTCAGGGCGCCACCTGATTGCATGGGATGAGGGCAACTGGCCACTATCTTTCTTTTTGACATGTTTTTTTGAGTTTTTCTTTGCTTTATCTGTGTGGTCATTAGCAAGAAGGTCGTAAAGAGGCTTTGCTATACGGGAGAAGTTTGGAATATAGCTGCGGTAATATGAAATAAAGCCTAGCAATTTCCTTAGTTCTCCAACAGTGGAAGGTTGCTGCTGTTTGAGGGTCTGCACCGGGGCAATGTCCGCAGGGTCCATAGTGTAGCCCTGTTTTGTTACCATTTTACCAAGGAAACGTACCTGCTGCTTGAATAACTCACATTTCCGGGGAGTCAACTTCACCCCATGGCTTTGATAGCGGTGCAGGACGCTTCTCAGGTCTCACAAGTGGTCTTCAAAAGTCTGTGAATGAACAAGGTTATCATCGAGGTAAGGCAGACAAATATCATCCCTCAACCCCCACAAACACTCCTCCATAGATCTTTGGAATGCTGCTGGTGCTGTGGACAAACCAAATGGAATTCTTACCCACTCGAACAAACCCCAGGGAGTGATAAATGCAGTGAGGGGCCTACTCGACTCTTCCAGGAAACCCTGGTGATATGCCTTCCCTTGGTCGAGGACCGAAAACCACGCACTCCCATTTAGACTGTTTAGCATATCTTGTATGCGGGGAATTGGGTGTCTGTCAGGGATAGACTTCTTGTTCAGCTCTCTAAAGTCGCAGCACAAACACAGGCCTCCATCTTTCTTTCGCACACAGACGATTGGACTGGAATATGATGACTTAGATTTGGTGATCCAGCCCCTGTTAAGCAGGTCTTCTAAATACTCCTTTACTTCTTTATGAAGTGGTCTGGGAACAGAGATATAAGTCTTTTTGACAGGAGTGGGATCCTTGAGTCTGATTTTCAACTGTAACGAGGGAATTGTCCCTACATCATACTCATCACGGGAAAACGCTTGCCGTTCCTCCCGTAATAGCTGTTTCACTTGCTCTCGTTGTGTGGGAGAGAGATGATCAAGGGGGACTGGGGGGTCCCACATGTCCATAGTCTCTTTGACGGCACAGTTCATTTTGGTCTCTTTCTTCCTTCCAGTTTCACTTGTCATCGTGTCTGCTGTCGCTTGGTTTACAGCAGGGGGTCTAATGTCTGCCGGGTAAGCAGTTTTAACTCTCTGTGTTTGTCCCAAAATGGTCTTAGCGGGCAGCTGGATATCACGGGAAGTACTGTTTGTTATAGGTATTATGAACATAGATCGCCTCCCTTTCCATAACTGCACCAACCCACTTTGCATCTGCAAACCCTCCGGTAATTGGGTGTACTGACTCGGCTCAAACAAGACGTCTTGTGTGTCTGGAAGTGAGCCTGCCTTGACAAAACCTTTAACTGCTTTGGTTTGGCCAGCAGGGATGGTGACCAACTCACTGCCAACTTTTACCATTCCTTCCCCCAGCCTATCCTCCTCACTTTGCATCACCTTCAAAAATACCTCTGTTTTTTTACAATCAAAGGAGAAGGCTGCACTAACAGCTTCACTGATGGCACAAGGGGGTCCAATGCCCATCTTCAGGACATGGTCAATCACGTTGAACCCAATGATAGGCTGCTCTGCCACTCCATCCTCCTTCACCACTAGCACAGGAACTAAGAGTTCCACCGGTGGGCGACTATCTGTCGGCAGCTGGAAAGTGACTTCGACCCACCCTGAGAATGGAATCGGTGTCTGGTTCACTGTCCTCCCATTCAGAATACTTGGACCCACCAACTCGGCTAAGTCTCTGACGGTGGTGTGTGGCAGGTGCTCCTGTCTCCAGGCGTCATTCATTAAGCAGACCTGTGACCCTGTGTCCCACAACGCTTCTGTCTCCTTATCATCGAGGAAGCAGGTTATGACATATTTTTTTCCAACTAAATTGAGCAACTGTAATCAGCGATTAGAGGACAGTAGATTAACACGGACTGTTTCTTCAGGAGGTGCCTCTGCTTTAGCTACCAGCCTTGCTTCCAACTAACAAATACTGTCAGTAACTAGCTCATACAGCGCTTGTGTGTTAGCTTGTTCTGATGTGGTTGCGACAGTATTGGCCACCGTGTCTACTTGCCCTGTTCTTTTTCCAGGTCTCCTTCCTATCCGACATTCCCTTGACATGTGGCCATTGAATCCACATCTGAAGCAGTGGTCGCACTGATTGCCATTGCTGGTGGACTGACAGCTCTTGCAGCCACGTGTCCTCCTGGCTCTTTGAGCATGAGGTACCCTGGGAGACTCACATATGGCCTTCTTGATCTCCTCCATGTCACTCTTCAGCTGCGTGACTATGTCCAGGAGCTCAGATTCCGTGCGGGTCACTGTGCTTTGGGATTTAAGGATTTTACCTTTTGTCGATGGTGGAGGGCGCTCTTGGCCATCCACTCTTTCCACGGTTGCATACTGACCCGTCAGGTTTTCCATTCGGCATTCTCGTACTTTGGGTTCTTTCGTGTGCCTTTTGACTTTTTGGTGTTGTTCCCATTCAAGACTGGCTGCTGCATTCGTCTTAGAAATCAGAAGCTCGTCGGTGACGGCAGGATCCTCCAGATAGCGCTTCAGTTGGTACTTCACGTCAGCACTAATCAGTCCCATTTCCACCGCCCTCAAACTTCCTCTGAATAAAGTCAGAACTATACTGCTCTTCCGTGCCAGGCTCTCTGGATGCTGCCAAAAGTCTTTCCTTTAGCTCAATGGCGCGAAACAGGAAGTTCTGAGGTGACTCGTTACTGTCTTGCGTGAGGTTTATCAGGCAATGGTACAAGTCAGTCGAACTATTCTCTTTATAATGTCCTCGCAGGATGATGCGCAGCTGCGGCAGGGTGAGATCTGACTTGATCTCCAGCATATCGCGCAAACTCAATGCGGGACTCACTGCTCTGACAACAGCCTCAATTATCTCAGCCTCACTGTGATTCTTCTTTAGGCCCATCTCAATCTGGTGAATGAGGTTGGAATAAGACAACTTGTCTCTTTGGCCCCTCTCTCCTATCTGACCATTTATCCTAAACTCTCGTTTAATGGTCACTTCTGGTAGTAGGGTCGCTGCGGGGACCACGGGCTGTGTCAGAAAATGGCGACTCTGTGGCTGAGTGGCCGCGTTATCGGTCAGCCTCGCTATTTCCTCTTCAACCCTTTTAGTTGAATCAAGGAAACTTTCATGCAGAGCGGCATATTGGCTTTGTAAACTTGCGAGTGCCTCTGCCCCCCCGGCTCGTGCCGGCTGCTGCCGCCGCCTGCGTCAACGATTCGCCTTGCTTAGCTTCGGTAGCACATGCAATTAGCTTTAGCAGAAACGCGCGGGCTACATCCTCCTCTTCGCTTTCAATGGTCTTTTCCACCTCCACGTTTAACAGTCGTACCAGCGTGTACTTTTTAGACGGCTTGGCTGGGTTTATCTTTGCAAACAAACAGACCTCGTTTAGCTGTTCGGCCTGTAATAGCACCAAGGCCTCGCTTAGCTTATCTTGTAGCTGCTCCAATTCCATCGTTTCTGCTCTTTTTTTTTTATTTGCTCACTCACCGTCTTGGGCACGACTGAACCATCCTCTGCTACCAAATTTTGTTACACCCGGAGGGCGAAGAAGAGGCCAAGTGGTGGACTTTTCAGCGGTTTATTGACTTTCTTTCACAACACCAGGCACGGCACTCTGACACGGGACATCACCCGATAACGGCCACATCACTCTTCACCATTTTTCCTTCACACTCTAGAACATTCTCAACTCTTCTTCTCTTGCGCTCTAACACTTAACAGCGTCCCATCACTACCGAGCGCCACCTGTGGCACAAAAGCGCTACTGCTTTCACTGACAAACAGTTTAAATTAAAACAGTCCAATTTACAGTCCTTTAGTTACATTTCCTATAAATGCTCATCTTTACCATCAACATTTAAATTACAGTCTTTTAGATACATTTATTAGAAATGTTTATATTAGCCATCAGCATCTAATCAAGAATGTTTTCTGGGGTTTTCTAGAGGTTGTCCAAAATTGAATTTTTCCTACATATGCATTATATTTGTGCCCTTGTCATAGAGGAATTACTTAACAGTTAGCAGCATGGTACAATTTGCTGTTAATTCTCTATTGTTTCTTTTCTCGACTGACAGTCGTCTTCTTAAAAAAAGGAGACGTCTTCTTTGTCTTAGTGCTAAGCGCTCCTGTGCTTGGTGCACTCTTGCCACCTTTTGTGGAAGAGCGGTACTGCATTCAGGTAGGAATTGAAATCTGATATTTCTATGTTGTTTTATGACTAGCACGCTTGTACCTCATGGAACAGCCCTTTGGCCTGTTTATGATAACAATAATGAGAATAACTGTCTTGTTTTCTCTCCTATTGTTCTTCTGGAGGAGTAATAGCTTCTGCGGGAGTGAAGGAGGAGGAAATACCCCAGACATTGGGATGCACCAGTCCAGGGCTCTATTCCTCCAGCCTTAGCTGCTCCAGCTAGAACTGGGAAGGCCAGCAGGAAGCGGATTGAAGGAAGCCAGCTGCACGACCCATGGGTGGACTTCATGCAGAGGCAATTGGAGGAGACGCGTAAGACCATTGAATGTATGGTGGTAAATCAATGCGTAAGACCACTGAACATATGGCAGCAAATCAATGCGTAAGACCATTGATCATTTAGCGGCAAAGTAATGTGCAAGACCATTGGACAGATGGCGACAAATCAGTATCACCTTTTGGGTATGCCGTTCCAGGCTTCTGTATGTGCCCCGGGACTGCATCCTGATGCAGTGTCCCTCTCAGCCTCTGATAATTTTGATAAGACCATCTGCTCCGGCTGTGGCTCCAGTGGGCGAATGGATGTCTCTGAGGATGAGGACGACAGTGGCCATCTGGTCGAGAAGGACCCTCCTGAGCTCTATGAGGTGTCTCTCAGGGCACTGTTCCCTAGAGTAGCATCAGCTGCTGGGCTTCGGCTTTGAACAGGGGTCCTGCAGCCCGCAGGCAGGTTTTCTTGCCAGTTATCTCGACTTTGTGGGTCGTCTGCAGAAGTCATGGGCTCGTCCAAGGGAGGCTGCTGCTCCTCGCTCTGGGCTCAGTGTTCTGAGTGGCGCTGCGGAGCAAGGCTTGGATGTTGCGTTGAAGGTGGGCCCTACCTTTGGATTGCTGGCTGGAGCTCCCCCCACAGGCAGCGAGTTTATATGCCACCCTAACGACAAGTGTCGTGCCACTGATGGGTTAGTGGCTAGTGCCTACCAGCCTGTGGCTATAGCCTCTAGGCTGGCAAACATTAATACACTTGTTTTTAGTGTATTTAGAAGGTCTGATAAGGGACCTAGAGTCAAGAGCGGAACTGACCTTCTACCAGAGTTGGTAAGGATTGTGGACACTGTGATTCAAGGAGCTAGCTTTCAAGCTACAGCTCTTGGGAATTCCTTGGCCAGCTGACCATGGCCAGCGGCATGTGGCTGAGCCATTCTGGATTGGCGGATACAGACAGGGCCCGCAGCAGAGGCAGTGTCGGATGAGGTGCAGAAGGCAAGACTGCACACACAGTCCTTTCTTCGGCCAGGCCCACCCAGGTCGAGTGTCCGGAGACCTCTTGAGGGGTGTGAGAACCTACAACAGCTTCGTTTACAGAGCCAGGTTCCTTTTAGAGCTCGAGTCACCCGAAGCAGAGGGCCTCTCGGTAGCGGGTGCAGGTTCAGCAGCACTCAAGTCCGCGCTCTCAGGAGCATGTAGGCCGTGGTTCTGCCAAGCCCCGCCAGTGTCTCTGATGGTACGCTTCCCCTGACATCAACTTTCTCCGCGGCGCACCTCATGAGTTGGCGTCGATGCGCCTCAGGTCCATGGGTGATCGATACACTGGTGTGTAGATACCGCCTACAATTGAGATCTCGTTTCCCAACTTCAAGGGGTTTTGGAAACAGAAGTAAGGAGGACTCTCTTCTGCAGTTCTGGGCAGTGAGGTCTCTGCCCTGCTGGGAGAGAGCGTGATACAGCCTCTGTCTCCAGGAGAAGAGAAGTGAGGCTTTTACACTGCCTATTTCTTGTTTCCCAGCAGATTGGTGTGTGACGTACAGAGCTACCGGAGCACTGCCCCCCCACTGTAGTTTCACTACTTACAGTGGCTGTGTGGCCCAAGGTCAGAGGAATGGGATAAGCGCCACCCTATACATCGTATGGTGTCCCACATGCTGTGGGAGGGAATTAACTAACAATCGGGGGGTCCCCATCCAGTTTTGGACCTGAGATGGGTGAGCAGGTTTCTCAAGGCGCTCCCTTGTCCGGTGCTCAGGCTGAGGGCATTATTCAGGCCATAGGGCCAGGTGATTGGTTCACAGCTATGGACCTTTGCAGTGCTGATTCCATATTCCCATAAATCCAGCCGCAGCAAGTTCCTCAGGGTTCCAGGTCCTGCCTTTCAGCCTGTGCCTTTCCTTGGACGTTCGCCAAGTGCATGGACGCTGCACTCGCCCACTGCAGCAGAGGGGCGGTCGAGTTCAATTATCTGACAATTGGCTGGTTTGTGCGCCATCAGAAGCCGTAGCGGGGAGCAATATGGGGACCATATTGGCTCACCTGGTGGCACTCGGGTTGCATTTGAATGCGGTGAACGCTGCCTGGTTCCAACCAGGGTGGTCGAGTACTTAGGGCTCACCCTGGATTGAGTTACCATGATGGCACCCCTGACTCTAAAGAGAAGGCACACTATCAGGGAATGTATCAGGAGTTGCATCTCGCAGAGGTCTGTCTCAGTGCAGCAGTGCCAAAGGATCTTATGTCTCTTTACTGCAGCTGACTAGGTGGTGCCACTGGGTCTTTTACATGCTCGTCCCCTTCAACGGTGGTTCGCGCTTCAGAAGGTGGTTTTGCCCAGAGACAAAAGGGGGGGGGGGTAGTTCTTCTGAAGAAGCCTCATGGTTCTCAGATGGTGGAGACACTCATCAGCAGTCCAGGATGGTGTTCCCCTGGGCCAAGAGGGCTGCGGGGTGACCATTATAACCGACGCCTCCCAAGCAGGCTGGGGTGCAGTCTGGGAGGGCAGGTTGTTCGGGGACACTGAGCTCCAGCACAGCAGCCTTGGCATATGAACCATCCCAAGATGAAAGCGGTGCATTTGGCTCTGATGCTTTTTCTTCCAGTCATTCAGGGCAGAAAAAATTCTGGTATGGACGGACAGCACGGCTGTGGTGTCATACATCAACCAGCAGGACGAACTGGAGTTCCCCTCTCCACGCGAGGGTGCGTCATCTGCTCGTGTGGGCTCGAGCCTGCCAAGTCCACTAGCTACAGATGCTCTGAGCATGCCTGGCCTCCTGTGAACTGTTTGCATTTCCACTACTGCCTCTTCTGCCAGCTTTCCTTGCGAGGGCGAGACTGCTGTCTGTTCAAGAAATTTTGATGGCCTGAATTCACCACAAGACCATGGATGGCAGAGATCCACGAGATGTTGGGGGGGGGGGCTGTCCTTAGCCTCTCAAAAACCAGATGGAGTATGCTCTTGCAGGTACAAGGTGGGAGTTGGCATCCGAATTTCCAGCTCCTGAGGTCTCAGGTATGGCCCTTGGACAGGAGCAATTGTGGAAACTGGGCTTGGAGAAGGAGGTCATAGGCACCGTGCAGGCTTCATGGGCCCCATCTACCCAGCTGCAATGCAGTGGGAAGTGGAGAGTATTTTGAACTGTTGTGGGTCCAAGGGGGAGGATCTCTTGACATGTCACATCTCTGTCATCTTGTCTTACCTCGGTACCTCTTCGCCCGAGTTCGGGCAGAGTCGACTATCAGAGGATACCTGGAGGTGGTGTCAACTGTCCATGAGGAATGTGATGGCTTGTCTCATGAGGCGCATCTCTTGGTTAAGCAGTTTATTGAGAGGTGTGAAATGGAGCTGTCTGTCTCGGCGCCTGTTGCTGCTCACTTGGGATCTCCAGACAGTTATTAGGGCTCCGTGCTTACCCCCTTTTGAGTCGGTCCCCAGTGCTGACCTTCATCTGCTCTCCTGGAAGACGGCTTTTCTCTTGCGCTCTCTGTGGACACAGCATGCCTTAGATTTGATAGTGATCAGGTGGTTTACTTGTGGCCCAACCCAGCTTTCAGCCCAGGGTGCTGGCTAATGGGTTGTTTCCCACCCTCTGGTGCTTGAGGCCTTCTACCCACCTCGCACACCACTTCAGAGGCTGAGAGGCTTCATAGTTGTGCCTGGTGGGGCCCTTAAGCTTTATGTTGACCGTACAAGGTCTGTCCGTTCTTCAGACAAGCTTTTTGTGTCCTATGGGGACTCCACAATGAGCAGGCATATTCCTAAGCAGCACTTGTCCCATTGGCTAGTTGACCTGATTGCTTCGCATATGTACAGGTTTGAACGAGACCACCAGATACAGTCATGTGAAAAAAATTAGGATACCCTGTAGAAGCCTGTGTGTGTGTGTTTTTGTTTTTTTTTAAACATATTTGGACATATGGATATTTAATATCAGTGTTTAAAATACTGGGAGATTCATGTAATACAGCTAAACAATTAAAAACCTTTTAACTGTCACAGGTGCCAAATTGCGCCATAACCCCCTAGTGGTCAAGATTTTTTTTCAAGAAAATATTCAGCTCAGATGTCAGAGATTTCTAAGGCTATAACTTGAAAGTGGTAAGAGATAATGGCTTACTGACAATTAAAAAGATGTAGAATATGATCCAAAGTTTGAGATAGGAGTAAATTTATGCATCTAATTTGCATAATGCCACGGCAGCCATATCAGAGATTTCCAAGGCTATAACTTGAAAGTGGTAAGAGATAGTGGCTTACTGTCAATTAGAAAGATGTAGAATATGATCCAAAGTTTGAGATAGGAGTAAATTTACGCATATAATTTGCATAATGCCATGACAACTATATCAAATTACATAACTTTCAGTCAAAAGTGGACTTTGGACATATTTACACAAAGAATGGTTCTGCTTTTTGTCACCGTTTCTTGTTTTGGGCATTTCTTATCTTCAAAGTATATGAACCAGAAGTTCACTACAATGCAGTACAATGTAAACATTCGTCACTTACCGCTGGCGAAGGCGGCTCACTCGCTTGTCCTTTTGCGGCATCCTGGTCGGTATTTTCTCTTCTGTCGTCATTTTATTTTTCCCCGTCACATCCAGAAACTGTTATGATTATTCCACCTCAATTTCTCTTTTATTCTGCGGCAATTTATCTGATATGACAACACAAAACCGGCGTGATTGTTCTCTAGTCACATGGCGCTGGGCATGCACAGCTCTTGAACATCAGGCAGCTTCACGCACCCTGTGTTATAACAAAATGTAAACATTTACCTTCATAAGCTAAATAATCTCTTTTTAGAATCATAGTTGGCAAATTTGGGAGGAAATGCTCCTCCACCTGTGACTGAGTACGTCCAATTGGTAACGTCCATATGTACGTTACCAACTTCTTCCTCTCTGGTGTAAAGAAGGATGCTTCTATGTCCGCCATGATTCCTCCAAGGCAAGAGCAGTAAGTTATACATGTCTGCCACCTTGTGAGGTGGAATCCTTTGTACAACTTAAATCAACTGGGGAGTTTTTTGGGCACGTCATATAACATCATCTGACAGGTGCAGTGCTGCGCTGTGCCGGTAGGGGCGCGATCTGTCCATGAAATCCTGCCGGTTTAAGGGTTAAAGACTCTTTTAAAATTTTCTGTAAAATATAATTCCAAACAAACGGTGAGGAATAAATTATGATATCCCCCATCATTTTAAGGATAAGGGATAAGGACTTGTACTTGTATAGCGCTTTTACATTTATATTATATTTTAGGGCACCCCCACATTCATTCCCACTTAAAATGGCTAAAATAAATGTTAAAAAATGCAAATATAAACAAAAACAAGGTTAGACATAGATAGGTGAACGTTTCTTAATAAAGAACTGAATATATAATGGGGTATCCTAATTTTTTCACATGACTGTAGGCTGGTGGCTCACTCGACTCGGGGAATGTCCACTACGATGGCATTGTTCAGGGGTGCACCCCCTGAGAATGTATGCGCAGCCGCTGGCTGGCTTCTTCCTCAACGTTCACCCGCTTCTATAGGCTCAATTTGGCCTCATCAGTCATCCCCTCATCTGTTCTAGGGGTCTTAACAGATTCTTAGTTGAATCTTAGTTTTCCCTCATGGAGCCGGCAGGTGTGCCTTATGCTCTGAATGGTTTTGTTCAGCTCCGGTTGGCTGGAGGAACCGGCTTAACTTGTAGGTATCCAGTTGAGTACGATAACGACTCAACTCATCTGTTCTGGGGATCGCAACAGGTTCTTAAGTCGCGTCTTAGTCTCTCTCATGTGAGCTGGCATGTGTGCCTTGTGCTCAGAGAGGTTTGTTTCAGCTCCAGTTACCTGTAGGAACCGGCTTAACTTGTACGCACTCAGGTAAGTACAATAAGGGAGCCAAACTTGGGGCTGCACGGTGGCGCAGTGGTTTAGCACTGTGGCAGCACAGTTTTACCCTCGGCCGGGGGATCGTGGGTTCGATTCCAGCCCCCGACCAACAGTGAGCTGTGTGGAGTTTGCATGTTCTCCCCGTGTTGCGCGGGTTTACTCCGGGATTTCTCCGGTTTCCTCCCGCATACCAAAAACATGTAGGTTTAGGGCGCTCGCGCACGCAGCGACCAGCAGCCGGTGGCTTGTCACCAGACTGCAAACCGAATCTACCTACGGGTACAAATAAGTAACAAAAAAAAAAAAAAAAAACTCATCTGACTGTGTTGTGTATTGTGCTCCTTCGGCCTGTGGATGATGCCCCCCCATTCTCCTCAGGACTCATTTGGTATGCAGGTGTCACTTGGTTACAGGTTCACTGAAGTGAAATAAAACGTACGTTTACTGATGTAAACGTGGTTTTATGAATGAAAGTGAACCTGTAATCATTCATTGTCCTTCATCGGGGAAGCAGTCTCCTCCCAGTCGTCAGAAAGAGGAAGAGTGGGTGGATGCAGGGGGTATATATGGGATGTGCATCCACAGGTATGGTTAATTTGGTATAATGCTCCTACCCCGAGGATCAGTGTCACTTGGTTACAGGTTCACTTTCATTCATAAAACTGTGTTTACATCCATAAACGTATGATATAGATAGGTGATGCTAGACCACCTGGTGTCTTTTGACCAGTTTTGCTTTGGAATGAGATAGGCGGCCTGCTTCTCAATTAAAACTAATTTGTCACCATACTGCGGTCTGTTGGCATTATCAGGAGTTTCATAATAAATTTGGGACATTTTCACATTTTTTTGTTCCATTTTGCTCAGTGATTATCCCCCCAACATGGCCGGCGATCTTATTTGACTCCACCGGAAGTCACATGATCGAAAACTATGATTAAGCTACCACTGCCCCTATTGTTTTATTGAGAGTTTTGCTGTTTTACTCTTGTTTACTGAGAGTTGCATTTTACCATTGTATGGCTAGCCTCACATCGGTGTAGAAGAAACTGAAATAACTGCCATCACAGAGCAAAAGTGCAACTACCATTAATTATACTATGCGTTCACAATTTTAGTTAAATGAGACTATAATGCAGTAAAGAAAGCTTATTTATTTACAGACATTTAATGTTTGTATTGATGAAAACCAAACAAGACTGCATTCGTAAAAGGACTTGAAGATAAAAAATATTTCCTCCACAAAAGTATATCTTATTTGCTTAGAACGGGTCACTCATAT
Source organism: Pholidichthys leucotaenia (assembly GCA_020510985.1). Classification (NCBI taxonomy): domain Eukaryota; kingdom Metazoa; phylum Chordata; class Actinopteri; order Cichliformes; family Pholidichthyidae; genus Pholidichthys; species Pholidichthys leucotaenia. The sequence continues at coordinate 281,530,433 of CM035841.1, forward strand.
ATCCTTTCAATATATACGGAAAGCTACCGAGTCTTGCTATCAGCTGATTTTGAGACCCTGAGAAATCTATTTTTACAAAAAACTTTATTAAACCCGGGCACCTTGTTTGGTACTTGTTGTGTCTGTAAAAAGGGAGGAGACGAGGTGACAGTTTACAATCTTTATTAAAACCAAAAGGAACCAAATAGGAGTCGCTCCGCACAGGTCAAGGGTCCACAGCAAAAGAAACGGAGCCACTTCCGCCGTGGCCCCTTATACTCCCCGTGATGCCACCACCGGAAAGGTGGAGCGTCACCACCCACTACACCCAGGGCACTGCCATATTGGTACACCCAACTATGTACATAATATTAATATCTAACAGTACTGTCCATCCATCCATCTTCTACCGCTTTTCCGGAGGTCCAGGTCACAGAGGCAGCAGTTCAAGCAGAGAAGCCCAGACTTCCCTCTCCCCAGCCACCTGCTCCAGCTCTTCAGAGAGGATACCAAGGCGTTCCCAGACCAGCTGGGAGACATAGTCTCTCCAGCGAGTCCTGGGTCTGCCCCGGGGTCTCCTCCCAGAGAGACGTGCCTGAAACACCTCAAGTGAGAGGCGTCCAGGAGGCATCCTAATCAGATGCCCATACCACCTCAACTGGCTCCTTTCAATGTGGAGGAGCAGCGGTTCTACTCTGAGCCTCTCCCAGATGACTGAGCTCCTCACCCTATCTCTGAGGGTGAGTCCAGCGATCCAACGGAGAAAGCTCATTTCAGCCGCTTGTATCTGCAATCTCGTTCTTTTGGTCATTACCCAAAGCTCGTGACCATAGGTGAGAGTAGGAACGTAGATTGACTGGTGAATCGACAGCTTTGCCTTAGAGCTCAGCTCCCTCTTCACCACAACGGATGGGTGCAACGTCTGCATCACTGCAGATACTGCTCCAATCCATCTGTCAATCTCTCTCTCCATTCTCCCCTCACTCGTGAATAAGAGCCCAAGATACTTGAACTCCTCCACTTGGGGCAGGAGCCTGTCCCCAACCTAGAGAGGACAATCCACCTTTTTCCGGCTGACGATTATGGACTCGGAAGTACTGATTCTCATCCCAGCCGCTTCACACTCAACGGCAAACCGTCCCAGCAAGAACTGTAGGTCATTGCTAGATGAAGCCAGCAGGACAACATCATCTGCAAGCATGACACCCTTCGTTCCCTGGCTGTGCCTAGAAATTCTGTCCATAAAAATTATGAACAGGATCAGTGACAAATGGCAGCCCTGGCGGAGTCCAGCTCTCACTGGGAATGAGTCCGATCGAGTGTTGACAATACGAACCAAACTCCCACAATGGTCGTACAGAGACCAAATAGCTCGTAACAACAAGCCCGATACCCCATACTCCCGAAGCACCCCCCACAAAAAACCACGAGGGACGCAGTCGAATGCCTTCTCCAAGTCCACAAAACACATGTAAACTGGATGGGCAAACTCCCACGAACCCTCGAGGATTCTCGAGAGGGTAAAGAGCTGGTCCGATGTGCCACGGCCAGGACGAAAACCACATTGCTCCTCGTGAATCCGAGGTTCGACCAACGGCCGGACTCTCCTCTCCAGTACCTTGGCATAGACCTTCCCAGGGAGGCTGAGGAGTGTGATCCCTCTGAAGTTGGAGCACACCCTCCGGTCCCCTTTTTTGAAAAGAGGAACCACCACCCCGGTTTGCCATGCCAAAGGCACTGCCCCCAACCTCCACACAATTCAATTCAATTCAATTCAATTCAATTCAACTTTATTTATATAGCGCCATTTCACAACAACAGTCATCTCATAGCACTATCAACTGTAGGGAGGACCCCCACAGTTGCAGAAAGACCCCAGCAATCAGGCGATCCCCTGTGAGCAAGCACTTGGCGACGGTGGAGAGGAAAAACTCCCTTTTAACAGGGAGCCTTTTTTAGAGGCATGTCAACCATGACAGCCCTACAACATCCAGGGCCTTGAGGTACTCAGGGCGAATCTCGTCCACCCCCGGAGCCCGGCCACCAAAGAGATTTTTAACCACCTTGGTGACCTCAGCCCCTGTGATAGATGAGTCGTTCCCCCCCATCCACAAGCCCTGCTTCCTCTGTGAAAGGCGTATCAATGGGATTGAGGAGATCCTCAATCGGGTGGTGGAAGTATTCCTTCCACCACCCGATGATATCCCCAGTCGAAGTCAACAGCGCCCCATCTGCACCATACACAGTGTGGACAGGGTGCTGCTTCCCCCTCCTGAGCCGCCGGGCAGTTTGCCAGAATCTCTTCGAGGCTGACCGAAAGTCTTGTTCCATGGCCTCACCGAACACCTCCCATACCCAAGTTTTTGCTTCAGCAACCACCCGAGCTGCATTCCGCTTGGCCTGCCGGTACATGAGAGAGAAAGAAAGGTAGAAGTGTTGAGGTGAGAGTAGGGATGTTAAATGTAGGGACTATGACTGGTAAAAGCAGAGAGTTGGCTGATATGATGGAGAGAAGAAAGGTAGATATACTGTGTGTTCAAGAAACCAGATGGAAGGGAAGCAAGGCTAGGAGCACTGGAGGGGGATTTAAACTGTTCTACCATGGTGTAGATAGGAAAAGAAATGGAGTAGGAGTAATCTTGAAGGAAGAGTATGTGAAGAGTGTTCAGGACGTAAAGAGGGAATCAGACAGAATCATGAGTTTGAAGCTAGAAGTCAAAGGTGCGATTTTGAATGTTGTCAGTGCATATGCCCCACAAGTTGGATGTCAGGTAGAAGAGAGACGAATTCTGGAGTAAGTTGGATGAAGTGATAGAGAGGGTTCCTAGTCGGGAGACAGTGGTGATTGGAGCGGACTTTAATGGACATGTAGGTAAAGGGAACAGAGGTGATGATGAGGTTCTGGGTAAGTATGGTCTTAACTCTTTAGCTGTCCGGCGACTGGAATGGTTAAAGGGTGGTCAAGGCCCCTTATGGTCAAGAGTGGTAAAAAAATTTTGTCAATAAAATAGTTCAGATTTCCAAGGCTATAACTTGAAAGTTGCAAGAGATAATGGCTTACTGTCAATTAGAAAGATGTAGAATATGATCCAAAGTTTCAGATAGGAATAAATTTATGCATCTAATTTGCATAATGTCACAGCAGCTATATAAATTACATAACTCGGTCAAAAGTGGACTTTGGACACATTTACACAAAGAATGGTTTGGGTTTTTTTTACACCGTTTTGTCTACAAGGGTATGTTTTTATCTAATCTTCAAAGTATATGAACCAGAAAATCAATAAAATGTAAAAAAAAAAACAAAACAAAAACATATATTCGTCTCTTACCTGTTGCGGGGGGCGGGGGTGGGGGGGCTCGCTCACTCACGTGACCAGTCTGTTTTCGTCCATCGTGGTCATTGTTTTGCGTTTGCTCTGTCATTTACACGCTCTACCACATCTATAAACTCTTAGGATTATCCCACGTGAATTTCGTTTGTATTACGTGGCTATTTTTCCTGTTTGATGCATTTTTCCTGTGAGAATCCATGATGATGTGGGCGCTGCCGTCTTGGTGTTGTGAGCTCAGTTTTTTGCCCATTGTGGTCATTGTTTCGCGTTTGGTCGGCCATTTACACTCTCTACCACATCTACAAACTCTTATGATTATCCCACGTGAATTTCGTTTGTACAATGCAGCTATTTTTCCTGTATGATGCAGTTTCAGTCAGAATCGGCGCCGCCATGACCGATCATGGCCACATTGGTGTTGTGAGCTCAAAGTGGAAAAAGGAAGAATAATAATGAGGATTTCTTCTTCTTTGCTGTATTCCATGTCAGCCATGATTCCTCTGACGCGTGTCTGCCACCTTCTGAACTGTCAGATCAATACAGATCAGTACAAATTCTCAGTATAGCCGGGGGACGTTAATAAGTTTACTCCGGGATTTCTCCGGTTTCCTCCCGCACACCAAAAACATGTAGGTTTAGGGCGCTCGCGCACGCAGCGACCAGCAGCCGGTGGCTTGTCATCAGACTGCAAACCAAGTCTACCTACGGGTACAAATAAGTAACAAAAAAAAAACAAAACAAAAAAAAAAAAAAAGTTGACAGGTGCAGTTGCTGCGCTGTGCCACTGGGGGCGCATGACCCGTCCATTTAATGTGGACAGTTAAAGAGTTAAGGAGAGAAATCTGGAAGGGCAGATGATTGTGGATTTTGCTAAAAGGATGGAAATGGCTGTGGTGAACACATACTTTAAGAAGAGAGAGGAACATAGGGTCACTTACAAGAGTGGAGGAAGGTGCACACAGATAGACTACATCTTATGCAGAAGGAGAAATCTGAAGGAGATAGGAGAGTGTAAGATGGTGGCAGAGGAGATTGTAGCTAGACAGCATTGGATGGTAGTCTGTAGGATGACTCTGCAAAACAAGAGGAGGAAAACAGTGAAGGCAGAGCCAAAGATTAAGTGGGGGAAGTTACAGAAAGAAGGTCACACAGAGTTCAGGAAGGAGTTGATACAGGTTCTGGGCGGTAGGGAAGAATTACCAGATGACTGGGAAAGTACAGCAAAAGTATTGAGGCAAACAGGTAGAAAGGTATGTGGTGTATCCAATGGACAGAGGAAGGAAGACAAGGAGACTTGGTGGTGGAATGAGGAGGTACTGACATAAGTTCGGGCCCAGGGAACACGCACACAGGCTCGAGTAAGATTCATGTGAGCAGGATGTGATGTCTTGTAGGAGGACGGGGTGCGCCGAGGGCGAAGCAGTGCGCCGTGCAGCCAGGTAACCTTGCAGGTGGAATGGTGGCTGGCGTTGGCTTAGCCGCAGGTCTCCGGCCTGGAAGACAGCGTTGCGTTGCGTGCTCGGCACGGTGAGGAAGATGATGGCGTAGCAGAGAGAGGAATCCGCCGCCAGAGGATCCACCTGTGCACAGGGGAGAGAGACTGGAGAAAAGGTAAGAGTGATGATGGCTTACTTGCTTGGCGTGGAAGGACTCAGAGCGTAGGCTGAGAAGGAGTAGACGAGTGCTGGAATGCATGAGCATTGGTGAGCAGACGGCTCCAGACTGAGGCTCCAGGCGGAGTGGGCTAAATAGCCCGAGCTTGATGAGGCACAGGTGTGCGCGCAGCTGGAGCGGGAGACGGGCGAGACCGAGTTGTGACAGTACCCCCCCCCCCCCAAGCAGGGGGGGCATTCAGGACATTCAGTCCTGGCTTACCTGGATACGCCCGGTGGAACTCCGTGATGAGACGTTTGTCCAGCACAAACGACGGGCGCACCCAGGATCTCCACTCAGGACCATACCCTTCCCAGTCCACTAGATATTGTCGTCTGCGACCCTGGCGGCGGGAGTCCAGGATGGCGTTGACCCTCCACGCCGGGTCGCCGTCAATCATCACGGGAGGGGGTGGGGCCCTAGGAGGAGGAGAAGAGAGGATGAGACACCAGGGGTTTTACCTGTGAGACGTGGAACGTCGGACAGACATGGAGGGAGGGGGGGGGAGAGCCAGACGCACAGCCACCGGATTGATTACCTTAATGATGGGGTAAGGTCCAATGAATCGCTGGGCCAGCTTCCTCTTCTCGGCCTTCAGGTTGATATTCTGGGTGAATAACCACACCTGCTGGCCTACCTGATAGCGGGGGGCGGACTTCCTGCGGCGATTAGCCGATCTGGAGTTGCGCACTGCCGTGCGTAAAAGCGCTTGGCGCATAGTGGTCCAAAAGCACTGACAGCGCCTTAGATGAGCCCGCACAGATGGTACTGCCACCTCCCCCTTCTCTTCAGGGACAGCGGAGGGTTGTAGCCTAGCGACGCCCGGAAAGGAGACATCCCAATGGCCGACGACAGGGTGGAGTTATGGGCATACTCTATCCAGGGCAGATGAGCACTCCATGAGGAAGGACTGGAGGCGGTGACGCAGCGGAGCGCAGCTTCCAGCTCCTGATTCATACACTCGCACTTCCCGTTGGATTGGGGGTGGTGACCGGAGGACAGGCTCACTGTGGCCCCCAAAGAGTTGCAGAAACACTTCCAGACCCTGGACACGAACTGGGGCCCCCGATCAGAGACGACATCCGCTGGGATCCCACGTAGCTTCACAACGTGTTGGACCAACAGATCCGCCGTCTCCCGCGCCGTAGGGAGGCCATGGAGCGGCACGAGGTGGGCGGCCTTCAAGAACCGGTCCACGATGGTCAGGATGGTGTCGAAAGAGTTGGACGTCGGGAGACCGGTGACGAAATCCAGGGCTACATGGGACCAGGGCCTTCCGGGGACCAGCAGGGGATGGAGGAGCCCCGCAGGAGGAGAGGTCGAGGTTTTACCAGTAACACATTGGGGGCAGGCGGGGACGTAATTGGAGACATCGTCCCGGAGGCCTGGCCACCAGAAGGACCTTTGGAGGAGCTCAATCAGTTGGGAAACTCCAGGGTGACAGGCGAGCTTGGAGGTGTGAGCCCAATGGATGATGTCGCCCCGGACAGAAGAGGGCACAATCTCCCAGCTGGACCGCAGCCAGGATCGGGTTTGGCCTCCTGTGCCCTCCGGACCTTGTCCCTGATGGCCCACGAGACAGCGCCAACGACGCACGAGGCCGGCAGGATGGTGTGATCCAGTTCCATGGGGGCCTCTAAAGCGAACTGCCTGGACAGAGCATCCGGCTTCCCGTTCTTGGAGCCGGGGCGGTAGGTGATAGTAACTGAAGCGGCCAAAGAACAGGGACCAACGCGCCTGGCGGGCATTCAGGCGCTTCGCCGTCCTCAGGTACTTCAGGTTCTTGTGATCTGTCCAGACCACAAAAGGCTGCACTGCCCCCTCCAGCCAGTGATGCCACTCCTGCAGTGCGAGCTTCACCGCAAGGAGCTCTCTGTCGCCAACGTCATAATTCCTTTCCGCCGCAGAAAGGCACCGGGAGAAAAAGGCACGGGGGCGAACCACCCCGTCCACCGGAGAGGGCTGAGACAGCACCGCCCCCACCACTGTATCGGAGGCGTCCACTTCAATGAGGCATTGCAGCACGGGGTCCACCTGAGTCAGGACCCGGGAGGAGGAAAACTCTGTCTTCAGAGCAGCAAAGGCAGCCACGGCTTCCTCTGTCCACCGGAATGGCACCTTGGGGGAGGTGAGGCGGGTCAGGGGAGAAGCGATGGAGCCAAAGTTGGGAAGAAAGCGGCAGTAAAAGTTGGCGAACCCCAGGAATTACTGGACCTGTTTCCTGGACAAAGGGGGGGGGGGGCATTCAACTACCGCCTTGACCTTGGCCGGATCGGGGATGATCTGGTTGTGAGTCACGATGAAACCCAAGAAGGAGGTCTTGTCAGTGTAGAATTCACACTTCTCTGCCTTAACGTAGAGTCTGTTCTCTAAGAGACGTTGGAGGGCCCGCCTCACGTGAATCCGATACTCCTCCTGGGACCAGGAGAAGATCAGGGTGTTGTCCGGGTAAACGAAAATGAACACCCCCAGGAAGTCGCAAAGGACATCATTAATCAGTCGCTGGAAGATGGCCGGAGCGTTGGTGAGCCCGAACAGCATGACCAGATAATCAAAATGGCTGCTGGGTGTCCGGAACCCCGTCTTCCATTCATCGCCCTCCCGGATCCGAATGAGGTGGTATGCGCTGCGGAGGTCCAACTTAGTAAACCAGGAAGCCCCCTGGAGAGAGTCGAAGGCAGAGTCCATCAACGGCAGTGTATACTTGTCCTTAATTGTGATGTCATTCAAAGCCCGGAAGTCGATGCATGGCCGGAGGGACCCATCCTTCTTACCGACAAAAAAACCCCCTGCTCCGACTGGGGAAGAGGAGGGACGGATGATGCCGGCGCTGAGCGACTCCTTAATGTAGATGTCCATAGCCTCACGCTCCGGTGCAGACAAGCTGTACAGGTGACTAGATGGTAATGGCGCCCCCGGGCGGAGGTTGATGGCGCAGTCGTAGGGGCGGTGGGGGGGGGAAGCGACAGCACTTTGGACTTACTAAATACGGACCCGAGATCGTGGAACTCCGGTGGTACCTTGGAGAGGTCCAGAGGAGGAGAGTCGGAAGAGGGAGGAAGCGATGGGGCACAGGCAGCGGACTGCAGACAGGCGCCCAAGCAAAAAGTGGTCCAGGAGAGGACACTTCCAGATCGCCAGTCGAAGGTGGGGTTATGAAGACGCAGCCAGGGGTAACCCAGAATGACGGGGGCAGCAGAGGTAGGCAGCACAAACAGGCAGAGGTCTTCCCGATGATTTTCAGAGACAATGACTGGGACCGGGACCGTCCGGTGTGTAACCCTCTCCAGTGGGGATGCAGAGAGGGAGACAAGGCTGAGGGGAGCTGGCAGGGCTTGGCAAGGGATGCCCAGGCGGGTTACCAGGCTCTTAGAAATAAAGTTCTGCTCCGCCTCCGAGTCCACCAGTGCGTGATTGAGGTGTTCAGTGGAATTGTGGCAGAACCTGATCAGTAAAAGACACTTGGATAGGGAGTTAGATTGGGATGCGTCCGCGAGGCCCCCTATAGTGACTCGCGTACTCCCTCTTTTGGCTTAACCGGGCAATCCTCCACGAGGTGCTGGTCGTCTCCGCAGTACATGCAGAGGCCCAGCTCCCTGCGGTGCTGTTTCTCCGCCAGCGGAAGCTTGGCCTGGCCAATCAGCATCGCCTCTGGCTCATCAGCGGACTCTGGCGCGGTCAACGCCAGGGGGCGAGATTGAGAGGTATGGGGGGAAACGCACCGCTTGAGTGGCTGGATGACCTCCGCTCAGCGGCCCGTTCTCTCAACCTGTTATCGAGGCTGATTGTGAGGGAAATTAATTCGGAAAGCCGCTCCGGCGGATCCCGGCTGGCCAGCTCATCCCGGAGGCTGGAGCTCAGACTACGGGTGAAGATGCTGCAGAGGGCAGCATCTCCCCACCCAACTTCCGCCGCTACCACCCGGAAGTTGACAGCGTAGTCAGCGGCCGACCGACTACCCTGGCGAAGATTCAATAGCCGGGGGGTTAGCACACTGTCACGGTCCGAGTGGTCAAAAACTTCATTATAATCACGAACGAACTGATCATAGGTTAGGTTTGCATAGCTGGGCCTCGCCATTATGGCGTAGGCCCAAGCTAGCGCTCGCCCTTCCAGAAGGTTGGCGATGTAACCAATTCGGCTGTGATCAGTAGGGAAGTCCCCGGGGACGCGCTCGAACACGGACTCACACTGGAGGAGGAACCCCCAAGCTTCACCGAGCTTACCGCTGAAGCGCGTAGGTGTTGGAATTGGAGTGAGCCGGGTTGGTGGCCCCGGGATAGCCTGGCTAGCCAGGGGGCCGGCGGGAGCTGACCCGCAAGGCTGAGCCGGAGGGAACGCCCACGGAGGATCCAGACGATCCAACCGGCGATTAATTTGGACTAATTGATTTAAAATTACCTGCTGCTGGTGAGTGACTTGATCTACTCGAGCCTCAAGAATGTTAAGCCGGTGTGCGAGCCCACTGTCCACTGGGCCGCTCTGCTGGAGCCATACTGACATAAGTTCGGACCCAGGGAACACGCACACAGGCTCGAGTAAGATTCAACAGTTTTATTAAGAGAATAATTGAGATTGAGATTCAACTTTATTGTCATTACACATGTATAATACAAGGTAACGAAACGTGACTTGGCATTTGGCATAATGAGTGTGTGAGTGCGTGTGAGCAGGATGTGATGTCTTGTAGGAGGACGGGGTGCGCCGAGGCCGAAGCAGTACACCGTGCAGCCAGGTAACCTTGCAGGTGGAATGGTGGCTGGTGCTGGCTTAGCCACAGGTCTCCGGCCTGGAAGACAGCATTGCGTTGCGCGCTCGGCGCGGTGAGGAAGATGATGGCGTAGCAGAGAGAGGAATCTGCCGCCAGAGGATTCATTTGTGCACAGGGGAGAGAGACTGGAGAAAAGGTAAGAGCGATGATGGCTTACTTGCTTGGCGTGGAAGGATTCAGAGGAGCGTAGGCTGAGAAGGAGTAGAGGAGTGCTGGAATGCACGAGCGTTGGTGAGCAGACGGCTCCAGACTGAGGCTCCAGGCGGAGTGGGCTAAATAGCCCGAGCTTGATGAGGCACAGGTGTGCGCGCAGCTGGAGCGGGAGACAGGCGAGAGCGAGTTGTGACAGGTACAGGAAAGTATTCAAAGGAAGAGGTTAGCAAAGAAAAAGTGGGATAGTCAGAGAGATGAAGAAAGTAGACATGAGTATTTGGAATCTAGGTGCATGGCAAAGAGAGAGGTGGCAAAGGAAAAGGCATATAGTGAGTTGTATGAGAGGCTGGACACTAAGGAAGGAGAAAATGAGTTATATCGATTGGCTAGACAGAGAGATCGAGCTGGAAAGGATGGTTGATTAGGTTGATTAAGGACAGAAATGGTAATGTACTAATAAATGACGAGTGTGTTGAGAAGGTGGATGTAGTACTCTGAAGAGTTGATGAATAAAGAAAATGAGAAAGAGAGAAGGATGGGTGAAGGAAAGATGGTGAACAAGGAAGTCCAAAGGATTAGCAAGGCAGAAGTGAGGGCAGCTTTGAAGAGGATGAAGAATGGAAAGGTGATTGGTCCAGATGACATACAGTGGTTATAAAAAGTCTACACACCCCTGTTCAAATGCCAGGTTTTTGTGATGTAAAAAAATAAGACCAAGATAAATCATTTCAAAACTTTTTCCACCATTAATGTGACTTATAACCTGTACAACCCAATTGAAAAACAAACTGAAATCTTTTAAGGGGAAAAATAAAAAACTTACAATAACCTGTTTGCATAAATATGCACACCCTGTTATAAGTGGGGATGTGGCTGTGTTCAAAATTAACCAATCACATTCAAACTCATGTTAATGGGAGTCAGTACACAGCCGCCATCATTTAAAGTGCCTCTGATTAACCCCAAATAAAGTTCAGCTGTTCTAGTAGGCTTTTCCTTACATTTTTGGAGTCACATCTTAAAGTACAAGCCATGGTCCACAGAGAACATCCAAAGCATCAGAGGGATCTCATTGTTCAAAGGTATCAGTCAGGAGAAGGGTACAAAAGAATTTCCAAGGCATTAAATATACAATGCAACACAGTGAAGACAGTCATCATCAAGTGGAGAAAATATGGCACAACAGTGACATTACCAAGAACTGGACGTCCCTCCAAAATTGATGAAAAGACTGGAAGAAAACTGGTCAGGAAGGCTGCCAAGAGGGCAACAGCAACATTGAAGGAGCTGCAGGAATTTCTGACAAGTACTGGCTGTTGAATACATGTGACAACAATTGTCCGTCTAGGGTGGCAAGACGGAAGCCTTACCTTACGAAGAAAAACATCCAAGCCCGGCTACATTTTGCAGAAACACATTTGAAATCTCCCAAACACGTGGGAAAATGTTTTATGGGCTGATGTAACGAAGGTTGAACTTTTTGGCCATAATTCCAAAAAGGTATATTAGGTGCAAACACAACACTGTTCATCATCAAAAGAACACCATACCTACAATGAAGCATGGTGGTGGCAGCATCATGCTTTGGGGCTGTTTTTCTTCAGCTGGAACTGGGGCTTTAGTCAAAGTGGAGGAATTATGAACAGTTCCAAATACCAGTCAGTGTTGGCACAAAAGCTTCAGGCTTCTGCTAGAAAGCTGAAGATGAAGAGCTTTTAGCATGACAGTGACTCAAAGCACACATCCAAATCAACAAAGAATGGCTTCACCAGAAGAAGATTAAGGTTTTGGAATGGCCCAGCCAGAGTCTAGACCTAAGTCCGATCGAACATCTGTGGGGTGATCTGAAGAGGGGTGTGCACAGGAGATGCCCTCACAATCTGACAGATTTGGAGCGTTTTTGCATAGAAGAGTGTGTAAATATTGCCACATCAAGATGTGTCATGCTGAAAGACTTCTTCCCAAAAAGACTGAGTGCTGTAATAAAAGCCAAAGGTGCTGCAACAAAGTATTAGTTTAAGGGAGTGCATATTTATGCAAACAGGTTATTGTAAGTTTTTTTTTTATTTTTTAGTTTCACCCTTAAAAGATTTCAGTTTGTTTTTCATTTGGGTTGTATAGGTTATAGGTCACATTAATAGTGGAAAAAGTTTTAAAATGATTTATTTTGGTCTCATTTTTTTTTACATCATAAAAACCTGACATTTGAACAGGGGTGTGTAGACTTTTTTCCACTGTACCTGTGGAGGTATGGAGATGTTTAGGAGAGATGGCAGTGGACTTTTTGACCAGATTGTTTAGCACAATCTTGGAGAGTGAGAGGATGCCTGAGGAGTGGAGAAGAAGTGTTTTGGTACCAGTTTTCAAAAACAAAGGTGATGCTCAGAGCTCTAGTAACTACAGAGGCATAAAGTTGATCAGCCACACTATGAAGATATGGGAAAGAGTTGTTGAAGCCAGGTTAAGAGAAGAGGTGACAATCAGTGAGCAGCAGTACGGTTTGATGCCAAGAAAGAGTACTACAGATGCAATGTTTGCTTTAAGAGTGTTGATGGACAAGTATAGAGAAGGTCAGAAGGAGTTGCATTGTGTCTTTGTGGATCTAGATCAGGGGTGTCCAATCATGTGCCATGGAGGTCCAAGACCCTACAGGTTTTCTCTTCTACCCAGTCTCCTCAGCAGGTGTTTTCACTTATCAGCAATCAGTGAGAAGAAATTCAGTGAAATCTGCTGTTGAAGACACTGGTTGGAAAATGGAAGACATGCAGGGTCTTGGCCCTCCATGGCACATGATTGGACACCCCTAATCTAGATAAAAGCATATGATAGGGTGCCAAGAGAGGAAGTGTGGTACTGTATGATAAAGTCAGGAGTGGCAGAGAAGTATTGTATGTGAGGGTGGCGCAAGACATGTATGAGGACAGCAAGACGGTGGTGAGGTGTGCTGTAGGAGTGACTGATGGATTCAAGGTGTGGGTGGGATTACATCAGGGATCGACTCTGAGCCCCTTCTTGTTTGCCATGGTGATGGACAGGATGACAGACGAGGTCAGGCGGGAGTCTCCATGGACCATAATGTTTGCAGATGACATTGTGATTTGTAGTGAGAACAGGGAGCAGGTGGGAGAGAACCTGGAGAGGTGGAGGTATGTTCTGGAGATAAGAGAATGAAATCAGTGGAAGCAAGACGGAATACATGAATATGAATGAGAGGGAGGCGGGTGCAACGGCGAAGATGGAAGGAGTAGCGGTAGTGAAAGTAGATGAGTTTAAATACCTGGGGTCAACCATCCAAAGCAATGGAAAATGTACATGAGAGGTGAAGAAGAGAGTGCAGGCAGGGTGGAGTGGGTTGAGACGAGTGTTAGGGGTGATTTGTGACAGAAGGGTAACAACAAGAGTAAAAGGGAAGATTTACAAGACGGTAGTGAGACTGCTATGATGTATGGTTTGGAGACGGTGGCACTGACAAAAAGACAGGAGGTGGAGCTGGAGATGGCAGAGTTGAAGATGCTAAGATTTTCATTGGGAGTGACTAGGAGGGACAGAATTAGAAATGGGACAGCTCAGGTTGAGCAGTTTGGAGACAAAGTAAGAGAGGCAACGCTGAGATGGTTTGGACATGTGCAGAGGAGGGACAGTGGATATATTGGACAAAGGATGTTGAAGATGGAGCTGCCAGGTAGGAGGAGCAAAAGAGGAAGACCACAGAGAAGATTCATAGATTTAGTGAAGGAGGACATGGAGAGAGTTGGTGTTACAGAGGAAGATGCAAGGGCTGCACGGTGGCGCAGTGGTTAGCACTGTGGCAGCACAGTTTACTCTCGGCCGGGGGATCGTGAGATCATGGGTTCGATCCCTGACCCCGACCAACAGTGATCTGTGTGGAGTTTGCATGTTCTCCCCGTGTTGCGTGGGTTTACTCTGGGATTTCTCCGGTTTCCTCCCACATACCAAAAACATGCAGGTTAGGGATACGGGGCACTTGCGCACGCAGCGACCGGCAGCTGGTGGCTTGTCACCAGACTGCAAAACAAATCTACCTACGGGTACAATATAAGTAATTAAAAAAAAAAAAAAAGGGATGGGGTGAGAGGGAGACAGATGATCCACTGTGACGAACCCTAAAGGGAGCAGCCAGAATAAGAAAAGCAGCGGCTTCCTCCATGGTGTCCTGCAATGGACACCATGCATGTGCAATGATTTGATGTGCATGGTGTCCTGCAATGGACACCATGCATGTGCAATGATTTGATGTGCATATAGCAGACTTATGAACAGAAATGTTAACTAGTTCCAATGATTCCTTCAAGCCTTTAGCTGTCACTCTAGGGCTCCTTTTTCCTCATTGCACATTATGCATTGTACCTTTGGAGTCAACTTGGCTGGGTGCCCACTTCTAGGGAGTCACAGTACAAAATTGTTTCCATTTGTAGACAATTTGTCTGTGGACTGGTGAATATCTAAAGCATGTGGCCCGCCCCCTCATCCACTGTGGTCCACCAGCCCATTTCCAAAAATCAATTATTTATTTATATCACGTTTGGAACAGCATTCTTAAATACAGTTATAGAGTCTGCCAGCAGAGGGAGCTGTAATCGAAACCTAGGTGCTGCTCTGTGCCAGTGGTTGAGCGAGAAAGCAAGACTGAGGGAATCACAGAGATATAAGAGGGAGCAGTGTGCCGGAGAACGTATTTGTAAGGTATGAGTTGGAGGCTAAAACCGCATTAATAGGCTGTAAACTGCAGTAAATGTACAAAGTAAGCTGCTTTTAAATAAGAACAAATGCTGTAGCTAAGGAGCTGTAGCATTTATTCTTATTTGGCAGGTGAAGCCTCATGGAGCTTGGAGGGTTTCTTTCCTTCTACAGAAAAAGATTCAAAGCTTTGAGGATTCTTTCTAAAGAGTGCGAATGAAGCACACAGTTTCAATCCCATATCAGCAATGAAAGTTCAGAGACTGTGGTCATTGTAATCTGCTGATTTTTTTTTTTTTTCATTTATACCAGTGGCTCTTAAATTTTATTTTTTTTAATTCCCTATTTTGGGAAGCCAGACAATTACAAAGCCCACCTGCCCTTCCACATCCAAAATGAATATAAGAGCAAACAAAGCCTTGTCATTTTTCCTTTTCTTCTCGGCTTTTTTTTTTGTTAATTATTGTCTGGAATTTCTCTTTGCTCATCATTTTGATGGAGTTTTAAAAATTATGTAATGATATAATTTTATCCATCCATCCATCCATCCATCCTCTACTGCTTAATCCTTTTTGGGTTGCGTGGTGGGGGGTCAGGGGGGAAGGTGGCTGGAGTCTATCCCAGCATCTATGAGCGAGAGGCAGGGTGCACCCTGGACAGATCGCCAGTCCATTGCAGGACAGATATAATGTTAGCAGTAATTGTAATTCTAATATGATAGAACACTGAGTAGCTTTTATTTTTATTTGTATTTTCGCTTCTAATTGTGAAACTTTTACCCCCTTCCCCTTTCCGGAAGGTTTACATGTAAATCTCAGTGTTTCCTCTGTCGTAAAGACCTTGGCGCAGTGGCAACATATTTTTCCGGGGGGGGGGGGGCAGAAAACACATACAGTATGTATGAATATGTTAATTTTATACTATTTATTTCTTTTTTTAAATTTTGCACAGTAACTTTGCATATAATAATGCATCAGATTTATATAGTGCTTTATTATAGAACCTCAAAGATGCTTTTTACAGAGACATTATTCATTCACTCCAGACAGACAATGGTAGTGGCAAGCTACTATTGTAGCCACAGCTGCTCTGAGGCAGGCTGACCGAAACGTGGTTGCCAATCGGGGCCAACAGCCTCTCCGGCCACCACCGAACATTTATACACATTCATACCCAGTGTTATGGCTATTGGAGGCAAGGTGGATAAAGTGTCTTGCCCAGGGATACAACGGCAGAATATCTGGGGAGAGCGGGATTCGAATCGCCAACCATCCGGTTATTGGACGATCCGCTCTACCTCCTGAGCCACTGCCGTGCATATGGAACTTACAATTTGAAGTATTGTACAACGAAGGCTTGAATGTTGGAATATTGGGCCATTTGGGGTCCCACCCAGACATCCTGTATTTGAACTTTTTAGTGGTGTCATCCTTCTCTCCTTCCTCTGCTCTCACCTTTCCTGGACCCTCTGCCTGAACACTTTCCTCTCCTTGGCTCCTCTCTTCTGTCTCATCTTGCCCTCTCTGAGCTCTGTCTAATTCAGTTTCTCTCTCTGTCTATGGTGCTATACAAACAGGTTAGAAAATATCAAGTGCCATGTAAATTAAAGGAGACAACCAAAAATTTCTAGTTAAGGGTACAAAGAGCACCCACTTAAAAACTCGAGTAATGACTTCAGTCTCGAAGGTTTTCGGTTTTTATCCAAAATTTATAACAATTTTCTTACAGTTTTCTACTTTTCTCTGTAAATTTATCTAAATTTGAAACCATTTCCTCAAATTTGTAATTTCCTCTTGTAAAATTGACTTTTCTTGTACATTTGAAACTTTATTATAAATTTGTAGATTATTTTATGGCTTATTTTTGTCTGTTTTTTAAAGTAAAATTGCTGTTTTTTAAATAAATTTGAAACAGACTGTGGTATTTTTTTTTAACTTTTTCCTTATAACAATTTATATTTTTGACCATAACTTTGCAGTCAGAACTGAACAATAATTTAACTCTCATTACAAAGAAAAAAAAAATTGTATTTATTAATTTAAATTAACTTAAATGACCAAGGATGCCATTATTTCTGATATAATATTTCTGTATATTTATAGTTTGGTTTTTTTTAGAAATCTCCTCACCGCCAAGAAAAACCTTGCTTATTTTGAAATCCAAATGCTGGCACATTCAGTTTGTCTGAAGGCTGCTGACGGATTAAAGTCAATGACTTTGTGAATTTCGGTCATCTTAACTTACCAGGTACATAATTGGGAACATAACTTAATATTGTAGTGGCTGGTGAAATATATCCTCAGCAACTCAGTAGCCCCCCCTTGCCTTCCCCTTCATATGAATTCGGCTGCATTTGAATTGTAACCACATCTCTTAGCTAAGCGAGTCTTCCGTTATTGCTCCCATTTCCAGTGGGTTAAAACCATGATAAATGCCTCCAGTGCTTGCATACCTCTTATTTTTTTTCCGCGTTTAAAGTACTTTAATAAACTCTTGTTTCTGTCAGACAGTCCAGCCTTATTATGTTGCACTTCCCCTCTAGTCCGCCTTGGTCCGCGTACGCTTTGGACGAGCCTGACATGCGCACGACGCTGTGCATGCTCACTTTTTTCATCTACTCAGGCCAAGCGGTTGACGCATGCACACAACCATCATTTGTAGTTTCATTCCCGCCCGACTGGTAGCGCCAAGGCACCAACGCGCCAGGATTTTCACCAACGAAGAATTGGCGGACTTCTTCACAAAGTTTCTCTTCAAATAGAGCCCATTTCTGCTGTTTGACTTCCCGGTTTTCACTCCTTTTCCACGAAGATGCTGCTGCTGCTAGCGAGACCCTGCCTGCTGACTGACTGGAAAGCTCGTATGGGTGAGGTGCTTCTAAACTCCACACGGATGACGGCCACGTGCGTTGTTCTTGTGCGCACTTGCGTAAAGTCATTGCTTCATATATTTTTTTAAAATTCATACCTCCTTATTGGCAAGGCTGTAAATTTTCTGGTGAGGTGGTCCACCACCGAGAAATGTTACCAGAGGAAACCCTGAATCTAGCCTTCGGGAAGTGAGGAAAAAATTTTGTGGTGTAGAGAAAGGAAGCAGGTGAGGCAACAAGCTGGACGACACAGAAACTTTATTCCATCTCCAATATGAAGTACAACAAACAACCCTCTCGGGTCTCTGTGCATTCCACTTTTATTTCCATGCATCGAGACCCAGAACTTCCAACTGTATACATTGTTGTTTGAACAAAGAAATATGTGGCACATTTACATGACATTACGCCGGGGCCACTTCCACACCCTTCTCTCAGCGGCTTCGGCAGCTGTCACTCTCCCCGGGGGGCACATAGACCCAACAGTCCTGTCTGATACACCCCCGGGGACACCTCCTCCTTTGGTCCATTGTTCCCCCTTCCCCCTGCCCTCTCTGGGTGGAGAAACCCCCACACTATGCCCCCACACAGCCTCCCCCCCCCCCCCGAACACCCAGAAGGGGCACTAACCCCCCCGTCCTTTGGGCTTGTGCTGATGCCCATAGCGGCTGTAGCAGGGGGTCGCTGGTCCAGTCGAACCGCCCTGCTGGCGAGGTGTAAAGGAGGGCACATCACTCTGTGGAGGGAAAAAGGGAGGTGGGGAAAACGCATTATCTTCGCGAGCGCAGGTCTGTGCTGAGGGATCACCAACCTGCAGAGCCACCAACGGTGGGCGTTCGCACCGGGGAGCTTGGGCCAACACCACCTACTCATCTGCCAACACAAAAGTGGGCTTGAGCCTATCAATGCAGACTGTCTCCCTACGTCCCCCCAAGTCTAACACAAAATGCTTCACCCCAGGTTCCAACACCCTGAACGGTCCGTCGTACGGTGGGTGCAGCGGGGTCTGGTGCGCATCGTGCGTGACGAAAACAAAACCGGCATTCTGCAAGCTTTTTGGGACGATGGTGCAGGGAAAGCAATGGTGGGCCGGGCCCGGCACGTTAAAAGCCTCCGAACTGTGCAAAAATTGCGTAGGCGGATCAGCCTCGGGTGCGGGGCTTTCCGATAAAAACTCTCCGTGGATCCGCAGCGGCTGAGAATAAATAAGTTCTGCTGGGGAGGCTGCCAAATCCTCCTTAGGTGCAGAGCGCAACCCTAAAAGAACCCAGGACAGGCGGTTGACCCAATTTGTGTCTGTGAGCGAAGCACTAAGCGCTGCTTTCAGAGACCTAAGAAAACGCTCGCATAACATGTTAGCCTGGAGGTTTTACATGGTAGTGCGGTGAATTTTGACCCCCAGGCTCTGGGCCATAGCAGACCAGAGTTCTGAAACGAATTGTGGACCCCTGTCGGACGTGATGTCCGATGGAGAACCAAAATGCGCAACCCAAGCCGACAAAAAAGCACGAGACACTTATGCAGACGTGGTAGAAGCCAGCGGGACCACTTCAGGCCAGTGCGCGGTGTGGTCCACAACTGTCAAAAGGTGCGTGAAAAAATGATTGACTACGTGAGTATAATGAGATTATGGAGAGGTTTGAGTCAGGAGGGAGCAGCGACACATTGACTGTTTAATATGGAGAAGACCAGCGGACTAGATTGTGTGTGTGCTTGCAAAAGGTGCAGTTTCCTCTCAGCCCCGAGGAGTGTTTGCTTTGATGCTTTTGTTGGGACTGTTCCTGTCCTTTGGATGTTGTTGAGACTGTTCGAGTTAAACAGATTTATTTGTGAGTACAAGCTTTTAGTACTTGTAATGTCTAAAGACAAATTTAAAAATAGAGTTGTAAGTTGTAAGCCTGAGTATACCTACCCCCCCCCTTTTTCCCCCATTTTGTTTGTTTTCCTTTTTTTTGTTCTTGTTTTCTTGTTATCTTACATCTGCATCAATGCGTAGATATAAGCATATACTGTGGTCTAAATGAATGCAATGAAGCATATATCTCTTAATGTCAAAGGAATAAATCATGCTATTAAGCGCAAGAAATTGTTATCCTGGCTCAAGAAAGAAAAAACTAGTATTGCCCTTTTACAGGAAACACACCTCAATGATAAGGAGCATGAAAAGCTTAAGAAAGAGTGGGTTGGACAAGTTTACTATTCGTGATTTTCAACAAAAAAGAGAGGTGTGGCTATTCTTATAAATAAAAATACACCATTCATCTTGTCAAAATGTGTAAAGGATCAACAAGGTCGCTATGTTTTTATAATGGGTACTTTACATGGTGAAAATATTATGGTTGGCTGTGTATATGCACCAAATGTTTATCAAGGAGAATTTTACTCTAAACTACTAACTGGAGTTTCCTCAATATCATCAGCGTTTAGTATTCTGGCAGGAGACTTCAATTGTATTATGAACCCTGAGGTAGACCAAAATCCTCCAGAGAAAAATACTGTATCTAAGATTACAGAAGCTACCAGAGAACTATGCTCAGATTTGCAATTTTTTGATACTTGGAGAGTTCTCCACCCCAAAGACAAGGATTACACCTTCTTTTCTCACCCACACCAAAGTTTTTCTCGAATTGATTACATTTTTGTTTCAAGAACAGTAAGAGAGAGTCGAGGAATGTGTAATAGGCACTCGTCTATTATCCGATCATGCAGATGTTTATGTCAGAATCAGATTTTATTGCCATTGTTCATGTAGTACACAAACTAGGAATTTGTCTCGGTGCAATGCTGCAACATTAAAAACATGATAAGATAAACAGATAAACTAAAAAACTAAAAACATGCAATAAGTGTAGAATAAGTAATAATAATGATAATAATAATGAGTAATACTAGTCAAAGCAGTTTTAAATAAATTAGCAAGTAGCAGATAATGTGGAGTACCACATAGTGCAGTTGATAATGCAACAGAAAAACAGTGATGAATGACATGAGTCTGGTTGAGCTGTTGTACATAGTGCACGAGAGTCAATAAGTCACTTAATGTTCAGCAGTCTGATGGCAGAGGGGAAGAAGCTGTTCATGTGCCGGGAGGTTTTAGTCTGAATGGACCAAAGTCTTCTACCTGAGGGGAGGGGGGCAAACAGTACGTGACCAGGGTGTGAAGGATCGGCTATGATCCGGCCTGCACGCCTCCGGGTCCTGGAGATGTACAGGTCCTGGAGAGATGGGAGCTTGCAGCCGATCACCTTCTCAGCAGTGTCACAGTCAATGTCACAGTCTCCCCACTCTCTCCCCAACCAACTTCACATAATTGGCGCCTTAACCCCTTGCTTTTAAATAATCCCTTATTTGTGTTATTTTTGAAACAATAAATTGATTTTTTTCTCTCAATAAATGGTAACAAAGACACAAGCCCATCAACTCTGTGGGACACACTTAAAGCTTATTTAAGAGGAATCATAATTTCTTATAGTGCAGCCAGGAAAAGTGAGACTCTGAAAGAACAAATTAATTTAGAAAAAACAATTGAGCAGATGGATTAAAGGCCAAATGTCACGTAATTTTTTTTTCTAAATGACAACGAATTTAGATAAAATACACATAGCTTAAACCAAATATTCATACCGGAGACCATATCACCCACCTGTATTTACATAATTGCACAAAATACACCAGGTGAAGGCCCCACCTTGCTTGCTGGCTTGTGACAGCCAGTCCAGACCACGCCCATGTTTTTGACATCACCAGTTGTACCCTGGCTGCCCTGCCTATCCACATTCACATTTATCAACATTGGACAATCATGACGGAAAGTGACAGCGATTGTGAACAAATTAGTTTAGTTTTGTCTTTTTTTTTTTGTCAGTGGTTCAGACAGTGACAGATGCATAGAACCTTACCGGTTCGAGCCGTCCGAGACGGAATCAGATGCTTTGTCTGATGACAACAGTTCCAACGATGACCAGAGAGCAGAACCAGTGGAAAATGTCATTGAACTGGACATTAATCGCCTCCAGAATTGCGAAGCCGAAGGGGGTCTGTCGAGGGCGCCCCATAAATATTGATTTTTCGGAAGCCATTATTATTACAGTGGAGGAGAGCCGCTGCTGTCAAGAAATTGACCAGATCAATATGAAAATGGAGGCGCATACCTGTCAAGTGAGACGTTTTCGCCGTATTTTGGTGCCAAGCGCGGCTGTGGGGGACACTTTTCTGGGAAATGTTTTAAATGTAGTTCGTGTTGTTATTGTCAAATATTTTAAGGAAAATACGGGGAAAATGCAATTTTAGCAAAAACGGGCGTATTGCCATTTCTGTACGCCCAAAAGAAAAATATACTGGAAAAAAAATTGAGTGTCTTGAGGAGCACTCCTGTGTGTGATCACCCACAGCTCGTGCTGGCAGATGGCTCAGCGTGAGCTATTCTCACTACTGTTCGAAGTGTGGAGTCAATCATTAGTTTAATTGTCTGGGCTGGCTGATCGCTCAGCTTGAGCTATTCTCACTACAATGAGAAGTCATTAGGACAATGGTTTAACACGTTCAGCTGTGCAGCGGTTGCGGAACAGACAGAGATCGCCTGACAAATACAGAATTCTGCCTTTTTTTTTTATTTAGCGCCGGACGCTGAGTTGTGTTGTTATTGTCAAATATCCATGAATCCTTAAAATATTTGACAATAACAACACGAGTTGCATTTGGGGCATTTCCCAGAGAGGTGTCCCTTGTTGCTCCGCCGTTCCTTATAGCCGCTTTTTACGGTGTTGAAGTACGGCGAAAACGTCTCACTTGACAGGTATGAAAACATTTCCCAGAGAAGTGTCCCTTATTACCCAGCTGTCCCTGATAGTCCCGTTTTAAGGTATGGGTGAAATATCCAATTTTTTCTTTCTTGTTGCTCACTTCAACCTTCCAGTCTCCATATAAACAATCAATTGAAATACCCCAAGCATCAAACTAGGGTACAATCGATTTCGTCACTTCCGCCTTCTTCCCCAGGCGATTCCAGGGGCCATGTCAGGCCAAGCGCGGCAGTTTTAAATTAACGAATATTCCGTTGTTACTGAAGCATATGCACCAAGACCCGAACGGATCGGTTCCCTTTTATATCTAGTTTCAAGATATTTAAAGTACCCTGTTACGTGACATTTGGCCTTTAAAGATAATCCATCTGCGGCTTTACACAAGAAATCTGAAGCTATCAGATCAGCTCTTAACCAGCTCCTAACACAAAAAGCAGAAGCAAGTATCTTCTATGCTAAACACAGATTGTTTGAAATGGGAGACAAACCGGGAAGACTGCTTGCTCGACTAGTAGCTGGCAGATGAGATTTCAGACCTACAGTATCTCATCATTAGAAGATGAGTATGGGGAAAATCACTGATTTATGCCACTAAAACGTTGGTGGAAATAATGGAAACATTTTATTAAAAAATCTAAACTTCTGAATTCAGTAAATCTCAGAGATGTATTCATGATTTCCTAGGAAATCTCAATCTTCCATCACTTATAGAGTCAGAAAGAGCTGTACTTGGTAGACCAATAAAATGAAGAAGAGATTAGAAATGCAATTAACTCCCTGCAGGGTGGAAAAGCTCCGGGGCCTGATGGATATGGTCCTGAGTTTTACAAAATATTCCAGGACTCATTAAAGGGCCCTCTTTTAAAGATGTACCTTCACTCGGCTAAGAAAGGTTCTCTTCCTGACTCCTTGTACTCGGCAAACATTTCATTAATCCTTAAAAAAGATAAGCCCCCTGAAAAATGCAGCTCATATCATCCCATTAGCTTGACCAGTGTAGATAGTAAAATCTTCTCCAAGATATTAGCAAGCAGACTTGAACACTATCTCCCTCTACTAATTAAGCCAGACCAGACAGGTTTCATTAAGAACAAAACTTCCCAAACTAATATGAGAAAAGTACTCAACATCATTCAGCATACAAATATGAATCAGATGCATGGTCGTATTATTTCACTGGATGCGGAGAAGGCTTTCGACCATGTAGAGTGGCCTTACCTTTTTACAGTAATGGAAAAATTTGGCTTGGGAGAGGATTTTATCAACTTGGTTAAACTAATATACTACTCACCAAGAGCTAGTGTGCTTGTAAATGGTGTAAAGTCATCTGAATTTATACTTGGGAGATCTACTTGACAGGGAGACCCTATATCACCATTAATATTTTGCCTTGCCCATTGAACCATTGGCAGAGGCCATTGGAAGCCACAACAGCATAGCTGGCTTCCAAATTAAAAACAATACATCCAAAATTGTGTTGTATGCGTATGATGTTTTGCTGTTTATTACAAACCCAGAAAAATCTATACCAGCTTTAATGTCAGTTATTGAAACCTTTGGGACCTCCTCAGGGTACAAGATCAACCTTGATAAATCCTTGGATATGCCAGTTGGGTACAATAAGAATATACTAAATCTCCCTGATTTTCCGTTCTCTTGGTCTACTTCAGGATTTTCATATTTAGGGATTAATATTACACCAATTGTTCAAAATTTATTGAGCTCGAACTTTCATGCTGTACGTAAGAGTATTAAGAATGACCTAATAAGATGGAAGGATTTGCCAATTTCTTGGATGGGTAGAATTAATCTGTTAAAAATGAATGTGATACCACGCCTACTATATCCAATGAAGATGTTACCTGTTTATATCTCTAAAGAAATTGGCAAAAGAGATTGAAAAAGACCTGTCACAATTTATTTGGCAAGGGAAAAAACCCAGGATTAGTATGAAAACCCTACATTTACCAAAGGATAAAGGAGGACTTGCATTTCCTAACCTCATACTGTACAACTGGGCCTGTCATGGCAGAATTATTCATGGATGGGTTCATAGCTATGTAAAAGGAAAAGAAAACCCAATAGATTCATCGGGATGTGCCCCCTTTGAACTATTGGGGGAACTTACTTGCATAAAAATGTCTATAAAAGTAAGGAATAATCAAATTTTATCAAATTCCATTAAGATCTGGCAAGACATGAATAAATTCACCGATAGAAAAAGTACCTTTTCATATCTCACTCCATTTATGAACAATAGGGATTTTCCTTCTGGCATTAACAGTGCCATATTTAGATCTTGGTATGAAGCAGGAGTGAGAGTGATAGGAGACTTGTTTGATGAGAATAATGTACTTATGTCCTTTACACAAGCTCAAAATACCTTTAACTTATCAAAAAAAGACTTTTTTGCCTTTCTCCAAGCTCGACACTATCACAACAAATAATAAACCCTTACAGAATGCAGCTTTGTTGGCACCAATTGAGAGATTTATAATAAATTTTAAATTAAAGGCCACATTTCATACTTTTATAAATGCCTGCAGAGCTATAAAGAATATGATATGGGAAAATTAGTTAAAAGATGGGAGGAAGACCTTCAAAGAGGCTTTGACAAAGAGGCATGGAGAAAGTGTATTCAAACTATCCATTCATTATCAACAATAAATTTAAAGAAATTCAGTATAAAATATTACATAGACAAGACAGGACACCTTATATATTGAATAAAATTGATCCTAGTAAATCACCACTGTATCTTAAATGTAAACTGACAACTGAGACATATATACATTGTTTTTGGTCTTGTCCAAAAATCACTAAGTTTTGGTTGTATGTGTCTAAAGAGATCAGTGCTATATTAAAGCATAAGATCTGTAAAGAGCTGGGCCAGTTTCTATTGGGGCTGCTGACTAAAGAAAGAAGCATGAATGCCAAACAATCTGAATTACTAAATAAACTCCTAGGTTTAGCTAGAAAATGTATACTGTTTAATTGGCTCCACGAGAACCCACCTACTGTAAGTCAGTGGTACAAAGAAATATTTAGAGTGTTGCCAATGGAAAGGCTTAGTGCCAAACAAAAAGGAAACGACAATGTTTTTATGCATATCTGGCAGCCCATAATAGAATACTTGCCTGCAGACCTACATGAAATTATCATGAAGGGGAAGGGCACACTGGATGTGATGACCTCATGCTGACCTTATACTGTACAGATGGAGATGTGCTGTGCAGATGAAATGGAGTGATTCCCTCAGAGTGCGCTTATTTGTAGTGTGGAAGGATGTTTAGAGTGCAGATGCATTTGTGATAAATATTTCTTTTTTTTTTCTTTTTTCCTTTCTTAACTAATTATTATTTTGGTCAGTTTGTCATAATTTTGTGTTTGGTAATAAAATTAATAATACAATCATTTTAACTCAGGCTTGTGTGTTGTGTTTGTTTGTTGTTATGTGTTGTATAAGAAAGCAAAATAAAATGTGTTTAAGAAAAAAAAAAGGCGCGTGAAACTTTGTGACGGCGGGAGGGGTCCCACCAAATCCACATGGACGTGGTCGAACCTCCTAGCTGGGATTTGGAACGGCTTGAGAGGGGCTCTGGTGTGCTTGTGCACTTTGGCCCACTGGCATGCGACGCAAGCTGCAGCCCACTCTTTCACATCCTTGCGCAAGCGCGGCCAAATGAATTTCGCCCCCACTAGCTACACCGAAGCGCGCACTCCCGGATGCGAAAGGGAGTGGACCAACTCAAAAACGCGACGGCGCCAAGAGCTCGGAACCACTGGGTGCGGGTGGCCAGTGGAAACATCGCAGCGCAAGGGAGGGCACCCTTCTTGCACCACCCTGTTCTCCAGCCTTAACTCAGTTGGCGCAGACTGGAGCACGCAAATAAGATAAGATAAGATAAGCCTTTATTAGTCCCACAATGGGGAAATTCCAGGATTGCAACAGCACAGGGACAGCAACACTCAGAGCAATAATCAGAAGGCAAGAAAAAAAACAAGAACATCTAGTAAACATATGTACATATTACTATAAATATATATATAGACACACAGTGCGGAGCATTATAGTTGGTGAATGTGCAGCAGAAAGTCTAAGCTCTCTCTCCGCGGATGCGGCGGGCCAGCTGGAAGTCTTTGGGCATGATGGTGACCCTCTTAGCAAAGAAGAGACCCACCAGGTAGGCCTCTCTGGTCTCCTGCAGAGCCATGACGGCGAAGCTCAGGAAGCGCAGGTGGGTCTTGAAGTCCTGAGCGATCTCCCTCACCAGGCGCTGGACGGGCAGCTTACGGATGAGCAGCTCCGTGGATTTCTGGTAGTGACAGATCTCTCTCAGAGCCACGGGCCTGTAACGGTGAGGCCTCTTCACTCCGCCGGTGGCCGGAGCGCCTCTCCGAGCAGCCCTGGTGGCTAGCTGCCTCCTGGGGGGCTTCTTCCTCCAGTAGATGTTACGGGCGGTCTGCTTGGTTCTTGCCATCGCTCTTTATTATTCTGTCTTATATTTCTTGCACGCTGCCTAAACTTCAGCCCGCCACCCGCATCGTTTTCGCTACAGCTCCCGGTATGTCGAGTTTCCCATTAGCACCGGCCGGCGGCCAAGTGCTAGCTAGCACCAGCTCCTCCCCGCTGTAACGTCTCCCGCTGCAAACAGTGGCTCCGTCCGCCGACCCGGGAGATCCCCGGGGCGATCCGTGCGTCCGTGATATATATACAGAGTGAAAGGTGTAGAAAGAAGAAGGAAGATAAAAAAAAGGCTGTTGCAACGGGCAGCCGACTCGTGTGGCGCCGCCGGTCCGGTGGAACCGGAACCGGAAATGTCTGAGTAAATGAACCGGAAATGCTACCAAATGTCTGAGTCCCCGGCTTGTTCTGCGGCCATGGCAGGGAAATCAATTCCCATATAGACTGGGGCGATAAACGCACACAACAGGCGATCCCACGACGTTGAGCTTACTGGCAATGTGTTGAATGTCGGTAGTAAACTCAGAAATTGTGGCCAAATGCCATTGCTGCCGGGCCAACCACGGTTCCGAGACTTTGGCCATCGCGTATGTCAGTGGCTTATGGTCCATGACTGCGGTGAACTCGCAGCCCTCCAGCCAAAACTGGAAATGGCGTGTTGCCAGGTGGAGAGCCAGCAATCCTCTATCGAACATGCTGTATTTGCGTTTGTTGTTGCGCAAGTTTCGGCTAAAAAAAGGCTAGCAGCTGCCACGAACCTGAAATGCACTGCTCCACCACTGCTTCTATGGCAACATCAGACGCATCCATAGTGAGCGCTATCCGTACAGACGGATCCGGGTTGCTAGCAACACGGCATCTGCCAGCACTGTTTTGGCATTTGCAAAAGCCTGGTCTCGCTCAGGAGTCCAGTCGATGGCTTCCGCAGGCTTCTTTTTTTTTTTAAGTGCGGCATACAACGGCTGCATCAGCTGGGCTGCTCAGGGAAGGAAACGGTTATAAAAATCAACCATTCCCCAAAACTTCTGTAGTGCTCTCACGGTCTGCGGACGCGGAAAATCCGACACCACGCGCATCTTATCCGTAACGGGATTGCGCCCTCTAGCGAAATGCGGTGGCCTAAAAAAATCAATCACTGGCACACCGAACTGGCACTTCGCCGGGTTGGCTATCAACCTGTGCACTTCCAACCTCTGGAAAACTGTATTGAGATGGGCGATGTGCTCCTCCTCAGACACGCTGGCTACCAGAATGTCACCTAAGTAGACCAAAACAAAGGACAAGTCATGCAGCACTGCGTCTCTCATCCTCTGGCAAGTCTGCGCCACGCCTTTTAATCTGAAAGGCATGCGTAAAAACTCAAAAAGGCCAAAAGGAGTTATTACCGCCATTTTTGGAACGTCTTCCGTATGCACCGGGACCTGGTGGTAACCGCGGACCAGATCCACTTTGGAAAAAACATGTGCCCCAGCCAGGTGCACGGAAAATCCTGGATGTGTGGAATAGGATAGCGATCGTGTTCCATGGCGTTATTTAAGTCGCCGCACGGTCACCACGACCCGTCGGCTTTAGGCACCATGTGTAGCGGGAATGCCCACGGGCTGTTGGAGCGCCTGATGATGCCCAACTACTCTAAGTTGGCAAACTTCTTGTGGGCGCTGGCCAGTTTAGCTGTGTCCAGGCGCCGAGGTCGCCCGAATACTGGCAGCTCTCTCGTAGCTATGAAATGTTCAACCTTGTGTTTAGTTACCATAGCCAAAAACATTGGGACCGTGAGTGCTGGGAACTGTGCGAGTAACTGTTGGTACTTACCCCCTGGAGCTATAACATTGGCCAGTGTTGTCGACCCAGCTCCCCGAGCTGTACAGGGCAGTGAGGCAAAAGAGACAGCATCCACTAATCTCCTATTAGCAACATCACCTAACAACCCATAAGCACATAAAAAATCTGCACCCAAAATGGGGGCGGAACATGCGGCTACCACAAAGTCCCACTGAAAGTTGCGTCCATGTAAGCATATTGTCAGTGTCTGCTCGCCAAATGTCCTGATGGTGGATTTGTAAGCAGCCGTAAGCTCGGGACCGCTGCCTCCTACCATCCTGTCTGCGTTGACCGGTAGGATGAGGCTCTTCTGGGAGCCGGAGTCCACCAAAAACCGTCTCCCTAAACGTGTGTCTTTGACATAAAGCAGTCTGTTCCTGTCACCATCGGTCGCAGCTGCAACCGAATTCCAAACATGCCGTCTTCCCGGCTCCTTGAATTGGCATGGCGACAGGCAGCGTTGGGCATTTGAGCCGAATCAGCGATGATAAAAACAGATCGCCCTGTTCCTTCGTCTCCTGGTGTCTGTCCCGGCTACCACCCACGCTTTTCAACCTCACTGGAGTCCCTCATGGATGCTGGTGTCGCTGCCTGCATTCTGAGAGTTCTGGTTGCCAAAATGATGCGGTCCACTTCCTGTGCCAGGGCACAGTAGTCCTTAGCAACCAGCTGCGGCAAGTTGGCCAGTATCGCCCTCGCTGTAGCTGGTAAGTCCCTGAGGAACAAGTGGGCAAACAGGAAAGGTTCATCGTCCTTCCCCCTCAATGCCAGCTTGCTTTCCATGAGCTCCACTGATAATCTGTTGCCTAACTCCGAACACGTTAGAGGAGTTTTTCTGCCCTCTCACTGTCAGAAAGGGTGTAACGCTGGAGAAGCATCCTCTTGAGCGCTTCATATTTTCCTTGGGCCGGCGGCTCCTGGAGCAGGCTCGTCACCTGTTGCGTGGCGCACGCATCCAGCACAGCGACCACGTAGTAATACTGTATCTTGTGTCGTCCGTTGTTATCCCGCAGAGTGCAAACTGGGCTTCTATGTGCAGGAACCACGCAGTGGGGTTGTGAAGCCAGAAGTCTGGGAGCTTCACGCACACAGCGCTAATAGTCTCCGGGGTGATGCTCGGCTCGCTTTCCATGGCACGTCTTAGGGTCACCAATGTGGCGAAAGGAGGCAGGCGCCGCAACGAGCTGGACGACACAGAAGCTTTATTCCATCTGCAACATGAAGTACAGCAAACAGCCCTCTCGGGTCTCTGTGTATTTCACTTTTATATCTTTATTTCCATGCATCGAGACCAGGAACTTCCGACTGTAACACGTTGTTTGAACAAAGAAATGTGTGGCACATTAACATGACATTACGCCAGAGTCGCTCCCATACCCTTCTTCTCTCAGTGGCTTCGACAGTTCTCACTCTCCCCGGGGGGCGCATAAACCCAACAGTCCCATCTGATACCTCCCGGTGACACCTCCTCCTTTGGTCCATTGTTCTCCCTTCCCTCTCTGGGTGGAGAAACCCCCACACCATTCCCCCACAGTGGGCCTCACTATCACCAAAGTTGCCCATCCCTGATCTAAAGTTTTGGAGATTGTTTTGTAACCCTTTCCAATTTTATGCAAATCAGCAATTCCTGATTGTCGCTTTTCCGAGATCTCTTTTTTGTGAGACATGGTTCACATCAGCAGATGCTTCTTGTGAATAGCAAACTCAAAAAGTTTTAAGTTACAGTAGCTCTACATGTTGCACCAATCTTGTTTCATTGTTTGGACTCCAGCATTGCTAACTCCTGGCTCCTGAAGTCATTAGCAGAAGGGTTCACTTACTTTTTCCACCAGCACTATGAATACGTATATAATGTATGTGTCCGATAAAGCCATGACATTATAATTTTTGCGTGGTATTTGGTTAAGGACATTATATTTTTCCATACTTGTGGCTTAGATACAGATTAGATCACGTTTTGACAAAAATGTGATCTAACATTTGCAGAAAACCAGGTCCAAAGAGTTCACATATTTTTTTGCCACTATATTAGAGGTCAGCAACCTCTGCCAGGGGCCTTTTGAGCAATTTGAGGCAAAAAAAAAAAAAATCCACATGAGCAACAAATCATTTAAACCTTAAAATGAACGTATATAAAAGAGTGCAGTTATAAGAATCAACTGATTGATCAGAATTAGTAATCAGCATGTTTTCTTTTATCTTAAATATGCACTTTAATATGTGACTTTTCAAGTCAAAGATTTTATTTGTCAGTACTACTATACGTACAGGATGTACAGGAGAATTGAAATGGCGTTTCTCTCTCTCTTCATTGGTGTGCATAATATAAAAAGAAAAAGGAATAAGGCTGGAAAAAAGAAAACAACGACAACAGCAGTCTATGTACAGTAATGCAACCCGTAGTGCAAATGGTGACAAAAGATAGACCCAGACCTCCCATAGTGCAAATAGAGATAAACGATTAACGATGATAAAACCCAGCAGTCCTATATACAGACAAATAGCAATGTAATACCCATAGTTGCAGTTCAATGCGGTAGTGTAGGTAGTGTAGGGCGGCAGTGGCTCAGGAGGTAGAGCAGGTCGTCTAATAACCCGATGGTTGGCGGTTTGAATCCCGTTCTCCCCAGATATCCTGCCGTTGTGTCCCTGGGCAAGACACTTCACCCGCATTGCCTCCAGTGCCCATAACACAGGGTATGAATGTGTATAAATGTTTGGTGGTGGCCGGAGAGGCTGTTGGCGCGGATTGGCAGCCACGTTTCCGTCAGCCTGCCCCAGGGCAGCTGTGGCTACAGTAGTAGCTTACCATTACCGTTGTTGTCTGTCTGGAGTGAATGAATAATGTATCTACTTGTAAAGCGTCTTTGAGTGTCTATGATAAAGCGCTATATAAATCTGATGCATTATTATTATAATAGTAACAGAGAGGACTGTACATGATCAGTATTGCAATGACGGACAGACAGCAGCAGATATGGTATTTGTGCAAATGTTTGCAGTTAAAGGGCCTATATCATGCTATTTTAAGCCTTTCAGAGTAAACTATATGCATGTATGTGATAGTATATTACCTTTGGTACACTGGAGAATTAATTTCTTATGAAATATGAGTCATTTTCGCGAGCCCGGAAGTAAGATGCCTCGATCTCTGAGGCTCCGCCTCTCCTTCTTGTGGCTGCCGCCCATTTCATGATGTAACCCCTGAGCCGGCTGCTGCAGCGTGTCACTGGGTTCCGCCCACGAAAACAAGGAAGGCTGAACAAACTCCTAAATCTCTCACAGCCAAAGACACATTTACGCCACTTAGAAGACATTGTCTTACATAAAAAAGCAAACAGTTGTTGTCACTGAGCAGATTAGGTGCGAGAGGAACTACTTCTTCACAGCGTCAATGCTAAAGTGAAAGAGTTTTGCCGATCACCGCTCCGTTAGCTGCGCGGAGAAAGTGGGTGTATGCGTTAGCCTGGGGGCGGTGCTGGCAGCACAGGCACTCCCTGGAGTGGGCGAACGTGGGGACCCAGTCATTATCAGGGACAGGGTGGAGCAGCAGCTCAGAGAGCAGTGTTGAGGAGGAATACTCAGAGATGCATGAATGGAGCAAAATACCACTTTGGGGATGTTTTTGGTGAGGAATTAACATTATAACATGCTTAAAAGCTCAAAAAAGTCCATTTTGCATGATATAGGCCTTTTAAAGTGCAGAGACAAACAGCAGCAAATGTATTACTGTTGGTGTGCCAGTCTTTCTGTGCCAACAGCTGAGATAGTTATTGTGCGGGTGATTATGTTACCGTTCGGGGGGGGGGGGGTAGGAAGTGGACAGAGTTCAGGGTCCTGATGAACGAAGCTGTTGAGCAGTCTTGTGGAGCGAGCCCAGAGGCTTCAGTACCTTTTCACTGAGGGCAGGTGGCTGAAGAGGGAGTGTGAGGGGTGGGAGGTGTCGCCTGCGATGTTGATGGCTCTGCAGGTGAGGCGGGTGAGGTAATGTCTGAGAGGGGGGCAGAGGGGCACCGTTGCGTGAGTTGATTCTGCAGAGGGTCCTCTTCGTGCTAGCTGAATCCAGACTCATGGTCTGGAGGAGGAATGATCTTCTGTGCTGATGTGCTGTTTTGTGCTTCAAAGCGGCCAAAGAAGTTGTTTAGGTTGTTGAGCAGTGTGGTGTCACTGATACAGGTCTCAGGTGGAGGTTTGTAGTTGGTGAGGGTCTGTATGCCACTCCAGAGAGAATGTGCATCTCTGGTGTTGCTGAAGTGGCCAGGTATTTTCTTGCTGTACTGCTGTTTTGCCTCCTTGATGCCATGGGACAGGTTGGCCCTAGCTGTTAATAGTTATGTAGTGTCGCCAGCCCTGAAGGCTGCGTCCCGAGCCCTCAGGAGCCTGCAGACCTCTGCTGTCATCCATGGCTTCTGGTTAGCATGAACAGTGATAGTTTTGCAGTGAGTGACATCATCAATGCATTTAGCTGTGTATGCCACAACAATGTCAGTGTACTCCTCTAGGTTTGTGTGTCCATTGTGAGTGGCTGCATGCTTGAAAGTGTCCCAGTCTGTAGTGCTGAAGCAGTCTTTCAGAGCATCAGAGGCCCCCTCTGGCCACACACGTACCTGCTTTTTTGTTGGTCTGATTGTTTTCACTCTGGGTTTGTATGCTGGCCTTAACAGGATGGTGATGTGATCAGAAAGACCCAGGGGGTGAAGGGGGGAGGGTCTGTATGTTTTCTTATGAGTTGTGTACACCAGGTCCAGCAAATTTTCTCCTCTTGTTGGAAAGTCTACATGTTGATGTAGGGTTGGTTGGAGGGCCTTTAAATCTGCACGGCTGAAGTCTCCTGCTGTGATGAGGAATCCGTCTGGATGTGCTGTTTGTGTGTCACTTATAGCCTGATAGAGTTCTTTTAGTGCTTTACTTCTCTCGCTAGTGCCGGTAGGCGGGGCATACATGGCGGCTAGTAGGACAGCTGAAAATTCTCTTGGAATGCAAAAGGGTCGGCACTTGATGATCATAAACTCCACTAATGAAGAGCGGTGTCTATGCACATCAATAGAATCATGGCACCAGGCATCACTGATGTGCACACAGACCCCACCACCTCGCGTTTTCCCTCCTTCCATGAGCACTCTGTCGCTACGGTAGCATGTTAGCCCAGCTAACTGGATGGCCGAGTCCAGTATATTGTCATTTCACCATGTTTCCGTAAAGATAAAAACACAGCAGTTGCACACATCACCTTGTGTAGCTCTCAGGAGTTGTATGTGGTCTGTTTTGTTTTCTAGTGAGCGTATGTTGGCCAGAATGAGTGAAGGAATCGGCAGTCTGTGCAGGCTACCGGTTAGCTTCGTTCAGATACCTCCACGTTTACCTCTCTTTTGTCTCCCCTCACACCGTCTATGGCGTCTCCATTTGGGATGACACAGCAGTGGAGTCCGGGAGTGTGGAGGACTGGTGGAGAATACCCAGGCCACGGAGATCCTCTGTAACGTTTTGGTCCAGGATGTAATGTTTGGTCATATTCCTCATCTCCAGAAGGCTGTGGCTTCTTGTAAACTGGTGGCTTCTCAGAATTTACTTTTTTCTTGTAGTAATGCCATGTTTTTCTTTTAAAAGTTATCTTCTGCATTTGGCTGCGCCCTTATGGGGCCACCACAGCAGATCATCTGCCTCCATCTCACCCTGTCCCTTGCATCCTCTTCTGTCACAGAAACTCTCTCCATGTCTTCCTTCAGTACATCCATGGATTTTCTCTGTGGTCTTTCCTCCTGCCTGGCAGCTTCATCTTCAACGCCCTTTGTCCAAATGTATCCAATATCCCTCCTCTGCACATGCCCAAACCATCTCAGCCTTGCTTCTCTTATTTTGTCTCCAAACTGCTCAACTTGAGCTGTCCTTCTGATAAACTCATTTTTATATCCTGTCCCTCCTAGTCACTCCCAATGAGAATCTTAGCATCTTCAACTCTGCCACCTCCAGCTCCACCTCCTGTCTTTTTGTCAGCATCTCCAAACCATACACCATAGCACATCTCACTACTGTCTTGTAAATTTTCCCTTTCACTCTAGCTGCTATCTTTCTGTCACAAATCACTCCTGACACTTGTCTCCACCCATTCCACTCTGCCTGCACTCTTCTTCACCTCTCTTGTGCATGTTCCATTGCTTTGGATGGTTGACCCCAGATATTTAAACCCATCTGCCTTCACTATACAAGATGTTTATATATTTGTTCTCACAGACGAGAGTTTTTCATTGGAAATTTGCAACCGTTATCTCATTTGTGTGATAGAGGTTTTTTTCCCAAGGAGCTTTATGTCTGACCCCTACCCTATAACCACAACTGAACAAAAAGGCTGCTATTTTTTTAAATTGGGCTTCATCTATCCTTTTCTGTTGTGTGCATATTTTTCAGACCAGTGAACTCCTGAAGACTAAACTGAATCTTGACGATGACACCATCTGTGGCATTTGTGACAAGTTCAGCCAGAAGCTCCAACATGAGAATTATGACCCCTCATCTGGCAAATCCATAGATGAATTCCGTGTACATCACTGGGAGGAGAGCTTTAAGGAGACTGACGGTGTTTCCACCACACTGTCTCTGGCTTCTGAGTGTTACTACATGTGGAAAAAAAGCCGGCTGGAGATCATCTGTCTGTCCCCTGAAATTCGAGACCTCCTCAAACAACTACGGAGCCAGTACAAGCTGCTGCTCCTGACCAATGGAGAGGCTCAGTCCCAGAGAGAGAAAGTGGATACGGTTGGTTGTGAGGAGTTCTTTGATGAAATCGTAATTGGGGGAGAACATCCAGAGCAGAAACCATTCCTCTCCATCTTCACGTTGTGCTTCAACATGCTGGGATTGGAAGCTAAAGACTGCATTATGGTGGGAGACTCTCTGGACACGGATGTTCAAGGGGGCCTCAATGCAGGAATGAGAGCCACAGTCTGGGTTAACAGTGGAGGAGATGCTGTGTCATATGGTTCAGTGAAACCAGATTACACCATCCCTAGTGTGCTGGACCTTCCTGACATTTTAGCACAACTGCAATGAGGGGAAACTCAAATGGGATGTAGGTTTTTTTTGTGTCATGCCTATTATAATTACTATCACAAAGCCTTCACACCTATTTTATTACCACTTATAGTAAAGTAAATGTAGTTTGCAACAGTGGTTCCCAACATTTTTTGCATCAGAGACTGGTTTTATGAATGACAGTTTATCACGGACAAGGGGGCAGTGTTTAAGAGAGAAATAAGTGACAGTAGTGAGAAATATTCATTCATTCATCTTCTTAACCACTTAATCATTTTGTCAGTCCATCACAGGGCCAACAGATAGCGCCCATTCAGTCTCACATTTATACGCAAGGGTAATTTTTCCCTAATCAATGCCAAATAACCCAATGTGCATGTCTTTGGACTGTGGGAGGAAACTGGAGTACCTGGCCAAAACCCATGTAGACATAGGGAGAACATGCAAACGCTACACAGAAAAGTCAATAACAGTTAATGCTCACCATAATGCGGAATGCTTTTGTGATGATCTCAGGATATTAGGCCTTGATATTAATCCAGAATTTCTTCAGAGTTTAAGTTGTCTCAAACATATTTTTAAGGCAGTTTTAAGCTTTTAAGCTGGGCCTTTTTCTCTTTCCAGAGAAACTCTCCAGTTGATATTGTCAATTTACTCATTTCAGCTATCATGCAGGCTTAGTTTCCAGGCATAACAGGTAATGACTGGTGTTTACTCTCATTGTTCAAAAGCTCTGTTCCATCCTGAGGCATTTGTCTTTCCTCCTGTATCCCACTAGCTTGAACTTACACTGTACCCAGTTCCCCTGTACTGGGTGGATTTTCCTCCTTCTCTCTCCACCACTAAAATACTGTCGTGAAATTTCCCAAATACCTTCATCTTCTTGTGGATTTTATTCAGCTGCCTGTATATTTGTATCTGCACAAAGGTAAACACTCCACCTCTGCATTAGTCCAAGTCAGACTGTTTCCATTGTTAAACTGTTGTGTTGAGGAATGGTCGGGTCAATGATACAGCATATTTATGTTACCTGGGGGCAGAGCACCAAGCAGGTACAGCGGGGAAAAGAAGTACTGAACACGTCAACATTTTTCTCAAACATATTTCTGATGGAGCCACTGACCTGAGATTTTCACCAGATATCAGTAACAACCTAAGTAATCCATACATACAAAGAAATCAAGGCAACTGTGTTCACAAAAGAGGTTATATTTAATAAAGCAGAATGACACAGTGAATAAGTATTGAACACATGAAGACTGAGTTGCAAAAAGGCATAGAAAGCCAAGAAACCAGCTGAAATCCATCAGAATTTAGGAAGCCATCCCATCCCCCATCAGTGCAAATTAATTTCAGCTAGTTATGTCCTGACTGATAGCCTTTAAAAATCAGATTGTCACACCACAAAGAACTCATGATGGGTAGAAGCAAAGCTCTCGCTAGACCTTCGCAACCTTATTGTTGCAAAACATAATGATGGTATTGGTTAAAGGCTCCTTTCTAAACTGCTGAATGTTCCAGTGAGAACTGTTGAAGACATCATTCAGAAGTGGAAAGAACATCATTTACCACAAACCGGCCATGACCAGGAGCTCCTCATAAGATTTCTGACAGGAGTCAAAAGAATTATCAGAAAAGTTATCCAGAGCCTCTTTTCCACTAGCACGTATTCAGCCCAACTTGCCTCGACACGGTACAGTTGGTTTTCCATTACAAGTGAATACCACCTCAAGTGGATGGGTTTATTACAGGAAGGTGGCTTGTCATCCCATTATGTTGTTGAGATGCTGACATTTTCACTGATAAATAACGTAAAAGCTGCTTAAAATCATAAAACACCATCTTCCCTGTGAGCAACCACCAGCTCGGAGACCTGGTATACTTTTTTCATTTCGGGTCACTAGGCCACAGCAGGGCCGACGGGGCTGAAAAGTTCATAGTTGTCAAATTTGACCAAATGTAGTTTATTTTTCAAGCGCAGGGATCCAAGCACTGCAACATAGATGGAAGAACTGTGTGCACCAACAGGGAGACTGCTGAAAAATAACCACGTTTTGGCCAAATTTGACAACTATATGAACTTTTCAGCCCCAGCACCGGCAGAGCATTCTGAAATGAAATACCAGGAGGACTCTGAGCTGATGGCTGCTCATGGGGAAGGTGAGTGTTTTGTGATGGTGTTGATTTGTGTGTAGCCATTTATTTTGTTGATTATCATAGAAATAATAAAAACTCACAGCCAAATTTACAAATGGCGGTTTTGAATCTTGTGAAGACGTCGCTGTCATCCACTGACGTTACGTCCTGGCCAATCAGTGGCCTGCAGTCTGTTGATGTCACATTTTCAGCTCAACTCAGCACGGTTGGAACCTCACTGAAGTAGGTCCCAAAAAAGTACCGGGTATCGGGTACTAATGGAAAACCCTACAATTTGAGTAGAGTCGAGGTGAGTAGGGCTGAGTAGGTACTAGTGAAAAAGGAGCTCAAGAGCCAAAGACCACTCGTGGAGAGCTCCAGAAAGACCTGGAGTTAGCAGATACTGCTGTTTCAAAGAAAGCAAGTAATGCACTTAGCTGACATGGGCTCTTTGCCCGCTCACCTTGCAAGACTCCGTTGCTGAAGAAAAAGCATGTTGAAGCTTTTTAAAGTTTGCAGCACATTTGGGCAAGCCAGTAAAATACTGGGAGAATATAGTCTGGTCAGATGAGACCAAAATTGATCTTTTTGGATGCCACAACAGAGAGCATGTTTGAAGGAGAAATGGCACTGCACATCCCATCACGGTGTGGGGGTGTTTTTCAGCACATGGTACAGGCAGATTTCATATAATTGAAGGAAAGATGAATGGACAAATGTACAGAGACATCCTTTATAAGAACCTGTTACCATCTGCCAAGATGCTGAATATGAAACGAGGGTGGACACTTCAGCAAGACAATGATCCCAAACACACAGCCAAGGAAACTCTGAACTGGCTTCAGAGGAGGAAAATAAAGCTGCTAGAATGGCCCAGTCAGTCACCTGACCTGAATCCAATTGAAAATCTATGGAACGAACTGAAGATCAGAGTTCATAGAAGACACCCATGGAACCTTCAAGATTTGAAGACAGTCTGTGTGGAAGAATGGGCTAAAATCCCTCCTGAGCAAAGCCTGCACCTCGTTTCTCCATACAGGAGGCATCTGGAAGTTATTACCAACAAAGGGTTTTCTACTAAACATTAAATGAATTTCACCAAGCTTGTTCAATACATATTCCCTGTGTCATTCCACTTTATTAAATATAACTTGTTTTGTGAACACAGTTACTGTGGGACACAATTATGCACATATGTATATCATTGCATGATTCATACGTATACCACCTTAGGCTTCACATCTGCGACGGAACAAAGGACTGAGCCGCTCTGGAGATAACACGAGGATGTGAAAGTTTAGTCTTTGGCATGCAAGGAGACAGCCATGGGGGATTTCGCCCAGCGGCCAGAGACTGGAGGTGGGGGTGTTAAGATCGGGGGGGGAGTTACATTGTTACTGGGGATTAAGCACCATGTGACTGTGTGTTTTGATGTCCTGGGTAGAAAAGGGACAGATGTTGGGGGATTCGTCCTCTTTTTGTTTTTGGATGATGTTGGAGAATGTGAATAAATCTGACTTGTGAAATAAACTCAGCCTCGTCCTTCCACATTCTCCACACTGGTGACCCTAAGACGTATCATGAGCAGAAGTAATTCCCCCGAGCCGGACTCGTCAGGAACCAGCCAGGCGAACGCAGCCACAGTCAAGCTACCAGACTTCTGGCAAGACAACCCGTGCTCCTGGTTCCACTTGGTTGAAGCACAGATCGCCCTCCGGGGGATAACGGTAGATGACACGAAATTCTACCATGTTATTGCCAAGCTCGACGACCGCACAGCTCGACATGTGCAGAGCCTTTTGGAGCACCCACCGGCCGACGACAAATACGGCGGGTTGAAGGCTGCGCTCATCCAGCGTTTCACTCCCTCAGTCCAGGAGAAAGCGAAGAGGCTCCTGGCTCTGAACGACTTGGGAGACGGCACGCCCGTCGACCTGATGGAGGACATGCTGAGGCTGAGGGGCTCAGACGGCGACGACTTCCTCTTCACCCACATTTTCCTGAGAACCTTCCCGTCGGCCACGAGAGCGACCCTGGCCGGTTCACCGTTGTTGGCCCAGCAGGACTTCCGCGCGCTGGCCCAGGAGGCACAACGGATTCTCAACGCCAGCAGACAGCGCATGGCCACCGCAGCAGCGGCGGAGATCGGCGCGACGGCCCGAGACGGCAGGGGGCCAGAGGCGGCGGTAGCAGACCCACCGACAACGGCAGCGGCGAGGGCCAGGGATCGCGGAGGAGACGACCTCTGTTTCTACCATCGCCGCTTTGCAGAGAGGGCACGCAAATGTATACCACCGTGCCAGTTCAAGCGCTCAGGAAACGCCAAGACCGGGGGTCGGTAGCAGCTGCGGCCCTTGTGGAAGAGAACAAGCTGCTCTACTTGATGGACGCGCGTTCGAGGAGGCAATTCCTCGTGGACACAGGCTCCCAAGTGAGTTTCGTCATGCCTACATATGCTGACCGGCTGGCGGGTCACGGAGGTCACGGAGCGTCAGCAGCGAACGGCTCGAGGATTAAGACCTTTGGTGAGAAGACTCTGCTTCTGTCCCTGCACGGCCGTACATTTGAGTGGACTTTT
Source organism: Pholidichthys leucotaenia (assembly GCA_020510985.1). Taxonomy (NCBI): domain Eukaryota; kingdom Metazoa; phylum Chordata; class Actinopteri; order Cichliformes; family Pholidichthyidae; genus Pholidichthys; species Pholidichthys leucotaenia. The sequence continues at coordinate 281,570,722 of CM035841.1, forward strand.
GTTATAGCTGCAGTGAGCTTCAATATGTTAGGCGCTGATTTTCTGTGCTCACATGGTTTGTTGGTTGATCTTGCTAATAGGCGCCTGGTTAATGCACTTTTTTTATTCTATTCCCTGTGCAGCCCGAGTGACCCCGCCCACAGCACAAGCCAACGTCGCAACGGCAGGTGGTAAGTTCCACACACTACTTACTCAGTTCCCAGCACTCACGGTTCCCACATTTTCAGCAGCTGTCGCTAAACACGGAGTGGAACATTTTATTACTACCACCGGACCGCCCGTTTTTGCAAAAGCTCGGCGCTTGGATGCAGCTAAGCTGTCCATAGCACGCGAGGAGTTCGCCAACCTGGAAAACGTTCGAAAAGCCCATGGGCTTCCCCGCTTCACATGGTCCCTAAAGCTGACGGCTCGTGGCGCCCTTGCGGAGATTTCCGCAGGTTGAACAACGTTACAGCACACGACCGCTACCCGATCCCGCATATCCAAGATTTTTCCGTTCATTTGGCGGGGGCCTGCATTTTTTCTAAGATAGACTTGGCCCGCGGGTACCATCAAGTCCCGGTACGCACTGAGGACATACCCAAAACAGCGGTAATAACTCCGTTTGGCCTTTTCAAGTTTTTGCGCATGCCGTTTGGGCTTAAAGGCGCTGCGCAGATGTTCCAACGCATGATGGACGCGGTGTTGCGCGATCTCCCCTTCGTGTTCGTCTACCTGGACGACATCTTGGTAGCCAGCGCGTCCGAAGACGAACACGAAAACCACCTCACGGCAGTTTTCCGGAGGTTGGGAGAGCACGGATTAATAATCAACCCAGCGAAGTGTCAGTTCGGGGTGACGCAGATTGATTTTTTTGGGGCATCACATCTCTCCAGAAGGAGCGGTTCCTCTGCCTGACAAAGTGCGCGCAGTAACAAATTTTCTCCAGCCACAAACGGTCAAAGCGTTACAGGAGTTTTTGGGAATGGTAAATTTTTATAACCGTTTCCTCCCCCGCGCAGCGCAGCTCATGCAACCATTGTATGCCGTGCTAAAAAAACAAAAACCCACAAGCAATATCGAATGGTCTCCTGAGCGAGAGCGAGCATTCGCGGAGGTCAAAACAGCCCTGGCAAACGCTGCGTTGTTAGCGCATCCAGACCCAACGGCCTGCATAGCGCTCACTACTGACGCGTCAGATGTGGCCATAGGGGCAGTCGTGGAGCAGCATGTAGCCGGGGCTTGGCAGCCGCTCGCCTTTTTCAGCAGGACGTTGCGCGATAGTGAGCGAAAATACAGCGCATTTGACAGGGAGTTGTTAGCCCTCCACTTGGCCATTCGCCACTTCCAGTTCTGGCTGGAAGGACGCCGTTTCACCGCGTTTGTTGACCACAAGCCACTGACTTTCGCGATGGCCAAGGTTTCAGAACCGTGGTCGGGCCGGCAGCAGAGGCAGCTGGCTGCAATCTCAGAGTTTACTACCGATATTCAGCACGTAGCGGGTAAACTTAATGTAGTGGCAGACTGTCTCTCGCGCGCCGTAGCGGCCCCAGTCCGCATAGGGATAGATTATGCAACCATGGCCGCGGAGCAGGCTAGCGACGCGGAAGTGCGCGCTGCCACAGTCCGCGTAGGGATAGATCATGCAGCCATGGCCGCGGATCAGGCGAGCGACGCGGACGTGCGCGTGCTCCAGTCTGGACCAACAGGGTTAAGGCTGGAGAACAGGGTGCTGCAAGATGGTATGCCCCCCCCCAATCTGCGATGTCTCCACGGGACGGCCGTGCCTGGTGGTACCGACCGCGTGGCGCCGCCGCATTTTTGACTTGATTCATTCTCTGGCGCACCCGGGGGTGCGCTCGTCAGTCAAAATGGTAGGAGAGAAATTTGTATGGCCGAGCCTGCGCAAGCAAGTTAGAGAGTGGGCAGCAGCCTGCATGGCTTGCCAACGAGCCAAGGTTCACAAGCACACGAGAGCTCCCTTGGAGCCGTTTCACATCCCGGCTAAGAGGTTCGATCACGTTCACGTGGACCTCGTAGGCCCCCTCCTGCCGTCGCAGGGGTGCACACACCTTCTGACAATGGTAGACCGCACCACACGCTGGCCAGAAGTGGTCCCACTGTCATCAACCACAGCCGAGGAGGTGGCGCACACGTTTTTAACGGCATGGGTAGCGCGCTTTGGAGTTCCGTCGGACATTACGTCTGACAGAGGTCCTCGATTTGTTTCCGAGCTTTGATCAGCGATGGCCCGCAGCCTGGGGGTAACGATCCACCGCACTACCGCGTACAACCCGCAGGCTAATGGGTTATGCGAACGTTTCCATAGGTCATTGAAGGCGGCCCTCAGAGCGTCGCTTACGGATGCAAATTGGGTGGACAGACTACCATGGGTTTTATTGGGGTTGCGTTCTGCACCTAAAGAGGATTTAGAAGCCTCCCCGGCTGAATTAGTTTTTGCGCAGCCACTCCGGCTGCCCGGGGAATTTCTCCCAGATAATCCTGCGCCAGAATGTTTCCCGGCTCAGCACTTAGAGTGACGCGGAAGCGGGCATGCTTCCCGGCCCCATTCACCACAGTTTTCCGCGCGTTTTTGTGCCTAAGGCTCTAAAAAATGTGGAGTTTGTTTTTGTCAGACACGATGCGCATCGCCCACCGTTGCAACCACCTTATGATGGACCATTTAGAGTGCTGGAAACAGGGGATAAGCATTTTTTGCTAGATTTGGGGGGCAGGAAAGAAAAGATTGGCATAAACAGACTCAAACCCGCCTTTGTGTTGGCCGACGAGGATGTGCTGTTGGCTACGGCTCCTCGGTGTGGCAGACCCCCTAAGGAGCATTCATCAGGACACCCACAGGGATTGACTAACAGTTCTCATTCTCAGACAGCAGCTCCCCAGCAGGAAGGCGCCGCGAAAGTGGTTAAGCCTGCTTACAGCAGATATGGGAGGCGACTGAGGCCCAAGCGACATGTGGACTGATGTGTAATAGTTTTACCATGACTTGCAGACTGTTATTACGTTGTTCCATCTTAGACGTTTGGGGGGGTCATGTGGGACACAATTATGCACATATGTATATCATTGCATGATTCATACGTATACCACCTTAGGCTTCACATCTGAGACGGAACAAAGGACTGAGCCGCTCTGGAGATAACACGAGGATGTGAAAGTTTAGTCTTTGGCATGCAAGGAGACAGCCATGGGGGATTTCGCCCAGCGGCCAGAGACTGGAGGTGGGGGTGTTAAGATCGGGAGGAAGTTACATTGTTACTGGGGATTAAGCACCATGTGACTGTGTGTTTTGATGTCCTGGGTAGAAAAGGGACAGATGTTGGGGGATTCGTCCTCTTTCTGTTTTTGGATGATGTTGGAGAATGTGAATAAATCTGACTTGTGAAATAAACTCAGCCTCGTCCTTCCACATTCTCCACATTACCTTGATTTCTGTGTATGTATGCATTACTTGGGTGGTTACTGATATCTGGTGAAAATCTCAGGTCAATGGCTCCATCAGAAATATGTTTAACGAGAAAAATGTTGACGTGTTCAATACCATTTTCCCCACTGTATGTTTTAAGAAGCACATACAGATGTGACAGACAATTTGACACACGGCCAAAAGAGGTTGGGAGTATGTGATTCATTCCTGCTTCTGCATAAATAGAATGTGGGGGGGGAAAGGAAAGTTGGTCAACCAGCCACAGGGGGAAGCACAAAAACCAGTGTACTCCCTGTGCCGGTCCCATGCCAGGGTAAATGAGGAGGGATGTGTCAGGAAGGGCATCTGGCATAAAATCGGCCTCTCAAGTACAGGAACTTGATGATTGCTCTGCATTCAAGCATCATTACTCCACCTTAGCACCTGTAAGAGAGAAAATCTTAGAAGTTCAGAGCTGCAAATTATCATGTGACCTTTTTTCTTCATCCTTCGATGCTGTAGTTCTGTCCCCGTTTTTGATGCTTGATCTATGTCCATCTTTCACTGAAGCTCTTGTTCACATGTCTTATTATACAGGCGCAATTTCAATAACTGGAAGTGTATCAGGGGAAAACTTTAATGAACTGTCCTCGTATAAACTTAAATGTGCAGGGCAGTTTAATGTTTGGTGCCGTTTCAGTTGTCTGCTGGTAGGTAAAGTGATGAAAATGTTCTAAATATAGCATGTTAGACTTGTATAGTTTCTTTACGAGCCTAAAATTCTGGCTAATATTACTGCTGACTGTGTATAGCAGTGTGTTGTTTTTTTTTTGTTGTTGTTGTCTGAGTAGTTTGGTACACTGTCTGCACTGTACTGCATCCAGGGCCAGAGGACCAAATTTTGGAGCTCAGGGTCAGCTGTAAATATGTCCCCTTCATAACCCCAAATCCCACCTACTCAAGAATAAATAAATGAATAAAAAAAAAAAAAACTTTCATAGTTTAGAAGTCAGCCTCTTTGTTGAATGCTCCATTTTCATTGTTTCAAACTTTATTTTAGCAGCAAGTCCCTTTGAGACACATGCCAAAAACATGCAAGTTAGGTTAACTGGCATCAAACTGGGGATTCTAAATTGTCCTTAGGTATGACTGTGAGAGTGAATGGTTGTCTATCTCTCTGTGTTGGCCCTGCAATGGACTGGCGATCTGTCCAGGGTGTACCCTGCCTCTCGCCCAAAAGATGCTGGGATAGGCTCCAGCCCCCCCCCCCCCCCCCCCCCCCCAAAAGGATTAAGCGGAAGAAGATGGATGGATGGAGACGGGAGTTAAGTTACCTTTCAAAATATAATATTGCTGCATTCTTTCTATTGACCAGAAGGGGGTGAATCCTGATTGGAAAAAGTTATTGTAAAGAAATCGGGGGGGGGGGGGGGTCCCTCAGGAACCATATTCCAAATGGGTTTATGGTCTGAATAGTTCTTCAATACATGTTGCTTTTGAATGAGTGTGTGAGGTGTAAAATAAATAAAGCTGTATGTGCGTTTAATTTGTGTTGCCTTCTTCTATAAATTTCTAACATCAGCAATGGGTATGTCTATCTCTTTGTCACTTCCAATGTGTTAATGCACAGTTTGAAGGTTGAAAAATACTTTTCAAATGTGTACGTACAGACGTGGACAAAATTGTTGGTACTCCTCTGTTAATGAAAGAAAAACCCACAATGGTCACAGAAATAACTTGAATCTGACAAAAGTGGTAATAAATAAAAATTCTATGAAAATCAGACAATGCTTTTGAATTGTGGTTCCAACAAAATTATTTAATATGTATACTTATGTAATGGATTGCCTAGACTAAACAGAGGAGCATTGTTGAAGACCTGTTCTTGTTAGTAGTTGTCGATGTTTTTAGTACATTTTTTTTTATTATTACTTTAGTGCTAGTGTTTGTTATGTTTGTAAAAAAAAAAAAAAAGGTTCAATAAAAAATATTGTGGGAAAAGAAAAAAACCCTCATGAAACAGTCCTGGACAAAAATGATGGTACCCCTAGAAAAGATTGAAAATAATGTGACCATAGGGACATGTTCAACCAAGATGTGTCCTCTAATTAACATCACAGGTGTCTACAAACTTGTAATCAGTCAGTCGGCCTATTTAAAGGGTGACAAGTAGTCACTGTGCTGTTTGGTGACATGGTGTTTACCACAGTAAACGTCGACCTGAGGAAGCAAAGGAGAGAGTTGTCTCAGATTAGAAAGAAAATTATAGACAAGCATGTCAAAGGTAAAGGCTACAAGACCATCTCCAAGCAGCTTCATGTTCCTGTGACTACAGTTGCACATATTCAGAAATTTAAGATCCACGGGACTGTAGCCAACCTCCCTGGACTTGGCCGCAGGAGGAGACGGATAATATGAATGGTAACAAAAGAGATGGATAAGATAAACTTTATTGTCCCTCAAGGGGAAATTTATCTTGGGCTTGTCACCCATGCTGCAACCACACAATCCCCACATACACAATGGATGTAGTACATAATGAATGAAATAAAACCCAATAAATAATACAAGTACATACACACATAAATATATAACAGCAGTCATTAAGAACAGGAGTTATCAGTGTCCCTGACCTATTTATCTGAGTTTAAAAGTTTTACTGACGTCGGGATAAATGAGTTCTTGTATCTATTGAACCTGCACTTGGGGACTATCTCCTCCCTGAGGGCAGCCGCACATATTCATTGTTTAGCACATGGCTCATGTCACTGATTATTTTTTGAGCTTGTCTACAGGCTGCCTGGTCATGTAAGATCTGCATGGGTAAATACTCTAACTCCAATAATTTTCCGTGCTGTATGAATTAAACACAACAAACACACTGTTCACAGAGAGGTTGTCAAACCAAGCTGTAATGCTGTATCTAATACAGCTCTCCAACACAGCCTGGTAAAATATTAACATAATCCTTTTATCAACACCATGTATTCTTAATCTACGCAAGAAATGCAGCCGCTGTTGTAGTCTACTGCAGAGCAATATGTGTGCTCCAGGTTAATGAATTGTCAATAAATACTCCCAAATATTTATAGGAACTAGCCTGTGTTATAGTGTGGTTGTGGACGACCGGTCATCCACAAGAATCCAGAACAACCTCTAAACACATTCATGGTGAACTCCAAGGTCAAGGTACATCAGTGTCAGATCGCACCATCTGTCGTCATTTGAGCCAAAGTGGACTTCATGGGAGACAACCAAGGAGGACACCACTGCTGAAAACAAATCATAAAAAAGCTAGACTGGAATTTGCCAAACTGCATGTTGACAAGCCATAAAGCTTCTGGGAGAATGTCCTATGGACAGACGAGACAAAACTGGAACTTTCTGGCAAGGCACATCAGCTCTATGTTCACAGACGCAAAAATGAAGCATACCAAGAAAAGAACACCGTCCCTACTGTGAAACATGGAGGAGGTTCTGTTATGTTCTGGGGCTGCTTTGCTGCATCTGGCACAGGGTGTCTTGAATCTGTGCAGGGTACAATGAAATCTCAAGACTATCAAGGTATTCTAGAGAGAAATGTGCTACCCAGTGTCAGACAGCTTGGTCTCAGTCGCAGGTCATGGGTCTTGCAACAGGATAATGACCCAAAACACACAGCTAAAACACCCAAGAATGGCTAAGAGCCAAACATTGGACTATTCTAAAGTGGCCTTCTATGAGCCCTGATCTAAATCCTATTTAACATCTGTGGAAGGAGCTGAAACTTGCCGTGTGGAGAAGGCACCCTTCAAACCTGAGACAACTGGACCAGTTTACTCATGAGGAGTGGGCCAAAATACCTGCTGAGAGGTGCAGAAGTCTCATTGACAGTTACAGAAATTGTTTGATTGCAGTGATTGCCTCAGAAGGTTGTGCAACAAAATATTAAGTTAAGGGTACCATCATTTTTGTCCAGGCCTGTTTCATGAGTTTGTTTTTTAAAATAATTCTGTTGAACCACAATTCAAAAGCATTGTGCGATTTTCATTGGTTAATTTTCATAGAATTTTTATTTATTACCACTTTTGTCAGATTCAAGTTATTTCTGTGACCACAGTGGGTTTTTCTTTCATTAACAGAGGGGTACCAACAATTTTGTCCACATCTGTATATTCATTTTATTAAGTTAATCCAAGTTTTAACTTGATTTCCAGTGCATAAAGGCAGAAATTTAGACGATACCTAATCTGCCCCATTCTGATTTCACAACCAGGCCATTTTTGAATAGAATTAAAACTGACAGAAATGACTGTAGTTGTTGTGAGGCACATTTTATATTTATTGGGTCAGTTCTTTACATATCCACTGGATTTTTTAACCTGTCAATACAGACTACTTTCCTAAGCACCACATTTACAGAAGCACTCCAGTGGATATAAATCCCCTATAAAAACAAATTTACATTGTCTAAAATGGTATCTTCTGCCCTTTGTGAAGAGGGAACCATGCTCTAAGGCAAAGCTGTCAATTTACCGTTCAAGCTACGGACCTAGCTTCACCTATATACTTTATTTTATGCCTGTGCAGCACTTTGTGACTGTGTTTTAAAAAGTGCTATATGAATAAAATTTTACTTGCTTAACTATGGGCAAAGCTGGCTGCAAATCTCACGAGACAAGCTATGGTGTCTCCTTTGCGCCATCTAGTGGACTGAAAACGCAATTGTTGAATACCCAAGAGAGTATGAAACGTTTATATGTATAAAACACGAAAAAACTAAAAAACGATCCATCACTGAATCGATCTTTTGTCCCACCTCTAACTGATGTATTCATGGTGCCAACTATTAGAAATGCTGCACTAGGGCTGGCCAAATTCACCTTAAATCAGCATCATGGTTATTTGATGCTTTCAATTAAGTTTTGTTCTTCTCCCCCCCTCCCTTTCTCTTTTCTTCTCCTAGTTAACTAACACTTATCTTAATTAAGCCATGAGAGTGCACCACCAATCAATATATCACTGTGTGATCCAGCCATAAATGAACATAATATAATAAAGGACTCACGCCGGTGGCCAGCCAGCTGCTCCGTCAGAGCCCTACATGCAGCTGTGACCATGCCATCTCCTCACAGGAACTACGAATCTCTGATCAGGTTCTTAAATACAGGTTTAGTTTGTCCACCCCCACTGCAAAATGGTTGAAAACATGGACAGAAGTCAGAGGCTAACAGGACCCAGTCTCAGCACACATCCCGTATTTAGAGATGGACATAAAAAAAATAAAACGGCGAACAATTACTGTCTCCAATACTGTATAGTGATGCAGTCATGCTTGTGACTCATGTAAGGCAGGACACAAACTGATGGCTTTCTGACGAACATTTAATTATACATCATAAAGTTGACATGGAGAGCACCACAGTAACATCCCCCCCCCCAAACATTCAGCTTGACTGTATATTAAGAGATCCAATGCTTGCATTCCTTTATATGCTCATACTTTGTCATTTTCTCATTAAGATACAATACTGTCATCCCACCATTCTACCATTGTGGGATGACAGTATGTCTATCTTTACAAACATTTATTCTAACAAAAATAAAAAAAACTCATATTGAAGGCATGGATCTTTTTTTGATCTCCTACAAAGCTTACTTCACATCTAATTTGACTTTGATGTTCATTGCTGCAAGTTCAGCAACAAAGTAGCGGAAGACATAAGGAACAGACACTGAGTCAATAGAATCGCTTTTGCCACACAGGGTGCAGACAGTCTTGCGGTGGCGGGTAGCCGACCAGTAAGGAGGAGGTTTTTCCAACAGGGGAGAGAGAAGGCTGCCACAGTCGACACAAACCTGAGCCACTGAGCGGTCTGAGCAGTTGAAGAGGCGATCGTGAAGCAGAAAGGAAGAGCCGTGAGCTAGCAGGGCATCTCGCTCCATCTCACCAAAGCGGATCCCTCCCTGGATGTTCCTCCCTCCCACAGGCTGGTTGGTCACCTTATCGCGTGCTCCAGTTGTTCTCACTTGAAATTTGTCAGAAACCATGTGACGCAGCCGCTGGTAGTAGACGATGCCGATAAAGATGTCCGCCTCGAGCTCCAGACCGCTCAGTCCACTATAGAGCCTCTCCGTGCCATAGTAGGTGTAGCCACCGGCGCGCAGCATTTCGCCAAAGTACTCAAGCGCTGAGCTCTCCTCTGAGAAGGTGAAAGGTGTGGCATCGTGGCTCAGCCCGTGCAGGGCAGCGGACTTCCCGGCCATGCTCTCAATCAGCATCCCGATTGTCATACGAGAGGGGAAGCCATGAGGATTGAACAGGATGTCTGGGGTCATTCCGCTCTCAGTGAAGGGCATGTCCTCAGCTGGCCACAATTGGCTCAGGATGCCCTTCTGACCATGGCGGCTGGCAAACTTGTCACCGATGGTGGGGTTTCGTGGTATTCGTACAGTGATGCAGATACGTTTGAAGCGACCTGAGCCAGTGTCGTTGCTGCAGATCTTTATATTGTCAACAACACATGCCTCTTGGCTCCTACGAAGGGAAAGAAGTAGATTCAAAGACAGAAGCTGGATTGAGATTCAGACATCATTCCCACCAAGAGCAAATCTGTTTGAAGTACATGCCTTTAACACACACAATAAAAAATAGGGATGCGCCATTACGATACACAACACTTTTTCCAAGTGTAGGGTTTTTTTTTATGTCAAAGCCACAGTAGATTTCACTCAGCATTTGAAAGTGGTGAGCTAATGAAAAAAATCTGTATACCTGCAAAAAGTTGACACTTACTTGTAATAGTAGACAAACATCTTGCCTGTGTTGAGGTTGATGTAGCTATAGAAGGGGTCTCCGTACTTAAGTGTTGATCCAATGTATGGTAGTCCATCAACATCCAGTTTTCCTTTGACCTTAGGGTCATCGGGCTGAGTTCCAAACACCACGCCATCTTCTCCCTTAACCTTGACTGCCAGGTCCACCAGCTCAGTCTTGTAGATGCTTCCATGGGCAAATCCTCTCTCCCAGGATGACTTATTCACAATCTGATGGGGTCAAACAGTGTCAAGAGTTTGTTCCAGTTAAAGGAATCAAAAAAAAAAAAAAAAAAAAGACTGTGCTTCAAGGTTCTCTCACCATGGCGTCTTCCATGTCATAGCCCGTGTAAGAAATCACGGCCACGACAGCATTGGTACCACTTGGGTAGTTGTCCAGGTTGTAGTGGTCATACATGTAGGGCCTGACCAGCGGGCTCTGTGGGGTGTGGAGGCGGTACAGCTTGTTATCAGAACGATCCGTGAACGAGTGCAGTGGGAAACCCATAGTCTGCTTGCCTGTAAAATAAAACAAGTTTAACCATGTGGGGAACCGGAGGCTTCATAGTACCATAACATCCTTTTTAAGCCATACCCATCTGACATTGGTACATGTTCCTTGGACTCTGGTTGTGGTCTGAGTAAGGGATGAAGTTGGCCACCACACTGAGCATGCTGTGAGGGAAGAGCTCCTGGTGTGTGGTGACTCCTGGTTCAATCTCAGCCTCAAAGATTCCCACGTTTAGGTAAAGCTGCAACAGGATGAAGACAAATAGACAGAAGTCACCATTCTGTAGCAAAAATAAGGCCTTAAAGTCAGATTTTTTAATATACGAAAAGGGACCATGTATAATAATCATAAATGTTAACATTTGATGCATTGTACCAGAGGATCTACAGTCCCTTGGCACATCACGGGTCATTTTAAGACATTACCTGCTCAAATGTCCCTATCAACTCTTGCTTGCCAAGAGCTAAGTTATGCACAGGCCGCACCATGCGACATGGCGTTGTGAAGAGGAACAGGCCTGGATATAAGCTGGGTTTGCCTGTTTTAGGAACCAGAGCAATCTCCATCCAGGGTGGGATATGCTTCTCTTGTAACACCTGGAAACATTTGCATTAAATATAAATTTTCAACACAAAAAGGGGAAAAACAGCATTAGTCTGACCATTTACCGGCTAATGTTTTCATTGGTGGCATAAAAGACTAATAGAAAAGCTTCAGCAATGTAAACCTAACTAAACCTATAAGCAGAAAGGTGCCTCCCAGTCTATAAAAGAATAAGCATAAGCCCCATTAGCACTGGCCAAAAAACCCAGTAAAACTCTTCATCACCTGAATTTTGTCTGTGGTGTAAATGTATTTACCCAGTATGCAATCACACTTGAAATGACTCTGCAGTGGGCAACGGTTTTTCAACCTTCATCTTGAATGGGAAACAATATGAACACCACATCTGGGTGAAAGCGCAAACTTACTCAGCAATGTAGGCAGTGGGATTAGAACGGAACACGTTCAAGATCCCCAAAATTGAAGCTAGTGCATCTTGATCGCCCTCTGATGGCTGGCTACAGAATTTCACCCCATTACTGTGTGCATTTTGCCAAACTGAAAATAACCCCAAATTTATTTATTTATTTTTTTCAGAAGAGGGTTTCTGCCTTATGTAGTTCTCCATCTGATTTAAGATAATCCTTTATTAGTCCCACAATGAGGAAATTTACAGTATTGCAGCAGCAAATGAGTAGCAGCACTTTTGAGCAAAAAATAAGATAAAAATGGGGTAAAAAAAAAAAAACAGTATATAGACAGGGCAAGAGATCAAAAAGTAGAATGCTTATTTTTTTAACTGTAAAAAAACTGGAGTATTTACAGTTAAATTACCCATATACACACATGGACAAAATTGTTGGTACCCCTCTGTTAATGAAAGAAAAACCCACAATGGTCAGAAATAACTTGAATCTGACAAAAGTGGTAATAAATAAAAATTCTATGAAAATTAACCAATGAAAATCAGACAATGCTTTTGAATTGTGGTTCAACAGAATTATTTTAAAAAACAAACTCATGAAACAGGCCTGGACAAAAGTGATGGTACCCCTAGAAAAGATTGAAAATAATGTGACCATAGGGACATGTTCAACCAAGATGTGTCCTCTAATTAACATCACAGGTGTCTACAAACTTGTAATCAGTCAGTCGGCCTATTTAAAGGGTGAAAAGTAGTCACTGTGCTGTTTGGTGACATGGTGTGTACCACACTAAACATGGACCAGAGGAAGCAAAGGAGAGAGTTGTCTCAGGAGATTAGAAAGAAAATTATAGACAAGCATGTTAAAGGTAAAGGCTATAAGACCATCTCCAAGCAGCTTGATGTTCCTGTGACTACAGTTGCACATATTATTCAGAAATTTAAGATCCACGGGACTGTAGCCAACCTCCCTGGACGTGGCCGCAGGAGGAAACTTAATGAAAAATGGAAGCGACAGATAATACGAATGGTAACAAAAGAGCCCAGAACAACCTCTAAACACATTCATGGTGAACTCCAAGGTCAAGGTACATCGGTGTCAGATCGCACCATCCGTCGTCGTTTGAGCCAAAGTGGACTTCATGGGAGATGACCAAGGAGGTCACCACTGTTGAAAACAAATCATAAAAAAGCCAGACTGGAATTTGCCAAACTTCATGTTGACAAGCCACAAAGCTTCTGGGAGAATGTCCTATGGACAGACGAGACAAAACTGCAACTTTTTGGCAAGGCACATCAGCTCTATGTTCACAGACACAAAAATGAAGCATACCAAGAAAAGAACACTGTCCCTACTGTGAAACATGGAGGAGGTTCTGTTATGTTCTGGGGCTGCTTTGCTGCATCTGGCACAGGGTGTCTTGAATCTGTGTAGGGTACAATGAAATCTCAAGACTATCAAGGTATTCTAGAGAGAAATGTGCTGTCCAGTGTCAGACAGCTTGGTCTCAGTCGCAGGTCATGGGTCTTGCAACAGGATAATGACCCAAAACACACAGCTAAAAACACCCAAGAATGGCTAAGAGCCAAACATTGGACTATTCTAAAGTGGCCTTCTATGAGTCCTGATCTAAATCCTATTTAACATCTGTGGAAGGAGCTGAAACATGCCATCTGGAGAAGGCACCCTTCAAACCTGAGACAACTGGAGCAGTTTTCTCATGAGGAGTGGGCCAAAATACCTGCTGAGAGGTGCAGAAGTCTCACTGACAGTTACAGAAATCGTTTGATTGCAGTGATTGCCTCAAAAGGTTGTGCAACAAAATATAAAGTTAAGGGTACCATCATTTTTGTCCAGGCCTGTTTCATGAGTTTGTTTTTTAAAATAATTCTGTTGAACCACAATTCAAAAGCATTGCCTGATTTTTATTGGTTAATTTTCATAGAATTTTTATTTATTACCACTTTTGTCAGATTCAAGTTATTTCTGTGACCATTGTGGGTTTTTCTTTCATTAACAGAGGGGTACCAACAATTTTGTTGGTGGCCATATTGCCCACCCCTGCTGGCTCGGCAATATGGCCTAAAAATGATATCACAATATTTCTCTGAATTTTCATGATAACGATATTCTTCAGGATATCACAGAATACAGTTTTTTCATTTAAATTTATAAAGGACAGTTTCACAGGCCAGCGTTAACTATGTTCAACATATTCAGTAAAAACAAAACATCAACTCTTATTTCTCCAGTTTATAAAGAGCGGTTTAGAATGCGTTTAATTTTCTTTTTAATTCTGTATCAAATATCAGAAAATATTATAAACCACCACATCTTAAGCACACCGAGGGGTGGACTGGGACAAAAATTCAGGCTGGGAATTTGACTTCATCCTAGGCCACCCTGTTGTTGGAAACCAGAAACCACCAGTTTTAGTAGGTTAATAGTTTAAAATAATAGGTATCAAACTAGTTATGAATGTATTAGAACCTTGACCAGGGAGCAAAATTATAAATTTGGATTGTAATAGTCAACTGATCTATTGATTATTAAAACAATTGATTGACTAATCCTAATTTAAATCTGGTGCTGCTTCTCATTTCTTCACCTTTTCAGAGTAAAAACACAAGGTAAGAGGCTTTAGGAAAAAGTTACTATTTTGCATGGAAAAAGGTCACAAATTTGTCAACAAAAACATTCAATTTTTTTTTTTTTTAAAAAGTACCTTTATGAAAAGATGTTTAATGAGAAAACTAATTTAGGAGAGAACAACAACAAGCAGATGACAGTAAAGTTGGTACTGCAGACTACATACTGTATGGCCTCTAGTTTTGAAAATTCTCCAGATTTTTCTTAAACCATCTGAATAGTTTTGAAAACATTGCCTTATGAATGTAAGAGCAGTTTAGCAATGGTTAATGCAACCTATTTATTACATTAAAAACGTAAACCCCAAACTATAAGCAGCTACAGCAGTATAATATAACCACAGACACTCATTCACATTACATCAGTCTTCATCTCATTTCTATGCTCTGGGCATGAGGAGGTTTTGCTGCTTTTAACATATTAAACTGATTTAGTCTAGTCTGTTATTTCATTGGGTCAGGAAGCAGGTCTAAATAAAACAGGGAGGGAGTGGGCTTATTTAAAACTATTATCATTTCATCATTTTTATCATATTGAATATATGCTGGTCTACCTGTCTGCAGTTTCCCCCCAAACAAGACACTTCTGCAGGTAAATGACCGCTGCATCAGACCTCCCGTCTTTCTTTCTCTCAGTTTACCTGCGTTAAAAATCTCCGTTGCACAGACAAGTCAAAGGAAGTAAATGAAAGCACCTTGCCCACATGTACAGTTGAAACCAGAAGTTTACATACACTGTATAAAAAGACAACCTTTTTCCCTCACTGTCTGACATCAAATCAGACTAAACTAACTGTTTTAGGTCAGTTAGGATTACCAAAATTATTTCTATTTGATAAATAATTTCTATGTGTTATACATTTTTTTTTAGAGAATTTTCTTATTACTTTCTTCAAAGTCCGGCGTTTACTTACATTTCCTTAGTATTTGATAGCATTGCCTTTAAACTGTCAGAGAAGTACCTCACTGGGTGAGACAGCTTGCAACTAGTTAGAGATTTTTTAAAAAGTGAGACCAATCCCAGAATTTGCAACAATTTTCACTGGGAATCGCATTATCTCATGAATGTTGCAATAATACTGCACAAACTCCCAGCGAGTTTTTGGCAAAGTTCTCCGGCTGTTTGCATGCATGCCATGCAAGTGTTGCAGGACATTCTTGCATGTACAGTCATGTGAAAAAATTAGGACACCCCATTAAATATTCAGTTCTTTATTAAGAAATGTTCACATACCTATGTCTAACCTTGTTTTTGTTTTTATTAGCATTTTTTAACATTTATTTTAGCCATTTTAAGTAGGAATGAATGTGGGGGTGTCCTAAAAAAAGATTGGGGGGGGTGTCCTAATTTATTCCTCACTATTTGTTTAGAATTAGATTTTACAGAAAATTTGAAAAAAGTCTAATTCATTTTTAATTGTTTAGTTGTATTATATGAATCTCCCAGTATTTTTAACAGATATTAAATATCCATATCTCCAAATATGTTAAAAAAACAGGCTTATACAGGGTGTCCTAATTTGTTCACAACTGTATATGTGCAAGACAAAAATTAAAGGTTTTTTGCACTCACGTCAGTCCCGCAATGGCTGCCCAACACTCACACGACAGATACCCATGCCAATTGTGCAATCTCTACCTTATAAATATAGCGTGTCTCTCCATTCAGTGATCATTTTATCATCTGATGTCAAACTCACACATACAATACAATTACATACGCCTGGGAACAGAGGCGGACTTACCATTAGGCAAAGGCAGGCGTTGCCTTAGGCCCTGACCTGCTAAGGCCCTCGATCTACTAGAAGCCTCATTTTTTTTTTTAAAAATATTTAGCATATTTAATGTGATGTCTGACAAAATAAAGAAACACAGGTATTTATAAAAACGCCAAATCAAACCATGTACATAACCCCCCCCCCCCCCCCCCGACTGCTGGACTGTTCCATGTTATCTCAGAGCTGTATAATATGAGAGTTGCGACACTCCGGTAGACTTCTATCGAAACTATCGAAAGGCAGAAGTCACGTGGGTCATGGAGCAGTGAGTAGTTCCAAACATGGAATTTTCCCCATAGACCACCATTCATTTCATGGAGTGTCTGCTTAATAATCCCGAGTAAGTTAATGAACGGCTGTTGTTTTGGTCATTTTACCACTTAAGTTAACAGGTAGATTATGTAGTCTGTGATCTTGTTTTATTTCATTGGCTTTTTTCTTGTTTATGTGCAGCAAAAGCACATAAACTTGCAACTATTCTTAGCCTGTGCTAGCTTAACTAGCTAGCCGGGTCAGCCCTTATTTCAAAAACCTGTTGTACAGTTATTGGGTGAAGACACAGTTTCTGAGAGACACTGGAGACGGGTAGTAGCATTATATGATGGGAAATTACATTAAAACCTGTGACAGAGCAGATGTGACTTATTATTTTGTTGATAGCACTTGTAGTAGCATTAGCAGCATAACTGCAGGAGGGATCAGGTCAAGTGGACCTCTGACCAAGTGAGCACCCCAAGTGGACCCCAGGATCTAATATGTATATGTACAAGTACATTTTCAATCCAGTGATTTATA
The DNA here is from genome assembly GCA_020510985.1 of Pholidichthys leucotaenia. Classification (NCBI taxonomy): domain Eukaryota; kingdom Metazoa; phylum Chordata; class Actinopteri; order Cichliformes; family Pholidichthyidae; genus Pholidichthys; species Pholidichthys leucotaenia. The sequence goes on from CM035841.1 coordinate 281,587,620, forward strand.
AAGTGACTCATAATTTCCTGAAGCCTCATTCAGAACATTATAGTCACCAAGAAGTGTAAAAGAATATATACAGTACATATATACAGTATATGTATTAAAAGACCCAGAGGAGGTTTTGGCTCAGTTTCTGCTTTCAAAAGGCTTCTCTTTTCCACCGCTGCTGCTTGTCACGGCTAGCTGCCCCAGATGAAAATCCACAGAATAGGTATGTGGGACTAGAACGTTCTGAATGAGGCTTTAGTAAACAATGAATCAGTCTGTAAATCACTGGATTGAAAATGTACTTGTACATGTACAGATTGGATCCTGGGGTCCACTTGGGGTGCTCAGTTGGTCCCCTCTGCCATTAGACTGCTGAACACTAAGTGACTTATTGACTCTCGTGCACCATGTACAGCAGCTCAACCAGACTCATGTCAATCATCACTGTTTTCTTCCTGCATTACCGACTGCACTATATAGTTCTCCACAGTATCTGCTGCTGGCTAATATATATTTTAACTGTTGACCAGTATCACTTAATCTTATCCTACACTTTATTACATGTATAGTTTATTTCTCTTATCTTATCATGTTTAATGTTGCAGCATTGTACCGAGACAAATTCCTAGTTTGTGTACTACATGAACAATGGCAATAAACCTGATTCTGATTCTGATTCTGGTCAGGGGTCTACTTGACCTGTATCCATTGTAGACAGTACCACGGCTGCTAGCCCATGTTGCTTAAATGGCACGCCCGCTGTGTCAATGGCTACCCTTCACAGATGAGGAGATGATGAGGGAACTATATAATGTACCACAAGTCTGACCAGTTTGTTCTTGAAGGTGATGCATCATTATAGGAAGAGACTGAACAAACTGATCAAGAAAGCTAGCTCTGTCCTGGGGCAGCGCCCTGACCCAGTGGAGGAGATAGGAGAGAGAAGGATGGTGGCTAAACTGTCATTTCTGCTGGAGTCCGAGTCCCACCCTATGCAGGACATACTGAACGCACTGAGGAGTTCATTTAGCAGCAGACTACATCATCCTAGGTGTGCAACTGAGAGGTTTCGCAGGTCCTTCCTACCTACGGCAGTCAGACTGTATAACCTAAGCAGAGCTGCTCGCAGAGATAGCAATAAAACGTGACGACCTAATAGTACTGAATGCAAAAGACGCAATAGACTTACACAATGGTCCCCTCCAGTACATACAACTAGGACAGTATTGGTCGTTACGGAGGGTGACAATATGTATGGGTACATATTCATACTATGTAGGATAACTAAGTAGACGGTTATGCTGTTTATTCCATCTCGCTACAATGCTCCGCACTTTGTACATATATTTATATATTGATGTGTATGTACACTACCGTTCAAAAGTTTGGGGTCACCCAGACAATTATTTTGTGTTTTCCATGAAAAGTCACACTTATTTACCACCATGAGTTGTAAAATGAATAGAAAATATAGTCAAGACATTGACAAGGTTAGAAATAATGATTTGTATTTGAAATAATTTTTTCCTTCAAACTTTGCTTTCGTCAAAGAATCCTCCATTTGCAGCAATTACAGCATTGCAGACCTAACATGATTGCACAAGGGTTTTCTAATCATCCATTAGCCTTCTAACGCAATGAGCAAACACATTGTACCATCAGAACACTGGAGTGATAGTTGCTGGAAATGGGCCTCTATACACCTATCTAGATATTGCACCAAAAACCAGACATTTGCAGCTAGAATAGTCATTTACCACATTAGCAATGTATAGAGTGTATTTCTGATTAGTTTAAAGTTATCTTCATTGAAAAAAAGTGTTTTTCTTTAAAAAATAAGGAAATTTCTAAGTGACCCCAAACTTTTGAACGGTAGTGTATGTATATCCACTGCTCTTATTTATATCTTCCGTATCTTCTTAATTACTGCTCTGAGTGTTGCTATCCCTGTGCTGTTGCAATCCTGGAATTTCCCCATTGTGGGGCTAATAAAGGCTTATCTTATCTTATCTTATTATGGCCTAAGCACCTGACAAAGTGTTGCTATTTAGTTCAGAGAGGGCCTGTTTAATATTTTTTGTATTTATCCTTGTTTTTTGTGATATATTCTCCCTAGTGTCTTCACCAGGGGTCACCAACCTTTTTGAAACCAAGAGCTACTTCATGGGTATCGAGTCATGTGAAGGGCACCAGCTTGACACACTCCTCTAAAATAACAAATTGTGTGTGTGTATATATATATATAATTATCAATAACTTAGAGTGGGTAACAGACAAGATCAATATTCAACACTTTATTTTTATTAATCTCAGCAATTGTTCAGATGATCACTTCTACATTAAAAAAAATGTCCAGTTTTCACCAGTCCCTTTTAACCATAAAAAACTAAACCCTGTTAATTCATGAACTATGTTGAACCATGTTTGAAAAAGTTATGCAACATTTAAGAAAAATCAACTTTCATATTAAATAAATCTTATCGACTTCCGGTTATGGCTGCCACGTAGGACGGACGTGTCTCGCTCTGCTCTGCTCCTGGAGAAAAAAAATCGGCAAATAACTCTCTCATTTGGGACAGAACGTATCCCAGTATTTGGGCGAGGATATGTCGGCGAAGCCTAAGGCTGGAAAACCAGGAAAAGGAAAAAGCGAGCCGCCGAAACAGTCCAAATTAACGGACTTTCAGGTCTGTGACGCAGCAAACAAAACTCCATATATGGCGGAGGAAGCTGGCGGCGGTGCGATGTTTGCGGGGAATGGCGCAGATGCGCTGATGGCTGCCATGAGTTCAATGAGAGCGGACTTTTCCTCTAGATTTGATGGGATTATGACAGCGTTGGAAGGAATAAGAAAGGAATTGGGTGACTGTGTAGAACGAACGGCGCAGATGGAGCTCCGTCTCGCTAGTGCTGAAGATGACGTCACCCGTCTTCAATTAAAGGTGCGCACTTTGGAAAAAAAAAATAAATCTCTGGAAGATAATATTTTGGATTTGGAATCTCGGTCGAGACAGAATAATTTGAGGCTGGTGGGTCTTCCAGAGGAATCAGAAGGTCGGGACGTATGTTCCTTTCTGGAAAAGTGGATTCCGGAGGTGCTGGGCAGCGAGGAGTTGCAATCAGCAGTGGTTCTGGAAAAAGCACATCGCATTGGCCCACGGAGAGATAAGGGACCGCCGAGGACCTTAATTATGAAGTTTCTTAGCAACAGAGACAGGATGAAGATCTTCAACGCTGCACGTGCTAAAGGAGAGATTAAACACCAGGACCAGCAGGTGCGGTTCTACCCAGATTTGGCCACAGGAATCCAGCAATTGAGGAAGCAGTTTGATCCCGTACGTAAGGAGCTGCGCAACCTTGGGATTCGTCATGGTGTAATCTATCCTGCGAGACAGCTGACCACGTATGAGGGCAGAACCCACATCTTCAAGACCCCAGAGGAGGCGCAGGAGTTCATCAAGAAGATCAAAGAAGAAGAAGAGACTGGTGGGAGCTAAGCATGAACAAAATATAAGGTAGAATAATTAAGCATTTGCACAGGCATCTGACTGACTTGAAGTAAATAGTAAGTTTACAAAATATAGATTGTATTATATATTAAAAAAACAAAACAAAAACAAAACAAACAAAAAAAAAAACTATGATGTACAAAGTTGTTAAAAATTTTGGAGTTAAGTTGGAAAACTACAGAGGAGAGTTAATGTTACGTCATTAAAAGCAGTAGAGTTAGGGTGATTGGGAGGATGAAGAAGGAGTGGCTTAGGCTGTTCCCCGTGGGTGTGGAACAGTCGATGGCTATATCGGGAGACAGAATTTTTCTTTTGATTTTGGGGGGTTTGCCACAAGTGTGGGAAGGGGAAATTTGTTTGTGTGTAGTTTGTAGGATGAATGTTCAACCACTCATGTTTTTGCTTCTCTGTATGAGCATGTTTACACTGCAAGGTAATCCTAAACTCTCTATTGATCATGGACCAAAGTGTTAACCTTAATTTAACTTCATGGAATTGCAGAGGTCTACAAAATTTTAAAAAACTTAAACAAGTTATGAATAAAATAAAGGACATGGGTTCAAGAATTGTGTTTTTACAAGAAACTCATCTGATAGAGGAGGATGTTAAAAGAATTAGGAGTAGATGGCAGGGAAGTGTATTCACCTCTTCATTTTCATCCCGAGCCAGGGGAGTTATGACTCTCATACATAAATCAGTTCCTTTTCAGGTGAAAAATGTAATTGGAGACAAATTTGGAAGATATGTAATCATTCAAGGTTCTTTGCTATTAGAAAATATAAATCTTGTGAACTTATATGGTCCCAATATAGATGATCAGAAGTTCTTTGCTAATTTATTTCTCATCTTATCATCACTTACAGGGCAACATATAATAGCAGGGGATTTTAATTGTACATTGAATCCAGGTGTGGATAGATCAACAGGACTGGATTGTACGCACATTGGATGTAGGATGACTATTAATCATTTTATGAAAGAATTGAGATTGTTAGATATATGGAGAGAAATGAAACCACAAGTTAAAGCCTATTCTTGTTATTCCAGTACCTACAAGACATTCTCACGTATTGATTATTTTTTGATTTCCACAGAATTAAGGTCCAAGATTCAAAACTGCTTTTATGATAACATCGTGATTTCTGATCATGCACCCTGTTGTCTAATATATGTAGATAAAAAATTGACAAAGGAATCAGGTAGATGGCAATTTCAGCATAAATGGCTTCAGGATGAGGAATTTGTCAAGTATATAGAAAAACAGATAGACGAGTTCTTTGACATCAATACTACACAAACATCAGCAGGTGTAAAGTGGGAGGCTTTCAAAGCTTTTATTAGGGGACATATTATTAGTTATACAGGATCAAAATCTAAGAAGACTCGAGAGGAGAGAGCTAAATTGGAACATAAAATAAAAAGTCTTCAGGAAAAAGTGTATGCAGGAAGTGACCCAAGGTTGGAGAATGAATTACTGATTTTGAGAGCTGAATACGACAAAAAATCAGCGAATAGAGCTGCCTCGAGTCTTCTAAGATTGAAACAATCTTTTTATGAACAAGGTGAAAAATCAGGAAAATTATTAGCATGGCAGATTAAACAATTGGAAATTAAAACACCAATTACCAGTATTATAAGTAATGGACAGGTAGTTATAGATCCTTTAGAAATTAATAGAGCCTTTAGAGATTACTATGAAAAATTATATGATACCAAAAATGAACCTGATTTAACAAAACTAAATGGGTTTTTGAACGAACTATCTATACCGTGTATACCAAATGAAAACAGGGAGATATTGGAGTCTAAAATTAGTCAAGAAGAAGTTGGGCTAGCCATTGATAATATGAAATCAGGAAAAAGTGCAGGACCAGATGGTCTTCCAGTTGACCTTTATAAAAAATTTAAGAATAAATTAATAAAACCTTTTTTGGAAATGGTTTTAGAAGCATTTCAAAATAATAATTTACCATCATACATAAATAATGCCTTAATTATACTGTTGCCAAAACCAGGTAAGCCCTCTAATAAATGTGAAAATATGAGACCAATAAGCCTATTAAACGCCGACCTTAAGATAATCTGTAAAATTTTAGCAAGACGAATACAAGAAATTTTACCAAATATTATTAATCGAGATCAGAATGGCTTTATAAAGGGTAGACAAGGCTTCCATAATGTAAGAAGACTATTTAATATTATTTATTTTAATAAAGAAGCACCGGATACAGCTCTCCTATCATTGGACGCCGAAAAGGCCTTTGATAGAGTTGAATGGCCCTTTCTTTTTGAAGTCCTACAAAGGTTTGGACTTGGAAATAATTTCATAAAATGGGTTCAAATAATATACAATAATGCTACAGCAGAAATCCTAACAAATAACAATATTTCAAAACCAATAAAAATCAATAGAGGATGTCGACAAGGCTGTCCACTTTCACCTTTACTGTTTACTATGGCAATTGAACCTTTAGCGATAGCGATACGTTTACATTCACAAATATATGGAATTAAAGTTGGACCAACAGAACATAAAATCTCCCTGTACGCTGATGATATAATTTTGTTTATGTCGAATCTAAAAAAATCAATTCCAACCTTGTTGAATTTAATAAAGAATTTTGGGGAAATATCAGGATATAAAATAAATAAAACTAAATCTTCAATATTAATGCTAAATGAGACCCAGAGAAATTACCCAGCCCCTGAGGCAAATCAATTCAATGTTGTAAATCAGTTTAAATATTTAGGAATCCAAATTATGCCTAAGCTAGAATCAGTCGCCAGTGTCAACTATGAAGCCTTAATGTCAGATATCAATGAGTTAACTCAGAGATGGATGTCACTACCAATGTCGATGATCGGGAGAATCAATATACTTAAAAGTAATATTTTACCTAAAATACCTTATTTATTTCAATACATTCCCTTATCACCACCTTTAGATCTATTCTCAAGAATAAAAAAAAAGTTAGTGGAATTTATATGGAACAACAGGAGGGCTAGATTACGTTTGTCTTTATTATATTTACCATTTGATCGTGGAGGTCTGAAATGTCCAAATTTTATGTTGTATTATTGGTCGGCACAACTGAGGTCTATGACATATTATTTTTCATCAAATGATCTCCCTCACTGGACTGAAATGGAATCATACAATTTACCTTTACCTCTTCCCATATTCATATACTCAGATTCGGCAAAAAAATTACAAAAACAAGTTAAAAATCCATTTGTAAAGCATATGATCAAAATATGGTGTGAAGCTAAAAACTATTTAAAAGAACCACAGTTATTGTCACAATTTAGTCCAATATGGGGTAATCAATATTTTAAACCAGGGAGAGCGGACGCTGTATTTAAAGTATGGAATTTAAAAGGGATACAAAAGATTCAGGATTTATATTTGCCATGTGCAGACAACATAATGTCTTTTGAAGAGCTGAGGATCAAATTTAATCTCAATAGAACACATTTTTTTAAATATCTTCAACTTAGAAACTTTATTCGATCAAATCAAAATAAAGCTCTCACTCGACCTATTTATTCATCCTTGGAAAAAATGATGATGAAAGATAGTAAAAGAAAGGGTATTATTTCAGAGTTTTATAACTCATTGACACTATCTTCAAGTGAAAATTCACTGAAAAGATTAAACTACTGGAAAGAAGATCTGCAAATTGAAATTTCAGAGGAACAATGGGAATTGGCTTGTACAGAAGCTCAAACCAAATCAATAAATGCACGCCTTAAATTGATACATTTCAAATGGTTAATGCGGATGTATGTTACACCGGAGGAGTTAAATAGATATAACAAAAATATACCAGATACATGCACAAAATGCATGGAAAGTAAAGGAACCCTATTTCATTGTTTATGGGAATGTAGATTAATAAGAATGTTTTGGGAGGAGGTGAGGGTAACAATTGAAAAAATAATCTCAAAACAAATCATATTGAATCCTAAACTGTTTTTGTTGGGTCTGTACCCAGAAAAGCATAATTTCAATAAAAGTGAAAGAACATTCATAGACCTCAGTTTGCTTAATGCCAAAAAATGTATTGCACTATTATGGAAAAAGACTCATAGACCAGATGTGACTCAGTGGTTAAAACAGATGTTAACAAACCTTCCATTAGAAAGAATAACATATATACTGAAATCAAAGGAAATTGTGTTTGAGAATATATGGAGACCTTTTATTGATTATGTAAAAAATTTAAACATAACTCTTGAAGAAGAAGGTGAATGATGTGTGTGGACCTTGTAAATTCCAAACTGGTGAACATAATATGTATACTAATGTATTGGATTGTCTAGACTAAACAGAGGAGCATTGTTGAAGATTTGATTTTGTTGGTGGTTGTTGGTGTTTTTAGTGCATTTTTTTTTTTTTTTGTAGTACTTTAGTGTTAGTGTTTGATTGTTTGTATCATGTTTGTTAAAAAAAAAAAGGTTCAATAAAGATATTGTGGAAAAAAAAAATAAATCTTATCACATTTTTAACTGAACAAATCTGCTGCAATTCTGCTCAAAATCTGTTACATTTAATAAACACACTTTTGTGTGTTCTTCTTCACTAGAATTATATCCATACAGTTCTTGCCAAGAATCATGCTGGAGAAGCTAAACAGCACTGAGAGTGCTTATATGCACGGTGGCACCGCGGCAGCACAATTTACCCTCGGCCAGGGGATCGTGGGTTCGATCCCTGCCCCCGGCCAACAGTGATCTGTGTGGAGTTTGCATGTTCACCCCGTGTTTGCGTGGGTTTACGCCGAGATTTCTCCGGTTTCCTTCCACATGCCAAAAACATGCAGGTTAGGGAGTTAAGGGGCGCTTGCGCACACAGCAACCGGTAGCTGGTGGCTTGTCACCGGACTGCAGAAGAAATCTACCTTCCATCAAAAAAAAAAAAAAAGAGTGGGCAGCAGTGGGCCACAGTCGCCCCGCAAATTAAACACACGCAGCTTCCTTTCACGGTAGTAAAAAAGAACTCTTCCTCCCGCTCACTTTGAAAATGATAAATTTTCTGTCTTTTTTTGGGGGAAAAAGAACTGTGTAGGAAACTGCACTCCACTCACACCTTCACTGCCCGCTAGCTTACGCTCCACAAGCGCGAAGGTTTTGTCATGCGCACAATACTGACCTTTGAACTAGGTCAGAGTTCACATTAACTTTACGTGTAATAAACATATTTTCATTTTTTTTTTTATTTTTAAGACATTGTCATTTTAAAATCTATATAAATGCAAGTGTGATTTTAAAAAATAGCGGCAGAAAAAATTACATCTTAGACGCAGCTCACTTGCGAGTTGTGCTATTTTTAGAACAGACCTGCGGGCGACTCATGTGGTCCCTGTGGGCGACATGGTGCCCGCGGGCACCGCGTTGGTGACCCCTGGTCTACACAGTACAGAAGAGGGAGCACAATGGATGCCTTTGCAAAATGGACCAGTAGCAGACCGTGAACAGGACGCTGCTGGCAAATGTGGGTATGTGTAAACAAACAACAGATCTTCCATGTGAATTGTTGTTGTTGTTTAATAGTACACAAGAGTCTGCATTTAATGCATGTTAAGATTTGAGATTAGTAATCCACTTCAGTACAAAAACAGGACGTCACTAGATAATTAAGTTACTTGAGCTGCAAATGTGCAAACTGTTAAACCCCCACCACAACCATCACTGCAGTTGGTGTGGAGACATTTTTTCAAAAACCAATGCAAATATTCTTGTATTTTTTCCATGTAAATTTTCATCTTTATTCTTCTGAATGGCATTTTCCACAAAATTTTATGACTTTCTCAGTAATCTGCAGTTTTTTTCTTGTAACTTTGGCCTTCTTTCCTCATATGGTGTCACTAAACTTCTTTGTTTTTCTACAGATGTAATTCCTTATACCTGAATGATATCATCATTTGAAGACTTCTGAGGACAATACGTTTCAGGTAGGATGTCAGTAAGGCCTCATTGAATGAATGAATGAATGAATGAATTAATGTGAATTTTATTCGATAATGAACATACAATCAAAACAACAAAATATGTAGGACAAAAATTCAAATTTTGGGGGTTTGAACAATGTCAAAAAATGAATATGATGAAAAGATATTTTCCCATTCACAAGAGCAAATACGCTAGCCTCCAGCTCTAACCCCCTCCCCCACCCTTAAACGTTCATTTTATAAAGGTCGCGTTGGCACGTTATTAATAAGAACTGTTTGGATTCATCTTTGTTTGATCAAACCTTAATTTTTTTTAAAGGCTTGGTTTGGTGAAAGCCACGATTGCACTTTCCCCATAGGGAATCTTTTTTGTTTGGGGTGAAAAATATTTGAACTAATTCCTCATCTTCAAGCCAAAATACTGATTAAAATTGAAAAATTGAATGTGGCACGAAAAAAATCTTGGGTTTTATTTTTAGGTCATATCGCCTGGCCCTTTATATCTTTGAGGTGGTGTACCTTCAATCTGCGCAGTGAGTCAGCCACAACTGGAGCAAATTCAGCCTCTACCCAACCTACAACAGCCCCATCCAGGACCACAGGGTAGCAATCAGAAAAGGCTTGACCAGGAGTTCCATCCACTGGAGCAACACCTGAGACATCAGACACAAAAAATGAATTTAAACACAGTCAAATGCACTTTAAGGCATATAAGACAATATTTAATAACAGATTCCCATGTACAAAAGTTCCCTGAAGTTAATACATACCAAGGGAACAAAGAAGGGCAGGCAAGGATGTGGTGGATGAAGTTGGTGCTACAATTTCACAGCTGGCTGTCAGATGGTTCAAGAGTCCACACGGTGCTCCATCTGGAGTGTGGACTGGACACAAGAAGCCATAGGACTCAGGAAGCAGCTTACGGACCGTAGTGGTCCTCATTTTGGAGAATGCAGCTCCTCTGTGGACACAACGGAAGTGGGACAGGTAGCGGATGAAGTTAAGCTTGTCAGCCACGACACACAAGCCTGTGTTTTGCAGCATGCCGAGACCTGAGGAGAGAGAAAAAACTTGTGAAGAAATGGATTGAATTTGAAAAAAATACTGGTGGCTATCAGTGGTACCCCGCGGCCTGCTGACATTAAGAGCACTGGCTGGCTGAATTTTTGTGCAAAGTCGACCTTGACCTTTGACCTTTTGATTGCCAAGCCCGTAGTTCAAGGTTCGGATTCTAAGGTGAAAATGTGTACCAAGTTTGGTGACCCTAGTTGTCTTTGTTCTTGAGATAGTTTATAAAGCATTTTGACCTTGACCTTTCTCCTTGCGATCTCAAAATAGTCACTGATGTATTGCAATTTATGCTTTTATTTGTGAAGTGCGGCGTAGTGGCGGCCACTTCCTCTTCCACCACTGCACCGCCCCTATAAATACCAGTGGGCATCTTGGTTCGGCCTCTTTGCCAACGCCCCTGACTAGCAGCTGTATTGTGGGACCGCATCACAAATAAAGCTGAGTTCTATCAAGCACCTGTCCTCATTATTTGGAAGGTAATTCCATACACAACATTTTGGCAACGAGGACAAAAGTATGGAGGCGTGTATTCTACCGATTCGGCCCTTCCTGAAGCTCCCAGGCAAGCCACCTGTCCCCTGGCCAAGATGGTTTGCGGCCTTTGAGACCTACGTCGTGGCACTTAACCTGGGTGAGATGGCCAAGCTGAGGAAACGGGTGCTTTTAGTGCACAATTTGGGAATTGAAGGCCAGCAGATTCTAAGCACACTCGGGGACTCGGACAAGTACAAAGATGTGGTCGAGATAGCAGATAGCTATCATCACCGGATAGCGTCATCGTCCGGAGGATCAGGTTTCGGCAGCGCCACCAACAGGCGGGTGAACATATTCACCGGTTCGTTGTCGACCTGAAACTACTGGCTAGTGAGTGTCGTTTTGGGCCGCTGGAGGAGGATGGTTCGCGACTAGCTGGCGGAGCGCACCAACAACACTGCGATATGGACGAAACTGCTCACAGTACCAGGTGACTTGACGCTGGCTAGAGTTATCGAGTTAGCGCTCCAATTGAAGACAGCGGACAAGCTAGTTTGTCAGCTAAGTGGGCGCCAGTCATAGTGGCAGCTGGAGTTTCCTGCCACAACGCACGCAGCAGACCCAGACAGCAATGGTAGCATGGGGGACGACACCGTGGAGACCAACGCTGCAAAACTTAGGTTTGCCCCAAGAAAATCTGTGTGTATGGGTTGTGGGTCCGTGAAACACTGCTTCAAGGACAGGGACTGCGTGGTGAGAGGGAAGCGCTGCAGCAAGTGTGGATGCTTGAACCACTACGCCAGGGTGTGTCGTCTGTCTGAGTCGAGGAGCCCACAGGGCTCTCCCCCCCACCCCCGACAATTGGCTATACAGCGTCTCCAAGAACCAACAGGTACACGTTCTGCACACTCAAGCTGGATGGTGAGGAGGAGCCGCTGCTGATCGACATGGGGGCGGCGGGTTCACTACTGAATTGGGCTACAATGAGAAAATTCTTTCCCCACTACAGAATTGCAGGAGACCCAGCGCCGCTCTATGGTTATGGAGACGGACGGCTGTGCAAGGCTGGAACACTGGTGCTGACGGTACAGTACAAGTCGGCAGAGATGACTGACAGTAAGTTCCACGTGACAGCCCGAGGCAACATCATCATGGGCTGCGACCTATTTTACAGTCTGGGGTTCGCCATTAAAGACGATGCTGGGAAGGAGTGGTCTGGTTGTGGAAAGTCGAACCGGCCAGTTCCGATGGTGGAGAACAACGATCTACGGGGCACTATGGCAGTCAAGTCGGACCAGCCTCGCTCAGTTTTGATGCAGGAGGGTCTCAGCACCAGCACTCAAGATACCTTGGACGGGGGTATGTCGGGATATCGCGAGACGGGGGTATCTCGGGACGAGTGTGACCGCGAGGCACCTGCATCGGCAAGTGACGCCGACAAGTTATCTCCAGTTTTCCCCTGAGCTGGGAAGCAGTGGGCCAGAGGATCTGGGTCTATGATGGCAACCGCTGCAGCAGCTTTAAAAAGAGGTCGGGGCCAGACCGACAGGCACAGAGAGACCGCGTGCCCATCAGCAACACTGCAGGCCAAGCAAGAATCCTCAGAGTCATGGACCTGGTTTGGGCTCGTGGGGAGGGATGTCCACGGAGAATACGGGCCAAACAACAGCCAGAGGGTCACCAGGAACGGCTGCACATCGTTGCTAAATGGGGCGCAGCCTACTTTCAGCTGTCAGACAGCTCGTGGAGGCACGCAAATGAGCTGCGGCGTGCCTGGGAGGAGGCTTCAGATGGTGGCTTTCAATCACATTATTCCTCCAAATACCACACAATATTAGAATGGGGAAGTTCTGCTGCGTTATCAAATGCAACAACTGCTCTCACGATTGGTATGGAAAAAGATTGATAATGGCATATGCTTTTTTTTTTAACTTCCTGACTTGGAAGAAAAGTGGAGAGAATCGGGGGCCTCATGTACAAAGGGTACTTGCGCACAAAAACATGGTGTACATCCTTTTCCATGGAAAATTTCAGATGTATCAAGAATGAAATGACCGTGGAAACATGCACAGCCCCACAGCAACTTCATGGCTGGCGTGCATACATTTCTACTGATACTGGTCCGTTGGCGACACTTAGAGGTAATGTTGGGAGACTGATAATGACGTGAAAATTATTGTACACACCAGAGACACAAAATGAACAAACATCCAAGTGTGCGCAATTAGATGAGTGTATATAAAAGCAAGCGCAAAGAAGTGCAGAAAATGCCTCTAACAACAGAGGATTGGAGGATATTGCAAATCGTGCAGTGAGAAGACAAAGGGTATTTAGAAACAGAAGATTTTCTGGTTCAGGATGATGACTTGCTTGTCAGCCGGTTTAGGTTTCCATGGGCAGTCCTTGTGGAACTGTGCTCAGAGCTACGGCTACTCTTGGACCGCGACACAGCGAGAAGCCGTGTGCTGCCCGTCCCAGTGCAGGTGCTGACATTCACTGGGGTTTCTGGAAACAGGGACATGCCAGAGGGAGCTGGCAAATCCACTGAGAATTTCCCAGTCAATCCAGAGCTGAGCTATGCCAGCTGTGTGGGATGGCATTATCCGGCTGTCACCCAGGTACATCATATTCCCATACAATGCAGTTGAACAGGCCAATATCAAAGCGCAATTTGCAGCGAGAGCCGGTTTTCCTAATGATTCTAATGAACAGCATTGTTGGAAACAAACTACAAGTTGGCACTGTGCGGATGGGTGGCTTCTTGGTGAGTAAATTCATGTAATTGCCCTAATAATAATCTACCTCATGGCAACGTGTCTGTGCGCCCCCAAATATCACCCTGCCTTCAAGGCTTCATTGCACCTCCATGGTTTGAGTAAGTGACTTTCTTTTTTTGCTGATTAAACTACAGCTTCACAGCATTCTACCAAGCCCCCGATTGACTGTGTACAGTAGTTATGTCAATAAACACACGCACAAAGTCTGAAATGCAACAGTGTCACCCTTTCCCCGGCGCATTTCATTTAGTAGTGTGTAAGCCATGAAAGTTGTATACAACTATAAACGATGAGATTTGCATTTTGGACATAAAATATGTACTTGTCCATATGATCCGTTTTCAGTTGACAGGTGACCTTGGAACCCACTAAATAGGTTCATATTGTCTTCTTTTTCGTGACCACCCGGCTGGTCACAAATTGATTGATTTATTGGCTGCACGGTGGCGCAGTGGTTTAGCACTGTGGCAGCACAGTTTACCCTCGGCCGGGGGATCACGGGGATCATGAGATCGTGGGTTCGATCTCAGCCCCCGACCAACAGTGAGCTGTGTGGAGTTTGCATGTTCTCCCCGTGTTGCGTAGGTTTTCTCTGGGATTTCTCCGGTTTCCTCCCGCATACCAAAAACATGTAGGTTTAGGGCGTTCGCGCACGCAGCGACCGGCAGCCGGTGGCTTGTCACCAGACTGCAAACCAAATCTACCTACGGGTACAAATAAGTAACAAAAAAAAAAAAAAAATCGTTTAAAATAACATTGTATAAAAGATACAACATACATCTAAAAACAATGGGATGGCACAAGAAAGTGCACACACTGATTTCCACTGTGGACCCTGAAAGAAATCACAGCTGATTTCGTACTTGCAACCTCTCGCTTTGAAATCTGGCACTATAACCACTGAGCTATACATGCTCCAAATTACAGCGATCAGCTGATGCTTCTGAGGACGACTGCAGACCTCAGTCTAAATATGTCTAAGTTAAATAAACATCTCCTTCTTATCCCTGTCTGAATAAAAGAAACAATAAACTAATCTTCTACGGCTGTGAGCAGGCTATTAAATTATCTGTATTCGGCGCTAATGCCGGAGGACAGCGTGCCAAACAAAACGTTTTTATGTGCCTCTACCTCATTCAGCAGCACCTCTAACTCACATTCCATGAAAATCCATTAAATCCATTATTTTTGATGGTGGATACAGGCGAATCAAACGTGCTGGGCTTGTATTCATCTATTTGCATCTAATTGCATATTCAAATGGAGCGTGTCAAGGGAGGAGTCCGGTATTTCCTCACGTGCATTCAATTTCAAGCAGATCGGTATGTACAAAGGAAATGTGCTTGGATTCCTGTGTACGGATGGTTTCATACATCTGGATTTTTTATTTATTTATTTTTTTTTTGCTTACAGCGTTTTCTTGATTTAAACGTACGTCATCTTTCAGTAGAACATCCACCCAAGTCTTTGTACATGAGGCCCCAGGTCTCAGAGCTAAAAAAGAGGTGTGGGACGGAATGAATTGCAGCAGTCAGAAGGAAAGACATCAGCTTTGACAATATTCCTACAGACATGGTCGTGTGTTCACGGCATTTTCACCAAGGTAAGTTGTGATTTAAAAAATATTTAGAAGTGCAGAAAGACATCACTTCTCCAGAGCAGCTGCCTTACGTGCCATGCCTTTGGCTGCACCTCAGTCATGGCTCTCTGTCATCTCTCAATAATGTGTAAAAACACAGGGCAAAATCAAATAATTTCCCCACATCATCTCTGCTATTCCCAATTTCTCTTGCTAATCTGGAGCAGTTTTTTTTTTTTTTTTTTTTTTGTTTTTTTTTTTTAAATGGGAACTTTTCGTGTTGCTGATCTTCTTTGATTTTTCTTTAAGTTATGATTGCTTGTTGCCTTCATTACACGCAATTTAATATCAGCTGGTGACTGAAGTCCATGGATTGTTTGGTATAGTTAAATTAAACAGATTCTCCTCTTTCAGGTGACTACATGAACGTCACTGTCCTGATTTAGGATGTTTTTATAGCAGCTAATTACACTGGTAATTTTTTTCAGTGCACCAGCACAATCAGCTGATTGATCCACCTCCTCCAGTGTTCTGACATTTTAGCATATTTATCAGAACACTGGACAGCTGATGTTACAGACTGCAGTCAAAGATAAAAATCTTTATCCTGTAGCTTGAAAGTGCTCAGACACATACCTGACAGTTCTCATTATACAAACAAATACGTGTGTGCGTGCGTGCGTGCGTGTGCGTGCGCGCGCGTGCGGACACGCACACTGCGGGCAGCAGCAGAGCTCTGTACGGTTTTTCCAGTGAACCAACGCTGCAAATACACCATTATATGGTAGCTGTAAGTTAGAAACCTGTTCAGTTGTTATACATAGGTTCAAAGAGCATTACTCTTATGTTAGAAATAATTTTTGGGTATGTTAGACATTAATCATGCTGTATTTCGACTTTGTAGAAACAATGACCGCTTACCTTTGTGTTAAACGATGGTTTTATGGTCATTCACCCAGAATATTTGAGGCGGCTGGACCATCCACGGGTTAATTGAAAATGAGCCTCTAATGATTTATAGTTTTTAAATTGCTCATGGGTTTATGCACATACCCCACAAACCAGGTAGGCAAACACATCTGACAGCATGACTCCAGGCAGTTGGTTGCAATCTGTGGTCCATTTCTTGTGCTCATATCGATCTATCCCATTTATTTCTTAAATTTTTTAGAGGTAGCGCTCCTTTGCTTCCTTATACAGCTTCTCTGAATAAGGAATTTGAATTTTCTGTTTGCTCCGTTCCATTGCACTTGCAGGTACATCTCAAAAAATTAGAATATCATGAAGAAGTTCAATATTTTTTGTCACTCATTTCAGAAAGTGAAACCCATATATTATATAGAGTCATTACACAGAGAGTGATATATTTCAAGTGTTTATTTTAATTTTGATGATTATGGCTTACAGCCCATGAAAACCCCAAATTCAGTTTCTCAAAAAATTAGAATATTACATAAAATTAATTAAAAAAAAAAAAAAAAATTTTTTTTTTTTTTAACCTTTTACCTGCTGGCGCCTGGGGAAACACAAGGCCCCTAGTGGTTGAGAGTGGTAAAAAAAATTTCTCAATAAAATAGTTCAGATTTCCAAGGCTATAACTTGAACTTTACAAGAGATAATGGCTTATTGTCAATTAGAAAGATGTAGAATATGATCCAAAGTTTCAGATAGGAATAAATTTACGCATCTAATTTGCATAATGTCGCGGCAGCTATATAAATTACATAACTCAGTCAAAAGTTGACTTTGGACACATTTACACAAAGAATGATCCATTTTTTTTTTTACGCCGATTTGTCTACAGGGGTATGTTTTTATCTAATCTTCAAAGTATATGAACCAGAAAATCAATAAAATGTCAAAAAAACATTTCTCTCTTACCTGTTACTGGGGGGGGGCTCGCCCGCCCACGTGACCGGTCCATTTTCGTCCATCGTAGTCAATGTTTGTGTGTTTGCTCAGCCATTTACATTTACACCGTGTACCACATCTACAAACTGTTATGATTACCCCACATGAATTTCATTTGTACTACGCAGCTACTTTTTCTGTTTGGTGCATTATTCCTGTGGGAATCCATGTCGCTGGTGGGTGCCACCATCTTGGTAATGGGAGCTCAGTTTTTCGTCCATCGTGATTGATGTAACACGTTTACTTAGTAATTTACACCCGTGTACCACATCTACAAACTCTTATGATTATCCCATGTGAATTTCGTTTGCAACATGTGGCTATTTTTCCCGTTTCATGCAGTTTCAGTCATCATCGCTGCCGTGATGACCGATCATGGCGGCATCCACATTGGTGTGTGAGCTCAAAGCGGAAAAAGGAAGAATAATAATGAGGATTTCTTCTTCTTTGCCATATTCCACGTCAGCCATGATTCCTTCGGTGCGTGTCTGCCACCTTCTAAACTGTCAGATCAATAGAGATTAGTAGAAATTCTCAGTATAGCCAGGGGACGTCAATAAGTTGACACGTGCAGTTGCTGCGCTGTGCCACTGGGGGGGCGTGACCCGTCCATTTAATCTGGGCAGTTAGAAGGTTAATACAAATGCGGACCAACTGAAAAGTATGTCCTTGTACACACTCAATACTTGGTCGGGGCTACTTTTAGATTAATTACTGTATCAATGTGGCGTGGCATGGAGGTGATCAGCCTGTGGCACTGCTGAGGTGTTATGAAGGTCCAGGTTGCTTTGATAGTGACCTTCAGCTCCTCTGCATTGTTGGGTCTGGTGTCTCATCTTCCTCTTGACAATACTCCATAGATTCTCTATGGGGTTTAGGTCAGGAGAGTTTGCTGACCAATCAAACGCAGTGATGCCATGGTCATTAAACCAGGTTTTGGTACTTTTGGCAGTGAGGGGGGGTGCCAAGTCCTGCTGGAAAATGAAATCAGGTTCTCCATAAAGCTTGTCAGCAGAGAGAAGCATGAAATGGTATAAAATTTCCTGGTAGACTACTACGCTGACTTTGGTCTTGATAAAACACAGTGTAAAAACACCTCTGTTCAGATAAAAGTAAATTTTGCCTCTCATTTTTTTTTTTTTTTTTTTGTTACTTATTTGTACCCGTAGGTAGATTTGGTTTGCAGTCTGGTGACAAGCCACCGGCTGCTGGTCGCTGCGTGCGCGAGCGCCCTAAACCTGCATGTTTTTGGTATGCGGGAGGAAACCGGAGAAATCCCGGAGTAAACCCACGCAACACGGGGAGAACATGCAAACTCCACACAGCTCACTGTTGGTCGGGGGCTGGGATCGAACCCACGATCTCACGATCCCCGCGATCCCCCGGCCGAGGGTAAACTGTGCTGCCACAGTGCTAAACCACTGCGCCACCGTGCAGATTTGGAAATAAAAGTCCCAGAGTCTGGAGAAAAAGTGGAGAGGTACAGAATCTAAGTTGCTTGAGGTTTAGTGTGAAGTTTCCACAGTCAGTGATGATTTGAGGAACCATGTCATCTGCTGGTGTTGGTCCACTGTGTTTTATCAAGACCAAAGTCAGCGCAGTTGTCTACCACGAAATTTTAGAGCACTTCAAGCTTCCCTTTGCTGACAAGCTTTATGGAGAAGCTGATTTCATTTTCCAGCAGGACTTGGCACCCCTCCACACTGCCAAATGTATCAAAACCTGGTTTAATGACCATGGTATCGCTGTGTTTGATTGGCCAGCAAACTCTCCTGACCTAAACCCCATAGAGAATCTATGGAGTATTGTCAAGAGGAAGATGAGAGACACCAGACCCAACAATACAGACGAGCTGAAGGCCACTATCAAAGCAACCTGGACTTTCATAACACCTCAGCAGTGCCACAGGCTGATCACCTCCATGCCACGTCACATCAATACAGTAATTAATCCAAAAGGAGCCCCAACCAAGTATTGAGTGTGTACATAGATATACTTTTCAGTTGGTCCACATTTCTATTTAAAAACTATTTTTTAATCAATTTTATGTAATATTCTAATTTTTTGAGAAACTGAATTTGGGGTTTTCATGGTCTGTAAGCCATAATCATCAAAATTAAAATAAATAAACACTCTTCATGATTTGGGCTCTGCATGCCACCACATTGGATTTGAAATGAAACAACTACAATGGAACTGGAGTGCAGACTTTAAAGTTTAATTCAAGGGGTTGAACAAAAATATATGATTAAACATGTAGGGACTGTAGCTATTTTTATACAAACGCTCCTCATTTCAGGGGCTCAAAAGTAATTGGACAAATAAACATAACCCTAAGTAAAATGTTACTTTTCAATATTTTGTTGAGAAACCTTTGCAGGCAATGACTGCCTGAAGTCTGGAACCCATGGACATCATCAAACGCTGGGTTTCCTCCTTTGTGATGCTTTGCCAGGCCTTTACTGCAGCTGTCTTCAGTTGTTGTTTGTTTGTGGGTCTTTCTGCCTTAAGTTTTGTCTTGAGCAAGTGAAATGCATGCTCGATTGGGTTGAGAGCTGGTGATTGACTCGGCCATTGCAGAATATTCCACTTCTTTGATTTAAAAAAACTCCTGGGTTGCTTTTGCAGTATGTTTTGGATCATTGTCCATCTGTACTGTGAAGCGCCGTCCAATCAACTTTGCTGCATTTGGCTGAATCTGAGCAGAAAGTATATCCCTATACACTTCAGAATCAGGGATGGCAACAGGAAATTCTGATTTCAGCTGAAATCTAATTTGGTCGATTGACCTATGGGGGGGCCGGGGGGGCACAGCCCCCCTGAAGCTGGGAGGTTTTCAGTAAAACAGAAGTAATTTAGACTGAAAAAAATTATTAAAAAAAAAATGAAATACTAGACTTAGATAAATCATTAAATTTAATGAAAAGTTAACTTACTTTTTCTTCAATGTTGTCTCACTGTCTAAAGTCCAACATATTTAACAGTTCTATAAGAGTTTATTACACTATTTACACTGGTCACCAAGTCACTTCTAATGTGAAACTTTCTTCCTTTTGGCAGCAAGCTGTGTCAGTCTCTGAACTTTGAACTTCATCTCCTTTTCTGGTTTCTTCAGAAATTGTCCGAGTGTTTCTGTTACCTCGTCGAACTTTGAGCCAATTTTCACCTTTACCGTCACTTTTCTCTCAAGCCAATTCCATCGGAACTTATTTTTGACACTTTTGTCTATTTATAGCACTGATGACTCCTGATCCTTTGATAACAATCTCATAATTCTGCTGAAAACAATACCAAAAGCTCAGAATTCCAACACGAACCAGCGATGTGATTTGAGGTTGGGGAAATTATCTGAAAATTCAGTGGAGGGGGGGTGGGGGGGCAAGGGGGGCAAAGCCCCCCGAAGCTCCTGGGTTTTTATGATTTTTAAGTACCACAACTGTGCTTAAATGACATAAAACAAACAGCTGAATGCCACTTATTACTGTATAATATTATATTATCTGCTGAGGAGACTCAGGTCTTTTGGTGTACAAGGGGCGCTGCTGAAGTCATTCTATGACACGGTGGTGGCATCAGCCATCACTTTTGGAGTGGTCTGCTGGGGCAGTGGCATTACTGCAGCCGATAGGAAGAGACTGAACAAACTGATTAAGAAAGCTAGCTCTGTCCTGGGGCAGCGCCTTGATCCGATGGAGGAGATAGGAGAGAGAAGGACGGTGGCTAAACTGTCATCTCTGCTGGAGTCCGAGTTCCACCCTATGCAGGACATACTGGATGCACTGAGGAGCTCATTTAGCAGCAGACTACATCATCCCAGGTGCACAACCGAGAGGTTTCGTAGGTCCTTCCTACCAACGGCTGTCAGACTGTACAACCTAAGCAGGGCTGCTCGCAGAGATAGCAAAAAGACGTAACAAACTAATAGTTTTTTGAATGCAAAAGATGCAATAGACTTACACAATGGTCCCCTCCGGCATACAACTAGGAACATACCGGTCGCTATGGAGGGTGAGAATATGTATGGGCACATAATCATACCATGTAGGATAACTAAGTAGACGGTTATGCTGTTTCATCCCATCTAGCAACAATGCTCTGCACTGTGTGTGTTTATATATTTACATATTTATTCCATCTAGCTACAATGCTCAGCACTGTGTTTTTATATATCTACATATTATTCCATCTAGCTACATTGCTCCGCACTGTGTGTGTTTATATACTTGCATATTTATTACACCTAGCTGCAATGCTCCGTACTGTGGGTGTTTATATATTTACATATTTATTCCATCTAGCTACAATGCTCTGCACTGTGTGTTCATATACTCATATATTTATTCCATCCAGCTACAATGCTCTGCACTGTGTGTCTGTGTGTGTGTGTATATTTATTTTATAGTAATATGTTCATATGTATATTAGCCGCTCTTGCTTGCTTGTTTTTTTCTTGCCTTCTGATTGTTGCTCTGAGTGTTGCTATCCCTGTGCTGTTGCAATCCTGGAATTTCCCCGTTGTGGGACTAATAAAGGCTTATCTTATCTTATCTTATCTTATAATATTGACTTATGTTCCAAGAAGATAGCATTCCTAAAATATTCCAACAAGCATTATCCATCACATGCTTTAACACTTAATCAAATTAAAATCAGTTAATTTTATCTATTCCATAATAGAAATAAAATTCCAACATACCATTACTTTTTATAATTTCAGCATTCATTTCAGATCACCAGTTTCAATCTCCATTGAGACTTGAGCAGTTCATTTTGCACAATCACTGATGCAGCCAAGTCTTAGAAATATTCAAAAGTTAGGAGTCAATGTCCACTGTGCACTGTCAATTTCAAACTGTTTGGAATCATAAAAGGGAATGGTTAACTTTTATTACCGTTTCCTCCCCCGCGCAGCCCAGCTCATACAGCCGTTGTACGCCGCCAGTAACAGAGAGTTAATGGCTCTCCACGTGGCCATACGCCACTTCCAGTCCTGCCTGAAAGGGCGCAGCTTCACTGCGTTCGTGGACCACAAGCCGCTAACGTACTTAATCTTCCTGGAAGATAAAATAAAGCGGAATTCGGCGAATTAGCAGAAAATCACATCCCTGAGAACACGCCGCCATGAATCTTTGAAAAAGCATACAACGGGCTGCACGGTGGCGCAGTGGTTTAGCACTGTGGCAGCACAGTTTTACCCTCGGCCGGGGGACCGCGGGGATCATGAGATCGTGGGTTCGATCCCAGCCCCCGACCAACAGTGAGCTGTGTGGAGTTTGCATGTTCTCCCCGTGTTGCGCGGGTTTACTCCGGGATTTCTCCGGTTTCCTCCCGCATACCAAAACATGTAGGTTTAGGGCGCTCGCGCACGCAGCGACCAGCAGCCGGTGGCTTGTCACCAGACTGCAAACCAAGTCTACCTACGGGTACAAATAAGTAAAAACGAGCCATTTGATTGGTCCAATCGTTTGCAACTATCCAATCGCAGGGCTGTCAAGCTACTGCAATACAGCAGTAGCTTGAACACAACACATCTGGGTTATCGCGGGAGACGACTTCCGGGGAAGCGCCGAGCCCTTATGTAATCGTGTTGATTTTCGCTAAAATCGGTAACAATAAAGTACCTTACCCCCCCTAAAATTTTCTCAACAGATTTAGACGATTCACAGAAATGATCAATTTGAAAATAAATCGGCGGAAATCCGCGGATCGGCGGAAAATTGCCATCCCTGCAGAATTCATCCGGCTGCTTCTGTCTTTTGTCACATCATCAATAAACACAAGTGACCCAGTGCCATTGGAAGCCATGCATGCCCATGCATCACACTGCCTCCACCATGTTTTACAGAAGATGTGGTGTGCTTTGTATCATGAGCTGTTCCAATTCTTCTCCAAACTTTCTTCTTCCCATCATTCTGGTACAGGTTGATCTTAGTCTCATCTGTCCAAAGAATGCTGTTCCAGAACTGGGCTGGCTTCTTCAGGTGTTTTTTGGCAAAGTCAATTCTGGCCTTTCTATTTTTGAGGCTGATTAATCGTTTGCACCTTGTGGTGAATCCTTTGTATTTACGCTCATGAAGTCTTCTCTTTATGGTAGACTTAGATACTGATACACCTACTTCCTGGAGAGTGTTCTTCACTTGAGTGGATGTTGTGAAGGGGTTGTTCTTCACCGTGGAAAGGATTCTGCGATCATCCACCACTGTTGTCTTCTGTGGACGTCCAGGCCTTTTTGAGTTCCCAACCTCACCAGTGCACTCTTTTTTTCTCAGAATGTACCAAACTGTTGATTTGGCCACTCCTAACATTTCTGCTATTGAGTTCTTCTTCTTCTTCTTCTTCTTTTTTTTTTTTTTTTTCAGCCTCAGGATGGTGTTTCACCTCCATTGAGAGCTCCTTTGACCGCATGTTGTGTGTTCACAGCAACAGCTTCCAAATGCAAACGCCACACCTGGAATCAACTCCAGACCTTTTAACTGCTTAATTGATGACAGGTTAACGAGGCGAGAGCCCATGCAGCCTTGTTTTTTTTTTTTTGCAGCCTTCTGAGTCAATTGTCCAATTACTTTTGGTCCTTTGGAAAAGAGGCGGCTACGTATTAAAGAGCTGTAATTCCTAAACCCTTGCTCCAATTTGGATGTGAATACTCTCAAATTACAGCTGAGAGTCTGCACTTTAAGCCCATATTGATTATATAATTGTATCCTGAATATGTTTTTGTAAACAGCTAAAATAACAAAACTTGTGTCATTGTCCAAATATTTTTGGGACTAACTGTATATGGGTTTCACTTTCTGAAATGAGTGACAAAAAGTATTGAACTTTTTCATGATATTCTAATTTTTTGAGATGTACCTGTATGTCTGTTCACGTTAGCAGTTGCCTAGACTACAGAAAAACAAAGAAGCCAGACTATGATGATAACGACAACGGCCCAGAATGCAGCGCGGCATGATATCAATGCCCATTCTCTATTGTCATATTACAGATTTTACCCTGGAGTGTAAACAGGGAACGAGGTGAGATCAGAGAGTGCATACTTTTTAAGTTTAAATAATGGCTCAAAGAAAACTACTCTGATTTTTTTTTTCTGCTCCGGAGCTCTCCAATCATTGTCTATGTGGAAAGCTTTGTGGTGCATTTGAGGCAGGTCACGCGTGATTTTTTTTCAGCTGTTGAACTGAATCAACTAAAAACTTTTAAAGGAGCAGATGTGTGCGTCATATAAAAGATTCAGCAACTAAATGATATATTTTTCGCTTCAAAAATCACTTTCGCTGTTTCATTTCATGGTGTTGAATCCATCCATTGTTTACTTCCTTGTTCTTGCAGGCCAGGCAGGAGGAGTCTTTCATGAACGACTTGTCCAATAAAAGCAGCTCCTTCCGGAGCTCCAGGTTTGCGAGGCTGTAATAGGCTGTAGAAGGCTAGTAGAGCTACCAGTCAATGACGTGTACGTGATTCGGAAGCGGAGGATGAAATGGCCGCCATTTCCTAACCCTGGATTTACACCAACTCCAGATGCAGTATGGTATGGCTGCGATCCAGCCTCCACAGCAAATAGTTCCCAGTCTCATCAATTTTCTAACCCCCACCTGATCCAGACCACTGCGGAACGAATCCGGCTTGTCAGATTCAGTTCGCTAATGAAACGCAACAAGTCTATTTTGATTGATGCCGGATCCAATCCGCTAGAAAATCCTGCGGTATCTTGTGGTATTTAATAGCCGTTTGTTCATTAATGTACAGAGCTACCAGAGGACTGACCCCTACTGTAGCTTTCACTACTTACAGTAACTGTGTGGCTTAGGGTCAGAAAAATGGAGATAGGTGCTGCCCCTATACACCACATGGTGTCCCACATGCTGTGGAAGGGATTAACTAGCTGTTCATTAAAAACGATTTAAGGATAGTCCGTTATTTTCTGAGGTCTACTTCTCCACAACTGTGTCAGACAAGATAAAAACTTGACTGAACATACAAACGCTTCATAGAATAAAAATTAATGGGCTACTTACATTTTATTTAGAGCCCAAAAATCCAGGTAAGGAGCCACTACATCACACTTCCTTGTTGTTATCAAATGATCGCTTCATCTCGGTCACTCTCAGGTCTTTCTCAAGATCTTGTGTTATTTTGTATAATTCTCGTGTGATCTTGTTTTTCAAACTCTGTTCTCATTCATGCCGCTGCAAAACACAAACAGAGCTGGTAGGGATGAATGCAAGGGGCCATCCGCACTGCATCGGACTGCATCCGGAGTCGGTGTAAATCCTGGGTAAGTGATTCAGTACAGTTCGTTCACCCAAAACAACTAGTAATCTCAAACAAAGCATTCATGAATGTTCCAACTCTACTAAAAAGAACATACATCTACATTCAACTTCTGTGGCCCTACCTGTCTTGGAGTGGAGGTTCCCAGTGGCCAGCAGATATTCAAAAGGTTTAGTCAGATCAGTGCCCATGTTGAACATCTTCATCATGTTCTCAGGGGTCCATTCTCCAACCAGTTTGTTGCCTCTTTTGTCAATTGACAACTTCACAGACCTCAACCAGGCAGTCATTCGCTCCTGAGGAAAAAAAAGCTTTGGGGAGTTAAATCACCACTTAAAGATTTAATCAAATTAGGGATCATTGGAAATCCTCTATGTTTTAATTTAGTGATTAGACCAGGGGTGTCAAACTTATTTTAGTTCGGGAGCCACATATGGCCCGATTAAATCTTAAGTGGGCCAGACCAGTAAAATAATAGCATAACCTGAATAATAACTCAAAATTTCTTTGTTTTAGTGCAAAGAAGCACATTATGAAATATTTACATTTAATGAACCACTCTTTTACAAAAAATTATGAAAAACCTACATTTTTTAAAGAAAAAAAAAGTGCAATTTCAACAATATTATGCCTCAGTTAATCATTTATATATGTGCATTACAACCAACATATCACAATGGATCTACAAAGACACAAAATAGGAAGTCACGGGTACCTGTAAGTATTTGACAAAAACTTGTCAAGATCTAGAAATTTTAAATTTCCATACATTTCCACATCAGTCATTAATCCTAACCACCTGAACTGACACATGACACCATACAGACTAAAGCCATTAAGGAAGAAAGTTAAGTTATCCTGCTGACTGTAAATGTATAAAATACATACACAGGAATCCATGAAAGGCATGTGGAATAGGGCGCGCACATTCCTGCCTTCTGCTGTTCAGTTCTGGGTCTCATTGTTGTGTCTGCTATTCTTAATAAAACAGTGTGACACCCAGTGTACAAACTGGAAACAGCAGTCACTTTATTGAAAAATGGCAGCTTATGTTTTTCCTCTTTTTTTAAACTTATTTTTTGTTTTCTTTTGAGAGAACAAAAAAAGAAAAGAACACATGAACAGTGGAAAGGTGCATCATACAATCATCATTATACAGCAATAATTATAATATAATAGGTCCTTAATACCTTAATGTCCAGCTGTGGTGGTAGTGTTGGCGTCCTCGTCTTGGCTTCTAAAGTCTATCCATTTTTCCCATTTCTCATCGAATTCTGTCTCCTTCAGTCTACAGTTTGTGTGTCATTTTTTCCATTACAAAAATCTCATCTACAATGCACATCCACTGCTCCCGAGTCAGAGGTTCCACTTTGTACCAAAGTCTTGTTATTGCTTTTTTTACTTGCCGATAACAATATTTTAATAATAAGATAGTCATCCTCTTTCTGTATGAAAGACCCTTGTGTCAAATTTCCTAAGTAAAGTGTTTTACATGATTTAGGTTATCCCATATCTTATTATTTTTTCTTAAATTCGGCTATATTTTATCCCAATATCCTTTATCTTTTGGCAAGACCATTTGGGGCTGCACGGTGGCGCAGTGGTTAGCACTGCGGCAGCACAGTTTACCCTTGGCCAGGGGATCGTGGGATCGTGGGTTCGATCCCAGCCCCCAACCAACAGTGATCTGTGTGGAGTTTGCATGTTCTCCCCGTGTTGCGTGGGTTTACTCCGGGATTTCTCCGGTTTCCTCCCACATGCCAAAAACATGCATGTTAGGTTAATTGGCTGTTCTAAATTGTCCCTAGATATCTGTTTCCTATAGGCCCTTAGAATAGAGGGTTAGTATTAATGAAAGCGCTTTGAGTGGTCTTTGTGACTAGAAAAGCGCTATATAAGTGCAGGTTAGTTAGTTAGTTAGTTAGTTAATATGTGTGCATGGTCTACATTCACGTGTCCACATGATCTCCAGCATGGTTGCTGATTTGATACTCCGTTCCTAATCTTTGGAGTCATAAAATATCAAATGATATTTTTCCAGTTGATTTCTCTCCAGATCCTGGAGCTAGTGGATGTGCACTGCATTTTGCAGATATTAAACCACTCTTCCTCAGTTATTTGTTCCTTCAACTCTTTTCCCCATTTTCTTTGATATACAGAGAGGAAATATTTTTACATGACATCAAACCTCTGTACAGAGCTGAGATTACTCTGCATTTCCTTCCCCTATAGGCCCTCTCAAACACCTCAACAGCCTCATTTGTTACATCTGTTTTTATCTCCTTCTCATAGTAATCGCTAATTTGTAGGTACCGATAGCGATCATGGTCATCTAATTGAAATTTTTCCTTCAGTTTTTCAAAACTCTGCAGCTTGCCCCGGTCACCCATTGTGCAGATTGCTGTGATGCCTTTATTCGCCCATTGCTTAAACCCTTTATCATTGATACCGGCTAAGAACCTTGAATCCTATGCAAACCAGCTCAAAATCTTTGTGCCTTTCTCTAATTTATATTTCCCCACCACCATGTTCCATATTTCCATTGTGGTTTTGGTTATTGGGTCCAATTGGTAATCTAGTACTCGGTGGAGAGACTATGTCTCCCAGCTAGTCTGGGAACGCCTTGGTATCCCCTCTGAAGAGCTGGAGCAGGTGGCTGGGGAGAGGGAAGTCTGGGCTTCTCTGCTTGAACTGCTGCCTCCGCGACCCGGACCTCCGGAAAAGCGGTAGAAGATGGATGGATGGATGGATGGATGGATGGTAATCTAGTTTGCCCAATAGTCCTTTGTGTGCTATTAAATTTCGTACTTGCATATTTTTAGTTCCTATTTCTAAGCTTTTCCATCTTGCGATGTACTCGTCCCTGCACCAGTATATCAAAGGTCTGATTTGTGCTGCACAGAAATATTCCTTGAGGCTCAGTAAAGCCAAACCTCCTGTGTCCTTAGGGAGCTGCAGTTTTGCATCTGATCCTGGATTTCTTTCCTCCCCATATAAATCTTGATATCCACTTATCCCATTCTATAAATTGTTTTTCGGGATCATCACTGGAGGGAACTGGAACAAATATAAGAGCCTTGGTAAAATATTTATCTTAATTCGCTCTATCCTTGAGCTGAAATCCAAATACATAATTGACCATCTCTCCATATCTTTCCTAATGTCCTGATTTATTTTTGTGTAATTTGCATTATACAGTTTTATCTACCCCTTTTGTAACATTAACTCCTAAATATTTTATAGATTTGTTGTTCTACTTGAGCTTATACATTTCTCTTATCTCTTGTGAAGGACAATAATTTATTGACAGAATCTATGTTTTTGTGACATTAATTTTGTATCCTGAGTATTTTCCATAATTCTCTAACAATTTCACTGTTTTTGGAAAGCTTTTGTTAGGTTGTGTTAAAAAGATTAATATATCATCCGCGAATAACCCTGCCTTATGCTCCTCATCTCCTAGCTTCACCCCTTTTATTTCTTCTTCCTGTCTAATCATCTGAGCTAATGGTTCAATAAACAGTGTGAAGAGGCAGCAGCCCTGTCTTGTTCCCCTTTCAAGGATGAATTGTTTTGTTAAATTACCATTTATTTTGATCCTTGCCAAGGGTTCCTGGTATATTGATTTAATACAATTCACAGATTCCTTATTAGATCCAAATTTTTCCAGTACCTTATACAGAAATGACCAATTCATGCTGTCAAACATCTTTTCTGCATCAGTGCTTACCAAAATTGCACTCTCCTTTCTCTTATATAATATATATATATATTCTATAACATGTAGACTCCTTATATTATCTTGCATTTGCCTTTCTTTAATAAAACCCGTCTGATCTTCATCAACCAGAACCTGCATAAATTTTTCCAGTCTCTTAGCTATGATGGAGGTATAAATCTTATAGTCCACATTCAAGATGGATATTGGCCTGTAATTGGAGCAGTATTCTTTATTTTTACCTTGCTTTGGAATTACTGAAATGATAGCCTCTTTCCATGAAGGGGGAATCTTGCCCGTTTTATGAGTATAGTTAAATGACTCATACAATAAAGGAATTCCTCCCCAAAAATTTCCCAGATTTAGCCCGACTAACTGCCTTTTCTATCTCTTCTACTGTTACTTCTGAAGTCAGCACTGCATTCTGTTTTGAACCTATAGCTGGTAAATCTAATTTGTCTAAAACTCCCTCAAGTCCTCTTCTCCTGCCAAAAAAGGCTGTGTGTACAATTTTCTATAATACTTCTCAAATACCTTTTCTATTTCTTCTGGTTCATATAGAATTTTATTGGTTACTGGATCCCTTATTTTATGTATATTGCTGAATGCTTGTTGTTTATTTGTCTAGCCAGTAATTTAGTCGCTTTAGATCCTCCCTCAAAGTAAGTCTGTTTTATAAACCTTGCTTTCCTTTCAACCTCTTCCAACAGGATATCGTCTATTTTTTTCCTAATTTCTTTAACCTGGTTAAGTGTCCCTGAGTCTTTAGTTTATGTTGTTGTTCCAATTCTTTCAGTTTTTCTGTGTTTCTAATCTGGCTTTTTTTTTGCAAATGTTGTGTAAGAAATCAGTCTCCCTCTTATTACAGCTTTGAAAGCATCCCACAGAAATGTTGGATCTACCTCCCCGTTATCATTTTCCTCCCTATATCTATTATTTCCCCTTTTAATTCATCTGCTAGGCCCTTATCATTTAGTATACCTTCATTGAGTCTCCATACTGTGTTTTTCCTCGTACCGTTGAGATGGATTTTTAGGTAAATTGTGCTATGGTCTGACACATCAGTTACCCCTATCCTGCACTCCCTCACTCTGTACATATCACCTTTATTCATTACAAAGTAATCAATTCTGGAGTACACTGTGTGTGGGACTGAACAGTGGGTATAGTCCTGATTAAGTGGGTGAAGTTCTCTCCATACATCTAATATATCCATCACTGTTATCATGATATTCATGTACCTATGAAGTTTTTTTGCTTCCCTTCATACTTGTGTCTAATCTATAATTCAGTATCACATTAAAGTCCTCGCCACATATCAATGTTCCTTCCATTTCTGAATTTATAAGATCAAATATTTTCTCAAACAAGAGTTTTCCACTTTCTGGAGGGGCATACACATTAAACAATGTCACAGGATGGTTTTCTAAATGACCTTTTATCATGACAAACCTTCCCTCCTTATCCCCAATTTCCTTAGCCAATTCGAAATTTGTCATGTTAGAAATCAGTATCATTACACCCCTCTTATGATTTTGTCCAAAGGAACTGAAAAATGAATTCCTGTAGCCATCCATCCATCCATTCATCTTCTTCCGCTTAATCCTTTTCAGGTTGCAGGAGGGGCTGGAACCTATCCCAGCATCTTTGGACAAGGCAGGGTACACCCTGGACAGATAGGCTAACTTTTTAAACTTCATGTGCTCCTCCAGTGTCAAGTGTGTCTCCTGTAAAAAAAATAACTTGCATCTTTTCTTTTCTGAACTTAGCTAAAGCTTTGTCTCTTTTTTTTGACATTAAGCCGTTGATATTCAGTGACACCACCCTAATATCATTATGTTGCATAATTTGTGTCCCTTAGAATGGTTTCTACCACCTCTACTGTAACATCTTCAACCAACCTTTTCCTATGAACAAAATATGAACACATACAATAACTGAACTCCCCAGCAAAAAAGGGCCTTGATCCCCCTAGGCCCTGTCTCTCTGTTGGTGAGAGTGAGGGATGACCTTTTGTGCACAAAGCCCCCCCCCAGTGGTTAGGGGAAAACCTGGAAGAGGCCTCCCCATGCTACTAGATAAGTCCAACAATCCCCGGTTTCCTAGTTCTCCCTGTCGATTCGTATGTAAACCCTGTGTAGTAGGATGGAATTGCTGCAGGGTCCCTGTGCCTGTGGCAGACGCTCATGGGTGATTTACTATAAAGGCAGGTGCGTGTGCCTGGTTTGCTCTCTCTCTGATACTCTGTGCGCACTGCGCTTCCTGGTTGGGCATCGTCATTACTGCTGCAGGCTGTCGCTCCCCCAGTCTGCTCTCTCTGAGGCTCAGTGTACGCTGCACTTCCCAGTTAAATGTTGTTACCACTACTACTGCAGGCTGTTGTTTTCTGTTGCTGCCCGTCGTGCCTCACTACTGGGTCAGCACAGTAACAAACCGCTGGTGGACTCGCACTGTCTCATTGGTGCAGTAATTCTACCGCTGATTGGAGTTGCAGGTCGTCACCTGTTGTGCTCTCCTGCGCTGCATGCCCATTCACCAGAGGCTCGCACTAACACTGCTGTTTTACCTCTTGGAGACTTATATTTATTTTTAAGATTTATCTGTGTGAGACCCACCTTGATGCGGGTGGTTTCTTATTCCATTTTAGAGGTTTTATATTATTAACTGAGGTCACTTTTATTTTGGGACCTGTTGGAAAAAATATTTTGGGGAGGGCTTATTGCCTTTTTGGCCCTTTTAAGAGGCTTTAGTTTGTTTTTAATATAATATTCTGAAAACTGTGTGCTCTTTCAAGAGCAGATTTCTCCAAATGGTATGTGAGCAAGTTGATGTTTTTCTGTATTGGAGAAATTTAATTAACTTGCTCCATTGTTTATGGGTTGATTTTGTTTATTTGTAATTTTATTATTTTAAGTAATTAGTTACTTGTTCTTTTTGTTTAAATTGATTTTGTCTTTTCCTTTTAGAACTGAAGGCCTACGGTGGTGGGATTAGTTGCCATTGGTGGTCGCATCCCTTTGTACTGTGTGTTGCACCTTGGACTTCGGCCATCAGTGTGTGCGTGTGTGTGTATGTGGGGGGGGGGGGGGTTAAGATTCTCCACAATAAGTCTCAAACGTCTCAGTGGAACCCTTCTATTGTAGTAAATAAAAAATAAGCCCCAGATTGGCAACTGGTGTCTCACATTCAAAAATAAAATCCAAGTGTAAACATAGGATAAATTCTTAATCAAATTATCTCTCTGCAAAAAACTTCTTTCAATATGAAAGAGAAAAAATGGATATTCTATCCGTTACGTCTTGGTGGCTCTATTTACGCACCCAAGCTCTGTATTGAATTTAACTTAAAAACAGGAGATATTTTGTTCCTCTTTGGTTCCATGGGGGTTCGTCCCCTCTTACATCCCCTCTCCCCAGTCCTCATCTTCGTTTAATCATCATTTAAACTCTTGTGGTCTTTCGCTCGGCTCCCTGCATCTTGATTGTGATTCTCCAGTGTGGCGGTCCCCCAGTTTATCCCCAGCTTCTCTCTGACGCATTTCCATGGTGATGCTCTCAGGATCCTCTCCTCCAACGAGGGTCCGCTGCTGCACCCCACCTGTATCTCCAGCCCTCTGCTCCTCATGTCCCGTGCGGCATCTTCGGCGCTGTTGTAGATCTGGGCTCCATCTGACCAGTGAATTCTTATTCTGCTGAGTGGCGTCTGGAAGCAAATCTTTTTGTCTTTCAAAGTCTTTTTAATCTCAGAGTAGGATTTGTGTTTCTTCATCACCTTGGTGGGATAACTGTGGTCAAAAAATATCTGTCTCCCATCGACTTGCACTTTATTTTTCCAGGCTTTGGCCAAGATGTTTTCTTTGGTCTCGTATTTCAGAAAATTGACCACTATGGACCTTGGAGTTGCTCCAGGTGATGGTTTCTTTCCAAGGCTTCTGTGTGCCCACTGTATGTGTAGTTCGGTTCCCTTCGGTAACGCGAGCTCCCGGCGTAGGAGCCCGTCCACCAACTCTGGCATGGATTCGTTGTCCTGTTCAGCCACGTTATAAATTCTCAGGTTGCAGCGTCTTCCGTGCCCTTCTACTTCTGTCAGCTTCTCTTGCAGTTTCGTTTGCTGTTTTAATAAAGTGACGATGGCCTCTTTAGCTGCCATGTTCCACTCTTCTAATTCCGTTATCCGTTCCTGCGTTGTATTTCCGCGACAGTTTTTCCAGTTTTCTGTTAAATTCCTCTTTAAAAACCGGTAAACTGATGTCCCGTATTTCTTTCGTGATAACAGTTAGCCCTTCTGAAAATGGGCGGCGTTAGCTTATTTCGCCATTTTGTTCGCTTGCTAGCTCGTCTTCAGATTTGTGTTCTTCTTGGTCTTTAGACATTTTTTCCCTTAAACTTCTCTGCTTTTGTCCCCCACTCATTTCGTGTTAATTTAAAAGTCGTGTTCTCGCTCCTTTCATAGTTTTGGGGGAATTATTATCTAGTCGACTCAGGTGCTCTATTCTATGCAGCCATCTTGCTCCGTGCCCCGGAAGAAGTCCCAGCTTATGTTTTTCACACTTTGCAAATTCATCCTGTAGGCCGGTTTTGGCCCACGGACCACATGTTTGACACCTCTGGGTTAGAATTTTCTCAGGTACATTTTTCAGGCCAAATACAAAAACATGGCATATACTCAAGTACACTGACTGTCTTGTTTTTCAATAATTAATTTTCAGTTTCTTTTCTTGTCAGACAAAAAGGTAGAAGATGTTAGTTTTTTACCTTAACATGTTTCAACTGACACCTGCAGTCATCTTAAGAAGCATCAGCTGATCGCTGTGACGTGTCGTTTATCAGCTGTTTTCCTTAGGCATGGACAGCCTGATGGACCCGACAGATTTACCTTGCCAGCCATGCCTCCCGTCGCCAGGTGGTCTCTGGAGGATGAAATCCCAGGTGTGGGAGAGCATGAATGCTCCCTCATCCCAGTTCATGGTGTCCTTTGCACGTTTTCTGATTTCTATGGCTTCCTTGATCCAGCGTTTGAGTTTATTACCCTCCGATCCAATGATTTTTGTGTTGTCCCAGTCCATGATGTGCCTGTTCCTTTTGCAGTGATCCGATATTGCCGAGTTCAGGGTTTCTTGCTCTTCCTTTTCTTTTTGTGATCTTGTAAGTCGTCCTAGTGTTTCCTTTTTCGCATTCCTTCTGGTGTCCTTTCTTTCTTGTGTTGAGTGTTCTTCCTGTTTCCTCGACGCATGTCCTGTCACATGATCTGCATGGAATTTCATATAATATGTTGCATTTTTTGTCCTGTTCCATTTTATCTTTGGGGTGGACTAGTAGCTGTCTTATTTTTATGTGTGGTTTAACTGCTGTGCTGATTTTGTGTTTTCTTATGATCCTTTGCATTGGTTGGTTCCGTTATCCCTCGGATGTGTGGTATGGTTATCATGGTCTTGTTTTTCGTTTCAGCTTTTGGTGTTTGTTTTGTTTTCTGTTTATCTTCTTTGTTCTTGACCTGCTTTTTTCCTTTGTTTATGGTCCATACTGGAGATCGTCAGCGTGTAAAAACGGGATGAGGACGCATTCATGCCTTCCCACACCTGGGATTCCATCCTCCAGAGACCACCTGGCGATGGGGGGTGTGGCCAGCGTGTTGGATCTGATAAATGACACGTCACAGCAATCAGCTGACGCTTCAGAAGATGACTGCAGGTGTCAGTCGAAACATGTTAAGGTAAAAAACAAACATCTACCTTTTTGTCTGACAAAAAAACTGAAGATTAAGATGACATATTTTAGATGAAATTTGGTCACTTCAGTGGTTTACTGAGCCCTAAAAATCCAGGGTTTCCTCTGGTAACATTTCCGTGTGGCGAGCCACCACCCTTGGAATCATGCCGCCACGCCTAAGATATATTCATTTAAGAAAAAAAAAATATGAAAGAAAAACGCTCCGCAAGCGTGCATATGAACAATGTGCGTGACGGTCATCCATGCGGAAGCGCCCCGCCCGCCTGGCATCCGCATGACTGTTTCAGTCTGCAGGCAGTGTCTCTCTAGCATTGCTGTCCGAGAGAGACATTAACTTATTAAAGTACATTAAACGCGGGAAACAAAGCAGAAGAGGTATGTAAGCAGTGGAGGCATTTATGGTGGTTTTAACCCGCTGATAACGGCAACAATATTGAAGAGTCGCTTAGCTAACAGGTGGGGTTAGGATTCACTGCAGGGAAAGGCAAGAGTGACTGATGAATCGCTGAGGACTTACTTCACTTAACTAATTTATGTTCATTATTATGCCCCTGACTGAAATTCATGAAGTCAACAAATAATCTGTCAACAGCCTTCAGACAAACTAAACGTGCCAACATTTAACTGTTTGACTGCCTGAGGTGCTCCATCACACCATCAACCTCCACTCCCTCTAGTGGTCAAGGTTTTTTCAAGAAAATATTCAGTTCAGATGTTAGATTTCCAAAGCTATAACTTTAAAGTGGTAAGAGATAATGGCTTACTGTCAATTAGAAAGATGTAGAATATGATCCAAAGTTTGAAATAGGAGTAAATTTACGCATCTAATTTGTATAATGCCATGGCAGCCATATCGAATTACATAACTTTCAGTCAAAAGTGGACTTTGGACATATTTACACAAAGGATGGTTTTGTTTTTTTGTCACCATTTTTTGTTTTGGGTTTTTTGTTATCTTCAAAGTATATGAAAGAATAATTCCATATTAACTGTTTCAGTGTGACTGTCGCCATACTGCAACATAACCCCTAGTGGTCAACAGTGGTAAAGATTTTTTTCAAGAAACTAGTCAGATCAGATGTCAGAACTTTCCAAGGCTATAACTTTAAAGTGGTGAGAGATAATGGCTTACTGTCAACTAGAAAGATGTAAAATATGATCCAAAGTTTCAGATAGGCGTGAATTTACGCATCTAACTTGCATAATGCCGCGGCAGCTGGCGTGGTCGATCCGTTTTCATCCATCGTGGTCATTATTTTCTGTTCTGTCGGTCATTTGAGCTCTCTCCCACATCTAGACACTCATGATTATTCCACATGAATTTTGTTTGTATTCCCCAGCAATTTTTCGAGTATGACACAGTTTTATGTGATGGTACATGATGGTGCATGGCGGCCATATTTGCTTTCTGGGCTCAAAGAAGGAAAACAGGAAAAGGAAATAAGGATTTGTTCTTCTTGGGTGTACTATGTGTCATCCATGAGTCCTCCAACACGTGCCTGCCACCTTCTGAACTGGCACGATCAGTACATGCCGTAAGTACAGCTGGGGAGTTAAAGGGATGTTAGAATCAGTTGACAGGCGCAGTACCGCACTCTGCCACTAGGGGCACGCAAAATCTCACACTCAAAGGGTTAATGCTCTAATTGTGGGATTATATATGTGATATATTGCAATCATTATATTGTATATCATCATTTAATCTCATATTGGCCTGGGGTCTCAGCTTCAAGTGACTGTGTTTGTTACAAAGTATAAATACAGCTGCATCTGTTAGCACCTGCCTTTGTTGATGCCGTGAGTTTCCTGCGTGACGCGTCTTATACAGCAGCATTGTTTTCCTGCCTGAATTCCCACTGTAAAGGTTCCTGCGTGGCACGTCCCCCGGAGATAGGAAGGGACACAGGAAGAGACAGGATGGCGTCCCTTGGACGTGTGATGAAATACTCTGCTGTGACCAAAGACACTGAGCAAACTGCCAGGAACATTTGCTGCCGTTTCTCTTTTAACATCTCGCTTAAAAGGACTGTGTAGTCATGTAAGAGGTAGACTGGTGTGTGTACGGTGAAGCTCTGAGACCGCTGCTATATCAATTTCCGTTGGCCAATGAATTAAATCTACCCATATCTGAAGATCTGTCTGGCTTATTGACTGCCTTCATCAAGGATATTTTAATATTT
Source organism: Pholidichthys leucotaenia (assembly GCA_020510985.1). NCBI lineage: Eukaryota > Metazoa > Chordata > Actinopteri > Cichliformes > Pholidichthyidae > Pholidichthys > Pholidichthys leucotaenia. Next base: position 281,624,772 of record CM035841.1, read on the forward strand.
TTTCTAACAGTATATGAACCAGAAACTCAGTACAATGTAAACAAATTTGTTGGACTTACCCCGCTGGCCAGGCGGCTTGTTTTTGTCCATTTTCGTCACTATTTTATCTTCTCTCGGTCATTTTCACTTTCTCTCCCACATCCAGAAACCGTTATGATTATTCCACCTCAATTTCGCTTTTATTCCACCGCAATCTATCTTATATGATGAAACGGAACCGGCGTGATTGTTCTGTCCAGTCACATGGCGCTGGGGTCGATGGCAGGTGAAGATCAACCTGCTTCGCCCACCCTCTGTTATAACAAAATGTTGATATTTACCTTCATAAGCTAAATAATCTCTTTTTAGAATCATAGTTGACAAATTTGGGAGCAAATACCTCCTCCGTCTTGCAATCGAGCACATCAACATTTGTTTACAAACTCTTCTTCTCTGGTGTCCCAGAAGTGAGGTTTTTTTTTTTGGGGGGGGGGGTATTTGGGAGCCATTAGTCCTCCAAGGAAAGTGCAGTAGGTTATACATGTCTGCCACCTTGTGAGGTGGAATACTTAGTACAACTGGGGATTTATTATGGTTTATGGCCACATCACATGACAGTCGCGGAACTGTGACACAGACACTCCACAGCGCTATCTGTCCATGAAACCAAGACTGACAAAGGGTTAAAGGGCTGATGACACAATTTTGACATTTTTTACGATGTTGTGTAAACCCAAAAGTCATTGTCGATGATCAATATAATATTTACAACTGCGCCTGCATAAACTAGTTGTCATCAAAAAACTGCAGCCACTGACTGGACTGTGGTGCTGCCCACCAAATTAAGGGCGGTACCCCCATGACGTAAGCGGGAGAACGGACACCGGTGTTGTTGACTGGAATGACAGCAGCTTTGTAGCTCACAGTTTTCTGGTTTCTTGTTTTAATTTTACGGCTATGCCTTTGCGTTGTGTCACAGGCTTGGATGAACAGCAGGCCATGAAAGACCACATCACACGCTTCAGCTCCAACTGTCATAAGCCTCCTCGTGCACTTTTACACAGGAGGAGCGCACGAGGAGGGGAAGGATTAATGGATTTACGCACAGCTTTGACCTACTTTCTGTGAACTTGACCTACTTTCTGTCAACTACGGCATGTGTGGAATGGAGACTGCAGCAACATTCAGCTTATTTAAACAGGACAGCCTCCGTACAGGACCTTGTGTGGCTCTTGTCTCCGTGATTTTTGCCCGTGTTCGAAAAACCACGTTCAAACAAGCAATGCACTATGCAGTAGTTGTTTCGCTCTCGGAGCTCAATTGTCAGGATCAAACACACTCCACTCAGAAAGAAATAACACCCTTTGTGCCCTTTCAGTGCTCACTGTCACAGCTGTATTTAGCAAGGAGTCCAAACACCATCCATCCATCCATCCATCCATCTTCTACCGCTTTTCCGGAGGTCCGGGTCGCGGAGGCAGCAGTTCAAGCAGAGAAGCCCAGACTTCCCTCTCCCCAGCCAGTCCAAACACTTCCCCCACTAACTGCCTGCTGGAGTCTGTCTGGAGAGAGAGTGCCCCACATGGTGCTGATGCCGCCAGCACCCAGTGCTATGGAAGCTTCCACCATACCGGGTGCAAACATGCTGTTGGCAATAAAAATACACTTAACTGGAGCTTGCGCCGGGGGGCGCGGGCCAGTCTCTGACTTGGGGGTGGGGTCGCTAGCCTCCTGGTGACTGGGTCCCAGGGGTGGGCGCTGGCCCCGCTGAGGGGGAGGGGGGGGGGGTTCCGGGGTTGTGGGCTCGCCGCACCGGCCGCTGAGCAACCTGGCCTCCCTCGATCGCCCCTCCGGGGGGCGAATGCCTGGCTTTCCTGGGGCTTGCTGACCTCAGACGTTTGTGCCCTGTGGGGGCTGATGGCGATGCCTTGCCTGCTCGGGGTTCCCGGGGGGAGAGCTGCTGTGACCTGCCCCCCGCTTTGTATGGTTCCAAACAAACCACTCACATGCACACACTTATTTTGCACGCGCTCCCATATATATGCACGCAGACATACACGCACAAGTGTCTCTCCTTTAACAGGTGTGGAAACCAGACCCGTATTGAGACATCTTTGGTGGAAGAAGCAGTTTGTCTTTTGTTTGTTTTAGTTGTTGGTTTGTTTGGTTTTTTTGTCTGTTCCCCTCCCTTTTCTTCCCCCCCTCACACACTTCCTTTCCCTCTTCCCCATCCTGTCGGGTCTTCCATGGGTAAAATAATTAAAATAAAGTATTAAAAGTTATTACAGGAGGAGTTTACAACAATATGCAATACATAGTTAGATACTGTATAAGCTCCTCTTGGCAAAGTAAATCTGTTTTGGCACAGTAAGGGTGACAGATCCCTGTTCTGCTTGCCTAGCTGCCTGACAGGACAAGGGGAAAAAAAATACACTTAACATTTAACAATTTATTTATTAATCAATAGGGGGTACATAAGTGAACAACGAGATTTAGCCACACGCACAAAAAATGTGAACACTGCGGCTGCTTGTTATCCTCCATGGTAGGCTTGTCCATAGCATGATATTATATACAGTGGGGCAAAAAAGTATTTAGTCAGCCACCAATTGTGCAAGTTGTCCCACTTAAAAGATGAGGTCTCCAATTTTCATCATAGGTATACTTCAACTATGAGAGACAAAATGAGAAAAAAACAATCCAGAAAATCACATTGAAGGATTTTTAAAGAATTTATTTGCAAATTATGGTGGAAAATAAGTATCTGGTCACCTACAAACAAGCAAGATTTCTGCCTCTCACAGACCTGTAACTTCTTCTTTAAGAGGCTCCTCTGTCCTCCACTCGTTACCTGTATTAATGGCACCTGTTTGAACTCGTTATCAGTATAAAAGACACCTGTCCACAACCTCAAACAGTCAGACTCCAAACTCCACTATGGCCAAGACCAAAGAGTTGTCAAAGGACACCAGAAACAAAATTGTCGACCTGCACCAGGCTGGGAAGACTGAATCTGTAATAGGTAAGCAGCTTGGTATGAAGAAATCAACTGTGGGAGCAATTATTAGAAAATGGAAGACATACAAGACCACTGATAATCTCCCTCGATCTGGGGCTCCATGCAAGATCTCACCCCGTGGGGTCAAAATGATCATGAGAACGGTGAGCAAAAATCCCAGAACCACACGGGGGGACCTAGTGAATGACCTGCAGAGAGCTGGGACCAAAGTAACAAAGGCTACCATCAGTAACACACTACGCCGCCAGGGACTCAAATCCTGCAGTGCCAGACGTATCCCCCCCTGCTTAAGCCAGTACATGTCCAGGCCCGTCTGAAGTTTGCTAGAGAGCATTTGGATGATCCAGAAGAGGATTGGGAGAATGTCATATGGTCAGATGAAACCAAAATAGAAATTTTGGTAAAAACTCAACTTGTCATGTTTGAAGGAGAAAGAATGCTGAGTTGCATCCAAAGAACACCATACCTACTGTGAAGCTTGGGAGTGGAAACATCATGCTTTAGGGCTGTTTTTCTGCAAAGGGACCAGGACGACTGATCCATGTAAAGGAAAGAATGAATGGGGCCATGTATCGTGAGATTTTGAGTGAAAACCTTCCATCAGCAAGGGCATTGAAGATGAAACATGGCTGGGTCTTTCAGCATGACAATGATCCCAAACACACCGCCCGGGCAACGAAGGAGTGGCTTTGTAAGAAGCATTTCAAGGTCCTGGAGTGGCCTAGCCAGTCTCCAGATCTCAACCCCATAGAAAATCTTTGGAGGGAGTTGAAAGTCCGTGTTGACCAGCGACAGCCCCAAAACATCACCGCTCTAGAGGAGATCTGCATGGAGGAATGGGCCAAAATACCAGCAACAGTGTGTGAAAACCTTGTGAAGACTTACAGAAAACATTTGGCCTCTGTCATTGCCAACAAAGGGTATATACAGTAAAGTATTGAGATGAACTTTTGTTATTGACCAAATACTTATTTTCCACCATAATTTGCAAATAAATTCTTTAAAAATCAGACAATGTGATTTTCTGGATTTTTTTTTCTCATTTTGTCTCTCATAGTTGAGGTATACCCATGATGAACATTGGAGACCTCTCATCTTTTAAGTGGGACAACTTGCACAATTGGTGGCTGACTAAATACTTTTTTGCCCCACTGTAATTGTGGTTATCGCAACAGCCCTAAAATAGTGTAAAATTAACATATTCCGGTTACAATCGTGTCTTGTGTTTTCTGCACCCCGCCACCCAGAAAAATATGTTGCCACTGCACCAAGGTCTTTAAGCTAGAGGAAACACTGAAATCTGTTCTTACAATAGAAGAACCAAAGGAGAAAATGGGTATGTGCAAAAAACAAACCAAACAAAAAAAACTCTTGCCTTCAAGAACATCAGGTAGAGCTGACCGGGAGTGAGCACTTCCTGGCACATGATGCTGTCTGGGTTTTCTTCCATGCACTCCTGCTTGGCATATGTGAAAAGCTTCCTGGTCATTAGACACAGCAGGTAGAACTTCTCCAGGCAGGACTTTAGATGGATACAGATGCACTCACTAACAAATAAAACAAAATTTTTTTACTAAATACACACAAAACTGTGTGTTATAAATGGAATCTGTTTTGAGAGCTTACTCTAAAAGGAAGCTGGCACACTGCTCATTTGTGTACCACTCAGGAAGGGCCAGCTTAATCCTGAAGCGCTCTCCGAGGTAATTGAGCACTCTGCTGCGGGTGGTACAGCCTTCCTCCATGACGATGCGTAGCATCTCCGATGCACAGGCCTTGTAGAAAGAATTGTCCTCACGGCCTTTGATCAGCTCCTGGTAGATCTGAAAGTCTGTGAAATCCACCAGGGCCTAGAGTTCAGAACAGAGAAAAATTCATTAAAATTGGCTTGTTGCTTACCACAAAGTGCAATCTGAAGTTAACTGAAGTGTTTTAATCGTTTAATGCTGTGCATGTAATACTCATGGTCATATTACACTACTCACAAAAAGTTATGCATATTTGGCTTTCAGGTGAAATTTATGGAAAATGTAAAAAGTTCACGCTACAGTGATATTATATCGTGAAAGTAGGGCATTTAAGTAGAAGCATGCAATGGTGATTTCCACATCTCAAACAAATTACTGAAACAAAAGCCAACAACAGTGGCGGGCATACCACAACAAAAAATGTCAGTGTCTCAATAACTTGTCATGTGCCCTTGAGTATCAGTTACAGCTTGACAAAGACGTCTCATGCTGTTCACAAATTAACTTATTGTCTGCTGAGGCATGGCATTCCACTCTTCTTGAAGGGCGGCCCTCAGGTCATTGAGGTTGTGCGGCGCAGGGTTATGAGCCTCTACACAGCGACTCAGCTGATCCCATAGGTTTTCTATGGGATTCAGGTCTGAAGAAAGTGCAGGCGACTCAATTTGAGGTACCCCAGCCTCCAGCAGCCACTGCCTAATGATGTAACCTTAAGGACCTGGAGCATTGTCGTCCATGAAGATGAAATTAGGCCTATGTTGTTCATGCAAGGGCACAATGACTGGATTAATGATGTTATTCAGGTAGCATTGGCTTATCACTAACATTCACAAGGTGTAGGGCAGCTCTAGATTGACTAGATACACCTGCCCAGACTGTTACACCACCACCACCAAAGGCTCGTCTGGTGACAACAGTGGCTGATGCAAAAGCGCTCTCCTTGACGACAACATTGTTGTTGGTGCAACATTGTTGGCGGCCACCATTTCTGCTCAACATGAATCCACTTTCATCAGAGAACAACACTGAGGCCCACTGGTCCTTTGTCCAGCATTTGTGACTGTGTGGTTTTTTTCTGCACTGCGGCACCACGAGACAGCTTTTGTTGTGATGTGGCGCATTATAAATAAAGCTGAACTGAATTGAATTGAATTAAATGCTCCCTTGCTCATGCAAGATGATGACGCCTGTGCCTGGTGGTGTGGTCAGGTACCCTTGCAGGTCGTCTAGCACGCAGACCACGCTGATGTGAACAGTTTCAAATGGTCTGACGTGACACTTGGGTGCCTCTCACCTCCCTTAAAAAAGTGCCTGAGGTTGAGTGGCATTCATCATGTGGTTCTGCAGGACACTGTTCACAATGAAGCGGTCATTAGCGTGGGATGTGGCCAAAGGACGTCCACTTCTATGCCTTTCTGTGACTCTTCCAGGTTCTCTGCATCTCCGTTGCAACCTGCTGATGACACTCTGTGACACTCTAAGCTCAGTGGCCACTTCCCTTGGAGAACATCCTGTTTGAAACCTCACAATGGCGAGGTAATGCTCATCAGTTGATAGGTGTCATCTTGGTCTCATGATGTCAAAATGTGAACAGCATGATGAAGAGGACTTTAAATACCAATTCTAATTGAACCAGAAAATTTATTGATTCATGGAAACAAACACCTGTTGTGAATTTTGCCGCTAAGCACCTTGTTAGAACAGCAAGTTATGCAAAAAGTATTGAAACACTGAACAGTTGGGCATGCGCATTCAAAAGGTTGAAGAAAGTCAAAGTAAGTTCACCTGTAAAGGTTATAGTGCATTTTAGGTGCATTCTGAAATTTCACCTGAAAGCCGAATATCCCTAACTTTTTGTGAGTAGTGTATGTGTTCAAAACCCATGAAAACACCATTTAGCAAAATATGAGGCCTTTTAGCTAAGACTTTGTTGGAGCACCTTTTGATTTTAACAGCCAGTCCCTCCAGGACTTCACAAACCATTTCTGTGATTGTTGCAGCCCAAAAAGCCTGAATTTGCACCAGCTTTTCTAAAAAGTTGCAATGTTGGGTTTTTTTGCATGGAAAGTTGTGCAAGGAAGTACAAACCAGTGCGCCACCAGGCGGCACGGTGGCGCAGTGGTTAGCACTGCGGCAGCACAGCAACTCTCCCTTGGCCATGGGATCCCTGGTTCGATCCCAGCCCCTGACCAACAGTGATCTGTGTGGAGTTTGCATGTTCTCCCCATGTCTGCATGGGTTTACTCCGGGAGTTCTCCGGTTTCCTCCCACAAGCCAAAAACATGCAGGTTAGGTTAATTGGAGACTCTAAAAGTAGCCCTAGATGTGAATGTGTGTGCGAATGGTAAAGTGATAGCGCCGTACCGTGGCCGCTTCATCCATCCAGGTGGATGCCCTCAATTTCCCCTCTGGGGATCAATAAAGTATACAAAATCAAAAAAAAAAAAAAAAATTAAGCAGAAACTTCTGCTATACAGAAACTCTTTTTTGCAACAGCAAATTAGGGCTGGGCAATACAATGAATATATTTGTTACATTGATACATTCTAATATCAGCGATACATAAAATGTCTATCGCTGATCTCAAACACTGTCGTGGCAGTGTAAGATGTCAGCTTCTCTCTCACACAGCTGCACCGACCGGCCCCCTGGGCACTGTGGCACAAGCGGTCAGCGCGGAGATGCTGGGGGAGATAAAGGAACAGATATAACTGGTGGGTAAGGTTTGTTTATTTTTTTTAAACACACACAAAATTGTTTTGTCTTTAGCAGCGTTTTTAATGAGAGACATTATTAACATGTGTCTACATCTCCATGTAAACAAGTATAGTGTCACCAGCTGGTTTGAAATAAGACAAAGGTTCATCCTTTCTTGGAGAAGAGCCAAGACCCCCCCCCCCCCCCCGCTTACCTTTCACCTAAAGACCACAGCTTTGAAGCCACATTCCATTGGTAAATTGACTCTTAAATCCCCTCTCCATGCCAGGAACATTTGAAACCCCCCTTGTAAAAATTTGATAAATGTACGTTCCAATGAGACAGTTTGATGTTTTAATAGCCGTCTGAAATTTACCAGATCCACAGACTTGACTATTAAGGTTCCTCACTGAAACTCAAAAGTCCACATTGCCCCCAAATGGACAAGTGAAGTATTATGTCTCATCCTCCAATTAACCATAATCCCACAGGAATTATATTTTTTTTTCTCCTCAAGACTCATTTTTCAGAAGATACTTCTCAGGACACACTGGAAGATTAGGAGTGGACTCCGACATATAATTCTGGTTTGAAATGTTTTATTAATCATTGATTTGAATGCATTCTGTGTTTGAAAATATGTTGCACAGAACTTTATTCAATGCATGTTAATATAGAATGGCATATTTATGGAAATGCATGTTTATTGTAGATAGTAATAATGAAAAATACTAATCATGAATCACTAAAGTTTAGTTTAGCTTATATATACTGTGAATTCCAGTTTATTCCCCCCCCCTTTCTTCATGAAGCTCATGTCTGCTATCTGACTTGCATCAACCAATCACCAACTAGTCTAGTTTATGTGAAGCCTCCTTCATCCTATTGGTCAGTTTCAGACAAAGAAACTCCTCCTGATTTGACAAGAGTCCATTCTTGTCTCCCGCTCTAAAATGTAATTGGTCCTTTTTACTGCCAGTCAAGTTTTTTCCTTTTGGAAAGCGCTCACTTTAAAAGTTGGGAACTCCCAATTTTTTTTTAAGTTCTTGTCCCAGTCTGAGTCCTGTTCTGTTTTTTTTTTCCCTCTGGGGAGAGACCCTTTTTTTTTTTTTCTTCCTTCATTTGAGCTCAAAATCTTCTTTATTGCCTGGAGTGAAACTCCATCTTTCTCTCCTCAGACATACTTTTAATTTGTTTAAATTTTCTCTAGTTTTTCCCTTAAATCACCGTGTCAAAGAGGACAGATTTTGATTTTTCTCACCTTTAACTAGAAGCTTACTCTCACTCAATTACCACGACATCGGAAGAACTCGGATTTCGTAGCTTAAATATTTTTATTCTTTTCTTCAAGTTTCGTGACTTTGATCGGACTTTGAACGACCTACAAACTCTAGGGACCCGGGTGACTCCTCTGAAATCCCATGTTCCATCCAGGTGACATCCAGATCAGCGGAGCCAGCCTAACCTCTCATCGTCCCCAGGTCACAGCTTCAAGACAGTTGAGTTTTGGGAGAAGTTAACTGTGGGCAGATACTTTCCAAGCCATCAGATGATCAGCTAGAATCCAGCTGAAATCAACTGAACCTTAAGTACGACTCATTTTCTATCTGGTGGGCTCAGCTATGATGTCCATCCCAATAATTTCTCATGTTGAGATCAAGGTCATAAATTCCGACAGGAGTTATAAAATTGAGGAAAAGTAATATCCATCTTTTCATTAACCTCCATTCCTTTTTTAGAGTAACACAAATTTTCCATTTTCATATAAATCAGCTTTTATCATTTTCTTCATAAAACTGCGTCCAATTTTTCCTCACCGTTCCGGTACAGCTATTTTACAGTCCTTTTGATTTTCCATCACAGTGCCAATTTAAGCTATGGTTTTCCTTGGTTCCACAAATGTTTAATAATTCACATTATGCAGTAATGCCTCAACAGTTTAATGTGGTGCTTGATACTTGTTGATAATTTCACATTCCCTCAAAAGTCATTTGAATGTAATACTTTATCTAAGCTGAGTTTGATCATTAAACTGACATTGAAGTACATTGAAGTTTCTGCTTGATTTTTATGTGTGTCTGTTCTCTCGATTCACGCAGAATTCACAAATGTTTGAGACTGATTCATAGCTGGTACAAAGTTGAATTATTAATAAAAGTGCCCATTCTTTTGAACTGGTGTCCTACGAGCTTATGTGTATTGGTAATGAAGGGAAACCTCATTCCCACACATACGTACATACAGTACACACACACACACACACATATAAATTAAAGAATCTTTGTACCCAATAACAATACATTCCTACACAAGTATATAAGGATGTGAGAGTGTCATGCAGGGACACATTTGATTGGCTGGACTGATGAAGTGTGCATCCCCAGGGACAAATTTGATTGGTGAAAGTAGTGGAAAATGACGACAACTGGTCAAAATTGCAGGAAGGTTGTGGTGATTGGACACAGTTGTAAGGTCGCATAGAAATCACGGGGATTGGTTGAATTCCTGTGATTTGGTGCAACTGCAACAACGCGAAATCCTGGAGGGACTGAACAGCATTAAACTTGTTCAGGCAGCTGTTGTTTTGATGATTGGGTGGTATGATTTCAGTCCTTGTCATGCTGAAAACTGAACTTCCTGTTCATCTTTAGCTGAAGGTTTTATGTCAAAATTGGCTGGTATTTGAAACTATCCATAAGTCACTTTGCTTTAAAGCTGTGCAGTATTGTTTTTGTGTCATTTTTCCTTGTTTTTATAACACATTTGGTGTGGGTTATTGCAGAATTTAGCCAAACTTGGATATTGCTAGAAAAGGCTTCAATTTTTCCACCATTCCCATAGGCTTGAGCATATGAAAACTGTTGCCCGTGTTGTACACAACAGCCCGTTCTCCACTAGCACCTACTCAGCCCGACATGGTGTGGTTGGTTTTCCATTAAATGGTAAATGGTAATCACTGATATAGCGCTTTTATTCTTATCTCTTGATGACCAAAGCGCTTTACAGATCCTGCTATCCACCCATTCACACACACACATTCACACACTGATGGCGGCATGCTACCTAACATGGCGCTTCCAGACCCACCAGAAGCAATTGGGGTGAAATGCCTTGCCCAGGGACACAACGGCAGGATACCCGGGGAGAGTGGGATTTGAACTGCCAACCATGTCGTTATTGGACGACCTGCTCTACCTCCTGAGCCACTGCTGCCCATTACAACTGAGTATCTCAAGTGGGTGGGTTGCAGGAATGCGGCCTGTTATCTTGTTATGTTGTTGGCATGCTGACGTTTTCACTGATAAACTAGAGGGCACTCAAAGAGTGTATACTACCTCTGCCAAGGCTTCGTCCCTCCATCCCTTCGTCCGACCATATCGCCATCCATCTGTACACTGCGAGATAGGGCCTCGATGGAGATATGCACTCTCAGATCACCTCCTGTTTATCTTTGGGCAAAGGGCCACCTCTGGTGAAAGTTTCATCCAAACTCATCCAGTAGTTTTGGAGTATTGTTGCCAACACTCTGTGAGAAGATAACCTTGGCAGAGGTGTGCATTTTGAGATCATCACCAAAATCTAATCATCTGTTCAGTGTGCTATTGCACACCTTTCCTGAAAATTTGAATGAAAGGGGGTATATAAATGCAATCCATCATTATTACTAACAGACAGAGAAACAACAGTAAAAACAATATGACTACATTATATGACTACATAACAACAAGACTGTCATAATTGTGTTGACCATACAATGGGGCTGGGAAATTCCACCTTAAATCAACATCATGGTTTAGTGAATCCTTCAGGTCGGTTTTTTGTTTTTTTTTCCCCTCCCGTCTTCTCCATTACAGTTTACTGACAAGGTTCATAATTATTAAGCAGTTCATAGTTTTAAGAAGATGTCACAGCTGCCAGTCGCTATATGGGTTGTCATATTAGGAGTGAAGCTGCAGGGGGTGATTCTATTTCATTAAATCCAAAAATTATGTAAATATAATGCAATACTGTGGAATAATTGGTTGTACAAACAGTGATGGGAAGGAGAAAGTGGTTTTTTTATTGATTACCTGCAATTATTTTGAACCAAGGCAAGTCAACTCGGGAGCTATCAGAGAAACGGAGGACAATTTGGCTTTCTCCTATTAATATTAGTAGAGCTGACATGGCGCCTTCCTTGTAATTCAACTTGCGGGTGCTCTGACCATTTTGTAATAGGTTTGTAGAAATAATTGACTAATAATATTGTTGAAGAGTCTGATGCTCTGGACATTTTCACACATTCATAAGCTCCCTGTTCTCATCAGCTCAGCTGCTGCTAGCAGCACATGCACACAGAGCTAAACAAACGTACCGGTTTGTCTAACGAGACCTATCAGAGATCTGTCCGAGCCAACTTAAGTGCCACAATTTCAAGCTACAGGATAATATGAAGATCCAAATCACTATTTAGCCCTCCTTGCCAAGTTCTTACCTTTGAATGCAGTCTGTAAAACCAGCTGTGTCCACACAGGCAAGACAGAAAGTGTCTCATGCTCAGCTACGCAGATGCTTCTAATCATTCCAGCTGATTTGATCTCAGTACGGACCACCTGGATCCTGCTCACCTCCTGTTTCCTCTCCGATGAAAGAAATCTCCAAAGAAGAGAAAAACAACCAACTTTATCCTTGAGGCTGCTGGCAGGAAACCAGCAAAGCCGGAGCACTTCGTGCTGGAACAAGCTAGCTGCTAAAGCTAACCGTAGGTCCTAAGGCTTTTTGAGAACGACGCTTAGATCCAGACTTCACCAACATTCAAGAGTGTCTCTTGCTTGGGAAGTCTTAATTCTTCTGAACAACAACTGAAGAAAATGGTGGAGGAGTAACCCGAGGTTTGCTGTTCTGATGCCAAAATGTCAGAACACCGGCTAATCAGCCTGTGGCTTCAGCAGGAGGATTACAAGTAGCTGGGAGTCTACAAATCAACTGCTTATTGTTATCAATAAGGGGTAACAATTAGACACCAAGACAACGATGTCTAACTTCATCTGAAAGCACCTGGACAGTTGAGTGTGCTCAATGAAGCCAGCCTTTAGCTAATGCTAAATCAAATTAGATCACATATTTTTAAAAAAACAGCAAAAACAGAGAAAAACAAACAGGAGAAATTAAGTTGAGGGCTCTGTGAATAATTTATTCAATTCAACTTTATTTATACAGCGCCATTTCACAACAACAGTCATCTCATAGCACTTTCAACTGTAGGGGAAGCCCCCACAATTGCAGAAAGACCCCAGCAATCAGGCGATCCCCTATGAGCAAGTGCTTGGCGGCGGTGGAGAGGAAAAACTCCCTTTTAACAGGAAGAAACCTCCAGCAGAACCAGGCTCAGGGAGGGGCAGTCATCTGCTGTGACTGGCTGGGGGGTGAGGGGATAGAGAAGAAGAAAAGACGTGTAGAGAGCAAACAGCACGATGGGGATTCAATCTATGGGACAGAACAACATGTTAGCAAAAATATTTCATTGAGAGTGAAGAAAGGAGTGAAGCCCAGTGCATTATTGGAGGTCCCTCGGCTGTCTAAACCTATTAGCAGCATAACTAAGGGAAGGTTCAGAGACACATGATCCCTCCCTAATCGTAGGCTATATCAAAAAGGAAGATTTTAACCGTATTCTTAAAAACAGAGATTGAGTCTGACTCCCGAATCCAAATTGGCAGCTGGTTCCACAAGACAGGAGCTTGAAAACTAAAGGCTCTGCCTCCCATTGTACGATCCCATTAATTTATGGGCTGATGTGGATAAACATGCACAATAAGTGTTATGAAGATGAATATATTTAGCTTTGTACATGTCTGGATAGGTCATGCTAGCCCACTTCTCCATGTCTTTTGGCCAGTTTTGCTTTGGAATGAGATAGGAGGCCTGCTTCTCAATTAAAACTAATTTGTCATCATACTGCTGTCTGCCATTATCAAGAGTTCCATAATAAATTTCGGACATTTTCGCTTTTTTTGTTCCATTTTACTACGTGATTATTCCCCCCCATAATTGCCAGTGATCCTGCTGTGATCGAAAACTATGAATATTACACAACAGTGTGGTATCATATCATTTATTTTGCAGTTATCAACTACAAATTCACACTGATGCAGCAAAGTTCAGCCGCCACTTCCTCCACCGTCCGTCACCTACCGTTCTCGTCTTCCTGTACCAGTGTCCTACAGTGGATATAAAAAGTCTACACAGCCCTGTTCAAATGCCAAGTTTTTGTAATGTAAAAAAATGAGACCAGGATAAATAATTTCAAAACTTTTTCCACCATTAATGTGACCTATAACCTGTACAACCCAATTGAAAAACAAACTAAAATCTTTTAAGGGGAAAAATAAAAAACTTACAATAACCTGGTTGCATAAATATGCACATCCTTAAACTAATACTTTGTTGTAGCACCTTTGGCTTTTATTACAGCACTCAGTCTTTTTGGGTAGAAGTCTATCAGCGTGGCACATCTTGATGTGGCAATATTTGCCCACTCTTTGCAAAAATGCTCCAAATCTGTCAGACTGCGAGGCATCTCCTGTGCACAGTCCTCTTCAGATCACTCCACAGATGTTCGATGGAATTCAGGTCTGGACTCTGGCTGGGCCATTACAAAAACCTTAATTTTCTTCTGGTGAAGCCATTCTTTTGTTGATTTGGATGTGTGCTTTGAGTCATTGTCGTGCTGAAAGATGAAGTTCCGCTTCATCTTTCTAGCAGAAGCCTGAAGGTTTTGTGCCAACACTAACTGGTATTTAGAACTGTTCCTAATTCCCTCCACCTTGACTAAGGCCCCAGTTCCAGCTGAAGAAAAACAGCCCCAAAGCATGATGGTACCACCACCATGCTTCACTGTAGGTATGGTGTTCTTTTGGTGATGAGCAGTGCTGTGTTTGTGCCACATATACCTTTTGGAATTATAGTCAAAAAGTTGAACCTTGGTTTCATCGGCCCATAACACATTTTCCCACATGCGTTTGAGAGATTTCATATGTGTTTTTGCAGAATGTAGCTGAGCTTGGATGTTTTTCTTCGTAGGATAAGGCTTCCGTCTTGCCACCCTAGATGGACAATTGTTGTCACATGTACTTAACAGCCAGTACTTGCCAGAAATTCCTGCAGCTTCTTCAATGTTGCTATCAGCCTCTTAGCAGCCTCCCTGACCAGTTTTCTTCTCGTCTTTTCATCAATTTTGGAGGGACGTCCAGTTCTTGGCAATGTCACTGTTGTGCCATATTTTCTCCACTTGATGATGTCTTCACTGTGTTCCATGGTATATTTAATGCCTTGGAAATTCTTTTGTACCATTCTCCTGACTAGTACCTTTGAACAATGAGATCCCTCTGATGCTTTGGATGCTCTCTGCGGACCATGGCTTGTGCTGTAAGATGTGACTACAAAAATGTCAGGAAAAGCCTACTAGAACAGCTGAACTTTATTTGTGGTTAATCAGAAGCACTTTAAATGGTGGCAGGTGTGTGCTGACTCCCATTTAACATGAGTTTGAATGTGATTGGTTAATTCTGAACACAGCCACATCCCCAGTTACAACAGGGTGTGCATATTTATGCAAACAGGTTATTGTAAGTTGTTTATTTTTTATTTTTCCCCTTAAAAAATTTTAGTTTGTTTTTCAATTGGGTTGTACAGGTTATAGGTCACATTAATGGCGGAAAACGTTTTCTAACAATTTATCTTGGTCTCATTTTTTTACATCACAAAAACCTGACATTTGAACAGGGGTGTGTAGACTTTATATCCACTGTATGTCTTGCCCTTCCTTAATTGTGATTGGCTGCTTAGAAAGGTCTGACATTGATGAGCACAGCTGTACAGTAGGCTTGACAAGTTGAACTTTTTTCAGCCCTGAGCACCGCAACAAAAAGCGGCCACCGCTCAAAGCGTTTCAGCACTGAGGACACTCAGCGCTGTAAACGCTGGACTACATAGAGCAGGGGTGTCGAATTCATTTTTACCGAGGGCCACATCAGCGTAATGACTGTCCTCAAAGGGCCAGATGTAACTTATAAATATAACTAAATGTAATCGAATGTAATGTAAAATAAATGTAACTACTCCTTAATGTTAAATAACTCTGAATTTATTACTTATTCAAGTCACAAACATTGCAGTTGCATAGAAAAAAATATGTTTGCCTGTTATAACATAAACCTTTTTAATTTGTCAGCTTATGAAACCCACATAACTCCATCAATCATGGATCAAACTATCCAAGTGAATGAAGAAAAATAACATAATAACTGAAAAAACTCGGAAAAATAACAATAAATACCCATTAAAATGGGCTTAATTACTGTAAAATCAACAATTGTGAGCTGCTAAGAACATGTATGACAGATGTAGCATTTAAAAAAAAGGCTGCACACAGCCTTGCATTGAAAACATCTGTTCGCACAGATAGGTAATCCCAAACATGGACAGAACACGGGCAACATGAAGTCGAAGCTGTGGCATCAAACCAGGGGGCAGCAGACGGTAAAAGTCCTGGATTGCAGTATGCTGGAACTTTACTCTCAGGCCACTGTCACTTTGAAGCTCAATTAACTCCATCTGAAGGTGTTGGGGTGCAGTGCAGACATTGGTGGTGAAAGGATTGGCAAAGATGTAAGCCAGACTGCTGTGCTCTGAAGTCAGAGAAGCGCTGATCAAACTCAGTCTGTAACCGGCTCAGTTTGGTAGCCAACTGAGCACATGAAAAGTCACACCGCCTCGTAACACAAAAGACATACCGGTCTTTCTCCTTGAAGCACAAACAAGTATTCGCCTTCCCATCTTTCTTGAAACAGTCTTCCGTCTGCATCAACTTTTCTCTTCCTGGATGTTTTGGGATCATTATTTATTTCTGAATTCCACTCAGTAGCATTGATGTGGAAACACTGCCGTGTAGTGGCGGTGAGCCATCACTTCACGGGTATCATAGTCAACAGGCATTGTGGGAAATGTAGTTTTTGGTCAAAGCACTCTTTTGACCTATTTATTTTTAGACACTCAGGCCTTTTAAGCTCTCACGGGCCACATAAAATGACGTGGCGGGCCACATGTGGCCCGCGGGCCTTGAGTTTGACATATGTGACATAGAGAATGAATAGAAAATGGTCACCCACAGCAGAAAAAAAACAGTCTGGTGGACACACCCCCTAATACTTTTTCTGCAGTGTTTGGCTTCCGGGTTGCCGAAGTGCGTGGCCCTATGGTGTGACCACGCACGTAACTGAGTGGACACATCTTAAAGGGGCAGTACATGAAAAGCACCAGATTAATATATAAAATAATATTCAAAAAAGTTCCTGCATCCACATCGTGATCTGATTCACCACTAAAATCTAATCAACTGTTCCCTGTGCCATTACACATCTTTTCTGAAAATCTCGTCAAAATCCGTTCATAACTTTTTGAGTTATGTTGGTAACAGACAAACCAACCAACAAACAAACAGACAAACCAATGCTACTGAAAACAATACCTCTGTCCTCCCTTGGCAGAGGTAACAACATAAAAGATGCTGAAAATCATAAAACACTTACCATCTTCCCCGTGAGCAGTCACCAGCTCAGAGACTTCCTGGTATACTTTTTCATTTGTCGCTAAGCCGCAGCAGGGCCGACGGGGCTGAAAAGTTCATAGTTGTCAAATTTGACCAAATGTAGTTTATTTTTCAAGCACAGGGATCCAAGTGTTGCAACACCAATGGAAGAAGTGTGTGCACCGAAGGGGAGAATGTTGAAAAATAACCACATTTGATCAAATTTGACCACTACAGTGGTACCTCTACTTACGAACGTCTCTACATACGGAATTTCAGGTTACGAGACGCCTCAACGGGAAAATATTGCCTCTAGTTCCGAACGAAATTTCAGGATACGAAAGGCAAAAAAAGTACGCGCTCCTCGCAGCTCCCGTATTTTACCGAACGTAAACATACCTGTAGCTGCTCTGCCATTGGCTATCACCTAGCATCTTCCTGGTATCCCATTGGCCACGAAGTGTTCGGGCAGTTTTACATGTGTTAACAGTACAGAACTACCATTTATTCGCTATGGCCCCCAAGAAGGTGACGGACATAAGTGGGAAAGGAGAAAAGAAGAAGAGACTTTTTGTCCATACAGACAAAAAAGGAGATAATTGAAAGGTATGAAAAGGGGGCGCGTTTGGTTGATCTCGCCAAAGAATATGGCCGTAATACATCAACGATCAGCACAGTTTTAAAACAAAAGGAAGCCCTTAAAGCTGTGACTCCTTCCAAAGGCCTCTCTGTCATTTCGAAGAGGAGGTCAGCTGTGAACGATGAGATGGAGAGGTTGTTACTCGTGTGGATAAAGGAGAAAGAGATAGCTGGTGACACAGTGACCGAGGCCATAATTTGTGAAAAGGCGACCGCCATCTTTAATGACCTCGTGAAGGAAGATGCAGGCGAGGGAACTTCGGCCCAAGAAATACCCCAGGAGTTTAAGGCATCGCATGGGTGGTTCGAAAAGTTCAAAAAGAGGTCTGGAATTCACTCTGTTGTTCGGCATGGCGAGGCATGTAGCGCCGACCGCAGAGCGGCCGACGAATTTGTGCAAAAATTCCAACAATTGGTGATTGATGAAGGCTACGTTGCACAGCAAGTTTTTAATTGTGATGAGATGGGCCTTTTTTGGAAAAAGATGCCTCGCCGTACCTTCATCACAGTAGAAGAGAAGAAAATGCCAGGCCACAAGCCCATGAAGGACCGCCTTACGCTGGCCCTTTGTGCCAATGCCAGTGGGGATTGCAAAATTAAGCCCCTGCTGGTGTACCACTCCGAAAATCCCAGGGCATTCAAGGCTCACAAAATATTAAAAGACAAACTTCAGGTGCTATGGAGGGCCAATGCCAAGGCCTGGGTCACCTGACAATTTTTTGTTGAGTGGGTCAATTTGGTTTTTGCCCCTGCTGTTAAGAGTTACCTAGAGGAGAACAATCTCCCCTTCAAGTGCCTCCTCATTCTCGATAACGCCCCTGCCCACCCGCCCGGCCTCGAAGATGATATCCTGGAGGAGTTCTCCTTTATTAAGGTGCTGTACCTCCCACCTAACACCACCTCTATCCTCCAGCCCATGGACCAACAAGTCATTTCGAACTTCAAGAAACTCTACACAAAACACCTGTTCAAGAGGTGTTTTGACATCACTGAAAACACCCAGCTTACCCTTCGTGAGTTTTGGAAGCAGCACTTCGATATTGTTGTTTGCCTCAAGATAATCGACATGGCTTGGCAGGAGGTGACCAGACGTAACCTTAATGCAGCTTGGAGAAAGCTGTGGCCCGATGCTGCTGCCCCACAAGATGTTGATGTTGAGGGGGTTGAAGTGGAGGGTGAAGTTGAATCTGAGGTTGAAGAAATAATTTCGCTGGGAAAGGGCATGGGTCTTGAGGTGAATGACGAGGACATCAACGAGTTGATTCAGGAGCACAACGAGGAGCTTTCCACGCAGGAGCTGAAGGAGTTGGAGGCAATGCAGCACACAGCAGTGCAGGAGGAGTTCAGAGAGGAGGAGGAGGAGGAGGAGGTGGAGGAGGAGGCATCCATTATTCCAACAGCCCGAATTAAAGAAATTTTATGAAAATTCCATGAAGTTTCGGAATTTGTTGAAAAGAATCACCCGGAAAAAGTGTTCACTAGTCGGGCTATCGCTCACTATGATGATGTTTGCCTTGCACATTTTCGAAGGATCGTTACAAGCCGACAAAAGCAAACGTCCTTGGATCGTTTCTTCAAAAAACGTCAGGCAAAAACCACTGATGAGACAGAACATGAACCAAAGAAGGCAAAAGGTGACGCCGACGCCAACGATCGCAGTTAAAAGGTAAATGAACATAATTTTTATTATTCTCTTTTATTATTCTTTCTCTCATTTTAAACTCTCATTTTATGTTTATTGTGCAGTAATCTAATTGTAACATGTATTTGTTACATGTTTTGATGCGTTTTTACGATTTATAAAAAATTTATGCCCGAATTTTGGGGGCTTGGAACGGATTACGGCATTTACATGTAAAACGCGCCTCTACTTACGAATTTTTCACGTTACGAGAATTCTTCCGGAACGAATTAAATTCGTAAGTAGAGGTACCACTGTATATGAACTTTTCAGCCTCGGCACCGATGGAGCATTCCGAAATTAAATACCAGGAGGTCTCCGAGCTGATGGTGGCTCACAGGGAAGATGGTGTTTTGTGACGGTGTTGATTTGTGTGTAGTCATGTATTTCATTGATTATCACAGAAATAATAAAAACTTGTGGCCAAATTTACAAATGGCAGTTTTGAATCTTGTGAAGACGTCGCTCTCATCCACTGACATTACGCACTGGCCAATTAGTGGCCTGCAATCTGCTGTCGTCACATTTTCAGCTCAACTCAGCCCGGCTGGAACCTCACTGAAGTAGGTCCCAAAAAAGTACCAGGTATCAGGTACTGATGGAAAACCTTACAAACCGAGAAGAGTTGAGGCGAGTAGGGCTGAGTAGGTACTAGTGAAAAAGGGGCTAACTAGTGCTAGTTTGAAATTCCTGCAGCCCTTTAATAGCCTCCTGGACACGTTTTCTTTTTTATCAATTTACTTTTTATCTTTCCCAGCTAAATTATTATTTTTAACAGAATTAAACAGGTCATATTAAAGGAAGAAACTGAAATATCTTCCTTTCATTTATTACATCACAAAAATCTTGGTGTGTAGACTATACCCACTGTAATACCAAAGATATGACTTCTACATGATTGTAAAAACTGACAAACTGACTGACTATTACCTTCAGTGCAAAGCCTAAAGGGAGGAAGAAAAGCTCTTTCTGGTAGATGAAGTTCAGCATTACAGTCCCGTTTTCCAGATAGTGTAGGTTCATGTTGAGCGCCGTGTGATCCTCCTTCACACAATGCATAGAAATACCTGCAAGAAGAAACATACGAGTACAGATTTAAACCTTCAGGTAAAAGTTATTTCTCTGTTTTTGTACATTATTTAAAGGGTTTTCTTACCATACTGGGTGTACCCTGGTCCCCTGTTCTTCCACTTAGCTCTCGACATGGCAATGGGATAGTTCCTCCTTGGCATTATCAGCATGCGAATAACCTTCTCAATTCCATTCACAATAAAATAGCCTCCCATTTCCTGTCAGGGTAGAGTAGGCTTTGTAGAATGTGCTGCTGTGCAGTCAATTAATTCCTCCTTTAGTTCATAAGCACAACAGTCAAGCCTTACCTCAGCCTCTTCATGATGTTCCACAAGCTCTTTGGGGGACAGGCCATGCAGGTTACACAGCTTGGACTTCACCATGATGGGTACCTGACCCATGGACTGCTTGATGATGCCCTTGGGAATGCCATTGATTGACCAGCTGATATCTGCCTGAGATCACACAACATTCAGCCAATTAAAAGATGGACTAATGTCCAAAATTATTTAACCACCATTGGTCCTCCATTACTCACTATTATTAACTACTCACTGAGAAGAGGCTGTGTTCCTTCCCATTTCAAACATGCTTAGTTGTTAATTATCGACTAATTTCTAAATTGCCATTTATTAGTAAAATATCGGAAAAGGTTGTGAAATGTCAGCTCAAAACATTATGTAAATTAAAGATCAGAGATCCTTTTCAATCTGGCTTTCAGAAACTGCACTCTACTGACCGACTGAAGACTGCTCTTTTAAAGGTGTATAATGATCTTTTAATGACATCTGATCATGGGGATTGTTCTGTTCTTACATTGCTTGATGAGTGCAGCATTTGATACTGTCGATCTCAACAGTTTAATTAACAGGCTAAAGCTTCTGGCAGGTACAGTGGTGCAGTGTTTCCTCTGGCTTAAAGTCCTTGGCGCAGTGGCAACATGTGACGACGGAGTGTTGCCACTGTATGGTCTGTGTATTGAATGTTATATGTGTAAAGGATTTATATTTGCAAATGTCAATATGTATTTGATGGTGAAAATGCACATATGACTGTACAATGTGTTCTGACTGAAGTGAATCCTTTTGTGAGATAATTATTGATTAATTATATTAATTGGGTGAGGCAATTAATTGATCTTAAAACCACGTACCTTTGCCAGCATGCTTCCTGGAGGTATCCGGACAAAAGACTCCTCAGGGGTTTGAGGGCCTTTTAAAGGATACCAGCAGGAAGAAATTATATGATGGTTGAGTAGAGGGGAGTTTAATATGTAAATAGGGGTTTGAATTATTTATTGTATTATTTATGGTGTATTTATGGTGTCTTATTTATTCTGTAAATATTGTGGGGAATTATTTATATATTTATGACTTTTTAGATATTATTGGGTATGTGGAAAATATGAAAAATGTTTATTTTCTTACCTAGGGTTTTGGTATGCGCCAATTAAGGTGATTATCTCACTGTGTATATTAACAAGTGTTTTCATTTGATTACTATGGGGTGTCAGATGTGCAATGGAGTGAATGCCTGTGAAGATTAGAGATTGGGTAGGTATTTCTGGAAAAGCTCTGGACTGGTTTTTCTCCTACCTTTCTGGTAGGAGTTTTTCCATGGCTGTTGGCTCTTATTCATCTGACTCTGCTCCTTTAACCTGTGGGGTGCCTCAGGGTTCTATTCTGGGTCCACTTTTATTTGCCCTATATATGCTGCCACTTGGTTCTATCATCAGCATATTTAAAGGTGTGTCTTATCACTGCTACGCTGATGATTTACAGCTACTTTTCTCTTTTAAACCTGACCATGTTGACAATTTAAAAAATATTCATGATTGTCTGTCTGAATTTATTTTATTTTATTTTTATTTCGGATAGTACATTACAGGTTAAAAGTAACTGTATAATATAACAACAAGGTCAAATTAGACAAAGACTCCTTCTACTATACAATTCCACGTGAGTTATCCGAAATGGGTGATGGCTGAAGCCGCAGCTTATATTGCCCACCCATATTCCATCCAAGAATTCAAAGGAGAAAAAAGAGAAAACAAGACAAGAGCGATTACAATTTAAAACAAGGCTAAGACAAATTGTCTGTCTGCAATTAAGGACTGGATGTCTAGTAACCTTTTTCAACTTAATGCTGATAAAACTGAAGTCCTTATTGTAGCACCTGATAATCTAATTCCTAAGTTGGTTAATAGCATTGGTTCATTAAGCTCTAACGTACGGTCTAATCTAAAAAATCTTGGTGTCATTTTCGATCAATCGATGAGTTTTGATCAGCATGTCAAATCTCTGACCCGGAGTTGTTTTTTCCACCTTAGGAATATATCCAAAATTGGGTTATTGGTTTCCTACAGTCAGTTAGAAATCATTATTCATGCCTTTGTTTCTTCACGTTTGGACTACTGTAATGCTCTTTTCACATGTCTTAGCAAATCCTCTTTACACCACCTACAGTTAGTCCAGAACACTGCTGCAAGATTACTAACTAGGTCCAGTAAATTCTGTCATATCACTCCTGTTTTGGCCTCCTTGCATTGGCTTCCTGTAAATTATAGAATTGATTTTAAAGTCTCGTTCTTACTTACAAAGCCATTCATGAAGAGGTGCCTTTTTATATTAGTGACCTGCTCTTTCTACACCAGCCCAGCAGGTCTCTCAGGTCTTCTCATCAGAATCTAGTGGTAGTCCCTAGCACTAGGCTCAGAACCAAAGGCGATAGAGCCTTTGCTGCTGTTGCTCCCAGACTGTGGAACTCCTTACCTTTTGAACTTAGATCTGCACCTTCCATTGGTGCTTTTAAGAAGCAACTAAAGACCCACCTTTTTTAGCCTGGCTTTTTAATTAACTATGTGTTGATTGTATTTTTATGTGCTTTTACTGTCTACTTTGTTTTGGGGTTTTTTACTGTTTTATGTGCCTGTGTTTTTATTTTGTTTTTTACCATGTTTAGCACTTTGTGACTCTGTCTGTGAAAAGTGCTCTATAAATACACTTATTATTATTATTATTTGGAATAAACGAAAATTGCTGATTGCAAACTGTTTGGAAGCCTCCGCTCTTTCTCTGGTGCCTCCACTGTTCAGTCATGTGACACAACATATTTGTCCCGGGGGGTGGGGGGGATGACACTATTGTAACCGAAATATGTTAATTTTATCCACCTTATCCCTGAGGGCACTGCTGTAGAAACGATCATGGGCGCATCTTCCAGTATCGGCTGAAGTAGTGTTAAATCAGTCAGCAAGAGTGGAGTAGTGGGGCATTTAAAACTGCGTTTTTAAAAGTGTTTTAAAGTATAGTCCACATACCTGTTTTGCAGTCAAGTGACAGATAATTTCAGCACTTGTAGTTTTTGTATTTTTGAACATTTTGTGTAGTTCTAGTACTTGTTGCTGCTGTTCATGGTGTGAGGCTCCTCACAAATAAGCACAGCTAAATCTGTGGTTTCAACAGCAATGCACAGATCATGCACTGAAAAACACTGCATTGGAACGATATGGACTTGATATTAGCAGCTTAAGCATGCATTAATTTTTAAATTATCACAAAATGTAGATCAATAAAATTTTGAACAAATGTCAGAAAAGGTCTGCACGTGTTAAGTTAAATAAGCATTCGCGGCATGACAGCAGCATGAGCATTTTAATTTGGGGGTAAAACAAACAGCTGCAGCTGTCTGTATTTACCCAGACATTAAAACATCCAAGCACGGTGTTGAGGTTCTTTGTGGCTCTGACTAGATTCTACGTCTGCTGAGGTAAATTTGATTATGTCCAACATATTTTAACAAAATGCAACCGACTTTACTGCGATGGAAACACTGATATATATCTCAGAGCTTTTATTTGTTTACAGCGTTAGCATTTTAGCAGTGGAGCTAACTAACAGAGCTACTGTATGCGAGGCCACTTTTTAAAGTCATCTTCCCATCCGTTGATAGCCGTGGGAAGTGGTATGATTATATTACTCTTTTTGAGGTGCAAAAAGGCTGTGTTCCCGCATTTGTGATGCCAAAGTAATTGTTTTTTAACAAGTAAAAGTGGCCCCGTTTCCGTGACAACCCCACTTTCTAAACTAGTACCAGAAGTTGCGTCCATAATTCGCACAAGGCATCATGGAGGCTAGGAATAAGGTGGATACTATTTATTTCTTTTTTTAATTTTACACAGTAACTTTGCATATGGCACTTACCATTTGAAGTATTGTACAACCGAGGGTTGAATGCTGGAATATTGGGCCACTTGGGGTCCCACCCAGACGTCCTGTGTTTGGACTTTTTAGTGGCGTCATCCTTCCCTCCTTCCTCTGCTCTCACCTCTCCTGGACCCTCTGCCTGCACTTTCCTCTCCTTGGCTCCTCTCTTCTGTCTCATCTTGCCCTCTCTCTTTGTTTTTTTGGGGGTTTTTTTAGCTTATTTTGTACCCGTAGGTAGATTTGTTTTGCAGTCTGGTGACAAACCACCAGCTGCCGGTCGCTGCGTGCGCAAGCGCCCCTTATCCCTAACCTGCATGTTTTTGGCATGTGGGAGGAAACCGGAGAAATCCCGGAGTAAACCCACGCAACACGGGGAGAACATGCAAACTCCACACAGATCACTGTTGGCCAGGGGCTGGGATCGAACCCACGATCTTACGATCCCCGCGATCCCCCGGCCGAGGGTAAACTGTGCTGCCACAGTGCTAACCACTGCGCCACCGTGCAGCCCTGAGCTCTGTCTAATTCAGGTTCTCGCTCTGTCTATGGTGGTATACAAACAGGTTAGAAAATGTCAAGTGTCATGTTTTGTCCTGCAGGATTTCTTTGTCATGGTTTATATAAATGACAAAAATATGCATTTTTTTTTATTTTTAGTCTAGTGTTTCTTTCTTTTCCACTGAGAGAGTAGGGAGGGGAAAAAAACAGTCATAATAGTCATTCACTCATGCATACTTAAATTATATGACCAGAGGTGGGTAAAGTAGCCAGAAATTCTACTCATGTACAGTAAAAGCAGTGCTTTGAAATTAATAATTACAAGTAGAAAACCAAAAATTTCTAGTTAAGGGTACAAAGAGCACCCACTTAAAAACTTGAATAATGACTTCAGTCTTGAAGGTTTGAGGTTTTTCTCCAAAATTTATAACAGTTTTCTTACAGTTTTCTTCTTTTCTCTCCAAGTTTATCTAAATTTGAAACCATTTTCCTCAAATTTGTAATTTCCTCTTGTAAAATTGACTTTTCTTGTACATTTGAGATTTTATTATAAATTTGTGGATTATTTTATGGCTAATTTTTGTCTTTTTTTTTTTTAAATAAAATTACTGGGGTTTTTTTAATAAATTTGAAAAACTGTTTTGGTTTTTTTTTACTTTTTCCTTATAACAATTTACATTTTTGACCATAATTTTGCAGAGCCAGAACAGAGCAGTAATTTAACTCTGATTTCAAAGAAAAAATATTAATAAAATTGTATTTAATGAAATAAATTAAATGACCAAAGATGCAGTTGTTTGTTTTAGTATTTCTATATATCTATAGTTTTTTTTTTAGAAATCTCCTCACCACCCAGACAGCAGGAAAAACCTCCCTTTTTTTGAAATCCAAATGTTGGCACATTTAGTTTGTCTGAAGGCTGCTGCCAGATTAAAGTCACTGACTTCATGAATTTCGGTCATCTTAACTTGGCAGGTACATAATAATGAACATAAATTAGTTAAATATTAACTATGGTAAAGGTAAAAGCATCTCCTTTTTATTTTTGTCTGAAATAACAAAAAACTAATATTTAAAAAGAAGACAAAATGAATCAACTTGAGCTCCTAACTACATCTGTTAGTTAAGCGACTCTTCATTATCAATCCTGTTACCAGCGGGTTAAAACCACGATAAATGCCTCCACTGCTTACATACCTCTTCTGCTTTTATCTGCATTTGAAGTACTTTAATAAACTCATGCTTGTCTCGGACAGTGATGCTAGTAGCGAGACACTCTCCACTCTCTCCTCAAGCCTGGCGACTGGAGCAGTCACGCAGGTGGAGCGCTTCTATATTCTGCGCGGATGAGTCATGCGCGTTGTTCATGTGCGTGCTTGCAGATAGTCATTCCTTCATATTTTTTTCTCAAATTTATATTTCCTTATAGAGTAGCGGCGTACATTCAAGCGTGGCAGGCTGCCACCCGGAAATGTTACCAGAGGAAACCCTGGTTGTATGAAAAAGTGTTTGTCCCCTTCCTGATTTCTCATTTTTTTCTATGTTTGTCACACTTAAATGTTTCAGATCATCAGATGAATTTAAATATTAGACAAAGATAATGCAAGTAAACACAAAATGCAGTTTTTAACTGAAAGTGTTTATTATTAAGGGAAACAAAAATCCAAACCTACATGGCCCTGTGTGAAACAGTGATTGCCCCCTAATAGGGCTGTTGCGATAACTGCAATTATATAATACCGCACTATGGACACGCCTACCGCGGAGGAAAATGAGCAACCGCAAAAACTGCGGTGTTCACTTATTTTGTGTGTGTGGCTATATCTCGTTGTTCACTTATGTGCCCCCTCCCAATGATTATTAAATAAATTGTTCAGTGAAGGGTATTTTTATTGCCAACATGTTTGCACCCGGTATGAAGCTTCCACAGCACCCGCAGCAGCACCGTTTAGGGGCACTCTCTCTCCAGATGGACTCCAGCAGGCAGTTAGTGGGGAAAGCGTTTGGACTCCTTGCTAAATACAGCCATGAAAGTGAGCACTGAAAGGGCACAAAAACATGTTATTTCCATCTGAGCGGAGTGCGGAGTGTGTATGATCCTGACCGTGTATCCTCCTGTGTATGAGCTCTGAGAACCAAACTACTGCATAGTGCATTGCTTGTTTGAACGTGATTTTTCAGACAGCGACAAAAATCATGGAGACAAGAGCCACGCAGGGTCCTGTATGAAGACTGTCCTGCTTAAATAAGCTGAATGTCACTGAAGTCTCCAGTCTACACACCCCATAGTTCCCGCCACTGCTTTATGAAAATGATCGGGTTTTTTAAACAGAATCAGCAGTTCATGCCTGTAGAAAGACTGGAGCTCTGCACAATTGTCACACATGCACATAAAGTTGAGAGCGGAGCTGCAGCAAGTCTCTCACAGCTTCTTTCATTTGTCACATAAGTATATAACCCTGTTTAAATTACGAGACCATAGAGTCCTAAAAACATTTGTAATAATACCGCATATTGCGGTGTTGAGCTGTCCACCGTCACCGCAGGAAAGATTCCTCTACTGTGACAGCCCTGCCCCCTAAACCTAATAACTGGTTGGGTCATGCTTAGCAGCAACAACTGCAATCAAGCATTTGCTATAACTAGCAATGAGCCTTTTATAGCGCTGTGGAGGAATTTTGGCCCACTCATCTTTGCAGAATTATTGTAATTCTGCTACATTGGAGGGTTTTCGAGCATGAACCGCCATTTTAAGGTCATGCCACAGCATCTCAATCGGATTCAGGTCAGGACTAGGCCATTCCAAAGTCTTCATTTTGTTTTTCTTAAGCCATTCAGAGGTGGACTTGCTGGTGTGTTTTGGATCATTGTCCTGCTGCAGAACCCAAGTGGGCTTCAGCTTGAGGTCACGAACAGATGGCCGGACATTCTCCTCCAGAATTTTTTGGTAGACAGCAGAATTCATGGTTCCATTTACCACAGCAAGTCTTCCAGGCTCTGAAGCAGCAAAACAGCCCCAGACCATCACACTACGACCACCATATTTTACTGTTGGTATGATATTCATTTTCTGAAATGCTGTGTTACTTTTACGCCGGATGTAACGGGGCACACAACTTCCAAAAGGTTCAACTTTTGTCCCATCAGTCCACAGAGTATTTTCCCAAAAGTCTTGGGGATCATCAAGATGTTTTCTGGCAAAAATGAGACGAGTCTTTATGTTCTTCTTGCTCAGCAGTGGTTTTCGTCTTGGAACTCTGCCACGCAGGCCATTTTTGCCTAGTCTCTTTCTTATGGTGGAGTCATGAACACTGACCTTAACTGAGGCAAGTGAGGCCTGCAGTTCTTTGGATGTTGTGGGGGTTTTTGTGACCTCTTGGATGGGTCGTTGCTGTGCTATTGGGGTAATTTTGGTCGGCCGGCCACTCCTGGAAACGTTCACCACTGTTCCATGTTTTTGCCATTTGTGGATAATGGCTCTCATTGTGGTTCGCTGGAGTCCCAAAGCTTTATAACCTTTTCCAGATAGATCTCAATTACTTTGTTTCTCATTTGTTCCTGAATTTCTTTGGATCACAGCATGATGTCTGGCTTTTGAGGATATTTTGGTCTACTTCACTTTGTCAGGCAGGTCCCATTTAAGTGATTTCTTGATTGAGACCAAGTTTCAGTTATCAACATCACTACCAGAAGAGATCAGCACTGGTACAGAGCCACTAGTCAAGTGTAAGACTTTCAAGTATCTCGGGAGTACTATTACAGAGAATGCTAGTCTGGAGGATGAACCATCTCTCAGAATGGGAAGAGCGATTGCTGTGTTTGGAAACTTGAGGGAGAGACTGCAGAACAATCGACATGTGTCTATTCATGTGAAATGCAAAGTGTACAGAGCGACAGTACTGGCTACTCTATTGTACGGTGCTGAAACTTGGACTGTCTACAAGGCGCAGGTAAAGAAACTCCACGCGTACCATCAATGGAGGACATGCTAATACAGACAAACCTGAGATGGCTTGGACATGTTGAGAGGATGGATCACCAGCGACTCCCTCGGCAGTTACTATACTCGCAGTTATGCGAGAGCAAACTCAATCAGGGTAAACCAAGGCTCAGATTTAGAGTTCCTGGCAGCGGAAGGTGAAGGACAGCTGCGTGGAGGAATCTGATCAGACCTAAATGAAACAGTCATTGTTGCCCCCGAGAGACTGCTATGATGATGATGATTGAGAACAGGTGGTGGCAGTAATCAGGCCTGGGTGTGGCTAGAGAAACTGAGCTCAGCTTTCCAAAGATGTGATAAACCACAGTTAATTTATGTTTTAACATGGGGGGCAATCACTTTTTCACACAGGGCCATATAGGTTTGGATCCTTTTTTTTTTACCCTTAATAATAAACACCTTCATTTAAAAACTGCATTTTACGCTTACTTGTGTTATCTTTGTTTACTATTTAAATTAGTTTGATGATCTGAAACATTTAAGTGTGACAAACATACAAAAAAATGAGAAATCAGGAAGGAGGCAAAACTTTCACACCACTGTACCGCATCTTAAATTCCCAAAAAAACTAGACCACAATTGTAGCCCCTTTTGATCTTCATCCAATAATCAGTCAGACACCTTCTTTTTGCTCATCTCCTAAGTGCAGTGTTAGAAATTTGGGCATTATGTTTGAATTCTCACTTGGTTTTAATTCCCATGTAAATTATATTTCACATTCATCCTTTATTCATTTAAGGAACATTTCCAAATTGAGAGCCATTGCTTTTTCAAGTCAGCTTGAAAAAATAATCCATGCATTTGTGTCTTCACGACTAGATTATTGCAATGCTTTCGTTTACTGGTTTAGACAAATGTCTCTCTCATCTCCAGTATATACAAAATGCTACAGCCAGACCACTTGCACGTTCTAGAAAACAAGATTATATTACTCCTATATTATACATGTTACATTGGCTACCAGTGGGACTTTAGGATTCGTTTTAAAGTTCTTACACTTACATACAGAGCACTACATGGACAAGCCCCGACTAATTTATCTGATCTCCTTCTCAAACTCTTGCTCGCACTCTTAGATCTGAAGCCCAGGACTTGTTAATTATTCCTTGTACAAGTCTCAAGACCAGGGGGGACAGAGCCTTTCAATCTGTAGCTCTGAGGCTATGGAATAATCTCCCACTCAAGCTACGTTTAGCTGACTCTGTGGACTCTTTTAAAAAGCAGCTGAAAACTTTAACGAGGCTTTCCGTTGAATTTCAAATCAACTGCTTTTTAATGGTATGTCTGATATTTTTTTTATATCCTTTAATCTTGTGTTTTAATTTGTTCTCTGTATTTTTTCTTTTCTTTTTAATGGCATCTATCAAGTTGTTTTTTTACTTCTATTTTATTGTACAGCACTTTGTGACTATATGTCTGTGAAATGCACTTTATAAATAAACTTTACTTACTTACTAATGTGTTATTTCACCCCTGTCTTGCTCATGTATACATGATTCCATCTTACCACGAGTTTCCCCCGGTATGTACATCTTCTTCCTCGACACTCTGCTGGGAATACCTTCACCCTCCGGCAGATGCTCCCCTTAGCAACGACTGGGCTGCTGATGGTGGCTTCAACAAATGAGAGGCCGATCCTCTCATTTCTGAACATGAATTCCATGGGAGGGATGGCCTGAGACACACCACACAGTACATAAGCTGGGAGAAACATGTGAGCATAGCTGCAGTATAAAAGTAGAAGAGCTACTAATCTAGCATGCTGCTGGTTAAAACGGATAAACAGACACCCCGGAGCCTCAGACAAGCAGTAGAAAATTATGAATAAAGGTTGGCTGTGTAAATAATCTAAATAGATAACATATCATCTGTAGAATCAGCAATTTAATAGTTAAAGGGTTCACTGACTGAAAAATGGTGTGTTTGTAGGTTTTAATTGTCTGAAATGTGTCTATTGGTCACATAATTATCCCAAAAAAATCTAAACAGTCAATTCTTTAAAAAAAAAAAAAAAACGCAACCTTTAGCTCATTTTTCTTTCCCAGAAACACTTTTGTCTCTTCCGGGTAAATCATATACATCATGATTTCACAAAGCCAACCCACTGCCATCCTTAAGACCCACCCATTGCTCTATTATTGGCCCACCTAGCTGTTGGTAATGTAGATAGAAGGGGGTGCTAAAGGTAACCCATTAGCCCCTGAGCTATTAGCCCCCACCCCCACCCCCCCAGCCCACACTGGGACCAGGAGGCTCGAACCAAGTGCGACTTATATTGTTATTTTCCTCAGATCTTAGTCATCCTAATAGCCATCCCTGTTACCACCTGGTTCACCAGTCCACACTTGACAATGTACCTCACGTCACTCTGGCCCATCTTCCAATAACTTTGGCAAAATTATTGAGAGATGGGCTGCAGTGATGCAAGATACACCACTGACTGTGGATCAGTGAACCAGTGCTTCTCATCTGAGCTAGAAGGAGGCTAAATGTTAAAGGCTAGATGCTAGTCAGCTAATGGCTAACAGACGAAAGAGGGAGGACGGAGCTGAATAAGTGAAGGATGGTTCTTAAAGTGACAAGCTTTAAATCAGAGTGTTTCAAGAGAGCCAGGAAAAATACAAAACTAATTTGCTTCAATAATTAAAAAATTAAACAAAATGTGAACAAAATATGTCACAAACACTTCATTAAGATGTGTGAACTGTTAAAATGTGGAAAACATGCAGTTTGTATCCATGTTTAAAATAAAACTCAGATACAAAAAAATGCAGATACAGATGAAAGACAAATTTCGTTGTTACTGGGTAACAAATCTTCATGGAGCCACAAAACATATCTGTGTTTTAATATGAAAGTTAAGAGTTATTAGTATAACCTAGCCTGTCCAAGAGACTCCCAGTTCATGCTACAGTGGCTATATGAAAGAGCATCGCACACAGTACAATACAGGCAGTGGCTATAGATACAGAAGCTGTATCCCTATACGAAATGTCTATTGCTACAAAGCCTTTTCAGATCAACTCCAAGCCAGCTGCCACTGTGACTTAGGGAGATACTATGGTGGAACTGTGTTCGAAAGGTTGCTGGTCCTGCTATCGGCACTTTGCTCACACCATTTTACTTGAGATGCGCTGAAATTTAGAGTTAAAATTAAGAGGTCAGAATAGAATAGGCTTTATTGTCATTGTACAGTTGTACAGCACAACGAAATTGTGGGTGCTCCACCAGGCTACTGTGCAATAAAGTGAGATGAATTTGAAATAAAACACAGTTACAGAACTCATCATACAACCGAGATAAAAACAAAAGTAAAAATAGTAAATAGCCCATAGGTACAGTGGGGCAAAAAAGTATTTAGTCAGCCACCAATTGTGCAAGTTCTCCCACTTAAAAGATGAGAGAGGTCTCCAATTTTCATCATAGGTATTCCTCAACTATGAGAGACAAAATGAGAAAAAAAAAATCCAGAAAATCATATTGAAGGATTTTTAATGAATTAATCAGTAAAATAAGTATTTGGTCAATAACAAAAGTTCATCTCAGTACTTTGTTATATACCCTTTGTTGGCAATGACAGAGGTCAAACGTTTTCTGTAAGTTTTCACAAGGTTTTCACACACTGTTGCTGGTATTTTGGCCCATTCCTCCATGCAGATCTCCTCTAGAGCAGTGATGTTTTGGGGCTGTCGCTGGGCAACACGGACTTTCAACTCCCTCCATAGATTTTCTATAGGGTTGAGATCTGGAGACTGGCTAGGCCACTCCAGGACCTTGAAATGCTTCTTACGAAGCCACTCCTTCGTTGCCCGGGCAGTGTGTTTGGGATCATTGCCATGCTGAAAGACCCAGCCACGTTTCATCTTCAATGCCCTTGCTGATGGAAGGAGGTTTTCACTCAAAATCTCACCGTACATGGCCCCATTCATTCTTTCCTTTACACAGATCAGTCGTCCTGGTCCCTTTGCAGAAAAACAGCCCCAAAGTATGATGTTTCCACCCCCATGCTTCACAGTAGGTATGGTGTTCTTTCTCCTCCAAACACGACAAGTTGAGTTTTTACCAAAAAGTTCTATTTTGGTTTCATCTGACCATATGACATTCTCCCAATCCTCTTCTGGATCATCCAAATGCTCTCTAGCAAACATCAGACGGGCCTGGATATGTACTGGCTTAAGCAGGGGGACACGTCTGGCACTGCAGGATTTGAGTCCCTGGCGGCGTAGTGTGTTACTGATGGTAGCCTTTGTTACTTTGGTCCCAGCTCTCTGCAAGTCATTCACTAGGTCTCCCCGTGTGGTTCTGGGATTTTTGCTCACCGTTCTCGTGATCATTTTGACCCCACGGGGTGAGATCTTGCGTGGAGCCCCAGATCGAGGGAGATTATCAGTGGTCTTGTATGTCTTCCATTTTCTAATAATTGCTCCCACAGTTGATTTCTTCACACCAAGCTTCTTACCTATTGCAGATTCAGTCTTCCCAGCCTGGTGCAGGTCTACAATTTTGTTTCTGGTGTCCTTTGACAGCTCTTTGGTCTTGGCCATAGTGGAGTTTGGAGTCTGACTGTTTGAGGTTGTGGACAGGTGTCTTTTATACTGATAACGAGTTCAAACAGGTGCCATTAATACAGTTAACGAGTGGAGGACAGAGGAGCCTCTTAAAGAAGAAGTTACAGGTCTATGAGAGCCAGAAATCTTGCTTATTTGTAGGTGACCAAATACTTATTTTACCGAGGAATTTACCAATTAATTCATTAAAAATCCTTCAATGTGATTTTCTGGATTTTTTTTTTTCTCATTTTGTCTCTCATAGTTGAGGTATACCTATGATGAAAATTGGAGACCTCTCTCATCTTTTAAGTGGGAGAACTTGTACAATTGGTGGCTGACTAAATACTTTTTTCCCCCACTGTATGTAGTATATACTACATACAGTACACAGGTACGGTAGTGACTTGATGGGTGGAACTATGTACATAAGACTGCGGTATGCAGAACACATAATTGAGTAAAATGGCCTAAGGATTATGGAAAATATGTACAGTAGTGATTTCACTGATGGGTCAATATACATGAAAGTGAGGAGTGCAAAGACAGGTGAAATATAGTGATAAAAGGTCCTCAGTTCTGTGCATGTGAGCGTTTGGAGGGAGAGGGGTAGGGCCTCTGACTGTCTGCAGTTCAGATGGCCCAGGGAAAGAAACTGTTTTTCAGTCTGGAGGTGTGGGACCTGATTGATCAGAACCGCCGTCCAGACGGGAGCAGATTGAACAGGTGGTGGGTGGGATGTGAGGGTTCTCCAGTGACGGCCTTGATCCTTCTGAGACAGGAGGCTCTGGAGAGGTCTTCCAGGGAGGGTAGAGGGCTGCCGATAATTTTTTGGGTGGTGTTGATGACCCTCTGCACAGCCTTCCTGTTCTCAGCCGTGGAGCCAGTGTACCACACACCCAGACAGTAGGTAAGCACGCTCTCCACTGAGCAGCGATAGAAGGCCAGCAGCAGCTTCTGGTCCAGGTTGTTCTTTCTCAGGACATGGAGGAAGTGCAGCCACTGCTGGGCTTTCTTCACCAGGGCCTTAGTGTTGACAGTCCAGCAGAGGTCAGAGAAGACGTGGGTGCCCAGGAACCGGAAGGCGGGGACGTTTTCCACGCGGTCGCCATTTATTGGGGGGGGGGGGGGTTCCTGTCTGTTCTTCCTGAAGTCCAGTATGAGTTCTTTGGGTTTTTGGACATTCAGTTTCAGGTTG
Source organism: Pholidichthys leucotaenia (assembly GCA_020510985.1). Classification (NCBI taxonomy): domain Eukaryota; kingdom Metazoa; phylum Chordata; class Actinopteri; order Cichliformes; family Pholidichthyidae; genus Pholidichthys; species Pholidichthys leucotaenia. The sequence continues at coordinate 281,659,622 of CM035841.1, forward strand.
TCTGCTTGGCACCACAGAAGCAGGTTCTCTAACTCTGCCCTGTATGCCTTCTCATCGTCGTCAGTGATGAGCCCAACCAAGGTGGTGTCGTCCGCGTAGTTCACGATGACAGTGTTTGGGTGGGTTGGAATACGGTCAAAGGTGTACAGGGAGTACAGTAGAGGGCTTAGCATGCAGCCCTGGGGGAGCCGGAGCTGAGGGACAGTGTGGAGGAGTGATGGGGGTCGTGTCTGACTGTTTGTGGATGGTTGGTGAGAAAGTTCTTTATCCAGGAGTAGGTGGGGGGTCTGGAGGAGGTGCAGTTTGTTGATCAGGATGTCTGGGTAGATGGCGTTGAAAGCTGAGCTGTAGTCCACAAAGAGCATCCTCACGTAGCTCCTTGGGTTCCCCAGGAGGCTAAGCACTCTGTGGAGAGTGGTGGCGATGGCGTCTTCCATAGACCTGTTCTCCCTGTAGGCAAACTGGTGGGGGTCGACGGAGGGGGAAGACAGTCCCTGATGTGCTGGGACACCAGTTGCTCAATACACTTCATGACTACAGACGTGAGTGCTATGGATCTGTTGTCATTCAGGCTGTCAATTGTGACCTTTTTGGGGATGGGGATGATGGTGGAGGCCTTGAGACAGGAAGGGACGGTGGCATACGTCAGGGAGAGGCTGAACAGCTTGGTGAGGATCCTTGCCAGCTGGTCTGCACCTGCTTTGACCACCGTTCCTGTGATGCCGTCTGGACCAGTAGCTCTGCAAGGAGTTCACTGCTCTCAGCTGCCTCCTCACCTCATGCACCTGTAGAGATGGGGAGGGGGGGTGCTCAAACCGTGCAAAGAAGCTGTTAAACGCCTCTGCCAGAGTGAGGCTGCTGTCTGACGTTGGGGGGCCCTGGCCTTTGTAATTGGTGAGGACCTGGATGCCTCTCCACATCTGTCAGGGGTTGTTGTCTGTTTGGAAGACCTACACCTTCTTCCTATAGGTGTTCTTGGCGAGTTTTATGCCTCTCCTCAGGTTAGCTCTGGCAGTGCTGTACAGAGAGCTGTCCCTCTTTCTGAAGGACCTGCAGTCCCCTGCAATAATGTGGACTGCATCGAGGTGATCTCTTTGCTGCCTGGTGACAATGTGCTGGAGGTGATTGAGTGCTAAGCTAACGTTAGTATCAGGAACAATGTAAATGGTTGTTAAAATTACTGCCGTTAGCTCGCGGGAGAGATAAAAGGGCCTAGACAGGAAGGACATGGCCTTTAAGTCCGGTGAACAGTGGCTATGAATTAGTCTGCTGTTTTTACACCAAGTCTGAAGCACATAAACACAGAGGTCTCCACCCCTTCCCTTACCAGAATCAGTGTTGCGGTCGAGACGGTGTGTAGTTCGGCCAGGTAGTTCCACAGCAACGGCCGGAATGCTTTCGTTCAGCCATGATTCGGTCACAATCAGAATACAACAGACCTGGACGTAGCGATTATAGGCAATCTCCGTATGCAGCTCATCCATTTTGTTGGTGAGGGATCTGCCGTTGGTGAGGAAAATTGAAGGCAACGGTGGTTTGGAGCAAAGTATTGCGCAGCTGGACACGAAGGCCAGCCCTGCAGCCTCGTTTCTGCTTCCTCTCCCGTCATCGGCGCCGCTTGCAGGGCATACAACGATATAGATCGATCCACGTTTGACTGAGCCGATATCGATCCACAAAATCCGTGGATCGATCTTTAAATATAATGCTTTTACATCTGTGAACGTCTGCCGAGTCTGATCAGGTCAAAAGTGAAAGTGAGCCAGGAACTGCGGCCAAGAACCAGAAACACCTGGAGCACTAACGGATATGCTAGTTCTTCTGTGGTGTTAAAACAGTTCTCATCCGGCAAGAGTTCCCTGCAGCGCATGTGCACTTCTTTACTTCTGTGTTTACATGAGCAGAGAAACAGTTTTGTACTATGCGCAGAGCTGTGTTGGAACATAAAGTTAACGACTGATAAACTGAAAATACATAGAGACTGGCTGAAACCTGTGAACAGAGAAGAGAGACTTGGAGCTGCTGAAATTGTAAGTAAAATATCATTTGTTTGTTTTAACATTTGTGTCGTAAATTAATAATTCATCCAGCATGATGGTGGTTTCTTTTACAAACTATGGATACAGTAGTTAACTGTTGGTTAAGTGCTGCGAATAAATGCAGAATAAAGGTATATTTTATGAGATTATGGACTTCTAGCACTTAAGTGAGAGATTTTAAGATAATAAATCACAATAAAATGAAAATGGCAGAATTAATAAAGGTTGCAGTACAAGCAATTTTTACTCAATAGAACTAAACTGAAATGAACAAATCTTCCCAGGAAATGAACTGAAACCCTTTTCAAAAACTGAAAGTTAATTTGTAGTTAAAATATAAACAACAAAAAAAATAAAAGAAACTAAATTATTAAACCCTATTGTGGTGTGGGGATTCAAAAATATGATTATTAATTTTACTGTGAAATTTATTCTTTTCAGATTCTTTTCAGATTGACCCGATCTGAACTCGAGTGGTGTTCAGTTATTGGACTTCTGTGCTAACCACAGTCTGACCATAACGAACACCATGTTCAAGCATAAGGGTGTCCATATGTGCACCTGGCACCAGGACACCCTAGGTCGCAGGTCGATGATCGATTTTGTTATCGTATCATCAGACCTGCGACTGTATGTCTTGGACACCCGAGTAAAGAGAGGTGCAGAGCTGTCAACTGATCACCACCTGGTGGTGAGTTGGATCCGATGGCAGGGGAGGAAGCCATTCAGACCTGGTAGACCCAAACGTATAGTGAGGGTGTGCTGGGAGCGTCTGGCTGAGGCCCCTGTCCGGGAGGTCTTCAACTCCCACCTCCGGAAGAACTTCAACCACATTCTGAGGGAGTCTGGAGACATGGAGTCTGAATGGGCCATGTTCTCCACCTCTGTTGTTGAAGCGGCGGCCCAGAGCTGCGGCCGCAAGATGGTCGGTGCATCTCGTGGTGGCAACCCCCGAACCAAGTGGTGGACACCAGTGGTGAGGGGGGCCATTAAGCTGAAGAAGAAGTCCTATCAAGCTTGGTTGGCTTGTGGGACTCCCGAAGCAGCTGAGGTGTACCGGCAGGCCAAGCGGAGTGCAGCTCGGGTGGTTGCTGAAGCAAAAACCCGGGTATGGGAGGAGTTCGGTGAGGCCATGGAACAAGACTTTCGGTCGGCTTCAAAGAGATTCTGGCAAACTCTTCGGCGGCTCAGGAGGGGAAAGCAGCTCCCCGTGCACACTGTGTATGGTGCGGATGGGACACTGTTGACTTCAACTGGGGATATCGTCGGGCGGTGGAAGGAATACTTCGAGGATCTCCTCAATCCCACTGATACGCCTTCCACAGAGGAAGCAGGGTTTGGGGACGAGGGGGATGACTCGCCTATCACAGGGGCTGAGGTCGCCAAGGTGGTTAAAAATCTCCTTGGTGGCCGGGCCCCGGGGGTGGACGAGATTCGCCCTGAGTGTTGTTGGGTTGTCATGGTTGACACACCTCTGCAACACTGCGTGGAGGTCGGGGGCAGTGCCTTTGGTATGGCAAACCGGGGTGGTGGTTCCTCTCTTCAAAAAAGGGGACCGGAAGGTGTGCTCCAACTTTAGAGGGATCACACTCCTCAGCCTCCCTGGGAAGGTCTATGCCAAGGTACTGGAGAGGAGAGTCCGGCCGTTGGTCGAACCTCGGATTCAGGAGGAGCAATGTGGTTTTCGTCCTGGTCGTGGCACATCGGACCAGCTCTTTACCCTCTCGAGAATTCTTGAGGGTTTGTGGGAGTTTGCCCAACCAGTTTACATGTGTTTTGTGGACTTGGAGAAGGCATTTGACCGCGTCCCTCGTGGATTTTTGTGGGGGGTGCTTCGGGAGTATGGGGTATCGGGCTTGTTGTTACGAGCTATTCGGTCTCTGTACGACCATTGTGAGAGTTTGGTTCGTATTGCCAACACTCGGTCGGAGTCATTCCCAGTGAGAGTTGGACTCCGCCAGGGCTGCCCTTTGTCACCGATCCTGTTCATAATTTTTATGGACAGGATTTCTAGGCGCAGCCAGGGAATCGAGGGTGTCATGCTTGGTGACCACAGGATCTCATCTCTGTTGTTTGCAGATGATGTTGTCCTGTTGGCTTCATCCAGCAATGACCTACAGCTCTTGCTGGGACGGTTTGCCGCCGAGTGTGAAGCGGCTGGGATGAGAATCAGCACCTCCAAGTCCGAGTCCATGGTCCTCAGCCGGAAAAAGGTGGATTGTCCTCTCCGGGTTGGGGACAGGCTCCTGCCCCAAGTGGAGGAGTTTAAGTATCTTGGGGTCTTGTTCACGAGTGAGGGGAAAATGGAGCGATAGATCGACAGACGGATTGGAGCAGCATCTGCAGTGATGCGGACGTTGTACCGGTCTGTTGTGGTGAAGAGGGAGCTTAGTTCTAAGGCAAAGCTGTCGATTTACCAGTCAATCTACGTTCCTACTCTCACCTATGGTCACGAGCTTTGGGTAATGACCGAAAGAACGAGATCGCGGATACAAGCGGCTGAAATGAGCTTTCTCCGTAGGATTGCTGGACTCACCCTCAGAGATAGGGTGAGGAGCTCAGTCATCCGGGAGAGGCTCAGAGTAGAACCGCTGCTCCTCCACATTGAAAGGAGTCAGTTGAGGTGGTATGGGCATCTGATTAGGATGCCTCCTGGACGCCTCCCACTTGAGGTGTTTCAGGCACGTCCCACTGGGAGGAGACCCCGGGGCAGACCTAGGACTCGGTGGAGAGACTATGTCTCCCAGCTGGTCTGGGATCGCCTTGGTATCCCCTCTGAAGAGCTGGAGCAGGTGGCTGGGGAGAGGGAAGTCTGGGCTTCTCTGCTTGAACTGCTGCCTCCGCGACCCGGACCTCCGGAAAAGCGGTAGAAGATGGATGGATGGATGAATTTATTCTTTTCACCTCCCCTTCAGATCTGTGAAGACTGGGTTTCCGCTCCAACATCCATCCTGCACTGAGACATTCTGAAGGGAAGAGGTTGTCCGTGGAGGAGCATCCCTGCTTCGTTGTGAATTTCAGCACAGAAGACCTCAAGTTTTCAGGGTCTTAGTTTGTAAATTCAAGATTCAAGAAGGTGCTGCCTTCAATGCAATTTAGTTGTTGTAATAACTAATTCTTTTATTTCTTTTTTAATTCAAGTTCTCAGTAAGAATACAATGTTGGTTATTTTTTGACAATTTTACTGAGCATTTAATTCTACATAAATCACTGTTTAACAGGAAATTTTTGGCAATCCTGTGCTTTTCTTGTGGTGTTACATACAACAGCATCACGGTAAACTATGGAAAAAGCAGCTACTTTAAAATCTGTACTTCCTCACAACTTTCAGTGCAAAAAGAACTAAAAATTTCAACTTTTGGGAAAAGCTCCACAAATTCAGGCTTTTTGGGCTGCAACAATCACAAAAACAGCCGTGAAATCCTGAAGGGACTGAAATACAGTGAGATTATGTCTACATGCTTCATGCATTTAAGTTCTTTACTTACTCTGGGTGGTTAACTTGACACTACACACCCTTTGCACTAAATAGAGCACTTGTTAGCACTTTGTGAAATCATAAGTTAAATAATAAAAAGTGTATTATTGTAACAAATTTTGGGTCAGTTCTTTATGTGATAGTTTATGTATTAACAAAGTTTGAATATTTTTGGTACAACTTGCAGCATTGGGTCTCGAAGATTTTTTTCCTGGAAAGTAAAATGGCTATTAAAATGGTAATTTCCCAGATCGAATCGGAATTGAATCGATTCTGGAAATTAGGGACCGTTCCCAGCTCTAAAGGTTCTATATCCATAGCCACTGCCTACACTATACGCCATTCCATTGCAATTATCGATAATGCAGCTCAACAACCGCAAATTGAGTACAAATTCAAGAGTTAATACCTTCTAGCTCTGTAAAAAAAAAAAAAAAAAACTATTAACCATGTAACTGAAAGGCATTTACGCAAAGAATCTCCAACTCAAAGTGGAACAAATTTAGGTACAATATTAGAAAATCATGAAAGATTGAATGCTGTCATGTTTTAAAGTTTTAGTTTAGGGTTGTATACACTCACCGGCCACTTTATTAGGTACACCTGTCCAACTGCTCGTTAACACTTAATTTCTAATCAGCCAATCACATGGCGGCAACTCAGTGCATTTAGGCATGTAGACATGGTCAAGACAATCTCCTGCAGTTCAAACCGAGCATCAGTATGGGGAAGAAAGGTGATTTGAGTGACTTTGAACGTGGCATGGTTGTTGGTGCCAGAAGGGCTGGTCTGAGTATTTCAGAAACTGCTGATCTACTGGGATTTTCACGCACAACCATCTCTAGGGTTTACAGAGAATGGTCCGAAAAAGAAAAAATATCCAGTGAGCGGCAGTTCTGTGGGCGGAAATGCCTTGTTGATGCCAGAGGTCAGAGGAGAATGGCCAGACTGGTTCGAGCTGATAGAAAGGCAACAGTGACTCAAATAACCACCCGTTACAACCAAGGTAGGCAGAAGAGCATCTCTGAACGCACAGTACGTCGAACTTTGAGGCAGATGGGCTACAGCAGCAGAAGACCACGCCGGGTGCCACTCCTTTCAGCTAAGAACAGGAAACTGAGGCTACAATTTGCACAAGCTCATCGAAATTGGACAATAGAAGATTGGAAAAACGTTGCCTGGTCTGATGAGTCTCGATTTCTGCTGCGACATTCGGATGGTAGGGTCAGAATTTGGCGTCAACAACATGAAAGCATGGATCCATCCTGCCTTGTATCAATGGTTCAGGCTGGTGGTGGTGGTGTAATGGTGTGGGGAATATTTTCTTGGCACTCTTTCGGCCCCTTGGTACCAATTGAGCATCGTTGCAACGCTACAGCCTACCTGAGTATTGTTGCTGACCATGTCCATCCCTTTATGACCACAATGTACCCAACTTCTGATGGCTACTTTCAGCAGGATAATGCGCCATGTCATAAAGCTGGAATCATCTCAGACTGGTTTCTTGAACATGACAATGAGTTCACTGTACTCAAATGGCCTCCACAGTCACCAGATCTCAATCCAATAGAGCATCTTTGGGATGTGGTGGAACGGGAGATTCGCATCATGGATGTGCAGCCGACAAATCTGCGCCAACTGTGTGATGCCATCATGTCAATATGGACCAAACTCTCTGAGGAATGCTTCCAGCACCTTGTTGAATCTATGCCATGAAGAATTGAGGCAGTTCTGAAGGCAAAAGGGGGTCCAACCCGTTACTAGCATGGTGTACCTAATAAAGTGGCCGGTGAGTGTATATTTATGCAACACGCTGGCTGCATATTTTCACATTTATGCTATATTACATTTACATATTTAATTTGATTACTTACATAAAATAAGTTAACTGGGAGCTTTACTGACGAAATATTAGCACACATAACTACAGGTGATAAACTAAGCTGTAGATAACTTGCTGTATTTTCGATTTGCTGCGTTATAACATTTACTGCCTGAGTTAAATCACCATAACTGACCTGGACCACCCGACTGAGACCGTCAGTGACCGCCTGGTCAAATGAGTCGACGTGGGCTTTGGTGAGGTCCTGGACAGCCCCATGCTGGCACTCCTTCAGCTCTCCGAACCTACCATCTGTCAGGTTCTTTAGATTTGGACTCTGAGACAAACTGCTCCACTTCGTAGAAAAATCCATGTTTCTTCGGCATGAGAACGTATACACTTAATTTACCACACGTGCACGATGAACCCGGAAGTAATAAGTCTTCTACTGAGGTTTTCGGCCCGCTCACATGTGCTGATATGTCAGCGCCACCCTGTGGTGAAGGCTAGTCTCTTCAAGTTCATTGGACCCCACTGACCAAAACTCCATGGATGATTACGTGCATTTATCACTATGTTACCTCCGCCAAGGGAGGAGGTAATGTTTTCAGTGGCGCTGGTTGGTTTGTCTGTTGGTTTGTCTTCTACCAACATAACTCAAAAAGTTATTAACGGATTTTGATGAAATTTTCAGGAAAGGTGTGTAATGGCATGGGGAAGAGAGGATTAGATTTTGGTGACGATTTAAGAGTGCATACCTCCACCAAGGGCTTTGTTTGTATGTGTGCAGGAGGATTACACAAAATCTACTGGTGTGGGACACATAAGTGGGCTTCATATGCTTCACATGTATATTACTGTATGCTTATTGTATGCTTCACATCTCAGAGGAACAAAAGGACTGAGCCTCCTAGGAAATAACAGGAGGATGTGAAATGTGGCCTTTTGTATGCAAAGAGATGACCTTGAGGGATTTCCTGACCACCAGTGACTTTAGGTGGAGGTGAGAAGACCTGGAAGAAGACGCATTGTGATTTGGGATTAAAAGACAATGTCCTGGAGTATAAAAGGGACAGATGTTGGGGGATTCTTTCTCTTTCTGTTTTTGATGATGTTGGAGAATGGAATAAACCTGACTTGTGAAATAAACCCAGCCTTGTCATTTCCACATTCTCCACACTGGATGGATTTGGAAGAAATTTTCACCAGAGGTGATTCTTGGGCTACAGAGGAACCCATTACATTTTGGTGATGATCTGGCAATGCATACCTCAGCCAAGGCTCTTATCTTCTCACAGAGTGTTAGCAACAATACTCCAAAATAAATGGACAGACTTTGATGCAGTTTTCACCAGAAGTGGCTCTAGGCCTATGCACAAACCCATTAAATTTTGGAGGTGATCCATGAGAGATGGAATGAGCCTTGGTGGAGGTTTGTGTGTAGTGAATGTTGTGTGTGTGTGACCCTTGTGGCTTGTAGTACCAGCCCTGGGTGTGGCGTCAGATGGGCTACGGCCAGACTGTATATAGTTTTGTGTTCTCTAATAAAGAGTCAGTTCGCTGCATGGCATAAGTCCAACTCTGACCATTATTACATACATTATGGAAGTCAGGTTATTTCGCACCTCAGACAGAGACAATGAATACACATGGGAGAACAATGCCCAACAGGGCGAGAGGGGGTTGAATGAAGTGTAGTGTAAATATCATGCTGTGTATGAGGAAGTGCCTTGAAGCTTGTGAAGGTGACTTGGGATATAGAGAGGAGTGCTTGCTGTAACCAGTCAGTCTGTTCTGTGCTTGTGAGATGTGAGTGTGTAATAAATCGTCTGACATGAAGCTGCCTCTTCATTTACACACTCCACAACATAACATTTTGGTGATGAGGAGAAACTACGGGGGCGTATGGGCTACCTCCACCATTATCACCATTTCTGGAATACCTGGATAGAGCCAGCGATCCTGTGGCCGAAATGGGTGGCCAAGTTCAAGGGTTACATCATGGCGCTGGGCCTAAGTAGACTCGACGGAGTACAAAGACAAGCACTTCTGGCCCACTATCACAGCGTAGAAGGTCGGAAAATTCTCTGTATGTTGGGAGAGATGGAGTTTTATGTGGATGCTGTCGGGCGGCTTGCCGAATATTTTGCTGAACATACGAGGACCACGAAGCTGTGGGTAGAAGAGCTGTTGGCACCAAAAGAAGCTAAGCTAGCTAGTTCGGGGAAGCTAGCAGCTCAGTCAGTGACTATGGGGAAGTTAGCCATTAAGCTAGGTGCGTGCCAAAACCAAGCTACGGGCTACCAGCTAGACTTCAAGGTAGAACCAGGGCCAAGAGCCCCCGGTCACCGAAGACGGCAAGCCAACCAAGGAGCTCAGCAAGTTGAAGTCGGAGCAGCGACAGCCGGGCGCAGAGGCAACGGAGTACCTTTGATGACGGTGCTGGGCGCAGCGACGAGGCGCCTGGGTCAACGAGTGACATCGACGAGGGTGATGCTGAAATTCCCAGGAAGCAGCAGGGACAGCTGGACACAGAGATGGCACAGCAGAGCACCTCGGACGACAGAGAGGAGGTGCCGGGCACCACGGAGGTCGGGCAGGACCTCAGTGCCAAAACTCAAAGCGCCTTGGACGAGGGTGCTGGGCGTTACAGCGAGGTGTCCAAGTCAACGAATGATATTGACGAGCGGGTGTTGGTTTTCCCCAGAGCTCAGCCAGGGGGCGCCGGAGTGTTTGGAGCTACAACGGCGACAGCTGCAGCGGTTCTGAAGACGGTCGGGAGCGGACCAACAGGCACGGAGGGACTGCGTGCCGGCAGCAGCACTGCGGGTCCAGACGAGAGAAGCGGTCGAGGGGCAGGAGATGAGATATTCTCGCCGGGGAGATCAGCTTCAACCCTGGGGGCAGGCGGCTGCCAAGGGCGCAAATGCTGTGGGGCTGCCCTGGGCCTCCAAGCCGGTTTTACCTCTGGCTGCCAACGGACATTGGTGTAACATGAACACTGTAATGTAAATATGTTTATAGGTTTGCATGAGTGTATGTCGTGACATGGGATTATTTTGTGTAATTTATTTGAAAAAAAAAGGAAGGACAATCTTATCTGAGTTGTTTTTTTGGGTGAATGTGTTAGGTCCTTATAGTTCACTGTTCCCTGTCGTTTCTTAGTGCGTGATTCGGGTCCTAAATTGGGATGGATCTGAATCGTGTGTGCGTGTCTTGCACTTTTGTAAGGGAGAGAGGAATGCTGTGTAGTGACTGGTGTGTGTGTGTGTGTGTGTGTGTGTGTCCCTTGTGGCTTGCCGTACCTGCCCTGGGTGTGATGTCAGGCAGGCTACAGCCAGACTGTATATAGTTGTGTGTTCTCTAATAAAGAGTCAGTTCACTGCATGGCATAAGTCTGACTCTGACCATTATTACATGCATAACAGAGGTCTGTGCTCTCTGAGTGCACAGACCTCTGTTATGCATGACCTCTGAAACCTCTGAGTAACTTATAACTGCTCACATTCACCCAGTATGTCACATGCCACACTAGAGACAATAAAACACTGGACTTATTCTGCCGTCCCCACTGCCCTGGGGACGGCAGTGGCTCAGGAGGTAGAGCAGGTTGTCCAATAACCACATGGTTGGCGGTTCAAATCCCGCTCTCCCCAGATATCCTGCCGTCGTGTCCCTGGGCAAGACACTTTACCCCAATTGCTCCTGGTGGGTCTGGAAGCGCCATGTTAGGCAGCATGCCACCATCAGTGTGTGAATGGGTGGATTGCAGGATCTGTAAAGCGCTTTGGTCATCAAGAGATGAGAATAAAAGCGCTATATAAGTGAATGCCATTTACCATTTTACCATTTATTCTATGCAAACACTAAGGAGGCGTACACCTCATCACCACTCCCCCCACTCGGGTGATCGGATCACAACTTGGTTCATCTCCTGCCGGTGTACAAACACCAAGTACACAGACAACTATGGCTGTGTTGTGAGACATGTATATGTTGGACACTGCATATGTGATTTAACCTCACGATGAAGGAGAGCCAGCCCCCTGCGGTGCGGAGCCACAGAGCCTGGACCCCCTGCGGAGGACAGGGGACAGAAGACTTCCTGACCGCTGAGGCTCGAGAGGAGAGAAGGGGGAGTTATGTAAATAAAAGGTTAATGAATGTGAATAAAGAGATTTTGATATAGATGTGTGATTTCCCCCGCGAGGGAAATGGTTTGATGTGAGAATGTTTAAAAGGGAGAACTTTGGTGTGTTCATCCTCTTTGTTCGCTGCTCAGGAATGAGAGCAGACAGTGGAATGGTTACTTGAAATAAACTGAAATTAAAGGCAATTCGGTTTCGTTATTCAAGTCTCCCCACATTGGTGACTGACGACGTTGAGAATGAACGAAGAAATTCTCAGGGTCCCGGACTCACAGCGCTCAGAGCTGGCGAGCGCAGTGGCCGTTAAGCTGCCTGATTTCTGGCAGGATAACCCACGGTTGTGGTTTCTGCAAGCAGAGTCGCAGTTCGCGCTCGCAGGAGTAACGGTGGATGACACTAAGTTCCACCATGTCATCGCTAAACTGGACAACAGCACAGCTCGGTGCGTGCAGAGCTTGGTGGAGCAGCCACCCGCGACCGACAGGTACGGCAAGCTGAAATCCACCCTCATCAAGTTTTTCACCCCCTCGGCTGAAGTGAGGGCGAGGAGGATCCTGTCTTTGCTAGACCAAGGTGGACACAGGCCGAGCGCCCTGATGGAGGAGATGATACAGCTGAGAGGGTTGGACAACGATGATTTCATTTTTCAGTTCATCTTCCTCTCCAACCTCCCGGCGCATGCGAGAAGCACGCTGGCCGGCAAAAAGTGTCACACCCTGGAGGAGTTCCGGGAGCTGGCCCAGGAGGCAGATGGGATCCTGGACGCCTGCGGCGGGCAAGCAACCACAGCGGCGACCCGAGACAGCGGGGAGCCAGAGGCGGCAGAACCAGACTGGCCGACGACGGCGGCAGCACGGCCGCGACGAGGTGGAGCCAATAGCCCGGCGGCAGAGGCGCGGACACGACACAGCGGAGGAGAAGATCTCTGCTTTTACCATCGGAGGTTCGCAGAGAAGGCACGCAGGTGTGTGCCGCCCTTCATCTTCAGGAGTTAGGGAAACGGCAAGACCGGGGGTCGCTAGCAGCTTCGACCCTCGGAGAACGCAGCAAGCTGCTCTACATCACGGATGCGCGCTCCGGACGAGAGTTCCTCATCGACACCGGAGCACAAGTGAGCTTCGTCACCCCAACATACGCGGACCGGGTGGCTGGACCCCACGGTAGCGGAGCTACAGCGGCAAATGGCTCGAACATCAACACCTACGGGAGAAGGACCTTGCCTTTGTGCTTACATGGCCGCACATATGAATGGACTTTTGTAATAGCGGCGGTGAGTTTCAACATGTTGGGCGCGGATTTTTTGTGTTCACACAATCTGTTAGTTGATCTTGCTAATAGACGGCTGGTAAATGCACTCTCTTTTTACTCTCTCCCCTGTTCAGCTCGAGTGTCCCCGCCACCAGTACAGACCCACGTCGCTACAGCAGGTGGTAAGTTTCACACACTCCTCACCCAATTTCCAGCGCTCACTGTGCCCACTTTTTCAGCAACGGTCGCGAAGCACGGGGTGAAACACTTTATCCCCACGTCTGGTCCTCCCGTGTTTGCAAAAGCTCGGCGCTTGGATGCAGTTAAGCTCGCCATTGCGCGCGAGGAGTTCGCCAGCCTGGAGAGGCTGGGCATCGTTCGTAGGTCGAAGAGCCCGTGGGCTTCGCCGCTGCACATGGTACCGAAAGCCGATGGCTCCTGGAGACCGTGCGGGGATTACCGCAGGCTAAACAACGCTACGGCGCACGATCGTTATCCCATCCCGCACATTCAGGATTTTTCGGTGCACCTGGCGGGGGCGCGCATTTTTTCAAAGATTGATCTAGTTCGCGGCTATCACCAAGTCCCAGTCCAACCGGAGGACATTCCTAAAACAGCGGTAATAACCCCGTTCGGACTTTTCGAATTTTTACGCATGCCGTTTGGTCTCAAAGGGGCGGCGCAAACATTTCAGCGGATGATGGATGCCGTGTTACGTGATCTCCCTTTCGTGTTCGTGTACCTCGACGACATTTTGGTCGCGAGTACTTCAGAGGACGAACACGAAGCGCACCTCACAGCAGTTTTTAGGAGGCTGGGAGAGCACGGCTTAATAGTTAACCCAGCCAAGTGCCAGTTCGGCGTCGAGCGGTTCGATTTTTTGGGCCACCGCGTCTCCCCGGAGGGAGCGGTTCCGTTACCAGAGAAAGTACGCGCGGTAGCGGATTTTCCCCGTCCACAAACGGTCAAATCACTACAGGAATTCTTGGGGATGGTGAATTTTTATAACCGATTCCTGCCCCACGCAGCTCAAATCATGCAACCGTTATATGCCGCGCTCAAAAAACAAAAACCGACCCAGGCGGTCGAATGGTCCCCGGAGCGGGAGCGTGCGTTCACAGAGGTTAAAAAAGCCTTGGCTGACGCTGCGCTCCTGGCCCACCCAGACCCTGCAGCACGTATCGCGCTGACGACAGACGCTTCAGATTTAGCCATAGGGGCCGTTATTGAGCAACAGGTAGCCGGAGTTTGGCAGCCTTTGGCTTTCTTTAGCAAATCTTTAAGCGCGGCTGAACGAAAATACAGCGCGTTCGACAGAGAACTGTTGGCGCTGCATTTGGCTATTCGTCATTTCCAGTTCTGGCTGGAAGGACGGTGCTTCACCGCTTATGTGGACCACAAGCCGCTCACATACGCCATGGCCAAAATTTCAGATCCGTGGTCCGGCAGGCAGCAGAGGCAGCTGGCCGCAATCTCGGAATTTACCACTGACATTAGGCACGTCGCGGGCAAATTCAATGTAGTAGCGGATTGTCTCTCGCGCGCGTTCACGACCCCAACACGCGCAGAGGCAGAACGGGCCACCGTGACCGCGCCGCAGGAGAGCGGCACGGTGGCGCGCGCAGCCCCGGTGCACGTGGGTATAGATTACGCAGCCATGGCAGCGGACCAGGGGGCGGACGCAGACGTGCGCGCGCTCCAGTCTGGACCAACAGGGTTGAGGCTGGAGAGCAAGTGTTTACAAACTGGTATGCCCCCCCTGATCTGCGACATGTCGACGGGGCGCCCGCGTCCGGTGGTTCCGGCCACGTGGCGCCGCCGTGTTTTTGACTCGGTCCACTTACTGGCGCACCCGGGGGTGCGCGCGTCGGTGAAACTAGTGGCGGAAAAGTTTGTTTGGCCGTGCCTGCGCAAGCACGTGAAGGAATGGGCAAAAACCTGCATTTCCTGTCAACGGGCCAAAATTCACAGGCACACAAGAGCCCCGTTAGAACCGTTCCGCATTCCGGCCAGAAGGTTCGACCATGTGCACGTCGACCTTGTGGGCCCCCTACCGGCATCACAGGGGTTCACGTATCTTTTGACAATGGTGGACCGCACCACACGTTGGCCGGAAGTGGTCCCACTTGCGACGACCACGGCCGCGGAGGTGGCTCGCGTTTTTTTAACGGCTTGGGTGGCGCGCTTCGGGGTTCCGTCGGACATTACGTCCGATAGAGGACCGCAATTCATCTCTGAGCTGTGGTCAGCGATGGCCAACGGCTTAGGAGCCAAAATTCACCGCACTACGGCTTACCACCCTCAGGCCAATGGTTTATGCGAGCGTTTTCATAGGTCTTTGAAGGCAGCACTCAGAGCGTCGCTCACGGATGCAGATTGGGTAAATAAACTGCCATGGGTTTTCTTAGGGTTGCGTTCTGCGCCTAAAGAGGACTTAGACGCCTCCCCAGCGGAGCTGGTATTCGCACAAACTCTGAGGCTGCCGGGCGAGTTTTTACCAGAGCACCCAGAGCCCCCACCTCTCTCTGCTCTGGGACCGTTAGTCGGCACGGGAGCAGACACGCTCCCGGGTCCGGTTCATCACGCTTTTCCACGAGTTTTCGTCCCCAAGGCTTTGAAAAATGCCGACTTCGTTTTTGTCAGGCGCGAAGCCCTAAAAGCAACGCTCAAACCACCTTACGAAGGGCCATTTCGAGTGCTGGAGGCAGGTGATAAGCAATTTGTGCTAGATTTTGGAGACAGAAAAGAGACAGTCAGTATTGACAGACTAAAACCTGCTTTTGTCATGAAGGACGTGTCTGTACCGGTCGCAGTGGCGCCTCGACGAGGCAGGCCCCCGCAAAGGGCAATTAATCACTCTCTTCCTCAGTCAACAGAGCCGAAGCAGAAAAGCGCCGCAGGCAAGGCGGGGTCAACTCACAGCAGATTCGGCAGACGGCTGAAGCCCAAGCGGCGCACAGACTGAATGTTGGTGTTGATTATTCAGTAGTGAGTAAGGTGCTATTAAATTTTAGGAATTAGTCTGTTCTTCATCGTTTGGGGGGGGTTATATGGCTGTGTTGTGAGACATGTATATGTTGGACACTGCATATGTGATTTAACCTCACGATGAAGGAGAGCCAGCCCCCTGCGGTGCGGAGCCACAGAGCCTGGACCCCCTGCGGAGGACAGGGGACAGAAGACTTCCTGACCGCTGAGGCTCGAGAGGAGAGAAGGGGGAGTTATGTAAATAAAAGGTTAATGAATGTGAATAAAGAGATTTTGATATAGATGTGTGATTTCCCCCGCGAGGGAAATGGTTTGATGTGAGAATGTTTAAAAGGGAGAACTTTGGTGTGTTCATCCTCTTTGTTCGCTGCTCAGGAATGAGAGCAGACAGTGGAATGGTTACTTGAAATAAACTGAAATTAAAGGCAATTCGGTTTCGTTATTCAAGTCTCCCCACAACAACCTCCGATTATGCGCACGGTGAAGTTATGGTCTGAGGAGGCAATGGACGCTCTAAAGTACTGTTTTGAAACCACTGCCTGGGAGCAGCTCTGTGATCCACATGGTGAGGACATCGATGGCCTCACTCACACCATCACGGACTACATCAACTTCTGTGTGGACAACACCATACCCACCAAGACCATACGGTGTTGCTTGAACAACAAACCGTGGATCAACCCTGAGATTAAAACACTTCTGAGAGAGAAGAAGAGTATCTTTAGGTCGGGGAATAGGGGAATGCTGAAGTCCGTACAGAGGGAGCTGAGGGGGAAGATAAGAGAAGGCAAGGACAGCTTCAGGAAGAAGATGGAGGACAAGCTGCAACAGAGCGACATTGGCGGGGTCTGGAGAAACCTTAAAACCATCTCTGGGCTCCAGAATACCTCCTCCCAGGCCACGGGAGGCAGGGAATGAGCAAACAATCTGAATCTGTTTTTTAATAGGTTTGACCAACCGCCCTCCCCCCCGACTACACACCAACCACTGCTGCCTCTAAAGTCATCAAGACCTGCTGTCCACACCCCACTCCACCATCACCCCCCCACTCCCAACACACAGCCCCCCAACCTGACTCTCACTAAGACCCAGGTGAGGACGGAGCTGAGGAAGATCAAGGCGAGGAAGGCCTCGGGACCGGGCGGCATCAGTGCAAAGCTCCTCAAGTCCTGCGCAGACCAGCTGTGTGGGATTGTAGAGCTCATCTTCAACCTGAGCCTGAAGCTGGGGAGGGTACCACAGCTGTGGAAAACATCTTGTGTGGTACCTGTACCAAAGACCTCCCACCCCAAAGACCTGAACAGCTACAGACCAGTGGCCCTGACGTCTCACATGATGAAGACCCTGGAGAGATTGCTCCTTGCTCACCTCCGCCCCCTGGTGGGACCAGTGATGGATCCACTCCAGTTCACCTACCAGCATGGCATTGGGGTGGAGGATGCAGTGATCTTCCACCTTCACTGTTCCCTGTCCCACCTGGAGAAGCCCGGGAATGTGGTGAGGATCATGTTCTTTGACTTCTCCAGTGCTTTCAACACCATCCAACCAATGATCCTGAAGGACAAGCTGCTGTGCGCAGGGGCGGACCAGCACCTGTCTTCATGGATCCTGGACTACCTCACTAACCGGCCACAGTTTGTGAGAATCCGGGATTGTGTGTCCGACACGATCATTGGTAGCACGGGGGCCCCCCAGGGAATGGTTTTGGCTCCCTTCCTGTTCACCCTTTATACTGCGGACTTCTCACACAACACAACACAGTGCCGTCTACAGAAGTTCTCTGATGACTCTGCGATCGTCGGCCTCATCTCCAATGGAGATGAAGCTGAGCACAGAGGACTTATCCAGGACTTCGTGGACTGGTGCCATTGGAACTGCCTCCAGATCAACGCGAGGAAAACTAAGGAGCTGGTGGTGGACTGCCGCAGGCAAGGACAACCCCTCACAGCACCAGTAAACATCCAGGGAACAGACATTGAAGATGGTGACATCCTACAAGTACCTAGGTGTTCATCTGAACAATAAACTAGACTGGTCACACAATACTGACGCACTCTACAAGGGACAGCGCAGGCTGTTCCTACTGAGGAGGCTCAGGTCTTTTGGTGTACAAGGGGTGTTCTTGAAGACATTCTACGACACGATGGTGGCATCAGCCATCACTTTTGGAGTGGAGAGGTTTCGCAGGTCCTTCCTACCTACGGCTGTCAGACTGTATAACCTAAGCAGGGCTGCTCGCAGAGATAGCAAAAAAATGTGACGACCTAATAGTATTGAATGCAAAAGACGCAACAGACTTACACAAATGGTCCCCTCCAGTATACAACTAGGACAATATCAGTCGCTATGGAGGGTGACAGTATGTATGGGTACATATTCATACCATGCAGGGTAACTAAATAGATGGTTATGCTGTTTATTCCATCTAGCTACAATGCTCCACACTGTGTGTATATATATTTATATATTTATGTGTGCATATGTATATTCACTGCTCTTATTTTCTTATCTTCTAAATTATTGCTCTGAGTGTTGCTATCCCTGTGCTGTTGCAATCCTGGAATTTCCCCATTGTGGGACTAATAAAGGCTTATCTTATCTTATCTTATCTTATCTTATAATGTAGACATAATGTAGTCATATTGTTTTTGCTGTCATTTCTGTCTGTTAACAATAATAATAACAATAGATGTAGAGGAGCTTGAAATAACGAGGCGATGTGATTCATAAACCAAAGTTTATTATCAGCTCCTCTAACAAGTCTCATCTAGGTGCAGCAGCAGAAGAAGTGAGAGAGCGAACACCTTCGGCTCTACGAACTTATACTCGCACATAACAAAAGACATGCATATCAAAAGCTGACATCCCTCACTATCTTAATCCCTTCTTTTGTCTTCGTACTCCTCCACCTGGCCCTGGGGGGTCAGGGCAACCCATCCGGTCTCCACCGCAGCGCCTGGGGTGCTCTTTGATCTTCACTGGCGGTTGAGACCCTTTGTCCTGTTCTGAGGTGTGAAGTCGCTTTACATATGTAATCACTAAACACTCTCACATGCTTATACATATGTAGGTTATGGGATATATGATTAATATAGACCACAGCCCCCCCAAACGACTAAGAAAAGGACAATAGAAAAATTCACAGTTTAAGATAATTATTATGACATACTAACTGCTGCACCTCTTGACACAGAAGAAACTTTCCAGCAGCTATGCTCCTAAGAGAGTTCAGTGGTAATCATAACAGCATAGTAATATCACAAGTCAGTCCTAAACTGTTACAGCACAATTAGTGAACAACTGTTGAGTAGTTTGCATCAGTCCCTGTGCCGTCTGGGTTTTAATCTTCTCCCGAATCTGCTGTGGGTCCGCTTGGGCGTCTTGCTGGGACCTTCCTGTAAGGAATCTGCAGCTTGGGGAGGAGAGTGATTATTTGTTCCCTGCAGGGGGGCTGAGTCTTTTCTCTTGGGGGGTCTACCCCGCCGAGGTGCTCTCGCCAACCGTGCAGGCTCGTCTCTCAACAAGAAGGCAGGTTTAAGTCTGTCAATGCTGACTGTTTCTTTTCTATCCCCAAAATCAAGCACAAAATGTTTATCACCAGGTTCCAGCACTCTGAATGGCCCATCGTATGGTGGGCGGAAGGTTGGTTTTAAAGTTTCATGCCTAACAAAAACGAATTCAGCATTTTTTAAAGCTTGGGGGACAAAAACCCGTGGAAAAGAGTGATGTGCCGGCCCGGGGAGAGAGTCCGGTCCGTTGCTGCCTAAAAACCTCGGGGCAGGAAGATGCCCTGGCTCTGGGTTCTCTGGTAAAAATTCACCTGGGAGCCTGAGAGGTTGTGCAAAAACTAATTCTGCTGGGGAGGCGTCTAGATCCTCTTTGGGCGCAGCACGCAACCCCAATAAAACCCAGGGAAGTTTATTTACCCAATTTGTATCCGTTAGTGAGGCTCTGAGGGCGGCCTTTAAAGATCTGTGAAAATGCTCGCATAACCCATTAGCCTGAGGGTGATAAGCGGTGGTGCGGTGAATTGTCGCCCCTAAGCTGCTGGACATGGCTGACCAAAGCTCCGAGACAAATTGAGGCCCCCTATCGGACGTGATGTCCGATGGAACGCCGAAACGTGCCACCCAGTTCGTCAAAAAAGCGCGAGCGACTTCCTCCGCTGTGGTTGACGCCAGAGGGACTGCCTCCGGCCAGCGCGTGGTGCGGTCTATCATTGTTAACAGATGTGTGAAACCTTGGGAGGAAGGTAGCGGCCCCACGAGGTCGACATGAACGTGGTCGAACCTTCTAGCAGGGATTCAAAAAGGCTCCAGAGGAGCTTTTGTGTGTTTGTGTACTTTGGCGCGCTGACAAGAAATGCAAGTCTTTGCCCATTCTTTTACGTTTTTGTGCAGGCCAGGGCACACAAACTTTTCGGCGACCATTTTAACCGAAGCGCGCACACCTGGGTGCGCGAGGGAGTGAATCGAGTCGAAAATACGGCGGCGCCATGCAGCTGGGACTAGCGGGTGGGGTCGGCCGGTTGAGATGTCGCATATTAGGGGGGGCATACCGTCGCGTAAACCCCTTTCCTCCAGCCTTAACCCTGTTGGTCCAGACAGGAGTGCGCGCACGTCCGCGTCACTACTTTGCTCCTCTGCCATGGCTGCATAATCTATCCCTGCGTGGATTGGTGCTGCGTATGTGTCCGCGTTGGCGAAGAGTTCTGCGGTTGAGGTAGTATAATCTGTCTCCTCGCGCTCTGGCGATGTCACAGCGCGAGAGAGGCAGTCTGCTACCACGTTAAGTTTGCCTGCCACATGTCGAATGTCTGTGGTGAACTCTGAAATCGCAGCTAGCTGTCTTTGCTGCCTGCCTGACCACGGTTCGGAAATTTTAGCCATCGCAAAGGTGAGCGGTTTGTGGTCTACAAAAGCCGTGAAACGCCGCCCTTCCAACCAGAACTGGAAGTGGCGGATGGATAAATGAAGCGCTAGCAGCTCTCTGTCAAAAGTGCTGTATTTACGTTCAGTTTGGTTTAGCGATTTGCTGAAGAATGCCAAAGGTTGCCAGATTCTGCTGACGTGTTGTTCTACAACTGCCCCTATGGCCAGGTCTGAAGCATCTGTGGTTAGCGCAATGCGGGCCGAGGGATCGGGGTGAACCAACAATGTGGCATTAGCTAGGGCACTTTTTACTTCTGCGAAGGCGCGTTCGAGCTCCGGGGTCCATTCGACCGCGTTGGAAGGTTTTTGTTTTCTGAGCGCGTCATATAGGGGCTGCATGAGCTGAGCTGCGTGGGGGAGGAAACGGTTGTAAAAATTAACCATTCCCAAAAATTCTTGCAGCGATTTGACCGTTTGTGGCCGTGGGAAACTTTTTACTGCGTGAACTTTGTCTGGCAGTGGGACTGCCCCCTTCGGAGAAACTCTGTGTCCTAAAAAATCAATTTGTGACACGCCAAATTTGCATTTGGCTGGACTGATTATTAAC
The DNA here is from genome assembly GCA_020510985.1 of Pholidichthys leucotaenia. Lineage (NCBI taxonomy): Eukaryota > Metazoa > Chordata > Actinopteri > Cichliformes > Pholidichthyidae > Pholidichthys > Pholidichthys leucotaenia. Next base: position 281,680,823 of record CM035841.1, read on the forward strand.
CCGTGCTCTTCTAGTCTCTGAAAAACCATAGTGAGATGCTGCTCGTGTTCTTCCTCAGAGGAGCTGGCTACCAGCATATCGTCGAGGTAGACGAACACGAAAGGGAGGTTGCGTAATACTGCGTCCATCATCCGCTGAAATGTTTGAGCAGCACCTTTGAGGCCGAAAGGCATCCGCAAAAATTCAAAAAGACCGAAGGGGGTTATTACAGCTGTTTTAGGAATGTCCTCTGCTCGAACTGGGACTTGATGATAACCGCGGACTAGGTCTATTTTTGAAAAAATGCGCGCACCCGCCAGATGTAGTGAAAAGTCTTGAATGTGAGGAATTGGGTAGCGGTCATGCGCTGTCGCATTGTTTAATCTGCGGTAATCGCCGCACGGCCTCCAAGAACCGTCGGATTTCGGGACCATGTGAAGTGGTGACGCCCAGGGGCTTTTCGAGCGTCTGATGATGCCTAATTTTTCAAGGGTGGTAAACTCGTCCCGAGCTATGGCGAGCTTGGTCGCGTCTAAGCGCCGAGCTTTGGCGAATACGGGTGGGCCCGTTGTGGGAATAAAGTGTTCGACCCCGTGCTTAGCCACTGTGGCTGAGAATTTGGGAATTGTGAGTGCTGGAAATTGGGTGAGGAGTTGATCAAACTTACCTCCTGCTGTGGTGACGCTGGCCTGCACGGGTGGTGGAGAAATTCGAGCTGAGCAGGGAATAGAAGCAAAGGACAGTGCATTAACCAAGCGTCTGTTCGCTAGATCAACTAATAACCCATGTGCACACAAAAAATCTGCGCCCAACAAGTTAAAACTCACCGCCGCGGACTTCCGGGAAGATGGCGGAGAGACATAACGCTTAAACAGAGAGCTCTCCCTAGCCGGATTAAAAATCATCGGTAAAGACTTCCGGTTATGGCTGCCACGTAGGACGGACGTGTCTCGCTCTGCTCTGCTCCTGGAAAAAAAAATCGGCAAATAACTCTCTCATTTGGGACAGAACGTATCCCAGCATTTGGGCGAGGATATGTCGGCGAAGCCTAAGGCTGGAAAACCAGGAAAAGGAAAAAGCGAGCCGCCGAAACAGTCCAAATTAACGGACTTTCAGGTCTGTGACGCAGCAAACAAAACTCCATATATGGCGGAGGAGGCTGGCAACGCTGCGATTTCTGCGGGGAATGGCGCAGATGCGCTGATGGCAGCCATGAGTTCAATGAGAGCGGACTTTTCCTCTAGATTTGATGGGATTATGACAGCGTTGGAAGGAATAAGAAAGGAATTGGGTGACTGTGTAGAACGAACGGCGCAGATGGAGCTCCGTCTCGCTAGTGCTGAAAATGACGTCACCCGTCTTCAATTAAAGGTGCGCACTTTGGAAAAAAAAAATAAATCTCTGGAAGATAATATTTTGGATTTGGAATCTCGGTCGAGACAGAATAATTTGAGGCTGGTGGGTCTTCCAGAGGAATCAGAAGGTCGGGACGTATGTTCCTTTCTGGAAAAGTGGATTCCGGAGGTGCTGGGCAGCGAGGAGTTGCAATCAGCAGTGGTTCTGGAAAAAGCACATCGTATTGGCCCACGGAGAGATAAGGGACCGCCGAGGACCTTAATTATGAAGTTTCTTAGCAACAGAGACAGGATGAAGATCTTCAACGCTGCACGTGCTAAAGGAGAGATTAAACACCAGGACCAGCAGGTGCGGTTCTACCCAGATTTGGCCACAGGAATCCAGCAATTGAGGAAGCAGTTTGATCCCGTACGTAAGGAGCTGCGCAACCTTGGGATTCGTCATGGTGTAATCTACCCTGCGAGACTGCTGACCACGTATGAGGGCAGAACCCACATCTTCAAGACCCCAGAGGAGGCGCAGGAGTTCATCAAGAAGATCAAAGAAGAAGAAGAGACTGGTGGGAGCTAAGCATGAACAAAATATAAGGTAGAATAATTAAGCATTTGCACAGGCATCTGACTGACTTGAAGTAAATAGTAAGTTTACAAAATATAGATTGTATTATATATTAAAAAACAAAACAAAAACAAAACAAACAAACAAAAAAAAAAACTATGATGTACAAAGTTGTTAAAAATTTTGGAGTTAAGTTGGAAAACTACAGAGGAGAGTTAATGTTACGTCATTAAAAGCAGTAGAGTTAGGGTGATTGGGAGGATGAAGAAGGAGTGGCTTAGGCTGTTCCCCGTGGGTGTGGAACGGTCGATGGCTATATCGGGAGACAGAATTTTTCTTTTGATTTTGGGGGGTTTGCCACAAGTGTGGGAAGGGGAAATTTGTTTGTGTGTAGTTTGTAGGATGAATGTTCAACCACTCATGTTTTTGCTTCTCTGTATGAGCATGTTTACACTGCAAGGTAATCCCAAACTCTCTATTGATCATGGACCAAAGTGTTAATCTTAATTTAACTTCATGGAATTGCAGAGGTCTACAAAATTTAAAAAAACTTAAACAAGTTATGAATAAAATAAAGGACATGGGTTCAAGAATTGTGTTTTTACAAGAAACTCATCTGATAGAGGAGGATGTTAAAAGAATTAGGAGTAGATGGCAGGGAAGTGTATTCACCTCTTCATTTTCATCCCGAGCCAGGGGAGTTATGACTCTCATACATAAATCAGTTCCTTTTCAAGTGAAAAATGTAATTGGAGACAAATTTGGAAGATATGTAATCATTCAAGGTTCTTTGCTATTAGAAAATATAAATCTTGTGAACTTATATGGTCCCAATATAGATGATCAGAAGTTCTTTGCTAATTTATTTCTCATCTTATCATCACTTACAGGGCAACATATAATAGCAGGGGATTTTAATTGTACATTGAATCCAGGTGTGGATAGATCAACAGGACTGGATTGTACGCACATTGGATGTAGGATGACTATTAATCATTTTATGAAAGAATTGAGATTGTTAGATATATGGAGAGAAATGAAACCACAAGTTAAAGCCTATTCTTGTTATTCCAGTACCTACAAGACATTCTCACGTATTGATTATTTTTTGATTTCCACAGAATTAAGGTCCAAGATTCAAAACTGCTTTTATGATAACATCGTGATCTCTGATCATGCACCCTGTTGTCTAATATATGTAGATAAAAAATTGACAAAGGAATCAGGTAGATGGCAATTTCAGCATAAATGGCTTCAGGATGAGGAATTTGTCAAGTATATAGAAAAACAGATAGACGAGTTCTTTGACATCAATACTACACAAACATCAGCATGTGTAAAGTGGGAGGCTTTCAAAGCTTTTATTAGGGGACATATTATTAGTTATACAGGATCAAAATCTAAGAAGACTCGAGAGGAGAGAGCTAAATTGGAACATAAAATAAAAAATCTTCAGGAAAAAGTGTATGCAGGAAGTGACCCAAGGTTGGAGAATGAATTACTGATTTTGAGAGCTGAATACGACAAAAAATCAGCGAATAGAGCTGCCTCGAGTCTTCTAAGATTGAAACAATCTTTTTATGAACAAGGTGAAAAATCAGGAAAATTATTAGCATGGCAGATTAAACAATTGGAAATTAAAACACCAATTACCAGTATTATAAGTAATGGACAGGTAGTTATAGATCCTTTAGAAATTAATAGAGCCTTTAGAGATTACTATGAAAAATTATATGATACCAAAAATGAACCTGATTTAACAAAACTAAATGGGTTTTTGAACGAACTATCTATACCGTGTATTCCAAATGAAAACAGGGAGATATTGGAGTCTAAAATTAGTCAAGAAGAAGTTGGGCTAGCCATTGATAATATGAAATCAGGAAAAAGTGCAGGACCAGATGGTCTTCCAGTTGACCTTTATAAAAAATTTAAGAATAAATTAATAAAACCTTTTTTGGAAATGGTTTTAGAAGCATTTCAAAATAATAATTTACCATCATACATAAATAATGCCTTAATTATACTGCTGCCAAAACCAGGTAAGCCCTCTAATAAATGTGAAAATATGAGACCAATAAGCCTATTAAACGCCGACCTTAAGTTAATCTGTAAAATTTTAGCAAGACGAATACAAGAAATTTTACCAAATATTATTAATCGAGATCAGAATGGCTTTATAAAGGGTAGACAAGGCTTCCATAATGTAAGAAGACTATTTAATATTATTTATTTTAATAAAGAAGCACCGGATACAGCTCTCCTATCATTGGACGCCGAAAAGGCCTTTGATAGAGTTGAATGGCCCTTTCTTTTTGAAGTCCTACAAAGGTTTGGACTTGGAAATAATTTCATAAAATGGGTTCAAATAATATACAATAATGCTACAGCAGAAATCCTAACAAATAACAATATTTCAAAACCAATAAAAATCAATAGAGGATGTCGACAAGGCTGTCCACTTTCACCTTTACTGTTTACTATGGCAATTGAACCTTTAGCGATAGCGATACGTTTACATTCACAAATATATGGAATTAAAGTTGGACCAACAGAACATAAAATCTCCCTGTACGCCGATGATATAATTTTGTTTATGTCGAATCTAAAAAAATCAATTCCAACCTTGTTGAATTTAATAAAGAATTTTGGGGAAATATCAGGATATAAAATAAATAAAACTAAATCTTCAATATTAATGCTAAATGAGACCCAGAGAAATTACCCAGCCCCTGAGGTAAATCAATTCAATGTTGTAAATCAGTTTAAATATTTAGGAATCCAAATTATGCCTAAGCTAGAATCAGTCGCCAGTGTCAACTATGAAGCCTTAATGTCAGATATCAGTGAGTTAACTCAGAGATGGATGTCACTACCAATGTCGATGATCGGGAGAATCAATATACTTAAAAGTAATATTTTACCTAAAATACTTTATTTATTTCAATACATTCCCTTATCACCACCTTTAGATCTATTCTCAAGAATAAAAAAAAAGTTAGTGGAATTTATATGGAGCAACAGGAGGGCTAGATTACGTTTGTCTTTATTATATTTACCATTTGATCGTGGAGGTCTGAAATGTCCAAATTTTTTGTTGTATTATTGGTCGGCACAACTGAGGTCTATGACATATTATTTTTCATCAAATGATCTCCCTCACTGGACTGAAATGGAATCATACAATTTACCTTTACCTCTTCCCATATTCATATACTCAGATTCGGCAAAAAAATTACAAAAACAAGTTAAAAATCCATTTGTAAAGCATATGATCAAAATATGGTGTGAAGCTAAAAACTATTTAAAAGAACCACAGTTATTGTCACAATTTAGTCCAATATGGGGTAATCAATATTTTAAACCAGGGAGAGCGGACGCTGTATTTAAAGTATGGAATTTAAAAGGGATACAAAAGATTCAGGATTTATATTTGCCATGTGCAGACAACATAATGTCTTTTGAAGAGCTGAGGATCAAATTTAATCTCAATAGAACACATTTTTTTAAATATCTTCAACTTAGAAACTTTATTCGATCAAATCAAAATAAAGCTCTCACTCGACCTATTTATTCATCCTTGGAAAAAATGATGATGAAAGATAGTAAAAGAAAGGGTATTATTTCAGAGTTTTATAACTCATTGACACTATCTTCAAGTGAAAATTCACTGAAAAGATTAAACTACTGGAAAGAAGATCTGCAAACTGAAATTTCAGAGGAACAATGGGAATTGGCTTGTATAGAAGCTCAAACCAAATCAATAAATGCACGCCTTAAATTGATACATTTCAAATGGTTAATGCGGATGTATGTTACACCGGAGGAGTTAAATAGATATAACAAAAATATACCAGATACATGCACAAAATGCATGGAAAGTAAAGGAACCCTATTTCATTGTTTATGGGAATGTAGATTAATAAGAATGTTTTGGGAAGAGGTGAGGGTAACAATTGAAAAAATAATCTCAAAACAAATCATATTGAATCCTAAACTGTTTTTGTTGGGTCTGTACCCAGAAAAGCATAATTTTAATAAAAGTGAAAGAACATTCATAGACCTCAGTTTGCTTAATGCCAAAAAATGTATTGCACTATTATGGAAAAAGACTCATAGACCAGATGTGACTCAGTGGTTAAGACAGATGTTAACAAACCTTCCATTAGAAAGAATAACATATATACTAAAATCAAAGGAAATTGTGTTTGAGAATATATGGAGACCTTTTATTGATTATGTAAAAAATTTAAACATAACTCTTGAAGAAGAAGGTGAATGATGTGTGTGGACCTTGTAAATTCCAAACTGGTGAACATAATATGTATACTTATGTATTGGATTGTCTAGACTAAACAGAGGAGCATTGTTGAAGATTTGATTTTGTTGGTGGTTGTTGGTGTTTTTAGTGCATTTTTTTTTTTTTTTTGTAGTACTTTAGTGTTAGTGTTTGATTGTTTGTATCATGTTTGTTAAAAAAAAAAAAAAAGGTTCAATAAAGATATTGTGGAAAAAAAAAAAAATCATCGGTAAATGGCCAACTCGACATAAGCGGATCAATAAACTAAGGGATGAAAACACGAAGGAGCCGGGCACAAGGACAAAAGCAGGGTAAAATTAAAAAATTCCTCTTCAACAACGCAGGAGAAATCGCTGAACACGAGGCCCAAAAAAACGAGGTGACTGCAGCAGAGAAAATGGAGGACGCAAAACTCGATACCATGAACACTGGCATCGCCAGTTTGGGTAAAGAGTTGAAAGACTTCAAGCGGTAGCTACAACAGGATTTAGCGGCTCTTAAAGAGGAGCTGAAAAAAGAGATTAAGGAGGAAATTATGGGCCTCCGAAGAGAAATGGAGCGCAAGCTAGCAGAAAACATGGAGGAGCTGCGCTCTCAGCGGGCGTGTATGACAGAAGCACAGGCCCGAATATCGGAGCTGGAAACTGGAAGAGCGAGGCAAGCGAACAGCTACAGACCCTGACGGCACAAACGCAGAGGATGCAGGAGAAAATAACCCACCTGGAGAGCAGGTCCAGACGGAGCAATATACGCATCTTCGGGATCCCGGAGGGCATTGAAGGCAACTCGATGACGAAATTCATGGATCAGTTCTTAAAAAAAGAGCTGGAACTGCCCGGTGAAGAGGATCTGCAGATTCAACGAGCGCACAGAGCCTCGGCACAGAACCCGAAGCCAAACTCTCCACCCAGGTCAGTTGTGGTAAACTTTCTGAAATATGACATAAAGGAAAGAATCCTGACACAAGCGTGGAAAAAAAAGATATGAATCGGCGACAAACAGATATTCTTTGATCATGACTACCCGACAGAAATTGTGCAGCAGCGGAAGAAATATGCCAACATTAAAAAAACGCTGAAAGAGAAAAAAATTAGATTCCAAACGCCGCTAACGAAGATGAGGATTCATTGGGAGGACGGCGTGAAGACATACAACACAGCCAGAGAGGCAGCGCGGGACATGATGGAGCGGGGCTTTGTGGTGAGTGTGCCGGAGGAAGCGGCTGGAGCAGCGGCGGCCCTGAACGCATCACGACAGCCGGAGTGGAGGCGAGTGAGCGGCAGAAGACGGGAGGAGACGTGGAGCAGCGGGCCCTGGAAAAACTGCAAGGCTTTCAACTGAAAGCCTAGATTGTAACAAAGATTAAGAAAGGCACAGAAGAAATGAAGGCCAAGAAGACAAGGTAAAAGAGAAACAGACGGCTAGGAGAGGTTTAAGTGATATTTGTTGGACATTTCTAGACTAATGACTATTACTTGGATAGTAACTAGAGGTCTAGGGAGGGGCCCTCACTCTGTGAGGACATTCCCTCCACCCACCAACAGGGACCAGTGGGCAGAAGAAAGGCCCAAAGTACGGAGGTCGAGATTTTTTAATGTGTTTTTATATAATTATGTGTTATTTTTGTTGTTAAAGGGGCTAGGAGCACAAGTTAAAAAAAATGGAAAAACATGAATATGGGTAAAAATCTTAAGATAATGACACTAAACGTGAATGGTCTGAACTCACCTGTTAAAAGGGAAAGAATAATAAGAAAATTCAAGAAGGAAAAAGCCGAAATTATATTTATGCAAGAGACACATTTGAGCAAGACAGAAGATGTGAAACTAAAGAGATTTGGCTATAAGAACTCCTACTACAGTTCATTTAAGGGAGGAACTAAAAGGGGGGTTATGATACTAATTTCAAATAAAATACAATTTGAATGTGAACAAGAAATCCAGGATAAAGAAGGCAGGTATGTAATAATAAAGGGTAGCATAGATGGAATGCAGATCACATTAGTGAACATCTATGCCCCACCAGAAAGTGACAAGGGTTTTTTTCAACATCTGTTTGATCTCATAGCAACACACAGTGAAGGAGTCCTAATTTGTGGAGGAGACTTAAATGCTGTCATGGATCATGAAGTTGATACAACAAGTGTTAAGAAGACAAAAAAACATGTAACAAAGTTCATAAGAACCTCACTGGCAGAAATGGGTATGGTAGACATATGGAGGGACCTGCACCCACTCGAAAAAGACTATACACATTATTCAGCAGTCCATAAAGTACACTCTAGAATAGATTACTTCCTTATGAATGAAGGTGACAGACACAGGGTGAGAAATTGTTGGATTGGAGGGGCAGAAATATCAGATCATAATCCTATATACATGGAAATATATTTAAACAATAGAAAACGACAAACAACATGGAAACTTAATGTAGGACTGTTAAATGATGATAAAATGAAAGAAAGAATAAAAGTAAACATAAACGAGTATATCCAAGAGAATGACAATGAAGAAGTGGACCCAACAATAATATGGGATGCACTAAAAGCCGTGTTAAGAGGTAAATTAATTGTTGAAACAGGAAAAGCAAATAAGTCTAAACTGGAAACATATGAACAAAGATGTGAGAGACTGAGGGAATTAGAACGTAAACATCAAAGCACAAATGACCCAAAAATATATCAAGAAATTAAAGAAGAAAAAATAAAGATAAAAGAAACACAAATAGATGAAATTGAAAGGAAAAATAGATATCTAAAGCAAAAATATTATGAAACGGGACCAAAAGCCACAAAACTGCTGGCAAAACGGTTAAGAAAACAACAAACAATGAATAATGTATATAAGATTAAAGACCCCATCACAAATAAAACCACAGTTAACCCAGAAAACATCAAAGAAATATTCCATAATTTCTATCAAGAACTATACTCGCAACCTGAAGAAACAAATACTAAAGATATTAAAAAATTTCTATGCACATTGGACTTGCCATCAATAGGAAATCAACAAAATGAAAAGCTAACAGCAGAAATAACAGCACAAGAGATTAGAGATGTGATTAAGTCACTTAAAAATGGTAAATCACCAGGTAGTGATGGATACCCATCTGAGTTTTATAAACTGTTTATAGAAGAACTCACGCCACAGCTCCTAAAGTCATTTAATTGGACGTTGAACAACAACAAAATACCTCCATCATGGAACGAAGCCATTATTTCAGTTATTTTAAAGCCAGGGAAAGATAGAGAACAATGCGGAAACTATAGACCAATCTCTTTATTAAATGTGGATTATAAAATATATACAACAATTATATGTAAACGAATAAAGACATTCTTGACGGAATTGATAGAAGATGATCAAACTGGTTTCATAGAAGGACGCCAAACACATGACAATATCAGGAGAACAATACATATAATTAATCAAATACATAAAGAAAAGAAAAGCGCAGTAATAATGAGTTTAGACGCAGAAAAAGCATTTGACAGGGTTAACTGGAAATTCCTATATAGTGTGCTGGAACGCTTTGGATTTAACGAAAAATCAGTACAATGCATAAGGACGCTGTATCAAGAACCCGTGGCAAGAATCAAGATAAACGGTAGCTTAACAGACAAAGTAAATATACAAAGATCAACTAGGCAGGGATGCTGCTTATCGCCCACCTTGTTTGCTCTGTTCATAGAGCCACTGGCTCAAGCGATACGACAAAATAAGAAATTAAAAGGTGTAACAATAAAGGGGGCGGAACACAAGATTGGGCTATTTGCAGACGATATTATAGTTTACCTTGAACAACCAGATGAATCAATAATGGAAATGATGAACTTGATAGAAAATTTTGGAAAATTATCAGGATACAAGATAAACATAACAAAAACACAAATACTGACATTCCACTATAACCCTCTAAACCAGATAACTGATAAGATCAAACTAAACCGGAAACAAAAAGAAATAAAATACCTTGGAGTGAACATACCTAAAGATCTAAGCAAAATCTATAAAGCAAACTATGATAGGTTGGAACAAGAAATAAAAAAAGATATTGATAGATGGTCAATCTTAAATATGGATCTAAATTCAAAAATTGAGACAGTCAAAATCAGCGTACAACCTAGATTACTTTACCTCTTCCAGGCTCTACCAACAGAGATTCCAGATGCCCAGTTCTCAAAGTGGGACAGGATGATATCGAGATTTGTGTGGGGAGGTAAAAAGCCAAGAGTGAAATATAAAACTCTCCAGTTACCAAAAGAGAAAGGAGGCATGGGCCTACCGAGTCTAAAGGAATATTACTACTCAGCACAAATAAGATATATCATATGTTGGTGCGACGAGGAATATGAGGCAAAATGGAAAGAAATGGAAAAGGAAATTGAGGGACTCCCAGTACAACGCATAATAGGAGATAAAGATGCATATAAGCAAATCAAACAAATAGACCCAATCACTAAATTTACTTTGGAACTGTGGTATAAAATAGTACAAAAGTATAATATAAAGGAAGACATAAAACTATTGAAATGGGTAGCATTTGACAGCCAGTTTGAACCGGCAAAACAAGATAGGGGATACAAAAATCTGGTGAACAAAGGAATCACAGCATGGGGCAATATCGGAAAAAAAGATCTCGGGAGCTTTGTAAACATCAGGAGAAAATTTAAACTAGAAAGATCGGAATTCTTCAGATATCTGCAGATGAGAGACTATTATATGAAGAAGATTAGGCATAACCTCCAAACAGATGTGAGCGAGATTATACAATTCATTTTAAGCTCATATACAGGAAATAAAATAAGAATTATTTCAAAGCTATATCAGAAACTTATGGCAAACAATCATTCAAGTAACTATATAAAGGAGAAATGGGAGAAAGAGCTCAATTTAAACATAACAGAAGAAAGCTGGCAGGAAATATGGAAAACACAACACACATCAACAAATTCAAGGACATGGAGGGAATTTGGATGGAAAAACCTGATTCGCTTTTTCATTACACCACAGATTCAAGGAAAATATACAAATACCCAATCTATATGCTGGAGGGGATGTGGGGGCTCAAAATGCAGACCACTCACATATGTTTTGGAAATGCTGCAAAATCTCATCATTCTGGAAATCTATACATGTGACAATACAGAGGATATTAGGATATAATATACCAATGAACTGTAACCTGATGTACTTATGTGATCTTAAAAGAGACAATGTAATACAGGCTGAGGACAGATATCTAGTTAAAATCTTGTTGATTGCATGTAAAAAAACAATCACAAAAAAATGGCGATCAGAAGTTCTTCCTGACCAAGAGCAATGGACTGACATTGTTGAGGACATACGTATGATGGAAAAACTAACATATCGACAAAGAATGCAAGAAGGACTATGGGAAAAAAAATGGCGGAAATGGACACACTACAAAGTGCAACAACGAGACAGAAATTGAAAGAATAACCAGAGACGCTGGAAAAACCAGAAGAATTAAGAGATGGAAACTAAAAACTTGATGCTCCAACATTTGTCCTCCCCCCCTTTTTTTTTTCTTTTTCTTTTTTTTTTCTTTCTTACTCTAGCCCCTTTGTTTTTAAATGTAGACTGTGATCTGAATGCAATATGTATGATGAAAAATGAATAAAAATCTAAGTTACAAAAAAAAAAAAAACAACTCACCGCCGCTACAACAAATGTCCATCTGTAGTTGCGGCCGTGGATGCAGAGGGGCAGGCTGTTTTCGCCAAAAGTGTCGATGATGGAGCCGTTGGCTGCCACTGCTCCATTGCCCCGGGGGCCCATGGCCCAGTCTGCTTGGGAGGGCATGACAAAACTTAGTTGAGCTCCCGTGTCGCGAAGGAACTGCTTGCCAGTGTGTCTGTCCGTCACATATAAAAGCTCGCTTTTTTCGCCGAGAACCGCCGCTGTTAACGGCTCTCGGCTTTGGCATTTTCCCAAAATCGTGAATTTGCAGGGGGGAACGCATTTGTAAGCCTTCTCGGCAAAGCGGTGGTGGTAATAACAAACGTCGCTCCGTCTGTTACGTCCTGGGCGTGTCGCTGTCACCGCGGGCTGATTCTGCTCAGTGGTTTGTGGCTCCTCGTGGCTCCGGACATCAGCGTTGAGGTCTGCGGATGCTGCTGTGGGTGTCTGCTCCTTGCAGGCGTTGACGAGCCGTTGAGCTTCGTGAGCCAGCGTGCGGAAGTCTTGCTGGGTGCTGCATCGCATGTTGGCAAGCGTCCCTCTCATGTGTGGCGGCAGCGTACTGAGGAATATGAATTGAAAGAGGAAGTTGTCATTGTCCTCTTCTTTAAGTTGCAGCAAGTCCTCCATGAGGGCCTTGGGTCTGCATCCTCTGTGGCCGTAGACCGCCAGGATCCTCTCGGCTCTCTCCTCGGCTGAGGGGACGTAATTTGCCACGATGGTCGCTTTCAGCTCTTTATATTTGTCCTGGGCCGGCGGCCGCTGGATTATGCTCCGCGCACATCTCGAAGTGGCGGCGTCGAGTTTGGCGACGATGTGATAGAACTTTGTATCGTCAGCCGTGATGCCCGTAAGTGCAAACTGGGCTTCAGCTTGCTGAAACCACGAGGCGGGGTCTTCCTGCCAGAAGTCCGGCAGCTTGACGGTGACGGCGTTTGTGTGGACCGTCACTGATGTGTCCGCAGGGTGAGAGTGCCTTGCTTCGGCTCTCTCCGCGGTGCTGGTGCTCGGTTGAGCCCTCTCTATCACTTCTGCCGTGGGGGAACGTCGTCCATCTGTTCCCCTGTCTGCATGGGCGCCGGCGTCTGCCTGGGTCGCCACAGATGAGTCGATCGCGGGGGAACGCCTCTGGTCCATCCTCGCGTCAGGGTCACCAGTGTAGAGGAGCTTGAAATAACGAGGCGATGTGATTCATAAACCAAAGTTTATTATCAGCTCCTCTAACAAGTCTCATCTAGGTGCAGCAGCAGAAGAAGTGAGAGAGCAAACACCTTCGGCTCTACGAACTTATACTCGCACATAACAAAAGACATGCATATCAAAAGCTGACATCCCTCACTATCTTAATCCCTTCTTTTGTCTTCGTACTCCTCCACCTGGCCCTGGGGGGTCAGGGCAACCCATCTGGTCTCCACCGCAGCGCCTGGGGTGCTCTTTGATCTTCACTGGCGGTTGAGACCCTTTGTCCTGTTCTGAGGTGTGAAGTCGCTTTACATATGTAATCACTAAACACTCTCACATGCTTAAACATATGTAGGTTATGGGATATATGATTAATATAGACCACAATAGATTGCATTTATATAGTGCCTTTCATTCAAGCAGAGTGGCAGCACAGTATGACGATCACCGGATTAATTCCACCCCTGACAATCGTGGGTTCGATCCCACCCCCGGACTATCAGTGACCCTTCTGTGTGGAGTTTGTATGTTCTTCCTGTGTCTGCGTGGGTTTATCCTGGGTACTCCGGTTTCCTCCCACAGGCCAAAAACATGCAAGTTAGGTTAATTGGAGACTCTAAAGTGGCCTCTTAGTTATTCAGACATATTCGGTTTTCTTCAAACTGACACCCTCTTGCGTGTGACGTGTAAGGGAAATTTTATTTCAGTATGAAAATTACATACTTTATTATCTTTATGTCACAGCTGATTAGCTCCGTATTTCTCATCCATTTGTTGTTATACATTTTCTTTGATAATTTTTAAAAACTGATCAAGATAAGCTAAGATAATATAATCCTTTATTAGTCCAAGGATGGGTTTCTTACAGGATTACAGCAGCACTCAGAAGAATACTAAATAATATAAAATAGGGCAAAAACTTTATATACACATTGCAAAAAGTAAAATAAATAAAATAGTATTTACACTAGTAAGAAGTTAACTATCCAGCAGTTTATATATATGTGTGTGTGTGTGTGTGTGTGTGTGTGTGTGTGTGTTAGCGGTATATTTCACAGTTGAATGAGTACACCATGTTATTGCAACCTTGAACTAGAGGGCACTCAAAGAGTGCATATCTCCGCCAAGGCTGTTGTTCACCCAAACTCCGCTCTTCCACTGCATATCAGCCTTAGACAAAAATCTTGGAAGAGGTAAAAATCCATCCAGTAGTGTTTGTGTAATCTTGCTAAACCATTGGGAGGACATTGAGCCTTGATGGAGAGATGCATTCATGGATCACCTCCAAAATGTAATGGGTCTGTGTGTAGCCCAAGAGCCACCTGTGGTGAAAAGTTCATCAAACTCTGTCTAGTAGTTTTGGAGTAATGTTGCTAACACTTTGTGAGAAGATAGAGCCGTGGTAGAGGTATGCGCTCCTGGATCATCAGCAAAATGTAATGGGTTCCACTTTAACCCAAGGACCACCTCTGGTGAAAATTTAATCCAAATCCAACCAACAGTTTTTGTGTAATCCTGCTGGACAAATACAAATAAGGCCCTTGGTGGAGGTATTCACTCTCAGATCACCAGCAAAATCTAATCATCTGTTCCCCGTGCCATTACACACACTTCCTGAAAATTTAATCAAAATCCATTCATAACTTTTGCAGTAATGTTCCTAACAGACAAACCAACCAACGCCAGCAAAAACATGGCCTCCTCCTCTTGGCGGAGGTAACAATAATATTAATGTTATGTCTGAATATGGAGCCAAGGACAAGGCCAGGTGTCGAACTGAACACACGTTTATTAAGGAGGCAAGACACAGCACACACACAGCTGTCAGGCAGAAGAGGTGGCAAAGAGACCGTCCCTCCTGTCCGCTGCCCTTTCATAGTCGTGGGTGGTGGTGGAACCAGAAGGTGGAGCCGCCACCGGTACCTCATATTTAAAAGCCTAAACTACAGTATAACAAAACATTCCCCCCCTTCACAAAAGCCAAAAACACACACACAATTCGGACCCACCCTAATTTAGAATCCAAGTCACGCACTAAAAGTAATTAAACAATACAACACAAATGGCCTAACACAGTCACGCCAAAACAACTAAATAAAATATCGCAATTTTTTCTAATCTAAACATGACATCAAATTAATCCCCATGAATTTATATGAACAGCAAACACATAGAACATAACAATTAACCTATATACAAATGGCTGGAGAACACAAGTCCGTGGGCCCCCTGGACCACCCTGTCATCAGTCCGCCCCTGGAGGCAGCCAGCCTCCCGGTCCGCAGCAGGTCACTTCAGCACCGGTGCGCCTCCTCTTCATCACCACTGGCTGCTCCGCTCATCCAGGCCAAATGTTATGTCTGAATATGGAGCCAAGGACGAGGCCAGGTGTTGAACTGAACACATGTTTATTAAGGAGGCAAGACACAGCACACGCACAGCTGTCAGGCAGAAAAGGTGGCAAAGAGACCTCCCCTCCTGCCCGCTGCCCTCTTTTAGCTGCGGGTGGTGGCGGAACCAGAAGGTGGAGCCACCACCCGTACCTCACAAATAAAAGCCTAAGCTATAACTCAACAATTAATAGTGGATTTGAAAAGGAACCGTCCTTATTTGTGCAAAGTAGTAGTGCTACAGTATGTGTCATCTCGATGAGCAGTTCAGATTGTAAAGTCTGACAGCAGCAGATAGGAAGGACCTGTGAAACGTTTCCCTCATGCACTTTGGATGGAGCAGCCTACCAATAAACAAGCTGCTCAGTGCACTCTCAGCATGTCCCGCATGGGGTAGGGCTCAAACTCCAGCAGAGATGACAGCTCAGCCACCATCCTCCTCTCTCCGGCCACATCCATTACTGCCACATTGGTAGGCAAGCTTTGTGAAAGGAGCAATGACCAGACTGATTTATCATGACATGTGACAACATTATTTTATGGGAATGCACAAAATCTCTCACTAAAAATCAACTGGAGTGTTACTGAAAGAAAATGGGTAATTAAGGGCGGCTCTCACTGCCTTGTTCCACAGAGGCTTGAAGCCAGGTGGAAACTGTCATTCAGCTGAGCAGGCTGCATGCATTTTAATAACAATTGGTAACTAGAGGGCACTCAGAGAGTGCATACTTCTGCCAGGGCTCCCTCCCTCACTCCCTTTGTCCTCTCCTCTGTCCCTTTGTCCGTCCATATCGCCATTCATCTGTACATTGCAAGATAGGACCTTGGTGGAGGTATGCACTCACAGATCACCTCCAACATCTACTGAGTTCATCTTTAGGCCAAGGGCCACCTCTGGTGAAATTGTCCTCCAAATCCATCTAGGAGCTTTTGCGTGATCCTGCTAACAGACAGAGAAATAGCAGCAAAAACAACAAGACTATATTATATGACTACATTATCACTCTTATCACTCTATAAAAGCAAGAAATCTCTGTGTGTGTGTGTGTGTGTGTGTGTGTGTGTGTGTGTGTGTGTGTGTTACGCTTCATAGGACATCATAGGACGGCCTATGATCTCTGCCTGAACATCATAGGACATCCTATGAACTCGGGCATCAAAGGACACATAGACAAATGTGTCTTTATGATGTCATAGGGGTAGTGCTGTTACGCTCAACACCGCCCACTCAACACTGAGTCATGCAATATAAAGTGGAAGTGTCATGAGCATTTTTTTTTTAATTTAATAGAATAAAATACAACATACAAACTCGTGATGAGGATAAAGGTTACAAAAGAGTTACAAAATCAGAACTTTCACAAAAAATATACAAACAATCAGTCAAACTTCACATTCCAATTAACAAGAAAAAAGGGGTATATTAAAAGAGAGAGAAGAGAGAGAGAAAGAGCACAACAATTCTCTGTCTTTTTTTATTATAGTAATAGGAGCTGTCCAATGTCTCTTGCAATTTTTTGCATCATGAGCA
This sequence comes from Pholidichthys leucotaenia, assembly GCA_020510985.1. Taxonomy (NCBI): domain Eukaryota; kingdom Metazoa; phylum Chordata; class Actinopteri; order Cichliformes; family Pholidichthyidae; genus Pholidichthys; species Pholidichthys leucotaenia. Next base: position 281,697,821 of record CM035841.1, read on the forward strand.
GTGCATCAAGCGCTGTTTCAGCACACCCACAGTCACATGACCATAGCAAACGAGGCCTCGTTATGTTGGTCACATCACGTGACTTGAGGGCTCGTGGGAACGCATGCAACGCCCAGCCCTGTCAAATTTCTCGCCAGGTCTCAAATCTAACTAACTAACTAACTAACCTGCACTTATATAGCGCTTTTCTAGTCACAAAGACCACTCAAAGCGCTTTCATTAATACTAACCCTCTATTCTAAGGGCCTATAGGAAACAGATATCTAGGGACAATTTAGAACAGCCAATTAACCTAACATGCATGTTTTTGGCATGTGGGAGGAAACCGGAGAAATCCCGGAGTAAACCCACGCAACACGGGGAGAACATGCAAACTCCACACAGATCACTGTTGGTCGGGGGCTGGGATCGAACCCACGATCCCACGATCCCCCGGCCAAGGGTAAACTGTGCTGCCGCAGTGCTAACCACTGCGCCACCGTGCAGCCCGAAATCACGTGATGTGACAACGAGGCCTTGTTCGCTACGGTCACGTGACTATGGCCATGTTGACACAGTGCTCAACGCTCTGCTTGTCACACTTCTGTGTTATATTGTTCGAATCAGTGTCGAGTGGGCGGTGTCGAGCATAAAATCACTACTTTCAGGTAACACTTTATTAACCCCTTGCACTCGGGTCAATTTCCCTAAAAACGCCTAAAAATAACGTACCCAAAGTAAATCAAAAGTTGTTCTTCAACCCTTTGCAGCATCTTCATGGGGTTGGTCTCATTTAAAAGAAAACACTTTGAATTTTTTGGCAAAACAGTCATAATCTCTCTAAGTGCTCCTGCCACTGCATAACAGTCATCTAAACATACTGAACTTGAAGAAAATAAAGTTCGCCTGGGTGTTTTTTTGGATACAAATGCTTGCAAATAACACACAGCTGTCAGATCCGGGCTGGAAAATGCAACAGAAATGTAGAACCAAGTGTTATCCAGCTGAGGTCAAAATTTTGTAACAATACCACAAAAAATGAATATATTACACAGCTTTTTTGTCAGGTTGTTCCCAGGCATTTTTGAACTGTGCCAAATTGTGCCAAATGGCACAGTTTGGAAAAACGTCTGTAACTTTTGAATGATTCAATATAGAAGCTTGATCTTGGGCTCTAATGAAAGGTGACACTCAGGGCTGTGTGTGTGTGGGGGGGGGGTTGTTTATTCATTCATGAATGAATGAAAGAACAAACAAGCCCCCACACACAAAGAAGCATGCTGTGGTCTATATAAGATAAGATAAGATAAGCCTTTATTAGTCCCACAATGGGGAAATTCCAGGATTGCAACAGCATAGGGATAGCAACACTCAGAGCAACAATCAGAAGGCAAGAAAAAACAACATCTAGTAAACATATGTCCATATTACTATAAATGTATATATATAGACACACAGTGCAGAGCATTATGGCTGGTGAATGTGCAGCAGAAAGTCTAAGTTCTCTCTCCGCGGATGCAGCGGGCCAGCTGGAAGTCTTTGGGCATGATGGTGACCCCCTTAGCGAAGAAGAGACCATCAGGTGGGCCTCGCTGGTCTCCTGCAGAGCCACGACGGCGAAGCTCAGGAAACGCAGGACGGTCTTGAAGTCCTGAGCGATCTCCCTCACCAGGCGCTGGACGGGCAGCTTGCGGATGAGCAGCTCCGTGGATCTCTGGCAGCGACGGATCTCTCTCAGAGCCACGGGCCTGTGACGGCGAGGCTTCTTCACTCTGCCGGTGGCTGGAGCGCCTCTCCGAGCAGCCCTGGGGGGGGGGGGGGGCTTCTTCCTCCAGTAGATTTTACGGGCGGTCTGCTTGGTTCTTGCCATCGCTCTTTATTATTCTGTCTTATATTTCTTTCACGCCGCCTAAACTCCAGCCCGGCACCGCGTCGTTTTCGCTACAGCTCCCGGTATGTCGAGTTTCCCATTAGCACCGGGCGGCGGCCAAGTGCTAGCTAGCACTAGCTCCTCCCCGCTGTAACGTCTCCCGCTGCAAACCGTGGCTCCGTCCGCCGACCCGGGAGACCCCCGGGGCGATCCGTGCGTCCGTGATATATATACAGAGTGAAAGGTGTAGAAAGAAGAAGGAAGATAAAAAAAAAAAAAAAAAAAGGCTGTTGCAACAGGCAGCCGACTCGTGTGGCGCCGCCGGTCCGGCGGAACCGGAAAAATATATGAACCATATATTCCATAACCTACATATGTTGAAGCATGTTGAAATGTTTGGTAATTACATATGTAAAGGACTTCACACCTCTGAAAGGACAAAGGGCTCTCACCCGCCGAGTGAAGAACAAAGACGTTCCCGGACGCGGCGGAGGAGACCGGAGGAGCCACCCTCACCCCCCAAGGCGAGGAGAGGAAATACCAAGACAATGGGGGGATTAAGATTATGAGGGATGTCAGCCTTTGTTATGCATGTCTTTTGATGTGTGCCAGTATAAAGTCAGTGAGCTGGAGACATTCTGCCTCTTTTCCCTTCTGCCACTCTCTGCACCTGATGAGACTTGTTAGAAGAGCTGAATATTAAACTTTGCTTATAAACCAAATCGCCTCTTCATTTCCAAGCTCCTCTACACATGCCACATAAAAAATGTGTGGGGTTTTTTTTACAAGAAAAAATAACCTTCAGTGCAATAAAAATTATACTAAAATATCTAATGTAGAGAATAACAACTCCCACCCCCCACCCCCCGCTACAGAGGACAGACATCGTCCTTCGCCACATAACGGACAGCGAGGACGGTGCGCCGCGGTCTACTACGCACAGTTGTACTAAAATATCTGCAATATATCTGCAATCCGCTACAGAAGAGTGGTGGTGGGGGGGGGGGTTCACGGTCTGGACGCGGCGCACGGACCGGTCCGTCATGTGGCGATGACGCACAGTTGTAATTTACCGATCGGTCAAAAGTCATTTTGATTACAATTTTCAGGGATAAAGAATAATTGAGCTTATAACACTTACCTGTCCACAACAGCAGTGTCGCTGGCGAACTTCTCTTCCTCATTGTCAGACGAACATGACACTGGTCCACTTGTTACGACTCGTGGTTCTGGTCACGTGACCCGGTCAAACCATGATTCCATTATTGCGGTTTTGCGCTTCCATGATTGCGGTTTTGGCGAACGATTTTTCAAAACAAATAAGAACAGTAGTAAGAAAAAAAGACTGGCGAATGCATGTGTGTCACCCAGCGGCTTACACAAAATAGATTTGACGCACGCTTTCAATAGTCAAACTTCTCTGCTTCAATTGGCTCGTTGTATTCGCAGCCGTTGGTAGGCGGGTCCTTCTTGCTAGGTTTTCAGTCATTGGTTCTTCAAGGTTTCAGAAACCCAATTCAAGGCTCTTATTAGTCAAATGAGAGGTCAATCAAATCTAAATCAATCATAGCACTCCTTTGGCTTTCTGTTCACCGCTGTGTCTGTAGTGGAAGAACGGAAATGCAGCTTTTTTTTTTCAGCGCGCTCTGAGACGCACAGTGTGCGTCCTAGTGCGCACAAGGGCGTGCTAGGACGCAGAGACGTGACCGCCCGTGGTATCCCAGAGTGCAAGAGGTTAATTTGTAAAAGATGGACCTATGTATATGTATGTATTTTGTTATGGGTCTTGTATGTTATTAAAGTAATGACTGGGAGCTGACCAGACGTTTTGTCCTGCGTTATCTCTTTCCCCTTTTAGGGGTATAACATCTTGGAAACACTGCTGGGATAAGCTCGACGGAGGCTAACTTTAAAAGCTAAAAGAAGTCCCAGTCATCGCTTGGCCCTTCAACTTATCCTGTTTGGTGGCGGGGCTGTGGTTATGAGCTGCAGGAGATCCGTAAGTGGCCTGTCTGCAGTCTGAGGTGCATAGGAACTACCAGGATTGCAAACACTGTTAATTGGAGCTAATGCTAGCGCGGCCTGATACTGCCACTTTCACCGTGTGGAAAATGGAGTCATCAGAGCTAGAAAAACTGTCACAAGCTGAGTTCTGGATTTTTTTCCAGGCTCAGTCTCGTGGCTCTTTCTTCGTATTTATATATATTTATTGTATTTTGTGCCTTTGAGTTTTTGTTCTGCTTCCTGTTTTTCTGTTTAGCTTCAGTTTTGTGTCATGTTTATTTGTAATGATTTATTAGTCTGCATTTGATTATGTTTATTTCTTATATTTTATTCTGTGGGCTGATAGCTGTCAGACGACATTTCTGGGTTTGTGCTCTGCGTGGGCGTCGTCTTCAAGCTGTCAGTCCAGCCGCTCCTACCTCATCTCTCCCAGCTGATCTCGATCACTATTCGGTGTTCCCTTTTGCCCACTCATATGAACCCACACCTGTTACTAGTTATGTAATGGTTTTGATCCCTATTTAAGGGAAGTTGTTTTTCATTTTGATTTCCGCTGCCTAGTCTTACCTAGTGTATTCCCAGTCTCTCTTTGTCTCCGCCGGAGCCCTGTTCTGCTCTGGCGCTCTATTCTCGTAAGTTTTTTCCCTTATTGTTATTTTATTATTTGAACACCTTGTTGCACTTTATGTCTGCTGTTTTTGTTAATAAATTTCACAGGCTCCTAGTCCAGCGCCTGGGTCTCATCTCTCTGCCCCGAGGGGCATTCATGACAAAAACTACAGGTGGAGTTGATAGAAGGACTATGCACACTGTCAAGGGAATATATGGTGGAGTTGTGTGACTTTCTGATGATTGCTGGAGCAGAGTTTGAGCATGTGAGTGGGAAAAACAGAGTTTCACTCATTTCAATGAGTCGTGCCACATCCACAGAGGAGAGCTAGAGGGACTGGAGGATGGTGGCATGGCTGAACTTTTGTGCCTCATGGACAAAATAACAGCCTGTAGGACCGCGTGTGAAGCCCCTCCTCATGAATATGGACCCCACAGCACAGAGCAACCAACTGTGTTGCAGGTAACAAATAGCCAGACACAACAATACAATGAACAAGAATGTAACAGCCAAATAAATAATGCAGATGGGGAACAAGTAAGATTAACCAAAGAAACTGAGATTTTGCAAACAAAACTGCTAATGATGCAGAAACAAAATGAGGCTGAAAAAGCACAAGAGAAGATACAAATAAACCCCCCCTTTTCCAACAAGATGCCCACTGTTATGTATGGAAATACCTGGGTGAAGGATGAGGCAGGATGATGGATGGCGAACACAACTTTATTGAACTATTTACAAGAGTAGTCACATGCTGTGCACCAGCAGGAGGCATCCAGCTAAAAGACCACAAGATAGTGCCCTTGCCTTATATATGGGCAGTGTAGTGACGTGACGGGAAGTGCACGTCACTATTCTCGCACTTCACAATAAGGTACCACATTCATGTCCTACATTTCCCCCCATCCCCGTACAAAAGTCCAAAACCACACTCACAATTGAAAACTTCCCCAATTTGGGACACAAATCACACACTAAAATAACAAAAAACAATGTACTAGAATGGCCTAACACATTCACACAACATAACCTAAAATACAGTTGGTGGGTGGACTGCCACACAACCCGCATGGCACAGTGGATTATTCTGCCACTGGTAAACTAAAGAAAAAGTCCATTAATGAACTAAAATCACTGCCGTGTTCCTAAACTAAATAAAATGCACAAAACAATCCCATTTTACTATACACATTCACATGAGAACATCAGAACTATCAACATAGTGCTACCACACAGTCACTGGGGTGAAAAAAAGTTGGAAACTGCATGGGGGGTCCAGGGCAGCCCCTCAGCAGGCCACCCCTGGAGGCCACAGACCCCCGGAGCGATGGCTGACCCTCTGGACGATGGAGCTTGGATCCAACACCGCCATTACCGACTCCTGTCCAGCCTCACCACCTGGAGCATCTTCCCAGGCATGCTGAAGCTGATTGGCATGCCTCGATGAACGGTAAGACAACCTGAAGCACGCTGCGCCCAGCTTAGCCACAATGTACAGACACCCTCAATGTTTTTCTGACTGTTGTTCGGCCCATCTTCACCATGGACGTCCTTCACCCCGAACCCGCACCAAGTCCATAATCCGAAGTGGGATTTTATTCGGCCCGATGTGTTGCTGCTGAGCATGTGGTTACTCCATGCTCGACGGTCTGGCCCCTTCCTCTTCTACAAATGTTGTAGTGTTCACTACTGCAGACCCCCCAGTCAACTGTGGCCAAGTACCGGAGGCATCTGAGGCTAGCATGGTGTCGCTCGTCGGTCTAGGTACCGACCCTGGCCAAAAGCTGGTCAACTTGAAAGCAAGGGCATCCGTTAGCTCTTTGTACCATTCGCTCCCAGTGTCCATCGGGGGCGAGCAGGGTGATTTCTCCTGTGGGTTCCCCGGGTAAAACAAACGGCACACCCTGGTGTAATGATTCCAGTGTCCACATTTACCACAATGTTTTCCTCTAGCCGGGCATTTCTTAGCTTTATGGCGGTGCGTTGCAGATCTACAACCCTTGCAAATGGGTTTTCCCGGGGTAGACCTTTGGCTGACAGCATTGACTTCCCAAAAATCTTCATCTGAGCTATCCTCGCTATCAGGGTCCACAACATAAGCTGAGGCAAGTGGCTCCGGCTGCTTTTGTGGCTGGCACCAATTTAGCTCCACAGCCAGCTTAACAGCAGCTTTCCAGCGGAGAGCTAGCTCCATAGCTTTAGCTAATGTTAAGTCGTCAGGCGCTATTAATAGCCTAGCATGCAGCTCAGCATTACACACGTGCTCTGCTAGTTGATCACAAACCATTTTATCTTCAAGCGGTCCAGAACGACACTTGCTGGCTAGCTGCTTCAAGTCAATGACATATTGGCGGATAGGCTCACCTACCCGCTGATATCGTTGCCGAAAACAAATCCTCCAGACAGTCACATTGTCTGGGGTGGAGAAACGTTTAGCTAGCAGCTTCACAATGTCATCACATGAGTCCGTCTTGCCGAGCGTCTGCAGGACCCTCCGGCCCTCCATACCTAGGTTGTGAAGAAGCAGTGCCCGCGCTCTTGCCCCATGCCAGCTCCCCGTGGCCCAGCGCTGTAACATACGTCTGATAGGCCTCCCACCAATCTGGCCATGAAACCAATGGTTTGCCCAAGAGCTCAAGAAAGGGGTGAAGGGAGGTGATGCATGCCTCCATGAGTTAATCCTTGATCGCCAAATGTTATGTATGGAAATACCTGGGTGAAGGATGAGGCAGGATGATGGTTGGCGAACACAGCTTTATTTAACTAGTTACAAGAGCAGTCACACGGTGTGCACCAGCAGGAGGCATTAGGCTAAGAGACCACAAGATGGTGGCTTTGCCTTATATATGAGCCGTGTAGTGACGTGATGGGAAGTGCACGTCACTACCCCCGCACTTCACAATAAGGTACCACATTCATATCCTACATCCATCCCACACTCAGTTCCCTTTCCTGCCCCACTTCCATGGTATAAAGAATTTAAAATATCTGGCCAAATTGGTGAGCCTGGACAGAAGGACCGACTTACATTTTCCAGTCTAGCCTACCAGATAGAACATGATCTAAGCAAGGGTGTTCCAGAAGTGGAGATTGTGGATGCTGTGATAAGGGCTATTGTACCTGGCATGCAACTCCATAGCTACCTAGAGGGGAAAACTAACTTGACATTGCCTACATTGAGAAGGATCCTTAGATGTCACTATCAGGAAAAAAAAAGTGTAACAGACCTGTATAAGCAACTAAGCTCTGAAGTGCAAGGTGCAAAAGAGACCCCCCCCTCAAAAAAAAAAAAATTGTAATTCATGCACTGGACTTGAGGCAGAAGATTTTATTTGCCTCTCAAGAATCAGAGTCGGGATTAAAATATGACCCTGTACTGGTGCAGAACATGTTCCTCCACACAGTATTAACTGGCTTGCAGAGTGATAATATCAAGCATGATCTCCAACCATATCTTGAGCTGCCAAGCATCTCTGATGAACTATTGCTGGAAAAGTTAAACATTTTCTGTGCTTACGAGAGTGAGAGGCAAGACAATAAGAGAATGTTAACCCCACAATGTTCCAGTACTGTCCATGCTGCTCAGATCGCTGACAGACCCACAGAGAAGAGAGAGAAAGCTACAGCTCAGCCAATCATCAGTAAAATGCAACCAGAGATTTTGATGGAACTTAAAGATCTGTGCTCCAACATGACTCTTCTCAATAATCTTAAAGCTGAAGTTTCCTATATAAAAGAGTTCATGCAGAAACCACTCCCACAGCACACCGGTCAGCTAGAGTCTTCATCAAGCAGTCCTGCTCAACAGATAACAGTCCCTTCCCTGTCACAGACGCCACTCCAAGGGCAGTGGATCAGGCCAGTCTACAATCAGCAAGGTAACTACAATATAACCTAACATTCACAACCTAGCCCTCATATCCCATATCAGGCGCTCGGCGCAGGAGATGATGTTTTGGCTGCCAGCAAAGTAACATGGAGAACTGATTTATGCCACCTGCCCTTGATTTATGCCTGTGGTCACACAGATGTGAACAGCAGCAGTAACTCTCTCAGGTCCCCGTCAAGGTCAGGTCTGTCCCAGACCAACCTCTGGTTCAGTCCTCACATCAACTGATGGAGAACCAAAACTAAACTGTTTTTATGTGACTGTGGTGAAGGTGAAATGAACTAACACCCCTACACTACATCTATCTATCCACCTACAGTTCACAGCAAACAGCCCAGATGCTCAGTAGACTCACACACAGTGATCCTCAGGTGGTCTGTATCCAGCCTGTGCTCAACCTCATTTTCACTTAGTTTTAGGATTTTTTTTTTTAATTTAAAAATATACACAACAATGAAAAAAATCTAATTCTATGTGTATTTTTTTTTTTTTTTTACAACAAAGTTCTATCATTGTTGGTTATTTCTTTTCAGAAAATTTCACCACAATACACCAGAACCAAAAACCTTGGCTCCTTCCCTGTTTTTTCTCTTCTGGATCTTTTTCCCACATCAATGACAATGATCCAATCTTGCGAGTGTGCTGTGAGAGAATTGTGACACTCTGGTAGACTCTTATAGAAACTGTGAAAGGCGCAAGTCACGTGGGTCATGGAGCAGCAAATAGTTCCAAACAATGGCACTCACGGAGTGTCTGCTTAGTAGTCCTGGGTAAGTTAATGAATGGCCGTTGTTGAGGTCATTTTACCACTTAAGTTAACAGGTAGATTCTGTAGTCTATGATCTTGGTTTATTTCGTCAGCCTTTTTTCTTGTTTATGTGCAGTAAAAGCTCATAAACTTGCAATTGTTATTAGCCTGTGCTAGCTCAACTAGGTAGCCATGTCAGCCCTTATTTCAAAAATCTGTCATACATTTATTCGGCGAAGGCACAGTTTCTGAGAGACATTAGAGATGGTAGTAGCATTACATGATGGGACATGACATTAAAACCTATGAGAGAGCAGATGTGACTCATTATTTTGTTCATAGCAATTGTAGTAGCATTTGTAAAGAACTGAGGTCCACACGAATAGTGGTTTCAACAAAGTTCTCTTTTAAAACTAGGAGCGGGAAACATTAACAGGCGGCAACATCAACACATCGCCATTTTCATATAATATTCACTCGGTGAAGGTCAACTCTGACCTGTGACGTCACCACAGTCTTAAAGACACACCACATATAAATATCACATTATATGACATCTCCCCCTTTTTTAGTTTGTTTTTTTTTTTTTCAGAACAAAACAATTTTTCAATTCAAACATTTTTTCATTTCCATTTCACCCTTCCCCACAGCCCGTGGCTTAATCATTGAACCAAATATAACCACACTTATCACAGTGAACACGTGAATTTCTCTCTTTTTTTTTCATTTTTTTTTTTTCTCTACAAATCTAGTCTTTGCACAGGTTTAATCATTCTACCAGACCGGGTAAACAACAGTCCTTGCTTTGGGTCTGGCGGTTTGACACTGGATTCTGGTAAAATAGTGTCAGCAGCAGCTGCAGTTTCAGGCTGCTGATCGACAATCTCTGGCTGCAGGTCATTTGGAGCTGAAGAGTGTATCTCTCTGGCTGATTCAGGATCATGTTGCAAGTGACGGCGGTTGCGTCGCAAAGTTGCTCCCTGGGGTGTTTCAATAAGAAAGGAGCGAGGTGTGCTGCTTTCTCCTGTGACAACAGCGGGTGTTTTCCAGGATTTCTGATGGTCCAGCTTTGTGAGGACTGAATCTCCTGGCTTCAACGAAGATAGGGGTTTAGCTCCATGGCGCTGATTGAAGTAGAATGCTTGTTTCTGTTTCTCCATTGCATCCTTATTCCTGACGACTTCCAGATCTGGCCATCGGGGCTGAAGATTCACTTCGAGTGTAGGAAGAGTTGTTTTGATCTTTCGACCCATAAGTAGCTCTGCAGGACTCACGCCTGTGGTGGTGCAGGGCGTTGATCGAAAGCACATGAGGGCGAGCAAAGGATCTTGCTGCTTTAAGATTCTTTTTGCTGTTTGAACTCCCCTCTCTGCATGTCCGTTTCCTTGGGGGTTATGTGGACTTGAGGTGATGTGCAAAAAGTCAAACTCTCTTGCAAACTTTTTAAATTCTTGGCATGAGAATTGAGGCCCATTGTCAGATACAACCACATCTGGACAACCAAACCTCGCAAACACTGCCTTCAGCTTTAAGATCATCTGAGAAGCAGTGGTTACTGGCAGATGAAGTATCTCGAGGAACCAAGAGAAATAGTCTGACACAACAAGGTAAGTGTGCTTGTTATGCTCACACAGGTCAACAGCAAGTCTCTTCCAGGGTCGATCAGGTAGAGGGGTTGACAAGAGAGGCTCTTTTCGCTGAGCTGGTCTCATCTCACGACACACCTGACAGGACTGGACTTTGCGTTTGATTTCAGATGAGATGCCAGGCCACCACACAGATGTGCAGGCCCGCTCTCTGCATTTTGTCAGACCTTGATGTCCATCATGTATTCGATCCAAGATGTCTGCTCTGAGCACATCCGGAATCAGCATGCGGCTTCCTCTGGTGATAATTCCATCGCATTCAGACAGTTCATTTTTAATGGGAAAATAGTCTCTGATAGCTGCTGGGACATTGCGTATGTATTCTGGCCATCCTGACTTGATGTACCGCAACACCAACTGTAGGTTACAGTCAGCTGCTGTAGCGGTCTTTATAGTGTCTATTTTATGTGTAGTAGCTGGCAAGTTATCAATAACTGCTGCTATGTAGCACGCTACATCAGAGTGAGTATCAGTCTCGTTTTCTACGCGCTGTAGTGGACTTCTTGAGAGTGTATCAGCTACTACCAAGGTCTTTCCCGGAGCATATTCGGCTGTCGGTTTGAACCTCATAAGTCTCATAAGTAGCCTTTGGCACCGTATTGGCACATTGTCCAGGTCCTTTTTGTTCATGAGAGGCACCAAGGGTTTGTGATCTGTGACCAACTTAAAATCTTCCAGACCAAAGAGGTACTTCTCAAATCTCTCACATGCCCAGACACTCGCCAAACACTCCTTCTCTATCTGTGCATATCTAGTCTCGGCCTCTGACAGACGACGTGAGCAGTATGCCACAGGTTTCCAGTTTCCATCGCTGCAAGTTGCCAGTAGTACTCCACCTATACCATAGCTGCTGGCATCGGCTGATACGGCAGTAGGTCGATTCACATCATAGAATTTCAGAACTGGGAAGTAGACAGAATGTCTTTGATGCGTTGAAATGCCTCCTGCTGAGAATGGTCCCACATCCACACTGACTTGGATTTCAACAGTTCATATAGTGGCTGGCCCACTGTCGACAGATTTGGGATATATTTCCCTAGGTAGTTAAACATGCCTAGGACACGCTTGAGGTCATGCACGTTCTGTGGTGGAGGGAGCTCGCCGGATTGCCTTGACTTTATCAGGGTCGAGTCTCACGCCTGATTTTGTCGATTTCTTGGCCCAAGAAGTGAAGCTTGTTTTGTCTAAACTTACATTTTTCTCTGTTCAGTTTAAGTCCGGCTGACTCGATCCTTTCCAGTACCTTGCTGAGACGCTGGTCGTGCTGTTCAGGAGTGTCGCCGTACACCAGTATGTCATCCATGTAGATAGCCACGCCTTCCAGGCCGTTGAGGGTTTCTGTCATTTTGCGCTGAAAAATTTCAGGAGCGCTTGTGATCCCAAATGGAAGACGTTTGAATGCATATCTCCCAAAGGGTGTGATAAAGGTTGTTAATTTACTGCTTTCTGGATGGAGAGGAATCTGCCAAAACCCGGAGGCAGCATCCAATGATGTGAATGTGGTTGCTCCACTAAGTTTTGCAGTGATTTCCTCTGCAGTAGGAAGAACATACCTCTCTCTTCGTACAGCTTCATTTAACCTCTTTAAATCGACACAGATCCGCACTTTTCCATTTTTCCTTGGGACTGGTACCATTGGCGCGCACCAATCTGTAGGATCAATCACAGCTTCAATCACATTATTCTCCTCCATACGCTGCAATTCCTCTTTAACCTTCTGCAAAAGTGGCAAAGGGACACGACGGGCAGTGTGCACTGTGTATGGCTGAGCATTCTCTTTTAACAGGATTTTAACTGGTTCTGTTTTAAGTGTTCCATGCTCACCAAATGCTTTGTGAACTTCTTCAACACGCTTCACAAGCCCCATCGACATTGCTGTGTCTCTGCCCAGCAAATGTTTGCATTATTGCCACTGATGACATACACAGGAAAAGTATATGGTTTTTCTTTGTATTCTGTGAAGGCTTGAAATTTTCCCTATACAGTCCAATTGACCACCCGGGCTGCACAGTGTGACATTAGATGGCTCTAATTCCTTCTTAGGAACTAGTTCGTTAAATGTCTTTTCTCCCATAATGTTTGCATCTGCACCCGTATCAATTTTAAAATTGACTGGTGTTGTTCCAATTGTAAGCTGTATGGTCCATGGGTCGTCGTTTCTGTCTGTTTTTGTGACTGCGCCCAAAAAAAAATGGTGGTCTGGGAAACTGTCTCTTCAGTGACTTCTCTGACTGATTTACTGTGACATTTCTTTTCCCAATGACCCACCTTTTTACACTTGTTGCATGTTGACTTCATGGCTGGGCACTTTTCAGGATCTCTGTGTTTTAATTTTCCACATCTTCCACACCATGAGTCTTTTTGCTCTCCACTTTTTCCTTCTTTGGTTTAAATGGAGATCTTCCTCTGCCTGCTGCTTTTCCCTGGATCTCTGCACCGTGGCGTGTGCCTCCCCCTGCTGGTGAACCTGGAGGACAACCTCCTCGGACTGGGCGAACTGTTTGAATAGTTTGGGGCAAGCGTTAGATCAGCCATCATCTGCAGTTTACGTGACAGCTCTTTATCGAGGATGCCCACAACAATCCGGTCACGGATATGTTCATCTCTCTTTACACCAAAGTCACAGTGTTCTGACATCTCATGAAGGGCTCTGATAAACATTTCCACTTTCTCACCAGGCCGCTGCTGCCTCTGTGAAAACAAGCGCGCTCATTGGATCACGTTCCGTTTAGGACAGAAGTACTCGTCGTATTTTCCTAACACAACGTCAAACTTCTTTTGATCCGCTTCCTCAGTAAATGAGAATGATTTGAAGATGTTTTCAGCTTCGGGGCCCATGGCGTAAATCAGTGAACTGACCTGAATTTCGCCGTCCTCTTTACTCAGTTTTGTAGCCGTCCGGAAACGCAGAAAGCGCTCTTTCCAGCCCGCCCATTCATTCGGACGATGAAAAGGAAAACTTTCCGGGGGATTAAACTTGGCCATCTTACTGAAGCAGAGCGTCCGTCAAGCACTTCTGACACCATGTAAAGAACTGAGGTCCACACGAATAGTGGTTTCAACAAAGTTCTCTTTTAAAACTAGGAGTGGGAAACATTAACAGGCGGCAACATCAACACATCGCCATTTTCATATAATATTCACTCGGTGAAGGTCAACTCTGACCTGTGACGTCACCACAGTCTTAAAGACACACCACATATAAATATCACATTATATGACAGCATTAGCAGCATAACAGGCCTATGGTGGGGGATTTAAAAGACAGCTTACAAAAATGAAATTGTTCTACTTTTGTATAGAGGAAAATATGAAACCATGAGGAAATGTAGAACAAGGTAGGAAATTACCAAATACAGTTCTTCACATCCCCCAAAGTCTTCACCAGTGTCAACGGTATTTTTAACATCCATAAATTAGTACTATTAATATTTTAGGATTCTGGTGAAATAGTCTATACTTATTTGAACAAAGTCTTGTGAGAAACATGATAAGATAGGTACTCAGGATGAAGACTGGTTTAATTATTTAATACAGTTGTAAACCAAGTGGAAACAATTCAGATCTACACATCTTAATGGAATAGAAGTAATGGAAGTTGTGTTAATGATGTGTGTTTATTTTTACAGTAAATCAAGAACTGAATGCTAAAACAAATCAAAAATATTCTGGAAAACAACCTGGCATATTTATAAATGTAAAATATTCACTTGTATCAAATAGTTCACCTGAAATTATTTTTTTTTAAAACTACTGTAACTGAACTTTTAACATAGAGGAAGAATATCTGTGTTCTTTCTTTTCTAATTCTATATGTGACCCATGGCTGGCAAAAATGAGTCACTCTGAGGAAAATTATCAAAACTGAGTAACGTTTTTTTTTCCAATATTCTGTATTGAAAGACCTCAAAATGATATTTAATTTGTAGGAAGTGCACCAAAAACAGACCTGGGAAAAAGCCAAATTTTTTAAAAAATATTTTGGCTAGGTTTAAAAACTCGCGTTCGAACGGTCAGAGAGTTACGTTTTCTGCCAAAACATATGTATTTTTAGAAAGTATGATTTCTAAGCTTTACGGTGATTCCAGGCACTCACGGGGGTTTTCCCGAGACTTGCCGCTAGCAAACAAAGAAAGGGTCATGATTTATGACTTCTTGCGCCTGTAGCTCGTAATGACGTGGTGCGCATTCCGACTCATTTTGCCAGCATGGGTCACATATTGTAATCTAGCAAACAGTTAATTTTGACTGTTTACTTTTTTGCATATGTAATTTGAATTGTATGAGATGGTACATGTAGATATTGTTTTCCTCATGTGAACACATTTAAGAGAAAAGTAATGAGTTATTTTAAAACATTTTTAATTTTTTTATTTCAATATAAAAACCATCTCAAAAGTAGTAAATTTATGCAAAAATAATTCAAATTTAAGAGGAATAAATAAAAGTCATCATCACTCATCATAGCCAGTCTGTCGTGGGGTGACAATGACTGTATCATTTAAGTCTGATCAGATTCCTCCACACAGCTCTGTCCTTCGCCTTCTGCTGCCAGGAACTCCTGTCTATGTCCCAGCTTCTTTCAAGTTTCTTTTTACAGTGTCTTTAAATCTGAGCCTTGGTCTACCCTGATTGCGTTTGCCCTCGCATAACTGTGAGTAGAGTAACTGCTGAGGGGGATGCTGGTAGTCCATCTTCTCAACATGTCCGAGCCATCTCAGGTTCATCTGTATTAGCATGTCCTCCATTGATGGTAGACCAACCTCGTTTCAACACTTCTATGTTGGTTATCTTTGTCTTCTCCATGAGATGTTCATTATGGCTCGAAGGTGTCTCATCATGTACGCGTGGAGTTTCTTCACCTGCACTCTGTAGACAGTCCAAGTTTCAGCACCGTACAATAGAGTAGCCAGTACTGTTGCTCTGTACACTTTGCATTTCACACGGATTGACACATGCCGATTGTTCCACAGTCTCTCCCTCAAGTTTCCAAACACAGCGCTCGCTCTTCCCATTCTGAGAGATAGTTCATCCTCCATCCTAGCATTCTCTGAAACAGTACTCCCTAGGTACTTGAAAGTCTTGCACTTGACTGTGGCTCTGTACCAATGCTGATCTCTTCTGGTAGTGATGTTGATAATTGGAACTTTGGTGGTTGATAAAGGCACTCTGTCTTCTTGATGTTGATTTGGAGGCTGAATTGGCTAGCTGCTCTTGCAAATTTCTCCACTAAAGATTGCATATCTTTCACGCCGTGTGCAACTAAGGCACTGTCATCAGCAAAAGAGCATTTCTCTTACTATCTTTATCGATGTCTTACTCTTGGCTTTAAACTGTGCCACATTGAACAAGTCTGCTTCTTTCCTTGTTTGAATGTATACTCCTTCTGAAGCTGTCTTTGAAGGCCACCTCAAGCATAGCTGCCAGATATAGCGAGAAGAGTGTAGGTGCCATCACACCCCTTGTTTCAACCCCCGTTGCTTACTGAAAAGTCTTTAGATACTGAACCACCTCCATTGACACGTTGCTTGCATACCTGTATGGGTGCCTCGATCAGGCTGACAAACTTCTCTGTACAACCATATTTCTTGAGCACCTGCCAAAGTCCCTTGTCCGCGAAACAGTATGGATTGAAGGCTTACTGAAGTCTATGAAGACTACATAAAGCGGCATGTTCTGTTCGATACACTTTTCTTGAACCTATTTCAAGCCAGAAAATCTTGTCCAATGTGCTTCTTCCACTTCTAAAGCTGCACTGGGTTTCCCGTTAGTACATTCTTCGAGATGTGTTCACTGAGTCTGTTAAGTAGTACACATGAGAGAATCTTACCAACAGTGGCTAGTAGTGATATATCACGGTAATTTCCCACAACCCTTCCTGTACCTTTCTTGAACAAAGGCACAATACTTGCATCCTTCCAGTCTTGAGGAACTTTCTGGGCATCCCATATCTCTTGGATGAGCTTGTGCAGGCAGTTGGTCAGCTGAACCACACCCCAAATTTCGCACTTCTGCTGGAATTCCATCCCCCTTCTGGAGCTTTACCATCCTGTATTGTCCTGATAGCTGCCATTAGTTCATCAAAATTATGGTGGTTCATCCAGACTTGATACAGCTGGTCACTGCACTAGAGCTTCTTTATCTTAGCGCTTCAGTGAGATCTCCAGGGTTGTTTAGTAGCTGGTCAAAGTGGTCTGCAAATCTGTCCAGGATCTTGTCTTTCTCCTGCAGAACTGTTTCACCATCCATAGCCTTTAGTTGGATCAATCCTCTTGGTTTAGGGCCGTAGATTTCTCTCAAACCTGTGAAGAATGTTTTCATGTCCTTCCTGTCTGCTGCAGTTTGAAGTTTCTCCGCTTTTTCATCCCACCAGTTGGACTTCATCTCTCTGGTGTACTTCTGTAGCTCATTCTGAGCCTTTGAGTATTTCTTCTTCTTCGACCTTGTGTTACACTGTAGGTTTTCCTACCTAGCTGTATTCCTCGCTTCTAGTAGTTTCTTCAAGTGTTCATCATGCTCATCAAACCAATCTTGATGTTTCCTGTCAGGGTAGCCTAATACATCACTCGCAGTCTGATACACTGTATCCTTCAGTGTTGCCCATTTCTCTTCTATGTCATTCTCTGAGTTGTTGCTGTACCAGTCTTTCAAGTTTTCATCCATTTCCTGTGTAAGTTCTTCCTGCTTCTTTTGGCCTTTCAGTGCACTAGTGTTTAGCTTCCGTGGTGGCTTCGCACCCATCCTGCAGTGCTGTTTTCGACTGCAGATCCTTAATCTAGATCTCAGCATAACATGATCAGTGCCACAGTCCGCGCCTCTCATTGCTCTGGTGTCCAATACATCCCTTCTGTCTCTCTGCCTGACTATGATGTAGTCTAATAAGTGCCAGTGCTTGGATCTTGGGTGCATCCATGTCTTCTTGTGTGTGTCCTTGTGCTTAAATATAGTGTTGGTTATCACAAGGTTGTACTCTGAACATAGTGCAAGTAGAAGTTCTCCATTAGCATTGCACTTGCCTACTCCATGACTGCCTAGCACTCCTTTCCATTTCTCGGTGTCCGAACCAACTCTGGCATTAAAATCTCCAATGAGTATCAGCCTGTCATCAGTCGGTACACGCCTGATAGTCTCACGCAAATCACTGTAGAACTCTTCCTTCACCTCCTCTGTTTTGGTCATTGTTGGGGCATATACACTGATGAGTGTGGCATACATCTTCCGCTGTAGTGGGAGTCTCATAATCATTATCCTGTCGTTGATTGGCACTGGTCCTCATCAAGCATTGCTGCTAACTTCCTTTCTAACTGCAAAGGCCACTCCTGCTTCTCTCCTTTCTTGAGTTGATCTCCACTCCAAAAGAAGATGTACTCCTGGTCTTCCAAGCTGTCATATCCAGCAATCATGTTCACTAAGTGCAGCTATGTCTACATTGTACCTGTTCATTTCCCAGGCCAGCCACAAGCGTGGTCTGTCTTTCTGGGCGCTGTGATGTTGTTCTGTCCAACAGAGGCGTACATTCCATTCTGCTACACACAAGGTTGCTGTTTTCCTCTTCTTTTGTCTTCCCTGCTCCTAGCTTACTTTACGCTGCCTGTCAAGTGTGAACAGATCCAGAGCCGGACCCTTGTAAGCCCGGGCGGTGTCCGAGCCGGTATGAGTTGCTTTCCTGATTGACCATTTCATGAAAACTGCTTGCAAAGTATTTGAGTACTGCTAGTTTTTGCTGGACTAGCAGCAACTTCTTGGCAGATAAAGGTAATATCACAAGGCGCCACACGAGTCGGCTGCCTTTTTGCAACAGTGGCTCAATTCTGAGTTTCTTTCTTCCCTCTATCTTTCCGATCTGGTGACAACTTTCTGATCCGGTGACACCTTAACACACTTATACATCACGGACACACAGATCGCCCAATATGTCCTCCCGAGCCGGCAGATGGAGCCACTGTTTACCAGCAGGAGACGGTACAGCGGGAACAGCTGCTTGCACTTAATCGTCACTCGGTGCTAACGGAAAAACTCGGATGTACGGGCTGGAATAAGGCGAAAACGACGTGGTTGTCGGGCTGGTGTTAGACGGCGGACAAGGAATATAAGGTACAGACCCACCCTCCCATCCGTTGTTATGGGGAATGTAACGATCTATATGGGAAAGGTCGATGAGCTAGAGGCTATCTCCCCGCTATGATAGCATATACCGGGAGTGCTCCCTCCTTATGTTTACCGAGATGTGGCTAACTGAACTAGTAGCAGATGCTAACATTGAGCTGGAGGGTTTCACGCGATACGGGCAGACCGAACACACAGACAGTGGCAAGCAAGGGGGTGGTGGAGTGTATGATCTATGTTAATATCAACTGGTGCAGACCGGGCCAACATCACTGTTAAACAACAACACTGCAGCAAAGACATCGAGTTGCTAGCTGTTAGCGTGCGGCCTACCTATCTCCGAGGGAATACTCACACGTGATCTGCATTGTTATTATGCCAAATCCGACGGGCGAACGCTGGGACAGCGCGAGACGTCATCCCACTCAGTAACTGGCAGACTGCAGACAGAACACCAGATGCTCTTCCCTCATCTCAGGCGATTTCAAACCATGTTTCACTGGTCTCCCCATTCTACCCACGTTTACACCAGTATGTAACTTGACACACTAGAGACAATAAAACACTGGACTTATTCCATGCAAACACTAAGGAGGCGTACACCTCATTACAACTCCCCCCACTCGGGAGATCGGATCACAACTTGGTTCATCTCCGGCCGGTGTACAAACCCCTAGTGCACAGACAACCTCCGGCCATGCGCACAATGAAGTTATGGTCTGAGGAGGCAATGGACGCTCTAAATGGCTGTTTTGAAACCACCGCCTGGGAGCAGCTCTGCGATCCACATGGTGAGGACATTGATGGCCTCACTCACACCATCACGGACTACATCAGCTTCTGTGTGGACAACACTGTTCCCACCAAGACCATACGGTGTTGCTCAAACAACAAACCCTGGATCAACCCTGAGATAAAAACACTTCTGAGAGAGAAGAAGAGGATCTTCAGGTCGGGGAACAGGGAGATGCTGAAGTCTGTACAGAGGGAGCTGAGGAGAAAGATCAGAGAAGGCAAGGACAGCTTCAGGAAGAAGAGGGAGGACAAGCTGCAACAGAGCAACATCAGCGGGGTCTGGAGAAACCTCAAAACCATCTCTGGGCTCCAGAATACCTCCCCCCAGGCCACGGGGGGCAGGGAGTGGGCGAACAATCTGAATCTGTTTTTTTAATAGGTTTGACCAACCGCCCTCCCCCCCGACTGCACAACAACCACTGCTGCCTCTGAAGACATCAAGTCCTGCTGCCCACTCCCCACTCCACCATCACCCCCCCCACTCCCAACACACAGCCCCCCAACCTGACCCTGACTAAGACCCAGGTGAGAACAGAGCTGAGGAAGATCAAGGCGAGGAAGGCGTCGGGACCGGACGGCATCAGTGCAAAGCTCCTCAAGTCCTGTGCAGACCAGCTGTGTAGGATTGTGGAGTACATCTTCAACCTGAGCCTGAAGCTGGGGAGGGTACCACAGTTGTGGAAAACATCTTGTGTGGTACCTGTACCAAAGACTTCCCACCCCAAAGATCTGAACAGCTACAGACCAGTGGCCCTGACGTCCCACATGATGAAGACCCTGGAGAGACTGCCCCTTGCTCACCTCCGCCCCCTGGTGGGACCAGCGATGGATCCACTCCAGTTCGCCTACCAGCATGGCATTGGGGTGGAAGATGCGGTCATCTTCCTCCTTCACCATTCTCTGTCCCACCTGGAGAAGCCCGGGAATGCAGTGAAAATCATGTTCTTTGACTCCTCCAGTGCTTTCAACACCATCCAACCGATGATCCTGAAGGACAAGCTGCTGTGCGCAGGGGTGGACCAGCACCTGTCATCATGGATCCAGGACTACCTCACAAACCGGCCACAGTTTGTGAGAACCTGGGACTGTGTGTCCGACACGATCATCGATAGCACGGGGGCCGCCCAGGGAATGGTTTTGGATCCCTTCCTGTTCACCCTTTATACTGCGGACTTCTCACACAACACAACACACTGCCATCTACAGAAGTTCTCTGACGACTCTGCGACCGTTGGCCTCATCTCCAACGGAGATGAAGCTGAGTACAGGGGGCTTATCCAGGACTTTGTTGACGGGTGCCATCGGAACTGCCTCCAGATCAACGCGAGGAAAACTAAGGAGCTGGTGGTGGACTGCCGCAGGCAAGGACAACCCCTCACAGCACCAGTAAACATCCAGGGAAAAGACATTGAGATGGTGGCATCCTACAAGTACCTGGGTGTTCATCTGAACAATAAACTAGACTGGTCGCACAATACTGACGCACTCTACAAGAAGGGACAGCGCAGGCTGTTCCTACTGAGGAGACTCAGGTCTTTTGGTGTACAAGGGGCGCTGCTGAAGACATTCTACGACATGGTGGTGGCATCGGCCATCACTTTTGGAGTGGTCTGCTGGGGCAGTGGCATTACAGCAGCCGATAGGAAGAGACTGAACAAACTGATCAAGAAAGCTAGCTCTGTCCTGGGGCAGTGCCTTGACCCAGTGGAGGAGATAGGAGAGAGAAAGATGGTGGCTAAACTGTCATCTCTGCTGGAGTCCGAGTTCTACCCTATGCAGGACACACTGAATGCATTAAGGAGCTCATTTAGCAGCAGACTACATCATCCTAGGTGCACAACCGAGAGGTTTCGCAGGTCCTTCCTACCAACGGCTGTCAGACTGTATAACCAAGCAGGGCTGCTCGCAGAGATAGCAAAAAGACGTGACAACCTAATAGTATTGAATGCAAAAGACGCAATAGACTTACACAATGGTCCCCTCCGGTATACAACTAGGAAAGTACCGGTAGCTACGGAGGGTGACACATGTATGGGTACATAATCATACCATGTAGGATAACTAAGTAGACGGTTATGCTGTTTAATTCCATCTAGCTACAATGCTCCGCACTGTGTGTGTTTATATATTTATATATTTATTCCATCTAGCGACAATGCTCCACAGTGTGTTTATATATTTAAGATAAGATAAGCCTTTATTACTTTTCACTCATCCGGCGCCACACGAGTCGGCCGCCCTTTGCAACAGTGGCTCGATTCCGAGTCTTTTTTTCCCCTTCCTCTCTCTTTTTGATCCGGTTTTTTTCACTCCACTTATATCACGGACACACAGATCGTCCCAAATGTCTCCTGAGCCGCTGGACGGAGCCACTGTTTATAGCAAGAGATGATACAGCAGGGAAGAGCTGCTAGCATTCAACCGCTACCCGGTGCTATTGGAAAAACTCGACATACCGGGAGAACTGAGGCGAAAACGCCGCGGCTGCCGGGCTGGAGTAAGGCGGAGGACAAAAAATATAAGGTACAGACCCTCGCTTCCATCTATTGTCATGGGAAATGTACGGTCGTTACTGGGAAAGGTAGATGAGCTAGCGGCTATCTGCCGTTACGATAGCACATACCGGGAGTGCTCTCTCCTTTTGTTTTCTGAGACGTGGCTAACTGAACTAGCAGCAGATGCTAACATTGAGCTGGAGGATTTCCACATGATATGGGCAGACCGAACACCAGACAGTGGCAAAGCAAGGGGCGGTGGAGTGATAATGTATGTTAACAACAACTGGTGCAGACCGGGACATATCACTGTTAAACAACGACACTGCAGCAAAGACATTGAGTTGCTAGCTGTTAGCATGCGGCCTACATATCTCCCGAGAGAACACTCACACGTGATCTGCATTGTTGTTTATGCAAATCCGACGGCGAACGCTGGGACAGCGCGTGACATCATCCATTCAGTAACCAGCAGGCTGCAGACAGAACACCCAGATGCTCTTCTCCTCATCTCAGGCGATTTCAACCATGTTTCACTGTCTCCCATTCTACCCACGTTTACCCAGTATGTCACATGCCACACTAGAGACAATAAAACACTGGACTTATTCTACGCAAACACTAAGGAGGCGTACATCTCATCACAACTCCCCCCACTCGGGAGATTGGATCACAACTTGGTTCATCTCCGGCTGGTGTACAAACTCCTAGTGCACAGACAACCTCCGGCCATGCGCACAGTGATGTTATGGTCTGAGGAGGCAATGGACACTCTAAAGGGCTGTTTTGAAGCCACCGCCTGGAAGCAGCTCTGCGATCCACATGGTGAGGACATCGATGGCCTCACTCACACCTTCACGGGCTACCTCAGCTTCTGTGTGGACAAATCCGTTCCCACCAAGACCATACAGTGTTGCTCAAACAACAAACCCTGGATCAACCCTGAGATAAAAACACTTCTGAGAGAGAAGAAGAGGATCTTCAGGTCGGGGAATAGGGAGATGCTGAAGTCCATACAGAGGGAGCTGAGGAGAAAGATCAGAGAAGGCAAGGACAGCTTCAGGAAGAAGAGGGAGGACAAGCTGCAACAGAGCAACATCAGCGGGGTCTGGAGAAACCTCAAAACCATCTCTGGGCTCCAGAATACCTCCCCCCAGGCCATGGGGGGCAGGGAGTGGGCGAACAATCTGAATCTGTTTTTCAATAGGTTTGACCAACCACCCTCCCCCCCTGACTGCACAACAACCACTGCTGCCTCTAAAGACATCAAGTCCTGCTGCCCACTCCCCACTCCACCAACACCCCCCCCACTCCCAACACACAGCCCCCCATCCTGACCCTGACCAGGACCCAGGTGAGGACGGAGCTGAGGAAGATCAAGGCGAGGAAGGCGTCGGGACCGGAGGGCATCAGCGCAAAGCTCCTCAAGTCCTGTGCAGACCAGCTGTGTGGGATTGTGACGTACATCTTCAACCTGAGCCTGAAGCTGGAGAGGGTACCACAGCTGTGGAAAACATCTTGTGTGGTACCTATACCAAAGACTTCCCACCCCAAAGATCTGAACAGCTACAGACCAGTGGCCCTGACGTCCCACTTGATGAAGACCCTGGAGAGACTGCTCCTTGCTCACCTCCGCCCCCCTGGTGGGACCAGCGATGGATCCACTCCAGTTCGCCTACCAGCATGGCATTGGGGTGGAAGATGCGGTCATCTTCCTCCTTCACCGTTCTCTGTCCCACCTGGAGAAGCCTGGGAATGTGGTGAGGATCATGTTCTTTGACTTCTCCAGTGCTTTCAACACCATCCAACCGATGATCCTGAAGGACAAGCTGCTGTGCGCAGGGGTGGACCAGCACCTGTCATCATGGATCCTGGACTACCTCATGAACCGGCCTCAGTTTGTGAGAACCCGGGACTGTGTGTCCGACACGATCATCGGTAGCACGGGGACCCCCCAGGGAACGGTGTTGGCTCCCTTCCTGTTCACTCTTTATACTGCGGACTTCTCTCACAACACAACACACTGCCATCTACAGAAGTTCTCTGATGACTCTGCGATCGTTGGCCTCATCTCCAATGGAGATGAAGCTGAGTACAGAGGGCTTATCCAGGACTTCGTGGACTGGTGCCATCGGAACTGCCTCCAGATCAACACGAGGAAAACTAAGGAGCTGGTGGTGGACTGCCGCAGGCATGGACAACTCCTCACAGCACCAGTAAATATACAGGGAACAGACATTGAGATGGTGACATCCTACAAGTACCTGGGTGTTCATCTGAACAATAAACTAGACTGGTCACACAATACCGACGCACTCTACAAGAAGGGACAGCGCAGGCTGTTCCTACTGAGGAGACTCAGGTCTTTTGGTGTACAAGGGGCGCTGCTGAAGACATTCTATGACACGGTGGTGGCATCAGCCATCACTTTTGGAGTGGTCTGCTGGGGCAGTGGCATTACTGCAGCCGATAGGAAGAGACTGAACAAACTGATCAAGAAAGCTAGCTCTGTCCTGGGGCAGCGCCTTGATCCGGTGGAGGAGATAGGAGAGAGAAGGACGGTGGCTAAACTGTCATCTCTGCTGGAGTCCGAGTTCCACCCTATGCAGGACATACTGAATGCACTGAGGAGCTCATTTAGCAGCAGACTACATCATCCCAGGTGCACAACCGAGAGGTTTCGCAGGTCCTTCCTACCAACGGCTGTCAGACTGTACAACCTAAGCAGGGCTGCTCGCAGAGATAGCAAAAAAACGTGACGACCTAATAGTACTGAATGCAAAAGACACAATAGACTTACACAATGGTCCCCTCCAGTATATACAACTAGGACAGTATCGGTCGCTACGGAGGGTGACAATATGTATGGGTACATATTCATACTATGTAGGATAACTAAGTAGACGGTTATGCTGTTTATTCCATCTCGCTACAATGCTCCGCACTTTGTATATACTGTATATTTATATATTGATGTGTATGTACGTATATCCACTGCTCTTATTTATATCTTCCGTATCTTCTTAATTATTGCTCTGAGTGTTGCTATCCCTGTGCTGTTGCAATCCTGGAATTTCCCCATTGTGGGACTAATAAAGGCTTATCTTATCTTATCTTATCTTATCTTATCTTGCGACCCCGTATCCACCACAGAAGCCAAGGACACACAGCTCGCTGCACTGGGGCTGATATTAGTCATCTTTCGGCTAACATTGCTAATGTCTCCTGACCCAGTGAGTGGAGGAGCTATTGTTTACGGTAGGAGTCAGCTGTTAGCATTAGACTGCCCCACGGTGCTAACGCAAAAACTCAGCATACCAAGAGAAATCAGGCAAAAACGACATGGATGTCAAGCTGGATTGAAGGGACACTCGAGGAAAACAAGGTATAGACCCGTCCTTCCATCCATGATTATGGGAAATGTGAGATCGCTGCTTAACAAGGCTGACAAACGGGTGGCTATGTCCCGGTATGAGACCGTCTTCAGAGAGATTAGCATTATGTTGTTTACAGAGATGTGGCTAACAGAACTAGCAACAGATACTAACATCGATCTGGAGGGTTTCCACCCAATACGGGCAGATCAAACATTAAACAGTGTGAAGAGCAGAGGCGGGAGGCTGATAATGTATGTGAACAACAGATGGTGTAATCCTGGGCACATCATGATTAAAGAACAACATTGAAGCAAAGAGTTGCTGTTGGAGTTGCTAGCTGTTAGCATGAGACCAGCTTATCTCCCAAGAGAATTTTCACGTCATCGGCATTGTTATTTATGTAAATCCCTCAGCGAGCGCTGAGGCAGTGCATGACGTCATCCACTCATTCAGTAACAGGCTGCAAACACAGCACCCAAATGCTCTCCTCCTCATCTCGGGTGATTTTAACCATACTTCACTGTCCTCCATTCTGCCCACGTTCACCCAGTATGTCACGTGCTACACCAGAGACAATAAAACATTGGACTTATTTTACGCAAACACTAAGGAGGCTTACACCTCATCAACACCACCCCCCACCCCCACCCCCCAGGGAGATCGGATCACAACTTGGTTCACCTCCTGCCTGTGTGCAAACCCCTACAACACAGACAACCTCCTGTTACCCGCACAGTGAAAGTATGGTCTGAGGAGGTGATGGAGGCTCTGAAGGACTGTTTTGAATCCACTGTATGGGAGCAACTTTGTGATCCACATGGTGAGGACATCGATAGCCTCACACACACCATCACAGAGTAGATCAACTTCTGTGTGGACAACACCGTACCCTCCAAGACCATACGGTGTTTCTCAAATAACAAATCCTGGATCATCCCTGAGATAAAGTCACTACTGAAAGGGAAGAAAAGGATCTTCAGGTCGGGAAACAAGGAGGAGCTGAAGTCTGTACAGAGGGAGCTAAGGGGGAAGATAAGAGAGGGGAAGGACAGCTACAAGAAGAAGATGGAGGACAAGCTGCAACAGAGTGACATCAGCGGGGTCTGGAGAAGCCTCAAACCCATCTCTGGGCAGCAGAATACCTCCTCCCAAGCCACGGGGGGCAGGGAGTGGGTGAGCAACCTGAACCTGTTTTTTGACAGGTTTGACCAACTGCCCTCTTCTTCGCCTGCCCACCAACCACTACTGCCTCCACCTTCATCTAGTCCCACTGTCCACGGCCTCCCCCCAACAACCCCCACTCCCAGCACACAGCCCCCCTGCCCCAATCTGGCCCTCACTAAGACCCAGGTGAGAGCAGAGCTGAGGAAGATCAAGGCAAGGAAGGTCTTGGGTCCGGACTGCATCAACTCGAAGCTCCTCAAGTCCTGCGCAGACCAGCTGTGTGGGATTGTGGAGCACATCTTCAACCTGAGCCTGAAGCTGGAGAGGGTACCACAGCTGTGGAAAACATCCTGTGTGGTACCAGTACCAAAGACCCCTCACCCCAAGGGCCTGAACAGCTACAGACCAGTGGCCCTCACATCACACCTGATGAAGACCCTGGAGAGGGTTTTCCTAGCCCACCTCCACCCCTTGGTGGGACCAGCGAAGGATCCAGTCCAGTTCACCTACCAGCATGGCATTGGGGTGAAGGATGCAGTGATCTTCCTCCTTCACCGTTCCCTGTCCCACCTGGAGAAGCCCAGGAACGTGGTGAGGATCATGTTCTTTGATTTCTCCAGTGCTTTCAACACCATCCAACCAATGATCCTGAAGGACAAGCTGCTGTGCACAGGGGTGGACCAGCACCTGTCATCATGGATCCTGGACTACCTCACTAACTGGCCACAGTTTGTGAGAATCCGGGATTGTGTGTCCGACACGATCATTGGTAGCATGGGGGCCCCCCCAGGGAACGGTTTTGGCTCCCTTCCTGTTCACCCTTTATACTGCTGACTTTTCACACAACACACCACACTACCACCTACAGAAGTTCTCTGATGACTCTGCTATCATCGGCCTCATCTCTGATGGAGATGATGCGGAGTACAGAGGACTTATCCAGGACTTCATGGACTGGTGCCAACGGAACTGCCTCCAGATCAATGTGAGGAAAACTAAGGAAATGGTGGTGGACTGTCGCAGGCGAGGACAACCCCCCACAGCACCAGTAAACATCCAGGGAACAGACATTGAGACAGTGACATCTTACAAGTATCTGGGTGTTCACCTGAACAATACCTGGACTGGTCATGCAACACCAACGCGCTCTACAAGAAGGGGCAGCACAGGCTGTTCCTCCTGAGGAGGCTCAGGTCTTTTGGAGAGCAAGGGACACTCCTGAAGATCTTCTACGATTCTGTGGTGGCATCAACCATCACATTTGGAGTGGTCTGCCGGGGCAGCGGCATCATGGCAGCTGACAGGAAGGGACTGAACAGACTGATCAAAAAAGCTAGTTCTGTTCTGGGGTGGTACCTTGACCCAGTGGAGGAGATAGGAGAGAGGAGGATGGTGGCTAAGCTGTCATCTCTGCTGGAGTCCCGAGTCCCACCCCATGCAGGACATGCTGAATGCACTGAGGACCTCATTTAGCAGAAGCCTGTACCATCCTAGGTGTGCGACAGAGTGGTTCCACAGGTCCTTCCTACCTACAGCTGTCAGACTTTATGACCTAACCAGGGCTGCTCATAGAGGTCGCATTGAATGTACAAAATGTAACAACCTTGTGCAATAAATGGTCCCCTCCATTATACAGCTAGGACAATATCAATCATTACTGAGGGTAACAACACAGCTGATTCAAATACGAAATATACTGTCTGGGTGCATATTCATATTCTGCGGGGTAACTTAACAGACCGTAATGCTGTCTATACCACCTAGCTGCAATGCTCCTGCACTGTGTATATATCTGTGTACATATGTATATTCATTTGTTCTTATCTTATTAATCATTGCTCTGAGTGCTGCTATCCCTGTGTTGCTACAATCCTGGAATTCCCCCACTGTGGGACTAATAAAGGCTTATCTTATTTTATCTTATCTTAAATTGGATAGAATAATTATAGTAGGGGACTTTAATATACATGTACACTACCATTCAAAAGTTTGGGGTCACCCAGACAATTATTTTGTGTTTTCCATGAAAAATCACACTTATTTACCACCATGAGTATTAAAATGAATAGAAAATATAGTCAAGACATTGACAAGGTTAGAAATAATGATTTGTATTTGAAATAATAATTTTTTCCTTCAAACTTTGCTTTCGTCAAAGAATCCTCCATTTGCAGCAATTACAGCATTGCAGACCTAACATGATTGCACAAGGGTTTTCTAATCATCCATTAGCCTTCTGACACAATGAGCAAACGCATTGTACCATTAGAACACTGCAGTGATAGTTGCTGGAAATGGGCCTCTATACGCCTATGTAGATATTTCACCAAAAACCAGACATTTGCAGCTAGAATAGTCATTTACCACATTAGCAATGTATAGAGTGTATTTCTGATTAGTTTAAAGTTATCTTCATTGAAAAAAAGTGCTTTTCTTTCAAAAATAAGGAAATTTCTAAGTGACCCCAAACTTTCGAACGGTAGTGTAGATAGTGATTGTCTTAATTTGGCATTTAATTCAATATTAGACTCGACAGGGTTTTCTCAAAAAGTAGCAAATTCTACCTATTATCTTCGCCACACGTTGGACCTTGTTCTGACATGTGGCATAGAAATGGAAAATCTCGTAGTGTCTCCTCATAACCCTGTACTGTCAGATCTGTTAACTTTTGATTTTACTATTTCTGACTATTTGGTTCCTAAAGAAAAATATCACTACAATAGATGTCTCTCAGATGATGCTGTTACAAAATTTAAGCAGATTGTTTCCTCAATGCCATGTGTCAACACAACAAGATTTTACTCCTTCTGTAGTTGATAGCATGGTAGATAGTATTACAGTTTACTTCTCTGCATCCAACTCTAGACATGGTGGCCCCTTTAAAAAAGAAAACGTCTAATCAGAGATTTCTGACTGCTTGGTTCAACACTGAAACTCGTAGCTTAAAACAGAAGACAATTAGAAAGAAAATGGCACTCACTATATTAGATGAAATCTATCTAGCTTGGAGAAATCAACTTAAATTTATTTAAAAAATCTCTTACGAAAGCCAGAACTTATTATTCTCCATTAATATGTCATGATTTGCCCCTCAGGGCAGAGAGAGAGAGAGACAGACCCACACGCCAACTGCAGTTTGTGGCATTTATTGAAAACAAACACAAAGTTACAAAGTGCAACAAGGCAAAAAATCCAAATAGATAGCAAGGAAAATTTACAGACTGGAAAGAACTCGAGACAAAACTCACCAGAGCGGGGTTAGGGCTCTGGTGGTGAGAAGGAAGAGACTCTTAAGACTGCCACAAAATAAAATGAAAAAGCAGTCCTTAAATAGGATCAGAACAAATAACACAAGTGAAGACAGGTGTGGGATCACATGAGCAGGCAAAAAGGTAATAACGGTAAATGATTGAGCACCAGCTGACAGCTGACAGAGCTACGCCCACACGGAGCACCAACCAGAAAATGCCCTGACAGCTGTCAACCGCAATAATAAGGTTTAGAATAAAATATAAACAAGTGCAAACTGAGAAATAGACACCAATAAATACAAGATCAGAATGTAGTAAAACTGAGACATAAACAGGAAAATAAAAAAAACAAGCAGGGATAACAAAAACCAAAAGGCACAAAAATACAACAAATGTATATAAATTCAGAGAAAAAAGCAATGAGACTGAGCATGGCGGAAGCTCCAGTGCTCAGCTCATGACAGAGCCCCCCTCTCAAGGGGTGGATCCCAGACACCCTAGGGTAACATAAAAAAAAACAAAAAGAAGGACCCCCCCCCCCCCCCCAACAAGAGCACAACAACAACCCACGCAGGGTAGGTGGTGGGGGGAACAGGTTAGGAGGGAATGAAACAACCCCACTCAGGACCCACACCAGTCAAAATGAATGATTTAGCCCCCCCCCCCCCGGACCAAAGAGCTAGAAAGTTCAGGTGGGCGACCAAAGTCCCAGGCCTGGCGGACGGTGAGGTGGTATGAGTCGGGTGACCTGCTGGAGAATATGGGCCACCCAACCCAACAGCTCAGTTCATCAGGCGGTCAGCCAGAGTTTTTCAGCCACCTAAATAGCAAGGGTGGTCCAGGGGGCGGCTGCCCAGCAGGAAGAATGGATGGCGGGCAAGATGGAGGAGTCAGGGAAACCACGATGATGTTGGGATGAGGAGGGGGAACCACAACGGCGTCTGGTGAAGGAGAGGGAACCATGATGGTGTCTGGCAGAGGAAGGGAGACCACAACACTCTCGGACTGGCCAGCAGCACCCTCGGTGGTCCCGGACTGGGACATAGTAGCCCCGGCGGTGGCTCCGGACTGGAGCGAGGTTGCACCCGTGGTGGCTCCGGACTGGAATGAGGTTACACCCGCAGTGGTCCCAGGCTGGGACATGGTTGCACCCACGGAGGCGCCTAACTGGAGTGAAGCAGCACCCACGGTGGTTCTGGACTGTAGCGAGGTTGCACCCCCAGTGGCTCCAAGCTGGAGCAAAGCAGCACCCGCAGTCGCTCCGGACTGGAGCAAAGTTGCACCCGCGGTGGCTCCGGGCTGGAACGGAGCTGCACCCTTGGCAGACTCGGACTGGGCCTAAGCTGCACCCACGGTGGATCTGGGCTGGACTACGGTTGTGTCCACAGTGTACCTGGACTGGGCCAAAGCTGCACCCATGGTGGCCCTGGACTGGGATGGAGCACCCGTGAAGACCTCAATCAGAGGGGGAGCAGCACCCATGGAGGTCCCGGGCTGGGACAGGTCACCCTCGACGATCTCAGCGGGGGGAACTGGACTCATGATGACCTTGGGTGGCAAGCCTGGACCCACAGAGACATCTGGCAAAGCTGGAATGTCATCAGTGACCCTGGGGGAAAGCTCGGACAGGACAGGTAGAGAAACAGGGTCAGGGTCACCAGCAGCAGCGGAGCCCGATGAGGTGAGCTCAGGTGCAACTGACGGCTGCACCCGGCTCTCCCCGCCAAGAGCCAGACAAGATCTCTCCAAAATAGACATTAGAAAAACAAAGGAGAGCGTTTTGCTGAGCTCAAGCTCCACCGCCGTCCAGGACTCCGTTGATCCAGGTGATGGTTCCTTAGACCCAACCTTCTGGAGATCCAGCCTTGACTCTGCTGCAGCAACCCCTGCAGCAGGGATGGTGGTCGGTGCAGTCCTGGGACCCCTCAGCGATGTGGGCCATGCAGGTGGCTTGCCTTGTGTGGTGACAGGAGGTCGGCTCCCTGCTGGTGCTGCATCCTGCTCAGCTGAAACCCGGAGACTCTCCTTGGTTGGCGCAGGTGTCAGCTCGGTCTCAGCTTGGTCTCAGTTTGGTCTCAGCACTCGCCCTCTAGCCAAGGCAGGTCCTCCAGGGCCACAGGCTCCTCCAATGTCCAGTGGCCCGAACCTAGGACCAGCGGACACTCAGGGGGGAAAGGAGGAGATATGGAGAGAGCAGGTAAGAGGTGTGTAGCTGCAGCAGGCAGTGAGGACTCAGAGGACTGCATGATCTGAGCCTCACCACCAGGAATCAGACAAGGTAATTCATGCGTTAATGATAGAGAATGAAAAAACACTTGCCTGTGTTCCCGGGGTGTAATGTTTTCTGCTGCAGCTGGTTTAGAATCCACCCTCTCCGTGGCTGCAGCTGTTGTGGGCCCCTCAGAGGAACGTAGAGGAGCTGTCCCTGCAGATGTGGTGATGGGCGGAGCTTTCGAGGAGGAAGAAGGCCCGTTGAAGCCTCCTTCAGTTCCTGGGCGAGATCTGGGAGGAGCCATGGCTTAAACTCAAGGAGGAGCTCAGTCTCCACTATCAAGACCTGCCTGCGCTCCTCCTGTTCCTTGGCCGATGGAGCGGGTCAGTATTCGGAAGGAGGAAGTCTAGCTGCCACCGAAGAACGGCAAGAGGCTGGAGGCTTCTGTGCGCATGAGCACTTGCTCTTCATCGGCGCAGGCACGGACCCCTGAGTGATTTCTCCCAGCCCGTGAGCCATGGATGGTGGGAGGAATATGGAGAAAAGTAGGTTGTTGAGCTCCGGGTGGTCCCACAGGCTGGGGCATGCCTCAAGTACCGGCGCTGCGCCCTCCAGACACTCTCGGGCTGCTTCGGGGGTACGGGAGGCACGAGTCTGCGTGGCGATGTCCTCCAATACGTACGCAGACTACCGCTCTGCTTTGCTCAAACCCAGGGTTGATAAGTCTGGGGTTACAGACACGGTGGCCCCACAGAACAGGTGAGTGAAACAACAAAAGGGGCAAAAAATTCACAAACGGCAGTGGCTGGGTCTTTACTGGCGGCAGTCTACTGTCATGATTTGTCCCTCAGAAAGAGAGACAGACCCACGCACCAACTGCAGTTTGTGGCATTTATTGAAAACAAACACAAAGTTCCAAAGTGCAACAAGGCAAAAAATCCAAACAGATAACAAAGAAAACTTACGGACTGGCAAGAACTCGAGACAAAACACTCGAGACAGTCCTCAAATAGGATCAGAACAAATAACACAAGTGAAGACAGGTGTGGGATCACATGAGCGGGCAAAAAGGTCATAATGGTAAATGATTGGGATCAGTTGGAAATAATGAAAGGAGAGCGCACCAGCTGACAGCTGACAGGGCTACACCCACACGGAGCACCAACCAGAAAATGCCCTGACAGCTGTCAACCGCAATAATAAGGAATTAGAATAAAATATAAACAAGTACAAACTGAGAAATAGATACCAATAAATACAGGATCAGAATGTAGTAAAACTGAGACATAAACAGGAAAATAAAAAACAAACAGGGACAACAAAACTCAAAAGGCACAAAAATACAACAAATATATATATAAATACAGAGAAAAAAAGGGACAACACTGAGCATGGCGGAAGCTCCAGTGCTCAGCTTGTGACATAACAGAAGAGAACAAGAATAATCTCAGGTTTCTTTTCAGCACTGTAGCCAGGCTGACAAAGAGTCAGGACTCTGTCAAATCTAGCATTCCCTTAGAACTTACTAGTCAGGACTTTATGAACTTCTTCAGTAATAAAATTTCATCTATCACAAATAAAATCAGTCAGATCCTTCCACTCTCCTGTTAGGACAATAAGTTACTATCAGATCTTTTAAATCTGGGCATGGTTCCCCAAATCAGGTGCCAAGTCCTGTCATTTGGAAATCCAGGTCCCGTAGTCTGGAGGAACAGTGGACAAGCACAGAATCCAAGTTGCTTGAGGTCCAGTGTGAAGTTTCTATTAAGTAGTAATATGGCAGCAGGGATTTCTGGGAATAGTGAGGGGTGATGGACCACCTTTCCGGTGGTGGCGTCACCCGGGGTATAAAGGGCAGGGCAGGAAGAGGCCAGTCCTCTTTCGCCGTTGACCCCTGGCCAGTAGGAGCGCCATAAGTCATTTGACTGTTTATCGTTGTTAATAAAACTACGTTCACTGCACCTCCAGCTTGGTCATTTATAAGAGAGGTATGGACAACATTTGGCGACGAGGAGAACACTGTTATGGAATGAGCCGTTACCAACTTTCAGCCATTTTTAGAGGCCCCAGGTGAGCCACCCATGCCATGGCCTAGGTGGTATGTGGCTTCCATCAACTACCTGGTGGCCCTTAATCTCGGTGAGTTCAAGAAGCTGCGTGCGAGGGCAATATTAGTCCATAATCTCGGCATAGAGGGCCAGAGAATCCTCAGTACTTTAGGAGGAGCTGATAGCTTTGAGGAGGTGGTGGAGCTGATGGCGCACTATTTTCGCGCCCCTGAGAACGTCATAGTCCGACGCATTCAGTTTCGGCAGTGCCACCAGCGGATGGGAGATTCTGTTAAACGTTATGTTGCAGACTTGCGTCAGCTGGCGGGGGAGTGCCAGTTTGGAGTCCTAGAGGATGAAATGATCCGGGATCAGCTAGTGGAGCATGTCCACTGTTCCGCAGCTCGGTTGAGGCTCCTGATCTATCCGGGTGAACTGACGCTAGCCACAGTTATTGAGGTAGCACAGCAATTTGAGCCAGCAGAAACAATAGCGAGGGACCTTAGTGGGAGGTCCACCCCAACTCAAGATGAGCCTTGTTTAAAGGCGCTGACAATCGACCCCGAAAATGAAGACAGCAGAGATGAAGAGGAATATACCTTCACTGTGAAAATTTGGTCTGCCCCTGGTACACTGAGATGTTACGGCTGTGTGTCCGCTAGACACCGCTATAAGTCCAGAGAGTGTCCGGCGAAGGGCAAGCGCTGTGGTAAATGTGGCCTGTTGCACCATTTTGCCAGAACCTGCAAGAATTTTGAGTGAGGGGACCGACGGCAGGAAGCGGGCCCCTCTGCAAAGACTCCTACAGTCATCCGTACAGTCTCCCCGGATACAGATGGACGTATTTATTGCACTGTTTTGCTGGATGACGCTGAAGTGCTGCTGCTGGTGGACACTGGGTCTGTGGCTTCGGTGTTGAATTTGGCAATGGTAAGGAGTCTGTTTCCACACTACCGGATGAGTAAACTGTCCGCGCCCTATTATGGCTATGGAATGAATAGCCTATGGCTGGCCGTTGTGGGCTCTGTAGAACTGACGGCGAGATACAAGTCAACAATGATGGTGAGTGTCCATATTTTAGTGACTGCTGTTGGATCCAATATCATGGGGTGTGATATGTTTTATGGCCTGGGATTCTCAATCGCCAACAGCACTGGAGAAGAGTGGTCGGGCTGCGGGTTGTGGGACCGACCTGCTCTGCATGTGGAAGATGATGCAGTGTGGGACAATGATTGGTCTGGTATCATGGGATGGGTGCAGGTCCAGCACCATGGAATGCCGCCCTGGGACGGACCAAATACCAGGGTCCAAGTTGCCCTTGATATGGGAACTGGACGGCACGGCGGGACCCCCGGGACGGCAGGTAAAGCCAAGGTATCAGCGATCTTGACTTCCAGAGCTTGTCCTGGTGGGACCAGTGACCGAGGAGCTACGGGGCAATGCCAGCGCTGAAGGAAAAAGAGAGTGGGGCAAGACCAGCTGGTGCGGTCTTACGACACACCAAACGACGGCCTTCGAGGAGGGCTTCGGACCGGGTTGACAAAATGACCAGCTCTGAAAAGGAGGTCCGTTCACGACATGGTGATCCACGAAAATATAACAGAGCTCCCCTTCACACTGGTGACGAGGTCTGCCCAGGGTTTGAAGCTCGGCTGAGAGGGATTCACAGATACGCAAAAACAGCATGATGACCAGGGGTGACTGCAGGTGATGGCTGCCCGGAGTGACGGCTATCTGGGCTTGTCTGATGAATCGTGGAGGCACCCCAACAAACTGCGTCGTGTGGTGAAGAAGAGGAGGCAGCCAAGAGACAGAGGCACTCTGGGTGGGAGCCACCAGATGGTAATCCAAGGGGGATTGCCCTCCACTGGGTCTGCAAAGTGACTGGGGTGTATTTACAGTGTGTGTTCTGGTTTTATGTCCCTATGTCATACTGTATATAGTTTTTCACATGGACCTATTGGGTTTGTGCCCCGTGAGTATTTTGATTAAAAAAAAAGAGAGATTTTGAAATTTTTGATTGAAGATGTAAAAAATATATAGAGAGAGAATATTGTAGTTAGTGATTTGTGATGCCCAACACTGTTAATTCTAAATTTTTGTGATGTGCCCGAGTGGTGGGGGGGGGTGTGTTGGGGTGGGGGCAGCCAATAGGGGTGTTATGCTGTTTGTTGTAAATTGCTTGTTGTGTATATAGAAAAATTGTTCTGGGATTGTTTTCATTTTAGGAACACTACTTTTTTTTTTATTTGGACTCTGAAGGATGAGCAGCAGAATAACCCGCCTGGCCGTTATAGGGGGTGCCAGCAGTCTACCTGGGGCCCTCTAGTTTATGTTGATTGACGAGTGAATAGGTTTGTTTATTTATTTTGTACATATGGTTTTATTGTTAGCGTGTGAGTCGGGTTACAAATTTCAGGAGGGCTAAATTGGTGTTCTTGGCATTTTTCTACGGGGGTGGGGTGGTGGTGGCGGTGGAGTAATAATATGGCGGACGGGGTCCTGGGGAATAGTGAGGGGTGACTGGACCATCTTTCCAGTGGTGGCGTCACCCAGGGTATAAAGGGCATGGCGGAGGAAGAGGCCAGTCCTCGAGGGTAGGCTCAGATGACATAATATTACACAATCTTGTATAGTAGGTGGCGGTATGCACCTTTCAGTTGTTTGCTTATTTGCAGTAACCGAGAGAAGAAGAACAAGAACAAGAAGAACAAGAGGCAGTCCCTCTTTCGCTGTTGACCCCCTGGCCAGTAGAAGCACTGTAAGTCTGTTGACTGTTTATCGTTGTTGTTAATAAAGCTACGTTCGCTGCACCTCCAGCCTGGTCATTTATAAGACAGTTATGGACAACAGTTTCCACAGTCAGTGATGATTTCAGGGTTGCCATGTCATCTGCTGGTGTTTGTAATGTATTGTTGTGAGTTTGCCTGTTGGGTCTGGGCTTCCGTAGCTGCCTATTACATGTTTGTCCCTGACTGCATCCTGTACCTGCTCTGCACGATTGCAATAAAAAAAGGCTATTGCTAGCATGCTAGTGTCGTTGCTGTCTCTCAGCTGTGTTAAGTAATACATAAGTACATTACATGGTCAAGAGCGGTGCATGCAATCATGAACACACAGTTTGATCACCCGAGGATTGACTGGGATGCAGCCGATTTGTATCAGGAATTCGAGAGGTTCCGCAGCCACATTAATTTTGTTTTTGACAGGACTTCCGGCTCGGTGAACATGGAGTGAGACACATGTGAGGGAGCTCCTGCAGAGCTAATTTATTTTTTCTTTCAAACGGCACCATTAACATCACTTCTACAGCTTAAGCTTGTACTAACGCTTTTTTGACTTGGTCACCTTCGCTTTTTTATTGCAAAAATGCCTCCAAAACATAATAAGGCAGGGAACATCTCTCAGCCTAGCCTGCGGCCTATTGCGCGTGCAGCCTCACCACCCCACAGTGATTCTGCTTTGCCTGCTAACACCTGCAACATGCCACCTCTGACTGCAGACATCGCTGCGCTCAAAGCGGAGATTCTTTCCGACCTTCGTAATGAAGTTGCGGAGATATTTGAAGGTGCGTTCACACCAAACGCAAACAGGCAAATTTTTTGCACGGCACGATTACATTAAAAATCAATGTAAACACGCCAACAGACATGAATAGTGAGATGCAGGCAGGCGAAGTTGTCTTTGAAACTTCTGCAGCTGTGTTCAACCTGCCTGTGGAAATTCCAAAATAACATCATACTTAGGTTTACATTATCTGACCGGGGGCTCACCTGAAAAATGTTGTCTCAAGCCTCCAAAACTTCACAGATGATGGGTGTTTATATTGCTAGCTTGCAAGCTTGCTAGCATGTCCGTGGCCAGAAACAGTGGGTAAATAGCTCCAAATTCCCGATTCAGTTGAAGAGTTCCCGGTCCTCCTGTCTCCCAGTGAGTGAGTTTCATTTTCAAACTAGTTTACTCTGCAATGGTGATACTTTTACACCGGTGACAGCAGAATCTCAAAGCTAGCAGCTAGGCTAGCTAGCAGACACGAACGCGTGACTATGCAAATTTGCACGTACTCGTGTCTTCCCATTCACTTTGTATGGATTCGTGCCGCCCGTTCGCGTTTGGCGTGAACATACCTTAAGACCGAACTTCAAGCAGCACTGAGTGACAATTTAACGTCTATCAAGTCCGAACTGCGCACTCTGAAAACAGAACTGTCTGGTAGTATTTCTTTCATGAAGTCGGATGTCGCGGGGCTTAACGTTACAGT
Organism: Pholidichthys leucotaenia; assembly: GCA_020510985.1. Classification (NCBI taxonomy): domain Eukaryota; kingdom Metazoa; phylum Chordata; class Actinopteri; order Cichliformes; family Pholidichthyidae; genus Pholidichthys; species Pholidichthys leucotaenia. Next base: position 281,736,276 of record CM035841.1, read on the forward strand.
TACTGAGATGGAGTACTCTCTTTCCACTTGCTCCGATGACATTGTTGCTCTCCAGCATAAAGTGGAACATCTGTCTGAAGAACTAGTGCACACCCATGTATGCCAGTAGAAACTGAGTATAAACAAGTATTTCTGCATGCCTGTAGAACGCAAGTGTAAACAAGCATTTCTGCATAGCCATAGAAAGTTACTGTTACCATGGTAACAGTAACCATGGTGATGCCTGCCTTTGATCTTTGACATGGTTACCATGGCATGGTGAAACCTGCCTTTGATCTTTGAAGTCAGCACTTGTTTAGTGATGCCTGCCTTTGATCTTTGATGATGTGTCTGTCTGGCAACAGTAACCATGGCAACATCTGTGCGTCTATGATATCATAGCTATGAAGGGCCATAGCTCCCCTATGGATGTTCATTAAAGATTTCCCCTCCTAAACTTCCGCATATCAGGGCAGGTGGAAATTCGGGGATGCACACCCTCATAAACTCAGCACAGCACGTATAAAATCTGAGGCCAGTCTGATGAACGGTTGAGCGTGGAACAGACAGATACACAGACAGAGATTTCTTGCATTTATAGAGACTATTGCATTGCCCGTAGAACCAAGTATTCCTATCTGAAACAGGTATCCCAATCAGGCTTTCCAGGCCCAAATGTTGGCTGTGTTTGAAAGTGGAATACAAAGAGGTGTAGCATATATGTAGGCAATCACATGTTAGACTTTGACAAATATAAAAGGGAGTAAATGGTACTAAGATTTATTTGATTGTGTGACTATTAATTACAGAATATCTAAATATTGAAAAAATGAATGGGATATCCAATATTAGTGACTGTTTCAGATCCCTTGTTTATTTGTTTGTCAGATCACTTATTTGTCTGATCTTTTATCACTTATATTCAAGATAATAGTGTATCTTCACTTTGGGGAATGGGAGTTGTTCAGTGATCATTATAATTATTTTAGTTTATATCACTGTTCAGTGATGGAGTTCAGTGAAATGTTGAATTTCTTCTGTATATCGATTCGACAGTAAAGTCATGCAGTTCTATAACAGGACACGTTTACAGATATTTGAGACCCATTATAGTGCATCAGTTTATATTTTAGCAATATTTTGTTATTAAAAGGTTTTTTAAAACTTTAATGTTAAGATTGAGGCGTGGTTGTATCATCACGCTGGGGCGATACTGAGGTCAAATAATGATCTGAACCTTGAGGGCATGACTGGCAAAGACTGAGCACCGCCGCTCTATTGTAAGTGTCTGTTTTTATTGGTGTGAGATTATTATTATTTATTATTATATTATTCTGCCTAACGATCGCATTTTTGACCCTGTAAACGTTACCAAAACGCCTTTTTTTCCACACACACCTCAGACCCAGTGAAAAATTTTATAAAGTGGAACAAATATGTGCCCCATGCTGAAAATTTATCCAGCGCATGGTTGATATGTCCCACATTGGCGCTGGCGGGGACCCGTGGTGCCACAAAGGACATCACTGGCACATGGGGTAAAGCAGCAGCGCGAGACTCCTGTTGTTCAGTCAAAATATATACCATAAAGTTGCTGTGATTGATAATTCGGCATGGAGAACACGGGGCGGGGGGGCTTCTTCTTCTTCTTTTAGATTTGATTGGTGGTTGGCAACCAGCTTACAGGTGCATTACCGCCACTGACTTGATTACTGTCAAGTCAGAACTTTCATATAAATTCTTATAAGGATTTCTGAACAACTCCTTATGTGTGAAAAAAATTATCCGTCCTTGGACTGTGTCCAGGAGCTGGGACTTCATCTCAGCGACGCCACGTACTCTATATATGTCGGGGGGGGGGGGGGGGCTGCTTCTCCCGGCATAGTCTGTGTTGATTTGTCAGACCTGGTCCCCGCTGATGCTCCGCCCAGTCTGCTCGCACACCTCATTCTCCACATATGGCGAATTATCCTTTAGACCTACGCAAACAGGGCACCTTTATAGTATAATCTTCAGTATTATCTTTTTCAGTCTTTTTAACTTTCATTTCCTTGTTTTGTTCTGGGAACACTGTAGTGACTGACAGGTTGTAATGCTGTGTGGCATCCAATCAGCATGGTTGTGATGCAGCATATTCTCCAGTGAGCACGGAGTTAATCCAAAACCCCGCCCACACTTCTTGAAGCCAGTAGGGTGAAGACATAGAGCGGTCACACAGCAGTGGCTAAACTTTTATTGATGAAAACTAGTGCATACCTGTGCATGCCCGTAGAAGCCAAGTATAAGCAAGTATTTCTGCATGCCTGTAAAAAGCAGGTGTCAGCAAGCACTTCAGCACTTGTTCAGTGATGCCTGCCTTTGATCTTTGATGGTGCCATAGTGAGTCCTATGATTGTGAGTGATGACTGCCTTTGTCTTTGATGATGTCATAGTGAGTCATATGATCTTTGATGATGTCATAGCGAGTCTTATAATCATGAGTGATGCCTGCGTTTGATCTTTGATGATGTCATAGTGAGTCCTATGATCGTGAGTGATGCCTGCCTTTGATCTTTGATGTCCTATGATCATAAGTGATGTCTGCCTTTAATCACCAGACACAATTTTCTTGAGTCACTCTATACTATGGTGTCTACAGTATATGACATATAGACATCATGTAGACATCATATGCACATCATTGGCAATCCTATGATCTTTTATCGAGTCCTGTGATCATGACAGACACACAGACACAGATATTTCTTGAATTATATATAGAGTGAAGTTTATACGTGGCGGTAATGCACCTGTAAGCTGGTTGCCAACAGCCAATCAAATCTAAAAGAAGAATTTCTGATAGTTTTTAAATGGGCAACTATCACTGCCCAATCTATGATTTTTATTAAATGACAAAAAGTTACAAATTTGTAGGCAAAAAGGTACAAATTTGCATGAAAAATGTCACAAATTTATCACAAAGATGTTCAACATTGATGAAAAAATTTGCACATTTATGAAAAGTAGTAAAAAAAATCTATGAAGAAACCCCCCAACAAATGTAGGGACGACTAGTTGCAATACATTTACATGCCATAAGAACCAAGTATAAGCAGAAGTATGTTCCTGCATGCCTGATAGAAAGCAGGATGTAAGCAAGCACATCAAACACTCGTCAGTGATGCCCTGCCTTGATCTTTGATGGTGTCATACGTGAGTCCTGTGAGCCTTGATGATGGCATAGTGAGGTCCTCTGATGCCTGCATTTGATCTTTGATGATGTCATAGTGAGTCCTATGATCCTTGATGATGTCATCCGAGTCCTATGTTGTGAGTGAGGCCCAGAGTCCTATGATCGTGGAGTGAATGCCTGCCTGTGACCTTTGATGTCCCTATGATGTCGGGAGTGAGCAATGAGTGAATGCCTGCCTTGATCTTTGATTGATTGTCATAGCGAATCTATGATTGTGAGTGATGCCTGCCTTTGATCTTTGATGTCCTATGATCGTGAGTGATGCCATGCCTTTGATCTTTGATGTCCTATGATTGTGAGTGATGTCCTGTCTTGATCACACACAGACACACACACAGATTTTCTTGAATCACTCTATACTATGGTGTCTATATGACGTCAAATAGACATCATGTAGACATCACAGGCGATCCTATGATCTTTTAGCGAGTCCTATGGTCGTGACAGACATACAGATTTCTTGAATTATATATAGAGTGAAGTGATGGGAGTCACTCAAAGCATATTTGCGTGGACAAATCATTTCTTTTTCAGCTTATCATTAACCTATCACTCTATACTATATAATTCAAGAAATCTCTGTGTGTCTGTCTGTCTGTCTTTCTGTCTGTCTGTCTGTTATGACCATAGGACTTGCTATTGCTACTTGCAGCCATGGCAGCTCCCAGTCCACAGAGACATGCTGTCACAGGTGGGGAGAACACTATTTCACCCACATCCAGAGCGCCTGGCATTGTGGGCCTGGCCCATGAGTGGGACACCCTGAGAGTAACGGGTCTTCCTCAGAGCGTAATTAACACCATTCAGAGCGCTAGAACATCCTCTACTAGGTTTCTTTATGATTGCAAGTGGAGGGTGTTTGAAAAGTGGTGCCATGACAGAGATCACATTTCTTCTCAGTGCTCAGTAGGTGTGATCCTTTCATCCTTGCAAGATCTCATTGACAAGCAGAAAGCTTTCTCCACCATTAAGGTGTACTTAGTTGCTATTTCTGCTTGTCATGTAGGTTTTGGAGATAAGACAGCTGGTCAGCATCCTCTGGTCTGTCGTTTTATGAAAGGAGCATGTAGACTCCTCCCTGTTTCCAGTACCATGGTCCCCTCTTGGGATTTAGTGGTGGTCCTGGATGGGCTGTCGGGCCCTCTCTTCGAACTCTGGGGGAGGTCAGCACGAAGCACCTTGTGATATGTGGTTTATAGGCACTTTATTGTGAAGTGCAATGTGGTGACTTGGACTTCCTGTCACATCACCGCACTGCCCTATATAGCGGGGCGAGCCGCCATTATACGGCCTCTACGCCGGTTTCCCCACGCCCAGGTGCCTGCCGTGTAACCGCTGTGTTTCTTCCGTCAATAAAGCTGTGTTGACGTAACCCCTCATCTTGCCTCATTCATCACCAGGTTACATACATAACATTTGGCAAACTGAGGATTAACTCATGGAGGCAGTGCATAACACCACGCTGTCCCTTTCTCGAGCTTCCGGGTGAACCGCCGGTGCCTTGGCCAAGATGGTTTGGGGCTTTTCAGACCTACATCACCACGCTGGACCTCGGGCAGCTTGACAAGCTAAGGGCACGTGCGCTTCTTGTCCATAACCTGGGTATTGAGGGCCAGCAAGTCCTGCGGACGCTCAGCATGTCAGACTCGTTTGAGGATGTTGTGGAGCTGCTAGCAAACCATTTCCATACCCTGGACAGCCTGACTGTCCATAGGATTCGTTTTCGGCGGCAACATCAATGAGTAGGTGAGCCCATCCACCAGTTTGTCGCCGACTTGAGGCAGCTAGCTAGCGAGTGACGCTTTGGGCCATTGGAAAATGAAATGGTGCGTGACCAGCTAGCAGAGCACATGTGCAGCACTGATTTGCAAGCTAGGCTACTTACGGTGCTGAATGGCTTAACATTAGCCAGAGCTGTCAAGCTAGCTCTCCAACTGGAGGCCGCAGACAAGCTAACCTCAGAGCTATACTGGCGTCAATCACAGTGGCCGCCAGAGCCACCCACCACAGCAAATGCCGTGGACTCGGATAGTGAGGATTGCTTGGAGGACGATGTTATGGAAACCAATGCTGCCAGCTGAAGGTCTGCCCCGGGAAGACCCCCATGGAAGGGTTGTGGATCCGCGATGCACCGCCATAAGGTGAAGAGGAAAACGTTGTAGCAGATGTGGACGTTTGAACTGGAGAGCCCATGGAAGAAATCACTCCGCCCGTCCCCGACAACCACCCATACGGTGTGACCCAGCACAAATGGGTACACATATTGCGCAGTGGAGTTGGACGGTGTTGAGGTGCCACTGCTGCTCGACACGGTGGCGGAGGGATCCTTACTGAACTGGGCCACAGTGAAGAAGTTCTTCACCCACTACAGGATTAAAGGTAACCCAGCAATGTTGTATGGTTATGGAGGTGGCAGGCTGGCATAGTTGGGACTTTGGAGGTTAACGGTTTGTTACAAGTCTGCGAAGATGGTTGACTTCACGTTCCACGTGACAGCGCGAGGCGATAACATCATGGGCTGTGATTTGTTTTATGGACTGGGTTTCACCATTAAAGACAGTGCTGGGAACGAATGGTCGGGTTGTGGCCGCTGGAACCCCCCGATTCCGGTGGTTGAAGAGGACGTTGTGTAGGACGAAGACCTAACAGACACTCCGGTGGTTAAGCAGGACCAGTTTCACTCAGGTTTGGTGGAGGAAAGTCTCAGTGCCGGCACTCAGGACATGTTAGAGGGGGCTACCGAGCGTGGTGGCGGGGCACCTGCTGGACGGGAGTTGGTGTTGGAGGTGAGGAAACCGGGCTCCGTCGTCCAGAAGATCAGCCACTGTCCCAGGGGCTCGCTGCTTCCAGGGGCGCGCTTGCGGAGGGGCTGCCCTGGCACCCCCCATGCCGGTTCTACCTCTCCCACCCAAGTGATTGTGCTGTAGAGTTATGTTTATAGTTCTGTGTGTTTATATGGATGTTATGTTATGGGGGGGGTGTATTATTGTTTTAGTTTAGGAGCACGGCAATGATTTTAGTTTATCAAAGGACTTTTAGTTTATTTGGTGGCAGAATAATCCACCATGCCGTGCGGGCTGTGTGGCAGTCCACCCACCAGCCCTATTTTAGGTTGTTTTGTGTGAGAGCGTATTAGGCCAGTTCTTCTTTTAGATTTGATTGGCGGTTGGCAACCAGCTCACAGGTGCATTACTGCCACATACTTTTTATTTCACTCTACATCACTCTATATACGTATCACTCTGTTAGGCCAGTTAAGTTCATCATCATCACTCTATATATAATTCAAGAAATCTTTCTGTGTGTCACGGCCATAGGATTAGCTATTATCCTATGGATAATAGCTAATCCTATGGCCAATAATAGCTAATCCTATGGCCAATAATAGCTATTATTAGGAATAACTAGTGCATACCCATCCATGGATGGGTATGCACTAGTTATTATTAAGTATAATTATCTGCACTGTTTTACAGCTCTTAGGAAATAATTTAAAAAATATATTTTTCATAAAGGGGGCTCATAATTCTGTCCTCAACCATACAGTGTACACACACATACATAAGAAAAAGTATGTAAATCTTTTGGAATTTCATGGTTTTTGTCATTAATTTGTCATATAATGGGATCTGATCTTCATCTAAGTCAATGGTATTCCATCCATCCATCTTCTACCGCTTTTCCGGCGGTCCGGGTCGCGGAGGCAGCAGTTCAAGCAGAGAAGCCCAGACTTCCCTCTCCCCAGCCACCTGCTCCAGCTCTTCAGAGAGGATACCAAGGTGTTCCCAGACCAGCTGAGAGACATAGTCTCTCCATCGAGTCCTGGGTCTGCCCCAGGGTCTCCTCCCAGTGGGACGTGCCTGAAATACCTCAAGTGGGAGGCGTCCAGAAGGCATCCTAATCAGATGCCCATACCACCTCAACTGACTCCTTTCAATGTGGAGGAGCAGCGGTTCTACTCTGAGCCTCTCCCGGATGACTGAGCTCCTCACCCTATCTCTGAGGGTGAGTCCAGCAATCCTACGGAGAAAGCTCATTTCAGCCGCTTGAATCCGCGATCTTGTTCTTTCGGTCATTACCCAAAGCTCGTGACCATAGGTGAGAGTAGGAACGTAGATTGACTGGTAAATCGACAGCTTTGCCTTAGAACTAAACTCCCTCTTCACCACAACAGACCGGTACAAAGTCCGCATCACTGCAGATGCTGCTCCAATCCGTCTGTCAATCTCTCGCTCCATTTTCCCCTCACTCGTGAACAAGACCCCAAGATACTTAAACTCCTCCACTTGGGGCAGGAGCCTGTCCCCAACCCAGAGAGGACAATACACCTTTTTCCGGCTGAGGACCATGGACTCGGACTTGGAGGTGCTGATTCTCATCCCAGCCGCTTCACTCTCAGTGGCAAACCGTCCCAGCAAGAGCTGTAGGTCATTGCTGAATGAAGCAAACAGGACAACATCATCTACAAACAACAGAGATGAGATCCTGTGGTCACCAAGCATGACACCCTCCATTCCCTGGCTGCACCTAGAAATCCTGTCCATAAAAATTATGAACAGGATTGGTGACAAAGGGCAGCCCTGGCGGAGTCCAAATCTCACTGGGAATGACTCCGACCGAGTGTTGGCAATACGAACCAAACTCTCACAACGGTTGTACAGAGACCGAATAGCTCGTAACAACAAGCCCGATACCCCATACTCCCGAAGCACCCCCCACAAAAAACCACAAGGGACGTGGTCAAATGCCTTCTCCAAGTCCACAAAACACATGTAAACTGGTTGGGCAAACTCCCACGAACCCTCGAGAATTCTCAAGAGGGTAAAGAGCTGGTCCGATGTGCCACGGCCAGGACGAAAACCACATTGCTCCTCCTGAATCTGAGGTTCGACCAACGGCCGGACTCTCCTCTCCAGTACCTTGGCATAGACCTTCCCAGGGAGGCTGAGGAGTGTGATCCCTCTAAAGTTGGAGCACACCCTCCGGTCCCCTTTTTTGAAGAGAGGAACCACCACCCCAGTTTGCCATGCCAAAGGCACTGCCTCCGACCTCCACGCAATGTTGCAATGGTCGTCAATGGTATTGACAAATATAATGTGTTGAAAATAACAACAAAAAATATTTTCTTTCATGTCTTTATGGAGAACAACCATAAAACCTCATAGTGCTAGTGGAAACCAGCCTTTGGTAGCAGTAACCTCAATCAGGCACTTCCAGTAGCTGTGGATCAGACCTGCACATCATGCAGGATTTTTAGCCCATTCTGCCTGACAGAACATAGAACAACTTCTAAGTTTCAGCTGATGTTCAGACATTCTCGCATTATCCTAAAGAATTTTTTGATACACGGGAACTCATCTTCCCCTCAATGATTGCAAACTGGCCAGGCCCTGATGCAGCAAAGCAGGCCCAAATCATGTTCTTTCCAAATAGTTCAATATTAGTTTCATCAGTCCACAAAACATTTTGCCAGTACTGCTGTGGAGCATCAGTGTGCTCTTTCGCAAACTTCAGGCATGCAGTAATGTTCTTTTTAGTAAACAGCAGCTTCCTTCGTAGTGTCCTGCCATAGACACCCTGCTTGTTCAATGTTTTACGTACTGTAGACTCATGAACACAGCTGTTACCCAGTTCCAATGATGCCTTCAAATCTTTGGCTGTCACTCTGGGTTGTTTCCTCATTGATGAGTCTTTGTTGTGCACGAGTCAATTTGACTGGGCACCCACTTCTTGGTAGAGAAGCCACAGTCCCAAAGTGCCTCTATTTGTGGTTTGCCTAACTGTAGACCGATAAATTTCTAGTCTTTGAAATCACTTTGTAATCCTTTCCAGTTTTATGTAAATCAACAATTCATCTTAGATCCTCTGAAAGCTCTTTTTGGTGGGCCATGGCTCGCATACAGTCAGCACATTTTTCTTGTGTGGAGCAAACCCAAAACATATGAGTGGGTTTTATCAGTCAAAGTAGCTTTAGTCCACAACTCCAAACAATTTTTTTTTTTAACAAGACTCCAGGTGTGCCAACACTTGACTCCAATTAGCTTTTTTGAGGTCATTAACTCAAGGGTTCCCACACTTTTTCCACAAGCTCTGAGATTTTTAAGGTGAATTAGCAAAATCAATAGTGACACCAGAAACAAACAACAGTGGTTCTGTAAATGAAATAGAAGATAGAAATCCAAACACAATCTTTTTGGGTGCAGTTACTGAAAAGGAAATTATCGCGACTGTGAGTAAATTTAAGAACAAAAAATCAACGGACTGGAATGAAATTGACATGACAATGGTGAAAAAAGTAATTGAAGGAATTGTTAAGCCACTCACCCACATCTGTAACCTGTCATTTCAAACTGGTAAATTTCCAGACAAAATGAAAATAGCAAAAGTAATACCTCTATACAAAACAGGAGACAGTCATTGTTTCACAAATTACAGGCCAGTCTCTTTACTCTCACAATTCTCCAAAATACTTGAAAAAATCTTCACTAAGAGACTGGATGATTTCATTGAAAAACACAACCTCCTTACAGATAGCCAGTATGGTTTTAGAGCAGATAAATCTACATCTTTGGCACTGATCGAACTTATAGAAGAAATTACTAGTTGTATAGATAAAAAAAAAGGTTGCTGTAGGAGTATTTATAGATTTAAAGAAAGCTTTTTGACACCATTGACCACAGAATACTACTAAGGAAACTGGAAAGGTATGGGATAAGAGGGGTAGGACTGAGTTGGGTGGAAAGTTATTTAAGAACAGACAACAATTTGTACAAATTGGTGAGCACAAATCACCCTTCATGGACATCACTTGTGGTGTGCCCCAGGGGTCAGTTTTGGGACCCAAACTCTTTATTTTGTATATAAATGACATATGCCAAGTATCAAAAATTCTGAAATTTATTTTGTTTGCGGATGACACAAATATCCTTTGCACTGGTGAGAATTTGCAGCAGGTTTTAGAGGTGGTCACAACTGAAATGAAAAAGTTAACGCAGTGGTTCAACAAAAATAAATTATCTCTAAATCTAAAAAAAACAAAGATTATGTTGTTTGGAAATTATAAAATAAATCATGAAATAATGGTAACTGTGGAGTGTGTAAATGATGAGGCAAGTTTGTCTCAGGCAGTTTATTACACATTCTCTCACACGAGCATAGTAGAAAAGAGGACATCTCAAACAGAACTCTTCACTTATATACTCAGGTCCTTCTACATATCAAAAGGTCACATTGCATTCACATAAAAGATCATATTGCATGCACTTCCTTAATCCCTTAACTTCCCCCTCAGTCTCTGGCACACAAAGGATACTCCAAGCCGTCTCTGACACACAAAAGATCACATTTCACAGCTTCCTGCTATTTCCAAGGAAACTCTGCCCTTTGTTCTTATCAAAGATGCTGCTCATTATGTTTTGGCCATGTGCGGCCACCCCCCCCCCCCGAGCATATTGGATCGAACAAAAGAATAACAATCTGTATGCTGTGACAGAATCGTTACACATCAATCCACATGGTGCTTGGGCTTCAGTCTTCTCCCGTATCTGCTGTAACCAGGATTCACCACCTCCGCGGCGCTGTCATGCTGGGGAGCTGCTGTCTGGGGGTGAAAACCTTTTGTCTGTCCCTGTGGGTGTTCTGGGGAAATTCTACTCTGGGAAGCTCCCCGTGGGGGTCTTCCACGCCGAGGGGCCCTCGTCAACAGCACTTGCTCGTCCGCCACCACAAAAACGGGTTTGAGTCTGTTTATGCCAACCTTTTCCCTCCTACCCCCCAAATCTAGCAAAAAATGCTTGTCCCCTGTTTCCAGCACTCTGAACGGTCCATCATAAGGTGGTCGCAGTCGGGGGCAATGGGCGTCATGTCTGACAAAAACAAACTCCGCGTTTTTCAAAGTTTTAGGCACAAAAACGTGCGGAAAACTATGGTGAACAGGGCACGGCAGCGTGCCTGTGTCAATGCTACGCTGCAACAGCTGAGACGGGGAGCTGCCCGGCACAGGATTATCTGGGAGAAACTCTCCGGGCAGCCGAAGTGGCTGCGCAAAAACGAGTTCAGCTGGGGAAGCTTCCAAGTCTTCTTTAGGCGCAGAACGCAACCCTAATAAAACCCACGGTAGCTTGTCTACCCAATTTGCATCCGTCAGTGACGCCCTGAGAGCCGCTTTCAATGACCTATGAAAACGTTCGCATAACCCATTAGCCTGTGGATTGTACGCGGTTGTGCGGTGAATTGTGACACCCAGGCTGCAGGCCATTGGTGACCAAAGTTCGGAAACAAATTGAGGGCCTCTGTCGGACGTAATGTGCGACAGGACTCCAAAACGCGCCACCCATGCTGTTAAAAACGCGCGCGCCACCTCCTCGGCTGTGGTTGACGCCAGTGGAACCACCTCCGGCCATCGCGTGGTGCGGACCACCATTGTCAGAAGGTGCATGCACCCTTGTGATGGCGGGAGGGGGCCCACGAGGTCCACGTGAACATGGTCGAACCTCTTAGCCGGGATGTGAAACGGCTCCAAGGGAGCCCTCGTGTGTCTGTGTACTTTGGCTCGTTGGCACGCCAAGCAGGCTGCTGCCCACTCTTTCACCTGTTTGCGAAAACTCGGCCACACAAATTTCTCTCCTACCATCTTGATTGACGCGCGCACTCCCGGGTGCGCTAAAGAATGAACCGAATCAAAAACGCAACGGCGCCACGCGGCCGGTACCACGGGACGCGGTCGCCCAGTGGAGACATCGCAGATTAGGGGGGCATACCGTCTTGCAGCACCCTGCTCTCCAGCCTTAACCCTGTTGGTCCAGACTGGAGCGCGCGCACGTCCGCGTCACTAACCTGCTCCGCAGCCATGGCTGTGTAATCTATCCCCACGCGGACCGGGGCTGCCACGGCGCGTGAGAGGCAGTCTGCCACTACATTCAGTTTACCCGAGACATGCTGAATATCGGTAGTAAACTCTGAGATCGCGGCCAGCTGTCTCTGCTGCCGGCCCGACCACGGTTCTGAAACCTTGGCCATCGCGAATGTTAGTGGCTTGTGGTCAACGAACGTGGTGAAACAGCGCCCTTCCAGCCAGAACTGGAAGTGGCGAATAGCCAAGTGGAGAGCCAGCAACTCCCTGTCAAACGCGCTGTATTTACGTTCACTATCTTGCAAAGTCCTGCTGAAAAAGGCGAGCGGCTGCCAAACCCCGGCTACACGCTGCTCCACGACCGCCCCTATGGCCACATCTGACGCGTCAGTAGTGAGCGCTATGCGGGCCGTTGGGTCTGGATGTGCCAACAACGCAGCGTTTGCCAGGGCTGCCTTGACTTCCGAGAACGCCTGCTCTCGCTCCGGGGACCATTCGATCTTATTCGCGGGTTTCTGTTTTTTGAGCGCGGCGTACAGTGGTTGCATGAGCTGCGCTGCGCGGGGGAGGAAACGGTTATAAAAATTCACCATTCTCAAAAACTCCTGTAAAGCCCTGACCGTTTGTGGCCGGGGAAAATCTGCTACCGCGCACACTTTGTCAGGCAGCGGAACCGCTCCTTCGGGAGAGACGCGGTGCCCCAAAAAATCAATCTGCGTCACCCCGAACTGACACTTCGCTGGATTGATTATTAAACCGTGCTCTCCCAACCTCCGGAAAACCGCCGTGAGGTGGGTTTCGTGTTCGTCTTCGGACGCGCTGGCTACTAAAATATCGTCCAGGTAGACGAATACGGAAGGGAGATCACGCAGCACCGCATCCATCATGCGTTGGAACGTCTGTGCAGCCCCTTCAAGCCCGAATGGCATGCGCAAAAACTCGAATAGACCAAACAGAGTTATCACCGCTGTTTTGGGTATGTCCTCAGCGCACTGGGACTTGGTGGTAACCGCGGACCAAGTCTATTTTAGAAAAAACGCGCGCTCCTGCCAAATGAACGGAAAAATCTTGGATGTGAGGAATTGGGTAACGGTCGTGCGCTGTGGCGTTGTTCAACCTGCGGAAATCCCCGCAAGGTCGCCACGAACCATCAGCTTTAGGGACCATGTGTAGCGGGGAAGCCCATGGGCTGTTTGAACGCCTGATGATGCCCAGCCTCTCCAGGTTGGCGAACTCCTCGCGCGCTATGGCCAGTTTAGCTGCGTCCAAGCGCCGAGGTTTTGCAAAAACGGGCGGCCCGGTGGTGGTAATAAAATGTTCCACCCCGTGTTTAGCGACGGCTGCCGAAAATGTCGGGACCGTGAGTGCTGGGAACTGAGTGAGCAGTGTGTGGAACTTACCGCTTGCAGCTGTGACGTTAGCTTGTGCTGTTGGCCGGGACGCTCGAGCTGTACAGGGAATAGAATCAAAAGACAGTGCATTAACCAGGCGCCTGTTAGCGACATCAACCAACAAACCATGTGAGCACAAAAAATCAGCCCCCAATATATTGAAATTCAATGCTGCTATGACAAAAGTCCTCTCAAATGCACGGCCGTGTAGAGACAGAAGCAGAGTCCTCTCACCAAAGGTCTTAATCTCTGAGCCATTTGCTGCTGCCATCTCGGGGCCGCTGGATCCTGCCAGCCGGTCGGCGTAGGACGGCATGATGAAACTCAACTGGGCGCCGGTGTCCACAAGGAAATGCCTCCCCGAGCGTGCGTCCGTCAAGTAGAGCAGCTTGTTCTCCTCCCCGAGGGCCGCAGCTGCTACTGACCCCCGGTCTTGACGTTTCCCGAGCGCTTGAACTGGCACGGTGGTATACATTTGCGTGCCCTCTCTGCAAAGCTGCGGTGGTAGAAACAAAGGGTGTCTCCTCCGCGTTCCTTGGCCCCCGCTGCCGCCGTTGTCGGTGGTTCTGCTACCACTGTTGATGGCTCCTCGCCGTCTCCGGTCGTTGCGCCCAGCTCCGTCGCCGCCGCCGTGGTCGCGAGCTCTTTGCTCGCCATGATGATCCGGTGTGCCTCCCGGGCCAGTGCACGGTAGTCCCACTTGGCCAGCAACGGCGAACTGGCCAGGGCCGCTCTCGTCGCTGACGGAAGGTTCCGGAGGAAAAGGTGGATAAAAATGAAGTGGTCGTTGTCCGAGCCCTTCAGTCTCAGCATCCTCTCCATGAGGTCAATAACCGTGCAATCTCCCAACCCGGTCCGCATCAGGAGCCTCTCTGCTCTCTCCTCAACCGAGAGTGTGAGGTGCTGGATAAGTGCGGCCTTCAACGCGCCGTATCTGTCGCTGGCTGGTGGCTGATCCAGCAGGCTCTCCACATGCTGAGCCGTGTGGGTGTCGAGCTTTGTGACCACATGGTAGAATTTCGTGTCATCCACCGATATTCCCCGGAGGACGAACTGCGCCTCAACCAGGTGGAACCAGGAGCGCGGATTGTGCTGCCAAAAATCCGGTAGCTGGATTGTAACGGCATACGCTTGGCTGGGGGCTCCCAACGAGGCTGGCTCCGGGGAATTCTCTTCGTGTTGCATGCTTCGTCTTGGGTCACCAGTGTGGAGTGTGTAAATGATGAGGCAAGTTTATCTCAGGCAGTTTATTACACATTCTCTCACATGAGCATAGTAGAAAAGAGGACATCTCAAACAGAACTCTTCACTTATATACTCAGGTCCTTCTACATATCAAAAGGTCACATTGCATTCACATAAAAGATCACATTGCATGCACTTCCTTAATCCCTTAACTTCCCCCTCACAGTCTCTGGCACACAAAGGATCCTCCAAGCCGTCTCTGACACACAAAAGATCACATTTCACAGCTTCCTGCTATTTCCAAGGAAACTCTGCCCTTTGTTCTTATCAAAGATGCTGCTCATTATGTTTTGGCCATGTGCGGCCACATAACGATAGATGATACCAGAATAGAAACAGTACAGGAAAATAAGTTTCTGGGGGTGACGCTAGACAATAAAATCTGCTGGAAACCTCACATCAGTCACATCCGGGCCAAGTTAGCAAAATGTATAGGCATACTGGGGAAGACAAGACACATCTTGGACTATAAATCATTGGTCTTACTGTACAATTCACTGTTTTTACCTTCACTACTGTGTAGAAGTCTGGGGAAACACCTACAATACCAACCTTCAGTCAATATGCACATTACAAAAAAGAGCTATAAGGATAATAAACAATGTAGGATATAGAGACCATACCAATTCGTTGTTTTTAAAGTCACATGTCATAAAGTTCATCGATTTAGTTAAATTTAAGACAGCACAAGTAATGTGCAGGGCAAATAATAATCAACTCCCAACTAATATACAAAAAATATTTAAAAAAAGAGACAATGATCATAATTTGAGAGGAGACTTAAACTTTACAAAACCCAAGATACGAACAACCAAGAAAAGTATGTGCATATCTGTCTGTGGGGTGGATTTGTGGAACAGTCTGGAGCCGGAATTGAAAATATGTACAAACAGAAATCAATTCAAAAAGAGGTATAAACATTATTTGCTGAAAGGATATATGTTAGAAGGGTAGTATTTATATGTACGATTCACTATGCTCACTATGGGACACTATGGAATGGTGGGTAGTAGTAGTAGTAGATTAGTTTATTTGACAGGGACAGTGCAGCACTGTGTATATCTGTGTTGTTTGAGGCTGGTTTTGATGTATGGACATCAATGTATGTTAGGATGGATGGGTGTTAATGTTGATATGTAAAAAATACAGTAAATTGTTTACTTGGGGTCTTAAAGGTGGTAATTTGTATATAATTCACATGGGTGTATTTATGGAAAAGAGGAGATGGAATTAATAAGTGTTCACTTCTTCCTTCTCCCTTTCGAACACTGTATACTGTTACTTTATTGCATTTGTCATTTGTTTTGTTTTTGTTATACTTTTTTGTTCGAAATAAAGTATCTATCTATCTATCTATCTAAGGTTGTTCTCAATAAAGACATGAAACATAATTTTCTGTTTAGACACAAATTTGTCAGTACCCTTGACTTAAAGATCGGCTCACATTTTATAACAAATTAATGCAGAATACCATGAAATTCCAAAAGATTCACATATTTTTTTCTTGCCACTGTGTGCGTGCACACACACACACACACAAAGGGGATAACAGTCTATTTTGATGCATGTGACTAGTTCAGGTCAGGTGCATGAAAGATATGGATACGTGACACAAGTTTAATTAAGGAAACATGTTTTATTTTCATATTTTTTCAAATAAAGAAATGCTCATGCAAGAATTGGACAAAACATTGCTCCCAAAAGCACAGCACTCATCCCTCTGTGTTTAATACTTGCTTTAAAATCATGTGATGATGCATAAATTCCATGTAGTAGGAAACATAACAGAAAATACATCAGGATTATCTTTGGTAAAGATACGGAAATAGAAATACAAAATCTGAGAGAAAACACTAGAAAATAAGACATGTGCAAAGAAATTCCAATTAACAGGAAGTGACATCACTGGATTTAAAGAGGCCACGTATAAATGACATTACTCAAGAAATGAAGGTGCATTTAAATACTGAAGGTCCATTGCTTCTTCCTTAAAAAAAAAAAAAGTACACAATTCCTCTAAGGTACCCTTCCCTTTTATGGAAATTTGCCAGGAAATTGAAAACCAATACTAAATGTTTGTAGAAATTCACAGCAAGCAAAAACTAATTTCTTTCTGATAACACCTTCCCGGGGGTTCAAACATGCTTCTCTGCCACATTTGACCACAGGTTCAAACTAAACTCTGGTGTCTGTGTAGCCTCCCTTCTGACCTTCATTCACCTACATATCTTCATTCTCTCGAGTCAGCTTGTAAACACCAACAGTGAATAAAAACAGACATAAGAGCTGCATGAATGACAGTGTCCCTTAACTTACAGATCAGAGTTAATTGTGTGGAGCTGCCATGTTGTTCCCATGCTTGCGTGAGTTTTCCTCAGGGTGCTCTGGTTTTCTCCCACGATCGAAAACCATGCCTTTGTAATTTTGTTGTACTGTGTATATTTGCTGTGTACCATTTCATCTTCCTCTCTTCTTGCTGAGAAGCAAAGCCCCAGACTTTTGAACAGAAGTTAAAAAAAGACAGGATAATGCTGTATCCTGACAGTAATAAACAGTGGTGTGAAAAAGTGTTTGCCCCTTCCTGATTTCTCATTTTTTTGTATGTTTGTCACACTAAAATGTTTCAGATCATCAAGCAGATTTAAATATTACACAAAGATAACACAAGTAAACACAAAATGCAGTTTTTAATTGAAGGTGTTTATTATTATTAAGGGTAAAAAAATCCAAACCTACATGGCTCTGTGTGAAAAAGTGATTACCCCCTGTTAAAATATAAATTAACTGTGGTTTATCACATCTTCGAAAGCTGAGTTCAATTTTCTAGCCATTTCTAAAGTTTTGACACTCCAGCGAACCACAGTGAGAGCCATTATCCACAAATGGCAAAAACATGGAACAGTGGTGAAGCTTCCCAGGAGTGACCGGCTGACCAAAATTACTCCAAGAGCGCAGTAACAACTCATCCAAGAGGTCACAAAGACCCCACAACAACATCCAAAGAACTGCAGCCCTCACTTGCCTCAGCTAAGGTCAGTGTTCATGACTCCACCATAAGAAAGAGACTGGGCAAAAATGGCCTGCATGGCAGAGTTCCAAGATGAAAACCACTGCTGAACAAAAAGAACATAAAGGCTCATCTCAGTTTTGCCAGAAAACATCTTGATGATACCCAAGACTTTTGGGGAAATACTCTGAGGACTGACGAGACAAAAGTTGAACTTTTTGGAAGTTTTTATATAATAAAAATTGTCCTATAACTCAGATAAATAAAAAAAGTAAAATATAAAAAATGTCCATGGATAACCAAAGCTTTACAAAATGCCTGCAAAAAGAAAAACTAAACAGAAAATAAATACAAAAATAAGTGAACTACTATTAGGAATAACGAGAAAGATTATTATATAAGAATACTAGATAAAAACAAAGATAATATTAAAGGAATATGGGACATACTGAGCAGTATAATCAAGAATGGCTCTAGACATTCACACTATCCAGAGTTTTTTGTTGTCACTGATAAGGATGAATACAGTATGGATGTTGTAGTTAATAGTTTTAACAATTTTTTTGTCAATGTTGGTCCAGATCTGGCAGAAAAAAATCATGACCAAGGCATAACTAGGACAATCTTTGATGAGCTGATAAACAGGAATCCAAATTCAATGTTTCTTAATCCTGTGGATGAAAAAGAGGTGACTGATATTGTTATGAAGTGTAAAAACAAAAAGTCAACAGACTGTGGTGACATTGATATGATAACGGTAAAAAAGGTAATTGATGGGATTTCCAAACCATTAACCTATATATTTAACTTATCATTTCAAACTGGTATTTTCCCTGATAAAATGAAAACAGCTTAAGTCATTCCACTGTACAAATCTGGTAACAAGCACCATTTCACAAACTATAGACCTGTTTCACCTCTTCCACAGTTTTCCAAAATTCTTGAAAACTTTTCAAAAACCATCTGGACAAATTCATAGATAAACACAATTTAATCACTGGCAGTCAGTGTAGGTTCAGATCAAACAGCCACATCACTTGCATTATTAGATACAATAGAGGATACAACACATTCCATTGATCAGAAAAAACATGCTGTTGCACTGTTCATCAATCTAATAAAAGCATGTGACACAATAAATCATGATATATTAGTAAGAAAATTGGAAAGATATGGTATCAGAGGGGTTATGTTGCAGTGGATAAAGAGTTATTTGAGTAATAGGAGACAGTTTGTGAGTCTGGGTAAATGGTGCTCTTTATGTTTGGATATTGTCTGTGGTGTCCCCCAGGGGTCAGTGTTGGGTCCAAAATTGTTCATTCTTTATATCAATGACATTTGTAAAGTGTCACAAATATTAAAACTGGTTTTGTTTGCTGAGGACACTAACATCTTTTGTGCAGGAGAAGACCTACAGCAATAACTGGATGACAACATAGAAATGGAAAAACTGAAGATGTGGTTTGACATAAACAAGTTATCACTAAACTTAGGCAAAACAAAAATGATGTTATCTGGCAACTGTAGAACAAAACTACAAATAAAAATACAAACAGGTGGAACAGATATTGAAAGAGCCAATGAAATCAAATTTCCTGGGGTGATAAATGATGATAAAATTAACTGGAAACAGCATATAAAACATTTAAACTCAAAAATATCAAGAATGATTGCAATTTTAAACAAAGCAAAACGTTCTGGATCACAGATCGGTCCTCATTCTTTACAGATCACTGGCTTCACCATACTTCAGCTACTGAGTGGAGGTTTGGGGTAATAATTATAGAAGCACGCTACAGCTACTAATTATTCTACAAAAAAGAGCAATAAGAATTATTCATAAAGCTGGTTATAGGGATCACACAAATCCATTGTTGTTGCAGTCAAATATATTAAAATTTCTGGATCAAGTAAAATACCAAACCGGACAAATCATGTTTAGAGCCAAAAATAATCAACTTCCAAAAAATATTCTAGGCTTGTTTACAGAAAGGAAAGGCAGTTACAATCTAAGAGGATTATTTAATTTTAGAACACTAAATGTAAGAACAACCAGGAAATGTTTCTGTGTTTCCATCTGTGGAGTGAAATTATGGAACAATCTGAATGATGAACTGAAGCAATGTCCAAACGTAAAACAATTTAAAAGGATGTATTAAAAAAAAGATCTTCGCAAGGTACAAGGATGAAGGTGTTTGAACAAAGTTGTGTTTCTGAATATTGTTTATTAAATGTATATATTATTATTTTCTATGATTTAATTTAAATGATATATATATTGTGTTGTGTATGGCTAGGAAACAAGTGAATAGAAATCAATGATTTGTGGAGAAGGGGTGGGATTGAATAAGTTTAGACTTCCCACTCCTTTTCGGATATGTACATGAATTATGTGCATAGTGAAACTTATGTTTTGTATGGTGACTTATGTTTTGATAAAAACTTTATTTTTATTTTTTTAATGTTTCCTACATCACTATCACTGAATGCTTGATGTTACACATTCGAAAGAAATAAAAAATTAAAATAAAGGTGTGTGTGGCTTATATTAATCATATATTCCATACCTACATATGTATAGACATATTAGAATGTTTAGTGATTACATATGTGGAATGACCTCACGCCTCAGAACAGGACAAGAGGTCTCAACCGCCAGCGAGGATCAAAGAGCAGACGGAGTCGCAGCGGTGGAGACCGGATCGATCTCCCTGACCACCCAGGGTCAGTTGGAGGAGACGGAGGACAATGGAGGGGGGGATTATGTTAATGCGGGATGTCAGCTTTGATATGCAATGTCTTTTGTTGAGTGTGGGTATAAGTATGAAGGTCTGACTGTGCTCAACCTCTTATTCTGCTTCTGCACCGAGATGAGACATGTTAGGGAGGTGAAGCTGATATTAAACTTTGGTTTATAAAATCATATCGCTTCTTCATTTCAAGCTCCCTACACTGGTGACCAGACGTGAGGATGGAACAGAGACGTTCTCCCGCGATTAACTCATCGGAGGCGACCCAGGCAAGTGCCGGCGCCCATGCAGGCAGGGGAACGGATGGAAGACGTTCCCCCACGGCAGAATCTACAGAGAGGGCTCAACCGAGTACCATCCCCAGCTCCGCCGTGAGAGCAGAAGAAAGGTGCTCTCACCCGGCGGACACATCAGGGGCGGCCCACACAAGCGGCGTCACTGTCAAGCTGCCAGAATTCTGGCAAAACGACCCGAGCTCGTGGTTCCAGCAAGCTGAGGCTCAGTTTGCACTGGCGGGCATAACGGCGGACGAGACGAAATTTTACTACATCGTCGCCAAACTCGACGCCGCCACGTCAAGATGCGCGCGGAGCATAATTCGACAACCGCCCGCCCACGACAAATACAGAGAACTAAAGGCGACCATCATTGAGAACTTCGTCCCCTCAGCCGAGGAGAGAGCAGAGAGGATTCTGGCGATCTACGGCCACAGAGGATGCAGACCCAAGGCCCTCATGGAGGACGTGCTGCAGCTTAAGGAAGAGGACAACGACAACTTCCTTTTCCAATATATCTTCCTCAGCACTCTGCCGCCACACATGAGAGGGACGCTGGTCAACATGCAATGCAACACCCAGCAGGACTTCTGCGCGCTGGCTCGAGAAGCGCAGCGCCTCATCAACGCCTGCGGCGAACAGATGGCCACAGCAGCATCTGCAGATCTCAGCACGGAAGCCCAGAGCAGCGGAGAACCGCAGACAACGGAGCAGAGCCCGCCCACCATGGCAGCGACACGTCCAAGGCGCAGCAGGCAGAACGACCTCTGCTATTTTCATCAGCGTTTCGCCAAGAGGGCGTACAAATGCGTGCCCCCTGCAATTTCAAAAACTCGGGAAACGCCAAAGCCCGGAAAACGTTGGCAGCTACGGCTCTCGGCGAGACGAATAAGCTGCTTTATGTGACTGACGGACACACCGGGAGACAGTTCCTTATTGACACCGGAGCTCAGCTGAGCTTTATCACCCCTTCCCACGCAGACCGGGCCATGGGTCCCCGGGGAAATGGAGCGATGGCAGCCAACGGCTCGATCATCGACACTTTCGGTGAAAGGAACCTGCCTCTTTGCATCCACGGCCGCAACTATAGATGGACATTTATTGTAGCGGCGGTGAGTTTTAACTTGTTGGGCGCTGATTTTTTGTGTGCACATGGGTTGTTAGTCGATCTAGCAAATAGGCGCTTGGTTAATTTGGTCATTTTCTTCTATCCCCTGCTCAGCTCGAGTTTCTCCACCACCCGTGCAGGCCAGCGTCACAACAGCAGGAGGTAAGTTTGACCAACTCCTCACCCAATTTCCAGCACTCACAGTTCCCAAATTTTCAGCAACAGTAGCGAAACACGGGGTTGAACACTTCATCCCCACAGCAGGCCCACCCGTGTTTGCCAAAGCTCGGCGCTTAGACGCGACCAAGCTCGCCATAGCATGGGACGAGTTTACCACCCTGGAAAAATTAGGCATTATTAGACGCTTCAGACCTGGCCATAGGGGCAGTTGTGGAACAACACGTTGGCGGAACCTGGCAACCTTTAGCATTTTTTAGCAAATCTTTAAACCAAACCGAGCGTAAATACAGCACTTTTGACAGGGAGCTGCTAGCGCTTCATTTATCCATCCGCCACTTCCAGTTCTGGTTAGAAGGGCGGCGTTTCACGGCTTTTGTAGACCACAAACTGCTCACTTTTGCGATGGCTAAAATTTCAGAACCATGGTCAGGCAGGCAACAAAGACAGCTAGCTGCAATTTCAGAGTTCACCACAGACATTCGACATGTGGCAGGCAAACTTAACGTGGTAGCAGACTGCCTCTCTCGCGCTGTGACATCGCCAGAGCACGAGGAGACAGATTATACTACCTCAGCCGCAGAACTCTTCGCCAACGCGTACGCGGCCCCAATTCACGTAGGGATAGATTACGCAGCCATGGCAGAGGAACAAAGCAGTGACGCGGACGTGCGCGCTCTCCTGTCTGGACCAACAGGGTTAAGACTGCAGGAAAGGGGTTTACGTGACGGTGTACCCCCCCTAATCTGCGACGTTTCAACCGGCCGACCTCGCCCGGTAGTCCCAGCTGCATGGCGCCGCCGCATTTTCGACTCGGTTCACTCCCTCGCGCACCCAGGGGTGCGTGCCTCGGTTAAAATGGTCGCAGAAAAGTTTGTTTGGCCGGGCCTGCGCAAAAATGTAAAGGAATGGGCAAAAACTTGCATGTCTTGTCAGCGTGCCAAAATACACAAACACACAAAAGCTCTTCTAGAGCCTTTTCGAATCCCAGCCAGAAGGTTTGACCATGTTCATGTCGACCTCGTGGGACCGCTACCTTCGTCTCAGGGTTTCACACACCTGTTAACAATGATAGACCGTACTACGCGCTGGCCTGAGGCGGTCCCTTTGGCGTCAACCACAGCTGCGGAAGTCGCTCGCGTTTTTTTTAACAAACTGGGTGGCACGTTTCGGCGTCCCATCGGACATCACGTCCGATAGGGGGCCTCAATTTGTCTCAGAGCTGTGGTCAGCCATGGCCAGCAGCTTAGGGGCGACAATTCACCGCACCACCGCATATCACCCTCAGGCTAATGGGTTATGCGAGCGTTTTCACAGATCTTTAAAGGCCGCCCTCAGGGCCTCACTAACGGATACAGATTGGGTGAATAAACTTTCCTGGGTTTTATTGGGGTTGCGTTCTGCGCCAAAAGAGGATCTAGATGCCTCCCCCAGCAGAATTAGTTTTTGCACAACCTCTCAGACTCCCAGGTGAGTTTTTACCAGAGAATCCAGAGCCTGGGCATCTTCCAGCCCTGAGGCCTTTAGGCAGCACCGGACCGGACACTCTCCCCGGACCAGCACATCACTCTTTTCCACGGGTTTTTGTCCCCCAAGCTTTAAAAAACGCCGAGTTCGTTTTTGTTAGACACGAACCTTTAAAATCAACCCTCCGTCCACCATACGACGGACCATTCAGAGTGCTGGAACCTGGTGATAAGCATTTTGTGCTTGATTTAGGGGACAGAAAAGAAACAGTCAGCATTGACAGACTTAAACCTGCCTCCTTGTTGAGAGATGAACCTGCACGGGTGGCGAGAGCACCTCGGCGGGGTAGACCCCCCAAGAAAAAAAACTCAGCCCCCCTGCAGGGAACAAATAACCACTCTCCTCCCCAAGCTGCAGATTCCTTACAGGAGGGTCCCACCAGGACGCCAAAGCGGACCTACAGCAGATACGGGAGAAGATTAAAACCCAGACGGCACAGGGACTGATGCAAATTGACCAAGAGTTGTTAACTATGTTATCAGATTGTGCCGTGACAGTTTTAAGGCTGATTTGTGACATTACTATACTGTTGTGGTTACCACTGAATTCTCTACAGGAGCATGACTGCTGGAAAGATTTTTCCTTGTTTTCCCTGTCAAGAGGTTTAACAGTATAATATGTCATAGAGATTATCTTAAACTGTAAACTTAATTTGATTGTCCTTTTCTTAGTCGTTTGGGGGGGGGGGGCTGTGGCTTATATTAATCATATATTCCATACCTACATATGTACAGACATATTAGAATGTTTAGTGATTACATATGTGGAATGACCTCATGCCTCAGAACAGGACAAGAGGTCTCAACCGCCAGCGAGGATCAAAGAGCAGACGGAGTCGCAGCGGTGGAGACCGGATCGATCTCCCTGACCACCCAGGGTCAGGTGGAGGAGACGGAGGACAATGGAGGGGGGATTATGTTAATGCGGGATGTCGGCTTTGATATGCAATGTCTTTTGTTGAGTGTGGGTATAAGTATGAAGGTCTGACTGTGCTCGACCTCTTATTCTGCTTCTGCACCGAGATGAGACATGTTAGGGAGGTGAAGCTGATATTAAACTGTGGTTTATAAAATCATATCGCTTCTTCATTTCAAGCTCCCTACAGTGTGTCCAATTACATCTGGCATAAAAGTAACACAGCATTTCAGAAAAGGAACATCATACCAACAGTAAAATATGGTGGTGGTAGTGTGATGGTCTGGGGCTGTTTTGCTGCTTCAGGACCTGAAAGACTTGCTGTGGTAAATGGAACCATGAATTCTGCTGTCTACTAAAAAATCCTGAAGGACAATGTCTGGCCATCTGTTCGTGACCTCAAGCTGAAGCACACTTGGGTTCTGCAGTAGGACAATGATACAAAACACAACAGCAAGTCCACCTCTGAATGGCTTAAGAAAAACAAAGTCAAGACTTTGGGGTGGCCTAATCAAAATCCTGACCTGAATCTGATTGAAATGGTGTGGCATGACATTAAAAAGGCGATTCATGCTCGAAAATCCTCCAATGTGGCTGAATTACAACAATTCTGCATAGATGAGTGGGCCAAAATTCCTCCACAGCGCTGTAAAAGACTCATTGCCTGTTATCGTAAACGCTTGATTGCAGTTGTTGCTGCTAAGGGTGGCCCAACCAGTTATTAGGTTTAGGGGGCAATCACTTTTTCACACAGGGCCATGTAGGTTTGGATTTTTTTTCCCTTAATAATAAACACCTTCATTTAAAAACTGCATTTTGTGTTTACTTGTGTTATCTTTGTCCAATATTTAAATTTGTTTGATGATCTGAAACATTTAAGTGTGACAAACATACATACAAAAAAAAAAAAAGAGAAATCAGGAAGGGGGAAAACACTTTTTTACACCACTGTATCTACTATTATGACAAAGACTTTGAACTGGGGCTCTGGTTACTTAACTGATGAACATGCAGCCAATACAAAAACCAGATTAAGACAAATTTTAAACAGTACATTTCCAAGGTCTCATTCTACTCACAAAAAGAATTAGTTAAAAGAAAAAAGTAAAAAAAAAAATGTTAAGGACCCCATGAAACAGAACAATAAAAACAGGAAGGCTAATGAAAGAAAAAGAATACTGTGGTTTTGTTAGTGCAGCTGACTTATTCTCTTTGGTAGCATCCAGTTTAACAATTATTAGCTGGGGCGTTACGTTTTGGCCTCCATCAGTTTTGCTGTTGTATGGAGTCCGTTTGATTTCATGGAGTCCTTAATGTCCTAAATCAGTGGTTCTCAAACCTTTTACGACATGCCACATTTTAATCAATCAACTTAAAAATGTATTTTTAAAATATCTTATTTAGTTTTAGCCCTCATTTACATGGAACCCACTCCACAGTAAGAGAACCACTGTAAATAAATAAGACACTGTACAACCTACTTTAAGTTAACTTCAACAGTTAACATAATCTACACGTTTTACAGTGACAGGCTAACATCATACATCACAAATCAGATAGACAACAGGGGCAGTTCTTTATAAGATGTGGGGTTTTCTATTCTACATGCTTTCACACTGCCACGCGCTCCGAAAATGACACAAAAAACCCCCCTCAAATATTATGAAAAGATCCGGCTTATCACAGAGCAATTTACAGGAGTAACCTTTTTACTTTTTTTTTTCCTCTGAGAGATCAGGGAATTAAACCCAGAGGTGGGTATAATGACCTCCATTTACTCAAGTGCATGTACTCAAGTACCTTTTTCTGAAAAATAGTACTTTTCTGACTAGCTTTTATAGCAAGAATACTTTTTACTTGAGTACATTTATTAAGAACTTTTGTACTTTTACTCAAGTACATTTAATCATATTTTTAATTTCACAGATTTGAAAATTGGTTCAAAATGTGACGTGAAATTGATGTTTATGTCATTGTTTTCTCTTCTAGCTTACTAAATAATTATTGTTGGTTATCTTTTCTATTTATGACATAATTTTGGATTATATTAGATGGATAGTTTATTTTCTTCAGGTTAATGCACTTAAGCTAAAAACCCAAACAAATTGTCAAAAGTGGTAAATTTACAAGAAAAAATTGACAAAAGTTTGCACATTTATGATAAAGAAACCATATTTCCACAAAAGTTGCCAATATATAAGAAATAAATCTTAAATTTATTGTAAGAAGTCACTAATGTGGGAGAAAAATGAACAATTTATAAGATTAAGTTGTAAAGTCATAAAAAGTCACAAATTTAAGAGAAAAAAATATGAGATAAGAGTTGCAAACTTAAGAGAAAAACCTCACAAATTGACTGAGCGTAAAGTCAATACTCACTACTCACATTATTTTTTCTTACTGAAGTAATTGTTAGGTTACTATTCTTATATACACTCGAGTAATAAATATCACAAGGCAATGCCACTTTTACTTGAGTACAATTTCTGGTTGTTCTACCCACCTCTGGTTAAGGCTGCATTCACACCAGGATAGTCCGGGGGTCTCGGTTCGACTGAGTGGGGAATGCAGAAAATTTTCACACCTTCGTTTGGTTTGCATTCACACTGCAGTTGACCAAACTGCCTGGACAATGTCACACAGTTACAACAACTGCCCATTTGGGGCGCTGTAGCCAAAACCACCACTGACCAGGAAGAAAAAATTTTGGCGAAGAAGAAAAGTCTGGCTCATCGATTGGCCAGGAGCAAAAACAGAAATCCATTCCCTTCAGCCGGGTTGTTTGTCCACCACAAACGAGACATTTTTAACTTTTCTCCTCAGCTTTCTCCGGTAAAAAGATTTCTTGGATCTGCGTGGTTGTCTTTGTTATTTTTTACCCAAAATGTGCTACGTTAAATGCCACTTCCTCTTCTCAGACTACATGTTGCTATGGTTACACAAACACAGAGGGGCACGTCCGACCTTTGGTCCGCTCGGTAGTAGGGCTGCAACTAACTATTTTTCTGGTAGTCGACTAATCTAACAACTATTTTTTCCGATTAGTCAACTAATCGCGATTATTTCTCTCATGTCCGCCAGCTCAGCTTCCTGCTTGCACAGCTCCTGTTGAGGACTCTAGTTCACGTTTTACCTCACCTGTTTAAGCCTGCACACTTGTGAAAATCACTTTGTCAGTCTCTGCCTTAATATAATGTAGCCTATTATAAAAAGTTCCCATAGCTAAATAAAATAATGACACATCAAACATGATTTGGAAACTTGAACTTGACAGCTTAATCAGAAGTGTTTGTAGCAACACAATTAACAATTATTAAATAATAATGTAATAATAATAATAATAATGTAAGAACTCAAATAGCAGCTTTGCTGCTCCATAAAGGCTGTTGTAACTGTGTGTTAAAAACAAACGAGAAAACAAACTACAGTAATATTCAACTTCATTAAAGTAAAAAAAGAAAATAACAAGCTAGTCCATCCTGTTTGAAACCTTGCTGGGTTTAGAAATTTAAGTTTAATTAGGCTTCAGATGAAAATTAAAAGGACTTCTTCCAGTCCAAAATAATTAAATTAAAAAAAACAAAACACTTTAAATATCAGTGCAGGAATGTGAGCCTCCACTACACATACAGTGAAATATTTAAGCTGTTTTACATTTATTTGTGATGATTATGGTTATCTTTTTTAAATTACAAATCATGCTATTCTAATTTACCGAGATGCACTAATATTCAGAATGAAGGCTGATATTACTGTGACAATAACAGAGAATATGAAAAAGAATAAGCTGCTCATGTAATTTACCCATTTACTGCAGCTAACATATTAGCCAGCATAACAGAAGCAGCTCAACTGTCAGCAACCATCGTCAAAGAGAGATTACTGTCCGACAGCAGGTAAACTATTTAAAAGGCACACACTAATAGTGTGGTCAGTTTTCTAAAGCTAAGAGAGTCGTTTCTTAAAAATAAGAAGTGCTAACATTACTTGCTAACTTTACTGGTGCAGTCCGCTGACAGGTGGTCAGAGACAGAGGAACGGAGAGGAGGGAATGGATGCATTGCTGTAGTGCAGCTATGATATGACAACACTACTTTACAGTCTACATTTAACTTGTTTCATTTATTTATTTTTGGTAAAATCCTCCCATACATTGAAAACTTTTGGCCTTCTCCGTGTCACCATGATGCGTTTCTCTTCTTCTTCGCTGGAACAGATAAACTGAACATTTCTATAGCATGCACATAAACTTTAAAATGAAACAATCTGTCGACAATAAAAATCTGCGTCGACAAATTTTTATGATTGATGTTATCGATAACGTCGACTAATCCTTTCAGCCCTACTGGATAGTCCATTTGCATTCACACTGCAAGCGAAGTGCACCAGACTTCATTTGCAAGGGAACCAAGACCCCCGTTTTCAGGTGGACCAGACTTCGTTTGTTTGTTGCGCACCAGAGTTCAAACGCGCATTCCGATGGCACCAAATGAACCCAACTATCTGCGGAAGCGGAGCAGAGTTCCTTTGGTCTGGACCAAACGGTGGCCGTCTGAATGGGTCTTAAATCTGCATTTCCAAGGTGTGGGACAACTCACTGCTCACTTCTGTCAACCAGCAGCCCTGAAAAAATTCATGCAGTCTTCCGGGTATGGTCAAATATATTGGAGTGTTGTTTGCCATCAAGGAAAATTTGAGCTCATCAGACAGATGGGTTTTTCTATACAAGTCAAAATGTTGTAATATAAGCTAGTCATTGGTTTATCTATTAATGTAGTGTCTTGATCTCAGTTTAACTTTTCATTCACGCTAATCAACTGCAGCTAGTTGCAGGTGAGCTAAAGAATACATTTGAAAAAAAATGTTAAGTGTTTGATGAAAGAATTTACCTCCACAGGTTAACCAAGCTGTCAAATTTCTGTTTTATGCCATTCCTTGTCAACTCCACTTGACCAAGTAGATTTCACTGAAAAGTGCAAAGACTTCTAGAATAAGTATGAATCAGTGAAACTGACTGAGCTAACTGGCAGTCTTTTTATTAAGGGAGAGCGGTCAGAAATGTAAGGCACTACAGTCTCACCTGGAGCAACACGCCTCCATTCATCTGCTTAGGGAGAAACCGGTGGTGGAACTGAGATACTGCATCACCTGTCCTCATTAAAAAAAAAATACATGTATTCATTCTCCCAATATGCATAATCACAGGAGCAATTCAGCAAATTTCATTTAAAGAGAATCTTCCTTTGACCTAAACAGGTGTGGAGTGACGCTGCACAGAGGCTTGGGGACATGTGCTATATCTCAGTTGAGATTTTAGGCGAGAGGACAGAGCATGGAGGAAGCTTGTAACATGGGAGAGATTGTGGGGGAAGGGTGTTTGTGCATGTGCTTATAGTCGAGTGAAAGGTCCCACATGAAGTGGACCTCGCAGTTTGGGAGAAGAGCAGGCATTGGTAGTGAACACTGAAGAAGAGGATGGTGAGGAGGAGTAAGGTGAAGAAGAAGCAGATGAGGAGTCGCTGTTTAGGGTGAAGACACTGGAAACAGCCACGTCCACAATACCTTGGCATAGTTCTGGATACAGTTTCCTGGAGGAGGAAAGGGCAGTAGAACAGTCAATAGTCAATCTGGTTAACAAGAGACAAAGTATCAGTCTGTTTTACACTGATGGAATACAGCACCAACTATACTGACTGTGCACAGGCTGGGGCTCCATTGATCTCAATAAGCCACACTTTGAAGCTGTCGTCCACCATGAAATCAAACCCAAAAAGCTGGAAGCTTTGGTAGGACAGGTGCTTGGTGCTGATTGAAGGCTCGATGCAGGACAGACAGTTCCTGTGTAAACAGACATCATCTCTAATCATCTTCATCTAAGGACTCCAAGTGTGAAGTATCATTTTTGTGATAAACATCAACGTCCTACAGGTACATGTTAAGGTGGATTCACACTACAACGTTTGAACCGACTTTTACTGGCGTTTTGGCAAATGTCTGGCTTTGCTGGCAAAAGTTAATGATTGCTGGTGTTTGTCGGCAAACGCTGGCAAAAGTTGTGTACTTTGAAAATTTTCAGGCTGCTGAAAATTTGCCGACGTTTGGAAATACACGATGGTGAAAGTTGTGCTCAGTTTGTAAGAGTTCCTGAGCGCTGAACTAAGTTATGCAGAGTTTACCTAAGTCAGCATAAGGTAAAGCTGGGTTCACTCTATAGCGTTTGGACTGACTTTTACAGACACTTTGAAAAATCAGAGAAATATTCAGCACAGATCACCTGACATTAGCGTCACGTGACGCTCATATAAAGATCAGTGTTTGTGGAGGCTTCCTGCCGTTCTGCTTCTGGAGTGAACACATCTCCCTTGGGCATATGTTTCAGTATTTATTTTCGTTTGATATTCCTATGTAGTTACTTCTGAATACCCTTTTCCCCTGTTCATTCATCCATTCATCTAAAAAAAATAATAAAATAATGCATAGACTCCAACACTAAGTCCGCAATTAAAATGTGAATGTGGATGGAATAGAAAAAACTATTTAGTGAATCATGATATAAATAAAATGACGGGTGATTATATTTTGACTGTTACAACTCTTTCCATTAAAATAACAAAATCCTGTTAAATGTCATTTACTTCTTGACACCACATTAGCGCTGTTTGGTTCCCCACACTGGAAGTGAACCAATCCTGGAGAATGATTACACACTAAGCAAAAAATTAAGAACAGTAAATTTCTCAATGAGATTTTTTTTCATTTGGACTGTCACATTTTTTGGGAGATTACACGCAGCCTAAGTGTCCACCAAATGCGTTTTTTGTCGCCTGACTGCCCTGAACGGCTTTTTCTCAGCGGTTGTGTGCTGCGCTCTGGGAAAAAAAAAAGTCTGTACCCAGTATCCCAGCAACAGCTTTTCAGTCAAAGCTGAGCACTTCCGATTTTCCTATGGTCAGACTTTCTACTTATTTTTAATAGCAGTCTCTAAATAACAATAGACAGGAAACGTATTCTAGCATTGGTAGCAGCTCTGGATGCAAAATATGATGACACGGAAAGCAGAAGTCTGAATACAGACTGAACCGGCATCCTATGTCCCGCCCTTAATTCTGATTAGCTGCTTAGAAAGATCTGACATATGGGCCACGGTTACATGGGCAAACTTTCATCAATCTGATTACAATTCAGATCAGAATTTTACTGTTTACATGGATCCTGAAAAAGCTGATCCGATTAGGACATGCGCTTCCATGTGTCACACGTTTTAACGGAATAAATCATTTTGTCATGCGCACGTCGACATTTTGACATTCCGAAAATAATAGAAGAAGCAACTTCCGGTGTTAGCAAGCCCCGCTTCATGTCGAAATAGACCTGTATTGTGTTATTCAGACTGTACTTTTACTTCTGCTAGTCTCCGTAATGAAGCTACAAGTACATACTTGTGCATATGATGAACAGAGAGACAGCAGGACGATACAGACCAGTTTTGTTTTACTCCCGCTGTCTTCCGCTAGCTGCTGCTAAGGCAGAAATACGTCACGTCGACGTGCGGCTGGTGTACAGACATGCGCAGTAAACATATTTTCTGCCCTACGATCGGAAGAAGTGTTTTCATGCGCACCGTTCGGATTAACAATTGGCATAACCCGCCCGTCTCAATCGGAATGAAATTTTGATCCGAATGAGCGTGATCGGGTCAGAATATTCAGATTGGCATGTTTACATGAAGTCTTTTTATTCCAATCAGGCTTTTAATCCGGTTACTTGTGTCCATGTAGCTCAGCTGCAGTCTGAAAAGTTGAATTTTTTTCAACTCTGAGCGCCCTGAGCACCGTGACAAAAACCAGCCACCGCTGAGAGCGTGCAAAAAAAATCCCACAAACCCATAAACAATTCAACAATTCAAAACTAATTAAATGCCGTTTATATATATATATATATATATATTTTTTTTTTTTTTTCCATAGATTAAAAAAAATTAAGAAACATGTCATACACACCATGCATGCATTGTCAAACAAATACTGTACATTGTCCTTTCATTCATCTTCTTCCGCTTAATCCTTTTCGGGTCGCTGGGGGGCTGGAGCCTATCCCAGCATCTTTGGGCGAGAGGCAGGGTACACCCTGGACAGATCGCCAGTCCATCGCAGGGCCAACACAGAGAGACAGACAACCATTCACTCTCACAGTCATACCTAAGGACAATTTAGAATCCCCAGTTTTGATGCCAATTAACCTAACTTGCATGTTTTTGGCATGCGTGGTGGCGGAGTGGTTACCACTGCGGCAGCACAGCAACTCACCCTTGGCCGGGGGATCCTGGGTTCGATCCCAGCCCCCGACCAACAGTGATCTGTGTGGAGTTTGCATGTTCTCCCCGTGTCTGCGTGGGTTTACTCCGGGATTTCTCCGGTTTCCTCCCACTGTACATTGTCCTCTTACATATATATATATTGTTTATTTTTAACTCCCCCTTCTCTCCATTTCTCTTTCATTCCTGCATGTCTGAACTGAGTTTTGATCTAAAAACATCTGTTTTCACCAGCATTTCAGTCAACGTTTGCCAATGGAGTTTAACTTAGGCTGACTTAGGCAAACTCTGCATAACTTAGAGGAACTTTTACAAAGTGAGAACAACTTTCACCAACGTTTATTTCCAAACGTTGGCAAATTCCGGGATTTCTCCGGTTTCCTCCCACAGGCCAAAAACATGCAGGTTAGGTTAACTGGAGACTCTAAAGTGGCCCTAGGTGTGAATGTGTGTGTGAATGGTTAAGGGGTAGCGCCGTACCGTGGCTGCTTCACCCATGCAGGTGAGATGCCCTCAATTTCCTCTCTGGGGATCAATAAAGTATACAAAAAAAAAAAAAAAAATTGTCAGCATGCTGAAAGTTCTCAACGAATACAACTTTCGCCAACAAACACCAGCTATCATTAACTTTAATCAGCTTTTGCTAGCAGAGCCAGACGTTTGCCAAAACGTCAGTTAAAGAAGGTCCAAACGTTGTAGTGTGAATCCACCCAAAAAAGCAGGTCCATTATGGCAGGAAGCCTCCACAAACTCTGATCTTTATATCAGCATTGCCTGACGCTGATGTTAGCTGCCCTGCACTGAGTATTCATTTGCTTAAGTTAACCTAAGTTGGCAACAGCTACACATACGCTAGCCTAAGTTGGCAAAAGTTTGACAACACTGAATGCAATGCTGGGAAATGCTACCAAAAGTTGATAAAAGTTTGTAAAAGTTGGTGTGTGCTCACAAACTTAATTTCACCAACGTTTGGACTGATTTCTCTGATTTTTCAAAACGTCAGTAAAAGTCAGTCCAAACGTTAAAGTATGAACCCAGCTTTACATATGTCACAGCTCTTAACTTTCAGGCTTCAAGCACATCACATTATTGCCTTAAGTGAAGAAAATCATATCTGTTCACCTCATGCAAAATTGGAAATTCAAGACTGCACAACAATGAATGGTGCTGCAATCATGGATGGAGTTTGTGTTATTAATGGGGAATTTTAGGTACGATTTAATAAGTTTGGCAACAAGAGCACCAAACGTGGTACATGATACAGCCCCTCCATAGCCATTATTGATAGTGCATAGGTAGCACGCCAATGACCGAAAAATCGATTACAAATTTACAATTCAATATACTCTTGCTCTGTCATAAAACTAATGAAAGAACCTTAGTGAGCAAGATCAAATACCCCACACATCTAAGGAGAACTAATGAATATAAAATGGCTGAGAACAAAGTAAGTCCCCCTTCCAAAAACGGAGCCCCTATTTTGAGTCAGAGCTTCTGTATATATACAGTGTATCCAGAAAGTATTCACAGTGCTTCACTTTTTCCACATTTTGTTATGTTACAGGCTTATTCCAAAATGGAATAAATTCTTTTTTTCCCCTCAAAATTCTACACACAATACTCCATAGTGACAACGTGAAAAAAGTTTTTTTGAGATTTTTGCAAATTTATTAAAAATAAAAAACTAAGAAATCACATGTACATAAGTATTCACAGCCTTTGCCATGAAGCTCAAAATTGAGCTCAGGTGCATCCTGTTTCCACTGATCATCGTTGAGATGTTTCTACAGCTGAATGCACCTGAGCTCAATGTGCAAAAATCTCAAAAAACTTTATTCACATTGTCATTATGGGGTATTGTGTGTAGAATTTTGAGGAAAAAAATGAGTTTCATTCATTTTGGAATAAGGCTGAAACATAACAAAATGTGGAAAAAGTGAAGCGCTGTGAATACTTTCCAGATGCACTGTATTAAGTCAATCTGAGCAGAAATGTACGAGCTATACAGGTGACAACATAAAATGGTAAATGGCGTTCACTTATATAGTGCTTTTTTACTCATCTCTGGATGACCAGAGCACTTTACAGATCCTGCTATCCACCCATTCACACACTGATAGCAGGGATGGCAACAGGAAATTCTGATTTCAGCTGAAATCTAATTTGGTCGATTGACTCATGGGGGGCCGGGGGGGCACAGCCCCCCTGAAGCTGGGAGGTTTTCAGTAAAACAGAAGCAATTTAGACTGAAAAAAATGATAAAAAAAAATGAAATACTAGACTTAGATAAATCATTAAATTTAATGAAAAGTTAACTTACTTTTTCTTCAATGTTGTCTCACTGTCTTTAGTCCAACATATTTAACAGTTCTATAAGAGTTTATTACACTATTTACACTGATCACCAAGTCACTTCTAATGTGAAACTTTCTTCCTTTTGGCAGCAAGCTGTGTCAGTCTCTGAACTTTGAACTTCATCTCCTTTTCTGGTTTCTTCAGAAATTGTCCGAGTGTTTCTGTTACCTCGTCGAACTTTGAGCCAATTTTCACCTTTACCGTCACTTTTCTCTCAAGCCAATTCCATCGGAACTTATTTTTGACACTTTTGTCTATTTCTAGCACTGATGACTCCTCATCCTTTGATAAAAATCTCATAATTCCGCTAAAAACAATACTGAAAGCTCAGAATTCCAACACGAACCAGGGATGTGATTTGGGGTTGGGGAAATTATCTGAAAATTTAGCAGGGGGTGTGGGGGACATAGTCCCCCAGCGGGGTCCGGAGCAGAGCCCCGGTGGGAGGGCAAGGTGGGCGAAGCCCCCAGAAGCTCCTGGGTTTTTATGATTTTTAAGTACCAGAACTGTGCTTAAATGACATAAAACAAACAGCTGAATGCCACTTATTACTGTATAATATTGACTTATGTTCCAAGAAGATAGCATTCCTAAAATATTCCAACAAGCATTATCCATCACATGCTTTAACACTTGATCAAATCAAAATCAGTTAATTTTTATCTATTCCATAATAGAAATAAAATTCTTTCATTATATAATTTCAGCATTCATTTCAGATCACCAGTTTCAATCTCCATTGAGTCTTGAGCAGTTCATTTTGCACAATCACTGATGTAGCCAAGTCTTAGAAATATTCAAAAGTTATGAGTCAATGTCCACTGTGCACTATCAATTTCAAACTGTTTGGAATCATAAAAGTAATCTAACTAAATTGTTTTGCTATTTTTTCTCCTCAACATCAATGTCAGGGCACTGCAGGAGTTTTGGGGGATGGTTAACTTTTATAACCGTTTCCTCCCCCGCGCAGCCCAGCTCGTACAGCCGTTGTACGCCGCACTCTAGAAACGGAAACCGGCGGACAGAGTTGACTGGACTCCTGAGCGGGAGCAGGCGTTCTCTGAGGTTAAAACAGCTCTGGCAAACGCTGCACTACTGGCGCACCCAGACCAGGTGGCTCGGATAGCGCTCACTACCGACGCCTCGGACATGGGCATAGCGGCCGTCATGGAGCAATGCCTTTCCGGTTCTTGGCAGCCGCTCACCTTTTTTTTAGCAGGTCTTTGCACGACAGTGAGCGTAAATACAGCGTGTTCGACAGAGCACGCTGAGTTAATGCTGACAGCAGAGTTAATGGCTCTCCACCTGGCCATACGCCACTTCCAGTTCTGCCTGAAAGGGCGCACCTTCACTGCGTTCGTGGACCACAAGCCGCTAACGTACTTAACGTACTTTATCTTCCTGGAAGATAAAATAAAGCGGAATTCGGCGAATTAGCGGAAAAATCACATCCCTGAGAACACGCCGCCATGAATTTTTGACAAAGCATACAACGAGCCATTTGATTGGTCCAATCGTTTGCAACTATCCAATCGCAGGGCTGTTTACAATACAGCAGTAGCTTGAGTACAAAACATCCGGGTTATCGCAGGAGACTTGACCCGGGGAAGCACCGAGCGCTTATGTAATCGTGTTGATTTTCGCTAAAATCGGTAACAATAAGGGACCTTACCCCCCCTAAAATTTTCTCAACGGATTTAGACGATTCACAGAAATGATCAATTTGAAAATAAATCGGCGGAAATCCGCGGATCGGCGGAAAATTGCCATCCCTGTGATAGCGGTGGAGCTTCCATGCACAGGCGCTGGCCTGACCTACCAGGATCAACTTGGGGTTCAGTGTCTTGCTCAAGGACACTTTGACATGCAGACTGCAGACAGGGTGGGAATCGAACCGTTGATCCTTCAATCAGTAGTCAGCCACACTACACACTACACCGGCACCACAGTCCCCCCCCCCCCCCCGAGTAAAAAAGTACAAGCCCCCCTCCGCAGAAAAAAATGGACCCCCTCATTAGATGTGTAAATCTGAAGTGAAACCTATCAGAAATGTAGTGACTATAGTGGTGATAACAGGAAATAACCCCTCCCCAAAATAAATAGAATGCCTCATTAGATGCGTCTGAAAATCAAATGCATCCAAGGTATTGATGAGTTAAAACTTCTGTATAAATTTGAAGTCAATCAATCAGAAATGTAGAAGCAATAGTGGTGACAACATGTTGTCAAATCAACAACCCCAAAATAAACAGCGACTGAAACAGGTTCAGGTTCAGGTTACTTTATTTGTACCTGTAAGTAGATTTGTTTTGCAGTCTGGTGACATCTATATTTACGAGCCACAATTACATTCAACATAGACACAAACACAGGCACACATGAAGCTGACTATAGACATGATAAAAATACTCAAGGCTCCATCAATCAGGGTATAAAGACAAAGAGATGAGAGAAAAGCCAGAAGTAAGAGAGAAGGGTCATATTAAAAAGTTAAAAACTAGTCAAAGAGGTTAAAAACTCAAAGGTCTAAAACCCAATAAAATATTTAGAACCCAAATAAAATCCTACAAAAATAAGTAAATATAAAATGGAGTTAATAAATAGGTACCTAAATTATGTGCAATATACTGTTACAACTTGTTCAACTCTTTGACAGCAGCAGGAACAAAGCTGTTTTTGTAGCGCTGGGTTTTACTTTTCGGGACAGCAAACCTCTGTCTTGAGGGAAGAAGCTGAAAGTTGCAGTGCAAAGGGTGGGAGTCATCATTTAAAATGGAGGTAGCCATCCTCTGTACTTGTCTGGTGTACAGGGATGTCAGGCTCAGCTGTGACTCACCAAGCAAACGACTGGACCATCTAACTACCTGATCCAAGGATTTCCTCTGTTTCAGTTTTATCTGACCAAACCATGACACTAAAGAAAAGGACAAAACAGATTCAATAAAAGCCCGATAAAACATTGTCATTATGGTTCAGTCAATTTGGAAGTGTGCAAGTTTTCTCAAGCAATGCAAATGTTGCTGACCATTTTTGCACACCCTTTCACAGTTCTCTTCAAAGTTTAAATTACTATCAATAATCGTCCCAAGATATTTGTAGGATTGTACACATTCGGTGGTCTGGCTTTTTAGTACGGTGACTTTGTGCCTGGGAGTTTTCCTCCTAAAGTCAATAATCATATCTTTAGTTTTTGTCATATTCAGCTGCAGGTAGGAATCCTCACACCAGTGAACAAAATCATCAACTACTGGGCCGTGGCCACTCTCACCATCCTGGAGGAGACTGACAATAACTGAATCATCAGCATACTTTATAATGTGTCTGTTGTCATGTCTGCTCCGACACATGTTTGTGTACAGGATGAAGAGTAGTGATGACAACACACACCCCTGAGGAGAGCCAGTAGAAGAGCACTTTAGGTCAGACAATGTACCATTGACCCTTACTCTATGCGTCCTGTTGGTTAAGAAATCCAGAATCCAACCCACCAGATTTTTGCTCAAATCAAATTGTTGCAGGAGCCTTTCAACTAAAATATGAGGTTGGATTGTATTAAAGGCGGAGGAAAAGTCCACAAATAAAAGCCTGGCGTGTGTCCCATTGAAATCCAAATGTTTAAAAAGCATGTTAAACAGAGTGACAGTGGCGTCCTCCACTCCTCTGTGAGGCCTATAGGCAAACTGCAGCGGATCCAATGCATGCTCAGTCTGCTTTAGGACCTCACATACACT
This sequence comes from Pholidichthys leucotaenia, assembly GCA_020510985.1. Classification (NCBI taxonomy): domain Eukaryota; kingdom Metazoa; phylum Chordata; class Actinopteri; order Cichliformes; family Pholidichthyidae; genus Pholidichthys; species Pholidichthys leucotaenia. The sequence continues at coordinate 281,775,133 of CM035841.1, forward strand.
TTGTAACAAAAAAAGTGCATCACTGGACTGTTACATCAGAGGCTGAGCTAAGAGAGGCTTTGCAGATGTCCGAGTAGGACATGTTCAATACTAATGCCAGTGATGCTAATGAATTGGCAGATGTGCTCACGTACTATATTGCCAAACTGATAAAACAATGTTGCCCCTATGGTGACTGTGAAAATCCATCCCAGCCAGAAACCATGAGTCGACACGTTGGTACGCTTGGTCTTAGAAGCACATACTGATGCTTACAAACTTGGGCTGGGCACAGGTGATATGACACCTTATGAAGTAGCATCCTATAAACTGAGAAAGGCCATGAGATCTGCCAAGCAACGCTATAGCAGTGGTCCCCAACCTTTGGTCCCTGGAACGTTCAGGTTTTGTGGGAAATTTTGTAATTTCACTTCTTATTTAGTCCAAAAAATTGCAAACGATTTGCCATAGTTGTGTAAGTATTCCATAGGCACCCATGCACAACAATGGCAAATTATTTGCAATTTTTGGGACCAATTAAGAAGGGAAATTGCAAAATTTCCCACAGAAACCTGAACGTTCTAGGGACTGGAGGTTGGGGCCCACTGCTATAAGGACAGAGTGGAGACCCAGCTGGGAGACGAAGACAGCAAATGTGTTTGGCAGGGGCTCAAAACAATTAAGGCCCTTTTCCACTAGCCCCGCTTAGCCCCGATTTGAAAACCCGGCTCTACTCACTTCGGTTCGGTTCGGCCTCAGTTGCTTTTCAACTACTGCTGGCGCACCTGCTGGCACACCTGCTGTGGGTGGGATTTGTTGAACAGCAGGCGGCGCCACACCCTCGTGACGTGAAACACACGCGACTGAATCCTCCACAACAAACATGGCTGATGACGAGGAGAGAAGGAAGGAGGAATGACTGACATGAAACTGGTTAAATCTATGGTGCTGACTTCTTGTGCTCTGCACAATCTGTGTGAGAGTCATGGAGAGACGTTTGACACTACATTGGATGATGCAGTAGATGAACCAGTGGTGGCAGCGGCACAGAGAGCAGAGGAGCAGGGTGGTGATATTGTAGCGAACTCAATATAAGCACCCTACTTGGCTTGACAAGTGGGTTGACCCTATTGGCGACACAGGTAGAGTGCGGGACTCCGGAGCGGGAGGCGTGAGTTCAAATCTCCTGGTGGGACGTCGCCATGTCAAGCTGCACGTTACAATATAACACGTGATGCAATACTTGTCTATTTTGTCCACATTTATGTGCATACATACTGTATTTCAAAAATGTTTTTTGTAAATAAAATGTTGTGCATGGTCCATCTACCTGTCCTCTTGTTCATAACGCTTATCTGTTAAGAAGGTGCGAAGCCATCAGCCTAATGATGAGTCCACACTTCTCACTGTTGTGATAATTGCTCACGCTGAGCGCTCTGACAGCCCCGTACGCTGTAGGGGTCACACACGACGTGTTCCTCCCCACACTCTCAATTTTTTTTTCCCGTATATTTTTCTCTTTGGCGTACAGAAATGGCAATACGCCCGTATTTGCTAAAATTGCATTTTCCCCGTATTAAAATACGGCGAAACCGTATCACTTGACAGGTATGTAATTACATGCAGAAACACCGCACAGGCCATCTTCACAAAAATCCAGCTCGACAAGCCACTTTTGCTTAGGTGGAAATGCAAATTTAACTATAAATCATGTGCTGACACATGTCATATTTTCCCATGTAAAGGTCTCCCACTTTTACTTACAAATTGATTTTTAATTTTTGGGAAAAGGGAATATAAATTTTGCACTTGTTGGTAACAACAGTCGTGTGCGACAAAAACACAGTTGTGTATCCTTGTCCGATCTGTCTACTGTTATTAGTGCCAAATTTTTGCTAGATTCCTTCTTAATTTATTAAATTTTGACTGGTGATGCAACATTCAACTTACACGTGCTTACCTTTAGCAGTGTCTACAAGTTCAAGCACACCTGTACAACTGCTTATAACATAAAAAATGTACCCGTTCAAGAGAAATGGATTCAGCATTGCAAATTTGTTTAAAATAAAAAAAAAACAACCTACCAAGACATTACGTTTCTTTGTGTTGTTAAAAATTAAATTACCATTAGAAGGCTATACACCTGACCTGATGAACAGCAGCATGTGGAGTGAACAGAGAATGGAATGTGTATGTAATTATTGGCTTTTCTCATACGGTGTCATAACAGATAAACCAGACTTTTGATGCAAACAATACAATTTTATTCCAGAAGAAAAATTTACAAACAAAAAAACAGACTGGGCGATGACATCTCTGCGAGCTCTTCCCTTCGTAACGCAGCGTCCTGCTCCAGGGCTTCACGCGCATCTGCCCGCACATCTGCGGCCACCTGTCGCAAATGCTGCATGTACTCCTGATTCTTGCCGCTGGTCATGTTGCCGTTCCAAGAGCTGCATCTCTTCGTCATGCATGTTGACCATCGCTAATGTAAGGTCAGCGATGGGAGTTGTCTGTTTTCGTCTTGCCTAGATGGAAAGACAGAAAGGCATGGTCGTTAAAACTGGATCACTACATATATTATGGAATTGCACAGGTGAAAGTCTGTGGTGGAATGTCACTATTATATTATGCTTCATTGCTGTATATAAGCTGAACTGTCATGTTGCTGCCCCTCAGTAGAGCAGATTTTGCAACACGCAGGGTGCTGTCTTCGGCTGCAGCCCCCCTGCAAAACTAAAAAGGATTAAGATTAAGAATATGGATGGATGGATGGGTAATGTTTAAACTAGTTGCTTGTAGTGTGGCCGCAGAAATCTGAATGGGTTAATACAGTCAGCTGACGCGAAGCATTTCAATGAAGCATGTTGATTTCAACGGCAGTTCATGAGCTTTGTTTGTCTAAAACAGGAGTTACAACAGCACTTCAATCACCACACCTAAAAATGGTTGTGGAACACCGATAAGTGAAGACCAAAGAATAACCTTTTTGTACATTTAAAAAGACATTTTCAATTAATTAATATGCAGCTACAGGAAATTGCATTAACCAATTTGGTACATAACTTGTTAGGCTCCAGCCCCCCCGCGACCTGTAAAGGATTAAGCGGTAGAAGATGGATGGATGGATGGATTTTCGACCCTGGTTTCCGCTGCTGGACCTGTTTCAACCAAAAAAAAAAATCGTGGTTATTGTGCCTTACCGGCACTTGAACGTGATCCAGATGGAGCTGGTGATGTGGAGCTGATCCAGCTGGCGCTCCGGCAGACGCACACGCAGACGCAGCGCCAGGAGAGTCCGCTGTGTCAGTCATCTCCACTGAGGTGGACCCTTGTGATATGAAATGCGATTCTAGAAAGAAAATGCACGCAATTTAAAACTTAACACCAAAGTGCAACATGTACACAACACTCTCAAGTTTTTAACCGGAATACAATAAGCGTAATTCAGCGTTTTGTTCGCGCTAATACTTAACACAAAGCAAGCGTGAATCTGCAGTTGGCTGCAAAACAATAGGCAAGCCTCAGTAACAACCATTACCCACAATCTAACAACCTTCCTATTTCTTAAAAACAGTGAGCTTGGCACAGAAAGGATCAGGTGGCGAACAGATGCGCAATATCAAATAAACACTCACCATCCACGGTTTCCAAGGGCCGTGACCGTGACATTGGGCCGTGTCGAGCCCAATGTCTCTCAGCGAACCACTTCCACTCCTTCCATCCGCTGAACTTCGAGCAATGTGGTCCTTCACTGCTCGGTAATCGCTTTTCAGCTTTTTCAGCTTCTCCCGACACTGTTTGGCAGTACCGATGTGCCCTTGGGAAGCCATCTGCTCGGACACCTGCATTTCGAGTAGATCCGTCCAACTCGCACTGGATGCGATCGTCGCCTAATATAGAAAGAAAATTGCGCACCTCCTAATATATAATATTAGGAGTATATTATTATATAAGTATATTATACAGTATATTAATATAATATACCGTATTAAAGGGGCGCACTGTGTTCACTGCTGAACAATTACAAATGGCGGTCGTGGAGTAAATTCAGCAGAAAAAGTCGCTTTCATGACGTTACAACCTGACCAATCAGCGGCGACCAGTCTCTTAAAGTCATATCACAGCCCTACTCAGCCCTACTCAGCCCGGTTAGACCCTGCCCTGGATCAGGTACGAAAAAAGTACCTGCTAACCGGTGCTGGGGCTAGTAGAAAAGCGCCTAAAGCGGGCTGAGTGGTGCGGTGTAGGGCCAAGTGAGGCTAGTGGAAAAGGGCCTTTATAGAGGGCAGCAGACCAGCTCCTCCTTGGAAGTAGATTACTCTCTGGTAGAGGTAACAGAGGTAACTCTCTGGTAACTTCTACGCACGCTCTGACACCGGCAACACGGGGAGCTGCATTGCTGCTGGTGACATCACTGTCGACCAGGACTCAGGAGGCGACTGTCCATTTACTGTAACAGAGCAGGAGGTAAATGAAGCTTTAAGGAAAGTGAACAACAGGAAAGCTGTCGGCCCAGACCAAATTCCAGGCAGAGTCCTTAAGTACTATGCAGATCAGCTTACATCGCTCTTATATTTAACTTATCCTTGGCTAGTTCCACTGTTCCCTCCCATTTTAAAAAGTACACTATTATCTAGGGCTGCACAATTAATCAAATTTTGATCGCAATCACGATTTTGGCTGCCATGATTAAATTAACGTGATCGTCAGCGATATTAACATATCAAATCAAGCATTTTCTCAACCAACAGCCAGCTGACCACCAGGGGGTGAATGCATGTTAAAGCAACATTAAGCTGCAGAACTGACAAGCAAGCGCACCCTGTAGCTGCAGCCTTAAGTTTTCAATAGTGGACTGGTGTGATGGTGAAACACAAACCAGATGTCAGGAGCAGAAGGTGACAATACGGCAATACATGGAGGCGAGGAGCTAGTGCCTCGAAAGGATCATCATCTGTTGTCTGGATGTTCTTTGGATTCAGGGCAAGTGATACTGACTAAAAAGAAATTATACAGAAAGAGCACCATAGAGCCATGTCTGTGCCACAGGGCAACACAACTAACTTATTCAACCACCTGAAAAAACACCACAAACACAAGTACAACTAGACAAGCACTCGGAGAGCGCAGACCTCCGCCAAGCGCCACAGTTCCCCTGTGGGCATGTTGTCCTGTATTTTTTTTTTTTTCTTAGTGTTCTGACGATTTTTTGGCAGAGTTACATGCACAAAAAAAAAATATAGAAAAAATATTGAAAATGGCCCTATCTCGCAATGTTAAATTAAAAAAAAAAAAAAAATCCTTTAAAAAATTCCTGGATCCAGACGGTGATCCGGATCACCACCAAAATCTAATCATCTGTAGGATACCCCATTTCTGACAATCTGTGAAAATTTCATGAAAATCTGTCCATAACTTTTTGAGTTATCTTGCTAACAAACAAACAAACAGACAGACAAACCAACGCTGATGAAAACGTAACCTCCTTGGCGGAGATAATAAATGCATGAAGGCTAAAGTGAATGTCACTTCATTAAATCACAGTCTGTGTCCGGTGCTGACCCAGGCAATCATGGTATCAACCCGGCACAGAACTTCACCGTATCCATCCGCCTCCCAAAAACATGCTAAAGTAACTGATGCAATTGTGTTTTATTTAGCCAAAGACATGTGTCCAACTAGAAAAGCACTCAGAGAGCGCATACCTCTGCCAAGGCTCCTTCCGTCCCTCATGGATCCCCTCCAAAATGTAATGGGTTTGTTTTGGAGGATTTTTGCTAACACTGTGAGAAGATAAGACCCTTGGTGGAGGTATGAATTATCAAATCATCACCAAAATGTTATGGGGTCCTCTCTAGCCCAAGGACCACCTCTGGTGAAAATTTCATCCAAATCCATCCTGTAGTTTTGGAGTACTTGTTAAAACACTTTGAAAAGATACGAGCCTTGGTGGAGGTATGCATTCTGGGATTATCACCAAAATGTTATGGGTTCCTCTCTAGCCCAAGGGCTACTTCTGGTGAAAAGCTTTGTAGCTTTCTTAATCAGAAAGCATTGTAGCTTTCTGATTAAGAAAGCTAGCTCTGTCCTGGGGCAGCGCCTTGATCCGATGGAGGAGATAGGAGAGAGAAGGACGGTGGCTAAACTGTCATCTCTGCTGGAGTCCGAGTTCCACCCTATGCAGGACATACTGGATGCACTGAGGAGCTCATTTAGCAGCAGACTACATCATCCCAGGTGCACAACCGAGAGGTTTCGTAGGTCCTTCCTACCAACGGCTGTCAGACTGTACAACCTAAGCAGGGCTGCTCGCAGAGATAGCAAAAAGACGTAACAAACTAATAGTTTTTTTGAATGCAAAAGATGCAATAGACTTACACAATGGTCCTCTCCGGCATACAACTAGGAAAATACCGGTCGCTATGGAGGGTGAGAATATGTATGGGCACATAATCATACCATGTAGGATAACTAAATAGACGGTTATGCTGTTTCATCCCACCTAGCAACAATGCTCTGCACTGTGTGTGTTTATATATTTACATATTTATTCCATCTAGCTACAATGCTCAGCACTGGGTGTGTTTATATTTATATATCTATATATTTATTCCATCTAGCTACAATGCTCCGCACTGTGTTTTTATATATCTACATATTATTCCATCTAGCTACATTGCTCCGCACTGTGTGTTTATATACTTGCATATTTATTCCACCTAGCTGCAATGCTCCGTACTGTGGGTGTTTATATATTTACATATTTATTCCATCTAGCTACAATGCTCTGCACTGTGTGTTCATATATTCATATATTTATTCCATCCAGCTACAATGCTCTGCACTGTCTGTCTGTGTGCGTGTGTGTATATATATATTTTATAGTAATATGTACATATGTATATTAGCTGCTCTTGCTTGCTTGTTTTTTTTTCTTGCCTTCTGATTGTTGCTCTGAGTGTTGCTATCCCTGTGCTGTTGCAATCCTGGAATTTCCCCGTTGTGGGACTAATAAAGGCTTATCTTATCTTATCTTATCTTATCTTATCTTAAAATTTAATCAAAAACCATCCAGTATTTTTTGTGTAATCCTGCTAACAGACAGACAGACAAACAGATGGGTGGATGGATGGACAGACAAACCACCCCAATTGCATAACTTCCTTGGTGGCGGTAATAAATACTGTATGAGCAACGAAGGCTTCAGAAACATGGTCAAAACACTGGACAAGAAATACGTGATCCCCACATGATTCTCCAAAGTTGCATTACCTGCGCTGTATGAAAAATACAGATGCTATCACAACTGTCGAGTACTTCGCAACTACGACTGACCTATGGTCAAGCAGAATAACGGAACCATACCTGTCCCTGACAATTCACTACAGTAGCCATGTTTACATGGACACAAGTAACAGGATTAAAAGCCTGATCAGAATAAAAATGCTTCTTGTAACCACGCCAATCTGAATATTCTGACCTGATCACACTCATTCAGATCAAAATTTCTTTCCGATTGAGATGGGTGGATTATGCCAATTGTTAATCTGATTGTTGCACATGTAAACACTTATTCTGAAGTTTGGGTAGAAAATATGTTTACTGCACATGTCTGTACGTCAGCTACACGTCGACGTGACATATTTCCACCTTTACAGCAGCTAGCGGAAGACATGGCGGGAGTAAAACAAAACTGGTCTGTATCGTCCTGCTGTCTCTCTCTGTTCGTCATATGCAGATGTACTGCTGGGCTTGCAGATTCATTACGGAGACCAGCAGAAGCAAAAGTACAGTCTGAAGAACACAATACAGGTCCATTTCAAAAAGGGAAAGACACGAAGTGAGGTCTGTTTACATCGGAAGTTGCTTCTTCTTCTGCTATTCCCGGAATGTCGGATAATTGTGTGCATGTCAAAATGATTTAGTTCGTTCAAACGTGTGACACATGGAACCGCACATCCTTATCAGATCAACTTTTTCAGGATCCATGTAAACAGTTAACGTTCTGATCTGAACTGTAATTAGATTGAAGAAATTTTGCACATGTAACCGTGGCTATTGATGGAGATTTTAAAATGAAGAGTCGATGCTTGCAGACATCATTTTTCCCACAAGGCCACACAGGAGAAGCTATAGCCCACAGACTGAGGGAAGCGCAATCATCTTGGAGCCTGCAGGAGGGACTAGTCTTCATAACAACTGCAGTGGATCTTATGTCGTTCAGGCAGCTTCTCTAAATAAACAGACGAGGCTCCAGTGCTTTAGCCACAGGCTTCATCTAGCAATTGGTCAGTAGGATGAATAATTTTTTTTTTTTAAATTGTATGTAATCTGTGTTTTTCCTAAAGTTAATGAATAATTGTGATTAATAACTGTGATTACAACATCGATCAAAATAACTGCGATCATCAATTTGGCCATAATCGTGCAGCCTGACTATTATCCCAGTCCCTAAGAAAAATAATTCTGCATGTTTAAATAACTATCGTGCTGTAGCGTTAACATCTACTGTGATGAAATGTTTTGAAAAACTTGTTAAAAAATGGATGTGTTAATCACTACCAAGGGCCTTGGATCCGTTGCAGTTTGCCTACCATCCAAACAGGAGCACAAATGATGCCATTGTAGTGACACAAACGAGATGACCCTCCACCCAGTACTTCGGGGTGTTGGGGGGCCAGCCAAGGGTGCCAGAGCGCTGGGGGGTATGAAGTAAATAAAGATGTGCCTTTCGCCCCTGCTGTGCCAGGCTCACACCTGAGGACGCAGGGGCGTGAATGTATTGTACTAAGCTTTGCTCTGTGACGTGTATATTAATGTGTATGTTGATGTGGCTTCACGCTTTGTAACTGGTATGTTAATGTGGTTACCCTTAGTACCAAGAGGCAGGAAGAAAATGTATAAAGCAGTTCACTTTGGCACTCAGAGTTACGGCCCTTTTCCACTAGTACCCACTCGGCCCTACTCGGCTCTACTCGGCCCGGTTTGTAGCCTTTTCCATTAGTACCTGGTACCTAGTACCGGGTACTTTTTTAGTACCGACTCAAGGCCAGGGTACAGCCGCGCTGAGTCGAGCCGAGAATGTGACGTCAACAAACTGCAGGCCACTGATTGGTCAGGGCGTAACGTCATGAAAGCGTCCGTCTTCTGAAGAATCGCCAAACCGCCATTTGCAAAAGTTCACGGAGTAAACTTGGTCACTGAGTAAACACGATATTAACAGAGATGGCGTTGTAGGTTTCGCGGAAATCTACACCGTGGTCCAACGAAGAGGAGTGGAGTTTTCTGTGCTTGGTGGCAGATAGTATCCAGAGCAACATGGAGCGACCCCGCAATGAAACAGATGGCAGCCCAGCATAGAATCGGACTACGGACAAGCTGAAGATGAAAGTGAGAGAACCATCAGTGGTGAGTGATTTGTGATATTGTGCATCTTTTCGCTTATTTATCCTGCTGGTGGTAAGCGCACTTTTTGAGCAATACAACACCGTCCTGTGCTGGCTAACAAGTGTTAGCTAGTAGCTAGCTAGCTAGTAGTTAACTGCTGATTCGCGCTTGCTTTGTCCGAAGTATTTGCTTGTGAGAGCAAAATGATGAAATATGCTAATCCTGGTTAAAGTCCTGGTTTGTGTACATATTGCACTTTGGTGCTGTGCATTAAGTTGTGTGTAATTTCTTTCTAGAATCTGTTTCCACATGCCAGGGGTTAGCCGCCCTCAGCATGTTGTGTTTATATTGTGGATACAGATCAAGAGGACCCCAGGATCCAAAATCTCAACATATTCAAGTGCATTTTCAAACCAGTGATTTATAAAGTGATTGACATAATTTTCTAAAGCATCAGAATAGACCCACACACCTATTCTGTGGATTTTCCATAAAAGGTGTTGGAACAGTGTTGTTGTGCTGTTTCTGTTCCACCATAAATCCCTGGATTGATAATGTCGTTGTACATGTACACAGAGTGGATCCTGGGGTGCTCACTGGTCAGGGAAACAAAGCATTTTTGTCACATCCCACCACTGACTTTCATAAGTGTATTTCCCTAATACAGGTACATCTCCAAAAATTAGAATGTCATGAAAAAGTTCAATACTTTTTGTCACTCATTTCAGAAAGTGAAATCCATATACAGTGGGGCAAAAAAGTATTTAGTCAGCCACCAATTGTGCAAGTTCTCCCACTTAAAAGATGAGAGAGGTCTCCAATTTTCATCATAGGTAAACCTCAACTATGAGAGACAAAATGAGAAAAAAAAAATATCCAGAAAATCACAATGAAGGATTTTTAATGAATTAATTGGTAAATTTCTCGGTAAAATAAGTATTTGGTCAATAACAAAAGTTTATCTCAATACTTTGTTATATACTCTTTGTTGGAAATGACAGAGGTCAAACGTTTTCTGTAAGTCTTCACAAGGTTTTCACACACTGTTGCTGGTATTTTGGCCCATTCCTCCATGCAGATCTCCTCTAGAGCAGTGATGTTTTGGGGCTGTCGCTGGGCAACACGGACTTTCAACTCCCTCCAAAGATTTTCTATGGGGTTGAGATCTGGAGACTGGCTAGGCCACTCCAGGACCTTGAAATGCTTCTTACGAAGCCACTCCTTCATTGCCCAGGCGGTGTGTTTGGGATCATTGTCATGCTGAAAGACCCAGCCACGTTTCATCTTCAATGCCCTTGCTGATGGAAGGAGGTTTTTCACTCAAAATCTCACCATACATGGCCCCATTCATTCTTTCCTTTACACGGATCAGTCGTCCTGGTCCCTTTGCAGAAAAACAGCCCCAAAGCATGATGTTTCCACCCCCATGCTTCACAGTAGGTATGGTGTTCTTTCTCCTCCAAACACGACAAGTTGAGTTTTTACCAAAAAGTTCTATTTTGGTTTCATCTGACCATATGACATTCTCCCAATCCTCTTCTGGATCATCCAAATGCTCTCTAGCAAACTTCAGACTGGCCTGGACATGTACTGGCTTAAGCAGGGGGACACGTCTGGCACTGCAGGATTTGAGTCCCTGGTGGCGTAGTGTGTTACTGATGGTAGCCTTTGTTACTTTGGTCCCAGCTCTCTGCAGGTCATTCACTAGGTCCCCCCGTGTGGTTCTGGGATTTTTGCTCACCGTTCTCGTGATCATTTTGACCCTACAGGGTGAGATCTTGCGTAGATCCCCAGATCGAGGGAGATTATCAGTGGTCTTGTATGTCTTCCATTTTCTAATAATTGCTCCCACAGTTGATTTCTTCACACCAAGCTGCTTACCTATTGCAGATTCAGTCTTCCCAGCCTGGTGCAGGTCTACAATTTTGTTTCTGGTGTCCTTTGACAGCTCTTTGGTCTTGGCCATAGTGGAGTTTGGAGTCTGACTGTTTGAGGTTGTGGACAGGTGTCTTTTATACCGATAATGAGTTCAAACAGGTGCCATTAATACAGGTAACGAGTGGAGGACAGAGGAGCCTCTTAAAGAAGAAGTTACAGGTCTGTGAGAGCCAGAAATCTTGCTTGTTTGTAGGTGACCAAATACTTATTTTTCCGAGGAATTTACCAATTAATTCATTAAAAATCCTTCAATGCGATTTTCTGGATTTTTTTTTTTTCTCATTTTGTCTCTCATAGTTGAGGTATACCTATGATGAAAATTGGAGCCCTCTCTCATCTTTTAAGTGGGAGAACTTGCACAATTGGTGGCTGACTAAATACTTTTTTGCCCCACTGTATTATATAGATTCATTACACAGACAGTGATATATTTCAAGCGTTTATTTATTTTAATTTGGATGATTATGGCTTATAGCCCCTGAAAACCCCAAATTTAGTTTTGCAAAAAATTAGAATATTGTGGAAGATGTGAAAATGACGAGGCAGAGTTCTTTCTCAGAGTCAGCTTTATTCACATCTCCATCATTTCAAAGCAGAGAAAAAAGAGAGTGAAACAGTAAACTCTCGTCCTTAAATATCAGGGACTTCACACCTCATAGATCACATGTCACACAGACCACCTTGCATAATAAAGACAGTCACAATGCATTTCACCACCTTGCATAATAAAGACAGTCACAATGCATTTCTCTCCATGATTTCACTTCCACTGTCTCCCATGCATCCTTTCCTTAATCCCTTAATTGACCCCCCACAGTCTCCAGCCTTGCATACCAAGGCTAAGATTCCTGCCTTTGTTCTGACCTAAAATGTGAGTCACAAAACCGGTCCAACAGGTCCCATGTGTGTTCCCACAATATTACATAAAATTAATTTAAAAAAAAAAAAGTTTTTAAATAGAAATGTTGGCCGCTGAAATGTTGGTTAACATGGGCTATAGCCAAAATCTTCAAAATTAAAATAAACACTTGCAATATATCACTGTCCGTGTAATGAATCTATATATGGGTTTCACTTTCTGAAATGAGTGACAAAAAATATTGAACTTTTTCATGATCTTCTAATTTTTTGAGATGTACCTATATATGTTTTGAACTTGCTTGAACTAACCACCATCCATTTCTGTCTTTGGTCTAGGCAAGCGGAAAGGAAAAGGAGGCACGACACAACGGACCTTGCCACTGTGGAAAGTACTGAAATCCTTTGCGTTTATAGGTAAAGTGCCAAAACCAAAGTAGCACAATTTCCACTTAATATAAAATGGACTGAACTGAGATTTATTTGACTGTGTGAATATTAATTACAGAATAATTGAAAATGAATGGAACATCAACTGTAAAATAAACCCCTTGTTAATGTTTTTTTTTTTGTCAGATCACTTGTGTGATCCTTTGTGAGTTATGTTCATAACTGTATGTTGCACTTTGGGGAATGGGAGTTGTTCAGTCATCAATATAATTTAGTTTATACATGTAATTTATAGTCTATCATCAATAAACTAATGCAGTATTATAATAGCAGGACACATTACAAATATTTGAGACCCATTGTAGTGCTTCCTTTTATACTTTAGCAATACAAGTACAAAACACTGCCCACACTTGAAGCCAGGGCAAGAAGAGACACAGCGGTGACAGAGAGGTTGTTAAACTTTTATTGATAAAAATTCCATATTTTGACTGAGCGACTCCATACTCGGTGATGCACACCCTCAGTTAAAGTACTAGATTCCATTCAAGTGAATGTATTAATTTATTCTGATTGCTGAGGCCACAGTAAAAACAAATGATTTTAAATGTAACCCAACCCTTGTAAAATCTACTGAAGCGCAGCTACATGAAAATTGTGGTTAAATACAACAATGAAGCACTTTTTTTGTCACATTCCACCACTGGCTTTTAGCAACAAGAGTATTTCCCAAATATGTTTTAAACTTGCATTAATTAACCACCATCCATTTCTGTCTTTTGTCTAGGCAAGAGGAAAGGAAAAGCAGTCACCCCGCAATGGACCTTGCCACTGTGGAAAGTACTGAAACCCTTTGCTTTTATAGGTGAAGTGTCAAAACCAAAGTAGCACAATTTCCACTTAATATAAAAGGGACTGAACTGAGATTTATTTGATTGTGTGAATATTAATTACAGAATAACTGAAAATGACTGGCACATCAACTGTAAAATAAACCCCTTGTTAGTGTATTTATTTTTTTTGTCAGATCACTTGTGTGACCCTTTGTAAGTTATGTTCATAACTGTATGCTGCACTTTGGGGAATGGGAGTTGTTCAGTCATCAATATAATTTAGTTTATATGTGTAGTTTATAGTCTATCGTCAATAAACTAATGCAGTATTATAATAGTAGGACACATTACAAATATTTGAGACCCACTGTAGTGCATCCTTTTATATTTTAGCAATACAAGTACAAAACACCGCCCACACTTGAAGCCAGGGCAAGAAGAGACACAGCGGTGACAGAGCGGTGGCTAAACTTTTATTGATAAAAATTCCATATTTTGACTGAGCGACTCCATACTCTGTGATGCACACCCTCAGTTAAAGTACTAGATTCCATTCAAGTGAATGTATTAATTCATTCTGATTGCTGAGGCCACAGTAAAAACAAATGATTTTAAATGTAACCCAACCCTTGTAAAATCTACTTTACTGAAGCACAGCTACATGAAAATTGTGGTTAAATACAACAACGAAGCACTTTAATGTCACATTCCACCACTGGCTTTTAGCAACAAGTGTATTTCCCAAATATGTTTTAAACTTGCATTCATTAACCACCACCCATTTCTGTCTTTTGTCTAGGCAAGAGGGAAACGATCCACCCAAACCAGACCGTGCGTCACTATTTACAAAGATGCAGGCTGAAGATCTGCTGAACTGGGACCAGCTTGAGCAGCACATCCCAGCTGCTTCTCAGTGAGGCAGTGTGGTCGGCGTGTGTGACCCATTCTAAGTTGTTTTTTTTTTTAAGTTTGAATTTTACACATTCTAAATAATCTGGAATTTGCTGCAGATTGTAATAAACAATTTAGTGACTTATGTGTTTGCATCATGATTTTCTATTTTGTCTGTTAAGACACCGGTGGGAAAAGAGTCAACAGTACAAACCATTTATCAGTGACTTTGAAAATAATGGCTCATTTTTAAGAAAAAGTAACCAAAACAATTATTTTATTTACTGAAGACTGTATTGTTGGATGTGCCAGTGCAGAAGATCCTGCACACTTTAGTGACAGTACCAGTGTATGAAGGAATTCTGGGCCATATTAGCATCTGTACTTTATCATAATGGGTTAGGGCAGGAGTGTCCAATCATGTGCCATGGAGGGCCAAGACCCTGCAGGCTTTACCTCCAAACAGTGTCTTCAACAGCAGATTCCACTGAATTTCTTCCACTGACTGCTGATCAGTGAAAACACCTGCTGAAGAGACTGGGTAGAAGAGAGAACCTGCAGGGTCTTGGCCCTCCATGGCACACGATTGGACACCCCTGAGTTTGAGTTTAATGGGATTTAACATTTTAACACAAACTGCTTTATGGTTCATAATTCTGTTGACAGACTTACACCAAACCAAAAGTGATTTCTTAAACTGCTGGATTGTTCTTAGCTTTTCCAGTCTTAGAATTTAATTTATGTCACTTGGTGGTAACCTTCACATATAAAACAAGAGCCATCGGTGCAATACTACATGAATATACTGTATGTATAGTACATTGTTGATGCAGAGAATATATATTTCTACAGTACATGTATCTAGTAAATCAAGTATTTTCCATGTAACCTTGTGACTGCATTATTTTAATTGCTTTTAATCCTAGATCAAGTTTGTTTTGGCCTAAAATGCATCATAATTGTCAAATATATCTTATTATACCTAACTCAGTACTGTTTACCTTTTGAATATATATTTTGTGGCTAATATGACTACAACCTGGCAATCATGTTGTGTCAGCTGATCACTTTTTGCCATGACACCACCACAGACTCAGTGCTGCTGGAGCAGGTACGTCCCATGATGTCTCAACAGTCTCTCCATAATTTTAACACAGATCAGAGCAATTTGTTGTACAGGAAGCTAAACGTTTCTACAGACATGCTTAAGCTCTATAACCACTAATTGTTTGTGAAGCTGGGGTGGCATTAGTGAGAGGCTGTCTTGAACGCCAGACCCACGGTTTGAAATGGTAATTTTCCCACAACAGAGCCATCTGAAACACACACACACAGCATACATATTTTAGTACCTAATAGCGATAACTTGCAGACATTACAGTGTAGTACGACGTACTTAAAGCAAACTAGCATTAGCAATCATTAGCTTACCGTCATATGTGATCTAGTTCGTATCCTCACGTCTTCGGCTCTATGGTTTCCCAGACGCTCCAGTACTTTTTCAGAGTGTTTCGCCTCACTGCCTGTATCCTTCTCTGGTGGTCCTTTTTTGGCCTTTACGGTGACAAAAAGCCAGAGACCAAGGAGTCGCCTTGTACAGCCGCAATGTTATGTTTCGCTTGGGTCGCGTGTTTTACGTCCCGGGAGTGTGGCGCCGCCTTGCTGTAAAAAAATCCCACCCACCCCAGGCATACCCAGCTGTACCCAGTTGCAATGGAAACACAACCGAGCCAAACCGAGTAGAGCCGAGTAGTGTAGAGTAAGGCCGACTGGGTACTAGTGGAAAAGTGTTCTGTGCTGTAGGAGAAATAAACTTCTGTGTCGTCAGCTCGTGTTTCGTCTGCTTTCATCCTCCACATTGGTGACCTAGAGACATGAAATGGAAAACGAACCAAGCACCACCACGGAGACACTCCCGCTGAAGTCTCCCACCACTGCATGTGCCGCTGCAGTCAAGACTCCTGGACTTTTGGCTTCACGACCCGGCCGCTTGGTTTATTCATGTGGAAGCCCAGTTCACCCTATGCGGAGTCGTGGCAGACAACACAAAGTACCACCATGTGGTGGCATCGCTGGACGAGTGCACCACACAGCACACCACGAGTCTACTCCGAGCCCCGCCAGCCCAAGGAAAATACGGCGCACTCAAGCGACTGCTGCTACGCCGTTACACCCTTTCAGACGCAGAGAGGGCAGAAAAAGTCCTCACCCGCTCGGAGCTAGGAGACAGATCGGCTGTGGACCTGATGGAGAGCATGCTTGCGTTGATGGGCACGGATGATGGATCTTTCCTTTTCGCCCACGTCTTCCTCAGAAACCTATCGGCTTCTGAGAGAGCGATTCTTGTTAACTCACCGCTGCTGGCGGCTACGGACTACCGCGCCTGGCAGAGGAGGCAGACCGCATCATCCAGGCAAGCAAGGCTTTCAGCATTCAGGCAGTGAGACCGGGATCTCTGGCGGAGCCCAGCAAGGTTGAGGAGCTGATGGTGGTGGCTGGGACGGCCACCCAGAGAAACAGGACCAGGACGCTGTGTTTTTATCACTGACAAAACGTTTTGGCAAGGAAGCGCAACATTATCTGCCGCTGTGCCACTTCAAGAAGCCGAGAAATGGGACAGCCAGCGGTCAGTAGCAGCTGCAACCGCTGGTGACAGGGAGAAGCTGCTTTTCATCACGGACACATGTTAGGGGAGACGTTTTCTGGTAGAATCTGGCTCCCAGAAGAGCCTCACTTTGCCAGTCAGTGCAGACAGGCTGGTAGAAGGTTGTGGCCCATCTTTGACGGCCGCCAACAGATCCTGCATCAGGACGTTTGGAGAAAGGACGGTGACTGTATGTTTACATGGACACAACTACCAGTGGGACTTTGTGGTAGCTGCATGTTCGGTCCCCATCTTAGGTGCTGATTTTCTGTGTGATCATGGACTACTTGTTGATGTTGCCAACAGGCGTTTAGTGGACGCTGTATCTTTTTCCTCCTTGACCTAGATACAGTAGCTCGGGGAGCTGGGCCACCCACACACGCAAATATTCTAGCTCCAGGGGGTAAGCACCAGCGTTTGCCTTCCGAGTTCCCAGCACTCACGATGCCCACTTTTTCCACTACGGTAACCAAGCACAGGGTTGAGCATTTTATCACCATGAAAGGTCCGCCCATGTTTGCGCGCCCTCGCCACCTGGATGCGGCTAAACTAGCCATCGTGTGCAAGGAGTTTGCTAACTTAGAATGCTTAGGCATCGTTAGGTGCTCCAACAGCCCTTGGGCATCCCTGCTGCACATGGTGCCCAAGTCTGATGGATCGTGGCGGCCGTGCAGCGATTTAAACAATACCACAGAACACAATCGTTACCCCAACCTGCACATCCAGGATTTTTAGGTGCACCTGGCCGGAAAGGGCATTTTTTCAAAAGTGGATCTGGTCCACGGTTACCACCAGGTCTCGGTGCATGCAGAGGACGTCCCCAAAATGGCAGAAAGAACTCCCTTCGGTCTTTTCGAGTTTTTGTGCATGCCGTTCGGGTTAAAGGGCATAGCACAAACTTTCCAAAGGATGATGGACGCGGTGCTCTGTGACTTGCCGTTCGTTTTTGTCTACTTGGACGATATTTTGGTGGCTAGCACCTGAGAGGAGAAGCACCTCGCCCATCTCAAACAAGTTTTCCAATGTTTGGAAGCGGATGGGCTGATTGTTAACCCAGAGAAGTGTCAGTTCGGGCTGTTGGTAATCGACTTTTTGGACTACTGCATCTTGCCAGATGGCGCAATCCCGCTGCCGGATAGAGTACGCGCAGTGTCAGATTTTCCACATTCACAGACCATGAGGGCACTGCAAGAATTTTGGGGGATGGTTAATTTTTACAACCGTTTTCTCCCCCGGGCAGCACAGCTGCTGCAACCGCTGTATGACGCGCTCAAAAAAAGAAGTCCAGGGATAGCATCGACTGGACCTCCGAGCAGGCTCAGGCTTTCACAAATGCCAAAAGGATGCCCGCTAAAGCAGCTTTGCTGGCCCACCCAGCCCCGTCAGCACGGATAGCGCTCACCACAGATGTGTCTGACGTCACGGTAGGAGCCGTATTTCTCCGGTTCGTGGCAGCCCCTTGCCTTTTTCAGCTGTACTTTGTGCAACAACGAGCGTAAGTGTAGTGCTTTCAACAGAGTAGCTGGCGCGCCTCCTCGCTATGCGTCATTTTCAGTTCTGGCTCGAGGGTCACGAGTTTACCGCGTTTGTTGATCATAAACCACTGACCTACGTGATGTCCAAAGTCTCAGAACCGTGGTCAGCTCGGCAACAACGGCACTCGGCCACAATTTCGAAGTTCACGACCGACATCCAACATGTAGCCGGTAAACTGAATGTTGTGGCAGACTGCTTGTCATGCGTGCTGGTCTCTCCGGTGTACATGGGCATCGATTTTTCCGCAATGGCCGCCAACCAAACCAGGGACGCAGACATTTGCGCGCTCTGGTCCACGGCTACCGGGTTAAAACTCGAGAGCAGAGTGGTACAAGAAGGGTGCCCCCCCTTGCTCTGCGACACCTCCACTGGCCGCACCCATCCCGTGGTTCTGAGCTCTTGGCACCGCCACGTTTTCGAGTCCGTCCACTCCCTTTCACATCCCGGTGTGCGAGCCTCAGTTAAACTAGTGGGGTCCAAATTTGTCTGGCCTCACTTTCACAGGGATATGAAAGAATGGGCTGCAGCATGTGTCGCGTCCCAAGGGGCTAAGGTACACAAGCACAACAAAGCCCCCCTCGAGCCTTTTCAAATTCCGGCCAGGAGGTTCGGCCACATACACGTGGATTTAGTGGGTCCCCTTCTGCCATCGCAGGGGTTCACACACCTTTTAACAATCATGGACCACACTAAACGTTGGCCAGAGGTGGTTCCGCTAAGTTCCACCACATCTGCCGAGGTAGCCCATGTGTTTTTGACAGCTTGGGTTGCACGGTTCAGATCCCCGTCGGACATCACTTCTGACAGGGGTCCGCAATTTGTTTTAGAACTTTGGTCCGTGATGGCTGACGGCATGGGGGTCAAAATCCACCGCACCACCATGTACAACCTACAGGCTAACAGTTTGTGCGAGTGCTTTCACAGGTCGCTTAAAGCAGTGCTCAGAGCCTCACTAACAGATGCAAATTGGGTCGACTGCCTGCCTTGGGTCCTATTGGGGTTGCGCACTGCACCTAATGAAGATTTGGCAGCTTCCCCCGGCAGAACTCGTTTTTTCTCAGCCAATGCGGATCCCAGGGGAATTTTTGCCAGAGAGCCCTGCGCCCGGTACCGATCCGTCCACGCACCTTTTTTCCGGTACAGGAGCTGCCAGTATTCCAGGCCCGGCGCGCCACTCTTTTCCCTGTACTTCTGTTCCAAAGCGCTTAGAGAACGCCAAATTCGTTTTCATCAGGCACGACACCCACAGAACCCCGTTGCGTCTGCCGTACGACGGCCTATTCAGAGTGTTGGAAACTGGAGAGAAACATTTTGTGTTAGACTTGGGGGGGGGGGGGGTATAAGGAAACCGTCTGCATAGACAGGCTGAAGCCCACTTATGTGTTGACTGACGAGCAGGTGGTGTTGGCTAAAGCTCCCCGGCGCGGGAGCCAACCTACAGTGGGTCCACAGGTTAGTGTTCCTCCTGCAGAGGACTGTTTTCAAGAAACTAACTTTTTTCCCTCCCCACACTTTCCCCCTCCAGAGACTAAGTCTTTCTCCTACCCGCCTCAACAGGAAGGCGCTTTAACCGGCCCATGTTACAGCCGCTACGGGCGGTTGCTCAAGCCCAAAGGTCCAGAGGGTTAGGACCCCTTCTGGGTGTTTTTTTGTTTTTTTTGGGGGGGGGGGGGCTGTGTCGTTACACAAAGGAGATGACGATCCACCCAGTACTTCCGGGTGTTGGGGGGCCAGCCAAGAGCACCAGAGTGCTGGGGGAGGTATGAAGTAAATAAAGATGTGCCTTTTGCCCCCGCCGTGTCAGGCTCACACTTGAGGACGCAGAGGCACGAATGTATTGTACTAAGCCTTGCTCTGTGACGTGTATGTTAATGTGTGTTCACACTTTGTAACTGGTATGTTAATGTGTTTACCCTGAGTGCCAGAGGCGGGAAGAAAATGTATAAAGCAGTTTGCTTTGGCACTCAGAGTTAGTCTGTTCTGTGGTGGAGGAGAAATAAACTTCTGTGTCGTCAGCTTGTGTCTCGTATGCTTTCATCCTCCACACCATCTCCCACGTACTTCACCTTGACATTGGTAAGGGGAACTATGTGTGTCTGTTGTTTACTGATTACAGCTCTGCCTTTAATAACATAGTGCCTCATAAACTGGACATTAGGCTCAGGAATTTGGGACTGAGCTCACCACCATTGGTATCGGTGCTCCTCAACGGTGTGTGCTTAGCCATTTGCTCTTTACCCTGTACACACATGACTGGACAGCCACCCACAGTCCCAACTCCATAGTAAAGTTCACGGCTGACACAGTGGTAGTAAGGCTGATAAAAGAAAATGAGGCTGCCAACCACAGTGAGGTAGAAAAGCTGTCTGTATGGTGTAAAAACAACAACCTGGACCTCAACGTCTCCAAGACTAAGGAGATGTTGGTGGATTTAAGACGTGAGGGCCGAAGGATTCAGTGAGCAATGCTTGAGATAAATGGGTTATTGGTGGAGACAGTAAACAATTATAAGTACCTAGGCGTGCACATCTCAGAGGACTCTCAGAGGACCACCACACTGGTGAAGACAGCAAGGCAGCGCCTGCTCCATCTGAGGCGGCTGAGAAAATATAACATCTGCTTAGCACTGCAAAAGACCTTCTACACAGCACCAGCTGAGCCTGTGCTAACTGTGTGTACTGCTGCTTAGTTTGGCAATTGCTCTTCACAGGACAAGAAAGCCCTGCAAAGGGTTATAAGGTGTGCAGAGCATATTATAAAGACTAGTTAGCCATCTCGAGGAAATCTACACCAAGCGGTGTAGATCTACAGCACAAGGAATTATTAAAGACTTACACCACCCCGATCACATTACGTTTCTGTGGCTGTCCTCTGGCAGATGTATCCGCTGTCTCAGAACAAAAACTGAGAGACTAAGGAGTTTCTTTCCACAAGCCATAAGGCTCATAAATGCTTAATTAATGGCAAAATTTTTACCTCCACCAAAGGAGGATGGAGGTAATGTTTTTAGTGGTGTTGGTTGGTTTATCTGATGGTTGGTTGGTTTGTCTGTTAGCAACATTACTCAAAAAGTTATGAACGGATGAAAAGTTATGATTTGATGAAATTTTCAGGAAAAGTGTGTAATGGCACAGGGAACAGATGATTAGATTTTGGTGGTGATTCAGATCACGATGTGGATGCAGGAATTTTTTGAATATTATTTTATATATTAATCTGGCACTTTTCATGTACTGCCCCTTTAAGACATGTCCACTCAGTTACGTGCATGGTCACACCATAGGGCCACACGCCTCGGTGACCTGGAAGCCAGACACTGCAGAAAAAGTATTAGGGGTGTGTCCATCAAACTCATTTTTCCCGCTGTGGGTGACTGTTTTCTATTCATTCGCTATGTAGTCCAGCGTTTACGGCGCTGAGCGCCCTCGGTGCTGAAACGCTTTGAGCAGTGGCCGCTTTTTGTCACAGTGCTCAGGGCTGAAAAGAGTTCAACTTGTCAGACTACTGTACGGCTGCACTCGTCAATGTCAGACCTTTCTAAGCAGCCAATCAGAATTAAGGAAGGGTGGGACATAGGACGGGAACGTGATGTGGAGGAGGTAGAGGCTGAACTTTGCTTCATCAAACAATGTGAATTTGTAGTTGTTAACTGCAAAAAATGGTATGATACCGCACTGTTGTGTAATATTGCTTAATAATTATGAACCTTGTCAGTAAACTGTAATGGAGAACAGAGGAGGAAAAAAAAACAAAAACTGACCTGAAAGATTCAATAAACCATGATGGTGACTTAAGGTGGAATTGCCCAGCCCCAATGTATGGTGAATACAATTATGACAGTCTTGTTATTGTTATTATAATGTAGTCATATTGTTTTTGCTGTCGTTTCTCTGTTCATAATAATAATAATAATAATAATAATGGATTGCATTTATATAGCACCTTTCATTCAAATTTTCAGAAAGGTGTGTAATGACACACTGAATTCATGATTAGATTTTGGTGATGATCTCAAAATGCATACCTCCGCCAAGGCTCTTATCTTCTCACAGTGTTAGCAACAATACTCCAAAACTACTGAATGGATTTGTTTGAAATTTTCACCAGAGGGGGCTCTTGGCCCAAAGATGAACTCATTAGATGTTGGAGGCGATTCATGAGTGCATACCTCCGCCAAGGCCCTATCTCGCAATGTACAAATGGATGGCAAAATGGACAGAGGGGAGGACAAAGGGAGGGAGGGACAGAACCTTGGTGGAGGTATGCAATCTGAGTGCCCTCTAGTTTGCATATCAATCTACTTTTCACTTATAGTTGCTTTTTAGAATAATGTAGAATTTTACTTATTTTTATGTACTGTATTATTGCTTTTATAATTTATTGCAGTCAGTGGGTTATAGCTAATTTGAATTTCACTGTAGTTTTTCTGCATGTGACAATAAAGCATCCTTGATCCTTGGTTCCTCGAACCCCATACCAAGGTGACAACTCCATTTATGCATTCGTTCCAAAGAACAGCAGTAGCTAAGGTGACATCTGTTCATATCTCTGAAGCCCATTTATCCCCCTCCAAGTTGGTGCCGGGACATTCAAACCATTGTCCTGTATCATCACAACTAAACAGCAAAACATGTTTTTTTAAACAATTGGTACAAGAAATAAATGGTGTAGTTGTTGAATATTTACTTGGGCAACAGTGGCTCAGGAGGTAGAGCGGATCGTCCAATAACCAGAGGGTAGGCGGTTCGAATTCCGCTCTCTCAGCCATCGTGTCCCTGGGCAAGGCACTTTACCCATCTTTCCTCCAGTGTCCACGACACTGGGTATGAATATGTACAAATGTTCGGTAGTGGTTGGAGAGGTCGTTGGCACAGACTGGCAGCCACGTTTCCATCAGTCTGCCAGGGCAGCTGTGGCTACAGTAGTAGTTTACCACTACCATTGTCTGTGGAGTGAATGAATAATGTATCCATTGTAAAGCGTCTTTGAGTGTCTATGAAAAGCGCTATATAAATCTGATGCATTATTATTATTATTACTACTTTTCAGTAAACTCTATTTTAAAAGTTCAGCATGCGATTGCTGTAAAAAGTCGCACTGTCACATACTGGCCCGGCATAGTTATGACAACTTTTTTCACATCTTCTGTGAGTGTGAACATGTGCTGTTTTTGTGTTTATCTTGACAACAAAACCTTATCTTGAAATTCTGGCAAATTAAAAGTCAAGAAAACATGGTGATACATTGATACACACCTTTAGTCCATTTGATTTTAAGCGGGAAAACTGAAAAGCTGGTAACACACAGACACAATGACACACTACCATATGCCTAAGTTGCGTTTTGCACACTGAGGCATAAAGAAAAGTCATAGCTTGAAAACTGTGGCAGGAGTTTGACAACTTGTATGGACGGACAGATGGACATTATACCATAATACGTCCTGTCTTTAGAGACGGGTATGCAAAAAGGCCGGCTTATGACTTTATTTTTTTTTTTTCATTTTTGTAGTTTGTGATTATAATATTATTTATAATATTTACCTCGGCAGGTATTTACTGGCCTCCATGTGTACGGTGAGAAATTTGAAAAAACTCTGCTTTGCTTTTGGTCTGAAGACCATACATATTACAAACTAATCAAGTAACTTGAATAGTAATGATATTTATTTATACTATTAATAGGGTGGAGTGGTTTTATTGGGTAGTATATTGGTATATTTAAGATATGGGACTGTGTTTGCTGAAACTGAATCTTGACTTCATCTAATAATAGCTTCAATGTATTTAGGTGCTATTACCTTTTTTAAAATGTATTTACATCTATGAACAATGTCCAGTGGACAAAAAGGTGTTTTCAGTTAGCAGACAAACTGGTGAGTTTCCAAACTGGTTCAATGTGATGTGGAAACGTCATTTTCACTTTTTATTATTACATAATATCCCACAGTAAAACATCAGCAAAAGCCAAAATGATACTTACTTTATGATCTGCTTGATCTGAGGTATTATGGTGGTCTCCAAGGTAACATTGTGAGTGTTCAGCAGGTATAGCCTGAACTCATCAAAGAACATCTCGTTCCCCTCCTCATACCGTCCGTAGTTCTGGGAGTGCTCCTTCTGGATGCAGTGGTTTGTGAGGTGGCTCGTCATGTCCTGCAGGTCAGAGCTGTTGTAAGGCTCAGATGAAGTCCGCAGCACGCCCTCTCGGTATAAATAAATGTTATACTGATGGTCCACAAGCACCCAGCTCCTAGCAATAACATAAGAAGAAAAGGTTAGGAAGTGCAGACATAATTCATTAGCCCCGTTTCCACTGCAGGAACTAGGAACTAATTTTTACACAAACTCCACCAGTGGTGTACAGTGGATATAAAAAGTCTACACACCCCTGTTCAAATGTCAGGTTTTTGTGATATAAAAAATGAGACCAAGATAAATCATTTCAAAACTTTTTCCACTATTAATGTGACCTAAAACCTGTACAACCCAACTGAAAAACAAACGGAAATCTTTTAAGGGGAAAAATAAAAAATAAAAAACTTACAATAACCTGTTTGCATAAATATGCACACCCTTTTAAACTAATACTTTGTTGCAGCACCTTTGGCTTTTATTACAGCACTCAGTTTTTTGGGGGGTAGGAGTCTATCAGTGTGGCGCATCTTGATATGGCAATATTTGCCCACTCTTTGCAAAAAATGCTCCAAATCTGTCAGACTGTGAGGGCATCTCCTGTGCACAGCCCTCTTCAGATCACCCCACAGATGTTTGATAGGATTCAGGTCTGGACTCTGGCTGGACCATTCCAAAACCTTAATGTTCTTCTGGTGAAGCCATTCTTTTGTTGATTTGGATGTGTGCTTTGGGTCATTGTCGTGCTGAAAGATGAAGTTCCTCTTCATCTTCATCTTTCTAGTAGAAGTCTGAAGGTTTTGTGCCAACACTGACAGGTATTTGGAACTGTTCATAATTCCCTCCACCTTGACTAAGGCCCCGGTTTCAGCTGAAGAAAACAGCCCCAAAGCATGATGCTGCCACCACCATGCTTCACTGTAGGTATGGTGTTCTTTTGGTGATGAGCAGTGTTGTGTTTGTACCAAATATACCTTTTGGAATTATGGCCAAAAAGTTCAACCTTGGTTTCATCGGACCATAACACATTTCCCACATGCGTTTGGGAGATTTCAAATGTGTTTTTGCAAAATGTAGCCGGGCTTGGATGTTTTTCTTCATAAGATAAGGCTTCCGTCTTGCCACCCTAGACAGGAGATTGTTGTCACTTGTACTAAACAGCCAGTACTTGCCAGAAATTCCTTTTACATCGCAAAAACCTGGCATCTGAACAGGGGTGTGTACACTTTTTATATCCACTAAATATCTCCATCGAAGGAACCTCCCTTATAAGGGAAATTTTCCAGAACTCGTAGGGGCCAAAATAAGTTCCTGCCTCGAGCTAGGTACTTCAGTGTATGGCCCTGAAAAACTGTCAAGTGGGGCTTGGGATTGACTCGGTGCTGATTGCATATAACTCAGCATCACAATGTAAACAAAAGAGACATTAACAAGAATTGCCAAAAGTCACCAGAAAAGGAGCAAAGATAGGATCTAATGCTGCCATGATTGCAGAGAGGAACAGTGAGATCAACTATATGGCATATTCAAGCTCCACGGGCATGCAATGCAAGCAATGGAAGGGCATGTATTTAGTATAGTGACAGCGGAGGGGCACAATGGAGGCTTACCTTCTCTGTAGCGAGGATGGGCAAACGTGTGCTCTATGGTATGGATCTACACCACTGGCCTGCAGAGGGTCCTGGTGCCCCCCACTGCTGGTTGCTCACGTTGCCCGCCTGCACATCTTTAATATGCCGAATGGTCAATTTGTTCCTTTCCGCAATCAAATGACGGTGGCAAGTTGGTTTGATGCCCTCCACCCTAGACTCATTGGCCCTCATTTATCAAATGTGTGTAAGACAGAAAAGTGGTCATACTGCATGATCACTTCAACACAAAGTTCGGTATTTATCACTCCGAACATGATTGTACGGTACATTCAAATCCCACATCAGCTGTAGACTGGCAGTGCAGCAGAGAAACCAGGCTGTGTGGGAGAATTACTTGATCATATCAGGTTATATTGAGCAGTGCATCCCTTCATAGGATGTGCTTGCCTTGTGTTATATTTAGATAGTAGTAGATTAGTTTATTTGACAGGGACAGTGCAATAAACATAGACAATTAATCAAAGACAATCAATCTGATGTGTTGCACATAGAGTGTATAGCTATTAGCTAATTTGCAACTCTTGTCCCTGGATGGGCTTTAGAAAAAAGAATCAAGATAAAAAATATACACAATAACCACATACATCAATGCAGAAAAATTATAAATACACAATTATAAATATTATAAATACACAAATATAACAGCCTGACTCACATTTAACATAAATATTATAAATATTATAAATACACAAATATAACAGCCTGACTCACATTTAACACATATAACATAACTCACATTTGCCTATTTCAGGCCTTCCTCCCTCCGTCACTCACTATAAACAAACACATTTATTCCTTCCCTTCATTCACTCTCACTTTGCAGACAATTAATTCATACATGAGTACATTCTTGTTTATTTTTCAGCCAGTTTTTAACATTTTTAGTGAATGTTTTAAAGTCCGTTATTATTTTAATTTCATTTGGCATTGTGTTCCAGATGTGACTGCCCTTTATAGAGAAAGCTGTTTGTCCAAATGTGGTTCTGCGGTGGAATATTTTACAGTTATTGTTAACAGAACTCCTGGTGGCTCTGCTGCTGTCCTGTCTTTGGATGAAACCAGCAAGTGGCTCGGGTGCTGATTTATGGAAACATTTGAACGTTAATTTCAGAAGACAGAGGTCAATGAAGCTCTCAAAACTCAATAGGTTGTATTTTTTTAAAACATTACAGTGATGCCACCTAATGGGCTTTTTGTCCAAGATTTTTAGGGTTTGATTATATAATGAACCTATATGTCTTATTGTGGAAGGGGCTGCTTGAGCCCAGACTGTCAAACAGTATGATATATGAGAAAAAACCATAGAATGCATATACAGTGCAGCTGCTTCGTAAGGTATGTAATATCTAATTAATTTAAAGCAGTTCAGATTTTTTTTTACTGTTTTTGAAATTTTCTTTATATGAAGATTAAATTTGAGTTGAGGATCTAGTACAATGCCAAGGTATTTGAATTCTGTAACTAAACTGATGTCATGATCATGTATATTAACTTTAAAATGTTGCAGGTTACATTTTTTGATTGAAAAGCACATTGAGACTGTTTTCTGAAGGTTCAGCAATAGATGGTTCTTGAGGAGCCACTCTTGGACATCAACCATACTTGTAGACAGTACATCTGCAGCCTGTGCTGGAGTCTTGGCAGCTGTGTAAATAACTGCATCATCTGCATAAAGTTGGCATGTTGCAGCTGAGCAGTGTAACGGCAGGTCATTAATAAAAATGCTGAAAAGTAAAGGACCAAGAATGGACCCTTGTGGGATACCCATGCGGTTGTTTAAAAATGAGGATTTATCCTGGTGAACTTTTACACACTGTTCTCTATTCTGGAGATAAGATGCAAACCATTCTAATGTATTTGGGGAGAAGTTAAAAGATACCATTTTGGATAAAAGCAAACTGTGGTTTACAGTATCGAAAGCCTTTTTGAGATCTAGAAAAACAGCTCCTACCACATTACCCCTGTCCAAGGACTGTTTGACGTTTTCAATAAGGCAACAATTTGCTGTTTCTGTTGAGTATCCTGGTCTAAAACCAAATTGATGTGGATGAAGAAGTTGATTGTCTTGTAAGTAGTCTATCAGCTGTGTAGCTACAACTTTTTCAAGAACCTTAGATAGGACTGGTAAGATAGAGATTGGGCGGTAATTGCATATATCGTCTTTACTGCCTGATTTATGAACTGGTATGACGACAGCTTTTTTCCAGCCAGATGGAAATGTACTAGACCTAATGGAGAGATTAATGAGATGAGTCAGTGGTTTGATTAATATTTTGCTGTGCATTTTGAGAAAGGAGGTGCTCATATTGTAGATATCATTAGTTTTTGAGTTTGACAGTGTTTTAACAATACCAGCAATTAACTTCTCATTTACCTCATCGATGTGAAAAGTATCTGTTGGAAGTATGGAATTTGTGTTGTTGAGCACATTTGGCAGCACAAAAATTTTTGTTAAGTCTTCCACAGAGCCCACAAAGTGTGAATTAAATTCATTTGCCAAAGTAGCCTTGTCACTGACGGTCTTGCCATTGATTCTAAGTTCCTTTACCCCCTTCTGATCGTTTTTTTTATTAGTTAAGTTATTTAAATGCCTCCATAGGGAACTGTTGTTACCCTTTGCATGATCTATCAGTTTATTGTAATAAGATATTTTTGATTTTCGCAGCTCATGTACCACTTTATTTCTTAAACTTTTGTACACAAGGTGATCATTTTGTAGTTTGGAGGTTAGTGATGTTTTCAGTGCATAGTCTCGCCTCTTCATAAGTTTTCTTATTTCATTATTTAACCATGGTAGGCTAATCTTCTGTTGTCTACTTTTAATTTGCTTTGAAAATTTTTCTATAGACTTTGTGATTGTTGCAGTTATAAAATTACAACAATCATCTACTTCACATGTTGACATGAGCTGCTCCCAATTTTGATTCTCTAAGTAATGTTCAAACTCCTCATTTTTTGATTTGGGGATAATAAAATTTGATTTGTCAATATCGACTCCCCCAAAATACTGTAGTCGCTTTTTAGTAAGTTTCCTGACAGCAAGAACCATGTTATGATCTGAGAGACCAGTTACAAGATTATAGGTTCTGGTTATTCGTTCTGGTTTATTAGTAAATACCATGTCAATAAGTGTTCTGGATTGTTTGGTTATCCTGGTGGGTCCTTTGATGATTTGCTGGTAATTAAATTTAGTCATGAGGCTTTTCAGTTTTTGTTTGTCTTTTTTATCAGACCAGT
Source organism: Pholidichthys leucotaenia (assembly GCA_020510985.1). NCBI lineage: Eukaryota > Metazoa > Chordata > Actinopteri > Cichliformes > Pholidichthyidae > Pholidichthys > Pholidichthys leucotaenia. The sequence continues at coordinate 281,804,615 of CM035841.1, forward strand.
TGATATTAAAGTCACCATGAATTATTGTTTCTCTGTTCTTCTCAAGTTGTTTAACCAGATCACTTAATTCATTATAAAAGGAAGAGTTGTGTGGGTTGTACACTACTGCAATGTTGAAATTCATTACCGGAGAGAGACATACATTAACAGCTAAACTGTTAATGTATGTTAACAGCTAAACAGATGAGTTTTAATGGTTCACTTTAAAGACTCAAAAGGCCACTTTTACATAGTAATTATAAATGCTCCAAAGGGCTGTGCGATATGACGATATATGTATAACGGATGATGAAATAAAGACATCTATCCTTTCATCTAGCACTATCGTTTATATCAGGATTTAAAATGCATATACTCATTTCTTCAGCAAAACTCCTCGCACACTACTAGTCAGCGCCCCGCCTCTCTGCCCAGTGCAAGCAGCAGATAAGCTGTGTGGGTGAGTGGCCAGGCTTCATTCCGATATTAGCACAGCAGCTAACTCAATACTAATGGTTTGGTCAAATAGCCGCTGCTTCTGTGTATCAGGGATGTCGGACTGTTTCCCACCATGCTGTGTCACAGAGGATATCTTCTAACCCCATTTTAATTGAAAGTAAGCCACGTTAACACCATCTCCCTCCAATTAATAAGCAGCAAATGCTAAATGATGATGCTAAGTTGTCGCTAACAGTGTATCAAACCATCATTTCTTTAGTTTAAATTACTGAGTTTGTTAGTTTTTTCAGATTTTTTTTTTTTTAAAGCTGCAAAAGTTTCTGATAACTGCATATAAACAAATGATAAAATGTGTTGGAGGAGCAAATTGGGTTTTAATGTAATTTATTTGATTTCTAATAATTTAAATTAGTCAAGTAGTGATAATAAATAATAGCTGAAGTCATCACATGTATTTTTTACATTACCTTTTGTGCCTTTGATTATCAGATCATGGCCAATCTGAAATATTTTTTTGCAAAGTAGCAAACGGGTTAAATCAGACCAGAATGGCAGTCTTCAGGCTGCCATTTGTTCAATTTGTACAACTGATTTTTTTTTCAGTATGTAATTTACAATATAAAAAAGAGATGGTAATTTTTATGTTATTATCTAAACTGTAAAATATACAGGAAGTGTATATTGCGATATATATTGTTATCATGATATGAAATTTTGATCATATCGCACAGCCCTAACGCTCTATACACATTTATATCAGTGCAGTCAATATTGCAGATTTAAGCAGAAAATCTTAACTCTAATTAAATTAAACTTTTAACTTCCTGAATTTAAAACATTTTCAGGGATGGCAACAGAAAATTCTGATTTCAGCTGAAATCTAATTTGGTCGATTGACCTATGGGGGGGGCCGGGGGGCGCAGCCCCCCTGAAGCTGGGATGTTTTCAGTAAAACAGAAGTAATTTAGACTGAAAAAAATGATTAAAAAAATGAAATACTAGACTTCGATAAATCATTAAATTTAATGAAAAGTTAACTTACTTTTTCTTTTACTTCTTCTTAACTTCTTCTTAACTTACTTTTTCTTCAATGTTGTCTCACTGTCTTTAGTCCAACATATTTAACAGTTCTATAAGAGTTTATTACACTATTTACACTGGTCACCAAGTCACTTCTAATGTGAAACTTTCTTCCTTTTGGCAGCAAGCTGTGTCAGTCTCTGAACTTCATCTCCTTTTCTGGTTTCTTCAGAAATTGTCCGAGTGTTTCTGTTACCTCATCGAACTTTGAGCCAATTTTCACCTTTACCGTCACTTTTCTCTCAAGCCAATTCCATCGGAACTTATTTTTGACACTTTTGTCTATTTCTAGCACTGATGACTCCTGATCCTTCGATAAAAATCTCATAATTCTGTTGAAAACAATACCGAAAGCTCAGAATTCCAACACGAACCAGCGATGTGATTTGGGGTTGGGGAAATAACCTGAAAATTCAGCAGGGGGTCTGGGGGACATAGTCCCCCAGTGGGGTCCGGGGCAGAGCCCCGGTGGGGGCGGGGGGGGGGAGCAAGGGGGGCAAAGCCCCCCGAAGCTCCTGGGTTTTTATGATTTTTAAGTTAAAACAAACAGCTGAATGCCACTTATTACTGTATAATATTGTCTTATGTTCCAAGAAGATAGCATTCCTAAAATATTCCAACAAGCATTATCCATCACATGCTTTAACACTTGATCAAATCAAAATCAGTTAATTTTATCTATTCCATAATAGAAATAAAAATTCCAACATACCATTACTTTTTATAATTTCAGATCACCAGTTTCAATCTCCATTGAGACTTGAGCAGTTCATTTTGCACAATCACTGATGTAGCCAAGTCTTAGAAATATTCAAAAGTTATGAGTCAATGTCCACTGTGCACTGTCAATTTCAAACTGTTTGGAATCATAAAAGGGGATGGTTAACTTTTATTACCGTTTCATTCCCCACGCAGCCCTCTGTTAATGGCTCTCCACCTGGCCATACGCCACTTCCGGTCCTGCCTGAAAGGGCGCAGCTTCACTGCGTTCGTGGACCACAAGCCGCTAACGTACTTAATGTACTTTATCTTCCTGGAAGATAAAATAAATGAGATATCTATGTATCTCTCTATTTCTTTTATTTATTTATTTACCCCTGATACAGTCACAGCCACTGTGCACTTCCAGCCAAAGCGGGTTGGTACTTCTGTGTGCAGAGCCTGCTGTGCTGTGAGTTTACCAGTGGAGTCAATCAGATAATCTGTGATGGATACCAGTTATTAATTGGTACATAACACCAGACATGGTCAAAGAAATGTCTTTTTTGAATAATTTACCAAAATTTATCACTATAGAATTAATTTACCACAGTACCGACACCAGAGCACCCTCCATTGAGTTGCATGTAAAAAGGAAATGACGAAAACAGCATCTCTGAGAAGCTCTGAGCCTAATCACAACTGTATGAAAAATCAGGGATGGCAATTTTCCGCGGATTTCCGCGGATTTATTTTCAAATTGATCATTTCTGTGAATCGTCTAAATCCGTTGAGAAAATTTTAGGGGGGTAAGGTACCTTATTGTTACCGATTTTAGCGAAAATCAACACGATAACATAAGCGCTCGTCGCTTCCCCGGAAGTCGTCTCCCGCGATAACCCGGATGTGTTGTGTTCAAGCTACTGCTGTACTGCAGTAGCTTGACAGCCCTGCCATTGGATAGTTGCAAACGATTGGACCAATCAAATGGCTCGCTGTATGCTTTTTCAAAGATTCATGGCGGCGTGTTCTCAGGGATGTGATTTTCTGCTAATTCGCCGAATTCCGCTTTATTTTATCTTCCAGGAAGATAAAGTACATTAAGTACGTTAGCGGCTTGTGGTCCACGAACGCAGTGAAGCTGCGCCCTTTCAGGCAGGACCGGAAGTGGCGTATGGCCAGGTGGAGAGCCATTAACAGAGGGCTGCGTGGGGGAATGAAACGGTAATAAAAGTTAACCATCCCCTTTTATGATTCCAAACAGTTTGAAATTGACAGTGCACAGTGGACATTGACTCATAACTTTTGAATATTTCTAAGACTTGGCTGCATCAGTGATTGTGCAAAATGAACTGCTCAAGTCTCAGCGGAGATTGAAACTGGTGATCTGAAATGAATGCTGAAATTATAAAAAGTAATGGTATGTTGGAATTTTATTTCTATTATGGAACAGATAAAATTAACTGATTTTGATTTGATCAAGTGTTAAAGCATGTGATGGATAATGCTTGTTGGAATATTTTAGGAATGCTATCTTCTTGGAACATAAGTCAATATTATACAGTAATAAGTGGCATTCAGCTGTTTGTTTTATGTCATTTAAGCACAGTTCTGGTACTTAAAAATCATAAAAACCCAGGAGCTTCGGGGGGCTTTGCCCCCCTTGCCCCCCACCCCCACCCCACCGGGGCTCTGCCTCGGACCCTGCTGGGGGACTGTGTCCTCCAGACCCCCTGCTGAATTTTCAGATAATTTCCCCAACCCCAAATCACATCCCTGGTTCGTGTTGGAATTCTGAGCTTTCGGTATTGTTTTCAGCGGAGTTATGAGATTTTTATCAAAGGATCAGGAGTCATCAGTGCTAGAAATAGCACTCTCCTTTCAACCCAATGTCTTTTTTTTTCGGCATTCAAAATGTTTTTGTTGCATGCAGAAATGTAATTTTGTTTTCTCTGCAGGAGTTCCCTGATTTCATAAATGCAACACATTATAGTTTGTTTATACATAGCATAAAGGGAAAAAAAAGTTATATGCAGTGTTATTTCATTTTAAGTGTCAAAAGGGTTTTTGTGGCTCCCAGTGTTTTCTTTTCTGTGGGAAACGGGTCCAAATGGCTCTTTGAGTGGTAAAGGTTGCTGACCTCTGATCTAACGGATGCTTAATCAAACAAATGAGCAGCCACTCGCTCCTCTGCGAGGGTCAAAACCCAACAGATTTTTTTAAACCCCAATATGAAGAATTGTGATTATATACAAGCAGATAATAAAACTGGGACTGTACAACTTGCTTATGGCTGTACAGATTTAAAATACAACCCTCAGCCTGAGTTCATGCCAAGCTGTTGTGCATCACGGAGCTCCTTCCAGCCGTGGTTCTTCTGCCTCTAATGCCACTTTTGTGGTTGCCACACAACACTGTCATATTATTTTTCACTTCTCATAATACTGTCAATTTCCACATCAGAGAAGTCTTATGTTCCACCGTGTCATAAATTCTGTGGGCAAGGCGTGGTATGTAAATTAGGATCATTTCAATCCCCCAGATTTATCAATGAGTGATCATCATACAATGAGACTGACTAGATACACACTGTTTTATAAATGCCACATAGACCTTGGTGTACAATAATTTCTACATCCAAACTGTGCCAAATTCTATGCACTTCTGATCAATGAGGGCTATTGTGTTTATAATCATTTCTGCATGAATTCAGCATAGTATTTTAAACAGTGCAACTCGTTTGTTTTGGAGTGCTGTGTCATGCAGTCCCTCCAGGATTTCACGGCATGTTTTTATGATTGTTGTGGCCCAAAAAGCCTGAATTTGCTGGAGCTTTTTTAAAAAGTTACGATAAAAGTTGCGATGTTTTGAGAGTTTTTTGCACTAAAAGTTGTGAAAAGAAGACTTCCGGTTATGGCTGCCACGTAAGACGGACGTGTCTCGCTCTGCTCTGCTCCTGGAAAAAAAAAATCGGCAAATAACTCTCTCATTTGGGACAGAACGTATCCCAGCATTTGGGCGAGGATATGTCGGCGAAGCCTAAGGCTGGAAAACCAGGAAAAGGAAAAAGCGAGCCGCCGAAACAGTCCAAATTAACGGACTTTCAGGTCTGTGACGCAGCAAACAAAACTCCATATATGGCGGAGGAGGCTGGCAACGCTGCGATTTCTGCGGGGAATGGCGCAGATGCGCTGATGGCAGCCATGAGTTCAATGAGAGCGGACTTTTCCTCTAGATTTGATGGGATTATGACAGCGTTGGAAGGAATAAGAAAGGAATTGGGTGACTGTGTAGAACGAACGGCGCAGATGGAGCTCCGTCTCGCTAGTGCTGAAGATGACGTCACCCGTCTTCAATTAAAGGTGCGCACTTTGGAAAAAAAAAATAAATCTCTGGAAGATAATACTTTGGATTTGGAATCTCGGTCGAGACAGAATAATTTGAGGCTGGTGGGTCTTCCAGAGGAATCAGAAGGTCGGGACGTATGTTCCTTTCTGGAAAAGTGGATTCCGGAGGTGCTGGGCAGCGAGGAGTTGCAATCAGCAGTGGTTCTGGAAAAAGCACATCGTATTGGCCCACGGAGAGATAAGGGACCGCCGAGGACCTTAATTATGAAGTTTCTTAGCAACAGAGACAGGATGAAGATCTTCAACGCTGCACGTGCTAAAGGAGAGATTAAACACCAGGACCAGCAGGTGCGGTTCTACCCAGATTTGGCCACAGGAATCCAGCAATTGAGGAAGCAGTTTGATCCCGCACGTAAGGAGCTGCGCAACCTTGGGATTCGTCATGGTGTAATCTATCCTGCGAGACTGCTGACCACGTATGAGGGCAGAACCCACATCTTCAAGACCCCAGAGGAGGCGCAGGAGTTCATCAAGAAGATCAAAGAAGAAGAAGAGACTGGTGGGAGCTAAGCATGAACAAAATATAAGGTAGAATAATTAAGCATTTGCACAGGCATCTGACTGACTTGAAGTAAATAGTAAGTTTACAAAATATAGATTGTATTATATATTAAAAAAACAAAACAAAAACAAAACAAACAAACTAAACAAAAAAAAAACTATGATGTACAAAGTTGTTAAAAATTTTGGAGTTAAGTTGGAAAACTACAGAGGAGAGTTAATGTTACGTCATTAAAAGCAGTAGAGTTAGGGTGATTGGGAGGATGAAGAAGGAGTGGCTTAGGCTGTTCCCCGTCGGTGTGGAACAGTCGATGGCTATATCGGGAGACAGAATTTTTCTTTTGATTTTGGGGGGTTTGCCACAAGTGTGGGAAGGGGAAATTTGTTTGTGTGTAGTTTGTAGGATGAATGTTCAACCACTCATGTTTTTGCTTCTCTGTATGAGCATGTTTACACTGCAAGGTAATCCTAAACTCTCTATTGATCATGGACCAAAGTGTTAATCTTAATTTAACTTCATGGAATTGCAGAGGTCTACAAAATTTAAAAAAACTTAAACAAGTTATGAATAAAATAAAGGACATGGGTTCAAGAATTGTGTTTTTACAAGAAACTCATCTGATAGAGGAGGATGTTAAAAGAATTAGGAGTAGATGGCAGGGAAGTGTATTCACCTCTTCATTTTCATCCCGAGCCAGGGGAGTTATGACTCTCATACATAAATCAGTTCCTTTTCAAGTGAAAAATGTAATTGGAGACAAATTTGGAAGATATGTAATCATTCAAGGTTCTTTGCTATTAGAAAATATAAATCTTGTGAACTTATATGGTCCCAATATAGATGATCAGAAGTTCTTTGCTAATTTATTTCTCATCTTATCATCACTTACAGGGCAACATATAATAGCAGGGGATTTTAATTGTACATTGAATCCAGGTGTGGATAGATCAACAGGACTGGATTGTACGCACATTGGATGTAGGATGACTATTAATCATTTTATGAAAGAATTGAGATTGTTAGATATATGGAGAGAAATGAAACCACAAGTTAAAGCCTATTCTTGTTATTCCAGTACCTACAAGACATTCTCACGTATTGATTATTTTTTGATTTCCACAGAATTAAGGTCCAAGATTCAAAACTGCTTTTATGATAACATCGTGATCTCTGATCATGCACCCTGTTGTCTAATATATGTAGATAAAAAATTGACAAAGGAATCAGGTAGATGGCAATTTCAGCATAAATGGCTTCAGGATGAGGAATTTGTCAAGTATATAGAAAAACAGATAGACGAGTTCTTTGACATCAATACTACACAAACATCAGCATGTGTAAAGTGGGAGGCTTTCAAAGCTTTTATTAGGGGACATATTATTAGTTATACAGGATCAAAATCTAAGAAGACTCGAGAGGAGAGAGCTAAATTGGAACATAAAATAAAAAATCTTCAGGAAAAAGTGTATGCAGGAAGTGACCCAAGGTTGGAGAATGAATTACTGATTTTGAGAGCTGAATACGACAAAAAATCAGCGAATAGAGCTGCCTCGAGTCTTCTAAGATTGAAACAATCTTTTTATGAACAAGGTGAAAAATCAGGAAAATTATTAGCATGGCAGATTAAACAATTGGAAATTAAAACACCAATTACCAGTATTATAAGTAATGGACAGGTAGTTATAGATCCTTTAGAAATTAATAGAGCCTTTAGAGATTACTATGAAAAATTATATGATACCAAAAATGAACCTGATTTAACAAAACTAAATGGGTTTTTGAACGAACTATCTATACCGTGTATTCCAAATGAAAACAGGGAGATATTGGAGTCTAAAATTAGTCAAGAAGAAGTTGGGCTAGCCATTGATAATATGAAATCAGGAAAAAGTGCAGGACCAGATGGTCTTCCAGTTGACCTTTATAAAAAATTTAAGAATAAATTAATAAAACCTTTTTTGGAAATGGTTTTAGAAGCATTTCAAAATAATAATTTACCATCATACATAAATAATGCCTTAATTATACTGCTGCCAAAACCAGGTAAGCCCTCTAATAAATGTGAAAATATGAGACCAATAAGCCTATTAAACGCCGACCTTAAGATAATCTGTAAAATTTTAGCAAGACGAATACAAGAAATTTTACCAAATATTATTAATCGAGATCAGAATGGCTTTATAAAGGGTAGACAAGGCTTCCATAATGTAAGAAGACTATTTAATATTATTTATTTTAATAAAGAAGCACCGGATACAGCTCTCCTATCATTGGACGCCGAAAAGGCCTTTGATAGAGTTGAATGGCCCTTTCTTTTTGAAGTCCTACAAAGGTTTGGACTTGGAAATAATTTCATAAAATGGGTTCAAATAATATACAATAATGCTACAGCAGAAATCCTAACAAATAACAATATTTCAAAACCAATAAAAATCAATAGAGGATGTCGACAAGGCTGTCCACTTTCACCTTTACTGTTTACTATGGCAATTGAACCTTTAGCGATAGCGATAGCGATACGTTTACATTCACAAATATATGGAATTAAAGTTGGACCAACAGAACATAAAATCTCCCTGTACGCCGATGATATAATTTTGTTTATGTCGAATCTAAAAAAATCAATTCCAACCTTGTTGAATTTAATAAAGAATTTTGGGGAAATATCAGGATATAAAATAAATAAAACTAAATCTTCAATATTAATGCTAAATGAGACCCAGAGAAATTACCCAGCCCCTGAGGTAAATCAATTCAATGTTGTAAATCAGTTTAAATATTTAGGAATCCAAATTATGCCTAAGCTAGAATCAGTCGCCAGTGTCAACTATGAAGCCTTAATGTCAGATATCAGTGAGTTAACTCAGAGATGGATGTCACTACCAATGTCGATGATCGGGAGAATCAATATACTTAAAAGTAATATTTTACCTAAAATACTTTATTTATTTCAATACATTCCCTTATCACCACCTTTAGATCTATTCTCAAGAATAAAAAAAAAGTTAGTGGAATTTATATGGAGCAACAGGAGGGCTAGATTACGTTTGTCTTTATTATATTTACCATTTGATCGTGGAGGTCTGAAATGTCCAAATTTTATGTTGTATTATTGGTCGGCACAACTGAGGTCTATGACATATTATTTTTCATCAAATGATCTCCCTCACTGGACTGAAATGGAATCATACAATTTACCTTTACCTCTTCCCATATTCATATACTCAGATTCGGCAAAAAAATTACAAAAACAAGTTAAAAATCCATTTGTAAAGCATATGATCAAAATATGGTGTGAAGCTAAAAACTATTTAAAAGAACCACAGTTATTGTCACAATTTAGTCCAATATGGGGTAATCAATATTTTAAACCAGGGAGAGCGGACGCTGTATTTAAAGTATGGAATTTAAAAGGGATACAAAAGATTCAGGATTTATATTTGCCATGTGCAGACAACATAATGTCTTTTGAAGAGCTGAGGATCAAATTTAATCTCAATAGAACACATTTTTTTAAATATCTTCAACTTAGAAACTTTATTCGATCAAATCAAAATAAAGCTCTCACTCGACCTATTTATTCATCCTTGGAAAAAATGATGATGAAAGATAGTAAAAGAAAGGGTATTATTTCAGAGTTTTATAACTCATTGACACTATCTTCAAGTGAAAATTCACTGAAAAGATTAAACTACTGGAAAGAAGATCTGCAAATTGAAATTTCAGAGGAACAATGGGAATTGGCTTGTACAGAAGCTCAAACCAAATCAATAAATGCACGCCTTAAATTGATACATTTCAAATGGTTAATGCGGATGTATGTTACACCAGAGGAGTTAAATAGATATAACAAAAATATACCAGATACATGCACAAAATGCATGGAAAGTAAAGGAACCCTATTTCATTGTTTATGGGAATGTAGATTAATAAGAATGTTTTGGGAAGAGGTGAGGGTAACAATTGAAAAAATAATCTCAAAACAAATCATATTGAATCCTAAACTGTTTTTGTTGGGTCTGTACCCAGAAAAGCATAATTTTAATAAAAGTGAAAGAACATTCATAGACCTCAGTTTGCTTAATGCCAAAAAATGTATTGCACTATTATGGAAAAAGACTTATAGACCAGATGTGACTCAGTGGTTAAGACAGATGTTAACAAACCTTCCATTAGAAAGAATAACATATATACTAAAATCAAAGGAAATTGTGTTTGAGAATATATGGAGACCTTTTATTGATTATGTAAAAAATTTAAACATAACTCTTGAAGAAGAAGGTGAATGATGTGTGTGGACCTTGTAAATTCCAAACTGGTGAACATAATATGTATACTTATGTATTGGATTGTCTAGACTAAACAGAGGAGCATTGTTGAAGATTTGATTTCGTTGGTGGTTGTTGGTGTTTTTAGTGCATTTTTTTTTTTTTTTTGTAGTACTTTAGTGTTAGTGTTTGATTGTTTGTATCATGTTTGTTAAAAAAAAAAAAAAGGTTCAATAAAGATATTGTGGAAAAAAAAAAAAGTTGTGAAAAGAATTACAAATTTTAAAGTATAACTGAACCCACCCTTTTGTGCAAAAAGTAGAATAGCGGATTAATTCCTTATTACCTATTGTATTTTTCAACACATAAAAGAAATTTTTAGGCCATGCGATGGCCAAGCTATAAGCCGATAAACTTTTGCCTCTGGCTGGCAGTGCCAAACAAACCGGAAGTAGTGCAGACGACGCAGCGTGACGTCACGAGTGTGACCCTTAGCAAAACAACAATGGCAGATGATAGCAGTTCCAGCAGTCAAGAACACCAGAGTTTTCAGAGTGAAGAGGCATTCAGGATCGGTGACGAGACAGAGGAGGATGCAGGAGTGTCAAGTGAACAGGAAGAGAGCGAGGGAGGCATCGAACCGTACAGATTCGAGCCAGAATTGTCGGGGGATTCCGGCACCGACTCAGAGTCAGACCGCAGCAGTGATGGGGAGGAGAGTCGCTTATTGAATACAGAATGGTGAGTCTTTACTTCTCTACTTTGGCATGTTTGGGGTGTCAGGATAAGGAAAATTAAGTCTGGACTGCAGACGATTTTTGTGTTTCAATAACAATAATTCCAGTAGAAAAGGGACAATGCGGTCTGAGGGTGGTGCCAATGGTCTGATGCAATCAGTGCAGTGACCAGCTGGTGACCATGCAATGCATCGCTTCCCGGTCACTTTTTTTTTTTTTTTTTTGTTACTTATTTGTACCCGTAGGTAGATTCGGTTTGCAGTCTGGTGACAAGCCACCGGCCGCTGATTGCTGCGTGCGCGAGCGCCCTAAACCTACATGTTTTTGGTATGCGGGAGGAAACCGGAGAAATCCCGGAGAAAACCCACGCAACACGGGGAAAACATGCAAACTCCACACAGCTCACTGTTGGTCGGGGGCTGGGATCGAACCCACGATCTCATGATCCCCGCGATCCCCCGGCCGAGGGTAAACTGTGCTGCCACAGTGCTAAACCACTGCACCACAGTGCTAAACCACTGCGCCACCGTGCAGCTTTTCCTCCCCCTTTCTTTTCTTTCGTCGCCATGACAGCTTTCCTTGGCCACTGAACAGATCTTCCCAGGTGTTGGAAGTGTTTTGTAGTCGACTATCACGACAAAATGCACCAAAAACAACCAGTGTCGACATGCTCGCAATGGTAAACATTGAGGACTCGGCCCAATTCGTGACGTCACGCGGAACTCCAGCTGCACTTCCCGATAATCGGCGGATTCGTCGGATTTTTCAGGGCGGGAAATTCAAAATTGCGATTTTCTCCAAGATTCCGGGATTGGTGGAGGGGGTGCCAATGATAAATTATCTTTATAATTGTATGTACTCTCACCCAGTGCCGTTCAATGCCGTTCACTTCAGTTCTACTTTAAAGCAGATGCTTTTTTCCATAGTTTACTGCAATGATATTCTATACAACACCACAAGAAAAGCACAGGATTGTCAAAAATTTGCTATTAAACAGTGATTTCTAAGCAAAAACTTCTATTCGACAGAAAAACTCTTGTGCACCAGCAAATACATACTTTAACATAATTAAGTGAGAATGAAGTAGCTACTCATAAATTTGTGATAAAAATTATCAAGACTGTTGGCTACTTTTGCTGAGAACTTGAACTAAAAAGAATGAATACAATAAGCATCCATTTTAACAGCTAAATTGCACTGAATGCATGTTAAAGTGTATAGATTTGGAAATTATGGCAGCACCTTCATTTGAAAACTCCCTAACCGCAGCAGTCCCCAACCTCTCAGTAACGAATGCAGAGAAAAAAATAATTTATTCTGTTGCTCTGTATTGTCTGTCGAAAGTCTGTGTTTTTCTGACAGAATAACTATATATTCTCTCTCTCTTTCTGTGCCTGACTCCTAACTGTGTCTATCTGCTGCACGTCTTGAGACACACCTGTCTCATCAGATACTCATCTTTTCTTTATCGGGACTCGTACTGGGAGGGGGGACTCTCCTTGGGGGTTTGCCCGGGGCGCGCGTTGGTCCGTGTCCAGACCGGAAATTTCAATTCAATTCATTTCAACTTTATTTATATAGCACCATTTCACAACAACAGTCATCTCATAGCACTATCAACTGTAGGGGAACCCCCACAGTTGCAGAAAGACCCCAGCAATCAGGCGATCCCCTGTGAGCAAGCACTTGGCGACGGTGGAGAGGAAAAACTCCCTTTTAACAGGAAGAAACCTCCAGCAGAACCAGGCTCAGGGAGGGGCAGTCATCTGCTGCGATTGGCTGGGGGGTGAGGGGATACAGAAGATGAAAAGAACAGACATGTAGAGAGCAAACAGCACGATGGGGACTCAATCTATGGGAGAGAACAAACAAATGTTAATGACCAGCAAAAAAAATGTTTCATTGAGAGTCAGGAAAGGAGTGAGGCCCAGTGCATTACTGGAGGTCCCCCGGCTGACTAAACCTATTAGCAGCATAACTAAGGGAGGGTTCAGAAACACATGATCCCTCCCTAATTGTAGGCTATATCAAAAAGGTAGGTTTTAGCCCTATTCTTAAAAACAGAGATCGAGTCTGACTCCCAAATCCAGATTGGCAGCTGGTTCCACAGGAGAGGAGCTTGATAACTGAAGGCTCTGCCTCCCATTGTACTTTTGGAGATTCTAGGTATTACAAGTAATCCTGCATTTTGGGAGCGTAGTGCTCTGTTAGGATAATACGGTAGTATCAGATCTTTTAAATAAAAAGGAGCCTGATTGTTTAGAGCTTTCTAAGTAAGAAGAAGGATTTTAAACTTAATTCTAAACTCTATGGGAAGCCAATGAAGGGAGGCCAGAACCGGAGAGATATGATCTCTCTTTCTAGTACCTGTTAAAACTCTTGCTGCAGCATTTTGGATCAGCTGAAGACTTTTTAAAGATGTTTTAGGACAGCCTGATAATAAAGAATTACAATAATCTAATCTTGAGCTAACAAAAGCGTGGATCAGTTTCTCAGCATCACTCTGAGACAAGATGCTCCTAATCTTGGCAATATTATGCAAATGATAGAAGGCAGTCTTAGAAGCAAATTTAATATGTGAATTGAAGGACAAATCTTGATCAAAAATAATTCCAAGGTTCCTCACAGAGCTATTAAGAGAAAGAGTAACCGCATCCAAACTGAAAGTTTGATTTGGAAAGGAATTTCTAAGGTTTTTTGGACCAACAAGAATAACTTCAGTCTTATCTGAATTTAATAGCAGGAAATTACAAGTCATCCAAGCTTTGATTTCCTTAAGACAGGCTTCTAACTTGGTTAATTGATTACTATCATCTGGCTTCATTGACAGGTATAATTGTGTGTCATCTGCATAACAATGAAAATGTATACAGTGCTTTCTAATAATGTTGCCTAACGGAAGCATATATAAACTAAAAAGAGTAGGGCCTAGCACAGATCCCTGTGGAACTCCATGACTAAGCTTTGAGTTGAAAGAAAACTCATTATTTACATGAACAAACTGGAACCTATCAGATAAATAAGATCTAAACCACTGCAAGGAAGTTCCATTAAGTCCAACATAGTGTTCTAATCTATCAAGTAGAATATTATGATCGATAGTATCAAAAGCTGCACTAAGGTCTAAAAGGACAAGTACAGAAACCAGTCCTTTATCAGATGCGATGAGGAGGTCGTTAGTGACCTTTGCTAAGGCTGTTTCAGTACTATGATGGATTCTAAACCCTGATTGAAACTCTTCAAGTAAACCATTTCCCTGCAGGTGGTCAAATAATTGCGTAGCAACAACTCTTTCTAAGATTTTTGAAATGAAAGGGAGATTAGAGATTGGTCTATAGTTAGCTAAAGCTCCTGGATCTAGCGTTGGCTTTTTGAGTAAGGGTTTAATTACAGCTGTTTTAAAAACCTGCGGTACATGGCCTAAAGTTAATGAAGAATTGATTATATGAAGAATAAAGCTACCAATAAGTGGGAAGACTTCTTTAAATAACCTGGTAGGAATAGGGTCTAAAAGACAAGTTGAAGGTTTGGATGAGGAAACTATTTTGTCTAACTCACAAAGGTCGATTGGAGTAAACTCATCAAGACAGACATCAATAGAAGGAGTTGTAGTAGTTACAGTATTTAAGTTAACTGTGGGAAGAATCTGATTGATTTTATCTCTGATGGATGAAATTTTATTATTGAAAAAGTTCATAAAGCCCTGACTAGTAAGCTCTAAGGGAATGCTAGGATTGACAGAGTCCTGACTCTTTGTCAACCTGGCTACAGTGCTGAAAAGAAACCTGGGATTATTCTTGTTCTCTTCTATTAATGCAGAGTAATAACTCATTCTAGCTTTTCTAAGAGATTTTTTATAAATTAAAAGATGATTTCTCCAAGCTAAATAGATTTCATCTAAATTAGTGGAGCGCCATTTTCTTTCTAATTGACAAGTTCTCTGTTTTAAGCTACGAGTTTCTGTGTTGAACCAAGGAGTTAGAAATCTCTGATTAGACTTTTTCTTTTTTAAGGGGGCCACCAAGTCTAGAGTCTGATGCAGAGAAGCTGTAACACTATCCACCATGTTATCAATTACAGAAGGAGTAAGCTGTCTATAGCTTATTTCCGTTGTGTTGACACATGGCATAGAGGAAACAATCTGCATAAATTTGGTAACAGCATCATCTGAGAGGCATCTACTGTAATAATATTTTTCTTTAGGAGCCAAATAGTCAGAAATAGTAAAATCAAAGGTTAACAGACAATGGTCTGACAGTACAGGGTTATGAGGAGACACTACAAGATTTTCTATTTCTATGCCATATGTCAGAACAAGGTCCAATGTATGGTGGAGGTAATGAGTAGAATTTCCTACTTTCTGAGAAAACCCAGTCGAGTCTAATAATGAATTAAATGCCACATTAAGGCAGTCACTATCTACATCCACATGTATATTAAAGTCCCCTACTATAATTATTCTATCAGATTTCAGCACTAAATCAGCTAAGAAATCAGCAAATTCGGATAAAAATTCTGAGTAGGTTGATGGGGGACGATAAACTATGGCAAATAAAATTGGGTTTAACCTAAAATTGCTAAAGTGCCCAATACTGAGGACCAGGCCCTCAAAGGAATTATAACATGTTTTTTGCTTTACATTAACTAGTAATTTGGAATGGTAAATTGTTGCTACTCCTCCTCCACGACCAGAACTTCTGGGATTTTGACAGTTTAAATAACCAGAGGGAGTTGATTCATTTAAACCAACATAATCCTCTTGCCCTAACCAAGTCTCTGTAAGGGAAATTAAATCAATCTGATGATCAATTAACAGATCATGGACTGACAGAGACTTGGGAGTTAGAGACCTAATATTTAATAAACCACATTTTTTTTTAAATTATGAGGAGGAACAGAGGCTAAATCATTCAATTTAGAGGCTTTATGTTTAATTTGAGTTTTACCAATATTTTTCTTAATCTCTTTGGGATGCTTATATATTATATTTTTATTTACTTTGAAGGGAGCAGACAATGATTCTCTGATGGGGAAGACAGGGGCTAAGCTGAGGGGTGGCGGATGAAGAGGAGCTGCAGAGAGGCGTGTAAGACTGCGACTCTGCTTCCTGGTCCCAACTCTGAGTAGTCAATGTTTTGGAAATTTGGATAAAAAAGATGCCAGATTGTTAGATAAATGAGAAGCACCATCCAAAGTGGGATGAATGCTGTCTCGTCTCATAAGACCAGGTTTTCCCCAAAAAGAGCTCCAATTGTCAATGTAGCCCACGTCATTTGCAGGACACCACACAGACAGCCAGCGGTTCAAGGATGACGAGCGGCTAAACATGTCATCACTGGTCAGATTGGGGAGGGGCCCAGAGAATACTACAGTGGCAGACATCGTTTTTGCAAAGTCACACACCAATTCTACATTAAAGGGTACCTGTGGTGGTCGTCTAAACGCATTCAACTTGAAAACATTAGGCAAAGTATTCGTTATTTGGTTAAATAATTATTGCCAGCCATATACCACCAGAGAAATATGCAAATACGACCGCAGGCATGGCCAGCCAATAGTAGTAGATTAGTTTATTTGACAGGGACAGTGCAATAAACATAGACAATTAATCAAAGACAATCAATCTGATGTGTTGCACATAGAGTGTATAGCTATTAGCTAATTTGCAACTCTTGTCCCTGGATGGGCTTTAGAAAAAAGAATCAAGATAAAAAATATACACAATAACCACATACATCAATGCAGAAAAATTATAAATACACAATTATAAATATTATAAATATTATAAATACACAAATATAACAGCCTGACTCACATTTAACATAAATATTATAAATACACAAATATAACAGCCTGACTCACATTTAACACATATAACATAACTCACATTTGCCTATTTCAGGCCTTCCTCCCTCCGTCACTCACTATAAACAAACACATTTATTCCTTCCCTTCATTCACTCTCACTTTGCAGACAATTAATTCATACATGAGTACATTCTTGTTTATTTTTCAGCCAGTTTTTAACATTTTTAGTGAATGTTTTAAAGTCCGTTATTATTTTAATTTCATTTGGCATTGTGTTCCAGATGTGACTGCCCTTTATAGAGAAAGCTGTTTGTCCAAATGTGGTTCTGCGGTGGAATATTTTACAGTTATTGTTAACAGAGCTCCTGGTGGCTCTGCTGCTGTCCTGTCTTTGGACGAAACCAGCAAGTGGCTCGGGTGCTGATTTATGGAAACATTTGAAAATTAATTTCAGAAGACAGAGGTCAATGAAGCTCTCAAAACTCAATAGGTTGTATTTTTTTAAAACATTACAGTGATGCCACCTAATGGGCTTTTTGTCCAAGATTTTTAGGGTTTGATTATATAATGAACCTATATGTCTTATTGTGGAAGGGGCTGCTTGAGCCCAGACTGTCAAACAGTATGATATATGAGAAAAAACCATAGAATGCATATACAGTGCAGCTGCTTCGTAAGGTATGTAATATCTAATTAATTTAAAGCAGTTCAGATTTTTTTTTACTGTTTTTGAAATTTTCTTTATATGAAGATTAAATTTGAGTTGAGGATCTAGTACAATGCCAAGGTATTTGAATTCTGTAGCTAAACTGATGTCATGATCATGTATATTAACTTTAAAATGTTGCAGGTTACATTTTTTGATTGAAAAGCACATTGAGACTGTTTTCTGAAGGTTCAGCAATAGATGGTTCTTGAGGAGCCACTCTTGAACATCAACCATACTTGTAGACAGTACATCTGCAGCCTGTGCTGGAGTCTTGGCAGCTGTGTAAATAACTGCATCATCTGCATAAAGTTGGCATGTTGCAGCTGAGCAGTGTAACGGCAAGTCATTAATAAAAATGCTGAAAAGTAAAGGACCAAGAATGGACCCTTGTGGGATACCCATGCGGTTGTTTAAAAATGAGGATTTATCCTGGTGAACTTTTACACACTGTTCTCTATTCTGGAGATAAGATGCAAACCATTCTAATGTATTTGGGGAGAAGTTAAAAGATACCATTTTGGATAAAAGCAAACTGTGGTTTACAGTATCGAAAGCCTTTTTGAGATCTAGAAAAACAGCTCCTACCACATTACCCCTGTCCAAGGACTGTTTGACGTTTTCAATAAGGCAACAATTTGCTGTTTCTGTTGAGTATCCTGGTCTAAAACCAAATTGATGTGGATGAAGAAGTTGACTGTCTTGTAAGTAGTCTATCAGCTGTGTAGCTACAACTTTTTCAAGAACCTTAGATAGGACTGGTAAGATAGAGATTGGGCGGTAATTGCATATATCGTCTTTACTGCCTGATTTATGAACTGGTATGACGACAGCTTTTTTCCAGCCAGATGGAAATGTACTAGACCTAATGGAGAGATTAATGAGATGAGTCAGTGGTTTGATTAATATTTTGCTGTGCATTTTGAGAAAGGAGGTGCTCATATTGTAGATATCATTAGTTTTTGAGTTTGACAGTGTTTTAACAATACCAGCAATTAACTTCTCATTTACCTCATCGATGTGAAAAGTATCTGTTGGAAGTATGGAATTTGTGTTGTTGAGCACATTTGGCAGCACAAAAATTTTTGTTAAGTCTTCCACAGAGCCCACAAAGTGTGAATTAAATTCATTTGCCAAAGTAGCCTTGTCACTGACGGTCTTGCCATTGATTCTAAGTTCCTTTACCCCCTTCTGATCGTTTTTTTTATTAGTTAAGTTATTTAAATGCCTCCATAGGGAACTGTTGTTACCCTTTGCATGATCTATCAGTTTATTGTAATAAGATATTTTTGATTTTCGCAGCTCATGTACCACTTTATTTCTTAAACTTTTGTACACAAGGTGATCATTTTGTAGTTTGGAGGTTAGTGATGTTTTCAGTGCATAGTCTCGCCTCTTCATAAGTTTTCTTATTTCATTATTTAACCATGGTAGGCTAATCTTCTGTTGTCTACTTTTAATTTGCTTTGAAAATTTTTCTATAGACTTTGTGATTGTTGCAGTTATAAAATTACAACAATCATCTACTTCACATGTTGACATGAGCTGCTCCCAATTTTGATTCTCTAAGTAATGTTCAAACTCCTCATTTTTTGATTTGGGGATAATAAAATTTGATTTGTCAATATCGACTCCCCCAAAATACTGTAGTCGCTTTTTAGTAAGTTTCCTGACAGCAAGAACCATGTTATGATCTGAGAGACCAGTTACAAGATTATAGGTTCTGGTTATTCGTTCTGGTTTATTAGTAAATACCACGTCAATAAGTGTTCTGGATTGTTTGGTTATCCTGGTGGGTCCTTTGATGATTTGCTGGTAATTAAATTTAGTCATGAGGCTTTTCAGTTTTTGTTTGTCTTTTTTATCAGACCAGTTGATATTAAAGTCACCATGAATTATTGTTTCTCTGTTCTTCTCAAGTTGTTTAACCAGATCACTTAATTCATTATAAAAGGAAGAGTTGTGTGACGGTGGGTTGTACACTACTGCAATGTTGAAATTCATTACCGGAGAGAGACATACATTAACAGCTAAACATTCAAGTGAAGTATTCAAATCAACCAGTTGACATTTATATTTCTCTTTGATGTAAATTAAAACACCTCCTCCCCTCCCTACCTGCCTGTCTTTTCTAAAACACTGGTAGCCCACAATATCGATCATATTAGTGTCTATGTTACTGTGTAGCCAGCTTTCTGAGAGACAAAGGTAGTCCAGATTTGAGTCCAACAGCAACACCGAAATCTCATCTCTTTTGGGGATTATGCTCCGTATGTTTAAATGACCGCCGAGGATCCCCTTTGGTTTAGCCTTGGTGTCCCAAAGAACTCGTGCATGATTAACAGTTTGGAAAAATAAATGTTATTTTTGCTTTTGTACAGCTCGGTTTTGTGCTAACCCAGTGGTCTGCTGTTTAATAGTGGCAGGTCCAGGGTTAAGGTGAATATCTCCTGCCAGAAGTAGCAGAACTAACAGAACTTTAATTGTATATCCTCTGCCATATTGTGATTTTTGCTTAACAGCCATGTTTGCCTTAATTTGGAAGTTTTTGCTCAGGGCTTTTAAAGACCACATAGAGTGTAGGGTGAGATGTCCAAGCCCAAATCCATACAGATAAAACTTTTTAACTTCACCTTTGGTTGAGTTTGTCGGAAAATCCTTCTTGTTGCAGGTCCAGACACACAAAGACAAAACAAAGAGGAAGTAGAGAAGTAGAGAAGGCTTATTAGTGGTGCCCATCAGCCCACTTTTTAATCCGGTGGCAGCCATCTTCAGTCTTTCTTGGAAAGAAGGAAAAGGAAAATCTGTGGATAGTAAAATAAATTCTGCTTATATCGCCAGAATCTGATCCGATCGTCCTCGAATCCAGCTGGGCCTCAGCTAGCCAACTAGCCCCTTCCGTTGCTGGTCTCGTTGCTCATAGTCGCCGTAACTGGTCTCCCGTCCCGCTCCTCCAACCGAGTCTCGTCACACACCGCCGCTGCCACCGAGCTCCGCTGAGGTCACGGTAAATCCTCCGCTAGGCACCGCCACCTACCATCGTCTGCCTGGGTGAAATCTCTGCTGAGCCCCGTCAACAAATAGCCGCTTGCCTGGTAGTATCTCCGCTGGGCCTCGCAGCTGGGCTTCGATTCAGGCTGGTGTAAGGTGGAATGACTGGCGCCAGCATTAAGCTAACTAGCGTTAGCTTAGCAATCGCTTCGGGTAGTCTCGTCGCACACCGCCGCTGCAGTCACGGTCTGAAAACTCTGAAAACTCTGCGCGCAGCCATGACACATGCGGATGTGACGTCATTACGTTGATACTGAAAAGTCAATACTCCGTCTGTATGAGCGACTAGGGTGCTGTTGTGAGTGTTTTTATTCTATTATGGCTGAATTGTCGGACTCTTGAGGAAGAATTCGTCCAACATGGCTACAGGTTTGAGCCAGAAAGGTCTTCTGAGGGTGAAAGTGACGAAGTGGTCCTCACACACAACGCAATTTCGTCTGAAAGGATTCGTCTGTGCCCTGTTCCGAGATTGCGCAATCACTTTTCTGCTACGATCTTCTGACAAGGTGAGCTGGGTTTGGGTACACAAAAGAAGTGTTTATCTTTGTTTTTTCGCTTATTATTGAGACATCCAAAGGCTTTACATTCCGCCATGTTGCATTATCCATATCGCATTGTATGTTTTTGTTGTTACAAGAGCGTTGAGTGTCTGCTGCTCTGTAGAATCATCTGCCGTGTTGCGGCCGTTACGAGCTCAGATCAGACGAGACGACCCGCTGAATTTTAGCATTTATTTATTTATTTTCTACTCGTTTTAGTTCTGCATTTAATATGAACCCTGAGTTTGAAATAAACGTTTGAATTTGAATTTGAATATCCCGAAAGCCACTGCTCATCCGGGCACTCCAGGCTCAGCCAATATTGATCCAGATCGCGGTATCCACGCTACTACGTCACAGGAAGCGTCCTGGCAGGCCATGTAGCTGCCAGTATAGCTGCACCCATGTTTTGCTGACATAGCTGAACCAGCACATCAGCAATGGATTTATATCACATTGCTTTGAACTTGAACTTAAACTTGAACTAGAACGTGAGACAGGGGCTCAATATAATATCTTTTTTTTCACGACCACCACAGGTACGCTTTAAGTTTCGTGACTTCCGACTGCCGGAGACGGATGTCATTAATGCCAGCGTGAATAACAATTGTGGAGTATTTACAGTTACTTTTAGCCAGCATTTTCAAATTTGACTCGATGTCGCCTGCTCTGGCCCCAGGAATGCATTTGACTATGGCCGCTGGAGTCTCTAGGTTCACGTTTCTGACTACAGAGTCACCAATGATCAGAGTTTTTTCCTCAGCGGGTGTGTCGCTGAGCGGGGAAAAACGATTAGAAACGTGAACAGGTTGGTGGTGTACCGGGGCTTTGCGACTAGGCTTCCTTCTCACCATCACCCACCCAGTCTCCTCGCTGCTGAGGAGAGCTGGAGGACCGCTAACAGGGGGGCCTAAGCTAGCTAGCTCCACTGCAGCTAAGGGGCGTCCGTCAAGAGTAACTGGCGCAGACGGTGTTTCAATGCAGCGGAGCTGGGATTCCAAATCAGACAACCTTGCCTCGAGCGCCTCAAAAAGACAACATTTATTACATTTACCGTTATCACTAAAAGAGGCAGAGGTGTAGCTAAACATCTGACAAAGAGAGCACACCAGAGGAGGAGAGGAAGGAGAGCTAGTAGCCATCGCTACTGGCTAACCCAAAGCTCAGGAGAGTGAGGAGAGCAAACCACACAGACAGACAGCAAAACAGGAAGTGACGATACGGTACCACAAGGAAGTGACGATCAACTCCAGTTCTGTTTCATTGCCAAAGGTTTGCAAAGATTTGCAGCTTTAAATCTCATTGACAAGATGTAGTAATGATTTTACCTCTAAAGATGTATAAAATGTTCAGACAATGGCTGTAGTGTTAGATTTGCTCATTTGTTTGTGGTTTTACAGCATCTCCCGCATGCTCCCATGACGGGGTGCTTTTCAGGCAGGCAGGACGCGATCAAGACGGAGACATGGGGAGTTGTCCGCCGGTGAGCCAGGGGAGAGGGAGGAAGGGACGGTGTAGGAAAACTCACAGGTGAGTGTTTTTTTTTTTTTAAATCACACTCTTTTTTGCTGATGTATCCCATTAATACTCACTGTAAACACAGAAGTGAACGTGGTGCAGAGATGCATTTGAATGCTACTGAGGGACAAATTTGTTTGGCAAAATTGGCGGAAGTTGACAAGGATTGGTCAAAATTGTGGGAAAGATGCGGTGATTGGACAAAGTTGCAGGGTCACACAAAAGATGTGGTGAATCGGTTATTTCGCGTGAATTAGTGTGATCGCAACATCACAAAATCCTGGAGGAACTGGTCATGATCAAAACTGTCAAATGATTACATTAAGAAAAAAAAACCTCAGAACCAATGGGTTCTACTCCTCTAATGGAGGGTAGGACTAGCTACAGGAACAGATCCAACCAAAGTTCCTATCCCTTAAGTTTTACCCATAGTTCCTGCAAAGGAAACAAGGCAATTATTTGTAGGGTGAATTATGCCTACGTGCCTTATGTCAAATTTCCGATGTCCTGGCTCCAGAAGCAGAGGCTTCTCCAGGTATTTCTGAATAACATGGACCTGCCCCTGATTGTCAATATACTCCAGCAGCTCATTAGCATCATGGGATATCAATATACCAGCACCTGTTGAAATAAAATTGAAAACATCCACATCCAAAGCAGGGGTATGCATGATGACAATCCAGGCAGATAATGTGAAGGGTAAGCAACATACTAACTCCGATCTCACCTTTGGCTCCAGCAGAAGACTTGGCTATCCACACCGTACCCTCTCCATTCTCTTTTTTAGCATGATAGGAAGCCAAGAAAACTTCTCGCTCATCTGTTTTAGGATTGTTCTTCAGGTGGCTAATGCCATTAGTTGCTGGAGCCACTGGGGTATTGAGGTTCGTGGGATAGATGATGTAGGATTCTGGAAACCAGTTACAGGAATCAGCCAGCTCTGGGCTGGTCTTTATTAACCTAATGGCACAGAAGAAAACTGATCAGATTATTTATATTATTTGCAGTGTTACAAGCATGAATGATGGCAAGACAAAAGATTTTTTTTTATCCAACCAGACAGCTACGCACTTGACCAAAGATGCCTTTCTGCAAAGCTTGTCGGCCCCTCTGTAGTAGTTTACCAGCTGCACCAGTCCTGGTTCATGGCCTACAAAATCAAAGTCAAACTTTATATTCCAATCTACACTCAAGCAGCGAAGCTCTGCTTGAGCTGCTGCCTCCATGACCCAGACCTCCAGAAAAGCGGTAGAAAATGGATGGATGGACATCTACACTCTTCTACATTAAAAAAAAAAATAAATAAAAATAATTTTTTTCATTGTTTTTACAAGATGCAGTGAGATTTTTCTGTGCATAGAAAGATCATATTAACATAATAATAATACTTTAGACTTATATAGCACTTTTCAAGTCACTCAAAGACAATTTACATAGGGAAGGGGAAGTGTCAATGACTGAATGCAGTGTTGAAGAGATGGGTTTTAGTGATTTTTTTGAATGCTGGGAGTGACGGGGAGCTTCTGATGGTTATAGGGAATGAGTTTCAGAGGGTAGGAGTGGCAGTGGAGAAGGCCTCGTCTCCCCACGACTTGTACTTAGTCCGGAGGAGGGGGGCCGTAGAAGGCTGGCATCAGTAGAGCAGAGTGTGCGAGAGGGAATGTAATGATGGAGGAGCTCGGTAAGGTAGGGTGGGGCCAGGTTATTGAGGGCTTTGCAAGTCATGAGGAGGATTTTGAAATGAATTCTCTGGGGGATGGGGAGCCAGTGGGGCTTGTAGAGGATAGGGGTGATGTGGTCACGGATACGAGTGTGGGTGAGAAGGCGAGCAGCAGAGTTTTGCATGTATTGTAGCTTGATGAGGGTTTTTGATGGTAGACCATATAGGAGGCTGTTGCAATATTCAAGACGGGAGGTGATGAAGGTGTGGATGAGAGCTTCAGCAGCTGCTGGGGTGAGGATAGGACGGAGGTGGGTAATGTTCCTTAAATGGAAAAAGGTTGTTTTGGTGATGTGTTTAACATGTTTTTCAAAAGAAAGTGTCTGGTCAAAGATGGTGCCAAGGTTACGGATTTAGGGAGAGGAGGAAATTAGGGAGCCATCAGTGTTGAGGGTAAAGTTGTCGGTGGATGTGAGTAGAGACTGAGGACCAATGATAATGACTTCAGATTTGTCACAGTTCAGTTGTAGAAAATTGAATTGAAGCCATGATTTTATATCGGCAATGTAGTTTTTTTGTTGGCAGAATTCCCTTTTCACACAACACAAACATGGAAGGGCATGATGAACCCTAAACTTCAGCTGTAAATAATCAGGCTGTAATTAATACAGTTGTTATGCCATGGTTTATAGGGGTACCTTGGGTCCCAAAGTTTTCTGGGGAGATTAGCCAGATTAAGTTTGGGGAATGGTTATGGCAGATTGAAGCAATGTTGAGAGCTCTGGGCCTCAGTGATGATCAGAAGGCTGATTTTGTTATTGGGGCTTTGGAAGGTGACGCTAGGAGGGAAATTCTGCTGTTAGATCCCAACTTAAGAAGAAATGTTAGAAAAATTTTGTTCCACTTAAAAATGCTGTATGGTAAACAAACCCCCTTAGCTGAATTACGGATCCAATTTTTTTAAGTGTAGGCAGGGGGATGGAGAAAGTGTGGGGTCATTTATCCTGCGCCTACGAGAAGTGTTTGGCAGGTGGCGTGAGCAGGAACCTGATGGCTCAGCACAGGATGAAAATACAGCTTGTGATCAGTTAATATTGGGTCTGAGGGCTGGTGTTGTTCAACAGGAGTTGCAGCGGCTGGTGAGACGTGAGACGCGAATGACTTTCTCTGAGGCCTGTAATGAAGCTCGAGCATTGGAAGGAAAACATCTGGGCCAAGAGAAAGTATGGGCATCGAGGATAAATGCACCTGCACAGATTACACACAGGCCAGAAACCGATGATTGGAGAGAGAAGTTTAAGGCAGAAATACGTCATGAAGTGCAGGAACAAATTTCCATGCTTAGCCATACTGTGGTGGAGGAGATAAAACAGCTACTACCTGGCATGTGCCACAGTGGCCCACTGACTTCCTCTAGAGGGAATTTTACTTCTACCTCCCACCGTAGGCCAGCTTTCCAGTGGGATGAACGAGGTCATCCTATTTGCAGAGGCTGCAATAAGCCAGGCCGCATTCAGAGGTTCTGCCCTGATCGAAAACAACAGGCACAGGTTTCTAAAGTAGTTGTCCCACCTGCCACTGGGCAGGTGACTGAGGAAACTGAAATTGGGACTTTGAAGGAGAAAATGGTTGGTTGATGTACAGGAGTAGAAGTGAAGGTGGCTGGCATAAAAGTTCCTTGTGTTTTAGACACAGGGTCTCAAGTGACATTGTTTTCCGAATCTTTTTTCCAGAAGTGGTTAAACCATGTCCCTTTAGCAGATGTGGGAGAGCTAAAGTGGCTGACTCTTAAAGCAGCAAATGGCCTGAATATTCCTTATGTGGGTTATGTGCTGCTTGACTTTGAGGCTGCAGGAATCAAGGTACCGAGTAAAGTGGCTGTTATTGTGAAGGATGCCCGTTTAGGCTCTGATAAGGGGATTTTGTGGATGAATGTTATTTTCGGCGGCTGGAAGTCATTGTTTCAGGGACCCCACCCTAGTGTTTCTGCTTTTAAAGTTACAGTGTCTTCACCCGCCTTAGGACAATGGGAAAGAGCTTTTGCTGTTTGCAGCCGGGTGGCCTAGGAGGAATCAGTGGATGGGAGAATAGGTGTGGCGCAATTGTCCAAACAATTTCCTGTGGACATTCCAGCCTGCAGTGAGATGGTGGTTTGGGCTCCTGTGTTGGGGGACCGCCACCTCCCAAGTGGACCTGTCCTGGTGGAAGGGGTGTCTGACAGCATGGAGTGGCAGGCTGCCCGGGCTGTGATTAACCTGGAAAGGGGTAAAGTACCGATTAAAATACACTACCATTCAAAAGTTTGGGGTCACCCAGACAATTATTTTGTGTTTTCCATGAAAAGTCACACTTATTTACCACCATGAGTTGTAAAATGAATAGAAAATATAGTCAAGACATTGACAAGGTTAAAAATAATGATTTGTATTTGAAATAATATTTTTTTCCAGATATTCAACCTGCTCAAAGGAAGGTCAGTTTTAGAGCTTCTCTAACCAGCTAAACTGTTTTCAGCTGTGCTAACATGATTGCACAAGGGTTTTCTAATCATCCATTAGCCTTCTGACACAATGAGCAAACACATTGTACCATTAGAACACTGGAGTGATAGTTGCTGGAAATGGGCCTCTATACACCTATGTAGATATTGCACCAAAAACCAGACATTTGCAGCTAGAATAGTCATTTACCACATTAGCAATGTATATTAGATATTAGAGTGTATTTCTGATTAGTTTAAAGTTATCTTCATTGAAAAAAAACAGTGCTTTTCTTTCAAAAATAAGGAAATTTCTAAGTGACCCCAAACTTTTGAACGATAGTGTATGTAATGTTAACCCTTACCCCATTGGTCTGCCACCGCAGCAGGCTCTTGCTTCTGTATATTCTTTGTCTCTCAACCAGATATATGGCGACAAGCAACTGGCACTGCATATTGTTGACCAAGATACGGTGGAAGTGGATATCCAGACTGTTCAGGTGCCTAAAGCCATTGAACCTGTTTCATGGACTTTTGAGGGGGGTAACCTTAGTCCAGAACAGCAAAGGGAGCTGAAACAACTTGTAAGCAGATGGGAGTTCTGTCTTTGCCAAAGATGATGAGGACTTTGGCAATACTAGTGCAGTGCTGCACCAGATACCAACTGGAACTGCACCTCCAAGTAGAGAAAGGCATCGGCCTGTCCCCCCTTCCCTTTACCCAGAGCTGCGAAGTCTGCTGCAAAATATGTTGGATCAAGGAGTGGTGACAGAGCGCTAGTCCATGGGCTGCACCAATTGTACTTGTGAGGAAGAAGGATGGGTCCCTACGTTTCTGTGTGGATCACAGAAAATTAAACTCTGTGACCCATAAAGACTCATTTCCCTTACCATGGATTGAGGAGTCCTTAACCTGCCTTAAACAAGCGTGTTGGTATTCCACCCTTGACCTTGCCAGTGGGTACTGGCAGGTGGAAGTGGACCCTAAAGACAAGGAGAAGACTGCTTTTATAACCCCTACAGGATTGTATGAGTTCCAGCGGATGCTATTTGGTCTCTGTAATGCCCCCGCCACTTTTCAGAGGCTGATGCATTGGTGCCTGGGTGGTATGGTGAATGATTTTATTCTAATTTACCTTGATGATGTCATTGTTTTTTTGCCTGATTTTCATTCCCATGTCACCCATCTAGAACAGGTTTTTGAGCGGCTGGCAAAACATGGACTGAAGTTGCAGCCTCAGAAGTGCCATCTTTTTCAACGTGAGGTGAGATATCTTGGGCACATTATCAGCAAGGATGGTGTGGCTACTGATTCCAAGAAGACCAGCGTGGTGCAGCAGTGGAAGCCACCTAGCACAGCTAAAGAGGTTAGATCTTTCTTAGGCTTTGTAGGATACTACAGACGTTTTGTTCCAGGGTTTTCCAAGATTGCAGCGCCTCTACATGCTACCCTGGCTGGTAAGGTGGCTTCAAGCAGAAAAAACCAGGCCATAGTTTGGTCTCCGGAATGTCAGGCTGCCTTTGAAAGACTTAAGTCAGTGCTGTTGAGTGCTCCAGTGTTGGCTTATGCTGATTTTTCCAAACCCTTCAATCTCTATACAGATTCAAGTTTGGAGGAGGAGCAGTGCTTGCCCAGGTTCAGGATGGATGTGAGAAAGTTACTGCCTATGCCAGTTGCAGTCTTCATCCCACAAACAGGAATGATCAAAATTATAGCTCCTTTAAATTGGAATTGTTTGCACTAAAGTGGGCTGTAACAGAAAAGTTTACGGATTATTTGTGGGATGTTCCGTTTACACTTTTTACAGACAATAACCCTCTTGTCCACCTGGACACAGCACAGCTTGGCGCAGTGGAGTGCGCCCAACTATAGTGGGTGGCCCAACTATAAGTTTACCACTAAATATTGACCTGGTGTGGCAAATGGAAATGCAGATATTTTGTCCAGGCTTCCACAGGATAAATCTCAAGCTGAGATTTGTACGAATTATATGATTGCTATCCCGGAGGATACCGAAGACTGGCTTGCTTGTCAAAGAACAGATCCAGCAATGCAGCAGGTTTGTGCCTGGCTTCAACAGGGTAGTTGGCCATCTAAAGAGAGTCAGCAGGAAGCCCTACTGCTGGCCCGACATCTGTTGAGGGATTGGAAAAGATTACAGCTGAGTCGAAGCCTTCTCGAAGGAAGGTGGAGGATTCACAAACAGGTCAGGTGTTGTACCAAACTGTGGTCCCTTTAGCAAACGCTAGGCCACTGTGGGAATGTTTCCATGCCTCTTGTGGCCACATGGGAGCAAACAGAATTGAGGCTGCTTTGAGGTGGTGGTTTTTTTGGCCTAGGATGAGTGAGGATGTACGCAAGTGGGCTACAGAATGCCCTACTTGTTATGAGAATAAGGCAAGGCCAGAGGTAAGGGCACCCTTCCAGCCAATCACCTCATCTTATCCTCTTGAGACTGTGGCTATTGACTTCCTCCTGTCTCTAGGAAACCCCCAAAGCACATATCCATACATTTTGGTTATGACTGATTTGTTTTCAAGGTATGGATGGGCAGTGCCAACTAAGGACCAGACAGCCGTTACAACAGCTCAGGTACTGTGGCGAAACCTCATCCAAATATGGGGCTGCCCTGAGAAGATTTTGTCAGATAGAGGGGCTGCCTTTGAGTCTGCAGTATTACAACAACTTTGTGCTTTATATGACTGCAAAAAGATGTGTAGTACCCCCTATCACCCCCAGGGAAATGGGGCATGTGAACGATTTAATCAGACTTTGCTGTCCCTGTTGTGTTTTTTGACTGAAGAGAAGACCAGATGGAGAGAAAATTTACCTGCTTTGCTTTTTGCCTATAATAACACAATCCATAGCAGCACAGGTTTGACTCCTCATTTTATTCTGACAGGATGGCATGCAAGGTTACTGGTAGAGATTGCCACGGGAGTCTGCCCACAGCCTGAGCAGTATACCATGGAGGAGTGGGTTCATTACCACCACAGAATTTTGAATGGAGCCTATAAATGAGTTTTGGCCCAAACGCAGCAGCAACAACAAAGATAAGCAGAGGTATGGTCGTCGTGCCAAGGACATTCCACTGGTGCCAGGAGAGAGGGTGTTGCTTAGGAATTTCCGACGCCGTGACCAGAATAAGCTCGCTCCCTGATAGCAACCATCTCCTTTTGTAGTAGTTTCTCAGTTGAGTCCACACACACCAGTGTATAAGATCCAACCAAAGGGTCGGAGTGGGCCGGAAAGGACAATACATTGGAATAATCTCAGACCATGTCCCATCAGACCCAGTGACTCACAGAACGACATGCTAGTTCCACCAGCTGAGCCTGAAAGCATTGGGGTACACCTATTTCTTTGCCTCTTGCAGGGCCAGGTTTATTTCCAAGTCCAGCTGTGGAAGCAGAATGGTTACAGAACGTGGTGCAGGCATCTGATCAGTCTGCCTCTGTGTCATCACAGGAACAGTTACCCCTGAGACGTTCGCAGTGTAGTAATCTGGGTAAAAAACCGTCTAGATATGGTGACTGAAATTAATAGTCAGGGACGACTATCCAAAAGGCGGGGGGGGGGGGGGAGAGAAATGTCGGGGGGGGGGGTTCAGGGTTGAGTGTGTGTTTTGTTTTTTTGGTCTGTTGCAGCTCTGGGGCTATTTAGATTGAATTTTATTATTAACACATTGTTATGTTGGATTTGTGGTGTTTCTTTGTATGTTTTGATGATTGAGTTTATTTTCGTTGTTTTGGGTTGATTATGGTTTGCACCTGAGCTGAATGATTTAATCAGCAGGAGCCAATCAGTAGGCTCCTGCTGTAAACTCTTGCCCGGTAGGACCTATTAAAGGATGGTATATGACTGTGGCACGGGAAAAAAAAGAAGGATATGAGGATAGAAGGGCATGCGGACAAAAGGACACCAAGATAGAGGACCCGAGGATACGTGGAGGTAAATTAAAGAGGAACATGGAGGAAACGAGGGCAGGAACGGAGAAGCGGAGAAAGGACATTAGGAGAAAGGAAAAGCAGGTGCTGGAATTGGCAACCGCAGCTTGGGACCAAAGACGCCGTGAGGGTCCAGACGAAGGAGACGCAGTTGTGTTGGAGGAAAGGCTTGTGCACAGCTAAGTGGAAGGAATGTGCTTATTGTCTGTGTGTATGTGAATGACTATTAGCCCCCAGTGTGTTTGCGGGAGGTTGAGTTTATGCTGCGTTGTGTGTTGCAGGTCTTCCCAGATGACGGATCCATAGGAACCTGCCCCTCCTCCCTCCTCCTGCCTGCTTCCCCTCCCTGGGTCCAGGATTCCCCATCGCTGATGTGTAAAAGGGCCTCTGGACGAGCCCGGACAAACAGCAGTTCTTCTGGGCAAGGGAGGACAACAGCGTTTGATCTTGTTTTGACAGGCAGCGGATACGTCTCCGCTCCATTGTAGGACACACTGAAGGTTTTTGTTCCATTTAGCATAAGGAGTAATTTCTACCTTTATGCTAGTTGCATTGTTATTTCTTTTTTTCTCTTTTCCCCTTGAATGAATTTCCGGGTATTTTTAGCATTTAATGTGGTGTTATTTTCTTAAACTGTGCACATTGTTAACTTATGGATCTTACTTCTGATTGTTGTAGTCTATAGTTATTTTAAGATTTGTCCATTAAAGTGTTTAATTGATTTTCTGACTTTTTGAGTGTTGTTGTGGCCCGGGAATCGTATATTTTAAATTATGTGTCCACAGTAATTTCCACTTTCAAACTGTGACATAAATATTTTTTTAAATAAGAAGCAAACATTATTTACCTAGACGCCCAAAGGGTAATCTGTTCCTTTCGCCCAGCATCAGGTTAAACCTTGGATTGTCTCTTTTCAGCCTCTTCCAATGTCCAGTAGAGACTAAGATTTTGGAAACTTCTGCGTAAATAGTGCTGTTGTCATCACGGCTAACAAATGTATACATTGGGACGCTCATAATGCCGCCCTGATGATGAAGAAATCTGTAATAAAAAATGATAGGGGCGTCGGCAGCAGTCTGTTGTTAGGCGTCAGTTGTGCGGGTGTCCGGTAGGCTCTGCAGCAGATAAAGTGTTCGGGGTTATCTGCTCTGTCCCAGCCATACATCAGCCATATTTAGTCCACACTTCCCAGTTAACAAAACTGGTGCTCAGGAACTATATGAAAAGCTGGTAAGTCTGACGTTACCGTTATTTTTTTTTTTAAGACATGTAAACTTATTTAACGCTGCTGGTCAACAGGCTTCCTTCAGCGGCCTCAGACAGGGGTGTGACCGGCGGCTGCTCCTGGGTTGGTCGCGTCTGGACTCATTTACATCCCGTCTAGGATTAGCTACCCTAACTGCTAACGGTCAGGAACAGATAACCGGCAGCTATCCGCAAAACATTCCTGTAACCGTAACCAAAGGTCAGAACAAGAATGGTAAGCAGCGTTTAACTAACGAAACAATTTGCTCTCTACAACTATTAACACGATGGAGTTTTCCACCGGCAGCGTGTCTTTATTCTCCGAGGCTCACCGCATCCTCTGTCATCCTGCGTCGACGACATAAACACAAAGCGGTGCATTGTGGGTAGTGTAGTTTATGTTTACACTGGTAGAGCGGAAACTCAATTATTAAACCTACTTATTAATTGCAAAAGGAAATGCACAAAATTATGAATATAATTTTGATACACATGTACTTTTTTTAAAAGTATATTTGTCACATTTGTTCCCCGAATCAATCTTAAAAACGAACGAACTTAATTCCCCAGAATGCACCATCGTTTTAGCGCGTTGCAACCACAAGATGGCGGTGTAGACTTTATTACAAGATCCGAGAACTAAAAAGACAAAATATTTTCTCTAATCATCTAGTGATGCTCATTTAAAATGAATGAAATGGTTTACAGTTGGAGTGAAACGGCATAATTAGAACGAATTAATAAACTATATGCTGAAATTGTACGCTCACGCCGTGTTGTGGGTCACGGCCCTATATTAGTTATAGTTGTCTTCAACTCGTTTTGGGGGTTTTAACTCTTTATTCTTCTTATCGTATCATTTTAAGACACCATAATAATACTGCTGATAAAAGTCACAAAGCGGTTTAGTTCTGACTGTTTTTCATTTTGTTGATTTAAATGTAAGCTTAATGGTAAGGCGCTGTACCGTAGCTCATTGCACAACGGAGTGGAATGGGACCGGAAGTGGGTCTTTTACGTGGTAAAAGGAAGTTAATGGCGGGAACGAACAATAACATCAATGGCGAATTTTAGTTTTTAAACAACACGATAAATGTTGACAGCGCCTGAAATTTTGAAAAGATCACTAACAGTAAGTGAGCGCTCTCTTTCTCTCGAATGGCAGTTGTTGTGATTAATTGTTGGAGTTTTATCTAGGCTGACTTGATAATAAAATGAACATTTAATTTGTTAAACTTTATTGTTTCTCAGTCGCCGTTTTCTGGCCAAAGTCAGTCGTAGTTCTTATCATATGGGAGCAGTAGTTGCATCGTTCTCCGTGAGTGTGGAAAAAACAGCGCCCTGTTATAGGCACTGGAAAAAAAATTGTCCATCTCTTTGTTATCTCGGTTTTAAACGACTGGAGCGTTTACCAGTAAAGGAATAGCCTCATGAAGTTCAGTTGGGATGTTGGGATGCTAATTAATGCCATTCAGGGGCCAGATGTCTAATATATTTTTCAGAACAGATGTGATTATCAGTAGAATTGTTGATAAGGCTGTCTGTACATTCGGGTACTTTGGGGTTGCCAACTTTCTCACAGTAAAATAAGGGACGGAGGGTTTTAACTATTGCTCAGTGCCACGATGTTGTGAACAATAGTATTGTCATAACACTGGGATTTTTTTTTACCTTGATAATGCCTTAAAAATACTGTTATTCAATGTCATGTTTAATACTACAAGAAAAAAAAACACTGTATACGGTACCTAGAAATTTCAGATTTTACAGAATACAGAATCTCAGTTTAAAAATGTGTAATAGCTATGTTTTTAATAATGGATTGAATTTATATAGCACTTTTCATGACACCCAAAGACACTTTATAATGAGTACATTAATCATTCACGCCACAGACAATGATAGTGGTAAGCTACCTCTGTAGCCACAGCTGCCCTGGGGCAGACTGACGGAAACATGGCTGCCAATCCATGCCAATGGCCTTTCCGACCACCACCAAACATTTATTCACATTCATACACCAGTGTCATGAACCATGAACACACTGGAGGCAAGATGAGTAAAGTGTCTTGCCCAAGGACACAACAGCAAGGTGGGGGGAGTGGGATTTGAACCCCCAATCCTCCGGTTATTGGGAGACCTGCTGTACCTCCTGAGCCACTACGGCCTCATTTTTGTTTCTCTTTGAGAGATAATGCAACTGTGAGCTAGAAAACACAACTACATTGCAAAAAGTCAAATATAAGTAAAATGAAATAAATTAAGGCTGTTTATGCTTGCTTTTTGTCTGACAAGATATTTATTCTTGCTGTGCTGTTTATGTGAAAGAAAATTTTACATGCTTTCTGCGGTATGTGGGTTTGGCCCTTGGGGCTTGCCGTAGCCAGCGTCGGGTGTCCAGCGGAGTGACATCAGGCAGGCTGCGGCCACTGTATATGTTTTGCCTCTTTGTGTAATAAAGTTCAGTTCGTTGCTCGGTACAACATGGCTCACGTCTCGCATTATTAAGACATGACACTTTCCAATAGTTTTAACTTGTTTTACACAATTTGATAAGTCAAATTTTCTTGCTCTGTTGGCCGATAATTTTACTTAAAATAAACAAAAAAAATCTGGCAATAGATAATTCTTGTTAAAAATTAGAAAAAAAATATCTGCCAACAAAGTAAGATTAAATTGCTTAAAGTGAATAAAAACTTTCGTAAAGCAAGTAAAATCTTACAGAAAACTGCACAACAAAAAGTAATTCTTGTCTTGTCAAAATTATCTTGTGAGAGAAAAACAAGCATAAAGCCTTGATTTAGGATATTGTATCTTACTGAGATTTCCCTTTTTACAGTGTGACAGATACTGCCTTCGGCATAAAATTACATCAGTGAGGTATTCCTGATTCAAATAAACACAACAGCAGCAAATGGAAAAACCTGCACAGATAGCTGGAAAGCACTGCAAATAGCATGTGTTACCTTTTTTAGAAGTTCTTTCTTCTGGCCTTCTTTAAAGAAAAATTCTTCATTACGTCCTTTAAGTCCAGCTCACGAATATTGTCATACTCTATGGATGCATGCTTGATCCAGTCTACTTTTTACCAAGTTCGGAGTCCACTGTCCCACGTACAGCTGTCTGATGTAAGCAAAAATGGCCTTTCTTCTCCTTTCTTATCCAGGTGAGAGCTTTAATGGCCCACCTGTCTCCTCCATGCGTAATTAGCAGCGTCCTCCACCCGATGCTCCAGCTTAGAAAATCCTTTACACTTCGGGATTTTTTGAGCAATTCATCTTCTCTAAGCTCTTTTCCTCTCAATAATTTTATGAGCGCCACTTTCAAACTTTTTTCTGGACATTTTGACCAAGCTAATTACTTCTTACCCTCTCAGTAGGTCACATGTCAAAACAATTCCTCTGATAAGATAAGATAAGATACGCCTTTATTAGTCCCACAATGGGGAAATTCCAGGATTGCAACAGTACAGGGATAGCAACACTCAGAGCAACAATCAGAAGGCAAGAAAAAACAAGAACATCTACTAAACATATGTACATATTACTAATACTAATATATTACTGATAGGCTCTTGTTACTGGTACCCATGTGGGGCACTTGTAAATTAGACCAATCAGCAGCCATTCACAAATATCAAGTGATGGACATAGAATTTGACCAATTAACAACAATATGATCTTTTTCATTGGCTCATGAAAGGCTCTGATCTTTGTAGGCCCCTGGGCTTCAGCTCAGTCTAGCTTGATCATTCAGGCGGCCTAAATATACGGGACAACGCACGTCGCGCTCGGGACAAACATATTTAGCCCAATAAATGGGACGTCCCAGCTAAATTGGTACAGTTGGCAACACTAGGGTACTGTACTTGCACGTGAACGTGCAAACGTGAGAGCGGGGAGGTACAAGAAAATGGCAGTTTACCATTGAAACAATACAGCATATCAATGTTATGATGAGCTTTCATCGCAAGATCGGATCAGATATGATCAAAAACTTTAAATTTGTGATCTCAAAAAGTGTCCCTACCGTCTACCAGCCAGTATGGGGAAGAATGATCCAGCGGATTGGCCAGAAACAACATTTATTGATATTTGTAACTAGGGCTGGGAACGATCCCTAACTTCCAGAATCGATTCCATTCCGATTCTTTAGATTCTGAATCGATTCAATGCCGATTCAATTCGATCCAATCCGATCCCGATTCGATCTGGGAAATTACCATTTTAATAGCTATTTTACTTGCCAGGAAAAAAAATCTTCCAAGACCTAATGTTGCAAATTGTACCAAGAATACTCTAACTTTGTTATTACATAAATTATCACATAAAGAGCTGACCCAAAATCTGTTACAATAATGCTCTTTTTATTTAAAATATGATTTCACAAAGTGCTATCAAGTGCGTTATTTAGTGCAAAGGGTGTGTAGTGTCAAGTTAACAACCCAGAGTAAGTAAACAACTTCAATGCATGAAGCATGTAGCATAATCTCACTGTATTTCAGTCCCTCCAGGATTTCCCGGCTGTTTTTGTGATTGTTGTGGCCCAAAAAGCCTGAATTTGTGGAGCTTTTCCCAAAAGTTGAAATTTTTCGAGGTTTTTTTTTGCACTGAAAGTTGTGTGAGGAAGTACAGATTTTAAAGTAGCTGCTTTTTCCATAGTTTACCGTGATGCTGTTGTATGTAACACCACAAGAAAAGCACAGGATTGCCAAAAAATTCCTGTTAAACATTAATTTATTTAGAATAAATGCTCAGGAAAGTTGTCAAAAAATGACCAACATTGTATTCTTGCTGAGAACTTAAATAAAAAAAAGAAACAAAAGAATTAGTCATTACAACAACTAAACTGCATTGAATGCATATCAGAGTATGGAGAAAATTATGGCAGCACCTTCTTGAATCTTGAATTTGAAAACTAAGACCCCTGAAAAATTTGAGCTCTTCTTCTGTGCTGAAATCCACAACGAAGCAGGGATGGCTCCTCCACTGACAACCTCTTCCTTTCAGAACGTCTCAGGGCAGGATGGATGTTGTAGCGGAAACCCAGTCTTCGCAGATCTGAAGGGGAGGTCAAAAGGAGAATATATTTCAAAGTAAAATTAATCATATTTTTAAATCCCCACACCACAATAGGGTTTAATTTAGTTTCTTATATTTTTTGTTGTTTATATTTTAACTACAAATTAACTTTCAAGTTTTGAAAAGGGTTTCAATTCATTTCCTGGGAAGATTTGTTCATTTCAGTTTAGTTCTATTGAGTAAAAATAGCTCGTACTGCAGCCTTTATTAATTCTGCCATTTTCATTTTATTGTGATTTATTATCTTCAGATCTCTCACTGAAGCACTAGAAGTCCATAATCTTATAAAATATGCCTTTATTCTGCATTTATTCACAGCACTTAACCAACAGTTAATTACTGTATCCATAGTTTATAAAAGAAAACACCATGATGCTGGATGAATTATTAATTTACGACACAAATGTTAAAACAAACAAATGATATTTTACTTCCACTCTCAGCAGCTCCAAGTCTCTCTGTTCATGAGTTTCAGCCAGTCTCTCTGCGCTTTCTGTTTCAAGTGTTTATCAATCGTAGACTTTATGTTCCAACACAGCGCTGCACATAGTACAAAACCGTTTATCCCTGCTTTATGAAAAATATTAGGAAACTGTTGAGGACAGTCTTTACGGTGACTTTTGTTGATAAATTAAGAGACACGCACGTCAGCTCCGCTCATGTAAACACGGAAGTAAAGACGTGCACCGCAGGAAACTCTTGCCGGGTGAGAACTGTTTTAACACCACAGAAGAAGAACTAGCATATCCATTAGCTGTTAGCTCTGTTAGCTCTCCGGGTGTTTCTGGTTCTTTGCTGCTGTTCCGGCTCACTGACTCGGTTTCGATCCGATCAGACTTGGCAGACGTTCACAGACGTAAAAGCATCTATCTATAAATGCAAGAAATCTCTGTCTGTCTGTGTGTTTGTCTGTCTGTTCCACGCATATCTCTTGAACCGTTTGTTAGACTGGCCTCAGATTTTAAACGTGGTTTCCTGAGGTTATGAGGGTGTGCATTATTATACCATAAGTTGCTGTGATTGCGTAGGTCTAATGGATAAATTGGCATGAAGAACACGAGGCGGGGGGGGGCAGCAGCTGACCCGGTGAATCACAGTCCTTCGCAGGCAGCAGCAGCAGCTAATGAGTCTCCAATATTTGTAAACATGTCCTGTTATAGTACTGCATGAGTTTATTGACGATACACAGAAGAAATTCAATATTACACTTAACTCCATCACTAAACAGTGATATAAACTAAACTAGTTATAATGATGACTGAACAACTCCCATTCCCCAAAGTGCAAGATATACTATTATCTTGAATATAAGTGATAAAAAAAATCACACAAATAAGGGATCTGACAAACAAATAAACAAGGGATCTGAAACAGTGGCTAATATTTGATGTCCCATTCATTTTCAATGTTTAGGTATTCTGTAATTAATATTCACACAATCAAATCTTAGTGCCATTTGCTTCCTTTCATATTTGTTAAGGTCTAACATGTGATCGTCTACATATAGGCTACACCTCTTTGTATTCCACTTTCAAACACAGCCTACATTTAGGCCTGTAAAGCCTGATTGGGATACCTGTTTCAGACAGAAATACTTGCGTTCTATGGCCAATACACTAGTTATATTAAAAGATCGATCCGCTGATTTTGTGGATCGATATCGGCTCAGTCAAATGCGGATCGATCCAGTTCGTTGTATCGATCTTTTGAACCCACCTCTATTTGTAACTTCCAGACAGATGCACCAGCTTCACTGTGCATTGGCAGAGCACTCTAATAATAGAAAATAAAATGCACCTGCAGTGGAAATCCCCCCAAAAGCCATCATGTTTAGGTTTGCAAAATTTATCTACCAGAGCTCACAGGACAAACAGCCTCCTGGGAGACGCTATTTGTTTACACTCGTTAGCCCTTGTTAATCCCGACACTTCGTTTCAGCTCTACAGCGCATCGATCCATTTGTCAGCAGGTGAGTGTCAGTCTTATTTTTTAAACTAGTTTAATTGCAGTGTTGATATGTTTACTCTGACCCTGGATTTACACTGACTACGGATGCAGTATGTTACTGCGATCTGGCCTCCGCAGCAAATAGGTCCCGTTCTCATAAATTTTCTAATCCCCACCTGGTCCGGACCACTGCGGAACGAATCCGGCTCATCAGATTTGGTTTGTTAATGAAACACAACAAGTCTATTTTTTGACAGATGCCGGATATAATCCGCAAGGAAATCCCACGGTAGCTCACGGTATTTTATAGCCGTTTGGTCATTAAAACGATTTAAGGATTGTCCGTTATTTTAAGAGGTCTACTCCTCCACCACTGTGTCAGAGAAGGCAAAAACTTGACTTAACATACAAATGCTTCATAGAATTAAAATTAAGGGGCTACTTACATTTTATTTAGAGCCCAAAAGTCCAGGTGGGGAACCGCTACATTACACTTCCTTGTTGTTATCATGTGATCGTGACTGATTCATCTCGGTCACTCTCAGGTCATTCTTGAGATCTCACATTATTTTGTATAATTCTCGCGTGATCTTGTATTTCAAACTGTGTTCTCATCCATGCCGCTGCAAAACACAAACGGATTTGGTAGGGATGAACACAAGAGTCCATCTGCACTGCATCTGCAACGTACTGCATCTGGAGTCAGTGTAAATCC
This sequence comes from Pholidichthys leucotaenia, assembly GCA_020510985.1. Lineage (NCBI taxonomy): Eukaryota > Metazoa > Chordata > Actinopteri > Cichliformes > Pholidichthyidae > Pholidichthys > Pholidichthys leucotaenia. Next base: position 281,844,442 of record CM035841.1, read on the forward strand.
TGGGTGAGGCTGATTAGCGGTTCAAATTGGAATAAATATTCCTACCTAGCCAACACGTTTTTATGCTAATGCTATTCTAGCTATTAATTCCCTCGGATGCAAATTCAATGCAAATTTCACATGTTTGCATTAATTTTACTTGTAGGCAAGTTACTTTTATTGATAAACAAGAGTCATAGTTTGGTAAACAGGCATACCTGTTTACCAAACAGGTATGATAGACCAAACGAGATGATAGACGTGGGTCATATCATCTCTCAGCCTCCACACCCCATTATGAAAAGGCAGTCCACAAAATCCTCCTTCGGTAATCTCTGCTGGCCAATGTGAATCTAAAAAAACTTGTATTTCTGATTGTTATCACCATCTTGATAGCTACATGAGCTAGTTGCACACCATTTTGGCATTTTCTTTGTTTAACTTTTGCTAACATTTCCACTGAAATACATTGAGAACATTGTTTGTTTATACCTCACTCTGCTGCTAGGGTTTGTTCATGGCAGTCGGTCATGTCACAATTCTGTGCTTCCAACTTTGTGGGAATTATTTGGAGAAGATCCATCAAAGAAAGGATGGAGGAGTTTGATGCTAAAAAACTTGACTGGCTCACGCTGAGCCCCCTGACCTCAGCCCCATCCAACATCGGAGATGAACTAGAACAGAGATTGTGGGCCAGATCCTCTGGTCCAAAATAAGGGTGTGACCTCACAAATGGTCTTCTGGATAAATGGACAAAATTTCCTCAGACATACTCCAAAAGAGAGTGGAAGCTGCGATAGCTGCAAAGTGGGGCCAGAAGGCAATGTCATAAAAGTGACCCAAAGAGATTTTTAACCACCTTGGCAACCTAAGATAAGATAAGATAAGCCTTTATTAGTCCCACAACGGGGAAATTCCAGGATTGCAACAGCACAGGGATAGCAACACTCAGAGCAACAATCAGAAGGCAAGAAAAAAAAAGCAAGCAAGCAAGAGCAGCTAATATACATATGTACATAATACTATAAATATATATATATATATATATATATATATACAGTATATACACACAGACACACAGTGTAGAGCATTGTAGCTGGATGGGATAAATATATGAGTATACAGTGATCCCTCACTTATCGCGGTTAATGGGTTCCAGAACCGACCGCGAAAAGTGAAAAACCGCGAAGTAGCGTCACCCATAATGACGTCATCCATAAATAATACGTACGTTCATTCTCTCACTCTCTCTCTCTCATATGATACGTGTGTGTGTACGTGTACATACATACGTAGATGTAAATAAAGTGTACATAAATATGTTTTTAGAACTCTTTTATTCTTATAACAAGATACGTAACTCAAGATGAAGATGATTTACTTCACGGGTTAATGAGAGCTTTACTGCTCCTCAGGTGACGCCTCATCGTCAGGTGCTAGAAGCGCAGGATCATCGAGGGCAGCTTCCGATAGAGCTGGAGAAGCTGCAGGAGGCGGCGTAGTGGCTCGACGGGAAGACTATTTCGCACAAAATGGCACAAGAGAACAGCGAAAAGTTCCACGCGGCGAGACTACGTAACACGAGCGATAAAGAGCAATGAATGCGGTCTTTCTTCCCTTCATGGGCGCTCGGCAGGGAGAGGAGGTGGGTGAAACGTCTCGGCCAATCAGCTTGCGGGGTGAAACGTCTCGGCCAATCAGCTTGCGAGATTTCCGAGCCGAGCCAACACGAGAACAGCGAACAGAGAGGTGGATTTTTTGAGTTGTGCTGCTCTCCGTGTTGATACCTGATGGTCTAATGTAGTCTCCCTGCCTTCTGCTAGCGCCCGCCCATTATTTCTCAATTTTGAATTTTTGATGAATATTTTTGAAAAATCCGCAATGCACTGAGGGCGCGAAAGGTGAAGCGCGAAGTAGCGAGGGATCACTGTATAAACACACAGTACGGAGCATTGCAGCTAGATGGAATAAATATGTAAATATATAAACATACAGTGCGGAGCAATGTAGCTAGATGGAATAATATGTAGATATATAAACACACAGTACGGAGCATTGTAGCTAGATGGAATGAATATATAGATATATAAATATAAACATAAACACACCCAGTGCGGAGCATTACAGCTAGGTGGAAAAAATATGTAAATATATAAACACACAGTGCGGAGCAATGTAGCTAGATGGAATAATATGTAGATATATAAACACACAGTGCGGAGCATTGTAGCTAGATGGAATGAATATATAGATGTATAAATATAAACATAAACACACCCAGTGCGGAGCATTGTAGCTAGATGGAATAAATATGTAAATGTATAAACACACACAGTGCAGAGCATTGTTGCTAGATGGGATGAAACAGCACAACCATCTACTTAGTTATCCTACATGGTATGATTATGTGCCCATACATATTCTCACCCTCCGTAGCTACCGGTATTTTCCTAGTTGTATGCCAGAGGGGACCATTGTGTAAGTCTATTGCATCTTTTGCATTCAAAAACCTATTAGGTTGTTACGTCTTTTTGCTATCTCTGCGAGCAGCCCTGCTTAGGTTGTACAGTCTGACAGCCGTTGGTAGGAAGGACCTGCGAAACCTCTCAGTTGTGCACCTGGGATGATGTAGTCTGCTGCTAAATGAGCTCCTCAGTGCATTCAGTATGTCCTGCTCAGCCCCTGTGATAGGCGAGTTGTCCCCCTTGTCCACAAGCCCTGCTTCCTCTGTGGAAGGCGTGTCAGTGTGATTGATGAGATCCTCAAAGTAGTCCTTCCACTGCCCGACTATATCCCCCAGTCGAAGTAAGCAGTGCCCCATCCACACCATACACAGTGTGGACAGGGAGCTGCTTCCCCCTCCTGAGCCGCCGGACAGTTTGCCAGAATCTCTTCGAGGCCGACCGAAAGTCTTGTTCCATGGCCTCACCAAACTCCTCCCAAACCCGAGTTTTTGCTTCAGCAACCACCCGGGCTGCACTCTGCTTGGCCTGCCGGTACACCTCAGCTGCTTTGGGAGTCCCACAAGCCAACCAAGCTTGATAGGACTCCTTCTTCAGCTTAATGGCCCCCCCTCACCACTGGTGTACACCACTTGGTTCGGGGGTTGCCACCACGAGATGCCCTGACGACCATGCGGCCGCAACTCTGGGCAGCCGCTTCAACAATGGAGGTGGAGAACATGACTCCCTCGGAATGTGGTCGAAGTTCTTCCGGAGGTGGGAGTTGAAAACCTCCCAGACAGGGGCCTCAGCCAGACGTTCCCAGCACCCCCTCACTATACATTTGGGTCTACCAGGTCTGAATGGCATCCTCCCCTGCCATCGGATCCAACTCACCACCAGGTGGTGATCAGTTGACAGCTCTGCACCTTTCTTTACCCAAGTGTCCAAGACATACGGTCGCAGATCTGATGACACAATAACAACATCGATCATTGACCTGCGACCTAGGGTGTCCTGGTGCCAGGTGCACATATGGACACCGTCATGCTTGAACATGGTGTTTGTTATGGACAAAATGTGGTTAGCACAGAAGTCCAATAACTGAACACCACTCGGGTTCAGATCGGGCAGGCCGTTCCTCCCAGTCACCCCCCTCCAGGTTTCACTGTCGTTGCCCACGTGCGCACTGAAGTCCCCCAGTAGGACAATGGAGTCTCCAAGAAGAGCACTCTCCAGCACCCCAGTCAGAGACTCCAAAAAGGGTGGGTACTCTGAACCATCATTTGGTGCATAGGCACAAATGATAGTCAGGACCTGTTTCCCAACCCGAAGGTGCAGGGAAACAACCCTTTTGTCCACCGGGGAAAACTCCAATATAGACGCAGCAAGATGGGGGGGATACAAGAATACCCACCCCGCTTGTCACCTCTCACCCAGGGCAACTCTAGAGTAGGCCAAGCTCCAGCCCCTCTCCAGGAGGCTGGTTCCGGAACCGGAGCTGTGTGTTGAGGTGAGGCCGACTATATCTAGCTGGTATCTTTCAACCTCATGCACCAGCTCAGGCTCCTTCCCCACCAGAGTGGTGACATTCCACGTCCCAAAAGCCAGTTTAGGAAGCCTGGGATCAGACCGCCGAGGTCTCCTCCTTCAACCACCACCTGATCCGCATAGCACCGGACCCCCATTGTCCCTCCTGCAGGTGGTGAGCCCACTGGAGGGCTATACTGTTATAATCTATATAGTGTCATTTCAGAATCAGAATCAGATTTATTGCCATTGTTCATGTAGTACACAAACTAGGAATTTGTCTCGGTGCAATGCTGCAACATTAAACATGATAAAAATAAAAGATAGAAATAAAGAACTATACATGCAATAAAATGTAGAATATGAATAAGTAATACTAGACAAAGCAATTTTTAGATATATTAGCGAGCAGCAGATATTATGGAGTACCCCATAGTGCAGTTGGTAATGCAAAAAGAAAACAGTGATGATTGACATGAGTCTGGTTGAGCTGCTGTACATAGTGCACGAGAGTCTAATATGTCACTTAGTGTTCAGCAGTCTGATAGCAGAGGGGAAGAAGCTGTTCATGTGACGGGAGGTTTTAGTCTGTATGGACCGAAGTCTTCTACCTGAGGGGAGGGGGGCAAACAGTACGTGACCAGGGTGTGAAGGATCGGCAATGATCCGGCCTGCACGCCTCCGTGTCCTGGAGATGTACAGGTCCTGGAGGGATGGGAGCTTGCAGCCGATCACCTTCTCAGCAGCGCGCACGACACGCTGCAGCCTTAGTCTGTCCCTGGCAGTGGCTCCTGCGTACCACACGGTTATGGAGGTGGTGAGGATGGACTCGATGATGGCCGTGTAGAACTGCACCAACATCTTGGTGGGTAGCTTGAGCTTCCTCAGCTGCCGCAGGAAGAACATCCTCTGCTGGGCCTTTTTGATGAGGGAGCTGATGGTCGGCTCCCACTTGAGGTCCCGGGTGATGGTGGTGCCCAGGAAGCGGAAGGAATCTGCAGTGGCGATGGGAGAGCCTGTGAGGGTGAGGGGGGGCAGAGGGGTTGTGACTTTCCTGTAGTCCACGATCATCTCCACTGTCTTCAGAGTGTTCAGCTGCAGGTTGTTGTGGCTGCACCAGGACGCCAGCTGGGCCACCTCTTTCCTGTAGACGGACTCGTCGCCGTTGGAGATGAGCCCGATGAGGGTGGTGTCGTCCGCAAACTTGATCAGCTTGACAGACTGGTGGCTGGAGGTGCAGGAGTTGGTATAAAGGGAGAAGAGTAGGGGGGAAAGTACACAGCCCTGGGGTGATCCGGTGCTGATGCTAACAGAGTCAGAGACAGTCTTTCCCAGCCGCACATGCTGCCTCCGGTCCATCAGGAAGTCGGTGATCCACCTGCAGAGGGAGTCAGGCACGTTGAGCAGGGACAGCTTGTCCCGGAGCAGAGCGGGGCGGATGGTGTTAAATGCAGAGCTGAAGTCCACAAACAGGATCCTGGCATAGGTTCCCGGGGAGTCCAGGTGCTGCAGGATGGAGTGGAGGGCCAGGTTGACTGCGTCGTCCACAGACCTGTTGGCTCGGTAGGCAAACTGCAGCGGGTCCAGGAGGGGAGTGGTGATGGACTTGAGGTGGGGCAGGACCAGGCGCTCAAAGGACTTCATGACTACAGAGGTGAGCGCTACAGGTCTGTAGTCGTTAAGTCCAGTGATCCGTGACTTCTTGGGGACAGGGATGATGGTGGAGGTTTTGAGGCAGGTCGGCACGTGGCATAACTTCAGGGAGGTGTTAAAAATGTCTGTGAAGACAGGAGTCAGCTCATCCACACAGTGTCTCAGGGTGGAGGGAGACACGCCCTCAGGACCGGGGGCCTTGCGCGGGTTCAGTCTGGAGAACTGTCTGTGCACGTCCTGCTCACTGATGACAAGGGCAGGGGGGGAGGAGGGGGGGCCGCCTTTGATGAAGTGGGGACCGTGAAGGCAGTGGCACTGGGGGGAGGGGGGAGGTGGACACAGCTGACGAGGTGTCAAAACGGGCATAATGTTGGGACAGTCTTTGACAAAGGGCTATGTCATCCTGACCTTTAGAAGCCTGAGGCCGATAGTTGGTGATTTGCCTCAGTCCTCTCCACACAGAAGCAGAGTCGTTAGCAGTGAACTGCTGCTGGAGTCTCTCAGAATACACAGATTTAGCTCTCCTCAGCTCTCTGCTAAACCGGTATTTGACCTCCCTGTAGCAGTCCCGGTCTCCACTTTTCAACGCTGCTTCCTTCTCCTTCCTGATCTGTCTGAGCTTAGCTGTGAACCAGGGCTTGTCATTGGAGTAACTCACCCTGGTGCGCGATGGAAGAATGCTCTCCTCACAAAAGTGGATATATGAGGTCACAGTGTCCGTGTACTCATCCAGATCATGCGTGGCTCCTTTAAACATGCCCCAGTCAGTTATTTCCATGCACGTGCTCAGCTTCTCCCCAGCTTCACTGGTCAATTTTCTCGTAGTGCTCACAACAGGTTTAGTGAGCTTTAGTCTCTGTCTGTATGTGGGAATGAGGTGGACCATCACGTGATCAGATAGTCCGAGCGCAGCGCGGGGAACAGCGCAGTACGCGTCCTTCACTGTAGTGTAACAGTGATCCAGCGTGTTCTTTCCTCTGGTGGGGCATTTAATAAACTGTTTGTATTGGGGGAGATCGTGGCACAGGTTGCTCTGGTTAAAGTCGCCAACCACAATAACCAGAGAGTCCGGGAAAGTGCGCTCCATTTGTTGAATGTGATCTGCGAGCGCGCGCTGAGCCTCGCGCGTGTCCGCGTCGGGCGGGACGTAAACAGCGGCCAGGATGAATGAAGGGAACTCCCGCGGGGAATAAAAAGGCTTGCAGTTAATGAATAGATATTCCAGAGCGGGAGAACAGTATTGGGAAATCACCGTTACATCAGAGCACCAGCTGCTGTTAATGTAAAAGCAGACTCCTCCTCCTGAGGACTTACCGGAGAGCTTTGTGTCTCGATCAGCACGAAACAGCTGAAATCCCTCAAGGAGGAGCGCGCTTGCCGGAGTTGATTCCTTAAGCCAGGTCTCAGTAAAACAGAGGGCAGACGAGGAAGAGAGGTCCTTAAAATCGCATCAGCAGTCTCAGTTCATCTACCTTGTTAAAGAAAGAATTGGCATTGGAGAGAAATATGCCAGGCAAAGCCGTGCGCGTGCCTCTCCTGCGAAGCCGCACGAGAGCGCCCGCTCGCCTTCCTCTCCTTCGCCGTCTCACTTTTTGGGCCAAAAAGTGAACCAGATCGGCGGCAGGAGCCAAAAAAACCGGGAGTAGATCCGTGGGAGTGAAAGTCCTGATATTTAGAAGCTCTTCACGGGTGTAAGAGCAGGCAGACACACAATTGACGAACAGAAACATACAAAGAAAGGCGCAGCGAAACACCATGGCGGCCACTGTGGGCGCCATCTTGGATCGTATTATTATCCATCTTGGATCATGTATTATTAGTGATAATGTATGATTTATGACTTGTAATTCTTGTAATCTTTTATTATTTGTAATCCTTGTTATTACAAGGATTACAAATAGTAAGAGCCAAGAATCTGCAAAAAATTCAGCCCTAGTAATCAGCATTTTTGATCCGTTGTGGGGGCATTGTGTGGGGGTTTTCTCCACCCAGGGGGGCAGGGGGAAGGGGAGAACAATGGACCAAAGGAGGAGGTGTCACTGGGGGGTATCAGATGGGACAGTTAGTTCTGTGCGCCCCCCGGGAAGAGTAAGAATGACCGGCGCCGCGGAGAGGAGAAAGGTGTGAAAGTGGCGCCGGTGTATGTTTTGTTTATGTGCCACACATTCCTTTGTTAAACTAACAATGTATGATGGTCGGAAACTTCAGGTCTTGATGCGTGGCATTAAAGATATAAAAGGGGAATGCACAGAGACCAAGGAGCGCTGTAGCGCTGATGCGCTTTTGCTATACTGTTTTGTTGGAGAAAGAATGAAGTCTTGTGTTGTTCAGCTCGTTGCCTCACCTATTCCTTTCTCCACACTGGTGACCTAGACGTGCCATGGAGAGTGAGCCGAGCACCACCCCGGAGACTACCTGGAGGGAGAGCACCAGCGCCACATGCGCTGGTTCAGTCAAGCTCCCGGACTTCTGACTTCATGACCCGGCAGCGTGGGTTCCGCACATAGAAGCCCAGTTCGCACTCCGCGGGATAACTATGGATGACACAAGATACTATTACGTGGTCACGGCACCGGACGCACACTCCACGCAACAGGTGACAAGCCTGCTCCAGGAGCCACTGGCGTCCTGGAGGGATACCAACGAGGTTGAGGAGCTGTTTGTGGTAGCCAGAGCAGACGCCAGGAGACACAGGAACAGGACGATCTGCTTCTATCATCGCCGTTTCGGCTCAAACACCCAGCGATGCGTGCCGCCATGCCAATGCAAGAAGTTGGGAAACGGCATGGCCAGCAGTCAGTAGCAGCTGTGACTGCTGGAGATAGAAACAAGCTGCTGTATGTCACAGACACATGTTCGTGGAGATGGTCTCTGGTGGACTCCGGCTCCCAGAAGAGCCTAATCCTGCCGGTCAATGCAGACAGGGGGGCAGGGAGCAGCGGTCCGAAGCTTACGGCCGCCAACGGATCCACCATCAGGACATTTGGTGAGCAGACACGGATGGTATGCTCACGGACACAAATTGGGTCGACCGCCGGCCCTGGGTTCTTTAAGGGCTGCGCTCTGCACCTAAGGAGGATTTGGCAACCTCCCCAGCTTAGGGCTGCGCTCCGCACCTAAGGAGGATTTGTCAGCCCCCCCAGCAGAACTCGTTTTTTTCTCAGCCATTGCTGATCCCCGGAGAGTTTTTACTGGAAAACCCTGTGCCGAGGCTGATCCGCCCACACAATTTTTACACAGACGGAGGCTGGGAGTGACCTGGCCTGGCCCACCATTGTTTTCCCCACACATTTGTCCCAAGAAGCTTGCAGAAGGACAGTTTTGTATTCGGCAGACACGATGTGCACCGGACCCTGGCGCGGACGCCCACCGTTGTTGGCTCCTCAAGTTGGTGATCCCTTGGTTGGCAGGGACCTGTGCTCGTGAAGCTGATGTGTTCCCCCCCTTCCCTCCACAGACTGACGTGCCCTCCAGTACACCTCACCAGCAGGACAGTTCTACTGGATCAGCAACCCCCTGCTACAGCCGCTATGGGTGTTGGCTTGAACCCAAAGGACGGGGGGGTTAGTGCCCCTTCTGGGTGTTTGGGAGGGCGGGGGTGGGGGGCTGTGTGGGGGCATGGTGTGGGGGTTTTCTCCATCCAGAGAGGTAGGGGGAAGGGGAGACCAATGGACCGAAGGAGGAGGTGTCACTGGGAGGTATCAGACAGGACAGTTAGTTCTATGCGCCCCCAAAGGACGGGGGGGTTTGTGCCCCTTCTGGGTGTTTGGGAGGGCGGGGGGGGGCTGTGTGGGGGCATGGTGTGGGTGTTTTCTCCATCCAGAGAGGCAGGGGGAAGGGGAGACCAATGGACCGTAGGAGGAGGTGTCACTGGGAGGTATCAGACAGGACAGTTAGTTCTATGCGCCCCCTGTGGAGAGTAAGAATGACCGGAGCTGTGGAGAGAAGAAAGGTGTGAAAGCGGTGCCGGTGTATGTTATGTTAATGTGCCACACATTCCTTTGTTAAACAACAATGTTTGGTGGTCGGAAGCTCCAGGTCTCGATGCATGGGAATAAAGATATAAAAGGGGAATGCACAGAGACCCATGAGTGCTGTAGCACTGATGCGCTTTTGCTATACTGTTTTGTTGGAGAAAGAATAAAGTCTTGTGTTGTTCAGCTCGTTGCCTTGCCTATTCCTTTCTCTACACCATAACTGAAAATATACATTTAAATTCACGTCTTCATCAATAGCAGAAGTGCAGTATTAATACTGTTTAAATAAACATCTAATGTCACCTTTTTAACTGATGTATTTTCATTTTTTAACAAAATGTGTTTTTACTACATAAATTGTTCAAAAGTAGAGCGCCATCATATTTTTGTGCATCACACTATATAAACTGTTCCCTGTCATATCAGGTGCAGTAAGAACAGACTGACATGTTTTGAGTCATCGTAAGTTATTGCTCACCAAGAACGATGATTCCTTATATTTAAAGCAAGTGCACATTTACAAAAAAAAAATAAAATCTTTCAGTCAAAATTAAGAATAAGAGATTGCATTTGTATAGCATCTTTCATGATACCCATAGTGCTTTACAGTGAATCCATTATTCATTCACACCACAGACAAACACTGGTAATGGTAAACTACCTCTGTAGCCACAGCTGCCCTGGAACAGACTGATGGAAACATTGCTGGCAATCCACACCAACGGCTTCTCCAGCCACCACCAAACATTTATTCACATTCATACACGTGTCACAGACACTGGAGGCAAGGTGGGTAAAATGTCTTGCACAAGGACACAACGGTAGGATCCCTGGTGAGAGTCAACCCTCCGGTTATTGGACGACCCACTTTATCGCCTGAGCTTCTACCGCCCCAAAGAACAAAATGTTGTTGTCTGTTAAGTGTCTTATATTCATAGGGTGGGAGAGCAGAATTTTACTGTATTCAGATATTAATTTTCCCCTCAAACTGTGTGATTTTAATAAAGGTAAAGTGCACACTTCACCAAAGTTACGAAAAAAGGAAGAAGAACAAGAAACATGCAAATTTAAGAGAAAAATCTCACACTCAGTCTCTCACAGTCACTTACCTGGAATAACTAATATTGAGGAAACGTTTTAAAATTACAAGGAAAATGCATCTGTAAATCTACAAGAACGAAATTTCAAATCTACAAGAAAAGGTGCAGATTTGTAAGGGAAATGTAAAAAAAAAAAAGAGTTACAGACTGGCATAAAAATGTTCCAAATTTATAAGAGGAGTCACATTTCTGAAAAAAATAATTGAGGCTGGCCCAGTCCACTACGGAAGAAGAAAGACTGTACAGAATGTTTGGATATTATTCAGACCCCCACAGTTGTCATTCAGGACAGCCATAATGATTAATGTATCTTAATTTGTATGCTTTGTCATTGTTTTATTATTTTTGTTTATGTAGTACGTCCTGATTAAGTCTGTATTCACAAATCTGCCACATTTTAATGATGGACCTACATTCTCATTCTTTAATGCACTCTGATCATTCCCAAAGAGAACAAGTAAAGATGTGAGCATCTAATGTATCACTATTATACTATGCACATAAACCTATGTGAGGAGATGTAACCTTTTGTGTGTACAGTGTGTATGTTGGGGGTGATGTGTGCTTTGCCTTTTACTGAGCTCATGTATTTTTGATAAGTTTTGTCCCCTCTCCTTCACCAGGCTGGAGCAGGCCAGGCATGAGTGGCGCACACCTGGACGAATGGCAGAGGAGGTCCTTTGACATTTCATCTGGCAGCTGTACACCTGAACAGACGGCCGATGCCTACCGGGCCCACATCCTCTCCATTCAGTATGCATGGGCAAGCTCCCAGCTCTCTCAGGCCGGCATGGCCAGCCTGCTCAGGACCTACTCCGAGCGCTACGCCGCAGTGCTGGACTCAGATGACCCCCGCACAGGCCTCAACAACTATGCAGAGAGTGCGCTCCATCTGGCCCGCAGTCAGAGGAACTACAGTGACAAATGGGAGTCGTCCCTCACCAAGGAGAGTGTGCTAGAGCTGCCCAGCGTGCAGAAAATGATTCGGGCGAGCGCAGGAGAGGAAGGCATTAAAGTGGCACCAGCAGATGTTAACATAACTGTGGGACAGGAGAATAAAGGTAGCATAATCTCTGCTGGCCTTAAAACTGTTCTACCACCACAGCCTAAATCAGAGGTTAACAATATTAATACTGCTGTGGAGAGGCCTGGTGGTTCTGATGGACGATTGTGGAATCCAAATTTATCCTCCAGACCTCCAGCCCAGCCACAGCCCATCTTTAGTCCTCCAGCTCTTCCACAGGTCAACCCTGGTCCTGCACAGAACTACCAGTCCTCCTTCTTTCCCACCTCCAGCTTGTTAAAGAAGAAGAATTTTTACAGCCCAGATGGAGGTGATGCTGGCAGAGGGCAGCACAGCGGTCATGGTGGTTCTGACCCGAGAGCCAGAACCAACTTTAAAACAGCTCGGGAGCAGCTCATTGTCGACCAACAGAAAAAACATTCCCATCAGCCCCAGAGAGGTCAGACACCAGGGTTGGCAGTGGCAGTGAAGAAATCTCTGGGTGCCAACAGGCCTCGAGGCACCTTTTCCAAATTTGTGTCACCTATGCCACGCCAAGAAGAGGAGGAAAGTTTGGCAAGCCATAATTCCAACCAGGAGCCTCAGATCACAGATGAGCGTCTGAAAAACTTTGAACCGAAGATAATCGAACTGATCATGAGTGAGATCATGGACCATGGACCTCCTGTTTGCTGGGATGACATAGCAGGCCTGGAGTTTGCCAAGGCTACCATAAAGGAGATTGTGGTTTGGCCCATGCTGCGGCCCGACATCTTCACTGGCCTCCGTGGTCCCCCCAAAGGCATCCTGTTGTTTGGACCCCCAGGAACTGGAAAAACCCTGATAGGAAAATGCATCGCCTGTCAGTCTGGTGCCACCTTCTTCAGCATCAGTGCTTCTTCGCTCACCTCCAAGTGGGTGGGAGAAGGAGAAAAAATGGTCCGGGCCCTGTTTGCCATTGCCCGCTGCCACCAGCCCGCTGTTATTTTCATCGATGAAATTGACTCTCTGCTGTCACAGCGGATGGACGGGGAGCATGACTCATCACGAAGGATAAAGACAGAGTTCTTGGTTCAGCTGGACGGGGCCGCCACAGCAGCCGAGGACCGCATTCTGGTGGTGGGAGCCACCAACCGGCCCCAGGAGATCGACGAGGCCGCTCGTCGTCGCCTAGCAAAGCGGTTATACATCCCCCTGCCTGAAGGGGCCGCACGACAGCAGATAATCACAAACCTCATGTCCCGAGAAAAAAACCAACTGAGAGAGGAAGAGCTGGAGAGTGTGGTGACGGCCACAGAGGGGTTCTCTGGAGCCGACATGACTCAGCTGTGTCGAGAGGCAGCCCTTGGGCCCATACGCAGCATCCACCTCAGCGACATTGCCACCATCATGGCTGAGCAGGTCCGACCAATCCTCTACAGTGACTTCCAAGAGGCCCTGAAGACCGTACGTCCCAGCGTCTCAGCCAAAGACTTGGAGCTGTATGATGAGTGGAATAAAACTTTTGGATGTGGACGATAAAATTTTGTTAGTATCTTGGTTATTTTCTCCTTCTGTTCGTGTTCTGGACTGTTTTTATACGCCCATCGATAGACAGGACGTATTATGGTATGATGATGTCCCATCTGTCTGTCCATACACACTTGTCTAGCAAACTCCCACAGTTTTCAAGCTAGGACTTTTCTATTTCACTGTTTGTGCATGTATTGAAGATGTGCACACACACATTGGTTACACAGAGCTCTGCATAAATAATAGGTTTTACTGCCATTTTCCTCTGTGTCAAACAGGTAGTGAATATTTGAAGTTTGTCTAGTATTTTGTGTGCCGCTGATTTTCTATGTATGTTCAGACTGTTAAAGCATTTCAAGAGAACAAGTTGACATCAGTCAATAAGAGAAGCAAGTATTTTTTAAAATGCAGCTGTTAGCATTTTGTACAGTTTGCACCATGCATTCAAATGTTTCAGGTGTTTGTCTCAGCCAGACGGTTTTGTTCAGATGCTAATTTTCCTGTTGCTTTGTGAGTTAGTTGTGTACGTGAGATGCGTTCCAAATGAAAAGATAACTTTTGTTAAAATTTCACCCTTTGCAACATAAATGCATTCTCTTGCCTTGTTTGATGGTATCACTTTCATGTACACACTGTCACCCCACTGTTCATTTTAATTAATGTTGTGGCCAAAATTGCATTATTGGATAATAAATATTTCACACTTTTTTTGTCTTGGAATTGAAACCAAAGCAGTAGAATTTCATCTCTATTGTATTGTTGCATACCTAAACGTGGTCCCTCTTGAAATCTGATCGGTAGAGGGCAGTGTGATCACATCGTTCTGTGCACTTGGAACAGTTTGCCTAAAGTCTCAATGTCCTTAAATGTTCCAGAAGTTGAGTGTCCCAATCACATCCCCAGAAGTTGGGCAACATGGACATTATCCTGAGTGTTGTGATCTAAGGAAAAATATAGCTTTGCCTGCCTTCCTGTTTGTGATTATGACAGCAGACTTAACAGGAAAGTCTGTTACTGCAATACATCCCTTTTATTAGACACTAAGCATGTGTCATTTGTTAAGACTGATCCTTTACAGCTGTTTAAAGTACTGTTTTGTCAGTAACAGATCTCAGTGGATCTGGATTTAATGCAGCAGAATTCATAACCAGGTGGTGGTTTTTGGTTTTCACTGTGGATGCCTCACTGGTCACACTCACAGCACTGTTGAAGGAGCCCATTATAGATTGTGCACACATGAAACAAAATTCTCATCTAAATTTAATGAGCAAATCTTTGAAAATCTGGAAGACCATGAGAAAAGACTTTCATTTATTTTTCATCTTTTTTGTCCACTCCCTGATAAATATTTCACACGTGTGTAGCTGGCCTCTGTGTTGACACTTTGTTGAATTAGCCAGCAGTGAAAGGAGTCACATAGACCCCCCGTGGGCATCCCCTGAACATGGGGACTCCTCACAGCTGGACTGGGACAGATGCACAGAATTCCTTTGGTGCTGACGGGATCTATGTAGCCTGCTGTGTATCGACTGAAAAATGGGCCATATGGTGTAAGTTTGTAGCTTAATTTGATTGTGGCAGTGCAGCAGTGGTCACAGCTGGGGTAGACTGGTTAAAAGCTCATAGTACATTTAAGTATATGTGTGATTTTAGAATAATTTAACAGGTAGTGTTTCAAGTTTATTTAAATTCTGAAGCACAACTGTGCAATGTTCCGGTTCCTAGGAGAAACACTGAAAAAAATTACAGCTGGCACATTTCAAAGCCTGAGTCCCAACAGCAAATCATAGGGTGCTTTATTATTTGGTGGCTAAAGTTATGCTCTGTGACTGGCTAATGGGACAGAGATCATAAAACACACCAGATGTAGTTTTTTCAGTGTTCCTAGGAAGTTTAGTGTTGCAGGTGATGCAGGCCTACGCATTCTATGGTGGAAGTGAAATTTCCTTGGTCAAAAGTTGATGTTTAATTAAAAAAAAAATGATTGTGGAAAATCTTACACAGTGTTGCTTTAATGGTAGAATATGCAGTATTTTCTGCTTTCAGATTTTCCCAAAATACCTAAAAATAAAAAACTGACAATAACTTGGTTGGCAGATCGAGACCAGCTTTCTTAATCAAGGGCTGCACTACTTCATGTTTAAAATTTGCAGGAACCACACCAGATGACAGGGCGCTATTTAAAATTGTAAGAACTGACTGGCTTATACTGGGAAGCACCTCTTTAAAAAATCTAGGAGGGACAGCATCACAGGGAGACCTGTTATGTCCAGAGACCGGAATGACCAACGGAGAGTTGAACTGCGTTAGAACAAGAACTTCATTATAACAAACAACTATTAATGATACAGTGCGGTTGGTTATGGCAGTCTTACTATACTGCAGAGGGCTGAGAGCCGAGAGAGACCTAAGATTGCCGATCCTCTCCATTTAACCGGTGATGATGTCACCCTGATGGCTGCGTCACTACAGTGGTGCTCATTAACCCCTGTAGTGCCACACTACATTCACCTCCCCTTGGAAAAACACAGAGCATTATACATAGTCAAATCAACCCTCCCCAATTTAGTATTACATAAACAAAACTAGCTAGGGCTAGCGGGTAGATCACCGCATAGCCCAGTACGGCTGAGTGGGATATGCTGCCACTGCGCGCTGCCAGCCACACCCCTAGCTAAACAGTCTTTCTTTCTTTTGCTTTTCCATGAGGAAGGCGGTCCATCTGGAGGGGCCTTGTAGCGAGCCTGTGGTGGATGCGCCCCTGGCGGTGCGGGGCCCCCCAGACCAGGACCATTTAGTTCTGGGACTGGAGATCTTATCTCCAGTCCTAACGGAGACTGGTCCTCCGTTAGGACTGGAGATCCAACACCGATGCTGCGCACAAGAAGGGGATGAGCAGACTGTACTTCCTGAGAAAGATGAGATCCTTCAACGTGTGCAGCAGGATGCTGGAGCTTTTCTACCAGACCGTTGTCGCCAGCGCCATCTTCTTCGCTGCTGTCTGTTGGGGTAGCAGTATCAGGGTCAGAGATACCAGCAGACTTGACAAGATTATCAAGAGGGCTGGCTCTGTAATTGGTCTCTGACCGGAGACTTTTGAGACAGTGGTGGAGAGGAGAACACTAAATAAACTGCGATCCATCATGGACAATCCTGATCACCCCCTCCACCACACACTAGATAGACAGCGAAGCACTTTCTCCAGTAGACTACTACAGCTTTGTTGTCGAACTGCCAGGTACAGGAAATCTTTCCTGCCACATGCAATTTCACTGTACAATAACTCACTATGATGTTGTATTCTGGTCATAGCTATGCTGCCACACTGCACCTTCCAGACTAACTGGTACCTCACATTTTCACTCTTCTTTGTGCAATGGGATGATTCATGTGTTTATACGGGTCATCATATATTAAGCTATGATGTACAGTATATAAGTTTTATAGTCGTGTTAGTTTTTCCACAATATTTTTTTATTGAACCTTTTTTAACAAACATGACACAAACAATCAAACACTAACACTAAAGTAATTTAAAAATAAAAGAAAAAAAATGTACTGAAAACACCACCAACCATTAACAAAAGCAAGTCATCAGCAATGCTCCTCTGTTTAGCCTAGGTAATCCATTACATAATTATGTATGTTATAGATTCACCAATTTGGAATTTACAAGGTCCACACACATCATTCACCTTCTTCTTCAGAAGTTATGTTTAATTTCTTTACATAATCAATGAAAGGTCTCCATATATTCTCAAACACATTTTCCTTTGATTTCAGTATGTTATTCTTTCTAGTGGAAAGGTTTGTTAACATCTGTCTTAACCACTGAGTCACATCTGGTCTATGAGTCTTTTTCCACAGTAGTGCAATACATTTTTTGGCATTAAGCAAACTGAGGTCTATGAATGCTCTTTCACTCTTATTAAAGTTATGTTTTTCTGGATACAGACCCAACAAAAACAGTTTAGAGTTCAATATGAATTGTTTTGAAATTATTTTTTCAATTGTTACCCTCACCTCTTCCCAAAACATTCTAATTTTTCTACATTCCCATAAACAATGAAATAGGGTTCCTTTACTTTCCATACATTTTGTGCATGTATCTGGTATGTTTTTGTTATATCTATTTAACTCCACCGGTGTAACATACATCCGCATTAACCATTTAAAATGTATCAATTTAAGACGTACATTTATTGATTTGGTTTGAGCTTCTGTACAAGCCAATTCCCATTGTTCCTCTGAAATTTCAGTTTGCAGGTCTTCTTTCCAATAATTCATTCTTTTCTGTGAGTTTTCATTTGAGGATAGTGTCAATGAGTTATAAAACTCTGAAATAATACCCTTTCTCTTACTATCTTTTGACAAAATTTTTTCCAAGGATGAATAAGTAGGTCGGGTGAGAGTATTATTTTGATTTGATGGAATAAAATTCCTAAGCTGAAGATATTTAAAAAAAATGTGTTCTATTAAGATTAAATTTGATCCGCAGTTCTTCAAAAGACATTATGTTATCTGAACGTGACAAATATAAGTCTTGAATCTTTTGAATCCCTTTTAAATTCCATGCTTTAAATACAGCATCTGCTCTCCTTGGTGTAAAATATTGATTACCCTATATTGGGCTAAATTGTGACAATATGTGTGGTTCTTTTAAATATGTTTTGATTTCACACCATATTTTGATCATATGCTTTACAATAGGATTTTTAACTTGTTTCTGTAATTTTTTAGCCAAGTCTGAGTATATGAATAAGGGAAGAGGTAAAGGTAAATTGTATGATTCCATTTCAGTCCAGTGAGGGGGATCATTTGATGAAAAATAATATGTCATAGACCTCAGTTGTGCTGACCAGTAATACAACATAAAGTTTGGACATTTCAGACCTCCACGATCAAATGGTAAATATAGTAAGGACAGACGTAATCTAGCCTTCCTATTGTTCCATATAAATTCCACTAACTTTTTTTTAATTCTTGAGAATAGATCTGAAGGTGGTGGTAAAGGAATGTATTGAAATAAATAAAGTATTTTGGGTAAGATTTTACTTTTAAGTATATTAATTCTCCCGATCATCGACATTGGTAGTGACATCCATCTCTGAAGCAACTCATTAATATCTGTCATTAAGGCTTCATAGTTGGCACTGGCGACTGATTCTAGCTTAGGCACAATTTGGATTCCTAAATATTTAAACTGATGTACAACATTGAATTGATTTACCTCAGGAGCTGGGTGATTTCTCTGGGTCTCATTTAGCATTAATATTGAAGATTTAGTTTTATTTATTTTATATCCTGATATTTCCCCAAAGTTCTTTATTAAATTTAGCAAGGTCGGAATTGATTTTTTAAGATTCGACATAAACAAAATTATGTCATCAGCATACAGGGAGATTTTATGTTCTGTTGGTCCAACTTTAATTCCATATATTTGTGGATGTAAACGTACTGCCATCGCTAAAGGTTCAATTGCCATAGTAAACAGTAAAGGTGAAAGTGGACAACCTTGTCAACATCCTCTATTGATTTTTATTGATTTTGAGATATTGCTATTTGTTAGGATTTCTGCTGTAGCATTATTGTATATTATCTGAACCCATTTTATGAAATTATTTCCAAGTCCAAACCTTTGTAGGACTTCAAAAAGAAAGGGCCATTCGACCCTATCAAAGGCCTTTTCAGCGTCCAATGATAGGAGAGCTGTATCCGGTGCTTCTTTATTGGAATAAATAATATTAAATAATCTTCTTACATTATGGAAGCCTTGTCTTCCCATTATAAAGCCATTCTGATCTCAGTTAATAATATTTGGTAATATTTCTTGTAGTCGTCTTGCTAAAATTTTACAGATTATCTTAAGGTCAGCATTTAATAGGCTTATTGGTCTCATGTTTTCACATTTATTAGAGGGTTTACCTCTAATAAATGTTTACCTCATACATTATTCATGTATGGTGGTAAATTACTATTTTGAAATGCTTCTAAAACCATTTCCAAAAATGGTTTTATTAATTTATTCTTAAATTTTTTATAGAGGTCAACTGGAAGACCATCTGGTCCCGCACTTTTTCCTGATTTCATATTATCAATGGCTAGCCCAACTTCTTCTTGACTAATTTTTGACTCCAGTATCTCCCTATTTTCATTTGGAATACACGGTATAGATAATCCGTCCAAAAACCCATTTAGTTTTGTTAAGTCAGTTTCATTTTTTGTATCATATAGTTTTTCATAATAATCTCTAAAGGCACTATTAATTGCTAAAGGATCTACAACTGCCTGTCCGTTACTTATAATACTGGTAATTGGTGTTTTAAATTCTAATTGTTTAATCTGCCATGCCAATAATTTTCCTGATTTTTCACCTTGTTCATAAAAGGTTTGCTTCAATCTTAGAAGACTCGAGGCAGCTATATTCGCTGATTTTTTGTCATATTCAGCTCTCAGAATCAGTAATTCGTTCTCTAATTTTGGATTATTTCCTGCATACACTTTTTCTTGAAGAATTTTTATTATACGTTCCAATTGCACTCTCTCCTCTCGAGTCTTCTTAGATTTTGAACCTGTATAACTAATAATATGCCCCCTAATAAAAGCTTTGAAAGCCTCCCACTTTATACATGCTGATGTTTGTGTAGTATTGATATCAAATAACTCATCTATCTGTTTTTCTATGTACTTAACAAATTCCTCATCCTGAAGCCATTTATGCTGAAATTGCCACCTACCTGGAACCTTTGTCAATTTCTTATCTACATATATTAGGCTGCAGGGTGCGTGATCAGATATCACGATGTTATCATAGAAACAGTTTTGAATCTTGGACCTTAATTCTGTGGAGATCAAAAAATAGTCAATACGTGAGAATGTCTTGTAGGTATTAGAATAACAAGAATAGGCTTTAACTTGTGGTTTCATTTCTCTCCATATATCTAGCAATCTCAATTCTTTCATAAAATGATTAATGGTCATCCTGCATCCATTGTGCGTACAGTCCAGTCCTGTTGATCTATCTATACTGGGATTCAATGTACAATTAAAATCCACTGCTATTATATGTTGCCCTGTGAGTGATGCTAAGGTAAGAAATAAATTAACGAAGAAGTTTTGATCATCTACAGTGGGGCAAAAAAGTATTTAGTCAGCCACCAGTTGTGCAAGTTCTCCCACTTAAAAGATGAGAGCGGTCTCCAATTTTCATCATAGGTATACCTCAACTATGAGAGACAAAATGAGAAAAAAAAAATCCAGAAAATCACATTGTCTGATTTTTAAAGAATTTATTTGCAAATTATGGTGGAAAATAAGTATTTGGTCACCTACAAACAAGCAAGATTTCTGGCTGTCACAGACCTGTAACTTCTTCTTTAAGAGGCTCCTCTGTCCTCCACTCGTTACCTGTATTAATGGCACCTGTTTGAACTCGTTATCAGTATAAAAGACACCTGTCCACAACCTCAAACAGTCAGACTCCAAACTCCACTATGGCCAAGACCAAAGAGCTGTCAAAGGACACCAGAAACAAAATTGTAGACCTGCACCAGGCTGGGAAGACTGAATCTGCAATAGGTAAGCAGCTTGGTGTGAAAAAATCAACTATGGGAGCAATTATTAGAAAATGGAAGACACAGAAGACCACTGATAATCTCCCTCAATCTGGGGCTCCACGCAAGATCTCACCCCGTGGGGTCAAAATGATCACGAGAACGGTGAGCAAAAATCCCAGAACCACACGGGGGGACCTAGTGAATGACCTGCAGAGAGCTGGGACAAAAGTAACAAAGGCTACCATCAGTAACACACTACGCCGCCAGGGACTCAAATCCTGCAGTGCCAGACGTGTCCCCCTGCTTAAGCCAGTACATGTCCAGGCCCGTCTGAAGTTTGCTAGAGAGCATTTGGATGATCCAGAAGAGGATGGGGAGAATGTCATATGGTCAGATGAAACCAAAATAGAACTTTTTGGTAAAAACTTAACTTGTCGTGTTCGGAGGAGAAAGAACACCATACCTACTGTGAAGCATGGCGGTGGAAACATCGTGCTTTGGGGCTGTTTTTCTGCAAAGGGGCCAGGACGACTGATCCGTGTAAAGGAAAGAATGAATGGGGCCATGTATCGTGAGATTTTGAGTGAAAACCTCCTTCCATCAGCAAGGGCATTGAAGATGAAACGTGGCTGGGACTTTCAGCATGACAATGATCCCAAACATACCGCCCGGGCAACGAAGGAGTGGCTTCGTAAGAAGCATTTCAAGGTCCTGGAGTGGCCTAGCCAGTCTCCAGATCTCAACCCCATAGAAAATCTTTGGAGGGAGTTGAAAGTCCGTGTTACCCAGCGACAGCCCCAAAACATCACTGCTCTAGAGGAGATCTGCATGGAGGAATGGGCCAAAATACCAGCAACAGTGTGTGAAAACCTTGTGAAGACTTACAGAAAACGTTTGACCTCTGTCATTGCCAACAAAGGGTATATAACAAAGTATTGAGATGAACTTTTGTTATTGACCAAATACTTATTTTTCACCATAATTTGCAAATAAATTCTTTAAAAATCAGACAATGTGATTTTCTGGATTTTTTTTTCTCATTTTGTCTCTCATAGTTGAGGTATACCTATGATGAAAATTGGAGACCTCTCTTATCTTTTAAGTGGGAGAACGTGCACAATTGGTGGCTGACTAAATACTTTTTTACCCCACTGTATATTGGGACCGTATAAGTTCACCAGATTTATATTTTCTAATAACAAAGATCCTTGGATGATTAGATATCTTCCCAATTTATCTCCAATTACATTTTTCACTTGAAATGGGACTGTTTTATGTATGAGAGTCATAACTCCCCTGGCTCGGGATGAAAATGATGAGGTGAACACACTTCCCTGCCATCTTCTCCTTATTCTTTTTACATCCTCCTCTATTAGATGAGTTTCTTGTAAAAACACAATTTTTGAACCTATGTCTTTTATTTTATTCATAACTTGTTTAAGTTTTTTTAGATTTTGTAGACCTCTGCAATTCCATGAAGTTAAATTAAGATTAACGCTTTGGTCTATGACAATAAAGAGTTTGAGATTACCTTGCAAAATAAACATGCTCATACAGAGAAGCAAAAACATGGATGGTTGAACATTCATCCCACAAACTACACAAAAACAAATTCCCCCTCCCCACATTCGTGGTAATCCCCCCAAAATCAAAAAAAAAATTCCGTCTCCTGCTATAGCCAATGACTGCTCCTCACCCGCGAGGATCACTCAAACCACTCACTCTCTTCTCCTCTCAATCACCCTGACTCTGCTACTTTTAATGACATGACATTAACTCTCTTCTGTAGTTTTTCCAACTTAACTCCAAAATTTTATAGCAACTTTGTACATCATAGCTTTTTTTTTTATATATAATACAATCTATATTTTGTAGACATGCTATATGTTTCAGATCAGTCAGATACTTGTACACATGCTTAAATATTCTACCTTTATATCTTGTTCTTGCTTCATGCTTAGCTCCCGCCAGTCTCTCCTTGGATCTGCTTGATAAGCTCCTGCGCCTCCTGAGGGGTCTTGAAGATATGGGTTCTCCCTTTATATGTGACCAGCAGTCTTGCCGGATGAATCACTCCGTGACGAATCCCGAGGTTGTGCAGCTCTTTACGGGCGGGGTCAAACTGTTTCCTTAATTGTTGAATTCCTGTGGGTAAATCTGGGTAGAACCGCACCTGTTGATCCTGGTATTTGATTTCTCCTTTAGTACGCGCTGCGTTGGTGACCGTCATCTTGTCTCTATAGTTGAGGAACTTCATAATCAGTGTCCTCGGTGGTGTCTTATTATCTCGCGGTGGGCCGATTCGGTGAGCGCTCTCCAAGACGACCGATGACTGCAGATCCGTGTTGTTCAGCGCCTCTGGAATCCACTTTTCCAAAAAGGAACATGTATCCCGTCCCTCTGTACCCTCCGGGAGGCCCACCAGCCTTAAATTATTCCGTCGCGACCGGGATTCTAAGTCCAGGACGTTATCTTCCAGACGTTTATTTTTTAATCCCAATGTTTGGACCTTTAATTGTAGGCTGGTGACGTCATCTTCAGCGTTGGAGATTCGGAGCTCCGCCTGCGATACTCGTTCCATACAGTCGCTTATTTCTTTTCTCATTCCTTCCATCGCTGCCATAATCCCATCAAATTTAGACGAAAAATCTGCTCTCATAGAGCTGATAGCAGCAAGTACCGCATTCGTTCCCTCCTCAGCAGTCACCGCTCCACCGCTAGCTCCCTCCTCCGCCATTGTCCTTGGAGATTTTTCTGCTTCGTCACAAGCGTGGAAGTCTGTTAACTTGGATTGTCTCGACGAATCAGTTTTTCCTCCGCCTGATTTCACAGCCTTGGTTTTTATCATATCCGCGCCTAAACGCTAGGATAGGTTTTTGTTCCAATTGAGAGGGTTTTAGCCTACTTTTTATTTTTAGGAGCAGAGCAGAGTGAAACACATCCTCCTACGTGGCCGCCATAACCGGAAGTCCCGTCGTGTTAGTTTTACTTTCCATGGGTAATCCCTTTGTCTGCCGTGTGTGTTTCTGTTGTTTGGTTGTCTACTGTCATGATGCTGTTACACTGTAATTTCCCAGTTTGGGATCAATAAAGTACATCTGTCTATTTATCTATTTTCCACAAAACTCCAATCCAGGTCCCACACTGTGCGAGCTGGCTCCCACGAAGTCTTATCCTCCAGAGCTGTCACGCGACAGAGATGGTTGACGTGCCACACCAAACCATCTGTCAGCTGGAAGGTCGCTGACCCCAGCTGCGCAGTGATCCTCATTGGTGCCAGTGGTGCTGGAGGTTGCGTTGTAGGTGACTGTGGGTCCGGTTGCTCGGTTTTGCAGACCCAAACCCAGTCCAACACCGCACGTGGCATTCTGTTCAGCTGCACGTCTCGCTGCGATCGCGGTGATGTAGTATCCACGTCTGTCGTGGGGTGTCCGTCAGGTTGTAATGGTTCTGCTGTTACCTGGTGGGTCACGGACTCTTCATCCAGTGCTACTGCGGCGGCATCTGGAGGCCAATGCTGGTCATGGATTCTGAAGACATTCGGTGACTCTACTGTGTCTTGTATAATCGCTGACTCTTCATCCAGTGGTTCAGCTACAGCACCTGTAGACTGATGCTTTGCGAGGATTCGGAAGCAGTCCGGTCCCTTCTTTCCCTCACCTAGGAAGTCTGGTTGTAGTTGTAGTGCATCACTGTCATCATTGTTAGGGTCTGCGCCAGGTTGCTGTGTCCCGGGGTACTCAGTAGGCACGGGCTCCCTCTCCTCCAACTCCGCAGTGGCTCCCGTGGGCTCATGCAGGGCAAGGATCTGAGGCGAGCCCAATCGCTGGCCCCCTTCCGGGCAGTGTTATTCCTGTGTGCACGGGGCGGCTGTCCTCTCATCGTCATCATCCTGTTGTGTCTCGTCCCACTCATTGTCATTGGGTATGTTGTGTCCCAACCATCACAGTTGGTCAAATGGAGTCCATTACTGTCGCAAATGGAGAAGCCCAGTTGGTAGAAAAGGTCACATCCAAGAATGTTGTCTCCATGCGTGGTCACTTGAAAAACAAAGTCAGTAACGACTCTTGACATGTAGCAGACCGTTAACGTGATGGTCCCTATGCTGCTAACTCTGTAGCCACCATACCCATACAGCGCCGTTGGGTTCTTGCCAGTCGTGTGGTTGGGGAAAAACTTCTTCACCGTGACTCAATTCAACATCAACCTCACTGCAGCGGTGTTAAGCAGGAGCAGCAAGGTAACATCGTCCATCTCCACCATGCAGAATGCATACATTGCACTTCTGGACCCTACCGTGTGGATGGTCATCGCGGGTGGGTGACTGTTTGGCCAGTGGGCTCGGCGGTGTCGCTGACCAGCAAACTTTGGCAAAGTGCTTAAATTTTCCGCACTTCTTACATAGTTGCCCCTTTGCGGGGCAAAAGTGCACTCTCTCGGTGTGTCGGGGAACCACAGCTGCCGCACATGGAGCATTTCATTTTCATAGCAGTCCTCCAGTCCACGGTGTTTGTTTTGATCTCTTCTGCCATGTCATCGGTTCCTCCATGCTCACTGCATATGTCAGCGGTGTGTGGCTTGGCTGCCGCTGCTGTTGCTGCACACCTAGCTCCGATGCTAACCTGTCAGCAGACTCTAGCTGGAACGCTAGCTCAATGGTACTAGCTAGCGTCATGTTGTTTGGCGCCATTAGCATCTTCCTTTGTCTGCAGTCACCTGTTGCTAGTGTGCTCGGCCAACTGGTTCCGCACCATTTTGTCCTCCAACAAACCAAACCAGCACATGCTAGCTAGATGGCAAAGGTCTGCGACAAATTGTTGTCATTTCTCCAACTTTCTGTCGCCATTGGCGACGCTGTGCTAACATGTTGTCTGGTGTGGCGAAGTAGCTAGCTAGCAGCTCTACAGCATCAGCAAATGATTCTGTTGGTCCTAGTGTGTGGAAAATGCATAGTCCTTCTATGCCCAGGTTGTGAATTAACAGAGCTTGCTTCCATACCTTGTCCAGTTTGCCCAGGTCTAACGCCGACACATACGTCTCAAAAGCATTGAGCCAGCACGGCCAAGGAATGTGTGGCTCACCGGGGTACTCCAGAAATGGTCTTAGTGGCCTCAGGCACGGTTCTATGGTTTTCTCTCGTCATCAAATGTTATGTCTACAAACCAGAACGACCAACGGAGAGTTGAGCTGCATTGGAACAAGAACTTTATTATAACAAACAACTGTTAATGATACAGTGTGGTTGGTTATGGCTGTCTATTATATCGCAGAGGCCAAGAGCTGAGAGAGATCTAAGATGGCCGACCCTCTCCATTTAACCATTCGGCATGATGACGTCACCCTGATGGCTGTGTCACCACGCCGGCGCTCTTTAACCCCTGTAGGGGCACATTACAAGACCCTGAGGGCTTAATATGGCCAACCACATCCTCTAAAAACAACAGTCACAGGTTCAAACTGATTAAAAACAGCAGAACAAGGGACAGAGACAGAGGGATCAGAGGCAGGTGCTCAGATGAGAGCCCTGGTAGTGGCCACCTTATCAATAAAAAAGTGCATAAATTCATTACATAATTCAGAGGAGGCCTCCAAACAAACACTCTGAGGGGCATTAAAAACAAAGTCAATAGTGTTAAATAAAACACGCTGATTGACAATGGGATAAAATTAGCAAAATATTCCCTTTTAGCCTCCTTTCACTTATTATTGTACATAGTGGAAATCGTGTAGATCATTTTTTTCCCATAAAGTTTGTGCTTCACATTTTGATAATTTTTGTAACCATACTGTGTGTGGTATCAGGATTTTATTGTGAAGTGCAGTGTGATGACGCCACCTTCTGGTTGCGTCATCACACCGCCCTATAATAGGGAGCGTCCGCCATTAGGGGCTCTCTTGCCCGGACAACTCAGCACACTTCAGTATAAGCTGTATTGTACCCAGTTCTTATTAAAGCTCAGTTCCAGTGCAACCTCCTCATCCGTCTCATTTCATGCCAGGTTTGTGGACATAACATTTGGCGACTGAGGATTAAACCATGGAGGCGTGCGTGGCACCACTACGGCCATTTCTTGAGTACCCAGGGGAACCGGCAGTCCTGTGGCCTCATTGGCTGGACGCAGTCGAAACCTACATTGCAGTGGTGGGCCTGGGTAAGCTCAACACAGTAAGGAAATGAGCACTTCTTGTTCACAAACTTGGCATAGAGGGTCAGAGAATTTTTGACACTTTAGGATCGACGGAGTCATATACAGATGCTGCCGAACTTCTTGCTAGCTACTTTGTCGAACACACACATAGCACGAAGCTGTGGGTTGGGATGCTAATGGCGCCAAAAGACACAACGCTAGCTAGCACGCTGGCCCTAACATCCCAGCTAGAAACAACGGAGAAGTTAGCCACAGAGCTAAATGGGCACCAAACACAGAGGTTACCCGGACAGATGGTGTTAACTAGCACGGTGAACATGGCAGAGGAGTGCGAGCATGAGCATGCTGAGAGCCCTGAAGCACAGTGGCAGTGGCCGGGCATAGATACGGCACACGATGTGCCACAGTGGAACACCTCGGATGGCGGGGGGGGGGGGCTGCTTATGTATCCTCGCTCAGCACGCTGTGGAGGTTACAACTGAGCTGACGGGTGAAGAGACCGCTTTAACAAGCGACACCGGAAAGGCTCCAGACACCTTCCATACCCACGATGAGCCTCAGCTGACAACTGAGACAGAGGGTGAAGGGTCCGCAGCGAACACGGTGACAACAGTACCACCGCAGCATGACAGAGATCCCAGGCTGAGCGAACACGCAGAGCCACCGGGAGCACAATGACAATGCAGGAAAACAAATAAGGCGCCACTCCATGTCTTGGACTGGGTTCGGGTTTGCGCCGGCGGGAGACTGGGACAGCGACTGACCGGGCCGCAGCCAGCGAAACAACGGCCGCCGCTGAGGATCGTGGCGACAATTCGATTCAGCACGCGAACAGACTACGGTTTGTCCGGGTGGCGGCTCCAGACGGCGAAGCTCCGCGGGAGTCGGTTACCGCAGTATGAGACCTGGACCTCGGCGTCATGAATATTGGCCCCAGGGGTCCGACAGCTCTGGGGAGGCAGCAGCCACAAGCACGTTTCAAAGCTCCAGGGAGGAGGCCGCCATGAGCCTGCTCCAAAGCTCCGGGGAGGAGGCTACCATGGGGCCGCCTCAAAACCACCCAGGCAGAGCTGTTCCTCCCGTGGAAGACTGTTAAAAAGAAAGGTTAAAAACTGTTTAGTTAGGAGTGTGGCTGATCCAACTAGGTGGCAGAATACCCCACTTAGCCGTGTGGGGTCTAGTAGCAGTCCACCCACAGGCCCTAGTTTTAGTTTGTTGTGATGTTTTGAGTTCTTTATGATTTTATGTTTACCGTTTTAGTTTGGTGTGTTTATTAGTCTTAGTATTGTAGTGTGCCAAATTTGGGAGGGTTTTGATTAGATATGTTTTATATTTTGTAAAGGTGAGGGGAGATGTGGTATTGGGATTTTATTGTGAAGTGCGGTGTGATGACGCTGCCTTCCGGTTGCATCATCACACCGCCCTATAATAGGGAGCGTCTGCCATTGGGGGCTCTCTTGCCCAGATAACTCCGCACACTGCAGCATAAGCTGCATTGTACCCAGTTCTTATTAAAAGTCAGTTCCAGGGAAACCTCCACATCCATCTCATTTCATGCCAGGTTTGTGGACATAACACTGTCATTTAATAGTTTGCCCAGTTAGCTTAGCATAGTGCAGCTTGTGGTATATGGGATTATGGCACTTTATTGTGAAGTGCAGTGTGGTGACATGGACGTCACAGCATTGCACTGCCCTATATAGTGGGCGGGCCACCATCTTACGGTCTCTTTGACCGGTGCCCACACCAGGTGCCTGCCATGTAACCGCTATTCAAGTTCTATCAATAATGCTGTGTTCGCCAACTTCATCTTGCCACATTCATCACCCAGGTATTTCTATATACAGTATAACATTTGGCAATCGAGTATTAACTCATGGAGGTGTGTATCACACCACTTTGTCCCTTTCTCAAGCTTCCGGGTGAACCGCCAGTGCCTTGGCCCAGGTGGTTTGAGGCCTTCCAAACCTACATCACCATGCTGGACCTCAGACAGCTCAACAGGCCAAGGGCATGTACGTTTCTCATCCATAGCCTGGGTATTGAGGCCCAGCAAGTCCTGCGGACGCCCGACGCGTCAGACTCATTTGAGGACATTGTGGAGCTGCTAGCCAACCATTTCCACACCCCAGATAGCGTGACTGTCTGGAGGATTTGTTTTCTGCAGCGACATCAGCGGGTAGGTGAGCCTATTCACCAGTTTGTCGCTGACTTGAGGCAGCTAGCTAGCGAGTGCCGCTTTGGGCTGTTAGAAGATGAAATGGTACGTGACCAGCTTGCGGAGCACACATGCAGTGCCGCATTGCAGGCTAAGCTACTCACGGCACCCAGTGACTTAATATTAGCCAGAGCTGTCAAACTAGCTCTGCAGCTGGAGGCCACAGACAAGCTAGCTTCTGAGCTAACCTGGCACCAGTCACAGAGGTCCCCGGAGCCTCCCACCACGGCAAATGTTGCGGACTCGGAAAGTGAGGATAGCTTGGATGACGACGTTATGGAAACCAATGCTGCCAGCCAAAGGTCTGCCCCGGGAAAATCCCTGTGCAAGGGTTGTGGGTCTACAAGGCACCAAAAGAAGGCGAAGGACTGCCTGGCTTGGGAAAAACGCTTGAACCATTATGCTTGAGTGTGCCGTGTATCTGAACTGGAGGGCCCATGGAAGAATTCACTCTGCCTACCCCTGACAACCATCCATTCGGTGTCCCCCAGCCCAAACGGGTACATGTATTGCACAGTGGAGTTGGACGGTGTGGAGGTGCCGCTGCTGCTCGACAAAGGGGCAGAGGGGTCATTGCTGACTGAACTGGGCCACGGTGAGGAAGTTCTTCCCCCACTACAGAATTAGAGGTAACCCGGCACTGTGGCATGGCTACGGAGGTGGCAGGCTGTGCATGGTTGGGACTTTGGATTTAACGGTCTGGTACAAGTCTGCAAAGATGGTTGACTTCACGTTCCATGTGACAGCACGAGGCGATAACATCATGGGCTGTGATCTATTTTACGGACTGGGTTTCGCCATTAAAGACGATGCGGGAACGAATGGTTGGGTTGTGGCTGCTGGAACCCCCTGGTTCCGGTGGTCGAAGAGAAGGTTTTGTGGGACGAGGCACTAACAGACACCATGGCAGTCAAGCAGGACCAGTTTCACTCAGGTTTGGTGCAGGAAAGTCTCAATGCCGCCGCTCGGGGCACAGTAGTGGGAGGTACCGAGTGTGACGGCAGCGAGTGACACCATGCTAGCCCAAGATGCCTCCAGAGCTTGGCCGCAGGAGGATGGAGGGTCTGCAGCTACGATGGTGACCGCTACAATGGTTTTAGAAGAGGATGCGGCCAGACTGACGAGCATGGAGTTACTGCATGCTCAGCAGCACCACGTCAGGCCGAGCGAGGCCCCATTGAGGGTTTTGGACTTGGTTCGGGTTCCGGGTGATGAACGTGTTCTGTATGGAAATACCTGGTGATGGATGAGGCCAGATGAAGTTGGCGAACACAGCTTTATTAAAGACACAGGGCAGCAGTACACATCATGGCACCTAGTGTGGGCATCCGGCACAAGAGAGCCTAAGATGGTGGCCTGCCCACTATATATAGGGCAGTGCGGTGACGTGACAGGACGTCCACGTCACCACACTGCACTTCACAATAAAGTGCCATTTATTGCATACTACATTTCCTCCCCCCTTTAGAAAAGTCCAAAACCACACACACACAATTGAAACACCCCCCCCCCCCAAATTTGGGACCCACATCATGCACTAAATAACAAAAACTAAAGTAGTAAATTGGTCTAATACACTCACTCAAAACAACCTGAAATAGGGCTGACGGGTGGACTACCACACAGCCTGCACAGCATGGTGGATTATTCTGCCACCCATGATGAATGAAAAGTCCATTATCAAACTAAAATTACTCACTGTGGACTTCCGGTCTGGACGCCATGGTGATAGCAACTTAACGCTGAAGCTCCCAGACCCAATCCAGGAAAACATCTTCAAAATCAGACTTAACGGATTTTTGGAAGAATAAAAATCAAAAGACAAAAACACCATGCCTAACCAAAAACAGAAGAAACTGACATTCCCCAGGCCAGGACGCGCAGCGGCCGCAGAATCTGAACCGGAGGACCTCCGTTCAGAAGACGAGGAGCTGAACGTAGCTAACAAGAAGGTTAGCTTGAAATCGCTATTTGATGAATTACGACGATTTCGGGCCGAATTTCATGAATTCAGAGAGGAATTAAAAAGGATGAACAGCAGAGTGGAACAGGCCGAGAACCGAATCTTGGAAGCTGAAGAAAGAATTAAAGTGCTTGAAGATTCTATGCTGGAGTTACACAAAAAACAGTCAAGGCTGGAGGCTAAGCTAACCGACCAAGAAGGAAGACAGAGACAAGACAACATTAGAATTCACGGTCTAAAAGAAGGAGCTGAAGATAGTTTCAACACAATGGCGGAATGCATGGAATCCTTACTGAGAGAGAAGTTGGATATTCCACAAACCACGGATTTGAAGATAGAAAAGGCCCATCGTACATTAGCCGCAAAGCCAGCGGCAGAAGCGCCCCCACGTTCGGTGGTGGTAAGATTCTCCGATTTCAAAATAAAACAAGAGGTTGTAAGACAGGCTTGGCAGAAAAAAGGATTTATGCATCAAGAGAGAAAAGTCTTCGTGGAGCACGATTACGCCCCGGAGGTACTTAAAAAGCGACAGGAATATAACGACGCCAAAAAGGTACTACGGGAACAGAATCTACGCTTTCAGACGCCATTTCCTGCGAAGTTAAGGGTCTTTTACGGTGAAGAGTCATGTCTCCATAATTCGGCGGAAGAAGCAACAATTGACATGGCGAGAAGAGGGCTCCCGGTATCGGTGTTTAAACCCGCAGCAGACCTGAGCGAGAGGATCAGAGCTCAAACGTGGTCCACTCAGAGACCTTCAAAATCCACGGGCCAGCAGCGGGAAACCCAGCCCCAGAGCTACAAAGATAAGCTTTCCAGTTCCAGGAAGGAATAGCGACCTTTTTGTTTTTTTTCTTTTCAGTCATTCTGCACTTCCATCCCCCCTCCTACAAGGTAACAAACATTAAAGGAGATGCAGAATCAGCATGTGGTAAAACCTTTCATGGAGCAGTTATAGAGTTTTTGCGTAGGCTCGTAAAATTCACGTGATTCGCGGGGGTAAACATAAACATGCCGTAGGTGCCGCCATCTTGGATGGCAAGAGCAGCAGTTACACTGTGACAACCCAGGCATAACTTGTACTGTTTAGCGATCAGAATGAGTGAGGAGAACACACAGTCACAGGCTGACATAATAACATCCCTATCATCTTCTTCAACAACTGACACTGTGTCTGCGATGTCTGTGTCACATTCAGTGGAGTCATTGTCAGCAGTCATAACAGCAGACAAGTGTTTTTAATCTTGCTCCCGTGCGCTCCTCTGGTGTGCCGAAATGCCTCAGTTGAACGGAGGTGGTGGGTGTGGGGTAACAGCTGGAGCAATTAGCAGAACAATGACTGCCAGTAATCTGCTCAGCGGGGATGATTTGGGGGCAAACGATGAGATGATATCTTTCAAAGACAAAGGGGAGCAGGAGGAAAAGATATCGGAAAACGTGTCAGCGTAAAGGGATCTGGATGATGTGAAGTCTTTGCTGGTGAACGAGTCGGAAAACAACAGCAGCTCCTCGGACTCAGAGGTGAGTGAAGCGCGCTGCGTGTTTTTTTGTTTTTTTTAAAGGCTCTCCACGGCGCGCCGCGTTAAAACGTACCTGATTTTATGCACATTTACAATATTTTTCCCCCCTTTCATGTGTGCATTGTCCTTTGTAGCAAGCAGAGAGGCGCCCCCAAACCAGACGCAAAGTTTTTTTTTTTTTTTTTGTTACTTATTTGTACCTGTAGGTAGACTTGGTTTGCAGTCTGGTGACAAGCCACCGGCCGCTGCATGCGCGAGCGCCCTAAACCTACATGTTTTTGGTATGCGGGAGGAAACCGGAGAAATCCCGGAGTAAACCCACGCAACACGGGGAGAACATGCAAACTCCACACAGCTCACTGTTGGTCGGGGGCTGGGATCGAGCTCACGGTCTCATGATCCCCGCGATCCCCCGGCCGAGGGTAAACTGTGCTGCCACAGTGCTAAACCACTGCTCCACCGTGCAGCCCGTTATGAGAAAGCGAGAGATTACGTCAGTGAAGGTAATTATTCAAAAATCCAACTTTTTTTTTTTTTTTTTTTGCATTTCACACCGGCCATTTAATTCCCCGCTTATCCCCTTATCAGGGGGAACAACAGGAGTACACCATTTTGCCGAGTTTGTAGGTACACGTGAGCTATGTGGTTTGTTTCACCCTGCTGCTGCTGTTTCTTGCCATCCAATATGGCGGCACACTCTAACGGGCCAGTGCGGCACGCCCCCTGACGTCATATGCAAAAACTCAATAGCATTAGAAACAAATGTCTTCTTAATTTAAAGGGAAAAAAAAAAAATCTTGTTAAAATAGAAATGTGACAATGACCCACATGTTCTCCCCACACTAACAAATACCGTATTAGAGTGAATGTTTGCTGTGATGGGGGTGGGAGGGTGCACACAATCTCATAGGGTATAGGCATAAAAAAAAAATAAATAAAAATAAAAAATCATTACAAATTCGGATTGGGATCTGAAATTCACGTTAAAAACATGGGACAACTTACAGGGGTAAGAGAGGGCCCTCAACACGTAACAGAGTTTGAGGAATTTCCCTCAGAGCCTACACTCCATCAGGGCTCTTACAGGGTCTTTAAAGAGACCCCAGCTCAGGAAGTTTTTTTGACAGTTTTTTGTTTTAAAGTTTCGTACACTATGTTCTTAATGTTTTTTATGTTCTTAATGTTCTTTCAGTTTCTGAGTAGCAAAAAAGAGGGCCACCACACTGTTATACTAAATAAGAAAATACAATGGAGAAACAGGGTGTAACCAAAATAGCCTCATATAATGTAAAAGGGATCCTGAATCCAGTTAAAAGATCCAAGATTCTACGCAAAATGAAAAAAAACAAAGCAGAAATAATATTTTTACAAGAAACCCACCTAACAGACGTGGAACACACTAAACTCAATAGACAAGGGTTTAAAATGATCTCTTCATCTTCATATAAGTCAGGGAGGAGGAGGGGAGTAGCGACATTGATATCAACCAAAATTACATTTGAAAAAAAAATCAGAACACAAAGATAAAGAAGGGAGGTACAGTTTGTTAATTGGGCGGCTAGAAGGAGAAGATATCACCCTGCTGAATGTATATGCACCACCAGGGGCTAAATGGAAATTTTATAAAAATATATTCGACCTAATGATAACTAAAGCCCAAGGTTTAGTGATATGTGGTGGAGACTTCAATCTAAGACTGAATCCATACTGGGATGCAACAGGTAATTCATCACATCAAAATAACACTCAAAGTAGGAAAACTCGGATTCTATTAAAAGAAATGGGAATCTGTGACGTGTGGAGGGAACTCAACCCCAATGTAAAAGATTATACTTTTTATTCAACGCCACATTCATCTTACTCAAGGATTGATTACTTTTTTATGTTTAATAGAGACATTGGAAGAGTAAAAACATGTAAAATAGGACTGACGGATCTCTCTGACCACAGTCCGATCTATATGGACTTAAACATCCAAAAATACACAAATAATACATTTTCCTGGAGGATGAATTCAAATGTCCTGAAAGGACCACTGAAAGATTAATTGGAATCAGATATTCTCAGATATTTGGAAGAAAACGATAATGGAGAAGTATCCCCTTTAATACTGTGGGATGCGTGCAAAGCTGTAATAAGGGGAAAAATTATTGCAAAACTGGCATCCCAAAAGAAACTGAGACAAGAAAAACTAATCACATTAGAGTCAGAACTCAAGAACCTAGAAAAAGAACACAAAGGCAACACTCACTCTAATGACTCGCTCAAGATTAAAGAAATTAAAAATCAAATAAATGAGATCTACACAATAGAAATCCAGAAGAAACTTACATTTCTGAAACAAAAACACTATGAAGCAGGCAGTAAATCGGCAAAATTACTAGCCTATAAATTGAGGAAACAACAAACAGAAAGAGCAATCTACAAAATCAGAGACCCAGTATCAAAGGAAATAAAATTCAGAATTCAGGATATTCTTAAAAGCTTCGAGAATTACTATAAGAACTTATACTCCCACAAAAAACATAAAAACGCATCCGAGACATTCCTAAACACATAAACCTTCCCCAACTTACGGAGTCACAAAATAAAACACTACTGTCAGAAATACAACCTAAAGAATTGGAAAAAGCAATTATGAAACTTAAAGCTAACAAATCCCCAGGAGCAGATGGCTATACAGCAGAGTGGTACAAAACCTTTAAACAGCAACTATCTCCTCTCCTCCTGAAAACATTTAACTATGTCCTCCACACAGGGGAAATCCCCCCCTCCTGGAGAGAAGGGGTCATTGCAGTTATACCTAAACCTGAAAAGGATAAACTAGAATGCTCCAACTACAGACCAATCAGTGTATTAAATCAGGACTATAAGCTTTTTACCATTATCCTTGCCAAAAGGTTAGAAAACATACTGACAGACTTAATTCACTTAGACCAAACAGGTTTTATAAGACAAAGACAGACACAAGACAACATTAGACGCACTTTACACATAATTCATCATATAAAAAAATATAACTTAAATGCAGTCATATTGGGATTAGATGCTGAAAAAGCATTCGATTCGGTTGACTGGTCTTTCCAGTCAACCGAATCGAATCAGTCAATCTTATCCAGTTTCAACTTTCATAACAACTTCATTAGAACTATACAGGCATTATATAAAAAACCAACAGCTAAAATAAGGATTAACGGTAATTTATCATCATCTTTTGAGCTGGAAAGAGGATGTCAAAGAGGATGTCGTCAGGGCTGCCCCCTGTCTCCACTGCTCTTTGCAATCTTCATAGAACCTCTGAGCCAATGGATAAGACAAAATCAAGAAATTCAAGGTATTACACTTGGTCAGAAGGAACATAAAATAGCACTCTTTGCTGATGACATTTTAATATACCTAGGGCAGCCGGACACTTCTTTACCAGAACTAATCTCAGTTTTTTCAGACAATGGAGATTTATCGGGGTACAAATTAAACATGCATAAAACCCAAGTTTTAACATTCAACTATGACCCAAATCATTATTCACTAAGTGAACTCAAAACTAACTGGGAGATGGAATCTATGAAATATCTGGGGGTCAATATCCCGAAACAACTCAACAAAATTATAACACTAAACTATGATCCACTGGTGACAAAAATAAAATCTGACCTAGCAAGATGGAATATGATACCATTCTTAGGTACTGCACAAAGAATTGAAGCAGTCAAAATGAATATACTTCCACATCTTCTATACCTTTTCCAAACAATACCGGTAGAACCTCCCAAAAAAACATGGCAGGAGCTGGACAGAAGGATCTCAAGATTCATATAGCAGGGCAAGAGACCTAGAATCAGATATAGAACCTTACAGCTAAACAAAGACAAAGGTGGGCTTGCGCTGCCAAATATCAGGGACTATTTTAAAGCCGCACAAATTAAAACTTTAATAGAGATATGTAACCCAGTCTACACTGCACAATGGAAGGAGATCGAATGCCAAATAACAAGTGACATCCCCCTACAGGCGATAATAGGGAACAATGCCTTACCTAAACTCTTGAACAACACTAACCCGTGGATAGAGATCCCGCTAAAAATTTGGTTTAAGATAGTCAGAGAGAATCAAGCTAAAGAGCCCTATCGACTTCTGCAATGGATTGCCTATGATCAAGACTTTACCCCCAATAAAACAGACACTAGATTTAAAGAGTGGAAAGAAAAGGGGCTGATAAAATATTATGATTTTTTTAAGGGGCAAACTTTAAGAAGTTTTGAAGATTTGAAAAAACAAGGTCTAATAAATCAAGATCTTTACAGGTTCTTTCAGCTTAGACACCACATAAACAATATACTTAAAAAGGAGGATTTGGAAAGGGCCCAGTCAGGTGTTCTGAAGGTCTTCTCAATGGCATATAAAGGGATCCCAGGGATCAGATACATTTCTAAAATATACCAAGGTCTTCAAGACTTAAAAGGAGACAACACATCATATATAAAAGAGAGATGGGAAAAAGAGGGGAATTTCACTTTACAACTGGAAATATGGGAAAAGCTAAATAAACAGCAATGGAAAAGTACCTCATCCCTGCAGTGGAGAGAATTTGGATGGAAAAATTTGGTAAGATTTTTCAGAACACCTGCACAAAACAAATTTACCCATAAGAGGTTGAACTGTTGGCGCTTGTGTGGTGAAAAGACTGCAAATCATTTTCATGTGTTTTGGTCATGCCCAGTTATCCACCAATATTGGACCAATGTACAGACAATATTGGGGAAAATATTCAAGATAACAGTTCCCTTTTCTTTTGTAACTTTGTATTTGGGTTTACTACCGGACTCACTAGAAAGACGAAGAGATAAATACTTATTCAATGTTTTAATATTGGCAAGTAAAAAAGCCCTAACTAAAAAATGGATGCTGAAGGACTGTCCTACACCTGAAGATTGGATTAACGTGATTCAAGACATTTACTCGATGGAAAAGTTGACATTCGCACTGAGACAGGACATGGATGGGTTCTTGAACTCTTGGCAACCCTGGATCGCATATGTGTCTTCCATTAGATCTAATCTTTGACAAATACCATTTCAATAATGGCACCGCTCTTTGTTCCAACGCTACTCAGATGCTCTTTTACTTTTAATTACTTAATTTTCTGTTTGTTTGTTTTTTGCTGTTCTGTTCGTTTGTTTGTTTTTTTTTATTTTATTCTCTTTAATTTCACTTTTTCTTTCACTTTAAAAAAAAAAAGGGGTGTTGTAATAATTATCCTACCAATGTTGTCAAATAGCAAAAAATAAGGGAACATGTGATGAAAATGTAAACAATGCAATGCTGTAAGGACCTGTATACCCTTTACAAAAACTTAAATAAAAAAAAAAAAAAAATTACTCGCTGTACTCCTAAACTAAAATTTAAACGCACAAAATAACCCCATACCATAACATGCATGCCAAACACAAGAACTATAAATAACCATTTTTTTTTACAGCACAGTCTCTTGGGTGGGAGAGATAGAACCGGCATGGGGAAAAACAGTTCAGTCAGGGGAGCTTTGAGGCGGCCTCCTCCCTGGAGCACTGAAGCAGGCCCACGGCGGCACCCCCCCTTCCCTGGAGTTTTGAAATGAGCTCTTGGTGGCCTCCTCCCAAGAGCTTTCGGACCCCCAGGGCCAATCTTTCTGACGCCAGGGCCCAGCTGACCTCCGCGGACCCCTTCATCCGGAGCCACTGCCCAGACGCACCGCAGTTTGTTCACATGCCACACTGAATCGTCCGTCAGCTGAAAACACGCTGTTCCCAGCTTCTCCCCAATCCTCAGCGGCACCCATTGTTTTATTGGCTGCGGTCCAGTCAATCGCCATCCCGGCCCCCCACCGGCGCAAACCCGAACCCAGTCCATGACTTGTAATGGCGCTTTACCTGGTTCAATGTGCCACCGTGCGCTCACCAGCTCTGTGCTCTCCTTCGTTCTGGCACCTCCTTTACACTGTGACAGTTCAGCAGTCACGGTTGTCGTAGCAGACCCCTCACCCATTGTTGGCTAAAACTCGACCTGAGCACTGAAGGTGTCCGGTGCTTCCCTGGTGTCGCTCGTCAGAATGCACCCTCCACCCGCCAATTCAGTCGCTCCCATTGCAGCCGGCCAAGCGCGGGCACTGAAGTCGTCCAATTGCTCCACTGAGACATCCGAAGCACTCTGCTGTGCTGCGCCATGCACTGCATCCGAGTTCGTCTGTTGTCACTGTGCGATGTTGCCCCCTGCATGCTCAGGGCCCCCTTCTGGGCAGCTCACCCCTCAGAGCGCGGAGCGGACGCGCCGGTGTCAGTGCTGTCCAAAAAACCCTCGTCAGCATTGGTCTCACTTAACCCGGGCTCCCTCTCCTCCAGTTCTGGTTCTGGCTGCATAAGGGGCGGAGGTGCTCCCAGTGTCTGTTCTTCCACAATTTCGTCTTCACCGTCCGTGCTGCACCCACTCTGTGCATCACATTCGCTGTCCACACCATGCTCTTTGGCCAGCATGTCACAAATAAGCTCTCTGATGTTCCATTGACCCACCAGTTGTGGTGCCATCTGGGCCGATACCTCTAGTTGAAATGCCAGCTCCAGCGCCACCAACCTTGGCAAAAAGCGCACCAACAACGGCAGGTTTTCCCGCATTGCCCTCACCATCTCTGCCACCATCCATTCATCCGGCTCCTCTTCCAGTATGGCCCATATATCTGAATTCACCGTGAACCACTTCAGCTGTAGCATTATCTTTAGGTCCTCCACGTGCCCAAACTCGCATGCACCAGCCAGATGGCAAAGGGCGTCCATATATCGTATAAACAACTCCTCCTTCCGCTGTCTGCGCTGGTAGAACATGGACCTCCGGGCCATTACATACTCTGGGATGTCGAAATGTTTGGCTAGCAGACCAACTGCTACGTTGTAGTGGTCGCGGGGTGAAGCACGGCGGTTAGCTAGTAGCCCGGCCACCTCGGCACACGGGAGTGGTGGTCTTATCACGCTGTACAAATGAACGCCCTCCATGCCCAGATAGTAATGCAGTAGAGCTGACTTCCGTACCTCTTCCATCTCGTCCAGGCTAAATGCCGAAAAGTAAGTGGTAAGAGCACCAAACCAGCGTGGCCACAAGACTGGCGGTTCACCAGACTTCTCCAGAAACGGTTGTGGCTGCTCCATGCACGCCTCCATGCGTTAATCCTCAGTCACCAAATGTTATGTATGGAAATACTTGGTGATGGATGAGGCCAGATGAAGTTGGCGAACACAGCTTTATTAAAGACAAAGGGCAGCAGTACACAGCATGGCACCTAATGTGGGCATCCGGCACAAGAGAGCCTAAGATGGTGACCTGCCCACTCTACTGTATATAGGGCAGTGTGGTGATGTGACAGGACGTCCATGTCACCACACTGCACTTTACAATAAAGTGCCATTTATTGTATATAACAGAACGTCCACGGCAAAGATGGACCAAATGACGGCCAGTTAAACATCAAGGATGCCTGCGCATAGTGGCGAAGTTGGGTGCAGCATATGTCTGGTTGTCCAAAGGCTCATCAAGGCATGCCAATCAGCTTCCGGGTCTCCAGGAGGACGCTCTGGGTGACAAGTCTGGATGGGAGTCGGTGTTGGTGGTGAAGGAGTCGGGCTCCATTGTCCAGAAGATAAGCCATCATCCCGGGGGCTTACTGCTTCCAGGGGCACACTTGCTGAGGGGCTGCCCTGGGCCCCCCCATGCCGGTTCTACCTCTCCCGCCCAAGTGACTGTGCTGTGAAATGTTGTTTATAGTTCTGTGTGTTTTGCATATTATGTTTTGGGGTTGTGTATGTATGTATGTTTTAGTTTAGGAGGACAGCTGTGATTTTAGTTTATTAAAGGACTTTTTTAGTTATTTGGTGGCAGAATAATCCACCATGCCGTGCGAGCTGTGCGGCAGTCCATCCGTCAGCCCTATTGTAGGTTGCTTTGTGTGAGTGTGTTAGGCCAATTTAGTACATTAGTTTTTGTTATTTTAGTGTGTGTTTTGGGTCCTAAATTGGGGGGGGGGGGTTCAATTGTGTGTGTGGTTTTGGACTTTTGTAAGGGGGGGAGGAAATGTGGTATATAGGATTATGGCACTTTATTGTGAAGTGCAGTGTGGTGACATGGACCTCCTGTCATGTCACTGCACTGCCCCATATAGTGGGCGGGCCACCATTTTATGGTTTCTTTGACTGGTGCCCACGCCAGGTGCCTGCCGTGTAACCGCTATCCAAATTCCATCAATAAAGCTGTGTTCGCCAACTTCATCTTGCCTCAATCATCACCCAAGTATTTCCATACATAACACAGCTATCATGTTGTTTATGTCTCTGGCCATGGGTGTCGCACCATGGGGAATGTGGGTGTTTTAACACCCAGTTTTCAAGGGGACAAAGTTGAACAGCCATGGTTTTTTCAGTTTTCCACAAACGCAGTCCAGTTTCTCTGGCCTCTCTGCGTGCTGCTCTCCCTCCTTCTCCTGTTCTTTGAAACATGACACAGGTGACCAGCTTTGAGTGTGACCACCTGATTTGCTTCCTGTAAGTAAAGTTAAAAGCGTCACAGGTGAGCAATGAAATAAATTTAGAATTAAAACAGCTACATACAGGGTTTTTTTAAGTGACAGTTTGTGAAAGAAGTCTATTGAAGGAAGAGTGACAGTGTGTTGTGTGTGCGTGTGTGTGCATGCGTGTGTGTGTGTCTAAGTCATTTAGTAGATACTTTCTATTGCTAAAAAAAAACCTATCTACTCTTATACTTTAGCAATTAATGTCATAAGGTAACCTCACTTTTTAGCTTTCACTTTTTAGTACATTTTCTGGCTGTTTTACCCACCTCTGAGCATAACATGGACCTGTGCATAGAGGCTGTTTCATGGAGAGGAGACAGCCATGGAGGAAGAGGAGAGTTGCTGGTGATGGGGAAGTAGCTGAAGCCAACATTACGTTACTGTCATTAACTCTGAATGAGAACACACAGTTGAAGCACCTACACTGCACTTTTTTGGTTTTTAACTACAAAATTAAACTGAAAGTCACCAGCTAGCTGCTGCTTGTGGGTCTGTGTGTGTATTACGTGTAAGTATAGGTGTGTATGTGTGTCCTTCCAGACACTTTAAAGAGGAAGAAGAGGCAGCAGGCTGGTCACATTCTGATTGGCAGCTGTAGTGAACACTCAAACAAAGGCAGTCTTCTGATTAGGTGGGCCTGATTGACAAGTGGGTGGAGCCAGACCCACCCATAGCTATGTCTCAGCCCCATTGCTTACCAAAATGATAATCCTTGGGTGGGTCTGCATCCAGGTTGTGCTCAAATTCAAGGTCAATGGTCAGGAGATCTCGAAGCTTACAATGGTGTGAAAAGTGTTTGCCCCTTTCTTGATTTCTCATTTTTTTGTATGTTTGTCGCACTTAAATGTTTCAGATCATCAAATTTAAATATTAGACAAAGATAACACAAATAAACACAACATGCAGTTTTTAAATAAAGGTGTTTATTATTAAAGGGGAAAAAATCCAAATCTACATGGCCCTGTGTGAAAAAGTGATTGCCGCCCTCTGTTAAAACATAAATTAACTGTGCGCAGCATCAGTGTGGTTATTAACTGTGGTTTATCACATTTTTGGAAAGCTGAGTTCAATTTCTCTAGCCACACCCAGACCTGATTACTGCCACACCTGTTTTCAATCAAGAAATCACTTAAATAGGACCTGCCTGACAAAGTGAAGTAGACCAAAAGATCCTCAAAAGCTACACATCATGCTGTGATCCAAAGAAATTCAGGAACAAATGAGAAACAAAGTAATTGAGATCTATCAGTTTGGAAAAGGTTATAAAGCCATTTCTAAAGCTTTGGGACTCCAGCAAACCACAGTGAGAGCCATTATCCACAAATGGTGAAAACATGGAACAGTGGTGAACCTTTCCAGGAGTGGCTGGCCAACCGAAATTACCCCAAGAGTGCAGTGATGACTCATCCAAGAGGTCACAAAAGACCCCACAGCAACATCCAAAGAATTGCAGGCCTCACTTACCTCAGTTAAGCGCAGTGTTCATGGCTCCACCATAAGAAAGAAACTGGGCAAAAATGACCTGCATGACAGAGTTCCAAGACGAAAACCACTGCTGAGCAAAAAGAACATAAAGGCTCATCTCAGTTTTGCCAGAAAACACCTTGATGATCCCCAAGACTTTTGGGAAAATTCTCTGTGGACTGACGAGACAAAAGTTGAACTTTTTGGAAGGTGTGTGTCTCATTATATCTGGTGTAAAAGTAACACAGCATTTCAGAAAAGGAACATCATACCAACAGTAAAATATGGTGGTGGTAGTATGATGGTCTGGGGCTGTTTTGCTGCTTCAGGACCTGGAAAACTTGCTGTGGTAAATGTAACCATGAATTCTGCTGTCTACCCAAAAATCCTGAAGGAGACTGTCCGGCCATCTGTTCATAACCTCAAGCTGAAGCGCACTTGGGTTCTGCAGCAGGACAATGATCCAAAACACACCAGCAAGTCCACCTCTGAATGGCTTAAGAAAAACAAAATGAAGACTTTGGAGTGACCTAGTCAAAATCTTGACTTGAATACGATTGAGATTCTGTGGCATGATCTTAAAAAGGCAGTTCATGCTCGAAAACCCTCCAATGTGGCTGAATTACAACAATTCTGCAAAGATGAGTGGGCCAAAATTCCTCCACAGCGCTGTAAAAGACTCACTGCCAGTTATCGCAAATGCTTGATTGCAGTTGTTGCTGCTAAGGGTGGCCCAACCAGTTATCAGGTTTAGGGGGCAATCACTTCTTCACAGGAAACAGGACTGTGTACTTGCGCCAACCTTCTTTGGGATTTTCTTTGCTATGCTCCTGAGGCATGCCTTCAGCACAGCAACAGAGGGAATCTACCTGCACACAAGATCTGACGGCAGGCTTTTTAACCTCGCCCGCCTGAAAGCCAGAACCAAAGTACGCAAGGCTCTAATCAGAGACATGCTGTTCACAGACGACGCTGCAGTCGCAACCCACACACAGCAGGAGCTTCAGACCCTGATGAACCGCTTCTCCCAGGCATGCAAGGACTTCGGGCATACCATCAGCCTGAAGAAGACTAACATCTTGGCGCAAGACACGGAAGCACCACCAACCATCACCATCGACGACAACGAGCTGGAGGTCGTGAATCAGTTCACGTACCTGGGGCCCACGATCAGCAACAACCTTGATACAGAGATCGACAAGAGGATTGGAAAATCAGCCTTCACACTCACTCGCCTCACCACACGAGTGTGGGAGAATCCCAAACTCTCTGTCAAGACGAAGATGGCAGTGTACAACGCCTGCGTCATCAGCACACTACTCTATGGGAGTGAGACGTGGACAACATACGCCCGGCAGGAAAAGAGACTGAACTCCTTCC
This sequence comes from Pholidichthys leucotaenia, assembly GCA_020510985.1. NCBI lineage: Eukaryota > Metazoa > Chordata > Actinopteri > Cichliformes > Pholidichthyidae > Pholidichthys > Pholidichthys leucotaenia. The sequence continues at coordinate 281,888,477 of CM035841.1, forward strand.
ACTTGCGCTGCATTCGCCACATCCTGGACATATCCTGGCAGGACAAAGTGCCCAACACAGAAGTTCTGTCCCGCACCGGCCTTCCTTCCATGTTCACTCTACTCAGGCAGCGCAGGCTCCGCTGGCTAGGCCACGTTCACCGTATGGAGGATGGCAGAATCCCCAAAGACGTCCTCTATGGAGAACTGGCGACTGGCAGGAGAGACGTTGGCCGCCCACAGCTGCGCTTTAGAGACGTCTGCAAGAGAGACATGAAGGCCCTGGAGATCAACACAGAGCGCTGGGAGGACCTTGCAACGGACCGCTCCAAATGGAGCGGCACCCTGACCAGACAGCTCAAGGCAGGTGAAGAGAGACTGACTGCTGCAGCAGATGAAAAAAGGACCTGCAAGAAGAACCGCCACAGACCCAGCAGCACGGAGACCACCCACAAGTGCGACCTATGCGACAGGGACTGCCATTTGCGCATCAGCCTGTTCAGCCACAGGCGGTGCTGTTCCAGCAGAGTAGACGTTTAGGATTCTCTTCCATGGTCATCATAGACCGACGGAGGCCGACGACGACGACTTCTTCACACAGGGCCATGTAGGTTTGGATTTTTTTTTACCCTTAGTAATAAACAGCTTCATTTAAAAATTGCATTTTGTGTTTACCTGTGTTATCTTTGTCTAATATTTAAATTTGTTTGGTGATCTGAAACATTTAAGTGTGACAAACATACAAAAAAAATGAGAAATCAGGAAGGGTGCAAACATTTTTTCACACCACTATATGTGATTTCAGAAAAATCACTATTCATCTTAAACAATTGCTTCATATTCATTCACCAAACTCAGGTCAATGTCAGGGTCAAAGTTCAGGGGCTCTGAGAATTCTCAGGGTGATTTCATCAAGCCAGAATAAGCTACTCCATCATCGATGGTCTGGTTTAGTATGAGCATCCACCCACCAGTGTAATAAAAGACCCCTTTGAGTATCATTAATTACCCTGAGACGTTAAATATCAGTATATTGTTCAAAGTAGTGCTAGTAAAAATCCATTTCACATGCAGGCATCGTTTTTTTCTCCAGTCATTTCAAGTCTTGAGTCAGCATCCTTTTTAATAAAAAGACACATTCTGAGCAATTTTTGTTCTCAAAAATTCAAAGTAGAATCAGACTACAGCTACACTGAACAAAGATGCAGTCTTTCCTCTGCATTCTCTAGCAACAGTTACGAGTATCTCCAACATCTCCTTCTCATCTATCAAAAGATATGAGCGGACATTCATAATGCAGGCATATGTGTCAGTGACATAGCCCACTGTATGCACTGGCTGACTGACCTTGTGACCTCATGTTGTGGTGTGGAATAAAATGACACCCATTTTCTCAGTAAAGTACAGAGTATTAGAAATATGTGTTTCTTCATTATTTCATTATTTATTCAAATGGTTTGAAGTGGGTGCTTTATGTTCAGGGGCACTGGACTGGAGGTAATGGAGGAGGGAGGCATCTAAAACTTAAATGTAAAATTTGGTTTAATATTTTGATTTTATTGTGAAGTATAAAGTGACAGCAGTAACACAAGGCTGATAAAACTGCCCCTATTGGCCTCTTTATCAATACACAACTGTCGCTCCCTAACTGAAAGCATTATTAGTTTAGTCCTCTGAGCTGCAGCTAACAGTATCTGAAAGGTGAATATTATTAAAACATTTTTGAATGTCTACTAAAAGGAGCATAACATGGTTAATGTGGACATAAAGCTACTGATGAAAGCTAAATTAATTTCTCAGTAAGCATACAAATGTTTAGCAGCATTAGTTAAATTACTGTTTACACCAGTTAACAAACGCATGAATATGTAGTGCATACAGGAAGTTATACATATATTTTATGTTTTAACCTCAGTAAAGCAGCTAACCTGTTTAACACTGAGAAACTTCTGCCAAGGGTCAAACAGCAGATTTGTCTTCATAGTCTAACCAAAGGAAGCTATACAAAAAGATTATCAGGTGGACAATTAGTGTTACTGTAAATGTAGGTAATATTTCTGTAGATTAAATTGAAATGATGTGTGTAATGAAAAAGTAAAATAAATACATGTGAAAAAACCTGAAGATATTCACCTCAAGCAGGAAATAACAGGCTAAAGAGAACGACAGAGGCAAACCTAGATAAAGCCAGTTTAGATTCACAAAATATGTGTGTAGTTCATCAGGTGGTTTATCAAATCAGAATAGAATAGAATAAACTTTTTGTAATTGTACAAGTTTAAGTACAACAAAATTTGCAATGGCGTTACAAATACATTTGATAGTTTAGACAAGCATAAAATGATAAAATGGAGAAATACTGGTTGATGGAAGAAATATGAGACTAAGTCGAACCCATTGTGACCTACACAGCAGCAAGAAATCATTGTACATGAAATATCACATTTCATTTGTGGTTATGTAGATTAGGCCAGTACATTAGTAGAGCTTATAATTTCTAAAAAAAAATAAAAAAAAATATAGTAATTCTTCAAAATAAACTTTAATTATAACCTTATCAAACAACATTTTTTGGCATTCATGATACTTTGTTAAGAGAAGTGGTATTTATTAAACACAAGCACATGCACACACACACAATAAATTATTATCTTGGTGGGTCTTGGGAGTTGGGTAGGCCCATACAGATACTGTTTGTTACACGTCTCATTATGCAACAGGTTTAACAGATTCATTAATTAAATGCAATGCTTATTTGTCTGTAAGCAATTAGAATCCCTTAATTTAGACATATGATAGGAACTGTGACCAAATATACAGTCTGCGGGAACATTTCTGCTTTAGCTTCTTGTGTGATCCAATTCACATCACTACTGGAATTGCTGAAATCTGGTTCTTGAAGGAGCATTTCGTTGAGCAAAGCTGAAAGGAGAAGTGAGATCTGGGATGCTGGCAGGGTCAGATTTGCTTGGCCAGATTATCCCTCTCATGCAAATGCCCTCCCTCCCTGTTGGGTCCTAGTCAAGCGTGCGGAGAGGGGCTCGGTGCTGGCCACAGCTGCTTCCCATTTCTGCTAAATCACACAGCAGCCATCTGGACAAGGCTGTCTCAGCGCAACACTGCACAGGTCCTCCGCTGGCCCCGTAGAGCCTCTCAGACAGGCCCGGCCCTCGGAGCTTTGGGCCCTGCCTTCTGCTCCAATGGCTGATCCTCTCTGTCCCAGCTCTCTGCTGCTGCTGCTGCTCCTCAGAGGACCATCCAGTCTCTTCACTCCTGGACACAGCACATGTCCAGGCTGTGTCATACATAGCACATTGACATGTGCTGTGTGTGAGAGAGTGTTTGTACAGAGTGCGGAGGGTCTGCACACTCTTGTTGGTGTACTACTAACACAAGAGTCTCTAGGCAGGCAGACCTCTGTAGTATGTCACGCTTGTATTGCCTCTGTGTTGGTCATCCTTTAAGTTTATTCAATAATGTGAATATGTTTTAGTTTGTAACTATCCTTCATAAAGAAAATATATTTAATCAATAGCAGGCTCTTTGTATTTCAAAAAATGGAATCTAAATAAGATGAAATATCTTAAATTAAGACTACCAAAGCTTAACCCAGACACTGGGGGGCACAAGCCAGTGTACTCCTAGTGCCGGTCCCAAGCCTGGGTAAATGGGGAGGGTTGTGTCAGGAAGGTCATCCGGCGTAAAATCTTTGCCACATATCATGATCATGACAAATGAGACTTCCATACGAGATCAGACGAGACCCAGGTTAACCACCGTCACTGGTACTGCTAACTGACAGGGAGGAGGAGGAGTGGGAGAAGGCGTATTAGGAGAGAGAGAGAGAAAAGGAAAGGTAGAAGTGTGCAGTTGAAAGTAGGGACTTTAAATGTAGGGACTATGACTGGTAAAGGCAGAGCGTTGGCTGATACTATGATGGACAGAAGAAAGGTAGATATAGTGTGCTGAAGGAGTTAGAAAGATGGGCGTCTGCGCAGCAGCTCTTTGCTCCCTATTTTTGTTTGTATGTATGCTGTTTTTGGATATTGGACCGTGTGAAGCTGGATTTGTGTATAGTCTTACTGAGCTGATAAATATTGGACTTCAACAATAGTCTGCTGTTACAGCAGTTTTTGAGAACACACAAAACATACTGGAGGCTATCTGTAGACCAGCAGGATCACCATGGATTGTTGTCAGTCCTGGGAAGAAGCGGGGATGCTGGTCGGGCCTGCTAGCGAGGCTAAAGAGACAGCCGCATAGACCTCCGCTACCCAGCATTTTTTCTTTCCAACGCCAGAAGCATCGTCCACAAGATGGATGATTTAGAGCTACAGCTGGCAACTAGTAAAACTGTGAGAGACTGCTGTGTGCTGTTGTTAACGGAAAGCTGGCTCCACCCGCTGATCACCGATGCTGCAGTGCAGCTACCAGGGCGCACACTTCACCGTATGGACCGAACAGTGGAATCCAGGAAACAGAGAGGGGGAGGTCTCTGCATCTTTCTTCACAACACTTGGACTAACCACAGTTGTATTATTAACACTTACTGTTCTCCTGATCTAGAGACAATGTCAGTTTTATTTCGGCCTTTTTATCTTCCGAGAGAGCTGACAGTGGTTATTATAACAGCGGTCTATATTTCTCCTGATGCAAATACTAAAGCAGCCCTTAGTCATTTGTACAGTGTAATAAATAAACAGCAGCAGGCCTATCCCGAGGGTGTTCACATCATAACTGGTGATTTTAATCAAGTATGCTTGAAAACTGTGCTGCCTAATTTCACACAGTATGTGAAATGTGCCACCAGGGGAAAGAATTGTCTTGATTGGGTGTATTCGAACCTGAAGCATGCCTACAGAGCTGTGCCATGTCCACATCTTGGCCTGTCAGACCATCTATCATTGCTCCTCATCCCAGCATACACCCCCCTCAGGAGAACTGCTAGACCTACTATAAAGAACATCACAACATGGCCTGAGGAAGCTCTTTCTCAGCTGCAGGACTGTTTTTCAAACACTCTATGGGATTTATTCAAGAATGAGGATCTGGAAATGTACACACAGACTGTATTATGCTACATCATCTACTGTATCAACCAGGTGACTGTGGAAAAACACATTAGGGTTTTTTCTAACCAGAAGCCTTGGATGACAAAAGAAGTCCAGGCACTCCTCAGAGCCCGTGATACAGCCTTCAGGTCAAGGGATACAGATCTGTATAGCACCGCCCGGGCTAATCTGAAGAAAGGCATTAAGGAGGCTAAACAGGCCTATAAGAGGAAAGTTGAGGACCATTTGTCTGATAATGATTTGAGACGAGTATGGCAAGGCTTTCACCATATCACAAACTATAAGGGCAGCAGCATCATTTCCAGTGACACCAGCGCCTCACTGGCAGAAGCATTGAACTGCTTTTTCGCATGGTTTGAGGCAAATACACCTCGCCTGGACCCACTGACGTTATTGAATGCCAGCTCTGAGGTGCTTACCCTGCAGGATCATGAGGTGAGACAGACACTGAGAGCAGTTCACCTGAGAAAAGCTACTGGTCCCGGTGGAGTGCCAGGAAAGGTGCTCAGAGCATGTGCAGATCAGCTATGCTCTGTTTTGACTGACATTTTTAATTTGTCTCTCAAGGCAGCCGTTGTTCCACAGTGTTTAAACTCTGCAGTCATTATTCCTGTGCCTAAAAAACATATTACCAGCAGTCTGAATGACTATCGATCAGTAGCATTAACACCCATTATTATGAAGTGCTTTGAGAAAATGGTATTGAAACATCTTTTGCCTAGTCTCCCCTCAGACTTTGATCGGTACCAGTTTGCCTACAGGCGGAGCAGATCCACTGAAGATGCTATTGCTATAGCTCTCCACTCGGCATTCAGCCATTTAGAAGACAAGGGGAGCTATGTAAGAATGTTGTTTGTGGACTATACCTCGGCATTTAATACAATTATTCCCAACATTCTCATCACCAAATTGCTTCAGCTTGGTCTGCCTACTCACACTTGCAGCTGGATTAAGGACTTCCTAACAAACCGAACACAGACTGTTAGACTCGGACCCCATTCCTCCTCTACAGTCATGCTTAACACAGGCTCGCCACAGGGCTGTGTGTTGAGCCCCACTTTGTATTCATTGTACACATATGACTGCATACCTGTTCATCCCACAAACATAGTGAAGTTTGCAGATGACACAACAGTAGTGGGGCTCATATCAGGAGGAGATGAGTCTGTATACAGAGATGAGGTCTAGAAACTGGTGAGATGGTGCTCAGATAATAATCTGCTATTGAATACAAAAAAACAAAAGAACTCATTTTTGATTTTAGGAAGCATAGCAGTGAGCCGCCTCCTCTATATATAGGCAAGGAGTGTGTGGAGAGGGTGGAGGCTTTTAAGTTTCTGGGTGTTCATATTTCTCACAACCTTACCTGGACAGTTAACACCATAGCTACGATAAAAAAAGGCTCAACAACGTCTACACTTTCTGAGGCTCCTCAAGAGGAATGGCCTGAATGCACAGTTGCTGGTTTTATTTTATCAGTCTGCTATTGAGAGCATTTTGTCATATGGCATCACGGTTTGGTATGAGGGCTGTTCAGCCGCAGACCGCAAAGCCTTCCAGAGAGTGATCGAGACTGCGCAAAAAATCACTGGCTGTTCTCTCCCTTCTCTGGAAGAGATTTCCAGGTCTCGGTACCTCAACAGAGCTACTGCCATTATTAAAGACTGCACTCATCCAGGCCATGATTTCTTTCACTTGCTCTCCTCAGGAAAGCGGTACAGATCCCATAAACCCTGACTACCAGGTTTAATCATAGTTTTTTCCCAGCAGCAGTACGTATTTTGAATGGATTTATGTAACACGTACAGACTGCTGATATTATTTTATGTTATTTTAGGTTATTTTGTGGCAATAACCCTGTGTGTATAAGCTGGTCTTGTGGAGTGTGTAAATGAAGAGGCATATTCATTTCAGACAATTTATTACACACTCACATCTCACAAGCACAGAACAGACTGACTCATTTCAGCAGGCACTCTCTTTTTACCCAAATCTCTCCTCACAAGTTTCATGGCATTTCTCCACACACAACATGACATTTGCATTACACTGCATTCAACCCCCTACATCCTTGACTCCTTCCTGCTATCTCGCCAGGAACCTCCTGAGCATTGTTCTCACATGCTTATCCACTGTCTCTTGTCTGAGATGCTAAATAATCTGACTCCCCCAAGTTGCTACAGTCTTATATATTTGTCACTCAGTATGTTTTTATTATTGCTATGTACATATTGTATTCAACTTTTAGGTAATATTGTTTCAAGCATTATTTATTGTTGTAATTATGAGAATGTTAAATGCATAAGTGAACTGTGAGTGTGATAGTTTGTTTTTAGGGAGCAGTATCTCAATTTCGTTGCATTGTTTATTAGCAATGGAATGACAATAAAGGCACTTTGACTTTGATACTGTGTGTTCAAGAAACCAGATAGAAGGGAAGCAAGGCTTGGAGCATTGGAGGTGGATTGAAACTGTTTTACCATGGTGTAGATAGGAAGAGAAATGGAATTGGAGTAATCCTGAAGGAAGAGTATGTGAAGAGTGTTCAGGAGGTGAAGAGGGAGTCAGACAGGATCATGAGTTTGCCCCGCAAGTTGGATGTCAGGTAGAAGAGAAAGAGGAATTGTGGAGCACAGGCGCATCTCAATAAATTAGAATGTCATCAAAAAGCTGATTTATTTTAGTAATTCAAAAAATTCAGCTCATATAATAAATAGACTTGTTACACACACAGTAATATATTTCGAGTTTATTTTGTTTAATTTTGATGGTCAGATAGCCAATTTCTCAAAAATTAGAATATTACATAAAATAAATTTAAAAAAAAGATTTTTAATAGAAATGTTGACTGAATGAAAGGCATGTTTATGTACACACTCAATACTTGGTCAGGGCTCCTTCTGCATGAATTATTGCATCAATGCAGTGTGGTGTGGAGGTGATCAGCCTGTGATACTGCTGAGGTGTTATTAAGGTCCAGATTGCTTTGATAGCAGCCTTCAGCTTGTCTGCATTGTTGGGTCTGGTGTCTCTCATCGTCCTCTTGACAATACTCCAGATTCTCAGTGGGGTTTAGGTGAGGAGAGTTTGCTGGCCAATAAAGCACAGTGATACCATGGTCATTAAACCAGCTTTTGGTACTTTCAGGAGTGTGGGCAGGTGCCAAGTCCTGCTGGAAAATGAAATCATCTCCATAAAGCTTGCTGGCAGAGGGAACCGTGAAGTGCTCTAAAATTTCCTGGTAGACGGCTGCACTAACTTTGGACTTGATAAAACAAAGCAGACCAATACCAGCAGATGACATGGCTCCGCATATCATCACTGACTGTTGAAACATCACGCTGAACCTCAAGCAACTTAGATTCTGTGCCTCTCCACTCTTTTTCGAGACTCTGAGACCTTTATTTCCAGACAACAGGACTCAGCACCTGATTTGGGGAGCCATGTCATCTGCTGAATCTATGCACTCTTAATTCTTTTAATATTTCATTTGTGAAATGAAAATGGAACAACCAAAAATAGCCGTTATACCTTTCTCACCTTGTCAAAATAAAATTGTTTTATTCTGTCGGTCACAGCCAGAAGTGGTGATAGCAACAGAGCTCTGCCATTTTCAAACAAGCCTGAAAAGACTAGCTGCTGAATCTCACTTTAAAATCAGGAAAATACCCATAGGTACAGCATGGACTCATGCAGACATCACCATCTAATGAAAGATGAGAATGACTGCCAGAAATATACATTTTTAGAATTCCCATCAGCCAGCAAAGAGGGCAAAAGCAGGATGTTGTGGACAAATGGATGCCAAAAAAGGCCTTGGGAGTAATGAAAGGTGGAGGGATGATGGGCAGGGGTGTGGGTATGTATGGTCTTAAGAAGAGAAGCATGGAAGGACAGATGGTGATTTTGCTAAAAGGATGGAACTAACTGGGGTGAACACATACTTCAAGAAGAGAAAGGAACATTGGATGCCATACAAGAGTGGAGGATGGTGCACACTTAAACCTAATTTTCAGTGAATAATTTTGAGTGCAGCTGTACATCATCCCTTGTGCAAGCTGAGGTCACCTGACATATTTTCCTGTCCTTATTACATTTTCACATAGGGCCAGGTAGGTTTGGATAGCCTTTATTCTCTTAATAAAGGAAATCATCATTTAAAAACTACTTGAGTTATATTTGTCTAATATTAAAATTTATTTGATGATCTGAAACATTTAAGTGTGACTAATATGGAAAAATACTGTATAAAAAATCAGGAAGGGGGCAAATACTTTTTCATAGCACTGTACCCACTATCCCTCCTCTGCACATGTCCAAACCATTTCAGTCTTGCCTCTCTTACTTTGACTCCAAACAAATCTGAGCTGTCCCTCTGATATAGTCATTTGTAATTCCTGTCCCTCCTGAGACTAATTAAGCAATATTACACAAGAGTGAGTACAGTATCATGAATATAGTAACCCTGAGTGTGATGCGGCTTAGTATATTCATGATACCGTAATGACCTTGAGTGTAATATTGCTTTTATACAACAGTTCCGCAAGCACAATTTATTAAATGACAGCAATACTGGACAAAATATCGTAGCAGACGGGTGGTTAAGCCCATCTGGTGGTGTCCAATCAGTGGTATGAACCCACAACATCTGCCTCCAGAGTCCAGGACTCTACCTGTGTTGTCAAGAGGGTCAACCCCCTTGGTAAGCCAAGTAGGAATGCTTTTATTGACTCTGCTACAATATTATGATTTGTTTGTTTAACCAGTTATTTTGCACAGCTGAGAAAAAATAGTCCTTCTAAATGTAGCCAGTAACTGTTGCTAAACATCTCAATCAGCATGAAGACATCTATTGTCATTTCATACACATGTAAACAAATATTGTCAAGTGCAAAAGTAATAAATGTTTATAAAACATATACTTGTTGAGTCGGTACTACAGAAGACCCCAGATCAAAATGTATCCAATGCCGGTTGTCAGAACACCGGTGGTAGCTAGCTGGTAGCTAGTAGTTAGCATGCTAGCGATTTAGCACACTTTGCTCACTTTTCTTCACATTTTCAGATGAAACAAGGTGTCCATCACCACAAAGGTGTCGTGGTTGTCAGAATGTGGACTGGGTACCATGTCCTCACCCTGAGTTATGACTTTGTTTCTTGTTTTCAGGGTATGGGTCCCAGTCCATGTCCTCGCTTTGAGTTTGCATTTTGCATTTTTCTGTATTCATTGTTATTCATTATTTTTTTCTGCATTTGTGTCCATAGGATTTGTTCTCTGCTCGGTTCACAGTTTGGTCTTTATTATTTATTATTATTATCCTGGTTTTCTTGGTCTTGTCTCCTCTGATTCATTGTCATGTTTCGTGTGCATCCCCTCTGTGAATGTTTGTTCAGCCTCGCCCATCCTGTGCCACCTCTGTTGCCCTTGATTGTTTCCACCTGTCCTGTGTTGTCTATATATGTACTTCTCAATCTGTGTCCTGTCTGATTTCCTTGAGTGTCATTTTGTCATTTACCCATGCTTCTGCCTGTCTGTCTTGTCCTGCCTAGTTGGATAATTATTTCATGTTCAGTTTTGCTTGTTCCTGCCTGCCTTGTAGAATTATTATTTAGACTGTCGAGCTGGCCAGGGCTTGGTCATCTCTTAACTCTTTGAGTGTGACTGTTGCCGAATTGTGACATAACCCCTAGTGGTCAAGAGTGGTAAATTTTTTTGTCAATAAAATAGTTCAGATTACCAAGGCTATAACTTGAAAGTGGTAAGAGATAATGGCTTACTGTCAATTAGAAAGATGTAAAATATGATCCAAAGTTTCAGATAGGAATAAATTTATGCATCTAATTTGCATAATGTCATGGAACCTCTTTAAATTCCATAACACAGTCAAAACTGGACTTTGGACGTATTTACACAAAGAATGGTTCAGTCTTTTGACACCATTTTTTGTACAGAGGTACCTCATCATCTTATCTTCAAAGAATATGAACAAGAAATCAGTACAATATTAAAAAAAAACACAGATATTCCTCACTTACTGTTGACAAAGGGGGACTGGCTGGCTTGCGTGGTCGCTGCTTTTTCACTCATCATGGTCATTATTTTGCATTCTGTCAGTCATTTACGCTCTCTACTACATCTATAAAGTCTTATGATTATCCCACATAAATTTCGCTAGTATCCTGTGGCTATTTTCCGCGTACAAAGCCGACTAAGTGACGGTTCACGATGGCGAATGGCAGCCATATTAGCTTTCTGGGCTAAAATGCTAAAAACAGGAAAAAGAAATGAGGAGTTCTTCTTCCTTGGTGTATTACGTGCCATCCATTGAGTCTTCCAACGGATGTCTGCCACTTTCTGAAACTGGCAGATCAGTACAAATCAGTACAAATCCTCAATGGAGCCGATCATGTCAGAACGAGATGACAGGCGCAGCGCCACGCTCTACCACTAGGGGCATGCAAAATCTCACACTCAAAAGGTTAAATAAATCATTTGAAAGTTTAAGTTTCACATGACAGACAGAAAACCAGCAGTTATGGACCCAGCAGAGTTAAAGTTCCATTTAATGGGCCTCAATGAGGAGGAAGTCTGGGTTGCTTCCAGCATCGAGGACCTAATAGAGGCTGGCCGCACCTCCCGCATGCCAGAAAAAGCCCTCATCTTCTTCGCTATAGCCAAAGAATTAATCGGGACTTTTCCCATTCTGCAGTGGTATTCCCAGCTCGACGGACCCATGCACTCCGTACCCAATTTGCTCCAGGAGGTGGTGAGGCCGTCACTGGTGGTGGAAGAGGAGTGGAGAGAAGGGGGACCTACATGAGCTGAAGAATGCGGATCTCGTTGGCACCGGTGGACACAGCGGCCCTGCTTTTCATCTCCGGCAGAGGCGCTCCTGGCCTCCCTGTCCTCCTCCCTCAACACTGCACCTCACCACCATGCAGCGGCACCTCATCAGATGATCTCCGTCATCTCCCTGGATGGATTGCCTGACTCCTTAGCAGCAGCAGAGTGGGAACCATGGCAAGTATCTTCTCATTTTTTACCTCCAATAAATGAAAAGTCTTGCCTTGTTCCTGGGGAGAGGGCTCAGCGACAGCCACCAACCATAGCTGCTGAGCTCTCTCTGCCGCCCTCTGCTGTTATCTCTGCTGCCGTTTACGTCCAGTCATCCTCATCCCTGTCTTCCCTCTCTCTTCGTCTAAGCATCACGTCTGGGGTTCTGTACGCAGCTGCCTTCTTGCTTGTCATCAAGCCTGCAGCTCTGCTTGTGAACAAGCTTGCAGCTCTGCCTGTGAACACACCTGCAGCTTTTCCTGTGAACAAGCCTGCAGCTCTGCCTGTGAACAAGCCAGCTACGTCGCCTGTCATCATGCCTGCAGCTGCGACCTCTACATGTGGATTCCAAGCAGTTGTAGCCTCCCAGCCTGATCCTCTGCATGTCGCCATGCCTGTAGTTTCGTCTGTCGCCATGTCTTCAGCTATGCCTGTTGTTACCCCTGCTTCATTTGCCACCACGCCTGCTGCTTGGACTTCAGCAGCAGAGTCACCAGGGTCCTCATTGGCAGGGGAGCAAGAGCTCAGGCAAGTCCTCTTCTTTGTATTTTTAACATCAATTTTAGAGAGGTCTTGCCTAGCTCTTAGTGGGGGGACCCGGTAGCAGCTGCCATCTGCTTCTGCGCTCTCCCCGCCGAGCTCCACTGCCACCTGTTGTAATAACCCAGGTGTTGTGTTTTCCTTCCCATCTGAAGTGGCTGTTTCAGGGATGGATTTCCAGATGTAGGGGCTTGAGGATCTCCAGCCCTTATCATCTGGCTTCGCCAGTGGTCAGTTCGCCTCACCTGCTCCAGAGGCCAGTATGCCTCCTCCGTGTGTCCCAGAGGCTGGAGAGCCTCCATCATGTGTTCCTGAGGTTAATGTGCACCTGTCATCTGCTACTGTGGTTAGCGTTCTTCAGTCATCTGTTTTACAGCAAAAGGCTCTCATGTTACTGTCACCAGAGCTTAAAGCGCCTGTGTTACCTCCCGAGGTTAAGGCTTCTATGCCATCTCCTGAGGTTAAAGTTCCTATGTCATTATCTCCTGAGTTTAAAGCCTCTGTGTGATCTCTAGAACAGAAAACTCCTGTGTTATCTCCTGAGCAAGAGGCTCCTACATTATTTTCCCCAGAACAAAAAGTTTTCTTGTTGTTTCCCTCAGAGCAAGAAGCTCCCATGTCATCTCTTGGGTTTCTAGGTTCCATGCTATCATCTCCAGAGTTTAAAGTTGCCGTGTTATCATCTGCTGAGTTTAAGGGTTCCATGTTATCATCTCCTGAATTTAAGGGTTCCATATTGTCATCTCCTGAGTTTAAAGATTTCTTGTTGTCAGCTGCTGAGGTTAAAATTTCCTTGTTGCCATTTCCACCTGAGTTTAAAGTGCCCCTACAGATACAGTGGGGCAAAAAAGTATTTAGTCAGCCACCAATTGTGCAAGTTCTCCCACTTAAAAGATGAGAGAGGTCTCCAATTTTCATCATAGGTATACCTCAACTATGAGAGACAAAATGAGAAAAAAAAATCCAGAAAATCACATTGAAGGATTTTTAATGAATTAATTGGTAAATTCCTCAGTAAAATAAATATTTGGTCACCTACAAACAAGCAAGATTTCTGGCTCTCACAGACCTGTAACTTCTTCTTTAAGAGGCTCCTCTGTCCTCCACTCGTTACCTGTATTAATGGCACCTGTTTGAACTCGTTATCAGTATAAAAGACACCTGTCCACAACCTCAAACAGTCAGACTCCAAACTCCACTATGGCCAAGACCAAAGAGCTGTCAAAGGACACCAGAAACAAAATTGTAGACCTGCACCAGGCTGGGAAGACTGAATCTGCAATAGGTAAGTAGCTTGGTGTGAAGAAATCAACTGTGGGAGCAATTATTAGAAAATGGAAGACATACAAGACCACTGATCCCTCGGTTTGGGGCTCCACGCAAGATCTCACCCCATGGGGTCAAAATTATCACAAGAACGGTGAGCAAAAATCCCAGAACCACATGGGGGGACCTAGTGAATGACCTGCAGAGAGCTGGGACCAAAGTAACAAAGGCTACATCAGAAACACACTACGCCGCCAGGGACTCAAATCCTGCAGTGCCAGACGTGTCCCCCTGGTTAAGCCAGTACATGTCCAGGCCCGTCTGAAGTTTGCTAGAGAACATTTGGATGATCCAGAAGAGGACTGGAAGAATGTCATATGGTCAGATGTAACCAAAATAGAACTTTTTGGTAAAAACTCAACTTGTTTTTGTTTGGAGGAGAAAGAACACCATACCTACTGTGAAGCATAGGAGTGGAAACATCATACTTTGGGGCTGTTTTTCTGCAAAGGGACCATGACAACTGATCCGTGTAAAGGAAAGAATGAATGGGGCCATGTATCATGAGATTTTGAGTGAAAACCTCCTTCCATCAGCAAGGGCACTGAAGATGAAACGTGGCTGGGTCTTTCAGCATGACAATGATCCCAAACACACCGCCCGGGCAACGAAGGAGTGGCTTCGTAAAAAGCATTTCAAGGTCCTGGAGTGGCCTAGCCAGTCTCCAGATCTCAACCCCATAGAAAATCTTTGGAGGGAGTTGAAAGTCTGTGTTGCCCAGCGACAGCCCCATAACATCACTGCTCTAGAGGAGATCTGCATGGAGGAATGGGCCAAAATACCAGCAACAGTGTGTGAAAACCTTGTGAAAACTTACAGAAAACATTTGACCTCTGTCATTGCAAACAAAGGGTATATAACAAAGTACTGAGATGAACTTTTGTTATTGACCAAATACTTATTTTACCGAGGAATTTACCAATTAATTCATTAAAAATCCTTCAATGTGATTTTCTGGATTTTTTTTTCTTATTTTGTCTCTCATAGTTGAGGTATACCTATGATGAAAATTGGAGATCTCTCTCATCTTCTAAGTGGGAGAACTTGCACAATTGGTGGCTGACTAAATACCTTTTTACCCCACTGTATCTCTGGACCTTTCCCGCTCTCTGGTCTGGTGGTCCAGGGACTCTGGGAGACTACCCAATTGGCCATGTTTTGGGGTCTAGAGGTCCGTGAACTGGAATATGCCCCCGACCTGCTTTGTTCTCCAGTCCACTGGTCTAGGGACTCTGGTAGACCACCTGACCCACTCTATGCTCTGGTCTGGGGTCCCATGGACTTCGGCAGGCCACCCGACCCGCCTTGTTTTTGATTTGGGGCTGTGGACTTTGGCTATGCCCCACAAACTGTGTTATTTGGTTTTGGACTCTGTGGGGGGGGGGGCACCCTGAAAGGGTTTTTTTTTTGTTTGGTGTTACCCTTGGGTCATCTGGAAACCGCCCTTAAGAGGGAGGTACTGTCAGGACGTGAACTGGGCCCCATGTCCTCACCCTGAGTTATGACTTTCTTTGTTTTCAGGGCATGGGCCCCAGTCTATGTCTTCGCTTTGAGTTTGCATTTTGTTTTTTTCTGTATTCATTATTATTCATTATTTTGTCTGCATTTGTGTCCATAGGATTTCTTCCCTGTTCGGTTCTCAGTTTGGTCTTTATTGTTATTTTCCTGGTGTTCTTGGTCTTGTTTCCCCTGACTCTTTGTCATGTTTCATGTGCATCCCCTCTGTGATTGTTTGTTCAGCCTCGCCCGTCCTGTGCCGTTTCCATTGCTCTTGATTGTTTCCACCTGTCCTGTGTTGTCTTGATTACCCTCCATCTGTCCGTCCTGGGGCAGCGCCTTGATCCGATGGAGGAGATAGGAGAGAGAAGGACGGTGGCTAAACTGTCATCTCTGCTGGAGTCCGAGTTCCACCCTATGCAGGACATACTGAATGCACTGAGGAGCTCATTTAGCAGCAGACTACATCATCCCAGGTGCACAACCGAGAGGTTTCGTAGGTCCTTCCTACCAACGGCTGTCAGACTGTACAACCTAAGCAGGGCTGCTCGCAGAGATAGCAAAAAGACGTAACAAACTAATAGTTTTTTGAATGCAAAAGATGCAATAGACTTACACAATGGTCCTCTCCGGCATACAACTAGGAACATACCGGTCGCTATGGAGGGTGAGAATATGTATGGGCACATAATCATACCATGTAGGATAACTAAGTAGACGGTTATGCTGTTTCATTCCATCTAGCAACAATGCTCTGCACTGTGTGTGTTTATATATTTGCATATTTATTCCATCTAGCTACAATGCTCCGTACTGTGGGTGTTTATATATTTATATATCTACATATTATTCCATCTAGCTACATTGCTCCGCACTGTGTGTGTTTATATACTTGCATATTTATTCCACCTAGCTGCAATGCTCCGTACTGTGGGTGTTTATATATTTACATATTTATTCCATCTAGCTACAATGCTCTGCACTGTGTGTTCATATATTCATATATTTATTCCATCCAGCTACAATGCTCTGCACTGTGTGTCTGTGTGTGTGTGTATATATATATATTTTATAGTAATACGTACATATGTTTATTAGCTGCTCTTGCTTGCTTGTTTTTTTTTTTCTTGCCTTCTGATTGTTGCTCTGAGTGTTGCTATCCCTGTGCTGTTGCAATCCTGGAATTTCCCCGTTGTGGGACTAATAAAGGCTTATCTTATCTTATCTTATCTTATCTCCATAGTCAAATGCATTCCTGGGGCCAGAGCAGGCGACATCGAGTCAAATTTGAAAATGCTGGCTAAAAGTAACTGTAAATACTCCACAATTGTTATCCACACCAGCATTAATGACGTCTGACTCCAGCAGTTGGAAGTCACAAAAATTAATGTGGAATCAGTGTGTGACTTTGCAAAAACAATGTCTGCCTCTGTAGCACTCTCTGGGCCCCTCCCCAATCTGACCAGTGATGACATGTTTAGCCGCTTGTCATCCTTCAACCGCTGTCTGTCTGTGTGGTGTCCTGCAAACAATGTGGGCTATATAGATAATTGGAGCTCATTTTGGGGAAAACCTGGTCTTATTAGACGAGACGGCGTCCATCCCACTTCGGATGGTGCATCTCATTTATCTAAAAATCTGGCATCATTTTTATCCAAATTTCCAAAACCTTGACAACTCAGAGTTGGGACCAGGAAGCAGAGTCGCAGTCTTACACGCCTCTCTGCTGCTCCTCTTCATCCGCCACCCCTCAACTTAGCCCCTGTCTTCCCCATCAGAGAACCATTGTCTGCTCCCTCCAAAGTAAATAAAAATATAATGTTAAGAATCCCAAAGTGATTAAACAAAAAGTTGGTAGAACTCAAATTAAACATGAAGCCTCTAAATTTAATGACTTGGCCTCTGTTCCTCCTCATAATTTAAAAATTAAATGCGGTTTGTTAAATATTAGGTCTCTAACTCCCAAGTCTCTGCTAGTCCATGATCTGTTAATTGATCATCAGATTGATTTAATATCCCTTACAGAGACTTGGTTAGGGCAAGAGGATTGTGTTGGTTTGAATGAATCAACTCCCTCTGGTTATTTAAACTGTCAAAATCCCAGAAGTTCTGTTCATGGAGGAGGAGTAGCAACAATTTACCGTTCCAAATTACTAGTTAATGTAAAGCAAAAAGCACTTTATCAATCCTTTGAGGGCCTGGTCCTCAGTATTGGGTATTTTAGCAATTTTAGGCTAAACCCAGTTTTATTTGCCATAGTTTATTGTCCTCCATCAACCTACTCAGAGTTTTTATCCGAATTTGCCAAATTCTTAGCTGATTTAGTGCTGAAATCAGATAGAATAATTATAGTAGGGGATTTTAATATACATGTAGATGTAGATAATGATTGCCTTAATATGGCATTTAATTCAATATTAGACTCGATGGGGTTTTCTCAGAAAGTGGGAAATTCTATCCATTATCTCCACCATACGTTGAACCTTGTTCTGACATATGGCATAGAAACAGAAAATCTGGTAGTGTCTCCTCATAACCCTGTACTGTCAGACCATTGTCTGTTAACCTTTGATTTTACTATTTCTGACTATTTGGCTCCTAAAGAAAAATATTACTACAGTAGATGCCTCTCAGATGATGTTGTTACCAAATTTATGCAGATTGTTTCCTCTACGCCATGTGTCAACACAACGGAAATAAGCTATAGACAGCTTGCTCCTCCTGTAATTGATAGCATAGTAGATAGTGTTACAGCTTCTCTGCATCAGACTCTAGACTTGGTGGCCCCTTTAAAAAAGAAAAAGTCTAATCAGAGATTTCTAACCCCTTGGTTCAACACAAAAACTCGTAGCTTAAAACAGAAGACTCGTCAATTAGAAAGAAAATGGCGCTCCACTAATTTAGATGAAATCTTTTTAGCTTGGAGAAATCATCTTTTAATTTATAAAAAAAAATCTCTTAGAAAAGCTAGAACAAGTTATTATTCTGCATTAATAGAAGACAACAAGAATAATCCTAGGTTTCTTTTCAGCACTGTAGCCAGGCTGACAAAGGGTCAGGACTCTGTCAATCCTAGCATTCCCTGAGAGCTTACTAGTCAGGACTTTATGAACTTTTTCAATAAAAATTTCATCTATCAGAGATAAAATTGATCAGATTCTTCCCACCGTTAACTTAAATACAGTTACTACTACAACTACGATCGTTACTGGGAAAGGTAGATGAGCTAGCGGCTATCTCCCGCTACGATAGCATATACCAGGAGTGTAGCCTGTTTCTATTCACAGAGACTTGACTAACTGAATTAGCAGCAGATGCTAACATTGAACTGGAGGGTTTCCACGCGATACGGGCAGACCGAACATCAGACAGTGGCAAAGCAAGGGGCGGTGGAGTGATAATGTACTGTATGTTAACAACAACTGGTGCAGACCAGGACATATCACTGTTAAACAACAACACTGCAGCAAAGACATTGAGTTGCTAGCTGTTAGCATGCGGCCTACATATCTCCCGAGGGAATACTCACACATGATCTGCATTGTTGTTTATGCAAATCCGATGGCGAACGCTGGGACAGCGTGTGACTTCATCCATTCAGTAACTGGCAGGCTGCAGACAGAACACCCAGATGCTCTTCTCCTCATCTCAGGCGATTTCAACCATGTTTCACTGTCTCCCATTCTACCCATGTTTACCCAGTATGTCACATGCCACACTAAGAGATAATAAAACACTGGACTTATTCTACGCAAACACTAACACCTCATCACAACTCCCCCCACTCGGGAGATCGGATCACAACTTGGTTCATCTCCGGCCGGTGTGCAAACCTCTAGTGCACAGACAACCTCCAGCCATGCGCACAGTGAAGTTATGGTCTGAGGAGGCAATGGACACTCTAAAGGGCTGTTTTGAAACCACCGCCTGGGAGCAGCTCTGCGATCCACATGGTGAGGACATCGATGGCCTCACTCACACCATCACGGACTACATCAGCTTCTGTGTGGACAACACCATTCCCACCAAGACCATACGGTGTTGCTCAAACAACAAACCCTGGATCAACCCTGAGATAAAAACACTTCTGAGAGAGAAGAAGAGGATCTTCAGGTTGGGGAACAGGGAGATGCTGAAGTCCGTACAGAGGGAGCTGAGGAGAAAGATCAGAGAAGGCAAGGACAGCTTCAGGAAGAAGATGGAGGACAAGCTGCAACAGAGTGACATCAGCGGGGTCTGGAGAAACCTTAAAACCATCTCTGGGCTCCAGAATACCTCCCCCCAGGCCACGGGGGGCAGGGAGTGGGTGAACAATCTGAATCTGTTTTTCAATAGGTTTGACCAACCACCCTCCCCCCTGACTGCACAACAACCACTGCTGCCTCTAAAGACATCAAGTCCTGCTGCCCACTCCCCACTCCGCCAACACCCCCCCCCCACTCCCAACACACAGCCCCCCAACCTGACCCTCACTAAGACCCAGGTGAGGACGGAGCTGAGGAAGATCAAGGCGAGGAAGGCCCCGGGACCAGACGGCATCAGCACAAAGCTCCTCAAGTCCTGTGCAGACCAGCTGTGTGGGATTGTGGAGCACATCTTCAATCTGAGCCTGAAGCTGGGGAGGGTACCACAGCTGTGGAAAACATCTTGTGTGGTACCTGTACCAAAGACTTCCCACCCCAAAGATCTGAACAGCTACAGACCAGTGGCCTTGACATCCCACATGATGAAGACCCTGGAGAGACTGCTCCTTGCTCAGCTCCGCCCCCTGGTGGGACCAGCGATGGATCCACTCCAGTTCGCCTACCTACCAGCATGGCATTGGGGTGGAGGATGCGGTGATCTTCCTCCTTCACCGTTCTCTGTCCCACCTGGAGAAGCCCGGGAATGCGGTGAGGATCATGTTCTTTGACTTTTCCAGTGCTTTCAACACCATTCAACCGATGATCCTGAAGGGCAAGCTGCTGTGCGCAGGGGTGGACCAGCACCTGTCATCATGGATCCTGGACTACCTCACAAACCGGCCTCAGTTTGTGAGAACCCGGGACTGTGTGTCCGACATGATCATCGGTAGCACGGGGGCCCCCCATGGGAACGGTTTTGGCTCCCTTCCTGTTCACCCTTTATACTGCGGACTTCTCACACAACACAACTCACTGCCATCTACAGAAGTTCTCTGACGACTCTGCGATCGTTGGCCTCATCTCCAGCGGAGATGAAGCTGAGTACAGAGGGCTTATCCAGGACTTCGTGGACTGGTGCCATTGGAACTGCCTCCAGATCAACGCGAGGAAAACTAAGGAGCTGGTGGTGGACTGCCGCAGGCAAGGACAACCCCTCACAGCACCAGTAAATATACAGGGAACAGACATTGAGATGGTGACATCCTATAAGTACCTGGGTGTTCATCTGAACAATAAACTAGACTGGTCACACAATACTGACGCACTCTACAAGAAGGGACAGCGCAGGCTGTTCCTACTGAGGAGACTCAGGTCTTTTGGTGTACAAGGGGCGCTGCTAAAGACATTCTATGACGTGGTGGTGGCATCAGCCATCACTTTTGGAGTGGTCTGCTGGGGCAGTGGCATTATAGCAGCCGATAGGAAGAGACTGAACAAACTGATCAAGAAAGCTAGCTCTGTCCTGGAGAAGCGTCTTGACCCAGTGGAGGAGATAGGAGAGAGAAGGATGGTGGCTAAACTGTCATCTCTGCTGGAGTCCGAGTTCCACCCTATGCAGGACATACTGAATGCACTGAGGAGCTCATTTAGCAGCAGACTACATCATCCTAGGTGCACAACCGAGAGGTTTCGCAGGTCCTTCCTACCTACGGCTGTCAGACTGTACAATTTAAGCAGGGCTGCTCGCAGAGATAGCAAAAAGACATAACAACCTAATAGTTTTGAATGCAAAAGACGCAATAGACTTACACAATGGTCACCTCCGGTATACAACTAGGAAAATACCGGTCGCTATGGAGGGTGAGAATATGCATGGGTACATAATCATACCATGTAGGATAACTAAGTAGACGGTTGTGCTGTTTCATTCCATCTAGCTACAATGCTCCGCACTGTGTGTGTTTATATATCTACATATTTATTCCATCTAGCTACAATGCTCCGCACTGTGTGTTTATATACTCACATATTCATTCCATCTAGCTACAATACTCCGCACTGGGTGTTTATATACTCATATATTTATTCCATCCAGCTACAATGCTCCGCACTGTGTTTATATATTTATATATCTATCCCATTTAGCTACAATGCTCCGCACTGTGTGTCTATATATATATATATTTATATTTATATGTACATATGTATACTTGTTACTCTTGTTTTTTCTCTTGCCTTCTGATTGTTGCTCTGAGTGTTGCTATCCCTGTGCTGTTGCAATCCTGGAATTTCCCCATTGTGGGACTAATAAAGGCTTATCTTATCTTAACTCCTTCAACTGATATCTGTTTGGATGAGTTTACTCTAATTGACCTTTTAGAGTTAGACAAAATAATTTCCTCATCCAAGCCTTCAACTTGTCTTTTAGACCCTATTCCTACCAGGTTATTTAAAGAAGTCTTCCCACTTATTGGTAGCTCTATTCTTCAAATAATCAATTCTTCATTAACTTTAGGCCATGTACCGCAGGCTTTTAAAACGGCTGTAATTAAACCCTTACTCAAAAAGCCAACGCTGGATCCAGGAGTTTTAGCTAACTATAGACCAATCTCTAATCTCCCTTTCATTTCAAAAATCTTAGAGTTGTTGCTACGCAATTATTTGACCACCTGCAGGGAAATGGTTTACTTGAAGAGTTTCAATCTGGGTTTAGAATCCATCGTAGTACTGAAACAACCTTAGTGAAGGTCACTAATTACCTCCTTATTGCATCTGATAATGGACTTGTTTCTGTTCTTGTCCTTTTAGACCTTAGTGCAGCTTTTGATACTATCAATCATAATATTCTACTTGATAGATTATAACACTATGTTGGACTTAATGGAACTTCGCTGCAGTGGTTTAGATCTTATTTATCGGATAGATTCCAGTTTGTTCATGTCAATAATGAGTTTTCTTTCAACTCAAAGCTCAGTCATGGAGTTCCACAGGGATTTGTGCTAGGCCCTACTCTTTTTAGTTTATATATGCTTCCGTTAGGCAACATTATTAGAAAGCACTGTATACATTTTCATTGTTATGCAGATGACACTCAATTATACCTGTCAATGAAGCCAGATGATAGTAATCAATTAGCCAAGTTGGAAGCCTGCCTTAAGGAAATCAAAGCTTGGATGACTTGCAATTTCCTGCTATTAAATTCAGATAAGACTGAAGTCATTCTTGTTGGTCCAAAAAACCTTAGAAATACAGTACCTTTCCGGACTTCTGGTCTGGACACCATGGTGATAGCAGCTTAACGCTGAAGCTCCAAGACCCCATCCATGAAAATACCTTGAAAATCAGATTTAACGGATTTTTGGAAGAGTGAAAATCAAAAGACAAAGTCATTATGCCTAAAGGAAAACAGAAGAGATCGACATTTCCCAGGCCAAGATGCGCATCGGCCGGAGAATCTGACCTGGAAGACATCCACTCGGAAGCAGAGGAGCTGAATGAGGCTAGCAACACGGTTAGCTTTAAAACGATATTTCTAGAATTAAGAGAATTTTGCCGAGAGTGTTGGGCCGAATTTCGTGAAATTAAAGACGAAATAAAAAGGACAAACAACAGAGTGGACCAGGCTGAGGACCGAATCATGGAAGCAGAGGAAAGAATAAAATGGCTGGAAGAAACTGTGCTGGAATTACTCAAACGACAGACAAGACTGGAGGCTAAGCTAACCGACCAAGAAGGAAGTCTAAGAAGGGCCAACAAAAGAATTCATGGTCTGAAAGAAGGCGTCGAGGACGGTTTCACCACAATGGCTGCATGCGTGGAATCCATACTGAGAGAGAAGTTGGAAATTCCCCAATCCACCGACTTGAAGATAGAAAGGGCGCACCGTTCATTAGCCCCAAAGCCGTCTGCGGAAGCGCCACCACGATCGGTGGTGGTGAAGTTTTCCAACTTCAGAACAAAAGAAGAGGTTTTGAGACTGGCTTGGCAGAAAAAAAGGATTTATGCACCAAGAAAGAAAAGTTTTTGTGCAGCAAGACTACGCCCCGGAGGTCCTTAAAAAGCGTCGGTAATACAACGACGCTAAAAAGGTACTAAGAGAGAAGAAACTGCGCTTTCAAACTCCATTTCCAGCGAAGCTGCAGGTTTTTTACAGGGAAGAGACATGTCTCTACAACTCGGTGGAAGAAGCAACCACGGATATGGCAAGAAGAGGGCTCCCAGTAACGGTGTATAAACCCGCAGCAGACCCGATCGAAAGAATCAAGGCTCAAACGTGGTGCACACAGAAACCCTCAAAATCCACGGGCCAGCAGCGGGAAACCCAGCGCCAGGGCTATAATGAAAAACTGAATGCTTTCAGGAGAGAATAACAATATTTTTAGTCAATCTGTGCATCCAACCCTCCTCCTACAAGGTAAGAAACATTAAAGGAGATGCAGAATCAGCAAGTTTGAAGGGGTAAAACATTTCATGGAACAGTCATAATAAGTCTTTAAAAAAAAAAAACTTGTTAAAATAGAAATGTGACAATGTATGGCGCATATTTAGGGCGCATATATTGTATCCATATTCCCCACATATACCTAGTAGGCATGACGGTGCATATTCTGGAAGCTTCACGTCTTAATGGACAAAGAGGACCTGACCCTGCAGAGACCTACGGAAGGTGTGAAGTTGGTCTTGCAGGAGATGGGAAGTTGGAGAGATTGTCCCAGCAGGAGCCCCGGAGGCTAGAAGGATAAGAGACAATGGAGACGCCAAGGAGTCTCGGGGGCTATATGTTTACTAAAGGACTGTGGGTTGGGGGTGTGTCATTTGATGTTGGGGGTTTGTGACTTTGGAGAGTATAAGAGCTGTGGAAGATGACTGTTCTGCCTCTTTTGAGATTCTGTGCTTGATAGAGGATATGACCTCTCAATAAACCAATTCTGAGAAATAAACTCAGTCTTGTCTGTGAAAGGCATCCTCTACACTGGTGACCTACGACAAATTATGGCCAGTGGCGACGATCTTCCCGCACTGGACTCTTCAGGAGCCAACCAGGTTAACGCAGCTACCGCACTACCGCTGCCCGATTTCTGGCAACATAACCCGCGCTCCTGGTTTACCACTGTGGAGGCGCAGTTCCACCTTCGGGGAATCTCAGCAGACGCAACGAGGTTCTACCATGTCGTCGCGAAGCTGGACAGCCTCACAGTGCAGCGGGTGGAGAGCCTGACCAACCACCCGCTCCAGGACGACAAGTATGGCGCACTGAAAGCCGCCCTCATTCGAGCCTTCACCCCCTCGCAGGGAGAGTGAGCAGAGAAGCTTCTGGTGCTAACAGAAGGCGAAGCAGACAGGCCGGCAGATCTGATGGCGAGGATGATGAACCTGAGAGGCGAAGATGACGACAATTTTATCTTCGCCCACCTCTTTCTCAGAACACTACCGCCAGCAGTGAGAGTCACCCTGGCCAGCTCACAGCTGCTCAACAACCGTGACTACCACGGGCTAGGCCAGGAGGCGCAGCGGCTCGTCGACGCCCATAGACGACATGCAGCCACGACGGCGGCAACGGAGCTGAACGCATCCCCGCGAGACGAGGGGCGACCAGAGGCCGCAGCACCGGATCCACTGACGTCAGCAGCGGCAGAGACCAGGAGAAGCGGAGCGGACGGCACCCTCTACTTTTACCATCGACGTTTCGCTGAGAGGGCGCGCAGATGCATCCCTCCGTGCCGATACAAGCGCCAGGGAAACGCCAAGACCGAGAGTCGGTAGCAGCTGTTGCTCTCGGCATGAAGAACAAGCTGCTTTTCGTGACGGACGTGAATTCGGGGAAGGATTTCCTGGTGGACACAGGCTCCCAGCTGAGTTTCGTCAAGCCTTCCTACGCGGACCTGCTGGCGCCTTCCAGCGGACCCCTGGTGCTAGCGGCAAACGGCTCGATGATCAAGACCTATGGGGAGAAGACACTCCTCCTATCCTTCCACGGTCGCACCTTCGAGTGGACTTTCGTCGTAGCTGCAGTTAGCAACAACATGCTAGGTGCTGATTTTTTATGCTCAAAGGGTTTATTAGTTGATCTTATTAATAGACGTATGGTAAATGCACTGTCTTTCCACTCTATCTCCTGTACAGCTCGGGTGGCCCCGCCTTCTGCACATCCCAATGTCACAGCTGCGGGTGGTAAGTTTCATGCACTACTCAATCAGTTCCCAGCACTCACGGTCCCAACATTTTCAGCGTCAGTAGCCAAACACGGGGTCGAGCACTTCATAACTACCTCTGGCCCCCCTGTTTTTGCGAAAGCTCGGCGCTTGGACCCAGCTAAACTGGCCATCGCGCGTGAGGAATTCGCCAACTTGGAAAAACTGGGCATCATTAGGCGCTCTAACAGCCCTTGGTCTTCACCGCTGCACATGGTTCCTAAGGCCGACGGCTCGTGGCGGCCTTGCGGTGATTTCTGCAGGTTAAATAATGCTTCAGCACACGACCGCTACCCGATTCCGCACATCCAGGATTTTTCGGCACATTTGGCGGGGGCGCGCATCTTTTCCAAAATAGATTTGGTGCGTGGTTATCACCAAGTTCCAGTCCGCGCTCAAGACATACCCAAAACGGCAGTAATAACCCCCTTTGGGCTTTTCGAATTTTTGCGCATGCCTTTCGGCCTCAAGGGCGCCGCACAGACGTTCCAACGCATGATGGATGCGGTGTTGCGCGGCCTCCCTTTCGTGTTCATCTACTTGGATGACATTTTAGTAGCCAGTACATCCGAGGACGAACACGAACGCCACCTCACAGCAGTTTTTCAGAGGCTGATAGAGCATGGGTTAATAATTAACCCAGCGAAATGCCAGTTCGGGGTAGCACAAATCAATTTTTTGGGGCACCGCGTTTCTCCTGAAGGAGCGGTCCCACTGCCCGATAAAGTACGCGTGATAACGGAGTTTCCCCAACCGCAGACAGTTAAAGCATTGCAAGAATTTTTGGGGATGGTCAATTTTTATAACCGTTTCCTCCCAAGCGCGGCACAGCTCATGCACCCACTGTACGTGGCACTAAAGAAACAAAAACCTGCAAATAAGGTCGAGTGGTCCCCGGAACGGGAGCGCGCTTTCTCCCAGGTCAAGTCGGCCCTGGTGAACGCTGTGTTGCTGGCACACCCGGTGCCAGCAGCTCGCGTGGCGCTAACCACGGACGCTTCCGATGTAGCAGTTGGGGCAGTTGTCGAGCAACTGGTCGCAGGGAGCTGGCAACCGCTTGCGTTTTTCAGCAAAACATTGCGCGATAATGAGCAGAAATACAGCGCGTTCGATAGGGAGCTTTTAGCCCTGCATTTGGCCATCAGCCACTTCCAGTTCTGGCTGGAAGGGCGCCGTTTCACCGCGTTTGTAGACCACAAACCATTAACATTTGCAACGGCCAAGATTTCAGAGCCTTGGTCGGGCCGACAGCAGAGACAGCTTGCCGCGATTTCGGAGTTTACCACCGACATTCAACACGTGGTGGGCAAACACAATGTAGTGGCAGATTGTCTCTCGCGCGCAGTTGCAACGCCAGGCCCCCAGGGGGCGAAAACGGTGGCCGTGGATGCGGGCCTGGTTTGCGGCGCGGAAGCACTCGCAGCCCCGGTCTGCGTGGGCTTAGATTACGCAGCCATGGCCGCCCAGCAGGTTAGCGATGCAGATGTGCGCGCGCTCCAGTCGGGGCCAACAGGGCTAAGGCTGGAGCACAGGGTGCATCAGACAGGTATGCCCCCTCTAAACTGCGATGTCTCCACGGGGCGCCCCCGCCCCGTGGTCCCAGCTGCATGGCACCGCCGCGTTTTTGATTTAATCCATTCGCTGGCACATCCGGGGGTTCGCGCATTGATCAAAATGGTGGGAGAAAAATTCTTTTGGCCGGGCCTGCATAAACAGGTCAAAGAATGGGCCGCAGCCTGCGCAGCATGTCAAAGAGCAAAGATACACAAGCACACGCGGGCCCCTCTAGAGCCTTTTCACATCCCGGCCAAACGCTTCGACCACGTGCATATCGACTTGGTGGGACCCCTCCCGCTGTCGCAGGGGTTCACACACTTTCTAACCATGGTGGACCGCACCACGCGCTGGCCAGAAGCGGTCCCCCTGGCATCAACTACAGCAGCAGACGTTGCGCGCGTTTTTAACGGCTTGGGTCGCGCGTTTTGGAGTCCCGTCAGACATAACGTCTGACAGAGGTCCCCAATTCGTTTCCGAGCTCTGGTCAGCCATGGCACTCAGTCTGGGGGTGAAAATTCACCGCACTACCGCATATAACCCCCAGGCCAACGGTTTGTGCGAACGCTTTCACCGGTCATTGAAAGCAGCCCTCAGAGCGGCTCTCACGGACACAAATTGGGTTGATAAGCTTCCATGGATTTTATTAGGGTTGCGTTCGGCACCTAAGGAAGATTTGCAAGCCTCTCCAGCTGAGCTAGTTTTTGCCCAACCCCTCCGGTTACCGGGCGAATTCCTTCCAGAGAACCCCGCACCAAATCGCCCCCCCGCTCAGCTGCTGCAGAGCGACACAGGAGCAAACACCCTCCCTGGCCCAGTTCATCACAGTTTCCCACGCGTTTTTGTGCCTAAAACCTTAAAGAACGCAGAATTTGTCTTTGTCAGACACGACGCTCAGAGGCCAGGTTTAAGACCGCCTTATGATGGACCGTTCAGAGTGTTGGAAACTGGGGAAAAACATTTTTTGCTCGATTTGGGTGACAGGAGGGAATTAGTCTGCATTAACAGACTCAAACTCGCTTTTGTTTTGGCCGATGAACAAGTGCAGTTAGCCAGGGCCCCCCGTCGCGGCAGGCCGCCGGAGAGACACTGTCCTAAGCCTTCACAAGGATGTGCTAACGACTCTAATCCACAGATGCAAGAAACGGCTACAGGCAGATCGAAACCTGCTTACAGCAGATATGGCAGGAGGTTGAAGCCCAAGCAGTCGGAAGTGTGATATGTTGTGCCATTTTGCTGTTCTGTGTGATATGACATGATTCTATGCATATTGGGGTGTACTTTGTCCTTATTTAGACGTTTGGGGGGGGGGGGTTATATGGCGCATATTTAGGGCGCATATATTGTATCCATATTCCCCACATATACCTAGCAGGCATGACGGTGCATATTCTGGAAGCTTCACGTCTTAATGGACAAAGAGGACCTGACCCTGCAGAGACCTACGGAAGGTGTGAAGTTGGTCTTGCAGGAGATGGGAAGTTGGAGAGATTGTCCCAGCAGGAGCCCCGGAGGCTAGAAGGATAAGAGACAATGGAGACGCCAAGGAGTCTCGGGGGCTGTATGTTTACTAAAGGACTGTGGGTTGGGGGTGTGTCATTTGATGTTGGGGGTTTGTGACTTTGGAGAGTATAAGAGCTGTGGAAGATGACTGTTCTGCCTCTTTTGAGATTCTGTGCTTGATAGAGGATATGACCTCTCAATAAACCAATCTTGAGAAATAAACTCAGTCTCGTCTGTGAAAGGCATCCTCTACAAATGAACCACATGAACTCTCCACACTAACAAATACTGTATTAACGTGATTGTTTGCTGTGACGGTGGTGGGAGGTTGTGCACAATTTCATGGGGTATAGGCATAAAAAAAAAAAAATCATTACAAGTTCGGATTGGGATCTGAAATTCACGTTAAAAACATGGGAAAACTTACAGGGGTAAGAGAGGACCCTCAGCACGTATCAGAGTATGAGGAATTTCCCTCAGAACCAACGCACCATCAAGGCTCTTCTAAGGTCACTAAAAAGACCTCAGCTCAGGAAGATCTTTTGACAGTTTTTTGTTTTAAAGTTTTATATACTATGTTCTTAATGTTTTTTATGTTCTTAATGTTCTTTCAGTTTCTGAGTAGCATAAAAGAGGGCCACTACACTGTTATACTAAATAAGACATCACAATGGAGAAACAGGGTGTAACCAAAATAATTTCATATAATGTAAAAGGGATCCTGAATCCAGTTAAAAGATCCAAGATTCTAAGCAAAATGAAAAAAGACAAAGCAGGAATAATATTTTTACAGGAAACCCACCTAACAGACTTGGAGCACACCAAACTTAATAGACAAGGGTTTAAACTGATCTCTTCATCTTCATATAAGTCAGGGAGGAGGAGGGGGGTAGCGACATTGATCTCAACCAAAATTATGTTTGAAAAAAATTCAGAACACAAAGATAAAGAAGGGAGATTTAGCATGGTACTTGGTCGGCTAGAGGGAGAAGATATCACCCTGCTGAATGTATATGCACCTCCAGGGGCTAACTGGAAATTTTATAAAATTGTATTTGACCTAATGATAACTAAAGCCAAAGGTTTAGTGATATGTGGGGGAGACTTCAATCTAAAACTGAATCCATACTGGGATGTATCAGGTAATTCTCCACATCAAAATAACACTCAAAGTAGAAAAACTCGGATGCTACTAAAAGAAATGGGAATCTGTGACGTGTGGAGGGAACTCAATCCCAGTGCGGGCTGCACGGTGGTGCAGTGGTTTAGCACTGTGGCAGCACAGTTTACCCTCGGCCGGGGGGCCGCAGGTATCATGAGATCGTGGGTTCGATCCCAGGCCCAACCAACAGTGAGCTGTGTTGAGTTTGCATGTTCTCCCCGTGTTGTGTGGGTTTACTCCGGGATTTCTCCGGTTTCCTCCCACATACCAAAAACATGTAGGTTTAGGGCGCTCGCGCACGCAGCGACCGGCAGCCGATGGCTTGTCACCAGACTGCAAACCAAATCTACCTACGGGTACAAATAAGTAACAAAAAAAAAAAAAAAGATTATACATTTTACTCAGCACCACATTCATCATACTCAAGGATTGATTATTTTTTTATGTTTAATAGAGACATTGGAAGAGTAAAAACATGTAAAATAGGACTGATGGATCTCTCTGACCACAGTCTGATCTATATGGACTAAAATATCCAAAAATACACAAATAATACATTTTCTTGGAGGTTAAATTCAAATGTGCTGAAAGGACCACTGAAAGATGAATTGGAATCAGATATTCTCAGATATTTGGAAGAAAATGATAATGGAGAAGTATCCCCTTTAATACTGTGGGACGCATGCAAAGCTGTAATAAGGGGAAAGATTATCGCAAAACTGGCAACCCAAAAGAAACAGACAAGAAAAACTAACCACATTAGAGTCAGAACTTAAGATACTAGAAAAAGAGCACAAAGACAACACTCATTCTAATGACTCACTCAAAATTAAGGAAATTAAAAAACAAATAAACGAGATCTACACAATAGAAATCCAGAAGAAACTTACATTTCTGAAACAAAAATACTATGAAACAGGTAGCAAATCGGCAAAATTACTAGCCTACAAATTGAGGAAACAACAAACGGAGAGAGCAATCTACAAAATCAGAGACCCAGTATCAAAGGAAATAAAATTTAGAATTCAGGAAATTCTTAAAAGCTTCGAGAATTACTACAAGAACTTATACTCCCTCAAAAAACACAAAATCGACTTCCGGTTATGGCCGCCACGTAGAAGGACATGCTTCACTCTACTCTGCTCCAAAAATAAAAAAATCGGCAAATAACTCTCTCAATTGGAACAAAACCTATCCCAGCGTTTGGGCGAGGACATGCCGGTAAAGCCTAAGGCTGGGAAATCAGGTTGAGGAAAAATGGAACCGCCAAAACAGTCCAAGTTAACGGACTTTCACGTCCGTGACGAAGCAGAAAAATCCCCAGATATGGCGGAACAAGCTAGTGGAGGAGTGGTGACTGCTGGCGACGGCACAGGTGCGGTGCTCGCTGCCATTATTTCAATGAGAGCAGACTTTTCCTCTAAATTTGATGGGATTATAGCAGCGATAGAAAGAATGAGAAAGGAGTTAAGCGACTGTATAGAACGAGTTTCGCAGGTGGAGCTCCAAATTTCCAGTGCTGAGGATGACGTCACCGGCCTACAATTAACGGTGTGCACATTGGAATTAAAAAATAAACGTCTGGAAGATAATGTCCTGGATTTAGAATCCCGGTCGAGACGGAACAACCTGAGGCTGGTGGGCCTCCCGGAGAGAACGGAGGGTCTGGATCCATGTTCCTTTTTGGAAAAGTGGATTCCAGAAGCGCTGAACAACGCGGAGCTGCAGTCATCAGTAGTCTTAGAAAGCGCCCACCGAGAGATAATAAGGCATCACCGAGGACGCTGATTATGAAGTTCCTCAGCTACAGAGACAGGATGACGATCTCCAACGCGGCGCGAGCCAAAGGAGAAATTAAATACCAGGATCAACAGGTGCGGTTCTACCCAGATTTGGCCACAGGAATTCAACAATTAAGGAAACAGTTTGACCCCGCCCGTAAAGAGCTGCGCAACCTCGGGATTCGTCATGGAGTGATTTATCCTGCAAGACTGCTGGTCACGTATAAGGGCAGAACCCACATCTTCAAGACCCCTGAGGAGGCGCAGGAGTTCATCAAGAAGATCCAAGAAGAGACTGGTGGGAGCTAAGCATGAACAAAATATAAAGTAGAATATTTAAGCATTTGCACAGGCATCTGACTGATCTGAAGCATATAGCAAGTTTACAAAATATAGATTGTATTATATATTAAAAAAAAACCAAAACCCTATGATGTACAAAATTTTGGAGTTAAGTTGGAAAACTACAGAAGAGAGTTAATGTTACGTCATTAAAAGCAGTAGAGTCAGGGTGATTGAGAGGAGAAAGTAAGAGTGGTTTTGACTGATCCTCGCGGGTGTGGAGCAGTCAATGGCTATAGCGGGAGATGGAATTTTTTTTTTTGATTTTGGGGGGATTACCACGAATGTGGGAAGGGGGAATTTGTTTGTGTGTAGTTTGTAGGATGAATGTTCCACCACTCATGTTTTTGCTTCTCTGTATGAGCATGTTTACATTGCGAGGCAATCTCAAACTCCTTATTGATAATAGACCAAAGCGTTAATTTTAATTTAACTTCATGGAATTGCAGAGGTCTACAAAATTTAAAAAACTTAAACAAGTTATGAATAAAATAAAAGACATAGGTTCAAAAATTGTGTTTTTACAAGAAACTCATCTAATAGAAGAGGATGTAAAAAGAATTAGGAGAAGATGGCAAGGAAGTGTATTCACCTCATCATTTTCATCCCGAGCCAGGGGAGTTATGACTCTCATACATAAATCAGTCCTATTTCAAGTGAAAAATGTAATTGGAGACAAATTTGGAAGATATCTAATCATTCAAGGATCTTTGTTATTAGAAAATATAAATCTGGTGAACTTAAACGGTCCCAATATAGATGATCAAAATTTCTTCGCTAATTTATTTCTTATTTTATCTTCACTTACAGGGCAACATATAATAGCAGGGGATTTTAACTGTACATTGAATCCTGGTATAGATAGATCGACAGGACTGGACTGTACGCACAATGGATGCAGGATGATCATTAATCATTTTATGAAAGAATTGAGATTGCTAGATATATGGAGAGAAATGAAACCACAAGTTAAAGCCTATTCTTGTTATTCTAATATCTACAAGACATTCTCACGTATTGACTATTTTTTGATCTCCACAGAATTAAGGTCCAAGATTCAAAACTGCTTCTATGATAATATTGTGATCTCTGATCATGCACCCTGCTGTCTAATATATGTAGATAAGAAATTGACAAAGGAACCAGGTAGGTGGCAATTTCAGCATAAATGGCTTCAGGATGAGGAATTTGTTAAGTACATAGAAAAACAGATAGATGAGTTCTTTGATATCAATACTACACAAACATCAGCATGTATGAAGTGGGAGGCTTTCAAAGCTTTTATTAGGGGCCATATTATTAGTTATACAGGTTCAAAATCTAAGAAGACTCGAGAGGAGAGAGTCCAATTGGAACATAAAATAAAAATTCTTCAAGAAAAGTGTATGCAGGAAGTGACCCAAAGTTAGAGAACGAATTACTGATTCTGAGAGCTGAATATGACAAAAAATCAGCGAATAGAGCTGCCTCGAGTCTTCTAAGATTGAAGCAATCTTTTTATGAACAAGGTGAAAAATCTGGAAAATTATTGGCATGGCAGATTAAACAATTAGAATTTAAAACACCAATTACCAGTATTATAAGTAACGGACAGGCAGTTGTAGATCCTTTAGAAATTAATAGTGCCTTTAGAGATTATTATGAAAAATTATATGATACAAAAAATGAAACTGACTTAACAAAACTAAATGGGTTTTTGGACGGATTATCTATACCGTGTATTCCAAATGAAAACAGGGAGATACTGGAGTCTAAAATTAGTCAAGAAGAAGTTGGGCTAGCCATTGATAATATGAAATCAGGAAAAAGTGCAGGACCAGATGGTCTTCCAGTTGACCTCTATAAAAAATTTAAGAATAAATTAATAAAACCATTTCCAAAAATGGTTTTAGAAGCATTTCAAAATAGTAATTTACCACCATACATGAATAATGCCTTAAGTATACTGTTGCCAAAACCAGGTAAACCCTCTAATAAATGTGAAAATATGAGACCAATAATCCTATTAAATGCTGACCTTAAGATAATCTGTAAAATTTTAGCAAGACGACTACAACTGCAAGCCATTTTATTCCCTGCAGGAGTTTGCATCATTTGTTTTGA
Source organism: Pholidichthys leucotaenia (assembly GCA_020510985.1). Classification (NCBI taxonomy): domain Eukaryota; kingdom Metazoa; phylum Chordata; class Actinopteri; order Cichliformes; family Pholidichthyidae; genus Pholidichthys; species Pholidichthys leucotaenia. Next base: position 281,922,704 of record CM035841.1, read on the forward strand.
TTGCTGTGTACACCCCTCCCGACGCGGACGCGCGCGAGGCCCAGCGCGCGCTCGCAGATCACATCCTACATGCGGAGCGGACTTTTCCAGACTCTCTGGTTATTGTGGTAGGCGACTTTAACCAGAGCAATCTGAGTCACGAGCTCCCCCGATACAAACAGTTTATTAAATGTCCAACCAGAGAAAATAACACGCTGGATCACTGTTACACTACAGTGAATGACGCATATCGCGCTGTTCCCCGCGCTGCGCTCGGACTATCTGATCACGTGATGGTCCACCTCATCCCCACATACAGACAGAGACTGAAACTCACTAAACCTGTTGTGACCACCACGAAGAAATTGACCAGTGAAGCTGGAGAGAAACTGAACACATGCATGGAAATAACTGACTGGGACATGTTTAAAGGAGCCACACATGATCTTAATGAGTACACAGACACTGTGAACTCATATATCAACTTTTGTGAGGAGAGCATTCTCCCATCGCACACCAGGGTGAGGTACTCTAATGATAAGCCCTGGTTCACTGCCAAGCTCAGACAGATCAGGAAGGAGAAGGAAGCAGCATTAAAAAGTGGAGACAGGGACTGCTACAGAGAGGTCAAATATCGGTTTAACAGAGAGCTGAGGAGAGCTAAATCTGTGTATTCTGAGAGACTCCAGCAGCAGTTCACTGCTAACGACTCGGCTTCTGTGTGGAGAGGACTGAGGCAAATCACCAATTATCGGCCTCAGGCTTCTAAAGGTCAGGATGACAAAGCCCTTTGTCAAAAACTGTCCCAACATTACGCCCGTTTTGACACCTCGTCAGCTGTGTCCAACTCCCCCACTCCACCCAGCTCCACTGCCTCCTCGGCCCCTAATTCATCAAAAGCGGTCCCCCCCTCCTCCTCCTCCCCCCCTGCCCTTGTCATCAGTGAGCAGGACGTGCACAGACAATTCTCCAGACTGAACCCGCGCAAGGCCCCCGGGCCGGACGGTGTGTCTCCCTCCACCCTGAGACACTGTGCGAAAGAGCTGGCTCCTGTCTTCACAGACCTTTTTAACACCTCCCTTAAGCAATGCCACGTGCCGACCTGCCTCAAATCCTCCACCATCATCCCTGTCCCCAAGAAGCCACGGATTACTGGACTTAACGACTACAGACCTGTAGCGCTCACCTCTGTAGTCATGAAGTCCTTTGAGCGCCTGGTCCTGTCTCACCTCAAGTCCATCACCACTCCCCTCCTGGACCCGCTGCAGTTTGCCTACCGTGCCAACAGGTCTGTGGACGACGCAGTCAACCTGGCCCTCCACTCCATCCTACAGCACCTGGACTCCCCGGGAACCTACGCTAGGATCCTGTTTGTGGACTTCAGCTCTGCATTCAACACCATCCGCCCCGCTCTGCTCCAGGACAAGCTGTCCCTGCTCGACGTGCCTGACTCCCTCTGCAGGTGGATCACCGACTTCCTGACGGACCGGAGGCAGCATGTGCGGCTGGGGAAGTCTGTCTCGGACTCTGTTAGCATCAGCATCGGATCACCCCAGGGCTGTGTACTTTCCCCCCTACTCTTCTCCCTTTATACCAACTCCTGCACCTCCTCCCACCAGTCTGTTAAGCTGATTAAGTTTGCGGACGACACCACCCTCATCGGGCTCATCTCCAACGGCGACGAGTCCGTCTGCAGGAAAGAGGTGGCCCAGCTGGTGTCCTGGTGCAGCCACAACAACCTGCAGCTGAACGCTCTGAAGACAGCGGAGATGATTGTGGACTTCAGGAAAGTCACAACCCCCCTGACCCCCCTCACCATCACAGGCTCTCCCATCACCATTGCAGATTCCTTCCGCTTCTTGGGCACCACCATCACCCGGGACCTCAAATGGGAGCCAACCATCAGCTCCCTCATCAAAAAGGCCCAGCAGAGGATGTTCTTTCTGCGGCAGCTGAAGAAGCTCAAGCTACCCACCAAGATGTTAGTGCAGTTCTACACGGCCATCATCGAGTCCATCCTCACCTCCTCCATAACTGTGTGGTATGCAGGAGCCACTGCCAGGGACAGACTAAGGCTGCAGCGCGTCGTGCGCACTGCTGAGAAGGTGATCGGCTGCAAGCTCCCATCTCTCCAGGACCTGTACATCTCCAGGACCCGTGGCGTGCTGGCCGGATCATAGCCGATCCTTCACACCCTGGTCACATACTGTTTGCCCCCCTCCCCTCAGGTAGAAGACTTCGGTCCATTCAGACTAAAACCTCCCGGCACATGAACAGCTTTTTCCCCTCTGCCATCAGACTGCTGAATATTAAGTGACTTATTGACTCTCGTGTACTATATACAGCAGCTCAACCAGACTCATGTCATTCATCACTGTTTTTCTGTTGCATTATCGACTGCACTGTGGTACCCCATATTATCAGTAGCTAATTTATTTAAAATTGCCTTGACTAGTATTACTCATTATTATTATTATTATTATTATTATTATTATTATTATTATTACTTATTATTCTACACTTATTGCATGTTTTTAGTCCTTTAGTTTTTTAGTTTATCTCTTTATCTCATCATGTTTTTAATGTTGCAGCATGGCACCGAGACAAATTCCTAGTTTGTGTACTACATGAACAATGGCAATAAATCTGATTCTGATTCTGACAAGAAATATTATCAAATATTATTAACCGAGATCAGAATGGCTTTATAAAGGGAAGACAAGGCTTCCATAATATAAGAAGACTATTTAATATTATCTATTCTAATAAAGAAGCACCGGATACAGCTCTCCTATCATTGGACGCTGAAAAGGCCTTTGATAGGGTCGAATGGCCCTTTCTTTTTGAAGTTTTACAAAGGTTTGGACTTTGAAATAATTTCATAAAATGGGTTCAGATAATATACAATAATGCTACAGCAGAAATCCTAACAAACAGCAATATTTCAAAATCAATAAATATCAATAGAGGATGTCGACAAGGCTGCCCACTTTCACCTTTACTGGTTACTATGGCAATTGAACCTTTAGTGATGGCAGTACGTTTACATCCACAAATATATGGACTTAAAGTAGGACCAACAGAACATAAAATCTCCCTGTATGCCGATGACATAATTTTGTTTATGTCGAACCTTAAAATTCAATTCCGACCTTGTTGAATTTAATAAAGAATTTTGGGGAAATATCAGGATATAAAATAAATAAAACTAAATCTTCAATATTAATGCTAAATGAGACCCAGAGAAATCACCCAGCTCCTGAGGTAAATCAATTCAATGTTGTAAATCAGTTTAAATATTTAGGAATTCAAATTGTGCCTAAGCTAGAATTAGTCGCCAGTGCCAACTATGAAGCCTTAATGATAGACATTAATGAGTTACTTCAGAGATGGATGTCACTACCAATGTCGATGATTGGGAGAATCAATATACTTAAAAGTAATATTTTACCCAAAATACTTTATTTATTTCAATACATTCCTTTACCACCACCTTCAGATCTATTCTCAAGAATTAAAAAAAAGTTAGTGGAATTTTTATGGAACAATAGGAAGGCTAGATTACGTCTGTCCTTACTATATTTACCATTTGATCGTGGAGGTCTGAAATGTCCATACTTTATGTTGTATTACTGGTCAGCACAACTGAGGTCTATGACATATTATTTTTCATCAAATGATCTCCCTCACTGGACTGAAATGGAATCATACAATTTACCTTTACCTCTTCCCATATTCATATACTCAGACTCGGCAAAAAAATTACAGAAACAAGTTAAAAATCCATTTGTAAGGCATATGATCAAAATATGGTGTGAAACCACAAAATATTTAAAAGAACCACACTTACTGTCACAATTTAGCCCAATATGGGGTAATCAATATTTTAAACCAGGGAGAGCGGATGCTGTATTTAAAGTATGGAATTTAAAAGGGATTCAAAAGATTCAAGAGTTATATCTGTCATGTTCAGATAACATAATGTCTTTTGAAGAACTGAGGATCAAATTTAATCTTAATAGAACACATTTTTTTTTAAATATCTTCAGCTTAGGAACATTATTCGATCAAATCAAAATAATGCTCTCACCCGACCCACTTATTCATCCTTGGAGAAAATTTTGACGAAAGATAGTAAGAGAAAGGGTATTATTTCAGAGTTTTATAACTCATCGACACTATCCTCAAGAGAAAACTCACAGAAAAGACTGAATTATTGGAAAGAAGACCTGCAAACTGAAATTTCAGAGGAACAATGGGAATTGGCTTGTACAGAAGCTCAAACCAAATCAATAAATGTACGTCTTAAATTGATACATTTTAAATGGTTAATGCGGATGTATGTTACACCGGTGGAGTTAAATAGATATAACAAAAACATACCAGATACATGCACAAAATGTATGGAAGGTAAAGGAACCCTCTTTCATTGTTTATGGGAATGTAGAAAAATTAGAATGTTTTGGGAAGAGGTGAGGGTAACAATTGAAAAAATAATTTCAAAACAAATCATATTGAATCCTAAATTGTTTTTGTTGGGTCTGTATCCAGAAAAGCATAACTTTAATAAGAGTGAAAGAGCATTCATAGACCTCAGTTTGCTTAATGCCAAAAAATGTATTGCACTACTGTGGCAAAAGACTCATAGACCAGATGTGACTCAGTGGTTAAGACAGATGTTAACAAACCTTCCACTAGAAAGAATAACATACATACTGAAATCAAAGGAAATTGTGTTTGAGAATATATGGAGACCTTTCATTGATTATGTAAAGAATTAAAACATAACTTTTGAAGAAGAAGGTGAATGATGTGTGTGGACCTTGTAAATTCCAAACTGGTGAATGTATAATATGTATACTTATGTAATGGATTGCCTAGACTAAACAGAGGAGCATTGTTGAAGACCTGCCTTTGTTAGTGGTTGTTGGTGTTTTTAGTACATTTTTTTTTAAAAATTACTTTAGTGTTAGTGTTTGACTGTTTGTGTTATGTTTGTAAAAAAGGTTCAATAAAAAATATTGTGGAAAAAAAAACACAAAATCACATCCGAAGCCTTCCTAAATACATTAAATCTTCCCCAACTTACTGAATCACAAAATAAAACACTACTGTCAGAAATACAACCTAAAGAATTAGAAAAAGCAATTATGAAACTTAAAGCTAACAAATCCCCAGGAGCAGATGGCTATACAGCAGAGTGGTACAAAACCTTTAAACAGCAACTATCTCCTCTCCTCCTGAAAACATTTAACTATGTCCTCCACGCAGGGGAAATCCCCCCTCCTGGAGAGAAGGGGTCATTGCAGTCATACCTAAACCTGAAAAGGATAAACTAGACTGCTCCAACTACAGACCAATCAGTGTGTTAAATCAGGACTATAAACTTTTACAGCTATCCTTGCCAAAAGGTTAGAAAATATACTGACAAACTTAATTCATTTAGACCAAACAGGTTTTATAAGACAAAGACAGACACAAGATAACATTAGACGCACTTTACACATAATTCATCATATAAAAAAAATATAATTTTAATGCAGCCATATTGGGATTAGATGCTGAAAAAGCATTTGATTCGGTTGACTGGTCTTTCCTATATAGAATCTTATCCAGTTTCAATTTCCATAATAACTTCATTAGAACTATCCAGGCATTATATAAAAACCAACAGCTAAAATAAGGATTAACTGTAAATTATCATCATCTTTTGAACTGGAAAGAGGATGTCGTCAGGGCTGCCCCTTGTCTCCACTGCTCTTTGCAATCTTCATAGAACCTCTGAGCCAATGGATAAGACAGAATCAAAAAATTCAAGGTATTACACTTGGTCAGAAGGAACATAAAATAGCACTCTTTGCTGATGACATTTTAATATACCTGGGGTAGCCGGACATCTCTTTTCCAGAACTAATCTCAGTTTTTTCAGAGTATGGAGAGTTATCGGGGTACGAATTAAACATGCATAAAACCCAAATTTTAACATTCAGCTATGACCCAAATCAATATTTACTAAGCAAACTCAAAACCAACTGGGAGATGGAATCTATGAAATGTCTGGGGGTCAGTATCCCGAAACAACTCAACAAAATTATAACACTAAACTATGATCCACTGATGGCAAAAATAAAATCTGATCTAGCAAGATGGAATATGATACCATTCTTGGGTACTGCACAAAGAATTGAAGCAGTCAAAATGAATATACTTCCACGTCTTCTATACCTTTTCCAAACAATACCGACAGAACCTCCCAAAAAAACATGGCAAGAACTGGACAGAAGGATCTCAAGATTCATATGGCAGGGCAAGAGATCTAGAATCAGATATAGAACCCTACAGCTAAACAAAGACAAAGGTGGGCTCGCGCTGCCAAATATCAGAGACTATTTTAAAGCTGCACAAATTAAAACTTTAGTAGAGATATGTAACCCAGTCTACACTGCACAATGGAAGGAGAAGGAATGCCAAATAACAAGTGACATTCCCCTACAGGCGATAATAGGGAACAATGCCTTACCTAAACTTTTGAATAACACTAACCCGTGGATAGAGACCCCGCTAAAAATTTGGTTTAAGATAGTCAGAGAGAATCAAACTAAAGAACCCTATCGATTATTGCAATGGAGTTCCTATGATCAGGACTTTACCCCTAATAAAACAGACACTAGATTTAAAAAGTGGAAAGAAAACGGACTGATAAAATATTTCGATTTTTTTAAAGGGCAATCTTTAAGAAGTTTTGAAGATTTGAAAAAAACAAGGTCTAGTAAATCAAGACCTTTACAGGTTCTTTCAGCTTAGACACCACATAAACAAAATACTTTAAAAGGAGAATTTGGAAAGGGCCCAGTCAGGTGTTCTGAAGGTTTTCTTAATGGCATATAAAGGGATCCCAGGGATCAGATACATTTCTAAAATATACCATGGTCTTCAAGACTTAAAAGGAGACAACACATCATATATAAAAGAGAGATGGGAAAAAGAGGGGAATTTCACTTTACAACTGGAAATATGGGAAAAGCTAAATAAACAACAATGGAAAAGTACCTCATCCCTGCTGTGGAGAGAATTTGGATGGAAAAATTTGGTAAGATTTTTCAGAACACCTGCACAAAACAAATTTACTCGTAAGGGGTTGAATTGTTGGCACTTGTGTGGTGAAAAGACTGCAAATCATTTTCATGTGTTTTGGTCATGCCCAGTTATCCACCAATATTGGACCAATGTACAGACAATATTGGGGAAAATATTCAAAGTAACAGTTCCCTTTTCTTTTGTAACTTTGTATTTGGGTTTACTACTGGAATCACTGGAAAGACGAGGAGAAAAATACTTATTCACTGTTTTAATATTGGCAAGTAAAAAAGCTCTAACAAAAAAATGGATGTTGAAAGACTGTCCAACACCTGAAGATTGGATTAACGTGATTCAGGACATTTATTCGATGGAAAAGTTGATGTTTGCACTGAGACAGGACATGGATGGGTTCTTGAACTTTTGGCAACCCTGGAACGCATATGTGTCTTCCATCAGATCTAATCTTTGACAAATACCATTTCAATAATGGCACCTCTCTTTGCTCCAACACTACTCAGATGCTCTTTTATTTTTCTGCTCTTTTGTTTTTGTTTTTTGTTTTTGTTTGTTTTGTTTTGTTTTTTGCTCTTCTTTTAATTTCTCTCTTTCTTTCACTTAAAAAAAGGGTGTTGTAATATTTTTTTTTCCAATGTCAAAAAACAAAAAAAAGGGGGAATATGTGATGAAAATGTAAACAATGCAATGCTGTAATGACATGTATACCCTTTACAAAAACTTAAATTAAAAAAAAAAGAAATACAGTACCTTTCCAAATCAAACTTTCAGTTTGGATGCGGTTACTCTTTCTCTTAATAGCTCTGTAAGGAACCTTGGAGTTATTTTTGATGAAGATCTGTCTTTCAATTCACATATTAAATTGGTTTCTAAGACTGCCTTCTATCATTTGCGTAATATTGCCAAGATTAGGAGCATCTTGTCTCAGAGTGATGCTGAGAAACTGATCCATGCTTAGCGATTAGATTATTGTAACTCTTTATTATCAGGTTGTCCTAAAACATCTTTTAAAAAGTCTTCAGTTGATCCAAAATGCTGCAGCAAGAGTTTTAACAGGTACTAGAAAGAGAGATCATATCTCTCCGGTTCTGGCCTCCCTTCATTGGCATCCCATAGAGTTTAGAATTAAGTTTAAAATCCTTCTTCTTACTTACAAAGCTCTAAACAATCAGGCCCCTTTTTATTTAAAAGATCTGATACTACTGTATTATCCTTACAGAGCACTATGCTCCCAAAATGCTGGGTTACTTGTAATACCTAGAATCTCCAAAAGTACAATGGCAGGCAGAGCCTTCAGGTATCAAGCTCCTCTCCTGTGGAACCAGCTGCCAATCTGGATTTGAGAGTCAGACTCGATCTCTGTTTTTAAGAATAGGGTTAAAATCTTCCTTTTTGATATAGCCTACAATTAGGGAGAGATCATGTTTCTCTGAACCCTCCCTTAGTTATGCTGCTAATAGGTTTAGACAGCCGGGGGACCTCCAATAATGCACTGGGCTTCACTCCTTTCTTCACTCTCAATGAAATATATTTTTTTGCTTGTCATTAACTATTAACATTATCTTAAACATTATCTGTTTGTTCTCTCTCATAGATTGAATCCCCATCATGCTGTTTGCTCTCTACATGTCTGTTCTTTTCATCTCCTCTATCCCATCACCCCCAGTCAGTCGCATCAGATGACAGCCCCTCCCTGAGCCTGGTTCTGCTGGAGGTTTCATCCTGTTAAAAGGGAGTTTTTCCTTTCCACCGCCGCCAAGCGCTTGCTCACAGGGGATTGCCTGATTGCTGGAGTTTTTCTGCAGCTGTGGGGATTTCCCCTACAGTTGAAAGTGCTATGAGATGACTGTTGTTGTGAAATGGCGCTATATAAATAAAGTTGAATTGATTCTATATATGTGCATCTCAGTCTGTATCCTGTCTGGTTTCCTTGAGTGTCATTTTGGTGTTTACCCATGCTTCTGCCTGCCTGTCTTGTCCTGCCTAGTTGGATTATTATTTCATGTTCAGTTTTGCTTGTTCCTGCCTGCTTTGTGGAATTATTATTTAGACCCTTAAGCTGGCCAGGGCTTGGTCAGCTCTGAACTATATAATTTGAAATTTTAAGTTTCACACTTGAGTCCATCTTTCAACACACACCGTGACAATGGTTTGTTGATCGAGACAATAAATTAAACTCTTACACTGCCTAATTTTTTTAAAGCCACGTGAAATAACTTAATGAGCTTAATGACGGAAGGGTAGATGGGTAGACGAAAAGAGTTTTTTGTTTAACTCTCTGAGTGCAACATAACCCCTAGAGGTCAAGAGTCGTAAATATTTTTTTGTCAATAAAATAGTTCAGATTTCCAAGGCTATAACTTGAAAGTAGTAAGAGATAATGGCTTACTGTCAATTAGAAAGATGTAAAATATGATCCAAAGTTTCAGATAGGAATAAATTTATGCATCTAATTTGCATAATGTTGTGGCAGCTCTTTAAATTCCATAACTCAGTCAAAACTGGACTTTGGACATATTTACACAAAGAATAGTTTGCTTTATTTACACCGTTGTCTGTACAGGAGTATGTTGTTATCTTATCTTCAAAGTATATGAACCAGAAAATCAGCACAATGAAAAAAAAACAAAGAAATTCATCACTTACCGGTGGCTAACGGGATTCACTCGCTGCGTTTTCACCTATCGTGGTCGTTATTTTGCCTTCTGTCGGTCATTTATGCTCTCTACCACATCTGCAAAGTCTTATGATTATCCCACATAAATTTCGCTCGTATCCCACAGCTATTTTCTGTGTACAAAAGCCGTCTAAGTGATGGATCATGGCCATATTAGCTTTCTGAGCTAAAAGAAGGGAATACAGGAAAAGGAAATGAGGAGTTCTTCTTCTTTGGTGTATTACATATCATCCATTGAGTCCTCCAACGCATGTCTGCCACCTTCTGAAACTGGCAGATCAGTACAAATCAGTACAAATCCCAAATGCAGCCGGCGATGTCAGAGTGAGATAACAGGCGCAGCGCTGCGCTCTGCCATTAGGGGGACGTGAAATCTCACACTCAGAGGGTTAAAGGGTGGGACTTCCTATCATATTTGCCCCTTTGGGGCAAAGAAGAGGACCCAATCGCCATGCAAATCTGGTAAACCACTGTTTATTAACAACAGAAAATAAACCATGCTTGTGGGCAGAAATAATAAGAACTCTTAACTCTTTGAGTGTGTCTGTCGCCAAATTGCGACATAACCCCTAGTGGTGAAGAGTGGTAAATATTTTTTGTCAATAAAATAGTTCATATTTCCAAGGCTATAACTTGAAAGTGGTAAGAGATAATGGTTTACTGTCAATTAGAAAGATGTAAAATATGATCCAAAGTTTCAGATAGGAATAAATTTATGCATCTAATTTGCATAATGTCGCGGCACCTCTTTAAATTCCATAACTCAGTCAAAACTGGACTTTGGACGTATTTACACAAAGAATGGTTCAGTCATAGACAGCATAGACAGGGGCTGCAGCCCTGTCCAGACCACTAGAGAATCCCCCCACCTTAAGGGTCGGAGCCCAGACGACCCTAGGGTAACATCCACAAGGGAAAAAAAACCCCTCAACGGGTGGGTGGTGGGGGAAAAGGCCAGGCGGGCCGAAACCAACTGAACCTCCCCTCCCCCACAGCAAAGTCCAAAGCTAACACTGTTCATGGGCCAAATAAAGTTGAAGGCCTCAAGACCCAAAACAAAACAGGTTGGGTGGTCTACCCAGGTCCATGGGTCACCGTACTGGAACAAACAACGGGTCAGGGGGTTTACCAAAGTCTAAAGGCACTTGAACCAGAAAACGACATGGGTCGGGGGGTCTACCCCAGTCCATGGACCACCAGATCTCAAAACATAACCAGTTGGGTGGTCTCCTGACTTCCGGAACATCAGCTGGAGGTATCCTGACTTATCGGCTGGAGGTCTCCTGACTTCCAGAGCATCGGCGGGAGGTCTCCTGACATCTGAAGCTATGGCTAGAGGGCTCCTGACCTCAGGGACAATGACTGGAGCGTGGTCCTCCTGTGACCACATCCTTGACACGGCCACCTCAGACAATTGAGGGAAATAGGAGGTCAGTGAGGTGACACCACCATCATTAGGAACAGAGATTAGTGGGGAGGACTCAGCACCTGGTAGGATGTGCACTTGGGTCCCCCCACTAGGAGCAAGACAAGTCTTTTCAAAAATTGTGTTTTAGCATAAATAAAAAGGTATTTGCCTTAACTCCTGGTCTCCTGCTGCCAGGGTGACCACCTCACAATCAGGAGCTCCAAGGCACCGTGGCGCAGGTACTGGAGCTGGGAGGCACTGTGGAGCAGGCACCGGAGCTGGGAGGTGCAGTGGAGCAGGTATCGAAGCTGGGAGGTGCCATAGAGCAGGTATTGGAGCTGGGAGGCACCGTGGAGCAGGTACTGGAACTGGGAGGCACCGGGGAGCGCTGACCCCTGAATGAGATGGCTGGGGAATGCTGACCTCAGGATGAGATGGCTGGGATGCCCTGACCCCCAGATGAGACAGCTGGAGCACGCTGACCTGTGGAGCAGATGACTGAAGCCCGCCACCCTCATGCCTTGATGGTTTGAGAGCGCTGGTTCCTGAATGAGACTACTGGGGCACACTGACTTCAGGATGAGACGGCTGAGACACATCTGGTCCAGATGCCCAGGAATCCCTCTCCGATGCAGCCACCTCGGGCAGGGGGGGAAAAGGTTGCAGCAGAAGAGCTCGATGGGGAGTGCTTAGATGCAGATGGAGGCTGCAGCTGGGTCTCCCCACTAGCAGCAAGACAAGACCTCTTTAATACAGATATTAACAAAGCAAAAAAGAGGACTTGCCTTAACTCCTGCTCTTCTGCTGGTGAGGACCCCAATGACTCTGCAGCTGGAGAGGCAATGATCATTACCGGAGATGCTGAAGGAACAGCAAACGAGACAGTCAGAAGTGCAGCAGCCGAGGTGGGCACCAGCACTGGAGATGTTGGAGACGGCACTGCAGGTGTGATGACAGGTGAAGCAAGTGGAGCGCAAGCTGATGTGTGTGCCGAGAAAAGAGCTGGAGCCGTGGCGTGCGCCTCGGGAACAGCGGGAGCCATTGTGCGCACCTCTGGTGCAATGGAAACTGGTGTGTGCACTTCGGGCACAGCTGGAGCTGTGACACACACCTGCAAACAGCTGGAGCAATCTGAAGACGAGCCAGAACGGGTGGTGGTACGTGGACTCGAGTGAAACGGCGTCTCCCAGTCTTCCTTCCACCTGGGTCCCCCGTGTACTAACCCAATGCAGTAAAAAACTCCTTCCACTCCGCAGGAGTAAACACGGGTGGGCAGTCAGCTGGCTTCGGCGAGGAGGAGGCAGATGGTAATGAGGGTAGTGGCGGAATGGAGAGATTCAGCACCCGGGGGTGGGAGCGTATACTTGGTCTTGCTTCCAACAGATTCGCGACTCCACTCCAGCAAACCATCTTGTCTTCCTGGAGGAAGCTGATCCGAGCTGTTGCCACTAAGTCCTCAATTGCCCCAACGAGCTGCTGCTCCTCCCGGATCCACCTCATCCTCCTCTTACCAGACTCGCCCTCTGGGTCCATTACTGGCTGCATCCTTCCGTCATATTTGCTTCTTCGGGGCAAAGGAGAGGACCCACTCGCCAGATGAATCAGGTAAACCATTATTTATTAACAACAGAAAATAAACCCTGCTCATGGGCAGAAATAATAAGAACCCTTAAACCAGACAGCGTGGAAGGAAAACAACAATACTGTAACTCATACTCTGTGGTGCAGATACTGGTGAAGTCAACACAAGGACGCAGCAAAGGACACAGACTGAAAATGCGCATATATAGACAGTGGAGTAATCACGACAACACGGGACAGGTGAGCACCATCAAGGGCAAACAGGCAGCACAGGATGGGTGTGGCTGGACAATCACAGGGGGGATACACACAAAACATAACAAATGAGTAAAAAGAGGACAGAAAGCATGGACAGGGGCTGCAGCCCTGTCCAGACCATTACACTTCCTTGTCACAGATGTATAATTTCTTGGTAGACAGTGCCTCACTGTGGAAATTAAGGTATCCAAAACAGTACTGTAATTGTCAGAGAGTTGATAGTAAATTGCAGCATTGCATGAAGAGCAGGGACAGTGCCTTTGGCATGGCAAACCGGAGTGGTGGTTCCTCTCTTCAAGAAAAGGGACTGGAGGGTGTGCTCCAACTTTAGAGGGATCACACTCCTCAGCCTCCTTGGGAAGGTCTATGCCAAGGTACTGGAGAGGAGAGTCCAGACGTTGGTCGAACCTTGGATTCAGGAGGAGCAATGTGGTTTTCATCCTGGCCATGGCACATTGGACCAACTTTTTACCCTCTCAAGAATCCTCAAGGGTTCGTAGGAGTTTGCCCAACCAGTTTACATGTGTTCTGTGGATTTGGAGAAGGCATTTGACTGCGTCCCTCATGGTTTTTTGTGGGGGGTCCTTCGGGAGTATGGCATATCAGACTTGTTGTTATGAGCTATCCGGTCCCTATACAACCGTTGTGAGAGTTTGGTTCATATTGCCAACACTCGGTCAGACTCCATGATCCTGTTCATAATTTTCATGGACAGGATTTCTGGGCGCAGCCAGGGAACGGCGGGTGTCATGCTTGGTGACCACAGGATCTCATCTCTGTTATTTGCAGATGATGTTGTGCTGTTGGCTTCATCCAGCAATGACCTACAGGTCATTGCTGGATGAAGTATTCATCCAGGATGAAGTATTCATCAGGATAAGTATTCATCCAGCAATGACCTACAGGTCATTGCTGGATGAATACTTATTTTACTGAGGAATTTACCAATTAATTCATTAAAAATCCTTCAATGTGATTTTCTGGATTTTTTTTTTCTCATTTTGTCTCTCATAGTTGAGGTATACCTATGATGAAAATTGGAGACCTCTCTCATCTTTTAAGTGGGAGAACTTGCACAATTGGTGGCTGACTAAATACTTTTTTGCCCCACTGTATGACTAGCAATTGGATTCACAATGACAGGATTAGTGGTTCAGTAGTTATTGACGAAAATGGCATTTTCCGTAATGGCGGTTTTCTTCTGGACGGTGATCCGGATCACCACCAAAATCTAATCATCTGTAGGATACCCCATTTCTGACAATCTGTGAAAATTTCATGAAAATCCGTCCATAACTTTTGGAGTTATCTTGCTAACAAACAGACAGACAGACAGACAAACAAACAGACAGACAGACAAACCAACGCCGATGATAACATAACCTCCTTGGCGGAGGTAATAACATGAAAGTTACTTTTCCAAGTAACTAGTTACTTTAATCATGCAGTAACTCAAAAGTAACTCAGTTACTTTTGAAAAGAAGTAACTAGTAACTGTAACTAGGTACTATTTTTTAGTAACTTGCCCAACACTGGAGATCACCGATACAAGCGGCTGAAATGAGCTTTCTTCTTAGGATTGCTGGACTCACCCTTAGAGATAGGGTGAGGAGCTCAGTCATCCGGAAGAAGCTCAGAGTAGAACTGCTGCTCCTCCACATTGAAAGGAGCCTTTTGAGGTGGTTTGGGTATCTGATCAGGATGTCTCCTGGACGCCTCCCACTTGAGGTGTTTAGGGCATGTCCCACTGGGAGGAGACCCCGGGGCTGACCCAGGACTTGCTGGAGAGACTATGTCTCCCAGTTGGTCTGGGAACACCTTGGTATCCTCTCTGAAGAGCTGGAGCAGGTGGCTGGGGAGAAGGAAGTCTGGGTTTCTCTGCTTGAACTGCTGCCTCCGCGACCCGGACCTCCAGAAAGGCGGTAGAAGATGGATGGATGGATGGATGGACAGACTGATAGTAAATTACTGTTAGTAATTAACGGTTACATGAACACATTTGACGTGGAGTGATGCATAGCCAGTGAAATTGGAGTGCAATTATCATGGAATATAATAACTCCAGGAATACCTTTTGTCCAATCAAATTGCTTGGTCTAAACTATAGTGGTATGAAAAAGTGTTTCACACTAAACATTTAAGTGTCACACTTAAATGTCTCAGATCATCAAACAAATTTAAATATTAGACAACACAAGTAAACACAATATGCAATTTTTCAATGAAGGTGTTTACTATTAAGGGGAAAAAAATCCAAACCTACATGGCCCTGTGTGAAGAAGTAATTGCCCCCTAAACCTAATAACTGGTTGAGCCACCCTTAGCAGAAACAACTGCAATCAAGCATGTGTGATAACTGGCAATGAGTCTTTTACAGTGCTGTGGAAGAATTTTGGCCCACTCATCTTTGCAGAATTGTAATTCAGCCACATTGGAGGGTTTTTGAGCATGAACTGCCTTTTTAAGGTCATGCCACAGCATCTCAATCGAATTCAAGTCAGGATTTTGACTAGGCCACTCCAAAGTCTTCATTTTGTTTTTCTTAAGCCATTCAGCGGTGGACATTGTCCTGCAGCAGAACCCAAGTGCACTTCAGCTTGAGGTTATGAACAGATGGCTGGACATTCTCCTTCAGGATTTTTTGGTTGACAGCAGAATTCATGTTTCCATTTACCACAGCAAGTCTTCCAGGTCCTGAATCAGCAAAACAGCCCCAGACCATCACATCACCACCACCATATTTTACTGTTTGTCATGAACTGAGTTTGGATTTTCTTCCAAACTCAGGATCATGGCTTTTCTCTGTCTGTATATCTACCTGTTGCATTTTTTGGTTCCCTTTTCCAAGATTTTCCGAGATTTTCCAAGATGGCGCCCACAGTGGTCGCCATGGTGCTTTGCTGCGCTTTTCTTTATTTGTTTTTGTTCGTCAATTGTGTGTCTGCCTGCTCTTACACCCGTGAAGAGCTACTAAATATCAGGACTTTCACTCCCACGGACCTACTCCCAGTTTTTTTAACTCCTGCCGCCGATCTGATTCACTGTTTAGCTCAAAAAGTGAGACGGCGAAAAAGAGGCAGGCGAGCGGGTGCTCTCGTCCGGCTCCGCAGGAGAGGCACGCGCACGCCTTTGCCTGGCATATTTCTCTCCAATGCCAACTCTCTCTCAAACAAGGTAGATGAATTGAGACTGCTGATGCGATTTAAGGACCTCGCTTCCTCGTCTGCTCTCTGTTTCTCTGAGACCTGGCTCAGGGGGAATATACCGGACAGCGCGCTTCACCTAGAGGGATATCAGCTGTTTCGTGCTGATCACGTCACAGAGCTCTCCGGTAAGTCCTCGGGAGGAGGAGTCTGCTTTTACATCAACAGCAGCTGGTGCTCTGATGTAACGGTGATTTCCCAACACTGTTCTCCCGCTCTGGAATTTTTATTCATCAACTGCAAGCCATTTTATTCCCCGCGGGAGTTCGCCTCATTCATCCTGGCCGCTGTCTACGTCCCGCCCGACGCGGACGCGTGCGAGGCTCAGCGCACGCTCGCGGATCACATCCAACATACGGAGCGGACTTTCCCGGACTCTCTGGTTATTGTGGTTGGCGACTTTAACCAGTGCAATCTGAGCCACGATCTCCCCCGATACAAACAGTTTATTAAATGCCCAACCAGAGGAAAAAACACGCTGGATCACTGTTACACTACAGTGAAGGACGCGTATCGCGCTGTTCCCCGCGCTGCGCTCGGACTATCTGATCACGTGATGGTCCACCTCATTCCCACATACAGACAGAGACTGAAGCTCACTAAACCTGTTGTGACCACTACGAAGAAATGGACCAGTGAAGCTGAGGAGAAGCTGGAAACGTGCATGGAAATAACTGACTGGGGCATGTTTAAAGGAGCCACGCATGATCTTAATGAGTACACAGACACTGTGAACTCATATATCAACTTTTGTGAGGAGAGCATTCTTCCATCGTGCACCAGGGTGAGTTACTCTAATGATAAGCCCTGGTTCACTGCTAAGCTCAGACAGATCAGGAAGGAGAAGGAAGCAGCGTTGAAAAGTGGAGACAGGGACTGCTACAGGGAGGTTAAATATCGGTTTAACAGAGAGCTGAGGAGAGTTAAATCTGTGTATTCTGAGAGACTCCAGCAGCAGTTCACTGCTAACGACTCGGCTTCTGTGTGGAGAGGACTGAGGCAAATCACCAACTATCGGCCTCAGGCTTCTAAAGGTCAGGATGACAAAGCCCTTTGTCAAAGACTGTCCCAACATTACGCCTGTTTTGACACCTCGTCAGCTGTGTCCAACTCCCCCCCTCCCCCCAGCTCCACTGCCTCCTCGGTCCCTACTTCATCAAAAGCGGTCACCCCCTCCCCCCCTGCCCTTGTCATCAGCGAGCAGGATGTGCACAGACAATTCTCCAGACTGAACCCGCGCAAGGCTCCTGGTCTGGACGGCGTGTCTCCCTCCACCCTGAGACATTGTGCGAAAGAGCTGGCTCCTGTCTTCACAGACATTTTTAACACCTCCCTTAAGCTATGCCACGTGCCGACCTGCCTCAAATCCTCCACCATTATCCCTGTCCCCAAGAAGCCACGGATCACTGGACTTAATGACTACAGACCTGTAGCACTCACCTCTGTAGTCATGAAGTCCTTTGAGCGCCTGGTCCTGCCCCACCTCAAGTCCATCACCACTCCCCTCCTGGACCCACTGCAGTTTGCCTACCGAGCCAACAGGTCTGTAGACGACGCAGTCAACCTGGCCCTCCACTCCATCCTGCAGCACCTGGACTCCCCGGGAACCTACGCCAGGATCCTGTTTGTGGACTTCAGCTCTGCATTCAACACCATCCGCCCCGCTCTGCTCCACGACAAGCTGTCCCTGCTCGGTGTGCCTGACTCCCTCTGCAGGTGGATCACCGACTTCCTGATGGACCGGAGGCAGCAGGTGCGGCTGGGGAAGACTGTCTCAGACTCTGTCAGCATCAGCACCGGATCACCCCAGGGCTGTGTACTTTCCCCCCTACTCTTCTCCCTTTATACCAACTCCTGCACCTCCAGCCACCAGTCTGTTAAGCTGATCAAGTTTGCGGACGACACCACCCTCATCGGGCTCATCTCCAACGACGACGAGTCCGTCTACAGGAGAGAGGTGGCCCAGCTGGCGTCCTGGTGCAGCCACAACAACCTGCAGCTGAACGCTCTGAAGACAGTGGAGATGATTGTGGACTTCAGGAAAGTCACAACCCCTCTGCCCCCCCCCCCACCCTCACAGGCTCTCCCATCACCACTGCAGATTCCTTCCGCTTCTTGGGCACCACCATCACCCAGGACCTCAAATCGGGGCCGACCATCAGCTCCCTCATCAAAAAGGCCCAGCAGAGGATGTTCTCCCTGCGGCAGCTGAGGAAGCTCAAGCTACCCACCAAGATGTTATTGCAGTTCTACACAGCCATCATCGAGTCCATCCTCACCACCTCCATAACCGTGTGGTACGCAGGAGCCACTGCCAGGGACAGACTAAGGCTGCAGCGCGTCATGCGCACTGCTGAGAAGGTGATCGGCTGTAAGCTCCCATCTCTCCAGGACCTGTACATCTCCAGGACCCGGAGGCGTGCAGGCCGGACCATAGCCGATCCTTCACACCCTGGTCATGTACTGTTTGCCCCCCTCCCCTCAGGTAGAAGACTTCGGTCCATTCAGACTAAAACCTCCCGGCACATGAACAGCTTCTTCCCCTCTGCCATCAGACTGCTGAACACTAAGTGACTTATTGACTCTCGTGCACTACGTACAGCAGCTCAACCGGTCTCATTACAATTATCACTGTTTTCCTTTGCACTACCGACTGCACTATGTGGTACTCCACAATATCTGCTGCTCGCTAATATATTTAAAAACTGCTTTGACTAGTATTACTCATTCTTATTCTACACTTATTGCATGTATAGTTTTTTTATTCTTTTATCTTATCATGTTTAATGTTGCAGCATTGCACCGAGAAAAATTCCTAGTTTGTGTACTACATGAACAATGGCAATAAATCTGATTCTGATTCTGATTCTGATTCCTTTTCGAGTTGTTTCTGCCTTTTATTTGTCTGTTTATGTTTCAGGTTGTTTTGATTATCTCTTGCTTTATTTGTAGTTATTCTCTAGTCAGTATTGTGTTTTGCTTATATTTATTTCTGTGGGCTGGCAGCTGGGAGGTGACGTTTCCGAGATTGTTTTGACGCCGCCTGTCAAAGCTGTCAGCCGTTCCTCCCTTTCATTATCTCCACCTGATTCTAATTATTAGTTGTTGTTACCCTTCCCCCTGCTCAGGTGATCCCACACCTGTGGTCACTCTTGTAATTTTACATTCACTATTTAAGCTCAGTTTGTTCACTTTGTTACTGTCGCTACATTAAATGTCAAACTGGTTCCCATCAGCTATTCTCCTACTCTACTCCTGCGTCCTCTGGGCAATGCCAGCCTAGGGACACCAGTTCTAAGTTTATTCTTGTTCAATAATTTTTGTATGTACAGCACCATTTTTGCACTGTTGCGTTCTTTTTGTCAATAAATGCACAATACCATCCAGCACATGAGCTTGTCCTCTCTGCCCCGTAGGGGCATATATGACACTGATGGTATGATGTTCCTTTTCTGAAATGCTATGTTACTTTTACGCCAGATGTAATGGGACACACACCTTCCAGAAAGTTCAAAATTTGTCTCGTCAGTCCACACAGTATTTTCTCAAAAGTCTTGGGGATCATCAAGATGTTTTCTGGCAAAACTGAGATGAGCCTTTATGTTCTTTTTGCTCAGCAGTGGCTTTTGTCTCGGAACTCTGTCAGGCAGGCCATTTTGCCCAGTTTCTTTCTTATGATGGAGTCTGGAGAGAGGTCTGCAGTTCTTTGGATGTTGTGGGGTCTTTTGTGACCTCTTGGATGAGTTGTCGCTGCGCTCTTGGGGTAATTTTGGTCAGCCTGCCATTCCTGGGAAGGGTTCACCACTGTTCCATGTTTTCGCCATTTGTGGATAATGGCTCTCACTGTGGTTTGCTGGAGCCCCAAAGCTTTAGAAATGGCTATCAGTCTGGAAAATGGCCTTTTCCAGACTGATAGCTCTCAATTACTTTGTTTCTCATTTGTTTCTGAATTTCTTTGGATCGCAGCATGATGTGTAGCTTTTGAGGATCTTTTGGTCTACTTCACTTTGTCAGGCAGGTCCTATTTAAGTGATTTCTTGATTGAAAACAGGTGTGGCAGTAATCAGGCCTGGGTGTGGCTAGAGAAATTGAACTCAGCTTTCCAAAAATGTGATAAACCACAGTTAATAACCACACTGATGCTGCGCACAAGAAGGGGATGAGCAGACTCTACTTCCTGAGAAAGCTGAGATCCTTCAACGTGTGCAGCAGGATGCTGGAGCTTTTCTACCAGACTGTTGTCGCCAGCGCCATCTTCTTTGCTGCTGTCTGTTGGGGTAGCAGTATCAGGGCCAGATACCAACAGATGTCACAACCCGCTCTCGCCTATCTCCTGCTCCAGCTGTACAACCTGTCAGCGCCGGAACGCAAAGCCATGGATTCTTACATCAAGGAGTCGCTCAGCTCCGGCATTATCCGCCCCTCTTGGTCTCCAGTCGGAGCAGGTTTCTTCTTTGTTTCTAAGAAGGATGGGTCCCTTCGGCCATGTATCGACTTCCGGGCGTTGAATGACATAACAGTCAAGGACAGGTATACGCTGCCGTTAATGGACTCAGCTTTCGATTCTCTGCAGGGGGCCACCTGGTTTACGAAGCTGGACCTCCGCAGCGCACATCATCTCGTTCGGATCCGGGAGGGCGACGAGTGGAAGACGGGGTTCCGGATGCCCAGCGGTCATTTTGAATATCTTGTCATGCCGTTTGGGCTCACCAACGCGCCGGCCGTCTTCCAGCGCCTAATTAATGACGTCCTCCGCGACTTCCTGGGGGTGTTCGTTTTTGTGTACCTGGACGACATCTTGATCTTCTCCCGGTCACAGGAGGAGCACCAGGTTCACGTGAGGTGGGTCCTCCAACGCCTCCTGGAGAACAGACTCTACGTAAAAGCGGAGAAGTGTGAATTCTATGCTGACAAGACCTCCTTCCTGGGCTTTATTATTTCACACAACCAGATCATCCCCGACCCTGCCAAGGTCAAGGCGGTCGTTGAGTGGCCTACCCCCTCGTCTAGGAAGCATGTTCAGCAGTTCCTCGGCTCCGCCAATTTTTACCGGCGTTTTGTCCCTAAATATAGTGCCATCGCTTCTCCCTTGACCCGCCTCACCTCCCCCAAGGTGGCATTTCAGTGGACCGAGGACGCCACGGCTGCCTTTGCTGCGCTGAAGATGGAATTCTCCTCCTCCCGGGTCCTGACCCAGGTGGACCCCTCACTGCAGTGTCTCGTGGAAGTGGACGCCTCTGATACGGGGGTGGGGGCGGTGTTGTCTCAGCGCTCTCCGGTGAACGGGGTTGTTCGCCCCTGTGCCTTTTTCTCCCGGCACTTGTCTGCAGCGGAGAGGAATTACGACGTCGGCGACAGAGAGCTCCTGGCAGTTAAGCTCGCGCTGCAGGAGTGGCGTCACTGGCTCGAGGGGGCGGCTCAGCCTTTCGTGGTTTGGACAGACCACAAGAACCTGGAGTACCTGAGGACGGCCAAGTGCCTGAATGCCCGCCAGGCGCGCTGGTCTCTGTTCTTTGGCCACTTCAGGTTCACCATCACCTACCGTCCCGGCTCCAAGAACGGTAAACCGGATGCTCTGTCCAGGCAGTTTGCCCCAGAAGCCCCAGAAGATCGGGACCACACCATCCTGCCGGCCTCGTGTGTCATGGGCGCCATCTCTTGGTCCATCAGAGACAAGGTCCGGAAGGCACAGGAGACCGAACCCGATCCTGGCGGCGGTCCGGCGGGGAGGCTGTTCGTTCCATCATCGGTCCGGGGTGACGTCATCCATTGGGCTGACACCTCCAAGCTCACCTGTCATCCTGGGATCTCCCGACTGATTGAGCTCCTCCAGAGGTCCTTTTGGTGGCCGGGCCTCCAGGGTGACGTCACTAATTATGTCCACGCCTGCCCCCAGTGTGCGACTGGCAAGACACCATCCTCTCCTCCAGCTGGTCTCCTCCACCCTCTGCCGGTCCCCAGTAGACCCTGGTCCCATGTAGCCTTAGATTTCATCACCGGTCTCCCGACGTCCAACTCCTTTACCACCATCCTGACCATCGTGGACCGGTTCTCTAAGGCCGCCCACTTCGTGCCGCTCCACGGTCTTCCTACGGCGCGGGAGATGGCAAACTTGTTGACCCAACATGTTGTGAGGCTGCATGGGATCCCGGTGGATATCGTCTCTGACCAGGGGCCCCAGTGCATGTCTTGGGTCTGGACGTGCTTCTGCAATGCCTTGGGGGCCACGGTGAGTCTGTCATCCGGTCACCACCCCCAGTCCAACGGGCAGTGCGAGCAGACTAATCAGGAGCTGGAAGATGCACTGCGCTGCATCACCTCCTCTAACCCTTCCTCCTGGAGCGCCCATCTGCCCTGGATAGAGTATGCACATAACTCCACTTTTTCATCAGCCATCGGGATGTCTCCCTTCCGGGCATCGCTAGGATATGACCCCCCGTTGTTCCCTGAAGAAGAGGGGGAGGTGGCGGTGCCATCTATCCAGGCCCATCTTAGGCGCTGTCGGCGCATTTGGACCACTGTGCACCGTGCGCTTTAACGCACGGCTGAGCGCAATGCCAGGATGGCTAACCGCCACAGGAGGGCCGCACCGTGCTATCAGCTGGGCCAGCAGGTCTGGCTGTCTACGCAGGACATCAACCTGAAGGCCGAGAGGAGGAAGCTGGCCCAACGTTTCATTGGCCCGTTCCCCATCGTGAAGGTCATCAATCCGGTGGCTGTGCGTCTGGCTCCCCCCCCCCTCCCTCCGCTTCTGTCCGACGTTCCATGTCTCCCGCATTAAACCTGTGGTATCTAATCCTCTCTGTCCTCCTCCTAGGGCTCCACCCCCTCCCGTGATGATCGACGGCGACCCAGCGTGGAGGGTCTCCTCCATCCTGGACTCCCGCCGCCGAGGTCGCGGATTGCAATACCTGGTAGATTGGTAGGGGTATGGCCCCGAGTGGAGGTCCTGGGTGCGCCCATCGTTCGTGCTGGATGAGCGCCTCGTTACAGAGTTCCACCTGGCGCACTCAGGTAAGCCAGCGCCGGGAGGCGCTGCTCGGGGGGGAGTACTGTCACAACCCGCTCTCGCCTGTCTCCTGCTCCAGCTGCGCGCACACCTGCACCTCATCAAGCCCAGGCTATTTAGCCCGCTCCACCTGGAGCCTCGGTCTGGAGCCGTCTGCTCTCCAACGATCGTGCTACCCGCACTCGCCTACTCTACTTCTACGTCCCTGGACCAACCAACCTTCACCATTCACGTAAGCCATCATTCGTCTCACCTTCTTTCCAGTCTTTCTCCCCTGTGCACAGGTGGATTCCCTGGCGGCGGATTCTCCCCTCGTCGTCATCTTCTCCTCACCCGCAGTGCCGAGCGTGCATTGGAGCACTGTCTACTAGGCAGGAGACCTGCGGCTCGCCGACGCCAGCCACCAAGACCACCTGCAAGTGAGCCACAGTCCTAATATTATTTCACTGGGTGAATCTCAGCAGGTAACCTCTTATCTGCTCTGCCCTAGGGTTGCCTGGCTGCACGGCGCGCTGCTTCACCCTCAGCACATCCTGTCCTCCAGCATCACATCCACACTCACTCTCACGCATCCACACACGCTTTGCACTTAATAAATCATTGTTGAAATTGACTCGAGCCTGTGTGCATGTTCCGTGGACCAGAACTCATGTCAACAGACTTGACAAGATTATCAAGAGGGCTGGCTCTGTAACTGGTCTCAGACCGGAGACCTTTGAGGCAGTGATGGGGAGGAGAACACTAAATAAACTGCGATCCATCATGGACAATCCTGATTACTCCCTCCACCACACACTAGATAGACAGCGAAGCACTTTCTCCAGTAGACTACTACAGCTTCGTTGTTGAACGGCCAGGTACAGGAAATCTTTCCTGCCACATGCAATTTCACTGTACAATAACTTACTATGATGTTGTATTCTGGCATAGCTATGCTGCCACAATGTACCTTACAGACTAACTGGTACATAACTTTTTCACTCTGCTCCTGATAGTCCTTCTTTGTGTAATGGAATGATTCATGTGTTTATACGGGACATCATATATTAAGCTATGATGTATATAGGTTTTATAGTCGTGTTAGTTTTTACTTTCCATGGGTAATCCCTTTGTCTGTCGTGTGTGTTTCTGTTATTTGGATGTCAACTATCATGCTGCTGTTACACTGTAATTTCCTAGTTTGGGATCAATAAAGTACATCTATCTATCTATCTATCTATCTATCTATCTATTAATTTATGTTTTAACATGGGGGGACAATCACTTTTTCCACACAGGCCACTTAGGTTTGGATTTTTTTTACCCTTAATAATAAACACCTTCATTCAACTGCATTTTGTGTTTACTTGTGCGATCTTTGTCTAAAATTTAAATTTGTTTGATGATCTGAATCATTTAAGTGTGACAAACATACAACAAAAAGAGAAATCAGGAATGGGGCAAACACTTTTTCACACCACTGTAATTGTTGTATAATATCAATCATATTGTATAATATCAATCATACTACTATGTAGGCTAAGACAGGGCACAAACTTAGTTTTTTTTACAACTGTCATAAATGTGGTTAATATAGATTTATTTCACACAAGTCACATCCATGTGCTTTTGGACATGTCCTTGTTCATATGATTTAATTGTTTTATTTTGTATTATATTGCATGCTTGTAGTGGGCAAATATATGGCCAGGTGACTTTTTACCCCACTGCTGGGGAAAAGCTGTTACGTCTAGCAGGGTAAGTTGTTACAGTGGGTGGTAAGTTGATAAATTCACAAGACAAAGCACTTCTTTCTACAGATTTTATTCAAACTGTAAACAAAACACTTATTGTCATAAATCTGCTTTGGGAGGCAGATGAGGTTTTAAATAAGGCCCAAGGTAGCGGGCAGGACTTCGGAGCAAACAATGGTATTTATTAAACAAATACAAAGAAACAAAGGTGCAGCATGGGGGCTGGAATAAACTCAGGAGCCACAGGTAATACAAACTCACAGAGAATAACTTGGGATACACAGGAAGCACTACTGGAGGAAAGACAATGACCCAACACAACCACACAAAGAGCACAACCACAGATTAACATATACAGAGAGACTAATGATTACAGACACAGTACAGCTGGGTGAACAATCAAGGGCTAAACAGTAACACACGCGAGGGAGAGAGGCTATGGGTACAGAACACATGAGGGACTGACAATGATAGGTAAACGAATACAAGGGATACACACAAAAACTTACACAGGAGATTAGAGGGACAGAGAACAATAACAACAAGGGCAACGGGGGACAACATGACAGACTGAGGACCAGGCAGCACAGAGGACAATCACAGAGGAGCACAAAAGACAATAAGGCAAATAATGACATCAAAATGTACTCATGACATTTATACTTTCATACCATGCCGTATATCTGGAAAAAGTATGAATGCAGTGCGCAGATAAAGATGTCAAACTGCTTAAAAATATGGCTTGAAATCAAAATATTTGCTGAAAACAGAGGGAAAGGCGAACAAACTCATGGTGGAATTTTGAAACGGTACCTTATTGAGAGGCTATATCTAACAAATTCAAATTTCAAACAGGTATTGTGATGATATTTCTTTAAATAAATTGTTCATTTTGACAATACCTAAAATCTTTATAAACTTTTTTTTCATCTATCTATCCACCCATCCATCCATCTTCTACTGCTTTTCCGGAGGTCCAGGTTGCGGAGGCAGCAGTTCAAGCAGAGAAGCCAAGATTTCCCTCTCCCCAACCACCTGCTCCAGCTCTTCAGAGAGGATACCAAGGCATTCCCAGACCAGCTGTGAGACATAGTCTCTCCAGTGAGTCCTGGATCTACCCTGGGGTCTCCTCCCAGTGGAACGTGCCCGAAACATCTCAAGTGAGAGGCGTCCAGGACGCATCCTGATCAGATGCCCAAACCACCTCAACTGGCTCCTTTCAATATAGAGGAGCAGCGGTTCTACTCTGAGCCTCTCCCGGATGACTGAGCTCCTCACCCTATCTCTAAGGGTGAGTCCAGCAATCCTATGAAGGAAGCTCATTTCAGCCGCTTGTATCTGCGATCTCACTCTTTCGTTCATTACCCAAAGCTCATGACCATAGGTGAGGGTAGGAACGTAGACTGACTGGTAAATTGACAGCTTTGCCTTAGAATTCAGCTCCCTCTTCCCCACAACAGACTGGTACAACGTCTGCATCACTGCAGATGCTGCTCCGATCCGTCAGTCAATCTCTCGCTCCAGTCTCCCCTCACTCATGAATAAGACCCCAAGATACTTAAACTCCTCCACTTGGGGCAGGGGCTTGTCCCCAACCCAGAGAGGACAACCCACCTTCTTCAGGCTGAGGACCATGGACTCAGACTTGGAGGTGCCGATTCTCATCCCAGCCACTTCACACTCAGTGGCAAACCATCCCAGTAAGAGCTGTAGGTCATTGCTGGATGAAGCCAACAGGACAACATCGTCTGCAAACAGCAGAGATGAGATCCTGTGGTCACCGAGCATGACACCCTCCGTTCCCTGGCTGCGCCTAGAAAATTCCATAAAAAATAGAAAAATTCATAAAAATTATGAACAGGATCGGTGACAAATGGCAGCCCTAGCGGAGTCCAACTCTCACTGGGAATAAGTCCAACCAAGTGTTGGCAGTACGAACCAAACTCTTACAACGGTCGTGTAGAGACCAGATAGCTCATAATAACAAGCCCGATACCCCATACTTGCGAAGCATCCCCCACAAAAAAACACGAGGGACATGG
Source organism: Pholidichthys leucotaenia (assembly GCA_020510985.1). Lineage (NCBI taxonomy): Eukaryota > Metazoa > Chordata > Actinopteri > Cichliformes > Pholidichthyidae > Pholidichthys > Pholidichthys leucotaenia. Next base: position 281,949,689 of record CM035841.1, read on the forward strand.
TCAAATGCCTTCTCCAAGTCCACAAAACACATGTAAACTGGTTGGGCAAACTCCTACGAACCCTCGAGGATTCTTGAGAGGGTAAAGAGTTGGTCTGATGTGCTACAGCCAGGATGAAAACCACATTGCTCCTCCTGAATCCGAGTTTCAACCAGCGGCCAGACTCTCCTCTCCAGTACCTTGGCATAGACCTTCCCAGGGAAGGTGAGGAGTGTGATCCCTCGAAAGTTGGAGCACACCCTCCGGTCCCACTTTTTAAAGAGAGGAACCGCCACCCTGGTTTGCCATGCCAAAGGCACTGTCCCAGACCTCCACGCAATGTTGCAGAGGCGTGTCAACCATGACAGACCTACAACATCCAGGGCCTTGAGGTACTCAGGGTGAATCTCATCCACCCCTGGCGCCCGGCCACCAAAGACATTTTTAACCGCCTTGGCAATCTCAGCCCCTGTGATGGGTGAGTCATCCCCCTCGTCCACAAGCCCTGCTTCTTCTGTGAAAGGCATGTCAGTGGGATTGAGGAGATCCTCGAAGTATTCCTTCCACTGCCCAACGATATCCCCAGTCGAAGTCAGCAGCACCTCATCTGCACCATACACAGTGTGGACAGGGAGCTGCTTTCCCCTCCTGAGCCACCAAACAATTTGCCAGAATCTCTTCGATGCCAACCGAAAGTCTTGTTCCATGGCCTCACCGAACTCCTCCCACACCCGAGTTTTTGCTTCAGCAAACACCCGAGCCACACTCCTCTTGGCCTGCTGGTACACCTCAGCTGCTTTGGGAGTCCCACAAGCCAACCAAGCTTGATAGGACTCCTTCTTCAGCTTAATGGCCCCCTTCAATTCAATTCAATTCAACTTTATTTATATAGCGCCATTTCACAACAACAGTCATCTCATAGCACTATCAACTGTAGGGGGAACCCCCACAGTTGCAGAAAGACCCCAGCAATCAGGCGATCCCCTGTGAGCAAGCACTTGGCGACGGTGGAGAGGAAAAACTCCCTTTTAACAGGAAGAAACCTCCAGCAGAACCAGGCTCAGGGAGGGGCAGTCATCTGCTGCGACTGGCTGGGGGGTGAGGGGATAGAGAAGAAGAAAAGAACAGACACGTAGAGAGCAAACAGCACGATGGGGACTCAATCTATGGGAGAGAACAAACAAATGTTAATGACCAGCAAAAAAAATATTTCATTGAGAGTAAGAAAAGGAGTGAGGCCCAGTGCATTACTGGAGGTCCCCCGGCTGACTAAACCTATTAGTTGCATAACTAAGGGAGGGTTCAGAAACACATGATCCCTCCCTAATTGTAGGCTATATCAAAAAGGTAGGTTTTAGCCCTATTCTTAAAAACAGAGATCGAGTCTGACTCCCGAATCCAGATTGGCAGCTGATTCCACAGGAGAGGAGCTTGATAACTGAAGGCTCTGCCTCCCATTGTACTTTTGGAGATTCTAGGTATTACAAGTAATCCTGCATTTTGGGAGCATAGTGCTCTGTTAGGATAATACGGTAGTATCAGATCTTTTAAATAAAAAGGAGCCTTATTGTTTAGAGCTTTGTAAGTAAGAAGAAGGATTTTAAACTTAATTCTAAACTCTATGGGAAGCCAGTGAAGGGAGGCCAGAACCGGAGAGATATGATCTCTCTTTCTAGTACCTGTTAAAACTCTTGCTGCAGCATTTTGGATCAGCTGAAGACTTTTTAAAGATGTTTTAGGACAGCCTGATAATAAAGAATTACAATAATCTAATCTCGAGCTAACAAAAGCGTGGATCAGTTTCTCAGCATCACTCTGAAACAAGATGCTCCTAATCTTGGCAATATTACGCAAATGATAGAAGGCAGTCTTAGAAACAAATTTAATATGTGAATTGAAGGACAAATCCTGATCAAAAATAACTCCAAGGTTCCTCACAGAGCTATTAAGAGAACGAGTAACCGCATCCAAACTGAAAGTTTGATTTGGAAAGGAATTTCTAAGGTTTTTTGGACCAACAAGAATGACTTCAGTCTTATCTGAATTTAATAGCAGGAAATTACAAGTCATCCAAGCTTTGATTTCCTTAAGACAGGCTTCTAACTTGGCTAATTGATTACTATCATCTGGCTTCATTGACAGGTATAATTGTGTGTCATCAGCATAACAATGAAAATGTATACAGTGCTTTCTAATAATGTTGCCTAACGGAAGCATATATAAACTAAAAAGAGCAGGGCCTAGCACAGATCCCTGTGGAACTCCATGACTGAGCTTTGAGTTGAAAGAAAACTCATTATTTACATGAACAAACTGGAACCTATCAGATAAATAAGATCTAAACCACTGCAACAAAGTTCCATTAAGTCCAACATAGTGTTCTAATCTATCAAGTAGAATATTATGATCGATAGTATCAAAAGCTGCACTAAGGTCTAAAAGGACAAGTACAGAAACTAGTCCATTATCAGATGCAATGAGGAGGTCGTTAGTGACCTTCGCTAAGGCTGTTTCAGTACTATGATGGATTCTAAACCCAGACTGAAACTCTTCAAGTAAACCATTTCCCTGTAGGTGGTCAAATAATTGCGTAGCAACAACTCTTTCTAAGATTTTTGAAATGAAAGGGAGATTAGAGATTGGTCTATAGTTAGCTAAAGCTCCTGGATCTAGCGTTGGCTTTTTGAGTAAGGGTTTAATTACAGCCGTTTTAAAAGCCTGCGGTACATGGCCTAAAGTTAATGAAGAATTGATTATATGAAGAATAAGGCTACCAATAAGTGAGAAGACTTCTTTAAATAACCTGGTAGGAATAGGGTCTAAAAGACAAGTTGAAGGTTTGGATGAGGAAACTATTTTGTCTAACTCACAAAGGTCGATTGGAGTAAACTCATCAAGACAGACATCAATAGAAGGAGTTGTAGTAGTTACAGTATTTAAGTTAACTGTGGGAAGAATCTGATTGATTTTATCTCTGATGGATGAAATTTTATTATTGAAAAAGTTCATAAAGTCCTGACTAGTAAGCTCTAAGGGAATGCTAGGATTGACAGAGTCCTGACTCTTTGTCAACCTGGCTACAGTACTGAAAAGAAACCTAGGATTATTCTTGTTCTCTTCTATTAATGTAGAGTAATAACTCGTTCTAGCTTTTCTAAGAGATTTTTTATAAATTAAAAGATGATTTCTCCAAGCTAAATAGATTTAATCTAAATTAGTGGAGTGCCATTTTCTTTCTAATTGACGAGTCTTCTGTTTTAAGCTACGAGTTTCTGTGTTGAACCAAGGAGTTAGAAATCTCTGATTAGACTTTTTCTTTTTTAGGGGGGCCACCAAGTCTAGAGTCTGATGCAGAGAAGCTGAAACACTATCCACCATGTTATCAATTACAGAAGGAGCAAGCTGTCTATAGCTTATTTCCGTTGTGTTGACACATGGCATAGAGGAAACAATCACCACTGGTGTCCACCACTTGGTTCAGGGGTTGCCACCATGAGATGCACCGATGACCTTGTGGCCACAGCTCTGGACAGCCGCTTCAACAACGGAGGTGGAGAACATGGCTCATTAAGACTCCATGTCTCCAGACTCCCTTGGAATGTGGTCGAAGTTCTTCCGTAGGTGGGAGCTGAAAACCTCCCGGACAGGGGCCTCGGCCAGATGTTCCCAGTATACCCTCACTAAACGCTTGGGTCTACCAGGTCTGAATGGCATCCTCCCCTGCCACCGCATCCAACGCACCATCAGGTGGTGATCAGTTGACAGTGCTGCACCTCTCTTTACCCAAGTGTCCAAGACATACGGTTGCAGATCTGATGACATGATAACAAAATCGATCATCGACCTGCGACCTAGGGTGTTCTGGTGCCAGATGCACACGTGGACACCCTTATGCTTGAACATGGTGTTCGTTATGGACAAACTGTGGTTAGCACAGAAGTCCAATAACTGAACACCACTTGAGTTCAGATCGGGCAGACCGTTCCTCCCAATCACCCCCTTCCAGGTTTCACTGTCATTGCCCACATACGCATTGAAGTCTCCCAGTAGGACAATGGAGTCGCCAAGTGGAGCACCCTCCAGCACAGAGGTCAGAGACTCCAAAAAAGGGTGGGTACTCTGAATCATCATTTGGTGCATAGGCACAAATGATGGTCAGAACCCGTTTCCCAACCCGAAGGCGCAGGGAAAAAACCCTTTCGTCCACTGGGGAAAACTCCAATATAGATGCAGCAAGGTGGGGGGATACAAGAATACCCACCCCTGCTCGCCACCTCTTGCCCGGGGCAACTCCAGAGTAGGCCAAGCTCCAGCCCCTCTCCAGGAGACTGGTTACGGAACCGGAGCTGTGTGTTGAGGTGAGGCCGACTATATCTAGCCGGTATCTCTCAACCTCATGCACTAGCTCAGGCTCCTTCCCCACCAGAGAGGTGATATTCCACCTCCCAAAAGCCAGTTTAGGAAGCCTGGCATCAGACCGCCAAGGTCTCAGCCTTCGACCGCCACCTGATCCACATAGCACCGAACCCCCATGGTCCCTCCTGCAGGTGGTGAGCCCGCTGGAGGGCGGACCCATGCAACTCCTTCAGGCTGAGCCCGGCCGGGTCCCATGGGCGGAAATCTGGCCACCAGGCGGTAGCCATCGAGACCCTCCCCCAGGCCTGACTCCAGGGTGGGGCCCCAGTAACCCCATACCCGGCGGGGTACAATGAATTCTTGTTTTAGCAATCATCATGAGAGTCTGTTGGATCGTTCTTAGTCTGGCCCTTCACCCAGGACCAGTTTATCTAGGGTGACCCTACCAGAGGCAAATTGCCCCGGACAACATAGCACCTGGGATCACTAGGGCACGCAAACTCCCCCACCATATATAAACTTGACAGCAATCCACAATGAAATATGTTAGTAGTTATATTGTAACAATGTCCCCCTGGTCTCTCTGTAACCGCTTGCACCATCATCACCATTTAGTTTTGACAACACCAGGGAAGAACCCTGAACTACTTGGCGTGAAAATAGGCACGTGCTAATGTGGCCCGATAGGTCTTGTTTCACGAGCAAAACATATTGTTCACGAGATCATTATCTGCCCTCCCTCATGTACAAAGATCCATATGCACGGCCCATGTGTAGTGGGAAAGTATAGAGCGTAATGTGCATGCAGTCCGAAATTAGAAAGGCCACGTAGGTGTAACACAGGCGGTGGGGGGTAACAACCTGCCCCAAGTAACTTTATGCCCCAGCTTACACTATTTCTCCTCCATTTTTTGAGAAAGTTGCACTTATTTAATACATCCTGAAATAATTCTTGTTGGAAAAAGACACTTCCCACTTTATGTGCATATATAAAATATCCTTTATTGATATTTTGCAAGCTTAAAGCTACGTACCTTCAAATGAGGTCAACTTCATCCTTATTTTATGAGTCAAACAATTCTTAGCCATCAGGTAGAAAAAAAAAAAAACTTACTGATATTCTTTCCCTCTGACAACACTAAAAAGAGCCTTCAGCAGCAGTCATGAGTCGTTTCATATTCATTTAGTACAGTTAAACAGAAAAAGATGCAGCCATTACTCCTCTAAGACACAAACACTGATCACTGTAATAAATACAAAAACAGACAGGTGTGTATATGATATATAAATAAGATGTAGGTTATTACAAACACAAGAACAGGCGGCTTTATCTACACTGATTGTTGTTTTTATACTGATTGCATTTAATATTACGAATGGGTTCGCCTGCACTGAAAACAGCTGCAGAAAGAATAGAGAGAGCTTTTTTTCCGTTATTTAGTACAGGAATTTGTTCAAGCAATTTCATTTTAAGTCTTAAAAAAGTGACATATTTGTACATTTACATACATACATTTCGATCCTATGGAGAATGTAACACAGTAATATTTGTTTCTTGTTTCTTAAAAAAGTTCTGGTTGTCTTGAATGGTGCATCAGAAATTGATTTTTGATTGAACACATTTATCTGTAGTCAACACACATGCATAACTTGTGTAAAAAAGGAGCATAACGTGCTGACATCAACAGTGTATTTTACGTTGTGTATTTTTATTCATTTATTGCAGGTGCACGTGTGTGAGTGGGCATGCGTGTTATGTTTTGAGGTTGGTGGAGCTCAGAAGCGATGTTCTCCCCGTGTTATGTGAGAGGAGAACTCGTATCGGTCTTGACTCCGGTGGCCGCAGAGGTTGCACTCAAAGGGGTCCCTGAAGCCGTGGCAGCCCATGTGGATGGTGTACATGACATGGTCCAGGAAGAGAACCCGGCAGTGTTCACACCGGTATGCCCTTACCTGCTCCCCCTCCGCCGTCACCACTTTGAAGCCCTCAGAGGCAATCTCCATGCTGGCGCGGATGGCGTCGTACTGCCTCTGCTCCTCTTTCACCATGGGCAGCATGCCGTTTCTCACCCCCGAGGTGATGTGGTTGGTCAGGTAGATGAGGCCGGTGGCCACTCCGCCCGGGCGATCCTCATTGTTGCTCTCGGTGTCGGTGGAGTCCTGGCCGCTGTGACTGGGCGAGCCGTCCTTTTCGCTGGAGGCAGACTTGGAGTTTGAGAGCAGCAGCAGGTTCTCGGCTGCGCTGTCTTTGGCGGACAGGCCCGTCCCCGTGTGGGCCTCCGTCGCGGGCTTGTGGAGGGAATATATGGAGCCCAGAGCCACGCCGTCAGAGGAGGCTGGGGAGGTCTGGACCAGGGGCCGGAGTGACTCAGCCCCCAGGTAGCTGATGGCGCTGTTGATGGCCTGGTCAATGACGTGCGGCTGAATCAACTCGCCCGCTCCTCCATCGTAGGAGAGGTCTGACAGACGTTTATCACCTGAAGGGCCGAAAAAAACCACAGAGGGGAAATGTGAAGGTCAGCCTTTATTAGCTCATTTAATTTCCTTTTCTCACAAGCTGATTCATTGAGCTATTATTTTATTTCAAGTCTGATCTATTACATTAGACTTTTTGTAACTTCAATATAAATTCATAAAATCAAAAATAAAACTTCAGCTAAAATGCAGAAATTCTGGTCAGGATAGACGACATGCTCTGGCTGGCTTTGGCAACAGCAAATCTAAAGCAACACAAAACCTGTTCAGCTTTTTCATGTGCAGCAGTTACACTTATTTTTGTATTCATATGAAGGAAATAGACTTCAGCCCTTACCCACAAACTTCTGTGGCATAGTGCTCTTACGCTTAGCTACATTATTAGCTAGTCTGTCTAGCACCAAGGCTCTGTCAGATCCCGTCTGGCTTAAGTCTTCCCTCTGCTCATTCTGGTTGCTTTCTTCCTTTACTACTGGAAAGCAAGACAGAGAAGTAGAATTCAGAGTCAAAAGAGTTTAAGTGAATGATAATGATCTTGGCTGTGTTTTGTCTCAGAAAGCACAGAGCAGGCTACTCTGACACAGTTAAAGCACTTGGTCTATGGATATTTGGTTTGCTCATGCTCACAGATGATCACAGAGGTATTTCTAGAGCGTCACACAACATTGTGCATCAAATGGAATTAATCTCACTTAACCAAAGTCATATATTTAAATGGGACCAACTTCTCTTGTTAGTCTAAATTAACAACACCAGCATGGTACACTGCTGTTGCACATCTAATCTGATCCTAGTCCTGCACTCATGGTAAAGTAGGTCATTCGATTTGGGTGAGAGTTAAGCGCACACCCCCTAACCCACCAACCTGTGTAGATGCTGTTTTGCAGCCCCATGCACTGGAGGTAGTTGTGACACCGCTCCTTGTGCTCCTCCAGAGAGCTGCGCTGTTTGTAACTCCGACCGCAGTAGGCACACTTGTGAGGTTTTCCAACTGCAAAACATGAAGAAAATTGTGAGAAATTTACGAGGTCACAAATTTAAGGGGGAAAAAAAGTCTCCAAAACCAGGATTTAATTTATGGATCTTACATGTAAAAACTGATTAGTAACACTATCTGTGGGTGGGTGTTTTCTTGTATAGCACTAGGCGATGAATGTCACATTTGATTCCATTAATAGTACCAAGAACAAGACAGACTGGTCAATGGCCAGAGACACCACATATGAAAATGGACAGATTGACTGTCAATAGTTCCCATGGCTGATAAATAAACTTTGGCAGGTTTAGTGTAAAAAACAAGTAATTTAATAACATTTGTATCTGTTGGGATTGCGTGAGCATTTTTGTAGATAATGTTGAGGTATAAGGGTGTATTTTAAGGATGAACCTTTGTCTACAAATGACATTTAACTTCAACCAACCAAAATACAGAAAAGGCTACACAGGAATGCTCAGGGTGGAGTAAAACATCCACAACAGTAAAGCCTTAAAAAACACTTATTAGTTCGTTTGAGCTAAGATGACATATGTTATTCTGGTGAAAATAATTACTAAGTAAAAGCTACAAGAACTGCAAAGCTATGCATGAACCACATGTGAGGGTCCTGGTTTTAAAGATTTGGAACTTATGAGGACAGAGAGGGCAATCAGAAGAGTTTGGTATAATCAGGATTTCTTCTCTTACTATCACAATCACAGCCTGCTCCGGTTAGTTTAGGTGCTTTCCATGCTGTAATTAATTTTATTTTCATTGTGCATAACAGCAAGTTTAGACCTAAGATGTGTAGAGATAAATAATCCATCACACAGCTCATGATGCTTTAATTGTTTCTACGTAGTTGAATGTATGTGTGTGTGTTTAAATTTGGGTTAAACTAATATGTGATCCTTCCGGTTTTACCTTCACAGTTCATTTCAAGTCTACTGTTGACTCTGAAATTACTTTAACATGTTCTGTACTTCTGCAAAGCATTTACAAAAAAAAAAGGCAAGAGAGAGACAGAGACACCATATCTGCACCCTGTCAACTTCCCCTTGTGTTGCTTGAGGTGTGCATGTGTGTGCTCTGCAGATATTTTTCTACCATCCTGTCGTCTCCGCATTGCCATCAGCGCTGGTGACCTGTGCATGCTCACCAGAGTGGGTGCGGAGGTGGCCGGTGAGGGCGTCCCTTCTGCGGCAGGCGTAGCTGCACAGGTGACACTTGAAGGGCTTCTCCCCGGAGTGGAGCTTGATATGACGCAGCAGGTTGCCTTTCTGGGTGAAAGAGGCACCGCACTGGCTGCACTGGAACGGGCGTTCTCCTGAGGATCAGAGAGGACACAGAGCGCATGCACATTAATGCAGGATCCACTTTTACACGGTTTTACATGTTTTTATCAGGCACTTCAGTAGCATTATTATTGGTTGTGACTGTGTGACTGTGCTTGGTCCCTCCCCTGACAACAATAAAAGCGTGCAGTCTTGTCTATGAGGCTGAAAAGGCAAAGCTGAAATGGGAACCCAGGGTCACTGCACTACAAGTGCACCAAGTGCCAGAACAAGCTGGATGGCGGAGCGTCTCCGGGGGCAGAGAGCAATCCAGCAGCCAGTGGGAGGGTTTCACAGCAGAGTGACGCTCCATCTCTCCATGCTCCCCCTGCCCCACCGACTTCTGGCACTCTGATCGAACAAGAGCCTTTCAGACTCAGCCTGACAGTTCCGTAATGCACCATTGCCTAGGTCAATTTGATCTGAAAATCTCATTTTTTCCTCTTCTTCGTCTCTAAAATAAGAGCGGCACATCACAATGCAAATTCAGCCTCATTTGAATAAAGCGAAGGAAATACTTTGTGTTGAGAGCCAGTCTTCCTGATCAGCGCTTCTGGAATAAACCAATATCCAGCCTCTCCGAATGTTGTGGCATTCTATGAGAATGGTTTAATGTGGCTTTTTTTTCTTCAAAGGCCCCCCATAAAATAAGAGTCACCAGTGAAGCAGCAAAATATATAAAAAAGGAAATTCATTAAAAATGCATTTCAGGAGCAAAGACTCACCGCTGAATATTTTCTATTTAAATAGGAGGCACTTCATTATATCTTTTATTGTACTTTCTTTTTGCATTTACATTAGTCTAGTGTTCCTTTCTTCCGTTTTGAGTTTCATTAGTTTCTAAAGCTTGACAGTTAAGTGCCTTTTTCACAAATGTTCCCCACCACTGGTTTGGCTCCGTTACAATAGAATATCAATTTTGAATTTTGAAAAACTTTTAATGGGCAGATAATTGTCACTTCACAGAGATCCCATTTAATTGCAGCAGATATCCAGTCAACTCATCTGAAGGCATGTTTTTCTTTTTTTTAACTGCCTGCTACTTTAGCACACAATAACTTGATCAGTTGCTGTGGCTTGTCACGTGCTGATTCACAAATTTTACGATGAAAAAATAATGAACGCTAATGGCTCTCACTGCCTGAAAATGCCTGTTTTTAAAGTTTATTTTGCACAGGATATTAAGGTTTGCATGCAAGCATACCTAACTTATAATAACTACATCTACAAATGATAATGATGCTCTTATTTCTAAGACTTTATCACTAATGTAACAATAATGGATGTGTTTTTGTATAAAATGTGGGAGACAGCTACACTGAGATCTTCAAGTATTGCCCTGTAAGACTAAAGTAAAGCTATACAGAAGTGGAGGAGGACCTTTCTGTCCCTCATCCCTCTATTCACAGTATCAGTAAACATGGGTGCAGAGGAATTGCGTGGAGTGTTGCAGACGGCTTACCAGTGTGGCTTCGCTTGTGCACCATCAACACATTGGGGCCAATGCAAACTATCCCACAGATATCGCACTTGAGCTTCCCGTTGGGCAGCCGGATACCGCCGGCCGATGAGAAGGCTTTGGCTTCGGGGCTCGGCTGTGAGCCATTCACCTTGGCACCCGAGGCATCGAGCACGCGCAAGTCTTCCGCGCATTCTTCCTCCTCCACGCCATTCATGTCACAGGCCAGCCCATTCTCCTCATCACTGCGAGCCTCAACTTTAATGTTACAGGCTGGAAAAGAGGGCAGGGGGGGGGGAGGGGGGGTGCCACGGTTTAGAAAACGAGCATGGTTCTTTGAGCAAGTTCACAGCTAAAGATGGGCACTACAGATAAAGATACTCTGACTTAAGAATAGACTGTGTGCTTTTTTGATTGGCATGCCTCAGTTCAGTTTTCTCTTATAGCTGATCACTTCTCTCACTGCAGCTGAACTCATTTTGCATCCTGTTTGTATATTCTACCACTGGTAGCAGCACTGACCCTGCAGTTTAACTTGGGCTGAGGTCTGCAACCTCCACTATAAAAGAGCCATTTTAAGCTGATTTTGCCCCAGAAAACTCCACATGGAGCCACAAAATATATTTTCCTTTTATATATGACGCTATTGTCTCAGAAGTCAGCTTTTACTCATAAATCTGCAACTTTTTTGTTTTGCATTTTTTGTCATAAATTTGCCAGTGCTAATACTTGCAAATTAAGACTTTTTTCCCACAGATCGCTAATTCTTTCTGTAGACTTTTTTTTTTCTTCTACATCAAATATTTGTCTCTTGTAGAAGTGTGCAAATTTGTGCTTTTTTCTGTTGTGCATTTTCAACTTTTTCTGTGCAAATCTGTGTTTATTGCAAGTACTTTTTAACTATTTATTTTTAATTCAAAGCTTTTTATTGTAAATTTGCAGCTTTTTCCCTACATTTTTAATTTTCTTTTGTATATTTGCTGCTTGTTGGTATTATTATTTTGTTGGTATTATTATTATTTTTTTTTTTTTTTTCTTGCCTTCTGATTGTTGCTCTGAGTGTTGCTATCCCTGTGCTGTTGCAATCCTGAAATTTCCCCGTTGTGGGACTAATAAAGGCTTATCTTATCTTATCTTATCTTATATTTGTAATCTTTTCTATAATAAATCTGTGAGGTTTTTTTGTTGTTGTCTGAAACTTTTTTCACATAAACTTTAAGCTTTTCTTGTAAATTTGACTATGAATTTGACACTTTTCTCCATATAAATTTCAAAATTTCCTTATAAATTGTGACATTTTATTTGCAACTTTGTAATGTTTTCTTTGAAACGTTGCTATTTTTTAATCATAAATTTGCTGCTATTTATGATAAATCTGCAGCATTTTCCCCCATAAATTTGTAAGATTTTTATAGTATTTTGTCACTTTTTACATATAAATGTGTTCGGTTGTTTTCAGCATTTTTGTCGAACCCACCGGGAGCCAGGGATTATGGGCAAAAGAGCCCCAGGTTACAGACTCCTGAATTAGGGTGACACCTGCCTGTTTTGGCACTTATCTCTCACTTCTGCTTTGAACTGTTCCTTTTATTTCAGTTGTTTTTGTGAATTTAACCCAAAATTGCAGCTGAAGTCGACCCTAAAGTTTTCAAAGCTCGTTCTAGCAGCACAGCATTCTTGGTTAGGATTCTGTTTAAGGATGTCAGTGATGAGATGAAGAAACGCTACGATCTCCTCACACCATCACACTTTGGTGAAACAAATGACAGCAAGATAAACAGGAAACAGAGACACAGGAAGCAGTGTGAAACTAGGGACGAGCGCGGTATATCTCAGAGCAGCAACGTGTGATGAGCAAACACGCTTATCTGCAGGTTACATTTTTCAGTATCTTCCTAATGAACAATCAGTTGTTTTTAATGTTTTTAAAGTACCAGACTAAAATGCTACACAACTGATGAAAGCTAACTTTTACTATGGAGAACATTTTCCCACCCTTGTCAGAAACATTAAAGAGAACTGACAGATCGTGCAAGCCCCACAGCTACCAACCTGTGGTTTGCATGTCACGGTGTCAGCCCGATTTCCCCATGCCTCTACCTCTGTTTGTACAACTGAAGAGGAAGAAGTGGAAATCATGAAATATAGGAATCTATGGAAAAGGGGAAGCTTTAGAAAAAGGGCCTGTCTAACTGAAATACCAAGAATTATGGAGAAGTGACAGAAAGGGAAGCATGGGAAAGGAATTGTAAAACAGCCTGTAACTGAAACTTTTTTTGCAGGAGTCTTGTTGTTTTGTTTTCAACGAGAGTGACTGAGGGACCTCGCCTGGTGCATGCTTCTCACTGAAGCTAGAGTGAAAAATGAGAACCGGGCAGGATCACGAGATGCTGGTGATTGCTTTTCTGATCGGTGCCACATAATCCGGTTATTTCTGCACAACATGTTTAAAAATTTTACTTAGCGTGACAAACAATCTGCTCATCTCTTCTACTGCCTTGCCCTTTTTTTTTGGAAAGCTTGAGATAAGAGCAGCCATGCACGTGAAGGGAAAAAAAACAAACCTCTTCCGCTTCATATTGCATTTATCTATTTCAGGTTTTTTTAGGGATGAAAATGTATTTCAATCTAATACATCAGTTATTTTAAAAAAAAATCAAAAAATTACCCAGATATTTCTTGTAAAAAAAATTTGCTCCTTAAGACTAAATAAAAAAGAACAAGTAGAAGGTATCGCCTATTACCAAATCCTGACTGTCTGACTGGTAAAAAGTGTATGGTACATAAGCTTAGGCTTTACAGTCATAAAAAATAAAGTTTAATCCTGTTTACTCCTAAAGCTGGGCAGCTTGATAGAGCAGTGGTTAGCACTGTGGCAGCACAGTAAGAAGGTCACAGGTTCAATCCCACCCCCTGACCATCGGTGATCCTTCTGTGTGGGGTTTTCATGTTCTCCACGTGCCTGCGTGGGTTTACCCTGGGTACTCCGGTTTCCTCCCATAGGCCAAAAACACGCAAGTTAGGTTAACTGGAGACTCTAAAGTGGCCCTAGGCGTGAATGATGAAGGGATTGGTGCCGTACCACGGATGCCCTGAATTTCCCCCTGGGATTAATAAAGTATACAAAATACAAAAAATAAAGTCCTGTTTGGAATCATTCATGGATAGTTGAGGGTAAGAGGTTCAGGCATTTAAAAGAATATTTAAACACTTTTAGGTGATAATGATAATATATTCTATACATATTTAAAACAAAAAAGAAAGAAAAAGAAAGAAAAACAATTTTCCTTGTTTATCCTTTATGGACACACACTTGCAGCTAGTTTGAACCACTTATCTGATACTTTTGGCAAGTTACATTTAAAGGGGTCATTGATTGAAAAATGGTGTGTTTGTAGGTTTTAACTGTCTCAAATGGGTCAACTTGTCATGTAATTAGCCCAAAAAAAATTCCAACCAGCGATGTGAAAAAAGCCCACTGCCTTTATTTTGTTTTTCTCTCAGAGTAACTCCCCAAAACATTTTTGACTCTTCTGGGTAAGTTTCCTATGTCAAGTCTTGAAAAAGCCCACCCACTGCCATCCTAAAAACCCACCCACTGTTCTATTATTGGCCCGTCTAGCTGTCTGTCATGTAGTTGGAAGTGGGGGCTAAAGGTAGCCTATTAGCCCCTGAGCTACTAGCCCACAAGCTAACACTGGTACCAGGACGCTGGCTAAGCGCAGCTTATATTTGTCATGAATCCGGGTTTGGAGGCCAAACCCGGTTCTGACTTATTGTTATGATTTGTCCTAGTTTCCTCCTGACAGCTCTGGCACGCCCCCTCCTCCTGTCAAGCACCGTCAGCTGCTCTGTCACGGGTGCTCACACACATACACACACCCACACGCACACACACACATGCACACGCTCCATTCACTCGCATTCACACGCTCTCTCACACACCGGGTACCAATCAGTTCTGCCCATGCATTCTCACACCGACAATCTCTTTCCTTGTTAGCTTCAGGAGTATTTGTTGGCCGCTCCAGAGGGAAGAGATTGTCGGGGCATTCGCCTCTATACGCGGCAGCTAGTTCTCCCCGTATATGGTTTCATTCCCTTCGTTGTTCTCCAGCCTGTCACTGCTAACCTGTTTGATCCATTGGTGTTTCGGCTGGCCCTGTTTCTCCACTTCATCCTCCAGACTGCATGTTGTGCCCCGGATCAGCCCCAGCCTTGTAAGTCTTTCTTCGCCTTTTCTCCTGTGCATTGCAGCACTAGGCTGTTTGCCTTTCCTTTTTGTGCTTTATGCAGCACTGTAGCTCCATTTTAGACCGGGCTGTAGAGCATTCAGCTGGCACCCTGGAAGTTTGGTGACCTAACCCTGTCATTACACCTCTCCACATATTGTGTGGTTAACTGAACTGAATTTGGTGATTATTGGACTTGTTATTTTTGGTGAACTAAAATAAACATGACACTCTCTACTCCTGCAATTGGGTTTTTTATTCTCTCTCTCGTGCACCGTGTTATGGTGCACGGAGGTTTGTGACAATATTGTTATTTTCTTCAGATCTTAGTCACCCAAATAGCCAACCCTGTTACCACCTGGTTCACTCTGGTCCATCTCCGAGTGGTTTTGTTGTGATTCCGTGGTGGATTGCCTGTACCGGCACACTGATCACTGCAATGGCCTGGGACAAGGGCTACTGGCTGGTGTTATGCCGGGAATTCCCCTAGTTGCAATTCTAGGCAGGCGGGGAAGTTCTTGGCATAACACCAATATGGGTGATCCACCACGGAATCATGACAAAACCACTGAGAGATGGGCCGCAGTGACGTGAGGCACACTGCCAAACCAGGTGATAACAGGGATGGCTATTAGAATGACGAAGATCTTAAGAAAATAACAATATAAGCCGCAGTTACGGCAAATGTCCTGGTAACAATGTTAGCTCATGGGTTAATAGGCTACCTTTAGCCTTTAGCTGGCCGTGTGAGCCACGAACTGGTACAGGCAATCGGGGGAGCCGTCCAGCGCGGAGTTGGTGCTAGCTATTTGTTGTGGAATCATGGCAAAATTATTGGGAGACAGGCCGGACTGGTGCAAGATACACCATCAACTGTGGATCAGTGAACCAGAGCACTGCTCACCCGAGCTAGGAGGCTAGAAGCTAGTCAGCTATAATGGCTAACTGACCGTAAGAGGGATGGTGGAGTTGAAAAGGTGAAGGATGGTTCTTAAAGTGATAGGCTTTAAATCAGAGCATTTCAAGAAAGCCAGGAAAAATAAAAAAAACAATTTCCTTAAATAATTTAAAAAATTACAGAAAATGTGAACAAAATTGTCATGTTCAGGTGAGCACACTCTCCCCCTCCCTTCCTGCTAGACTTTTCCCAGCTCCGTAGGCAATCACCACACCTGCGTGATTAGACGCACCTGCTGCCTCTGCCTTGCCAGCGCATAAAAGGACTTTCATGTGAATGCTTCAGCGCTGGCTTGTTCGGTATACTACCTATAAAACAAGCAAGTTTATATTCCTTCTCAAGAGGAAACAAAATTAATTCCTCTTCTCTTTTCTCCTTCAGGTTGCTATCATCTCCGTAGTGCGTCTCCGGGGTCGTTGTGCGCTCACCTGCCCCATCATCATCACCACTTCAGCTGCCTATTCCACCCGGTCAGACACCTCACCCAGCTCTACTCCTGCCTACCAGCATCCTTCCATGGTTCGCCGTTTGTGCTGGGTTTCTCTGCTGGGTTCTCTGTTTATCCCATGTGAGTGCAGTCCTATTTATCCCTTAGCAGTCTCCCTCCTTGTCTAACCTGCTCTTGTCTTTCCTTTTAGGCTGGGTCTTCCTCTGGCAAGTGGCGTCTTTCATTAACAAAGCTCCCTTTTTGAATCAATAAAATCTGATAATTTGCTTCTCTGTGTTATCATGTGTTTTCTCTGGTGTTGCTCCCTGCAGGTGAGCTGTTTATTAGTGCCAATCATGACAAAAATATGTCACATATATTTCATTAAGACATGTGTGAGCTGTTAAAATGTGGAAAAAGTGCAGTCAATGACCCCTTTAACATCCTCACAACTAAATGTTTACTTTTGGTTATTTTATCCATTTCAATCAAACTGATTTATCTTTTTTTTAGAAAAAATTGCTATCATCCATTCCTTTTAGTCAGCAATGTTAGCCATTTAACCAACAGTTAAATTCTGCTGCCAAAAGCTTGCATTTAAGGGTTAAAAATGTTAGTCAAAGCTATCTAATGGTTATTTTTTTTTAGCAGGTAATGCATTTTAGCCAGCTGTAACTGTAACCTTAGGCTTTTACCTTTTACTTTTAGATAGTCAGTGTAATCCTTTAATTGTTAGCTTTAGATGATGTTATCTATTAAATACAGACGCTTCTCAATGAATTAGAATGTCAGTGAAAACTTAATTTATTGCAGTAATTCAGTTCAAAAAGTGAAACTCATATATAGATTCATTACGCACAATGATATATTTCAAGCATTTATTTCTTTTAATTTGGATGATTATGGCTTACAGCTAATGAAAACCCAAAATTTATCCATCCATCCATCCATCCATCCATCCATCCATCCATTCATCTTCTACTGCTTAATCCTTTTCAGGTCGCAGGGGCTGGAGCCTATTCCAGCGTCTTTGGGCAAGAGGCAGGGTACACCTTGGACAGATCACCAATCCATCGCAGGGCCAACACAGAGACAGACAACCATTCACTCTCACATTCATACCTAAGGACAATTTAGAATCCCCAGTTGATGCCAATTAACCTAACCTGCATGTTTTTGGCATGTGGGAGGAAACTGGAGTACCCAGAGAAAACCCATGCAGACATGGGGAGAACATGCAAACTCCACAGAGAAGGGTCCCCGATGGTCAAGGGGTGGGATCGAACCCATGATGGTCAAGGGTGAAATCAATCCCGTGACCTTCTTGCTGTGCTGACACAGTGCTAACCACTGTGCCACCGAGCTGCCAACCCAAAATTCAGTTATATAAGATTGATTTTTAATAGAAATGTTGGCCTACTGAAAAGTATGTCCATGTACACAGTCAATACTTGGTCAGGCCTCCTTTTGCATGAATTACTGCATCAATGCAACAATACTCCATAGATTCTCCATGGGGTTTAGGCCAAGCCAGTTTGCGAACTAGTCAAGCACAGTGATACCATGGCCAATAAACCAGGTTTTGGTACTCTTGGCAGTGTGAGCAGGTGCCAAGTCCTGCTGGAAAATGAACTCAGCATCTCCATAAAGCTTGTCAACAGAGGGAAGCATGAAGTGCTCTAAAATTTCCGAGTAGACGGCTGCCCTGACTTTGGCCTTGATAAAACACAATGGACCAACACCAGCAGATGACATGGCTCCCCAAATCAGATGCCAAGTCCTGTCATCTGGAAATTAAGGTGTCATAGTCTGAAGGAAGAGTGGAGAAGCACAGAATAAAGTTGCTTGAGGTCCAGTGTGAAGTTTAAACAGTCAATGATGATTTGGGGAGCCATGTCATCTGCTGGTGTCGGTCCACTGTGTTTCATCAAGTCCAAAGTCAGCACAACCATCTACCAGGAAATTTTAGAGCACTTCGTGCTTCCCTCTACTGACAAGCTTTATGGAGATGCTGATTTCATTTTCCAGCAGGACTTGGCATCTGCCTACCTGCCAAAAGTACCAAAACCTGGTTTAATGACCATGGTATCTCTGTGCTTGATTGGCCAGCAAACTCTCCTGACCTAAACCCCATAGAGAATCTATGGAGTACTGTCAAGAAGAAGATGAGAAACACCAGACCCAACAATGCAGACGAGCTGAAGGCCACTATCAAAGCAACCTGGGCCTTCATAACACCTCAGTAGTGTCACAGGCTGATTGTCTCCATGACATGTCGCATTGATTCAGTAATTCATGCAAAAGGAGCCACAAGTGCGTACATAATAATGCATCAGATTTATATAGCATTTTATCATAGACACTCAAAGACACTTTATAAATAGATACATTATTCATTCACTCCAGACAGACAATGGTAGTGGCAAGCTACTCTAGTAGCCACAGCTGCCCTGGGCATTCTGACGGAAACGTGGCTGCCAATCCGCACCAAACGGCCTCTCCGGCCACTACCGAACATGTATACCCAGTGTTACGGACACTGGAGGCAAGGTGGGTAAAGTGTCTTGCCCAGGGACACAACGGCAGGATATCTGGGGAGAGTGGGATTCAAACCATCCAATTATTGGACGATTTGCTCTACCTCCTGAGCCACACATGGACATACTTTTCAGTAAACCAACATTTCTATTAAAAATCTTTTTTTAATTGGTCTTTTTCTAATTTTCTGAGAAACTGAATTATAGATTTTGATTAGCTGTAGTCATAATCATCAAAATTAAAAGAAATAAACAACTGAAATATAACACTCTGTGTAATGAATCTATGAGTTTCACTTTTTGAATTGAATCACTGAAATAAATTAACTTTTTGATATTTTAATTCATTGGGAAACACCTGTATGTTATTATACCCCCACAATAATGTTTCTGACCCATTGTCCATTCCTTTGACAACATGTTGTCCCCACTATAACTTCAACATTTCTGATTAGATTGACTTCAGATTTATAAAGAAGCTTTAACCTTGGATGCGTTTGATTTTCAGACACATCTAATGAGAGGTTCCATTTTTTTTTGGGGGGGGGTGCTCATTTTCTGTTGTTACTAGTATACAGCTCTGGAAAAATTTAAGAGTCCAAAGAGACCACTGCAAACTAGGGCTGAGCGATAAAACAATAATTATAATTATTGCAAAATAACTTTTCCTCGATAGATAAGTAATACATTTTCGATAGAAGTCATTCATTCTGTGTTTTGACAGACAGCACGAAAAGCCAAAGAAAATGAGAATACACCGCACCAAACCAATCATGTGGCTGGAAGTCACGTTGGATTGACACACACAACAGTGTGCATAGGACCAATAGCCGAGGCTTAACACACCTGCTAATGTTTGGGCTAGCGCAGCCGAGTAGAAGTTGGATCGTGGTTAAACAGTGTTACCAAAGAAGACACCGAAACAGACACTGCCCAATGCTCAATAGACGAGGAGATTGTTGAAAAGAAGGATCTGAGGAATTCAGTAGTGTGGACAGAATGGCGAATTTAAGCTGCTGATTAAAGTAATTGACCCTCGTTACCAGCGCCCTGGCCATAAATATTTCTCCCAGACGACACTTTCCCAGCTGTACACAAAATGTAGAGAAACGGTTGAAAAGTCTGCCATACTTCGCTACTACGTCAGATTTATGGTCAAGTTGCACATCTGAACCATATATGAGCCTCACTGCCCACTTCATTGATCAAGATTGGAATTTGAAAAGCAAATGTCTTCAAACTTTCCTGAAGACCATACAGGTGAAGTCATTGCTTTAGGACTGACCGAAGCATTCTGGAGACTGAGTGAAGACAAACAAGTCTGCATCACGACAGACAGTGGGACAAATATAGTGAAGGCCACATCACTAAACAAGTAGACACAGCTGCAGTGCTTTGGGCCTGTACTTCACTCAGGTATCGGTAAGTTGGTGAGCAGAATGTTACAAAATATTTATATTTTATGTTTTATAATTATTTGAAATACAGTTGTATAATGTTCTACACTACATTTGTCAAGTTCAACTTCTGACAGAAAATAAATATTTAAAATTAATCTTGTTATAGCTTCACATCTCACTTAGGAGTAAAAAGGAACCTTTAAGCTTGACAGAAATAGTAATTTGATTCATATCGCAATATATATTGATATTGATTAATATGGAAAAAACTTATCGTGACTGGAATTTTTTCATATCGCCCAGCCCTACTGCAACCTTATCACTTTATCTGGTTTTACTATTTAAACATACTGTATGTTTTTGAGTAAAATTAACAATTTTGTTTTATTCTCTAACCTACTGAAAACAAATCACCCAAATTCCAAGTCAAAATATCATCATTTAGATGTTGCTTTTAGATGTGATTTTAGATCAAAAATGCAAAGAAAACTTCTTGTTCATTCTTAAACACAATACTTAAGTTTTAACTTAGCATAAACTCAAAAATCTGAATTAGTGTAAAAAGTCTGATTTTTATTGACAGCTTTCATGTGTCTGACCATGTAGATGATCACCTAATCAATATCTCCTTAAGTAGACTGAGGTGTCCTTGTGTTGGAATTCAACAGATACTCAGATTGAATGACTGCCATACATGTAGAGATGCTAATAGACGAAATGCATTGGAACAGAACTCTTAGCAGTTACAGGGCAGTTACCATAGTTACACAAGCTGCCACATGAGTTTGAGTGGCAAACACATGTGGCAGCTTTAGTTTATATGTAGCAAAACATAAAACTTACACAAAATATTCAGTCACACCAGAACGAAGAGTGCCGTTTTACTTTAGATGCCGATACCACACCGTTTACTTGACTGTAATGATGTGTGGGTGAGAGCACACATTAGTGAAGAACTGGTTCTGTGTAATTATTTATTTATTCTATTTCTGTCAATTAATACAAGGTGGAATGATAAGATTAGCTCTCTACAATGCATACAGGTACTCTTTATACTCCTGTGACTGAATGCTGTGTGTGTCTCCTGTGTTTTACTGCTTACACCCTATTGCTGCCACTCATTTTTGCCACTCAGTGTTTTGTTAACTGCCATGAGTTCTGTTCAGTGACATCATACGCATACCCTCTATTAACCTTCCCCTTGTGTTAGGGTTGGCACCGACCCATTTTTAGGTTTTAAATGTATAAAAGTACCATTAAAATTTGTTTGTTGCATCCAGGCTTTTTGACTTTGATATGAACCTCTATTTAAATAAAATAAAACCAAAAATCCCTTTCACTAAATTACGGGGAGAAGGGGGGTGGGGGCTGAAAAATCCATAGTGGTCAAATTTGACCAAATGTGGTTTATTCTTCAACATAGTCTCCCTTCGGTCCACACACTTCTTCCATCAGTGTTGCAGCGCTTGGATCGCTGCAGTTGAAAAATAAACCACATTTGACCACTATGAACTTTTCAGCCTATGAACTTTTCACCCCCCCCCCCCTTTAAGTTGCTCTGGTGAAAATTATGACTTTTGTGTTGTTAAGGTTGGTTTCAACCCAGTTATAAGATTATAAAACAATAATTAGTGCCAAAACTGAAATCATAAGCACACTATGAGCTCACCAACGCTGTCAGAAAGAGGTCAGGGGCTTCTCTCTTTACCTGTTAATCTCCTTCCCCTCCTTCTCATTCCCTTCCAAAGACTGAAAAGGTCATCCAGATGGAAAATTCTTTTAAAATCAGGTGGCCTCAGTGGGGTTGTGGCTGTGGCTGTGCTAGTTGAAGTTGAGGCAGGGCTGGCCAAGGAGGATGCTGCCTCTGACACGTTGTGTTGCTGATGGCGTGGATGGAGGGCTAGGTGAGCTCTGTAGCTGTCTGACAAAAGCAGCAGTGGTTGGCTCTCGGGGCACCTGTTCCTTTCACTCAATGAGCAGCTTGACAATAGAACTTCCTAGCACCTAGTACTTTGGGACGGGGGGGTGGTTGTTGAGTTCCACACTAGGTGGATGCAGGTCCGCTGGCCTAAACTGAAATGACCTGACTGAAATTTTTCATGAAATTATAAATGCCGAGATCTTCTGACCTTTGACAATAAGCTTGAGCCATTACCTCAATGACCCCTGAGGGTCATTGTGAGTAAGGTAATTACTGAGGAGGAGGAGGTTGGGTTTTTTTGTCTTTCGGCTGGTCCCTTTCAGCATCACCACAGCGTATCATCCATCACCTGACATTGCAATGATTCGCATGTTGATTTGGCAAGGATTTTTACGCCGGATGCCCTTCCTGATGCAACCTTCCCCATTTACCTGGGCTTGGGACTGGCACAGAGAGTACACTGGTGTGTGCACGCCCTGTGGCTGGATAACCTACTTTTCTTCCTCCATTCCATTATGCTGAGCACCAAGCTAGAAGGCAGGAAGTACCATTTTTATATGGTCTTTGGTATTACCCAGCCGGGGTTTGAACCCACAGCCTTCTGGTTGTGAGGCGGATGCTCCACCTCTAGGTCACCACTTCAGTTGCCTAGAAGGAGTGGTGATTCTTCTAAAATCATGTAAGTGCCCAGACCTCCTGACCTTTTGAGCACAACTTGGATGCAGACCCACCTGAAAATCAATATGAGCGAGTTTGGTGAGCACTGGGGAAAAATGCCTCGGAGGAGTAGTGATTCTGGTGAAATGTGGATGGACGGATGCCACATCATCACATTAGCACCTTTAGGCTTTGCTGGAATGAGCTGCTGGTCTCCTGGTCATTCGCTGGCAAGTGTAGGTGGCAGTCAGCTTGTCCCGGTTGTCCACTCCTCCTTTGTTTTTATTATAGTCCAGGATAATTGTGGGTTTTTCATCATTTTCTGATGATTATTACATTAAAGTTTTATTTTTGAAAAAAAAAAAAAAACTTTGTCTTTTTTTTTAGGTAAATATATATGGATCAAAACTGACACATAACACCCCAGATGCTACTACAGTTGATATGATAATGATATTAAAATTAAAAAAGATAAAACACATTTGTTTTAAACATGTGTTCTAATACTTCTCAGTAACCAGGTAGCCTTTTATTTATTTATATAATTCCCTTAAGGTTCATTTTACCATTTTTTTAGATTGAAAGTGAGAGGCATGCTGTAAACAGAAAGGCCAGGAAGCCACACAAAAATACTAAAACCAATTTTTCCATGGATAAGGAAGCCTAACAAGGTAATCAGGAGGTAACAAACAAATTGGATGATAAATCTTTGTTCTGAGGATATATACTGCTCAAAAAAATAAAAGGAACACTTTTTAATCTGAGTAAGTTTTGGAGTGTTTTGAATTCAGCCCTCTGTAGGTTGTAGGTTGATAATTTTCATTTCCATCAAAAGATGTGGCATCTTTTCATTCTTAACACATTATCCAGTCCATATCAGTGTAGATATCCAGCTTATTTTTTCCCATTAAAATCTGATGTGTTTCAAAGTGTTCCTTTAATTTTTTTGAGCAGTATATATATATATATATATATATATATATATATATATTTGGCTGATTTAAGACAGGGGTCATTTAGAAAGCTAACACAACAGGAAGGGTAAGCAAAGATTTTGCAGTGATCTCTTACTTTATTTCTGGAGCTGTAACTTTGACAGTTTTGACCGGATTGACTTCATATTTATACAGAAACCTTAACTCCTTTTCTTCCATTTTCAGACACATCTAATGAGAGGCTCCATTTATTTTGGGGAGGGGTCATTTTATGTCGTCGCCACTATAACTTCTACATTTCTGATCAGATTCACTTCAAATTTATGCATCTAATGAGGGGGTCTAGTTTTGGGGGAGGGGGACTTGTACTTTCTCCAGTCCATTTTATGTTGTCACCAGCATAGCTTCTGCATTTCTGATGGGACTGACTTCCTATTTATGCAGATACTTTGACTCGAATGAGGGGTTCCATTGCGGGGGAGGAGGACTTTTTCCCCAACCATTTTATGCTGATCACAGTTCACATTAGGGCCCCTGATATATGCAGATGTGTGGGGTGAACTTACTCACTAAGGTTCTTTAATTTATAATATTTCTACTGTTACCAGTGTGGAGCTAATTGCTTAAATTTCTCACTCATGATGCTTTGGTGACTCAATAAGGATATTTACACATTTTGTCTTTAGCTTTTAAATCAACCATTGCTCTCTCTGTTGGCCATCTTTTCTATAGAGCCTAAGTTCCATGTGTTGTAAATTGTGTGTACGGAGGTCTCAGTTTAACCCCGATTTTTTTCAGTCAGGCAAAATAGTTAAAAGATGACGCAAGTGTCAGAGCAGATTAAACTAGAAGGATTTTTTGAGCATACCATCACCTTCACAACATGTGCATATCACAGAATTTGAAGGTAAAACTCAACTAAGGCTGTAATTGAATTTAACCCTAAGATGACTGACTTTTATGGACAAATAAGCACTGTTTTTCCTTCCCTAATGAACACTGAAGCTATTTTTGTTTATTTCTCTGTTAACAAAAAAATACAGCACAAATCCAGGAGTCCGCCAGCTTGAACACTAAAACAGGCATATACTTTGAGGACATCAGAGATTTGAAACAAACCACAATACAGTGACAACATACAGTATATATCTAGCTGTCATTTAATACACCACGAAGCTCTGAGTTTATCAGCCAGCTGGAGCAGACAGAAAGGAACCATGAACATTGGGCTGTAACCAACTTCTCATGGATATGGGGAAGTTGTGACTAAATGAGGAGTAGGAAGAAGCCTTTTGCTTTATATCATGTTTGTCATGATCATCACACATCCTGATTTGCTCGTTTTGGGAAGCAAGTGTCAGATGGCAGGGTGGACAAACAAAGCAGGCCTCAATAAAATATGGTTACAACCTGATGTAGATCTAAT
This sequence comes from Pholidichthys leucotaenia, assembly GCA_020510985.1. Taxonomy (NCBI): domain Eukaryota; kingdom Metazoa; phylum Chordata; class Actinopteri; order Cichliformes; family Pholidichthyidae; genus Pholidichthys; species Pholidichthys leucotaenia. Next base: position 281,974,761 of record CM035841.1, read on the forward strand.
CCTCAGATTAGAAATGAAGGGATAGCTTATACTCAGCAACCAAGACTGGGAAGATGATAAATGCTGAGAGCAGTCACTGCCATGTACAGCATTAGCATTTCATAAAAACAATAAAATAGCTTAACTATATTGCCAGTGACGGCCACATCAACCCAGCACACACACGTGTTGTGCAGCATGGAAGCATGGAGCCTGCTGGAGGTTCCTGTTACTGACTAGTGCTGCTCTCATTGTCTGAAAATAACCGTGTGTGCAAGGTAGTGGAACCACAAGTGTTAAACCACGCCAGCAACACACTTAGCACAATGTGCAGGAACACCAAAAACAGCCTACTTTTCCCCTCACACAGGTTTTTTTTTTTTTTTTTATAAAAATATTTTCGGGAACTTGACAGTCTCAAGTCTGAAATAGCAAAAGCTCTGTCTGAATCACTGAAAGTGAAAGAAAACTCATTTCACTAGGCGCTTGTGTAGGTTATCTCACACCTTCCCTATGCTTATTTTTCAGTCTGCCGTGCCTTTTTTGTGATAAATAAGGCACTAAGTTGAAAAGATACTCATTAGCAACAGTATTACAAATGTGTATACGATGCAGTGTGAATGTACACCAGCAGTGACGTTCCCACTCTACGTAGAACTTGCATGCAACAGGAAGCAACCTAGGTTTCGAGGTTTTGAGCTCTCAGTACTTTGAGGTCCACTGTCACACATGCAGACCCCGTTTCTTTTTTGTTTTTTGTTTTTTCACTAAAGAGAACTGAACAGCACATGGTCCTGTGTGATAATTATAACTCATTTGGGCTTTTATCACACAGGCAGTGAAGCATAGATGTAGCAGATACTTGCACTTCCCTTCTTTCTGTTTCTCTATATAGACACACACACACACACACACACACACTTGTGCAAAGGGAATGAACAGAAACTCATATAGCACATAAACGCATGCATCCAGGTTGCCTGTTGTTCCCTTTCTCCCCGTTTTACATGCTGCAGACCAAGTCAGGCAGTTAAACGTTTCGCTTTCTCTAAATCAAAAAAAAAAAAAGAACAGAATGTGTTTTTTTAATTGTTTCAACGGCGCTTAGAGATTCCCGCCCTGCCCTTGAGTTTGGCGGCTGACAGCTCAAACGTAGGAAGGAGAGAGCCTTTGTGAGTAAGTGTGCATGTGCAGGTGTGTGACCTATATGGCGTAGTGATGCGCGCCGCGCTTGGCCCTGTTCCTGAACTCTTTATCTCCAGGAGTGTTGAAACAGCCTGATGGCAAGTTCTTCTTAGGAAACTCTTACACATCCTATTTCAGTTTCCTCTCGCATGTCTTTTTTTTTGACTGTGAGCTGCTAATCTTTGCCCTTATCTGAATAAATGAGGGGAGGAAAAACACACTGATAAGAGGGACCAGTAAATATTTTAGATTATTACAAAAAGTTGAAATATATCCACTGCTATCATAAAATTTCCAAATTTATCCAATAACTGAACATGATTTATTTCTGTTTGAAGCTGTATTACATACAGATTACATATTGGACACTGGATGTGCATAAGTTAATGTGTGTCAGTAATCAAATGAATGCCTGTATTTCTATCCTATAAACATTTAAGGCTATATTCATTATTTTGCTGTCATGTAAAAATGATCAGCCTAATTTCCCAGTTCCTTCTCAAATCGTCCATGTTAGGAGACGTGACATAAATATATGCCACTGATGCGTGTCCCCCAAGCATGCTCCATCCTTTTCACCATGATATTCCCTGGCTTGCTGTTCACAAGCTCAAATCAAGGCCACATTAGCTATTCCTTAAGATTCAGCTTATTAATGACATGCCATGGATCAAAGGGATTTTTTCCCCCTTTTACCTTTCCTGCCAATGACCTAAATGTGTCTCTTTGCAGTTTTAAATTAATTTTTCCAAGGCATCTGAAGGCACAGATCTGTCTCTGGATGTGCTTGGGATTAGTTTTGAAAGGAAAAACTGGCTTTTTTTAAAAACATATATGTTATGCTTTTGATCCGGACATGACCTTCATTTAAGCATTTTACTCTCATTTGGATGCTCTGGGCATGGGGACATTAAGGCTCTGCGGTAGTTTCGCTGCTTCATGGGATATGCCTTATACTTGACTGCACACTCCTACTGGCGTGGTTTTCATTGACAGAGGCATCAGTGCTGGTCTGACTGGCTTTGGGAGAAGCCAGTCAGACCAGCACTGATGCTGGTCTGACTGGCTTTGGGAGAAGCTTCTACCTTCACTGAAAAGTTACCTTTGTCTGCTCTGCTGTTGGGCTGGTGGGCGGAGCCGGCTGACAGGTCCTCGGGGACGGCCATGGGCTCCTCTGCCTCCTCGGATGCTTCATTGGCAGGGGAGCTGTCCCTGCCTGGGGAGACACACACCAGCAAACACCCATCAGTCACTATGCAGCGCCTCGACAAAATTACCTTGGCCTCCTACGAGAGCCCGTTTTTTTGGGGGTGGGGCTATTGTATCTACTGTGTGCACTCTGGGTCTCAATCATGCAGTGTTTCAGCTCTTACCTGGCATCTGGGCCATTTCCTGGGCCTCCTCTGTCTCCATGCGGTGCAAGTACTCTATGGGAGAGAGATGAAGATGTAGGCGCGCCTGAGTTTAATCAAGTGCAGGCTGAGGAAACAACATTATAAAAAGCCAGAGAGGAGTAAAGGGTATATTTCTCGGCGTGACTCCATCACCTCGCTGAGATCGCTCTTGTCACAGCCACGGATGCACCACTGTCCCCCACATTACATTACAATGAATTTTCATTACTGGTCTGACAGAAAGAGTGAGCCTGGAGAGCGGCTTGGCCCGCCGGTAGCGCCGGGGTTGCCGGGAACGGGCTTTCAGAGCACATTTGTTATTTATTGTTAATTTCCTGCCACGTAATCATCCAAAAATGCAAACTGACTGCCGCAAAATTAAGCAGAAAATTAACTGGCCCCAAGGTCACCAAGGATGCGGGTGTTCGCCGTGCCCAGCTGATCGGCGCTCGTGTTCTCTCTAATTTACTGAGCATGCATCGCTGAGCCCGCGGCCCGAGCTCAGACACAATCAGAAACAAAGAGGGGGAGTTGAAAAAAAAGAGAAGAAGAAGAAGAAGAAGAAGAAGAAGAGACGTGGAAGCAGAGAAGTAGAGAGCATAGAAAGGGCAAGAAGTCAGAAGAGAGCCAAGTCAACAGGAAGGCTCAGAGAAAGAAAAGAGACAGGAGAGCAGGCAGAAGGACAGAAGTTCCAGTTATTTATTTCATTTTTTTTATAGCAAGTTGAGGCAGCCGAGTCCAGAGGCACTCCTCCGGCCAGGGCTGAATATCTGAGGAGTCACCAATGCTCGTGGCCCCATTAATAATGGATGGCACTCAAGCTGGCAGCAGATGGGCCCGACAGCCTCAGCCCCAGCTCCGCCACTTGAAGAAGCCCTTGACGGTGCTGCTGCCCAGTCCAAGCAGCCACACAGGGAGAAGTGAAGCTCCCGAAAATAGCGAAACGAGCCCAGGGGAGAAGGGGAACCTAGGCCTTCCTGTTTTACTGACAGATGGCTCCACACACTTGGAACAAATAGTGGGAAGCGACCGGGCCGCTGTGTCGCAACACACGACTTTCTGCGGCGTCAAGTCGGGAGCTCAGCGGCCTGCAGACGCCCAGGATGGAAGTGTGAGAGGAGGTGGAGGAGGGGGGCAAAGGTCACTGGTGCATATGAATTGTTCAGCACGTCATGGGGGTGTTGCGTGTTATTCAGCTGAGGTATGACTGCGGCGGCGTTCTCCAGCATCTGAGACGTTGAGGTGGTGGGCAGAGAGAGGTATATTCTCCTGTTACCCCGTGTTTTCTGGTAGGTAGGAGTGGAAAACACGGGTGTGCTGGGTCGGGGGTGGGGGGGTGACAGAAATAAAGAAAGAAAAGAAAAGAAAAAGTGAGAGAGTTCCTACATTCAGCCACAACCCACCTGCGTAGGCCCGTGGAAAGAAAATGTGCATGAAGAATACGCAGAAAGTAACAATTCTACTACAGGACTGGTGATTCTTCTAAGTTATTTTTATTTGTAAATTACAGACATTTCCGTCTCTATTCATAAGTACTTTCATCTTTCATACAATTTAGATTAAACTGGCCCTTGGCTTACTTAGTTTCAAAAGTTTTTGTTGGGCACTGAAAACGTTTTTAGACAAATAACTACTCACGACATCCCCATCCCTTCTTTTTTACAATCAGGCAAAAATCAAGCAAAGATGTTGTGTGCGTGAGCATGCCTTAACATGCATACGTGAACCGGGGGCAGGTGGAATCTTACAGCTGTGGAAGTCAGAGAAAAGACTGGTGGCAAAGAGAGCTGAGTGGGGGGCGACTGGAACAATTCTGGTTGCAGTGTATCAAGTGAGGAAAGGCAGGAAGAGGGTTGTGGGTTGACAGAGTTCTCAGTTTGTCTCCTGTGTGTTTGCGTGCGTTTGGTGGATTGGTGGTGGTGCTGAAGTGCTGGGGAGGGGGGGGTAGGCGAGGGAACAGGGTGGAGAGTGAGAAATAGCGAAACCGTTAACAGATATTGAGGGACCACACCAAAGAAGTTGTTTGGATATGAGGGGGGGGACCCAGTGTGTTGTGTGTCTGACATGAATATACAACGATGAACATTTAAATTATGACAGAAGTTAGGGGATATAGAAGGGTTTCTGCTGGGAAAACTTTTAATAGATTGAGCAGAAGTTGAATCGATGAAATAAAGAAATTCAGATCAAGGTATTAAAGTATTCTCAGGTTAGCATGAATGTATCTAATTATATCATACAACAATACAGATGTTCTCTTCAGTTTACGAATATTTCTTCTGATCCAATCACCTAAAAGTTTTCAGACTGAATTAAAAATAATTCCAATAAATATTTTTGCAGGATTTACGTGAAGGAATGAAACTGATGGCGCCGTCCTTGAAGCATAGGAGATATCCCTCACAAATGTGTTCAAATGCGCGTAGAGATACTCATCAGTAATTCATTGAAATGTAGGGGTGGGCCAGTGAGGAAGATAGTGTTAGGGCAGATGTGTTCATAGAGGGGGGTGAAGCGTGAGACATAAAAAGAAAAAAAAAGGTGCAATGAGGAGAAGTTTCCTTCATTTGCATCTGACAGCACTTCACTACTCTGCTATTCAGACAGAACAGAATCATTTTAATAACTGTCTGCCTTCCTCCGCTGCTCCTCCTCCCGCTTCTCTTTCTACTGACAGGGAAGGTGAGGAGGTTCTGCACACTCTCGCAGCGCTTCTCCGGCCACGGAGCCGTGAAAGAAAAAAAAAAAGTCTTTTTGTGCACTGCTGGACTTTACTTACAAGTTCTGAAATCGACAAAGGTTGGCTTTTGTTGAATGTTTATGTCTGATTTGGCGTAAATTAATTTGAAAGACAACAGTCTTCCTAGAGTGTTTTAAAACTTCCTAAATTATTGGCGTCAACTTCAATGGGTAAAGACAAATTCTCGCATGGAAGGAAGATGCTGTCTCACAATTAAGGAATAAGGAAATAATAATAATAATAATAATAATAATAATAATAAGTAATAAGAATAATATAATATATAATAGTAATAACAACAACAGTAAATTTTAAAAAAAAACGACACTATTTTACGGCCACATAAACGCTTCTTTAAAATAATTCCGAATGTCTAAATAATAAAGTAGACTTTTTTAGGGCAGAAATTCACTTGTAGAATCAGGAACTTTGGCTTTTTCTATCGTGTCAGAAAGGAAGGGAAAAGTCGCTCTTCTGGTCTCTGCGCCTCGTTCTTCCCCTTTGAGCAGCTCTGCCCGGCACAGTCACAGCGGCAAAAACTCCCACCTGTCCTGCCTACATCTGACTTAAAAAAAATAATAATAACGCCGAGGTGTGGGGAGGGAGGACAGGACCATACCGACACTTTGGTCCGGTCTCCAACGAGTTTAAGGCCGTGTGAAGCTGGGCACGTTAATTTATAGTCAGACACCGTCGGTGAGGCGCTGCGTGGTTCTCCGTTACAGCAGCAGCCGGCAAAATCATTTTTTCACATGGAGATCGGTGTATTTCCCAACAATTAAAAAAAAAAAATGTGTAAAAATAAAAATTTGATCATTTCCTGTTAAAACGTGTTTTGTGTGTGTTTAATAAAGTTAAAAGCTTGTGAGGGAAGGGCCCCAGAGTTTAGTGAGTGCAACATCTGTTGCAACAGGTGCTATAAACCGATATAAAAAAGTTAAAAGGCCACAACTGTAACGGAAAAAATAGTTATAGATACTTAAAAAAAAATAAGAAACGTATTTTGTATGAGTTTAAGTGATTGGAGGATAATTAATTCTTAAGTTCCCACAAGAAATAGACTCATGGGAACGGGGAGCATTTCCCTTATTCCCACAAATATTTGGCAAAAGAAACAAAGTGTTTGAATAAAAAAATCTCCATATTTAATTATAGATAACTCCTCGTCTCTTTAGTCGCACCAGGCACCACCCTGTCTGAGCTGAAACTTGCGCGCAAGCAAAACGGGATGTGATGCCGGGGCACACCTGCGCCGAAACTACAAGGATAGCCGCTTTTTCTTCCCAGTCAGACGCAAAACTTTCCAAAATGTCTTCAAAACGGACGACCCGGCATTACAAGCGTTCGCCCGAGCCCGCTCAGACGGGCGTCCGGCTGGAAAAGCAGAAGCGCGGTGGCAGTCATCTTTACTCTGCTATTTCCTTGACTTTGCAGTATGAAGTTCTTCCACTCTCCCCGGCTCCATGTGTCAGAAGGTCGCAGCGCCGCGGCGGCCCCATGGAGCGGCGCCCTCAGTCCCTCCCCTCTCCACTGCAACCTTCCTCGTTCCAGCCCAACATGACTATGTCCTCTAAGCTCGGCCGAGGCATTTTGCTCGCTTTTATCCACAGTCTGCGGGTGGGGAGTCGAGCCACCGAGGCCCCTGGCACTTGCTTTGTGCCGTGCCAATAAAAGCTGACACCCAGCAGACCATTACTGGCAGCCATGCATGAGATGGGATGAGGCGAGCAGAGCAGAGTGGACCATTCATTGTTTATTTATTTCATTCACACCGAGGAGGGCTGATTGGGGTGGGGGGGGGGGTGCTCCTCTCCCGCATATTGGACAGCTTCCCTTCTGTCACCTGTTCTGCCTCTGCTGAAGTAGAAGCCCATGAAATTAACGCAAGTGTTTCCCACATAACGAGGTTTTTTTTAATTGTTATTATTTCTAAAAGATTCACCCGATTTAGTCCTTTGGTCCCTATAGTTAAAGCTCCTGCACTGATGCAGATGTTCAGAAGAATCAGGTGTATGTCTGATCAGGAAATCAACTATAGAAAAAAAAAAGTCTTTGATCCTCCTAGTTTTAATATGCACACACACTAAGGGCATCCCCACTGTTCAGCAGTTATCACACACATATTGTATGAATTACTGAAATGTGGTAATCTCAACACCCGTTTGAAGACCTGTGAGTTTCAGATGCTCCCACCACTTTAACTTTCATATTTTATACTTTGCTGCAAAGTTGCTTGCACAGAAAAGACTATAAAATTAGATGCACATCTACTGTAAACACCCACATATGGAGCTTATACTGTAAACCATCCACACTCTCCAGCCATTAGTATTAGTACAGTGATAGCTACGATATTTAATGTCCACCTTCTAGTTTTTGGTAACACACAAGTATCAGTCTAACAGCGGTGGGCAACTTTTACCATATAAGGAGCCATTTTGATCAATTTTTGACCAAACAAAATAAAAAAAAATAGTAATTTAAAAATAAATCTACTAAAAAAGACCTTACACATCATAGGTGACAAAGTTTGAGATCCACCCCCCCCAATTTATGACATTATTCTTGGAAATTAGCAGTTTTATTCTCATAAATTTATGTCTTATTCCTACAAATTAGTGACTCGTTTGGCATGAATTTGTGTTATTATTACTGTAAATGCATCCCTTTTCATGAGAATTTGCTTGCAGCAGAGAAGGTGTTGCCAACATGTCTGCTGTGTGGAATGCTCTGGTGTCAAGCAAATGACTGATTGAATTTGTAATAACTTTAATATTCTTAATGGTGTGTAGTTTGCAAGAATGTGTTGTCGGGAAATCAGGGACATTTCCTGGTTTTTGGGGGGGCCCTATGCGAGATTGCATTTTGGGCCCCCCGGTGCATCAGCTTGGTACACAAGAAGAAAACAGGCTTCCCATTTCCCAGCAGCCCTTGTGGGTGATGGGACATGTTAAATGTTGGAAAATAAGTATCATCTCCAGTTAGGGTAGTATCTCACTGGGCTGAGACAGCTCGCAACTAGTTGGAGGTAAAAAAACGTGAGACAAATCCGAGGATTTGTGACAATCTTCACTTGGAGTCACACCATCTCATGAATGTCGCAATAATGTTACACAAACTCCCAGCAAGTTTTTTGCCAAAGTTCTCCAGGTGTTTGCATACACGTCATGCAAGTGTTCCAGGACATTCTTCCAAACCTGAGCCACAAACTAAACTTTGGGGGGGGGGGGGTTGCACTCCAGGATAGTCCCACAATGGCTGGCCAACACTCGAGATGAGGTTGAGATGGGTTTGACACACCTGAGAGAGTCAGACTATTTTGAGAGAAAATTGTCAGAGATATTTTTGAATATGTTCAAAATTCATGCAAGACAAGTGCGCAGGGACCCAAAATCTACCTACGGGTACAAATAAAGTACCTGAACCTGAACCTGAACCTGAACCCTATGACCAGTAGAGGAGAAACCTGAGAACCACTGAGAATGTTTGGACGACATTTTTTTAAAGTCCCCGAGAACCTAGTCTCAAGCTGCTTCATCCAGTGAGATACTACCCTTAGACCTATGGACCATGGTCACGTGACATCACTACTCACGTGACTTTGTTCATTAGCCAGTTTTGGGCATCATGCTACAGGAGTTGCCTGGCAACTTCAATTAAGCTGCTTGTCCACAGTGTTGGGAGTAATGCGTCACTGTAATACCGACTACTTTTGCAGTAACGTGCTGTGTAACAAAATTACTGTCTAAAAATTCAGTAATGTGTTACCAGTTCTGAAATTTGATCAGATGCGTTACTCGTTTTATTAATATGAATAAATATTTTTAGCGCAACTAAATGAATATACAAAATGACCCTATAGCTGACACAGCCATCACGTGACGTGACCTGTAGCAATGAGCTTAAGTCTTCACTACTAAGCAGAGGAAAAGATGAAGCTACTTTGTTTTTGTGGAAATAGACTATTTTTACTTTGTCGTGGTTAAAGACAAAAGCATACTGGTGGGTTGCAAGCTAAGTGCCGGTTGAGACCTGCAATCTTCAGAAGTGCCTGAAAACAGCAACAAGCTCCAACAAAGCTAGTGCTAAGTAATGGCTAGCTATGTTAACAACTAACACCGTGTTAGTGGATCTACTATCTGAACAGCCACAGCTGGATGTAAAGTGGAAATACTCTTGTCTCAACACCCACAGCTGGATTTCAAACACAGGTATGCATCTGGAAAGTTTGCGACCCAGCAAGAATTAAACCGACTGATTGCCAGATACGTCGTTACAGATTGAAAACATGATATAAACAATGACTTTCCATCAGACAGTTGGACTGTGATCCACTGAAGTTAAATCACATTTACCTGCTACCTGGATAAAGATTATTCAAAAATGGATTTTGATCTCCAAAAGGAATTTGAGGGACTGGATCATGTCTCTGTCACAGCAGACATTTGGACTATGGACAATGGACATTTTCTTTGGATCACTGCACATTGGACTAAATCCATATCATAAAGGTAAGATAAATATGGACAGCTTTATGCAGTGTTGCCAACTCTCACTCTTCTGGAGTGATTCTTATTCTTTTCCCCTCTCTCTCACTCCACAAACCCTATTTCTCACTCCAAAATGAAGAAATTACTGGCAATTTCGTGTTGACTTTCCTCAGATTTTTCCCACAATAAGCGCTCTCAAGGCAGGATAAAGCAGAGTGAACATGTTCTAAAAGCTCTGTCTGAAACAGTCTGTTTTCAGCCTAACATTAATAAGCCCGTAATGTAATCCATTAATTAAATTACCTTGCTATGTGTGCTAGATGATTTAAGTATGCATTTAAAAGCAATGTGAAAATTACTTTTGCAAGTAACTAGTTACTTTAATCATGCAGTAATTGGTAAAGCAACTCAATTACTTTTGAAAACAAGTAACTAAGTGATTGTAATTAGTTACTATTTTTTAGTAAACTTGCCCAATACTCGTTGTCCATAGAGTGCTGAAAATGTTCTAAACCTGTTGTTCTGGCGGTTTCACCTGGCCCTCTTAATAAAAAGGTCTCTGCTTGTAGTAACCACTCTTTTTTGATTTTGTATACTTTATGATCCCCAGAGGGGAAATTGAGGGCATCCACCTGGATGGATGAAGCAGCACGGTTACGGCGCTATCCTTAACCATTCACACACACATTCACACCTAGGGCCACTTTAGAGTCTCCAATTAACCTAATCTGCATATTTTTGGTCTGAGGGAGGAAACCGGAGAAATCCCGGAGTAAACCCACGCAGATACGGGCAGAACATGCAAACGCCACACAGATCACTGTTGGTCAGGGGCTGGGATCAAACCAGGGATCCCATGGCCAAGGGTGAGTTGCTGTGCTGGCGCAGTGCTAATCACTGCACCACCGCACTTGACCTGCCGATCAAAGCTTGTGTTGCCGGGAAATAATACACACTGAACAACAAATGTATTTTATGGGTTTTATCTGATATATAGAAAATAAAGAACAATATAACTCTCACGTTTGTGTTACAGTTTGTACTGCCTCAAACACACAGGAGGCGGATCTTAAACAAAATGGTGGATTTCTAACAAAGAAAAATACTCAGTAAACTAATGACCCCAAATGAGTCCGTACAAACGGTAGTGGTGATACTGGAAATGAGAAAGGCACATAATAGCTTTAGTACACCACAAACCTTAAGTTCACACTCCAAATATGCTCAAAACTTAACAAGAAAAGCTTTTCACTTACAACATACACACGACGCCACACCAGCGCGTGATCACTGACTGATCTTCACAGGACACCCGAGTCTCCCTGGTTTGATTGACAGTATAAAATGTTTCAGTACTCGTCACCGTGTAAAACAAAAAAACACATCATGCTTACATCGTACATAGCCTGATATTTTAAACTATATCCTCTTGGATAGGCACTATGTTCAGCCACGGTATACCATGCTAGTCAGGCAGCAAATCTGTAGGTCAATCTACGTCTTATCTGTTACTAGGCCGACTTTATTACATCCTCCTCGGCATAATTCACCGTGTTCGTTAAGAGTAACATATATTTTAACTGCATTGGTGAACTTACAACGTTTCTTTATGAAGATTCTGCCTCAGTCTTGCTTGCTTTTCAAATCCGGTCTCCTGAACCGTTTTATCCAACCAAAAAAACCCAGATATTCAAAATCCTCTACCTGGCATATCCCTCCCACACCCCTGAAGTCACTTCCTGTTGAGTCTAGTTCAAATCAAAATATTTAAATGCAAAATCAAATCAACAAAGATCCATAAATATGACCCGGTTACATTCTCCCCTGCTTACAAGTCAACGGCCTCGGTGACTACAAATGAGTTTTTGATTTCCCTCACAGCTTCTCTAAACAAGACCGTGCCTAAGTTTGCAAAAATCTGAGCGATTATAGCTGAAGAACTGGGATCCAAAACTGACTTTGGCTCATGGTACGGGTTTGAGTGCTGGCCTGCTGTTGACCTTTGACTCCTGCGGGGAAAGGGAACAGGTTCAGGCATGGCTTCATCTTCTGTATCAGACCGTGTTTCTTGTGAGTCTACCTCAGATTCTGGTTCAGGAAATTCATCATCCTGCTCTGACTCACCATTGATGCTACCTTCCGCACTATTCTCACTGCTAGGGATCCTGACCTGACCATCAGTGTGAGCTGGGTTACGGATGGGACTAAGAGCCCTCACTTCTTCCAAAACTAAACCATTGGTAGGGTCCTCTGAATTTAGACTGTCCTCCGGTGGGGACTCTGGGGACTTTCTAAGACACTGGCTACTCGGTCGTGACCTGAAGACGGGTGGAGACACACATGGTCTGATGTCAACTTGTTAACTCTTTTTGTCCGGTCTCCTTCTACAGGTTCTTCCGTGTATGTAGTTCCATGGAATCTGCACCACACGGTGGGGGGTCTATGGGGTTTCCAAGCATCTTGAATTTTGTTTCTGCCCTGGGGGCCGGTTTCTGACATACACAATCTGACCTAGCTCAATAGGGGGACAGCTACACCTTACTCGTTATGCATTGAAATGCGTTTCAGCCAGCTTTCTGTTCACAGTACTCTTTGGCCCTGGCATGAGCATCATTCAGACGCCTTTGTGGATCGCCAGCCAGTCGTGACTGGGCTCTGCAGTGGACTCCCTGTCCTAAAAGGGCATCAACCAGGAAGGTGTGGGTCCACACCAAACAGAAGGTAGTAAGGGGAGTAGCCTGTTGTTGAATGCGGGGTAACATTGTACGCATAGACTAACTCTGGCAAAGACTCTGGCCATCTGCGTTTTTTTCTCAGCGGGGAGGGAGCGCAAGAGTTCATGCAAACGTCCCTATTAAAAGTTCACTTTGGGCATTCCCAGTAGGATGATGGGGGGTTGTACGACTTTTTTTTACACCATACAACTTGCAGAGTTCTGAGATCACCTCGCTTTCAAAATTCCGGCCCTGGTCGAATGCAAACGCTCAGGGACACCATACTTGAGAAACCACTCTCGCAGCAGAACCTTGGCTATTGTGTCAGCTTTTGAATCACGTGTTGGGAAAGCCCTGCGTAAACCTTTGTAAAACACATCGGTGATCACTAGAACATTTTCTCTACCATCGCTAGAGGGTTCTAGAAGAGTAAATCAACTGCGACTACCTCCAAGGGCCTACTAGCTAGAAATGATTTCATGGGGGGGGGTGAATCTTGGGATTTGGCATTTTTGTTAACACACAGCGTTCACAACTTCTATATCCACTGTTTGACATCTCATGAATCCCCTACCCAAAAACATCTTTGTTGTAGCAATTCCAGAGTACGCCTCAATGCCTTGGTGCCCCATCGAGTCATGCACACTCTCTAACACCTGAGACTTTAAACAGCCTGGCACTAGTAGTTGAAAACGTTCCCCATACCTCACATCCTCAATCACCCGATAAAGCAGTCCCTCCTTCTCCCTAATATAAGATAAGATAAGATAAGATAAGATAAGCCTTTATTAGTCCCACAACGGGGAAATTCCAGGATTGCAACAGCACAGGGATAGCAACACTCAGAGCAACAATCGAAGGCAAGAAAAAAAACAAAAAACAAACAAAAAAAAAAACAAGCAAGCAAGAGCAGCTAATATACATATGTACATATTACTATAAAATATATATATATACACACACACACACAGACACAGAGTGCAGAGCATTGTAGCTGGATGGAATAAATATATGAATATATGACACACAGTGCAGAGCATTGTAGCTAGATGGAATAAATATGTCAATCATTACTAAACACCCACAGTACGGAGCATTGCAGCTAGGTGAATAAATAGTGCAAGTATATAAACACACACAGTGCGGAGCAATGTAGCTAGATGGAATAATATGTAGATTAATAAAAACCACAGTGCGGAGCATTGTAGCTAGATGGAATAAATATATAGATATATAAATATAAACACACCCAGTGCTGAGCATTGTAGTAGATGGAATAAATATATAGATATATAAATTATAACACACCCAGTGCAGAGCATTGTAGCTAGATGGAATAAATATGTAAATATATAAACACACACAGTGCAGAGCATTGTTGCCTAGGTGGGATGAAACAGCATAACCGTCTATTTAGTTATCCTACATGGTATGATTATGTGCCCATACATTATCCTCACCCTCCATAGCGACCGGTATGTTCCTAGTTGTATGCCGGAGAGGACCATTGTGTAAGTCTATTGCGATTCTTTTGCATTCAAAAAAAAAACAACTAATAGTTTTGTTACGTCTTTTTGCTATCTCTGCGAGCAGCCCTGCTTAGGTTGTACAGTCTGACAGCCGTTGGTAGGAAGGACCTACGAAACCTCTCGGTTGTGCACCTGGGATGATGTAGTCTGCTGCTAAATGAGCTCCTCAGTGCATCCAGTATGTCCTGCATAGGGTGGAACTCGGACTCCAGCAGAGATGACAGTTTAGCCACCGTCCTTCTCTCTCCTATCTCCTCCATCGGATCAAGGCGTTGCCCCAGGACAGAGCTAGCTTTCTTAATCAGTTTGTTCAGTCTCTTCCTATCGGCTGCAGTAATGCCACTGCCCCAGCAGACCACTCCAAAAGTGATGGCTGATGCCACCACCGTGTCATAGAATGACTTCAGCAGCGCCCCTTGTACACCAAAAGACCTGAGTCTCCTCAGCAGGAACAGCCTGCACTGTCCCTTCTTGTAGAGTGCGTCAGTATTGTGTGACCAGTCTAGTTTATTGTTCAGATGAATACCCAGGTACTTGTAGGATGTCACCATCTCGATGTCTGTTCCCTGTAATTTACTGTGCTGTGAGGGGCTGTCCCATGCCTGCGGCAGTCCACCACCAGCTCCCTTAGTTTTCCTCTGCGTTGATAGGTGAGGCAGTTCCGATGGCACCAGTCCACAAAGACCTGGATAAGCCCTCCTGTACTCAGCTTCATCTCCGCTGGAGATTGAGACCAACGATCGCAGAGTCTCCGAGAACTTCTGTAGATTGGCCAATGTGTTGTGTGTGTGAGAAGTCCGCAGTATAAAGAGTGAACAGGAAGGGAGCCAGCACCGTTCCCTGGGGGGGCCCCCGTGCCTACTGATGATCGTGTCGGAAACACAGTCCCGGGTTCTCACAAACTGAGGCGCGTTCGTGAGGTAGTCCAGGATCCATGATTGATATAATGTGGCCAATGTTTCAATAAAGAGAGCACTGGTTATTCAAGGTCTTTCCTCTCCCTGAAAGTTAGGTTTACTTTTGCCGTCCCAAAACCTTCTAAGACTCCCCAGTACTGGAATCCTGCCCCTGAAATTCCCTTAATTCCTCTTTTGAGTAGCCAGGTAAGGTAGGAGTATTACCCTGGGCTCCCAGAACCGGAACCATCCTCCCTTTTCGTTCGCCCGCATTTGCCTAATCCTGCAACCTCTCATGACCAGCACTGGTTAGCTCAGTGCCAAGTGTTGTCCCTTTCTGTATCACATTGCAGATAGCCACACACCATCATAATCCATGTCGTCCGACATTGGTTCCTGCTCCCCTGCAAACGGGTGCCATAGATAATGCATCAGCAGCCCCGGTTAGACCGGCCAGGCCGATACTGAACATCAAAATCAAACACTGCTAACTTGAGCCACCATCGCTGTTCTAGTGCTCCTAATCTGGCAGTGTTGAGATGACACAACGGATTGTTTATCAGTAAGGACCGTGAATTTAGAACCTAGTAGGTAGCCTCTGAATTTTTCTGATATTGCCCATTTCAGAGCTAGAAGTTCTAATTTCATACTGCTATAATTTCTGTCATTCATCTCTGCATTTCTGAGCCTACGGCTTGCATATGAAATTACTCTTTTCTTTTCCCCCTTGTTACTTGATACAATAGTTGCTCCCAACCCTGATTACTGGCATCTGTCTCAACAATAAAGGGGACGAGTCAGAGAATCCGCATACCCTAGTAACTGGGGCGCTAGTGAGTTTCTGTATCAGAATATCAAAGCGACTTTGGCATTGCGGCGTCCCATAGACTGCACATCCATTGATTCACCTTGGAAGGAGGCCCTGAATTCAAACAGCAGATTCACCAGGTCGTGAAGCGGCTAGCTATCTGGGAAAAGTGCTCAACAAATCGCCTATAATAACCGCAAAAGCCTAGGAACGAGCGCAACTCTTTCAGTGTGGTAGGGGCACTGGCCATTGCTTCACTGCCTCTATTTTACCCTGGGTCTGTTTCACATTCCATCTGCTGAAACCTGGTGACCTAAAAACTTAACCTTCTGCTGCAGAAAGTGACATTTCTCTAGTTTGACTTTAAGACCGGTATCTTGTAGTCGTTTCAAGACTATGTCAGCTCTTTCTAGGTGCTCCGTGAATGTCTTGGAAAACAGCAAAATGTCATCCAAAAACAACCAGCATTATTTGGAAAATCAAATCATTCATCGCAGTTTGCATCAATCTTTGAACGTTTGCTGGACCATTACAGACACCCATGGGCATGCGCAAGTACTCAAAGAGACCAAAAGGGGTTGTGAAGGCTGTTTTATGTTGGTCATGCTTCTTTTACTGCCACCTGGTGGTACCCACTTGCTAAGTCAATTGTTGAGAAAAACTTTGCTCCCCTGCAAAGCATTGAAACTCTCATCAATTCGCGGCAGTGGAAAAGCATCTTTTCGTGTCTTCTGGTTAAGCTTACGGAAATCCACACATAGCCCGTATACTACCATCAGTTTTTCTCACTACCCACCACAGGAGATTGCGTAAGAGCTAATATCTCCCTTGATTATCCCCTTTTTCAACAGCTTGGATATGTGCTCTTTAACCTCTGTGTATTGGTTGGGTGGAATTCGCCGATAGGGTAGGCTCACAGGTACATCATCCACTAGGTTTATGTCATGTTTGACTCTGTCTGTGTACCCCAAGTCATCATCATCGACAGCAAAAACATTAACATACTTGGCCAGCACAGTTTTCAATTGATCCTGTTGCTCTTTACTCCCTCCAATGTCTAATTTGTCCAAGACAGACGAGGTGCTGGCATCAAGGGCACTAGGCTGATCAACTGAGACATGTTCGATACTTGCTGAAATACGGTTAAACTTTACTTTAACTGGGGGTTCGTCACTTAAGCACTCCACAGGGAAAAATACCCCAAGCCGGGTCCTCGCGTTTAGCCACACATCCTCTGATGAAAGATTCACTACTTGCACTGGGACAGTATTACTGCTAGCTTCAACCAATGTGGGTAGGACAACCAGACCACTTGGCAAAGTCATGTTCCCCAGCTCTAGTAATCTCAAGCCGTTACCCTCTTGTACCTTGGGACACCCTTTTGCCATGACTGTAACTACTGATGCTGAGGGGATGTGGGCTCCATCCCTACCTACCAGCCTAGCCACACTCCGCCTAGTGACTGTACATTTCTGAACCTGCTGAAAGGCACTTCTCCAGTCTGAATCGAGTTTCCCCCCAAGGACAGTATCAAACTCAGCATGCACCAGTTGACGGCAGCGGCTAATGATATTCATGCCGACAATCCCTGCAGTTTCTGAATTCGGTGGGTCTTTCACAACGAGGAAACCGCAATCAGGTATTGTCAGTCCCATGGTCTCAATCTCTAACTCAAGATATCCTAAATATGGGATTTCTAATCCATTAGCAGCAGTCAACCTTAACCACCCCGCTGTAGTCACCATGTCATCATCCTCCCCACACAAATGCTGACGGAAAAACTGTTCAGTTATGGTGCTGACCTGGCTGCCCGTATCTAGTAAGCAACGGGTTACCACACCACGTATGTTAATCTCTACCGTGGGACATGTTCCTACTGCACAGGCCAGTAACTGATCCTGAGTAATCTGTGCTTTAACTGAGTCTGAAGTGTTCCCCCTAATCGCTTGACTCACGGCGACCGGGGCCTCTAGTTTCCCTGATTCTGACCGCTTTGCTGTGCCTTTTGCTTTCTGGGTGCAATTCTTGGCTATATGTCCCTCCCCTTGACATTTAAGACAGATGGGTCTTCCATCATCTGTAAATTTCAACTGAGCTCGACGGCGGGTATTGGTCTGTTCACTTGAATTTGTTCTCTGCATAGTTAGGGTCTTAACCGCAGCAGCCAGCTCCCTGATCTGCTTCCCTTGCTCTGCTACTACTTTGAAAAGATCACCCACAGTTCCCACTTGCTGTTCCTGAGCCGTTATGGCACTGCACTGGGTCTCTCTATCTCCACTGTCTCCTTTACTTCAGCTTTTAGAAGATCTGGAATGGCTAGCATCCTCCACTGACCACAAATAGGCTTCTTCTCGGACCTGTATCATAGTGGAGTCTGGTTTCTGTCTTGCAAACTTCCTCAATTCTCGCTTAAGGAGTGGATCACTAAGGCCTTCAATGAACTGATCCCTAAGAACTTTCTGCTCATTAGCTAAGGCATTTGCGTCGTGCTTTGAGATCGTTCTCAAAATCTGACACAAGGCATGTGAGTAGCCAAGGATATCTTCACCATCTTTTTGTTTTCGACTGTATAGGTCATGTAAGAGCTGAGCGGTGCATCTTTTATCTCTAAAGGCTTCTCTGAGGTACTTGAACAGGTCAGCAACGGGTAGTGATTTCCCCCCACTACGAAATCGCATCTCCTCTAGAGCTGCACCCTTTAGAAGTGACATTATGAAGTCATACCGGTCACTGTTTGATTGGTATCTAGAATGCACTACACGCTCAACCTCCTCAATAAAATCCTCAACAGAACGACCATCCTTATCATAATCACCACTGAAAGGGGGGATTTGCCGTTCTCTATGTACATAAACATAGGATCTCTGTGGTTCCCCACTCAAAGCCGCGATGGCTGTCAAGGCTTCAGTTTGTTTACGTTTCAGTTCAGAAACCTGTTCTAAAAGGTCTCTGTTTTCAGGTGATACCTCAGCATTTCTGCTCGCAGAGGAGTCCTCAACGCCTCTGTTTTCAGCGCCCCCCACTGCGCCCTCTTCCATGTTCAAAAGTCTCTCTTACAAGTAGTCGAGGTTATTGTGTTGAACTGTCCAGTCTGATGGAACCCCGGGAATTGCAGTCTCTTGGCCCCGAGTCCTCTCCGCTGATCCAAGGTCCACGATCACTCCGGCCGGTCTCTCCGTCTGCACCCCGTCAGGCTCCAACCGTCCAGCCGCTCTCGTCTGCTTCGTATCACCACTACCGTTTACTGTACACCAGCCCACTCTAAACTATCAGATAATTGACCCCACTCCTGGTACCAAAATTTGTTGCCGGGAAATAATACACACTGAACAACAAATGTATTTTATGGGTTTTATCTGATATATAGAAAATAAAGAACAATATAACTCTCACGTTTGTGTTACAGTTTGTACTGCCTCAAACACACAGGAGGCGGATCTTAAACAAAATGGTAGATTTCTAACAAAGAAAAATACTCAGTAAACTAATGACCCCAAATGAGTCCGTACAAACGGTAGTGGTGATACTGGAAATGAGAAAGGCACATAATAGCTTTAGTACACCACAAACCTTAAGTT
This sequence comes from Pholidichthys leucotaenia, assembly GCA_020510985.1. Lineage (NCBI taxonomy): Eukaryota > Metazoa > Chordata > Actinopteri > Cichliformes > Pholidichthyidae > Pholidichthys > Pholidichthys leucotaenia. The sequence continues at coordinate 281,994,074 of CM035841.1, forward strand.
CACACTCCAAATATAAGATAAGCCTTTATTAGTCCCACAATGGGGAAATTCCAGGATTGCAACAGCATAGGGATAGCAACACTCAGAGCAACAATCAGAAGGCAAGAAAAAACAACATCTAGTAAACATATGTCCATATTACTATAAATGTATATATATATAGACACACAGTGCAGAGCATTATGGCTGGTGAATGTGCAGCAGAAAGTCGTTCTCTCTCCGCGGATGCAGCGGGCCAGCTGGAAGTCTTTGGGCATGATGGTGACCCCCTTAGCGAAGAAGAGACCATCAGGTGGGCCTCGCTGGTCTCCTGCAGAGCCACGACGGCGAAGCTCAGGAAACGCAGGACGGTCTTGAAGTCCTGAGCGATCTCCCTCACCAGGCGCTGGACGGGCAGCTTGCGGATGAGCAGCTCCGTGGATCTCTGGCAGCGACGGATCTCTCTCAGAGCCACGGGCCTGTGACGGCGAGGCTTCTTCACTCTGCCGGTGGCCGGAGCGCCTCTCCGAGCAGCCCTGGTGGGGGGTGGGGGGGGGGCTTCTTCCTCCAGTAGATTTTACGGGCGGTCTGCTTGGTTCTTGCCATCGCTCTTTATTATTCTGTCTTATATTTCTTTCACGCCGCCTAAACTCCAGCCCGGCACCGCGTCGTTTTCGCTACAGCTCCCGGTATGTCGAGTTTCCCATTAGCACCGGGCGGCGGCCAAGTGCTAGCTAGCACTAGCTCCTCCCCGCTGTAACGTCTCCCGCTGCAAACCGTGGCTCCGTCCGCCGACCCGGGAGACCCCTGGGGCGATCCGTGCGTCTGTGATATATATACAGAGTGAAAGGTGTAGAAAGAAGAAGGAAGATAAAAAAAAAGGCTGTTGCAACAGGCAGCCCACTCGTGTGGCGCCGCCGGTCCGGCGGAACCGGAACCGGAAATATGCTCAAAACTTAACAAGAAAAGCTTTTCACTTACAACATACACACAACGCCACACCAGCGCGTGATCACTGACTGATCTTCACAGGACACCCGAGTCTCCCTGGTTTGATTGACAGTATAAAATGTTTCAGTACTCGTCACCGTGTAAAACAAAAAAACACATCATGTTTACATCGTACATAGCCTGATATTTTAAACTATATCCTCTTGGATAGGCACTATGTTCAGCCACGGTATACCATGCTAGTCAGGCAGCAAATCTGTAGGTCAATCTACGTCTTATCTGTTACTAGGCCGACTTTATTACATCCTCCTCGGCATAATTCACTGTGTTCGTTAAGAGTAACAATATATTTTAACTGCATTGGTGAACTTACAACGTTTCTTTATGAAGATTATTCCTCGTCTTGTTTGCTTTTCAAATCCGGTCTCCTGAACCGTTTTTCCAACCAAAAAAACCCAGATATTCAAAATCCTCTACCTGGCATATCCCGCCCACACCCTGAAGTCACTTCCTGTTGAGTCAAGTTCAAATCAAAATATTTAAACGCAAATCAAATCAACAAAGATCCATAAATATGACCCGGTTACACTTGCCTTCGGGTTTTACAGCTTGCTCTGAAGGGCTGCACTAAATAACATCAAATAGGTAAGAAAATATGCATTACTTAAAGCTTTTCCTGTTAAATAAGATAAGATAAGATAAGCCTGATGTTGATCATTGTGCCATCGTTGGGCTGCACGGTGGCACAGTGGTTAGCACCGCGGCAGCACAGTTTACCCTCGGCCGGGGGATCGCGGGGATCGTGGGTTCGATCCCTGCCCCCGGCCAACAGTGATCTGTGTGGAGTTTGCATGTTCTCCCCGTGTTTGCGTGGGTTTACTCCGGGATTTCTCCGGTTTCCTCCCACATGCCAAAAACATGCAGGTTAGGGAGTTAAGGGGCGCTTGCGCATGCAGCGACCGGCAGCTGGTGGCTTGTCACCGGACTGCAGAACAAATCTACCTACGGGTACAAAATAAGTCCAAAAAAAATGGTGTCCTTTCAGCCTAGTTCTGATTGGCTGATTAGTGAGGTGTGCTGCTGCTGAGCTCCAAAAGTTGAACTTTTTAAAACTTTCAACACCATGCATGCAGCAACAAAAACACTCACACTTGAGCACATTAAATGGATGGATTACATAGAAAATGAGTAGAAAATAATGAATTAACTAATTTTATAATTAATTTAATATTTACGGATAAATTGGTAGGGCTGCACAATTAATCGAATTTTGAGCGCGATCATGATTTTGGCAGCCACGATTAAATGAAAGCACCAAGGTGCTGATGCCTCGGTGCCTGTGGCATGGTGGGGGGGGTTGTAAAAAAAAGGCGCACTGCTACCTCTACTGGCCTGGAATAGTTATTACAATACCTTTTTTCCCCAGCTGTAGTGACAGTAAAGGTGAGTTAAATTAGTGTGTTTTGATAACAAAGCCATATGTGGAAATTTTGCCAGGCTGAGACACAAACTGAAAGGGTTTTTAAACTGTTTACTCATGTTTACTCATTATTTGAGCCTTTTATTTACAAGCACGCTGAGTGTTGTGCTAGAAATAATTAATAAAACCTTACAGGAAGTCCTTTTTCCCAAATCTCTTGCAGTCTGTTATCTTTGAATTGATAACTGAAGCTAAACAAACTGGTCATTCAAATAGTAATGGACATTTTTTTTTCTCCTGTAAGACAAATACATTGGGTTTTAATTATTTTCTCTCACTCTCTTCGTCAATTTTTAAAAAAATTGTTGTATATTTTACACAGATTTTCACCTTGAAATATTTTAAGCTTGCCATTATCATAGTCAGTCCTGTAATTTTTATGTGCTAGTCTTTGAATTGTAGACATCAATAAAATAACTGATTTGTGTTCTTGGTAAACTGGATTTGGTTAAGTATTTTTTAATTAATTCATTGATCTGGATGGAAGTAAAATTCAAGTTCCTGTTAAAATGATCAGTTTTTACCAGAGGCAAGGCAAGGCAAGTTTTTTTGTATAGCACATTTTATGAACAAGACAATTCAAAGTGCTTTACATAAGAACATTAACCTGTTGAACTCTGTTCAACTTCCCTAAAAACGCCTAAAAATAACATGCCCAAAGTAAATCAAAAGCTGTTCTTCAACCCTTTGCAGCATCTTCATGGGGTTAGTCTCATTTAAAAGAGAACACACTGAATTTTTTGGCAAAACAGTCATAATCTCTCCAAGTGCTCCTGCCACTGAGTAACAAGAAAGTTCACCTGGGTGTTTTTTTTAGATTCAAATGCTTGCAAATAACATACAGCTGTCAGATACTGGCTGGAAAACACAACAGAAATGTAGAACCAAGTGTTTTCAAGCTCAGGTCAAAATTTTGTAAAAATTCCACAAAAAATGAATATATTACACAGCCTTTTTCTCAGGTTGTAACAAGGTTGTGTCTGTACTGGAAGACAGGAAATACAGCTTTTTTTTCCAGTGCGTACTGAGACGCACTAAGATGCAGAGACGTGACCGCCCGCGGAATTCACAGAGTTCAAGTTAAAGCATTACAGCAGGTTGCAAAAGGAATACATATTGTAGCGAACTCAATATGAGCACCCTACTTGGCTTGCCAAGTGGGTTGACCCTATTGGCGACACAGGTAGAGTGCGGGACTCCGGAGCGGGAGGTATGAGTTCAAACCTCCCGATGGGACGTTGTCAGTTGGCGCGCACGTTACATTGGTGTCAGAAGTGGGATTTACTGGTTCCCAAGCTGTGGTGTGGTGCTGACATCGGGACGATGTCGAGAACCAGAGGGGAGTAGTGTAGCGAACTCAATATGAGCACCCTACTTGGCTTGCCAAGTGGGTTGACCCTATTGGCGACACAGGTAGAGTGCGGGACTCCAGAGCGGGAGGTATGAGTTCAAACCTCCCAATGGGACGTTGTCAGTTGGCACGCACGTTACAATATGAATTTAAAAGCAAACTAAAAAGTAAATTAAAGAGAAACAAAAACAAGATAAAATAGAATACAACAGAAATAAGACTTACAGTGCATTGTATGAGATTAACAATTGTTCTACTGAAAAGCCGCAACAAATAGGAGAGTCTTTAAACTGGATTTAAAGCAGCTGAGAGTTTCAGCAGCCCTGAAAGTCCTGAGAGTTTGTTCCATATGTGAGGGGCATAAAAGCTAAACGCTGCCTCACCATGTTTGGTTCTAACTCTGGGCACAGATAGTAGGCCTGACCCTGATGATCTGAGGGCTCTGGGTGGTTCATAATGGACAAGCAGATCTGAAATGTATTTTGGCCCTAAACCATTCAGGGCTTTATAAACCAACAGGAGTATTTTGAAATCTATTCTTTGACAGACAGGAAGCCAGTGTAAAGATCTGAGGTCTGGAGTTATATGATCTACTTCTTGGTCTTAGTGAGGACTCGAGCTACAGCGTTTTGAACCAACTGCAGCTGTCTGATGGACTTTTTTAGGGAGACCTGTGAGGACAGCGTTACAGTAGTCCAGTTTACTGAAGATAAATGCATGGACAAGTTTTTCTAGATCCTGCTGAGACATCAGACCTTTAATCCTCGCTATGTTCTTTAAGTTATAATAGGCTGATTTCACTTTTTTTAAAGTCTGCAGTGATATAAGAGGTCTTCATCAAAGGTAAGAAAGCTGTTTATTAACTGACAAGTTGTTGCACATACATGAGCTAATTATTACATTAAAAAGAATAGAAAACAGTGGTGATCTATTTTGCATAAATCACCACTGAGGAGGTACTTTCTGCTCAGCCTAAAAAGAGTTTAGTTGAAGAGTTGAACTGACGTTAGCACTCATTACCTCTATGCTAACAGTCTGTGCAATGATCTGTGGACACCAGTTTATCAGAGAAAAAAATCAATCAGAGAACAGTAGGATCAGACTTGAGAACATTTTATCTGATGAACCATCAGTCCCTCTGACCTCCCCCCCTCTCATTGATAATATAAAAGATCGCTGGCCACGTTAGCATCGCAGCTAACGTCAGCTCCGTCATTTCAATACAGACATCAGTCAGCTGTCGAAGATGTCATAAAATAAAGTAGGCGATCTCTTCTTGTTTTGACCACGCAAAATATACCACTACAGTTGGGGTAATATAATAATAATTACCCTTACATCTGTTTTTAGTTTTGGTCTAATAATCATCCATTAACCTGGTGTTTGTAAAAACTCTCCACAGTAGCTAATGCAGACCTCTGAGCGTTAAGCTTACTAACCAACCGAGTGGTGTCACGGAAGTGGTCCATCATGTACTGTAAAAAAGTCGCACTGCCATCTCTAGTGGCCCGGCAGTTATTACAATACCTTTTTTTCGCGGCCGCATTGGCAGAAATGGTGAGTTAAATTTGTGTTTATTTTGAAAACAAAGCCTTATCTCGCAATTCTGGGAAATTAAAAGTTGAGGAAATATGGCGATACAATGATATAAGCCACTTAATTTTGACCAGGCGAGCTGAAACAGAGGCGGACAGATAGACGGACAGACAGACAGACAGACAGACAGACAGAGACACACACACACACACACACACACAGACGCACTAACTGATTACTGTATGCCTCTCAGTTTCACCGAGGCATAATTAACATTATCGTTGGTGATATTAACATATCAAATCAAGCATTTTCTCAACCAACAGCCTGCTGACCACCAGGGGGAAAATGCACATTAGGGCAACATTAAGCTGCAGAACGGGCAGCGCAGTGGCGGAGTGGTTAGCACTGCGGCAGCACAGCAACTCACCCTTGGCCGGGGGATCCTGAGTTCGATCCCAGTCCCCGACCAACAGTGATCTGTGTGGAGTTTGCATGTTCTCCCTGTGTCTGCGTGGGTTTACTCCGGGATTTCTCCGGTTTCTTCCCACATGCCAAAAACATGCAAGTTAGGTTAATTGGCATCAAACTGGGGATTCTAAATTGTCCTTAGGTATGAACGTGAGAGTGAATGGTTGTCTGTCTCTCTGTGTTGGCCCTGTGATGGACTGGCGATCTGTCCAGGGTGTACCCTGCCTCTCGCCCAAAGATGCTGGGATAGGCTCCAGCCCCCCCGCGACCCAAAAAGGATTAAGCAGAAGAGGATGGATGGATGGAACTGACAAGCGAGTGCACCCAGTAGCGGCAGCCTGAAGTTTTCAATAGCGGACTGGTGTGATGGTGAAACACAAACCAGATGTTGGGAGCAGAAGGTGACAGCACAGCAACACGTGGAAGTGAGGAGCTAGTGATGGACAAATGAAGCTTTCTCAAGCACTGAAATTTGTATCTGAAAAGGGTTCATTACTTGAAGCTTTTCAACACAGTCCTCTTTGGTACCATCTGGTGGCCAAAAGTGAACTGCTTTATGGTTTCCCACTCTAGAGTTGAGAGCTTCCGTTTATCATTACGTGATAATTCTGTCTGATATTGGGCTGTCATCGTGGCACTTTGAACATGTTTTTTTGGGGGGGTTTAGCAATAATGGTAATTAATTTTGATGAATAAGCTGTCCTTGGTTAAACATGTGCCATGGTGTGAGCTCCCTTTGATGTTCGTAAACATAATAAAAACATACGGTATATTAATGTACAACACAATCTTAGAATAGCTTGGGAGTACGCTTGTGCTGTAAGGTCCCTGCCTCCCACATGCTTATGTAATTAACCAGTGGACATGTACATTTTTATATACAGATGCATCTCAATAAATTAGAATGTCAACAAAAAGTTAATTTATTTAGGTAATATATTAGGTAATTCAATTTAAAAAATGAAACTTCTATATTATATAGCGTCATGCACAGAGAGTGATATATTTCAAGTGTATTTGTTTTAATTTTGATGATGATGCCTTGCAGCCCATGAAAACCCCAAATTCAGTTTCTCAAAAAATTAGAATATTGTGGGACACATATGTATCGCTTTAGGCCTCACATCTCAGATTAGAACAAAGAACTGAGTCTCCTTGGAGATAACAGGAGGATGTGAAAGTTTAGCCTTTGGTATGCAAGAGATGGCCTTGGGGGATTTCCGGGTGGCCGAAGACTATGAAAAGGAGGTTATAGGATCAAAGAGTAGATGCATTGTTACTTGTGATTGAAATGCAATGTGACTGTGAACTGGGAGAGTCCTGGTATATAAAGGACGAATGCTTCTGTGTTTTTCCTCTTTCTGCTTTGCTGATGTTGGAAGATGTGAATAAACCTGACTCGTGAGATAAACTCTGCCTTGTCATTTTCACATTTCCACACTGGTGACCCTAAGACGTATCATGGACGAAAGAAATTCCCCCGGGTCAGCCGAGTCAAGAGCTCCCAGCCAAGTGTATGCCGCTACGGTCCAGTTACCGGACTTTTGGCAGGACAACCCACGCTCCTGGTTCCACTTGGTCGAAGCACAGTTCGCCCTCCGGGGGATAACGGTAGATGACACGAAGTTCTACCATGTGATTGCAAAGCTCGACAACCGCATGGCTCGGCATGTGGAGAGCCTATTGGAGCGGCCACCGGCCAACGACAAATATGACGGGTTGAAGGCTGCGCTTATCCAGCGCTTCACTCTCTCAGTCGAGGAGAGAGCGGAGAGGCTCCTGGCTCTGAACGACTTGGGAGATGGCACGCCCATTGACCTGATGGAGAACATGCTGAGGTTGAGGGGCTCAGACGACGACGACTTCATCTTCACCCACATTTTCCTCAGGACCCTACCGTCGGCCACGAGAGCGGCCCTCGCCAGTTCGCCGTTGTTGGCCCAGCGGGACTTCCGCGTCGCTGGCCCAGGAGGCGCATCGGATTCTCAACGCCAGCAAACAGCGCACAGCCACCGCAGCAGCGACGGAGTTTGGCGCGGCGGCCGGAGATGGCGGGGGGCCAGAGACGGCGGTAGCAGAATCACCGACGACGGTGGCGGCGGGGGCCAAGGATCACGGAGGAGACACCCTCTGTTTCTACCATTGCCGCTTTGCAGAGAAGGCACGCAAATGTATACCACCGTGCCAATTCAAGCGCTCGGGAAACGCCAAGACCGGGGGTCGGTAGCAGCTGCGACCCTCGGGGAGGAGAACAAGCTGCTCTACTTGAAGGATGCACGCTCGGGGAGGCATTTCCTCGTGGACATGGGCTCCCAGTTGAGTTTCATCACACCTTCCTCCGCTGACCGGCTGGCAGTTTCCAGAGGTCCCGGGGTGGCAGCAGCGAACAGCTCGGAGATTAAGACCTTTGGTGAGAGGACTCTGCTTCTGTCTTTACACGGCCGTACATTCGAGTGGACTTTTGTCATAGCAGCAGTGAATTTCAATATGTTGGGGGCTGATTTTCTGTGCTCACATGGTTTGTTGGTTGATCTCGCTAACAGGCGCCTGGTTAATGCACTTTCTTTCAATTCTATTTCCTGTACAGCCCGAGTGGCCCCGCCCACAGCACAAGCCAACGTCACAGCTGCAAGCGGTAAGTTCCACACACTGCTCACTCAGTTCCCAGCACTCAAGGTTCCCACATTTTCAGCAGCCGTCGCTAAACACGGGGTGGAACATTTTATTACTACCACCAGCCCGCCCGTTTTTGCAAAAGCTCGGCGTTTGGATGCAGCTAAACTGACCATAGCGCACAAGGAGTTCGCCAACCTGGAAAGGTTGGGCATCATCAGGCGTTCTAACAGCCCGTGGGCTTCCCCGCTTTACATGGTCCCGAAAGCTGACGGCTCGTGGCGACCTTGCGGAGATTTCCGCAGGTTGAACAATGCCACAGCGCACGACCGCTACCCAATCCCCCATATCCAAGATTTTTCCGTTCATTTGGCGGGGGGCGCACGTTTTTTCTATGATAGACTTGGTCTGCGGTTACCACCAAGTCCCAGTGCGAGCTGAGGACATACCCAAAACAGCGGTAATAACTCCGTTTGGTCTATTCGAGTTTTTGCGCATGCCATTTGGGCTTAAAGGCACTGCGCAGACATTCCAACGCATGATGGACGCGGTGCTGCGCGATCTCCCTTTCATATATGTCTACCTGGACGACATCTTAGTAGCCAGTGCGTCCGAAGACGAACACGAAAACCACCTCACGGCAGTTTTCCAGAGGTTGGGGGAGCACGGTTTAATAATCAACCCAGCGAAGTGTCAGTTTGGGGTGGCGCAGATTGATTTTTTAGGGCATCGCGTCTCTCTTCTTCCGGCATTCAGAGAGAGCAGACGCATTTCTTCCTCCTCTCCCTCCTAATCCTCTCCCTTCTGATTCCAGCTTGCAATGTTGTGTTTTAGTCGCTCTTCTTCTGCTGAATCTTAATCTAAACGGAAATTATGGATTTGGAAAGCGGCTTAAATGTGCTATTGTCACCACTTTTCAACAAGAACCGGGCCAGGGGGGAGCCCAAGAATTGGAACCTGCGTGATTCGACTGAAGTTTGGCATGATCACAGGATTTTTCTGTTTGGCCCTGGAGTTCCTGGCGTATCAAAATTATATTCGGGTGAGCTAATCAAAATGCTGACCCCGGCGTAGCTCCCCCAACAATTTCCAGTTGGGGGGAGCACAGATAGCAGCATATGGGATTAACATGGATTTACCATCTGGCATGCATTGAAGAGAGAATGGACTCTCTTGGACACGTTTACCTATGTTTCAGTAGGTGGACAACATCTGGAGCCGCTGAGTGCTTTCCAGAGAATGACTTTAAAGTTTAAGCCTGTACATGGAAATTATGAAGCACAGAATCACATAGGGGAGGAAAATTCTATTCTCTGAGTGCACTGTGCAGATTTGACCTTGTCTTTTTGGTCCTGTTTACATTCCTCCTCGATGAAGATAAGCGGAAGGAGCGGCTCTGCTAACCCAAACAATCGACACAATTGCTGTTGTTTCAACAGACTGGACGCTTCAAGGACAGTGTACCATGTGTCAACTTACCATCTTGCAAGCAAGAGAAGAGACTCTGAACTTGCTTTAGATCACATGATTATAACATCCATCCACTGCCAGGAGGCGCCCTCTGCTGTTCACTAGCAATTGACACACCCACACTACTGCATTCATCATTACATGACTGATACAAATACTGATACATATTTACAATACACTGACTCTCTCAACTTGTTTTGTGTGATCTATTGTCTGCTAATTGTGCATTTGAGAGTTTTTTTTCTTGTAATCACAATTTTGGTCATAAAATGAGCTTTATTTTGATCAACAATGCTTTTTTCTCTCTGCCTATTGTGTTTTCCCTCCCCTCCCCCTCCCCCACTTTCCCCCCCCCCCCCCCCCGTTCGACTGGCGCCTTCGGGCTGCCCCGGCTATGGGATGCGCTTACAAGGAGCGCGCCCAATGTCAAGTCAAATTTCAATTCTCCTGTATGTATTGCACGTATGGTAGTATTGACAATAAACCTTATTCATTCATTTCATTCATTCATTCCAGAAGGAGCAGTTCCGCTACCTGACAAAGTGCGCGCGGTAACAAATTTTCCCCAGCCACAAACGGTCAGGGCGTTACAGGAGTTTTTGGGAATGGTGAATTTTTATAATCGTTTCCTCCCCCGCACAGCGCAGCTCATGCAACCACTGTATGCCGTGCTCAAAAAACAAAAACCCGCGAATAAAATCGAATGGTCCCCGGAGCGAGAGCGAGCGTTCTCGGAAGTCAAGGCAGCCCTGGCCAATGCTGCGTTGTTGGCGCATCCGGACCCAACGGCCCGCATAGCGCTCACTACTGACGCGTCAGATGTGGCCATAGGGGCGGTCGTGGAGCAGCATGTAGCCGGGGCTTGGCAGCCGCTCGCCTTTTTCAGCAGGACTTTGCGCGATAGTGAACGGAAATACAGCGCATTTGACAGGGAGTTATTAGCTCTCCATTTGGCCATTCGCCACTTCCAGTTCTGGCTGGAAGGACGCCGTTTTACCGCGTTTGTTGACCACAAGCCGCTGACTTTCGCGATGGCCAAGGTTTCAGAACCGTGGTCAGGCCGGCAGCAGAGACAGCTGGCCGCGATCTCAGAGTTTACTACCGATATTCAGCATGTGGCGAGTAAACTTAATGTAGTGGCAGACTGCCTCTCGCGCGCCGTGGCGGCCCCAGTCCGCGTAGGGATAGATTATGCAGCCATGGCCGCGGATCAGGCTAGCGACGCGGAAGTGCGCGCACTCCAGTCTGGACCAACAGGGTTAAGGCTGGAGAACAGGGTGCTGCAAGACGGTATTCCCCCCCTAATCTGCGACGTCTCCACTGGACGACCGCGTCCTGTGGTACCTGCCGCGTGGCGCCGCCGCGTTTTTGACTCGATTCATTCTCTGGCTTACCCAGGAGTGCGCGCGTCGGTCAAAATGGTAGGAGAGAAATTTGTATGGCCGAGCCTGCTCAAACAAGTTAAGGAGTGGGCAGCAGCCTGCGTGGCGTGTCAACGAGCCAAGGTACACAAACACACGAGAGCTCCCTTGGAGCCGTTTCACATCCCGGCTAAGAGGTTTGATCATGTTCATGTGGATCTCGTAGGCCCCCTCTCGCCATCACAGGGGTGCGCACACCTTCTGACAATGGTGGACCGCACCACGCGCTGGCCGGAAGTGGTTCCACTGGCGTCAACCACAGCCGAAGAGGTGGTGCGCGCATTTTTAACTGCGTGGGTGGTGCGTTTTGGAGTCCTGTCGGACATTACGTCCGACAGAGGCCCTCAATTTGTTTCCGAACTTTGGTCAACAATGGCCCGCAGCCTGGGTGTCACAATTCACCGCACAACCGCGTACAATCCGCAGGCTAATGGGTTATGCGAGCGTTTTCATAGGTCATTGAAAGTGGCCCTCAGGGCGTCACTTACGGATGCAAATTGGTTAGACAAGCTACCGTGGGTTTTATTGGGGTTGCGTTCTGCACCTAAAGAGGACTTAGAAGCCTCCCCGGCTGAACTAGTTTTTGCGCAGCCACTTCGGCTGCCCGGGGAGTTTCTCCCAGATAATCCTGCGCCAGATAGCTCCCCGTCTCAGCTGTTGCAGCGTGGCACGGAATCGGGCACGCTGCCTGGCCCCGTTCACCACAGTTTTCTGTGCGTTTTTGTACCTAAGACTTTGAAAAACGCGGAGTTTGTTTTTGTCAGACACGATGCTCATCGCCCACTGCTGCAGCCACCTTATGATGGACCGTTTAGAGTGCTGGAAACAGGGGACAAGCATTTTTTGCTAGATTTGAGGAGCAGGAAGGAAAAGATTGGCATTAACAGGCTCAAACCCGCCTTTGTTGTGGCTGACGAGGATGTGCTGTTGGCCAGGGCTCCTCGGCGCGGCAGACCCCCTCGGGGAAATTCCCCAGAACACCCACAGGGACTGACAAACAGTTTTCACCCCCAGACAGCAGCCCCTCAGCATGATGGCGCCGCAGAAGTGGTGAAGCCCACTTACAGCAGATATGGGAGGAGGCTGAGGCCCAAGCAGCACGTGGGTTGATGTGTAATGATTTTATCATGACATGCAGACTGTTATTCTGTTGTTCCATCTTAGATGTTTTGGGGGGGTCATGTGGGACACATATGTATCGCTTTAGGCCTCACATCTCAGATTAGAACAAAGAACTGAGTCTCCTTGGAGATAACAGGAGGATGTGAAAGTTTAGCCTTTGGTATGGAAGAGATGGCCTTGGGGGATTTCAGGGTGGCCGAAGACTATGAAAAAGAGGTTATAGGATCAAAGAGTAGATGCATTGTTACTTGTGATTGAAATGCAATGTGACTGTGAACTGGGAGAGTCCTGGTATATAAAGGACGAATGCTTCTGTGTTTTTCCTCTTTCTGCTTTGCTGATGTTGGAAGATGTGAATAACCCTGACTCGTGAGATAAACTTTGCCTCGTCATTTTCACATTTCCACAATATTACATTAAATTAATTTTAAAAACTAGAAAAGCACTCGGAGAGCGCAGACCTCCGCCAAGCACCACAGTTCCCCCCATACAGTGTTTGTGTGTACGTTTTCAGATTCTTTGACCATGAAAACATATGACTAGCAATTGGATTCACAATGATAGGATTAGTGGTTCAGTAGTTATTCACGAAAATCGCATTTTCCGTAATGGCAGTTTTTGCCACAGTTCCCCCCCATACAGTGTTTGTGTGTACGTTTTCAGATTCCTTGACCATGAAAACATATGACTAGCAATTGGATTCACAATGATAGGATTAGTGGTTCAGTAGTTATTCACGAAAATGGCATTTTCCGTAATGGCAGTTTTCTTCTGGACGGTGATCCGGATCACCACCAAAATCTAATCATCTGTAGGATACCCCATTTCTGACAATCTGAAAATTTCATGAAAATCCGTCCATAACTTTTTGAGTTATCTTGCTAAAAAACAAACAAACAGACAAACAAACAAACAGACAAACCAACGCCGATGATCACATAACCTCCTTGGCTGAGGTAATAAGTTTATAATAGAAATGTTGGCCGACTGAAAAGTATGTCCGTGTTCACACTCAATGCTTGGTCGGGTCTGCATTGTTGGGTCTGGTGTCTCTCATCTTCCTCTTGACAATACTCCATAGATTCTCTATGGGGTTTAGGTCAGGAGAGTTTGCTGGCCAATCAAACACAGTGATGCCATGGTCATTAAACCAGGTTATGATATTTTTGGCAGAGTGTGTGTGTGTGTGGGGGGGGGGCAAGTCCTGCTGGAAAATGAAATCAGCTTCTGCATAAAGCTTGTCAACAGAGGGAAGCATGAAGTGCTCTAAAATTTCCTGGTAGACGACTACGCTGACTTTGGTCTTGATAAAACACAGTGGACTAACACCAGCAGATGACATGGTTCCTCAAATCATCACTGACCGTGGAAACTTCACACTAAACCTCAAGCAACTTAGATTCTGACCCTCTCCACTCTTTCTCCAGACTCTGGGACTTTGATTTCCATACCGGGAGCTGTAGCGAAAACGACGTGGGTGCCGGGCTGGAGTTTAGGCGGCGTGCAAGAAATATAAGACAGAATAATAAAGAGCGATGGCAAGAACCAAGCAGACCGCCCGTAACATCTACTGGAGGAAGAAGCCCCCCAGGAGACAGCTAGCCACCAGGGCTGCTCGGAGAGGCGCTCTGGCCACCGGCAGAGTGAAGAGGCCTCGCCGTTACAGGCCCGTGGCTCTGAGAGAGATCCGTCATTACCAGAAATCCACGGAGCTGCTCATCCGTGAACTGCACGTCCAGCGCCTGGTGAGGGAGATCGCTCAGGACTTCAAGACCCACCTGCGCTTCCTGAGCTTCGCCGTCATGGCTCTGCAGGAGACCAGAGAGGCCCACCTGGTGGGTCTCTTCTTCGCCAAGAGGGTCACCATCATGCCCAAAGACTTCCAGCTGGCCCGCCGCATCCGCGGAGAGAGAACTTAGACTTTCTGCTGCACATTCACCAACCATAATGCTCCGCACTGTGTGTCTATATATATACATTTATAGTAATATGTACATATGTTTACTAGATGTTCTTGTTTTTTTTTTCTTGCTTTCTGATTATTGCTCTGAGTGTTGCTATCCCTGTGCTGTTGCAATCCTGGAATTTCCCCATTGTGGGACTAATAAAGGCTTATCTTATCTTATCTTATCTTATCTTAAATGAAATGCTAAATTTACTTTTATCTGAACAAAGGTCATCTGCTGGTGTTGGTCCATTGTGTTTTATCAAGACCAAAGTCAGCACAGTAGTCTACCAGGAAACTTTAGACCACTTCATGCTTCCCTCTGCTGACAAGCTTTAAGAAGAAGCTGATTTCATTTTCCAGCAGGACTTGGCACCATCCCCCCCCCCCCCCCCACACACACACACTGCCAAAAGTATCAAAACCTGGTTTAATGACCATGGCATCATTGTGTTTGATTGGCCAACAAATTCCCCTGACCTAAACCCCATAGAGAATCTATGGAGTATTGTCAAGAGGAAGATGAGAGACACCAGACCCAACAATGCAGACGAGTTGAAGGTCACTATCAAAGCAACCTGGACCTTCATAACACCTCAGCAGTGCCACAGGCTGATCACCTCCATGCCACGCCACATTGATACAGTAATTAATCCAAAAGGAGCCCCGACCAAGTATTGAGTGTGTACATGGACATACTTTTCAGTCGGCCAACATTTCAATTAAAAAATCTATTTTTTAAAATTAATTTAATGTAACATTCAAATTTTTTGAGAAACTGAATTTGGGGTTTTCATGGGCTGTAAGCCATAATCATCAAAATTAAAATAAGTAAACACTTGAAATATATCACTCTCTGTGCAATGACTCTATATAATATAAAAGTTTAATTTTTTTTAATTGAATTATCTAAATAAATCAACTTTTTGTTGATATTCTAATTTATTGAGATGCACCTGTACAGTAACTTATAGGTAGAGTATTTTTTTTTTTTTGACCTGGGGGTAGAAGTGCTTGTGAACTGGGAAAGTGCTTAGAAACTGGGCAGTGTAAATGCTTATGAGCTGATAACATGAACACATGATGTAGATATGGTCATTCTGTTTGGTTTTTATTCAAGAAAAGAATCTGTTCCACGGTGCGTGGGCTGAGTCAGTTTCTCTTCCTGGAGATGATTTCTCCTGCCTTAGAGAAAATCCTCTCACATGGAACTGACGATGCAAAAGTGCATAAAAACTGCAGTGCAAGTTTATACAGATGTATTACAGTCTTCCCTGTTGCCTAGAAGTGGAGTGGATCCTCCATCTGGTACTACATCAGTTCATTCATTCTTGGCAGAGACCAATTTTCACGTTGCAACCGTACAGCCCAGTCATCAAGTTATTTAAAGATTATTTTTTCACACTAATGGGGCCTTGTAAAGTGCTCATCTATATATATGAGAGAGAGAGAGAGAGCATGGGAGCGAGAAATAATATTTTTCAGATTGTGGGAATCCACTCAGTATGTTTCCACTCAGACGGAAGGACAAGGGGAATTGTCATGGGGGGTTTGTGTGTTGATGCGGGGGTTGATGTGTTGATGTGAACAGTGACAAAGAGAATGGGAATTGCAAAGGCTTTTATGTTAATGCAGCACCACAGGTCGTGGAGCGAGTTGTATGCTATAAAAGGAGAGGTGCCTGCAACCTGTGAGTTTTTTGATTCTTGTGATTCTGGTGAATGTGAGAGAGAGAGATTTATAAAGCCTGCTCTGCTCTGGACCGCTCTTCCTGATTATTCCTCTCGCCACACTGGTGACCCTTGATGCACAATGGAACTCGAGGCGAACACCCCGGAGACGACCCGGACAGGAAGTGCCAGCAACGCATGCGCCAATTCGGTCAAATTCCCAGACTTTTGGCTACATGACCTGAAGTCTTGGTTCCTCCACACCGAGGCCCAGTTTGCGCTCCAGGGGATAACGGCAGATGACACCAGATACTACTACGTGGTTGCAGCACTGGACGTACGCACAACTCAGCAGGTGGCGAGCCTGCTCTAAAGGCCCCCAGCCCACAACAAATACAAGGCTCTCAAAACCGCGCTGACCCGGCGCTATACGCTCTCAGACTGCGAGAGAGCGGAAAGGCTCCTGATGCGCTCCGAGTTGGGAGACAGGTTGGTGGTCAAGCTAATGGAGAAGATGTTGGTGTTGATGGGCACAGATGACGGGCATTTCCTCTTTGCCCATCTTTTCCTCTGGAACCTCCTGATGGCGGCCAGGGTGGTCCTTGCCAATTTGCCGCTGCTGGCTGCGTGCAACTACCGGGCACTAGCGCAAGAGGCAGATCGGATTATCCTCACCACCAGAGCCCTCGCAGTGAATGCAGCGAGACAGCCAGCGGCGGCGAGGAGCCAGCGATGGTGGCTGCAGTGCAGGCCAAGAAGCACCGAAGAGACACATTCTGCTTCTACCACCGCCATTTTGGAGAGGACGCACGCAGATGTGTGCAACTGTGCCAATTCAAGCCCTCGGGAAATGCCACGGCCGGCAGTCGGTAGCAGCTGCAACCGCCGGTGAAGCAAGCAAGCTGCTCTATGTGACAGACTCACACTCGGGGAGACGGTTCCTCGTGGACTCCGGCTCCCAAAAGAGCCTCATCCTGCCGTCCTACGCAGACCGGCTGGCAGGAACTAGCAGCCCCGAACTGACAGCCGCAAACGGCTTAGACATTAAGACTTTTGGTGAGAGGACACTGACTGCACGGCCATACATACCAATAGACATTCGTCATAGCGGCATGCAGCTTCCCCATTTTGGGCGCTGATTTTTTGTGTGCACACGGTCTACTAGTCGATGTGGCTAACAGACGCCTGATTAGCGCAATGTCTTTTGAGTCTCTCCCCTGTACAGATAGAGGAGCCGGGTCCACAACGCTAGCCAACGTCACAGGTCCCTACGTTTTCGGCGACTGTCACTAAACATTGGGTGGAGCATTTCATTACCACCACGGGGCCTCCCGTTTTCGCACGACCTCGGCGTCTGGACGCAGCTAAACTGGCCATAGCGCGCGAGGAGTTTGCCAACTTGGAAAAGTTGGGCATCATCAGACGCTCAAACAGCCCATGGGCATCCCCACTACATATGGTTCCTACAGCCGAGGGATCATGGCAACCGTGCGGAGATTTCCGCAGATTAAACAATGCCACAGCACACAACCGCTACCCGATCCCCCATATTCAGGATTTTTCCGTTCACCTCACCGGGGCATGCATTTTTTCCCAGATAGATCTGGGCCGCGGTTACCACCAGGTCCCAGTGCGCGCTGAGGACATACCTAAGACGGCAGTAATAACCCCATTTGGTCTTTTTGAGTTTTTACGCATGCCTTTCAGGTTAAAAGGCACGGTGCAGACATTCCAACGCATGATGGATGTGGTGTTGCACGATCTGCTGTTTGTGTTCGTCTACCTAGACGACATCCTGGTGGCCAGCGCGTCCGAGGACGAACACGTAGCCCACCTCAGGACAGTTTTCCAGAGGTTGGAGGAGCACAGATTAATAATCAACCCGGCGAAGTACCAGTTCGGGGTGACGGGAATCGATTTTTGGGGCCACCCCATCTCACCGGAGGGCGCGATATCCTTACCAGACAAAGTGCGCGCAGTGGCGGATTTTCCCCGGCCTCAGACGGTCAAGGCGGTGCAGGAGTTTTTGGGGATGGTTAACTTTTACAGCTGTTTCCTCCCCTGTGCAGCCCAGCTCATGCAGCCGTTGTACGCTGCGCTTAAGAAACAGAAACTGGCGGACAGAGTCAACTGGGCTCCTGAGCGAGAGCAGGCGTTTTCCGAGGTTAAAACAGCTACTGGCGAACACCACACTGCTGGTGCACCTGGACCCGGCAGCTCGGATAGCGTTCACTTCCAACGCATCGGACGTGGCCATAGGGGCCGTTGTGGAGCAGTGCGTCACCGGTTCTTGGCAGCCGCTTGCTTTTGTTAGCAGGTCTTTGCGCGACAGTGAGCATAAATACAGCGCGTTCGACAAGGAGTTGCTGGCTCTCCAACTGGCCATACGCCACTTCCAGTTCTGGCTGGAAGGGCGCACCTTTACTGCATTTGTGGACCACAAGCCGCTAACGTACGTGATGGCCAAGGTTTCAGAACCATGGTCGAGCCGGCAGCAGAGACAGCTGGCCACGATCTTGGAGTTTACGACCAACATTCAGCATGAGGCCGGTAAATTCAACGTGGTGGCGGACTGCCTCTCGCGTGCATTAGTGGCCCCAGTCTACATGGGGATAGATTACACGCCCATGGCCACTGAGCAGACTGGCGATGCGGACGTTTGCGCGCTTCAGTCTCGACCGACAGGGTTAAGGCTGGAGAGCAGAGTACTGCAAGACGGGGGGTCCCCCCAATCTGTGACGTCTCTATGGGCACCCTGCACCTGGAGGTGCCGCCGCGTTTTTGAGTTGGTTCACTCCCTGGTGCACCCAGGAGTGTGCGCGTCAGTCAAAATGGTGGGAGCAAAGTTCGTCTGGCCGAGCCTGCGCAAACAGGTGAAAGAGTGGGCTGCAGCCTGCGTAGCGTGCCAACGAGCCAAAGTGCACAGGCACACAAAGGCCCCCTTGGAGCCGTTCCATATCCCGGCTAAGAGGTTTGACCACATTCACGTGGACCTCGTGGGCCCCCTCCCGCCATCGCAGAGGCTCACACACCTCCTGACAGTGGTGGACCGCACCACGCGCTGGCCCGGAGCAGTCCTGATAGCTTGCACCCCGTCTGCAGAAGTTCACGTGCTTTTTTGACGACATGGGTGGCACATTTCAGCGCCCCTTCGGATATTACGTCCGATCGGGGCCCACAGTTTGTTTCCGACCTCTGGTCCACGATGGCCCGGAGCCTGGGCGTCACAATTCATCGCACAACCGCGTACAACCCCCAGGCCAACGGGTTATGCGAGCGTTTCCATAGGTCGCTTAAAGCAGCGATCAGGGCTTAGCTTACGGATGCAAATTGGGTGGACCGGTTGCCGTGGGTTCTAATAGGGTTGCGTTCAACACCGAAGGAGGATTTGGCAGCCTCCCTAGCAGAGCTGGTTTTTTCCCAGCTGCTGCGGCTCCCAGGGGAATTTTTGCCAGACAGCCCCGCGCCGAACACCAATCCATCCCGCTTTCACTGCATAGCGCAGAGGCAGGGATGGTACCCGGTCCGGTCCATCACTGTTTTCCACGCACTTTTGTGCCAAAGACCTTGAAGGACCCGGTGTTCGTATTTGTCAGGCACAATGCCCAGCAGACCCCCTTGCGCCTGCCCTATGATGACCCGTTTAGAGTGCTGGAATCCGGGGAGAAACATTTTGTGTTAGACTTGGGGGGATGCAGGGAAACAGTCTGTATAGACAGGCTTAAGCCCGCTTTTGTTTCAGCAGACGAGCAGGTGGTATTGGCCCGAGCTCCTCGGCGCGGATGACCCCCACTGAGAACTCCCCAGGTACATGACTCGTCAGATCAGTCACAATGGCATGCTAAAGATGCTTCCCCCCCCCCCTCCCAATGTCCCCCCACAGACGGACACACCCCCAAGAGCGCCCCACCGGTACAGCAGCGCCTCGGAGCCGCAGACACCCCGTTACAGCCGCTGTGGACGTAGGCCGAAGCCCAAAGGACATGAGGGTTAAGGCTCAGTCTGAGTTTCTCGGGGGCGGGGGGCAGTGTGGGAATCCACTCAGTATGTTTCTACTCAGACGGAAGGACAAGGGGAATTGTCATGGGGGGTTTGTGTGTTGATGCGGGGGTTGGTGTGTTGATGCAAACAGTGACAAAGAGAATGGAAATTGCAAAGGCTTTTATGTTAATGCTGTACCACAGGTCGCAGAGCGAGCTGTATGCTATAAAAGGAGAGGTGCCTGCAACCTGTGAGTTTTTTGACTCTTGTGATTCTGGTGAATGTGTGAGAGAGAGATTAATAAAGTGAAAGGGTTAATGGAAAGTCAGAGTGCCAAAATAATAATTCAGTAGGTAATTTCCCTTAATGCTCTACACATATTCTATACATATCCTGTTTGCATTCTTATGAACAAATATGTTGTGTTAAAGTGGGATTAGGCAGAGCTATAGAGCTCTCTCTCTCTCTTTTTATAGTCAGGTCTATCACATTAGATACACACCCGGATCCAACATTCAAGTACACTGTTGATTGCACATTCTAGAACAGCGGCATGATCAGTGGATGGCCTGTTCACGTCAGAGTTAAATTGGCCAATCACACAGTCATGTACAAGCCCATCCTATTGAACGGGGGTTGACCCAACCAACCCGAGAAGATTAATGTACAGTTACGGCGGATGATAAAATAAAGGCAGCGAAGTGAGGTTTTAAGCAGGTTTATTAAATCATACCGCCATCCACACAGTATGTTGCACCCGGAAGTCGTGATTAGTCTGATGACGTTTCCAAGGGGACTGCATCAAACTGATCCAGAGCTGCTTGCTTTACATGTGACCTCTAAATAAATGTTCCATCTTTAAATTGAAGAAATCTCTGGCTTGTTCTTGGATCTTTCAATCAAAGAATCGGGTATTTTTCTAACAAAAGCCTGCTCTGCTCTGGACCGCTCTGCCTGATACAAAACAAAAAACAAACAACAACAGAAAGCTATCAAACCTACCTAATTGACCAAAATCAATTCAAAATATTGCCACATGGCAGAATGCCCTCTCTTCCTCGCTGACTCCATGTCTCTCACACAAAATCTCCAAAACACACCACAAATCCTGCCAGTACTT
This sequence comes from Pholidichthys leucotaenia, assembly GCA_020510985.1. Lineage (NCBI taxonomy): Eukaryota > Metazoa > Chordata > Actinopteri > Cichliformes > Pholidichthyidae > Pholidichthys > Pholidichthys leucotaenia. The sequence continues at coordinate 282,015,184 of CM035841.1, forward strand.
CACTTCTTTAAAACCATTGAGTCAATGATCATGTGACTCTGGCCAAACAAATCAAGCCTCAGAAGCAGTGTTTCTGAACAACTGTGCTGTTTTTTGACACATGCTCCAGAGCTTCAGATTCGTCCAGACCATCATTACGAGGAGCTAGTGCCTCTAAAGGATCATCATCTGTTGTCTGGACATGTTTTGGATTCAGGGCAAGTGATGCTGATTAAAAAGAAATTATATGCAAAGAGTGCCATACAGCTGTGTCTGCACCACTGGGCAACACAACTAACGTATTCAACCACCTGAAAAAAACAGCAAAAACACAAGTATAATAAATGCATGAAGGCTAAAGCGAATGTCACTTCACTAAATCACAGTCTGTTTTCGGTGCCGACCCAGGCAATCATAGCATCAACCCTGCACAGAGCTTCACCGTATCCATCCACCTCTCAAAGACACGCTAAAGTAACTGATGCAATAGTGTTTTATTTGGCCAAAGCCATGTGTCAACTAAATACTGTATGAGCAACGAAGGCTTCAGAAACATGGTCAAAACACTGGACAAGAGATATGTGATCCCCACGTGATTTTCCAAAGGTGCATCACCTGCGCTGTATGAACAATACAGATGGATATCACAACTGTTGAGTACTTTGCAACTATGACTGAACTATGGTCAAGCAGAATAATGGAGCCATACCTGTCCCTGACAATTCACTACAATGATGGAGATTTTAAAATGAAGAGTCGATGCTTGCAGACATCATTTTTCCCACAAGACTACACAGGAGAAGCTATAGCCCAAGGACTGAGGGAAGCACAATCATCTTGGAACCTGAAGGAGGAGGGACTAGTCTGCATAACAACAGACAGTGGATCTAACGTTGTCAAGGCAGCTTCTCTAAATGCATGGACAAGGCACCAGTGCTTTGGCCACAGGCTTCATTAAGCAATTTGTAAATAGGATGAATTAAAAAAAATAATTTTATGTAATCTATGTTTTTCCTAAAGTTAATGAATAATCATGATTAATAATCGGGATTTCAATATTGATCAAAATCATCACAATCATCATTATGGCCATAATCATGCAGCTCTACAAATGGGCATAGTGTCACAAGTCTGGTACCCATACAGGCATACTTCACATACAGTATGAAAGTGACAGCTGTGACAATTCCAGCTGCAGCAAATCAGTCCTTCTGTTATTAATATACAGTGGTGTGAAAAAGTATTTGCCCCCTTCCTGATTTCTCATTTTTTTGTATGTTTGTCACACTTAAATGTTTCAGATCGTCAAACAAATTTAAATATTAGACAAAGATAACACAAATAAACACAAAATGCAGTTTTTAAATGAAGGTGTTTATTATTGAGGGAAAAAATCCAAAACTACATGGCCCTGTGTGAAAAAGTGATTGCCCCCTAAACCTAATAACTGGTTGGGCCACCCTTAGCAGCAACAACTGCAATCAAGTGTTTACGATAACTGTCAAGGAGTCTTTTACAGTGCTGTGGAGGAATTTTGGCCCACTCATCTTTGCAGAATTGTTGTAATTCAGCCACATTGGAGGGTTTTCAAGCATGAAGCGCCTTTTTAAGGTCATGCCACAGCATCTCAATTGATTCAGGTCAGGACTTTGACTAGGCCACTCAAACTCTCATTTCATTTTTCTTAAGTCATTCAGAGGTGGACTTGCTGGTGTGTTTTGGATCTTTGCCCTTCTGCAGAACCAAGTCGCTTCAGCTTGAGATCATGAACAGATGGCCGGACATTCTCCTTCAGGATTTTTGGTTGACAGCAGAATTCATGGTTCCATTTACCACAGGCAAGTCTTCCAGGTCATGAAGCAGCAAATCTGCCCCAGACCATCACACTAACCACCACCACCAATATTGTACAAATTTTACTGTTGGTATGATGTTTCTTTTCTGAAATGCTGTGTTACTTTTACATCAGATGTAATGGACACACACCTTCCAAAAAGTTCAACTTTTTGTCTCGTCAGTCCACAGAATATTTTCCTAAAAGTCTTGGGATCATCAAGATGTTTTCTGGCAGAACTGAGACGAGCTTTTATGTTCTTTTTGCTCAACAGTGGTTTTCAGCTTGAACTCTGCCATGCAGGCCATTTTTGCCCAGTCTCTTTCTTATGGTTGAGTCCTGAACACTGCGCTTATGTGAGGCAAGTGAGGCCCCTGCAGTTCTTTGGATGTGTGGGGTTTTTGTGACCTCTTGGATGAGTCGTTGCTGCTTCTCTTGGGAATTTTGGTAGGCTGCCACTCCTGGGAAGGTTCACCACTGTTTCCATGTTTTCACCATTTGTGGATAATGGCTCTCACTGTAGTTCACTGGAATCCCAAAGCTTTACAAATGGCTTTATAACCTTTTCCAGACTGATAGATCTCAATTACTTTGTTTCTAATTTGTTCCTGAATTTCTTTGGATCACAGCATGATGTCTAGCATTTGGGGATCTTTTGGTCTGCTTCACTTTGTCACGCAGGTTCTATTTAAGTGATTTCTTGATTGAGAGCACGTGTGGCAGTAATCAGGCCTGGGTGTGGCTAGAGAAATTGATCTCAGCTTTCCAAAGATGTGATAAACCACAGTTAATTTATGTTTTAAGGGGAAGGTGGGGGGGGGTCACTTTTTCACACAGGGCCATGTAGGTTTGGATTTTTTTTTTATTCTTAACATAAACACCTTCATTTAAAACTGCATTTTTGTGTTTTACTTGTGTTATCTTTGTTTAATATTTAAATTTGTTTGATGATCTGAAACATTTAAGTGAGACAAACATACAAAAAAAAATGAGAAATCAGGAAGGAGGCAAACACGTTTTCACACCACTGTATATGATTATGGCTTCAAAATGCTTTTAATAACCAAATGTTGCTAATCCTAAAAGGAATATATTAGAATGGGTCTCAAATATTGGTAAAAATGCCCTGTTTGTTGACGTTGATGTCCCATTTGGTCTCTTCGGTATGACTTATTGCCGTATTTGGGCAGGTTTTTTGTCCAGTTTGTTTACTACAGCAATGCCCATTTGTCCTTAAATATTAAAATAAAAATGATTTAATTCACCCCCCATGGATTGCCACCTTATCGTGATGGAGGGGTTGAGTGCCCAAATGATTCCAGGAGCTAGTTGTCGGGGGCAACTTGCCCCATGTAGGGTCTCCCAAGGCAATCTGGTCCTGGGTGAAGGGCCAGACCAAGAGCAGTCCCAGTGGATCTCCATGAAAAGTATTCCATCAAAGACCCAGTGTACAGAAAGGAGGCACACGGGGTCCGCCCCCCAGTGGATTCATCACCTGTGTGACAGAGATCATCCTGCGCAGTTCGCCCCACACGGACACGAACCCGCGACCTCTCAGTCAACTAACCACAGTTCGAGCATGGGAGACACAGCACGATCGCGCTGAGCTAAGGTCCGACCGGTAGCTCAGCGCTACCATCTGGGGCTCACAGCACCACTTTGTAACTGAGGTCATCAGCGCAGTTCGCCCTACACAGGACACGAACCCGAGACCTCACAGTAAACTAGTCAGAGACACTCACAGCACGAACGTGGCTGAGCTAAAGGTCCGACCGATACGTCAGCGCTACCGATACTGTTATGAGGCTTTGGGAGGGAGGTTTAACTAACGTTCTACGCCGAAAAGTGCTCCGGGGGAAGCTGTCTGCCCCCGCTGGAACGGCTCCAGTGGGCTATCTATGTGACACAGGTAATTGGAAAATGCTGTGTCTCTCTAATCTCTCTATCGAAGATATTGAAGATTTGTTTATCTTCGTAATCTTGGTGATTGGGATAATTCTGATTGGGACGGGAATTGTCTTGGTTTACCGTAAATTGCTGAAGATGGATTCAACCTATCAAAATGCTGGCCAGGCGAGGTGCATCCAACAAATTGAGAAACTGGAGAAGACCCTGATAGCGACTACTGGAGAACTGTCTCATAAGGTGGATTACATCATGGGTTCGCTCAGGTCTTTCCACGACGAATTCAAAGCTGCGCAATGAAGGATTAATGTATTGAATCTACAGAAGAAATACAAGTCTCCTCTGTGATCAGTCCTATTTGGCATTATTATTCCCCATGAAAATTCCTCCTGGCTGTCTGCAGACTGTGTTTTTTCAAAATCATGAGCACAAGGCCTTGGACAGCCAGCTGCAGCGCCAGATAAGACTGGGCGCCAGACAGACAAAAACATCTTCTGCCAAGGGTCCTTGGGTCTCTCTTATTATCATCAACACTGCTCAACACCGCACACACATTGATTCATGAACTGATTAAGATATACTGTACACTGCTCTCTTGTGTCTTGTGAAATTCTGAGTTGTTGCTCTGTGCTATTGAGAGATTTTTTTTCATTGTAATCATAATCTGCTTAAAAATAAGCTGTATTTTGATAACGAAGTTTTTTTTCTCCTCCCCCCCTTGTGTCGTTCCCTCCCTTCCCCTCCCTTTCTTATCTATCTCTGTTTGATGAGGCGCCTATTATGGCTGCCGTGTCGTTGTGTCGCGCGTATGCGCACCAATGTCAAGTCAAGTTCCTCGTGTGTTTTTTACATGCTTGGCAATAAAGTTTATTCTGATTCTGATTCTGAACAGTACTAGTTGGCATCCGTTACACTCTCCCCCTTAAACCTCACTCCCATGCCGGGTTCACGGCACCATTGTGACAGAGATCATCCTGCGCAGTTCGCCCCACACGGGACACGAACCCGCGACCTCTCAGTCAACTAACACAGTTCGAGCATGGGAGACACAGCACGATCGCGCTGAGCTAAAGGTCCGACCGGTAGCTCAGCGCTACCATCTGGGGCTCACAGCACCACTTTGTAACTGAGGTCATCAGCGCAGTTCGCCCTACATAGGACACGAACCCGCAACCTCACAGTTAACTAGTCAGAGACACACACAGCACGATCGTGCTGAGCTAAAGGTCCGACCGATAGCTCAGCGCTACCGATACTGTATGAGGCTTTGGGAGGGAGGTTTACTAACGTTCTACGCCGAACAGTACTAGTTGGCATCCGTTACACCTGCAAGAGGGATCATGGTGCTATGTGAATGGGCGGAAGTCTAGGCTACTCTGCCTGGACTGAAGCCCCTGTAACCCGGATCCCCGGATAATCAGGAGAAGATGGATGGATAATTTAATTCATTATTTGGACATTTGGTGTCCCATTTGGTCACTTTCACTGTTTAGTTGAAACCAAAAAAAAAAGCGCTCTGTGGATACTGTGAATGGGGATAAATTTAAGCATTCATCTTTCCAGCTTTTCATCTAATATGATCTTAGGTGCACTTACCAGATATGAAATGTTGACTACGAATTCTTGAATGCTCACTGGGCAGCCAGTTCTCATGTTTGACAGCAGGATAATCCATATCTTTCTCCTTTCAATTTACTTTGGAAAGTGATAAAATAAAATTCCCTTGGTACTAGAACGATTAGAGCAAACCACAGCAACACAACAAGACATGATGACAGGGCCGGACCAAGCCTTCATGGGGCCCTAAGCGAAATTTGAATTTGGGGCCCTTCTTCGGTAAAGTAAGTTACATGATGCTTCTGAGGGAATTTTGCACTGTTGTGGCAGTGTTGCTTGTATCATCTCAATGTCTGTCTGGTGTGTTTCACTCTGATATTTGATGCAGTTTTACAAGGTACCAACATCAGAAGAGTAGTCTGGTGCTGCTACTTAAAACACTGCACTAGCATTGCTAATGACAGCTGCGAAGCTGACTGGAGACATCACAAATAAACTGAATGAATGAATGAATGAATGAATTTATTTCGGATAGTACATTACAGGTTAAAAGAAACTGTATAATATAACAACAAGGTCAAATTAGACAAAGACTCCTTCTACTATACAATTCCACGTGAGTTATCCGAAATGGGTGATGGCTGAAGCCGCAGCTTATATTGCCCACCCATATTCCATCCAAGAATTCAAAGGAGAAAAAAGAGAAAACAAGACAAGAGCGATTACAATTTAAAACAAGGCTAAGACAAAATATGACTGAGAGAAAAAGAAAACTGAGCTAGTCTAAGTTAAGCGGTTACTATTCAAAAACAAATCTAAGACATAGTGTCACAGAGAAAAAAGAAAAACTAAGCTATAACACAACACAGGCTGGAAATGTCAATCCTTATGTGAGTTTACATGTCGTCTTGTAAATATGTTTGGAGTATTTCTTCCTTTAGTTTTTGTTTAAATTGTCCAAGCTTTGTACATGATTTTAATTCAGGTCCAAAATCGTTCCATAATCTGACACCTTGCACTGAAATACAGTGTTGCTTGGTAGTTGTTCTCACTGTAGGCTTTTGAAATATACATGTTCCTCTGAAGTGATATCGTTTCTCCCTTGTTTGGAACAACTTTTGGATATTTGCGGGCAGTGATAGATTCTTCACTTTGAACATTATTATTGCGGTTTTAAAGTCGATCAGATCTTTCAACTTGAGAGATTTTTGTTTAAGAAAAAGTGGGTTTGTTGGTTCCCTGTAAGCTGCTTTGTTGATTATTCTAATAGCTCTCTTTTGAAGCATAAAGAGTGGATATATGTTTGTTTTATATGTATTTCCCCATACTTCATTACAATATGTCATGTATGGGAGTATTAATGAATGATACAAGGTGTATAGTGTGGGTTGATTCAGCAAATTTTTCACTCTGTGTAATATTGCAATTGATTTGGATACTTTACCTTTTATATAATTAATATGTGGCTTCCAACACAGTTTGTTATCAATTATTACTCCAAGGAATTTAGTTTCGGATACCCTTTCAATCTCTACACCATTTACACTGAGTTTGGGTACTGGGTAGTTGTGATGGTTGTTAAAGACTATAAATTTTGTCTTGCTTAAATTGAGCGTTAATTTGTTTGAATCAAACCACAGTTTCAGCTTTCCTAATTCCTTTCCGAGTGTATCCAGAAGTTGTTCCAAGTTGTTTCCACTGCATAGCAGGTTAGTGTCATCAGCAAACAATATTAAGTCCATTTTTTCTGAAACTTTACATATATCATTTATATACATATTGAATAATAATGGTCCCAAAACTGAACCCTGTGGGACTCCACAGGTGACCTTCAGTAGCTCTGAGTTTTTGTTGTTAACACATACAAACTGATATCTATTCTTTAAGTAACTTCTTAACCAGGACAGTGCTACCCCTCTGATACCACAATTTTGTAGTTTCTTTAATAATAGATTGTGATCTACTGTATCAAATGCTTTTTTAAGATCCAGGAATACTCCAACTGAATACTCTTTATTTTCAATGGCTGTTGATATTTTTTCTGTAAATTCCATTAAGGCATATGCTGTTGTCCTTTTGTGTCTGAACCCATATTGCTGCTCACACAATAAATCATTCTTCAGTATGAAGTTGTCAATTCTCTCATAGAATATTTTTTCAAGTATCTTGGAAAATTGCGGGTAATAGTGAAATTGGTCTGTAGTTGGAGAGTTCCCCTCTGTCGCCTGTCTTGTAAATTGGAATTACTTTAGCTATTTTCATTGCATTGGGAAATATACCTGATTGGAGAGACAGGTTACAGATATACGTCAGTGGTTTCACTATGCATTCGATAACAGTTTTGACTAGTAGCATATCAATACCATCGCAGTCAGAAGATGTTTTACTTTTGAACGATTTAACAATTTCAATGACCTCTCTTTCGTCTGTGTTCTTTATGAAGATGGTGTCTTTTACAGCAGTGTTATTGCATATTGAATCACCTGTTGGCACCGTAGTGGGTATTTCTCGGGCCAGTTTAGGTCCAATGTTAACAAAAAAATTATTAAATTCATCTGCAGGTGAAGCTATATTCACATTCGGAGTCGATTTATTATTTTTTGGAGTGTTAGTTGGGTAGCTGGTATTTCTGCTTTTATTTCCAAGGATACTGTTGATTATTGTCCATGTATTTTTAATATTGTCTTTGTTTTTTTCCAGTTCTTTACTGTAATAGTCTCTTTTACTACATCTTATTATATATGTTAACTTATTTTTGTATGTTTTATACCGCTGCTCTGCTTCTTTTGTCCTTTTCTTTATGAAAGCTTTATATAATAAATTTTTCTTTTTACACGCCTTTTGTAGTCCTTTGGTTAGCCATGGTTTGTCAGTAAATTTGTGTTTAAGCTTTTTTTTAACTAATGGGCAGTTTTTTTCATAAAGAGTGGTTACAATGTTTGTAAATGTGTCATAGGCTTCATTTACATCTGATACATAGACTTCTGTCCAGTCTTGCTTCAGCAAGTCCTCTTTAAAAGAACTGATTGCGTTTGGTGATTTGTGTCTGAACGATTTTGAGATTTTTTCTGGGTTGGGCCCCGTGTGGCCATGGATAAGTGCAAAGATTGGCAAGTGGTCGCTTATATCATTTATCAATAATCCACTTTCTATTTTCTTGTCGAGAACATTGACAAACAGGTTGTCAATAAGTGTAGCAGAGTGAGCTGTGATTCTACTGGGATGTGTTATTGTGGGATATAGACTCATGCTGTACATAGAGTTCATGAACTCTGTAACTACATTTTGTTGATGTGGATTAAGTAGGTCAATATTGAAATCTCCACAAATTGCTACCATTTTCTTACTAGTAATATTATTGTACAGCTCGACTAATTTATCTCTGAATGTCTCAATGCAAGTTCCCGGCGTTCTGTATATGCAGCTTATGATTAGATTTTTTGTTTTGTCTAGGTCAATCTCAACAGTAACACATTCCAGAATCCCTGGTAGTGCTAAGGACATTTCATTTACAAGCTTACATCTATATAGGTCATCAATATACAGTGCAACACCACCACCCTTTTTTTGAGATCTGTTAATGTTAAACATCTGATATCCCTCTATTGCCATCAGGGGAGCCTGGTCTGCATTAAGCCAGGTTTCAGAGACTGCTATAGCTGTGAATTTTCTGTTTAGCTGTTTTAAATAGTCCTGAATCTGTGAGAAGTTTTTGTTAAGACTTCTGCTATTGAAGTGTATTATTGACAGTTTACCATCTAATTGCACTTGACTTTTGAATTGCTTTTCAGTGTAATATTCACAGTGGTTATGAATATTATTGAAAAAGTGGTTATCAGGATCAATATCATTCTCCATCTCTTGTGGTTTATGTTCAGCATAGTGGCATATTTTTAGAGTTTGAGTTTCCTCACTCTGTGTTTCATAGTCAGTGTTCATCTGTATTTATCTAAGTCAGTAGCATCTCTGATCATTATACTTTTTGCTTGCTCAGGTGTTCCATTTAGTTTAATCCAAATTCTACAATTTCTTGTCCAGATTGACTGTATCTTATTATGTTTCTTTAGCATCCGTGCCTGCCGTGCTAATTCAGCGTTTTTTTTTGTCAGGTGTTCATTTAGGTAAACTTGAGTTTCCTTTAGTTTTTTGGCCTGCCTCAGTATGTCATTTTTCACCCTCCTGTTCACAAAGCGCATCACAATTGATTTCTTTGTTTTGTTATCTTTCTTCGGTAAAGCATAACAGGCTGAGATCGCATTGGCTTCTACCTTAATGTCTTTATCATTAAGGAACTGAAGCACTTGGTTTTCTAAGGACATTGATTCACTTATGGAAGCATGTTCACCACTCAGTCCTGTAGCGGCATGGGCGTACGACTGATATCTGATGTCTAGTCCACTTATAACTATGTCATCAATGCGAGAACCTTGTTCAAGATCCTCAACGCGTTGCTCCAAAAGACGCCCGTGTTGCTCCAGGTCCATAATTTTTTTGTCTTTTTCTTTTATTATTGAATGTAGGGCTTGTACCTCCTGTATTAGGTCTAATATTTTGTCCTGCTGGCTAGTCACTTTGGCCAGTTCATCTAACACAAAGTTCAGAGTTTTTTTAATTTCTTCCATTTCCTCTTTTTTGGGTGGCATTTTACTGACCTGTGGATAGAAATAAGCAGAGAATCCGGCTAGGCCTCAACTAGCTCGGTCACTACTGGACCCGCCGCTCCTGCGCAGCTTCTCCGCCGAGTGACGCTGCTCAGCTCCGCAGATCACCGCCGTCTATCGCCTGCCTCCGTCTACCTGGCCAGTTGTGTCGTGCACCGCCGGAATCCACCGATCACAGCCACTCGTCGCCGTCTAGCTAGGCGGCTCCTCCGCTGGGCCCCGTCTAGGCCCCGTCACCGACCGCCGTCAGTCTGGTCGTTCCTCGGCTGGGCCTCGCAATTGAGCACCGGTTCAGACCACTGTCCTGCTGGATCCAGGTGGCCCCCGTCTCTCACCAACGCCGCGCCCGAGCTCCCAATCGCCGCCTCGGTTGGTTCGTCCTCCTTTTAAATCCTTCTCTCCTCGGCTCCAGATGGCCAGATGTAAAGAATACCTTCTCACTGCTGCAGTTACTCTGGGTTAGCATCTGGGTTAGCATCAGAGGCGAGCCTTTAGAGGTCGGAAACGGGGCGAAACGGAGCCAGATCTACCAGAACCTTCACCAGGTCAGCACTGGGTCGTAAGGGTATTCCCCACGTTTGTTGGTAGCCAACAGAAGTCCTTATTTTGATGGTTTTGCTTAAAATTCTCGGCTCATATCAAGCATTACAAGTGCAGCACCGGAAGTACCGCTGGAACTCACAATGAAGCCCGAACTGTGTGTGCTGGTCTAATTAAAGCAGAAAATTTAATACTGGAATATCATTAAAACCATGTATTTGTTAATGTTCAATATCATTGTTACCAGCAGTTTATTCACTACAGCACAATAAATTATAGATACCTTGCAAATGGTTTAGGGGTTTAAGGTTTAATGGGAATAATTAAGTTAGGCTTGTTTGTTTCCGATATTTTCATTCCATAGTTAATCCAGTCTCTTAGAAGCATGTCTCTAAGTTGTGGTGACACCTAAAGTTACGTTACATTATCAAACATGCCTTTACCCTCCTCTTTTCTCTGACCCTCTGCTCTCTTCTTCCTTTTTTCAGCCCCTGATGGGTACATAGTATTTGGGATATAATGTATGCTGTTCCTCACAGTGGTGTGCCATGAGAACTAGTGAATGTCATGGCTGTCACCAGCTATTCTCTGACTGAGAAAAAAAATCACTTATTTTTCAAATAATGCACTTTTGTATAAATCTTTTGCTTGGCTGCAATTTTATCATTCCACATTTGGGAAGTTAAAATAAAAAAGTAAAATCAAATAATTAAATGCTCTAGGGGGCCCCTGGTGGTCACAGGGCCCTAAACAGTGGCTTAGTTTGCTTATGCCTTGGGCCGGCCTTGCATGATGATAACATCAACTGTTGCTAACAATCACAAATTGGTGCAATTTAGCATTTTTTTTAATCACACATGTGGCTGCTAACATGGTATCCAATATGGCCATGACGACAGCTTGACCTTTGACCAGGGGGTGTTGCTTCACATGGTCCATTAGTCTACTCTGTGTTACTGTTGTGCAGCTGTCCAAGGTTTAGATGCTGTGATATCTGAGTTTTAGATAACTTTTATTCTCCCCCCCCCCCGCACACACAGAGCAAAAAAAGTTGAAAACACCTTTAACTTCTTAGCTACTTTTCACAGAGAATATCCTTGTTTCAGTAATTATAGTTTGAAGTGTTTCTATTTTAGATAGATAGATAGATAGATAGATAGATAGATAGATAGATAGATAGATAGATAGATAGATAGATAGATAGCCTTTATTGTCATTATACAAACAAATGTACAATGACATTTAAGCATCTCCTTCAGTGCAACATATGTAAAAGAGAAAAATAAAAAGCATAAAAACAATAAATTCCGGCAATAAATAATGTATAATGTGCACAATGTAAGGAATCTAAGATAAAACAAGTCATATATACAATATAAAAATAAAAATATTAAAAAGACTGCACAGCATTCTGGAACGTACATGTCAATTACACAGTGATGTGTTTAGAGGTATACTGAGAGGGTCAGGGAGGGTTGGACTGAGAATTCAGAGCCATGATGGCTTTTGGAAAAAAACTGTTCTTAAGTCTATTTGTCCTGGCTCTGATGCACCTGTAGCGCCCCCCTGAGGGCAGCAGGTCAAACAGGTCAGCTCCAGGGTGGTAGATGTCCTTGATGATGTATTGTGCTCTCCTAAGGCAGTGGGTGGTGTAAATGTCTGTCAGGGAGGGGAGAGGGCGGCCGATGATCTTCTGTGCTGCCTTTACTACCCTCTGCAACCTCTCCCTGTCTACCATTGTGCAATTCCCATACCACACTGTAATGCAGTATGTGAGCAGACTCTCAATGGATGAGCGATAGAAGGTCAGCAGCAGGGTGGAGTTGAGGTCGTACTTCCTGAGGACTCTCAGGAAGTGTAGCCACTGATGAGCCTTCTTAATAATCGCCGAGATGTTGTCTGTCCAGGAGATGTCAGAGGAGATAAGGATGCTGAGGTACCGGAATGTGTGGACCTATTGGAAGCTGTTTAGGTTTTTGACCATCCATCCATCCATCCATCCATCTTCTACCGCTTTTCCGGAGGTCCGGGTCGCGGAGGCAGCAGTTCAAGCAGAGAAGCCCAGACTTCCCTCTCCCCAGCCACCTGCTCCAGCTCTTCAGAGGGGATACCAAGGCGTTCCCAGACCAGCTGGGAGACATAGTCTCTCCACCGAGTCCTGGGTCTGCCCCGGGGTCTCCTCCCAGTGGGACGTGCCTGAAACACCTCAAGTGGGAGGCGTCCAGGAGGCATCCTAATCAGATGCCCATACCACCTCAACTGACTCCTTTCAATGTGGAGGAGCAGCGGTTCTACTCTGAGCCTCTCCCGGATGACTGAGCTCCTCACCCTATCTCTGAGGGTGAGTCCAGCAATCCTACGGAGAAAGCTCATTTCAGCCGCTTGTATCCGCGATCTCGTTCTTTCGGTCATTACCCAAAGCTCGTGACCATAGGTGAGAGTAGGAACGTAGATTGACTGGTAAATCGACAGCTTTGCCTTAGAACTAAGCTCCCTCTTCACCACAACAGACCGGTACAACGTCCGCATCACTGCAGATGCTGCTCCAATCCGTCTGTCGATCTCTCGCTCCATTTTCCCCTCACTCGTGAACAAGACCCCAAGATACTTAAACTCCTCCACTTGGGGCAGGAGCTTGTCCCCAACCCGGAGAGGACAATCCACCTTTTTCCGGCTGAGGACCATGGACTCGGACTTGGAGGTGCTGATTCTCATCCCAGCCGCTTCACACTCAGCGGCAAACCGTCCCAGCAAGAGCTGTAGGTCATTGCTGGATGAAGCCAACAGGACAACATCATCTGCAAACAAGAGAGATGAGATCCTGTGGTCACCAAGCATGACACCCTCCATTCCCTGGCTGCGCCTAGAAATCCTGTCCATAAAAATTATGAACAGGATCGGTGACAAAGGGCAGCCCTGGCGGAGTCCAACTCTCACTGGGAATGACTCCGACCGAGTGTTGGCAATACGAACCAAACTCTCACAACGGTCGTACAGAGACCGAATAGCTCGTAATAACAAGCCCGATACCCCATACTCCCGAAGCACCCCCCACAAAAATCCACGAGGGACGCGGTCAAATGCCTTCTCCAAGTCCACAAAACACATGTAAACTGGTTGGGCAAACTCCCACGAACCCTCAAGAATTCTCGAGAGGGTAAAGAGCTGGTCCGATGTCCCATGGCCAGGACGAAAACCACATTGCTCCTCCTGAATCCGAGGTTCGACCAACGGCCGGACTCTCCTCTCCAGTACCTTGGCATAGACCTTCCCAGGGAGGCTGAGGAGTGTGATCCCTCTAAAGTTGGAGCACACCCTCCGGTCCCCTTTTTTGAAGAGAGGAACCACCACCCCGGTTTGCCATGCCAAAGGCACTGCCCCCGACCTCCACGCAATGTTGCAGAGGCGTGTCAACCATGACAACCCAACAACATCCAGGGCCTTGAGGTACTCAGGGCGAATCTCGTCCACCCCTGGGGCCCGGCCACCAAGGAGGGTTTTTGACCATTTTTTTTTTTCCCACAATATCTTTATTGAACCTTTTTTTTTTTTTTTTTAACAAACATGATACAAACAATCAAACACTAACACTAAAGTACTACAAAAAAAAAAAAAATGCACTAAAAACACCAACAACCACCAACAAAATCAAGTCTTCAACAATGCTCCTCTGTTTAGTCTAGACAATCCAATACATAAGTATACATATTATGTTCACCAGTTTGGAATTTACAAGGTCCACACACATCATTCACCTTCTTCTTCAAGAGTTATGTTTAAATTTTTTACATAATCAATAAAAGGTCTCCATATATTCTCAAACACAATTTCCTTTGATTTCAGTATATATGTTATTCTTTCTAATGGAAGGTTTGTTAACATCTGTCTTAACCACTGAGTCACATCTGGTCTATGAGTCTTTTTCCATAATAGTGCAATACATTTTTTGGCATTAAGCAAACTGAGGTCTATGAATGTTCTTTCACTTTTATTAAAATTTTGCTTTTCTGGGTACAGACCCAACAAAAACAGTTTAGGATTCAATATGATTTGTTTTGAGATTATTTTTTCAATTGTTACCCTCACCTCTTCCCAAAACATTCTTATTAATCTACATTCCCATAAACAATGAAATAGGGTTCCTTTACTTTCCATGCATTTTGTGCATGTATCTGGTATATTTTTGTTATATCTATTTAACTCCTCCGGTGTAACATACATCCGCATTAACCATTTGAAATGTATCAATTTAAGGCGTGCATTTATTGATTTGGTTTGAGCTTCTGTACAAGCCAATTCCCATTGTTCCTCTGAAATTTCAATTTGCAGATCTTCTTTCCAGTAGTTTAATCTTTTCAGTGAATTTTCACTTGAAGATAGTGTCAGTGAGTTATAAAACTCTGAAATAATACCCTTTCTTTTACTATCTTTCATCATCATTTTTTCCAAGGATGAATAAATAGGTCGAGTGAGAGCTTTATTTTGATTTGATCGAATAAAGTTTCTAAGTTGAAGATATTTAAAAAAATGTGTTCTATTGAGATTAAATTTGATCCTCAGCTCTTCAAAAGACATTATGTTGTCTGCACATGGCAAATATAAATCCTGAATCTTTTGTATCCCTTTTAAATTCCATACTTTAAATACAGCGTCCGCTCTCCCTGGTTTAAAATATTGATTACCCCATATTGGACTAAATTGTGACAATAACTGTGGTTCTTTTAAATAGTTTTTAGCTTCACACCATATTTTGATCATATGCTTTACAAATGGATTTTTAACTTGTTTTTGTAATTTTTTTGCCGAATCTGAGTATATGAATATGGGAAGAGGTAAAGGTAAATTGTATGATTCCATTTCAGTCCAGTGAGGGAGATCATTTGATGAAAAATAATATGTCATAGACCTCAGTTGTGCCGACCAATAATACAACATAAAATTTGGACATTTCAGACCTCCACGATCAAATGGTAAATATAATAAAGACAAACGTAATCTAGCCCTCCTGTTGTTCCATATAAATTCCACTAACTTTTTTTTTATTCTTGAGAATAGATCTAAAGGTGGTGATAAGGGAATGTATTGAAATAAATAAAGTATTTTAGGTAAAATATTACTTTTAAGTATATTGATTCTCCCGATCATCGACATTGGTAGTGACATCCATCTCTGAGTTAACTCATTGATATCTGACATTAAGGCTTCATAGTTGACACTGGCGACTGATTCTAGCTTAGGCATAATTTGGATTCCTAAATATTTAAACTGATTTACAACATTGAATTGATTTACCTCAGGGGCTGGGTAATTTCTCTGGGTCTCATTTAGCATTAATATTGAAGATTTAGTTTTATTTATTTTATATCCTGATATTTCCCCAAAATTCTTTATTAAATTCAACAAGGTTGGAATTGATTTTTTTAGATTCGACATAAACAAAATTATGTCATCGGCGTACAGGGAGATTTTATGTTCTGTTGGTCCAACTTTAATTCCATATATTTGTGAATGTAAACGTATCGCTATCGCTAAAGGTTCAATTGCCATAGTAAACAGTAAAGGTGAAAGTGGACAGCCTTGTCGACATCCTCTATTGATTTTTATTGGTTTTGAAATATTGTTATTTGTTAGGATTTCTGCTGTAGCATTATTGTATATTATTTGAACCCATTTTATGAAATTATTTCCAAGTCCAAACCTTTGTAGGACTTCAAAAAGAAAGGGCCATTCAACTCTATCAAAGGCCTTTTCGGCGTCCAATGATAGGAGAGCTGTATCCGGTGCTTCTTTATTAAAATAAATAATATTAAATAGTCTTCTTACATTATGGAAGCCTTGTCTACCCTTTATAAAGCCATTCTGATCTCGATTAATAATATTTGGTAAAATTTCTTGTATTCGTCTTGCTAAAATTTTACAGATTATCTTAAGGTCGGCGTTTAATAGGCTTATTGGTC
Organism: Pholidichthys leucotaenia; assembly: GCA_020510985.1. Taxonomy (NCBI): domain Eukaryota; kingdom Metazoa; phylum Chordata; class Actinopteri; order Cichliformes; family Pholidichthyidae; genus Pholidichthys; species Pholidichthys leucotaenia. The sequence goes on from CM035841.1 coordinate 282,031,617, forward strand.
TCATATTTTCACATTTATTAGAGGGCTTACCTGGTTTTGGCAGCAGTATAATTAAGGCCTTATTTATGTATGATGGTAAATTATTATTTTGAAATGCTTCTAAAACCATTTCCAAAAAAGGTTTTATTAATTTATTCTTAAATTTTTTATAAAGGTCAACTGGAAGACCATCTGGTCCTGCACTTTTTCCTGATTTCATATTATCAATGGCTAGCCCAACTTCTTCTTGACTAATTTTAGAATCCAATATCTCCCTGTTTTCATTTGGAATACACGGTATAGATAGTTCGTTCAAAAACCCATTTAGTTTTGTTAAATCAGGTTCATTTTTGGTATCATATAATTTTTCATAGTAATCTCTAAAGGCTCTATTAATTTCTAAAGGATCTATAACTACCTGTCCATTACTTATAATACTGGTAATTGTCACCATGGGTTGAGATGCCGTCTCGGCACTGAGCCCATGTTTTCCCTCATCCCTGCCTCCCATTGAGCAGCGTCTCAGCTGGCCCCCAGCTGGCAGCATTATGGACGGCTGGGGCCAATTAGTCTTCATCAGCTGGGGCGCTGCCAATGAGGATAAATAGGAGCAGCCTCGATGACTCGGGGCTGCGACATAAGCACTGCTAGGCTGAAGCCCCTTCGTCTGGTGTCAGCCTCAACTCCTCTTGCAGCATTCCGGTGTTTGTATCCCGCTGTGAGTATGCACGTCTTGTTACCCCCATGTCCGGTACAAGCTACCTACCCCTGCGCTGTGCAGCCTGAGAATGTACGTCTGTATGAGTGTCTGTGCTCTCCTCATCCCTTATCCCTTACCCAGAATAAAACATCTCGACTCACTGGCTTGTCCCTGGCTCTGATTGCCCGGCTCCCTAGAGCCGGATATGACAGTATGTCGCAGCCAGAAGAGTTGCCGGCGGCCGTGAGTCGCTGTGGAAATGTACCTTTCTGTCCGGGTGTCAGCGCTGCTAGCATGCCGTTTCCCAGGAGTCACTTCCGGCGCCAGGGCGACGAGCTGAGGTCCATCTCGGAGGCTGTCGACGGGACGTTCTTCACCCTGCACGACGCCTCCAACGCGAGACGCTGGCATCCGGGCCGTGCTGAGGAACTCCTGGACTGTCACCCTCACTCTCTGTACCATCTGGAGGACAGTGCCAGGATAGACGCTGCAGGTACACAGCAAGAGAAGCTCCACGGGGTGGATGGAAATCCCGGCAGGGAGTCGAAGTGGGCGACGTCTTTCCCCGCTTCGGAGTCCCGTTCCTGCCGCTATTCCAGTCCGGGAGTTCGCGCCAACCAGAGGACTTCCCCCGACCTGCGTCACGTCACTCGGGATTCCCTTCAAGGAGCCGCAGCTGACAGCAGTTATGTCCGGGGTCGAGTGGCTGTCGCGAGCTCTACTGTGTTTCCTGTCACCACCTTCAGGCATGTGGCGGCGGCAGTGAGATTGATGGTGAGGACTTCAGGGCTACGAAGCTTTCCCGTGCTCGACGCCTCCCTCGTCTCGATCTCCGATCTGGAGCGGCGAATCCTGGGTCTCCCCCTCGCTTCGTTCCCTGGGAGTAGTCGTCATCACATCGCCGAGTCACCTCTGCACGAACCTCGTCCGGATCCAGTTCTGGGTCATCGTCAGGACCGTTCCTCCCACGCAGCTGTCATCCCTTCGCCTCATCAGTGTGGAGATTCTACAGCCTCGTCCCCTGAGCCTCGTTCCCCCGCTGTCATTCCTGGACATTCGGGCTGGCTCACCCCGGCTGTTTCCCCCTCCTCCTCGACGCGCTTCCTGACCGCTGTGTGTGCCTGGAATCCCGGCCTGGTGAGCTCTCTGCTGGAGACAACGCGAGCGATCCTCAGACGAATTCCCGGGGGGTCCTCCGTTATCGCCGGGCGGGGAGAGGAAGAAGCAGATTCCACTACAGCAGGCGATACTCAACCTCCAGGGGGCAGGCAAGTCATTGTTTTTTCACACCTGCTTAATGATTTGCTCTGTCACATCCCTGGAGGAGAAGTTCAGGGTTCGCAGCTCCCTGAACTCTCCCCACCTGCTGTAACCTGTTTTCCTAATCCCGCATCCTCTGTGTCTCTCTCCGCCGAGCGGTCCCCGGCTCCGGGTCAACGTGGTGGGATATGGAGAGGGCCTGTGGTTCCGCAGCTACATTGCGGACGGAGGAGGGGGACTGACTGCTGCGTGGAGTCTACGCTGACGACTGAGCGTCCCTGGGTCTCCACGGAGGAGCGGTTCGGTCCAGCGGGACGAGATTCTTCTGGCTTCACGCCGAGTGGGTCGTCGGCGGGGTTACCTGAGCTGGAGGGATCTCAAGCTGCGCTGACCATCGTGCTGGCTGCGGGGCCCGACGCGGCTAGATGGGAGCCTGACAACGACCTCCTGACGACGGATCCTGGATCTTCGCAGTCCTGGACGGCGTCAGAACCCGAGATCAGGCGAGTGCTCTCCTTTCTTTTCTCTCTTTTTATCTTTGAGCACTTCAGCCTATCTCCAGGGGAGACGAGCAGGGTGCAGCCGCCCGCTGCGTCTGAGCTCGTCTCGCCGGGTTCTGGCGCTGCCGGTGATCCTGATCCCGGTTCTGTTTTCTCTTCTGAGCCTTCTTCCAGGGTCACCGGCGAGGAGTTGCTGTTCCTCGTGGTGCTGGAGGGTCCGGGTTCAACGTTGGAGGTCGGTTCTGGTGCAGTGTCCAACGTGGGTTCGCCCGAGACCCGATCGGGGTCCAACGTGGGTTCGCCTGAGGCCCGATCGGGGTCCGACGTGGGTGCTGCCCCAGTGTTGTCCAGGTCCGGTGAGGAGGTGGCCGTTTCCCTGAGGCCCGCCGCCCTCGTCATCGGCTCTCCCCTGAGCCTCTTCCACCGGGATCCGCTCTGACCCTTCGTCCGTCTCAACGGTCCTGGTGGTTGAGTGATGCGGGTCGACGACCCGACCCGCAAAACTTTCGGTTCGGCGATCTGGTTTCCCCCCACTGGTCTGTGTTTGCCTTTGGGCGGCCTGGTTCGGCAGCCGTTGGACTGGATTCCTGGGATCTGGGTCCAGAGTTCGCCGTCCGAACATTTCTCTTCCCCTGATTCGCCAGCTGGACAATGGGCGGGGAGATCTCCGGAGCCATCTCGGCTATTTTTGGACTCTGCCTGCCATACACCTCGGGTGTCACTTTTTCTTTTATCGTTATTAAGGTCACTTGGGTGTAATGTCTGTCCTGTTGGTGGATGTGTATTTATAGTGCTGTGCGTTTTCCTTCCCTCGTACCCAGCATTTTATTTTTTGTACCATGTTTTTAGTCTCGTTTTTGCATTGTAGAGTTATGTTTTGTTCCCTTTCAGACCATACTCTGCAGTTGCCCATTCATTCCAGTCACTTTCATTTAGGTGACTGGGTATTTATATATTCATGTGTGTGGGTTTTTCTTTGCCTGCACTCAGTATTTCTTTTTTATGCCCTGTTGGTTCATTATAGAGTCATGTGCCTTGTTTTCCGTAACACCATGCTCTGTAATTGTCCATTTGTTCCAGTCACCCTCACTTTTCTTGGTGACTGTGTGTATGTACTTATATTGGTGCTGTGTATTGTGTTTTCCCTTTATTTGACCATACTCAGCATTTTTTGCCCTGTACCTTTTTGGTGGTTCTTTTTTTTTTTTTTCTTGCTCTGGGTCACGCATGGTTGGTACTCTCTGGGTAGTATGTAACCGGCGTGCTGACCCAGTTCTTCTCCCCATCTGTACCTGGGTTAATTATTCTGTTGTCAGTATTGTATTTGGGTTTTTCTTTCCCGCTACCCTACATTGCCCCATTGGTGTTGTCCTTCCCTTGGCTTCTTCCCCTCCGGTCCGCCTCCCTTCCTCCCACCCTAGGTGGGGGGGGGGGGGGGGCTGGGATGTTCCTGGTCGTTCAGGAGCCCGACCTTGAGGGAGGGGCTCTGTCACCATGGGTTGAGATGCCGTCTCGGCACTGAGCCCATGTTTTCCCTCATCCCTGCCTCCCATTGAGCAGCGTCTCAGCTGGCCCCCAGCTGGCAGCATTATGGACGGCTGGGGCCAATTAGTCTTCATCAGCTGGGGCGCTGCCAATGAGGATAAATAGGAGCAGCCTCGATGACTCGGGGCTGCGACATAAGCACTGCTAGGCTGAAGCCCCTTCGTCTGGTGTCAGCCTCAACTCCTCTTGCAGCATTCCGGTGTTTGTATCCCGCTGTGAGTATGCACGTCTTGTTACCCCCATGTCCGGTACAAGCTACCTACCCCTGCGCTGTGCAGCCTGAGAATGTACGTCTGTATGAGTGTCTGTGCTCTCCTCATCCCTTATCCCTTACCCAGAATAAAACATCTCGACTCACTGGCTTGTCCCTGGCTCTGATTGCCCGGCTCCCTAGAGCCGGATATGACAGTAATTGGTGTTTTAATTTCCAATTGTTTAATCTGCCATGCTAATAATTTTCCCGATTTTTCACCTTGTTCATAAAAAGATTGTTTCAATCTTAGAAGACTCGAGGCAGCTCTATTCGCTGATTTTTTGTCGTATTCAGCTCTCAAAATCAGTAATTCATTCTCCAACCTTGGGTCACTTCCTGCATACACTTTTTCCTGAAGATTTTTTATTTTATGTTCCAATTTAGCTCTCTCCTCTCGAGTCTTCTTAGATTTTGATCCTGTATAACTAATAATATGTCCCCTAATAAAAGCTTTGAAAGCCTCCCACTTTACACATGCTGATGTTTGTGTAGTATTGATGTCAAAGAATTCATCTATCTGTTTTTCTATATACTTGACAAATTCCTCATCCTGAAGCCATTTATGCTGAAATTGCCATCTACCTGATTCCTTTGTCAATTTTTTATCTACATATATTAGACAACAGGGTGCATGATCAGAGATCACGATGTTATCATAAAAGCAGTTTTGAATCTTGGACCTTAATTCTGTGGAAATCAAAAAATAATCAATACGTGAGAATGTCTTGTAGGTACTGGAATAACAAGAATAGGCTTTAACTTGTGGTTTCATTTCTCTCCATATATCTAACAATCTCAATTCTTTCATAAAATGATTAATAGTCATCCTACATCCAATGTGCGTACAATCCAGTCCTGTTGATCTATCCACACCTGGATTCAATGTACAATTAAAATCCCCTGCTATTATATGTTGCCCTGTAAGTGATGATAAGATGAGAAATAAATTAGCAAAGAACTTCTGATCATCTGTATTGGGACCATATAAGTTCACAAGATTTATATTTTCTAATAGCAAAGAACCTTGAATGATTACATATCTTCCAAATTTGTCTCCAATTACATTTTTCACTTGAAAAGGAACTGATTTATGTATGAGAGTCATAACTCCCCTGGCTCGGGATGAAAATGAAGAGGTGAATACACTTCCCTGCCATCTACTCCTAATTCTTTTAACATCCTCCTCTATCAGATGAGTTTCTTGTAAAAACACAATTCTTGAACCCATGTCCTTTATTTTATTCATAACTTGTTTAAGTTTTTTTAAATTTTGTAGACCTCTGCAATTCCATGAAGTTAAATTAAGGTTAACACTTTGGTCCATGATCAATAGAGAGTTTGGGATTACCTTGCAGTGTAAACATGCTCATACAGAGAAGCAAAAACATGAGTGGTTGAACATTCATCCTACAAACTACACACAAACAAATTTCCCCTTCCCACACTTGTGGGAAACCCCCCAAAATCAAAAGAAAAATTCTGTCTCCCGATATAGCCATCGACCGTTCCACACCCACGGGGAACAGCCTAAGCCACTCCTTCTTCATCCTCCCAATCACCCTAACTCTACTGCTTTTAATGACGTAACATTAACTCTCCTCTGTAGTTTTCCAACTTAACTCCAAAATTTTTAACAACTTTGTACATCATAGTTTTTTTTTTTGTGTTTGTTTTGTTTTTGTTTTGTTTTTTTAATATATAATACAATCTATATTTTGTAAACTTACTATTTACTTCAAGTCAGTCAGATGCCTGTGCAAATGCTTAATTATTCTACCTTATATTTTGTTCATGCTTAGCTCCCACCAGTCTCTTCTTCTTCTTTGATCTTCTTGATGAACTCCTGCGCCTCCTCTGGGGTCTTGAAGATGTGGGTTCTGCCCTCATACGTGGTCAGCAGTCTCGCAGGATAGATCACACCATGACGAATCCCAAGGTTGCGCAGCTCCTTACGTACGGGATCAAACTGCTTCCTCAATTGCTGGATTCCTGTGGCCAAATCTGGGTAGAACCGCACCTGCTGGTCCTGGTGTTTAATCTCTCCTTTAGCACGTGCAGCGTTGAAGATCTTCATCCTGTCTCTGTTGCTAAGAAACTTCATAATTAAGGTCCTCGGCGGTCCCTTATCTCTCCGTGGGCCAATACGATGTGCTTTTTCCAGAACCACTGCTGATTGCAACTCCTCGCTGCCCAGCACCTCCGGAATCCACTTTTCCAGAAAGGAACATACGTCCCGACCTTCTGATTCCTCTGGAAGACCCACCAGCCTCAAATTATTCTGTCTCGACCGAGATTCCAAATCCAAAATATTATCTTCCAGAGATTTATTTTTTTTTTCCAAAGTGCGCACCTTTAATTGAAGACGGGTGACGTCATCTTCAGCACTAGCGAGACGGAGCTCCATCTGCGCCGTTCGTTCTACACAGTCACCCAATTCCTTTCTTATTCCTTCCAGCGCTGTCATAATCCCATCAAATCTAGAGGAAAAGTCCGCTCTCATTGAACTCATGGCAGCCATCAGCGCATCTGCACCATTCCCCGCAGAAATCGCACCGCCGCCAGCCTCCTCCGCCATATATGGAGCCTTGTTTGCTGCGTCACAGACCTGAAAGTCCGTTAATTTGGACTGTTTCGGCGGCTCGCTTTTTCCTTTTCCTGGTTTTCCAGCCTTAGGCTTCGCCGACATATCCTCGCCCAAATGCTGGGATACGTTCTGTCCCAAATGAGAGAGTTATTTGCCGATTTTTTTCTCCAGGAGCAGAGCAGAGCGAGACACGTCCGTCCTACGTGGCAGCCATAACCGGAAGTCCTGAATTCATATATTTGAAAATTGGTTTTTGACCATTTTTAATTAAATTTAACACTGGAAACTTCAGCTCTTACTTTAAAGAAAATTCAAATCTTAGGTTTTAGAAGCTAAACTAGCTTTGGGAGTTAGTAGTAGTTTAAATGCCACCTGTAGCAAACATGATCATTTCACAGTTAACACACTTGAGCACCTTTACTAAGCAAATTAAAGTCTGCAAGTGAAATGAAAAGGCACAGGGTATTTGCTGGGAAACAGATTATGGCTGAAGCTTTTGATCCAATGAATTGCTGAAAAATTTGTTACAGATCAATGGATAAACATATTCCTTGAGTTTTGGTATTCATTGTGTTATGCTTGAGCACATTTAATTATTTTGCTTTACCTAAATATAAAAAATGTGTCTGTACTACCAAACTTTTCTTGCCAGTATACACTCACCGCCCACTTTATTAGGTACACCATGCTAGTAACGGGTTGGACCCCCTTTTGCCTTCAGAACTGCCTCAATTCTTCGTGGCATAGATTCAACAAGGTCCTCAGACAGTTTGGTCCATATTGACATGATGGCATCACACAGTTGGCGCAGATTTGTCGGCTGCACATCCATGATGCGAATCTCCCGTTCCACCACATCCCAAAGATGCTCTATTGGATTGAGATCTGGTGACTGTGGAGGCCATTTGAGTACAGTGAACTCATTGTCATGTTCAAGAAACCAGTCTGAGATGATTCCAGCTTTATGACATGGCGCATTATCCTGCTGAAAGTAGCCATCAGAAGTTGGGTACATTGTGGTCATAAAGGGATGGACTTGGTCAGCAACAATACTCAGGTAGGCTGTAGCGTTGCAACGATGCTCAATTGGTACCAAGGGGCCCAAAGAGTGCCAAGAAAATATTCCCCACACCATTACACCACCACCACCAGCCTGAACCATTGATACAAGGCAGGATGGATCCATGCTTTCATGTTGTTGACGCCAAATTCTGACCCTACCATCCGAATGTCGCAGCAGAAATCGAGACTCATCAGACCAGGCAACGTTTTTCCAATCTTCTATTGTCCAATTTCGATGAGCTTGTGCAAATTGTAGCCTCAGTTTCCTGTTCTTAGCTGAAAGGAGTGGCACCCGGCGTGGTCTTCTGCTGCTGTAGCCCATCTGCCTCAAAGTTCGACGTACTGTGCGTTCAGAGATGCTCTTCTGCCTACCTTGGTTGTAACGGGTGGTTATTTGAGTCACTGTTGCCTTTCTATCAGCTCGAACCAGTCTGGCCATTCTCCTCTGACCTCTGGCATCAACAAGGCATTTCCGCCCACAGAACTGCCGCTCACTGGATATTTTTTCTTTTTCGGACCATTCTCTGTAAACCCTAGAGATGGTTGTGCGTGAAAATCCCAGTACATCAGCAGTTTCTGAAATACTCAGACCAGCCCTTCTGGCACCAACAACCATGCCACGTTCAAAGTCACTCAAATCACCTTTCTTCCCCATACTGATGCTCGGTTTGAACTGCAGGAGATTGTCTTGACCATGTCTACATGCCTAAATGCACTGAGTTGCTGCCATGTGATTGGCTGATTAGAAATTAAGTGTTAACGAGCAGTTGGACAGGTGTACCTAATAAAGTGGCCGGTGAGTAAGTGGCGGGGAAAATAAGTATTGAACATGTCAACATTTTTCTTATTAAACATATTTCTGATGGCGCCACTGACCTGAGATTTTCACCAGATATCAGTAACAACCCAAGCAATCCATACATACAAAGAAATAAGGCAACTGTGTTCACAAAACAAGTTACACTACTCACAAAAAGTTGGGGATATTTGGCTTTCAGGTGAAGTTTATGGAAAATGGAAAAAGTTCACGCTACAGTGATATAATATCATGAAAGTAGGGCATTTAAGTAGAAGCATGCAATGGTGACTTCCTCATCTCAAACAATTTATTGAAACAAAAGCCAGCAACAGTGGTGGGTATACCACAACAAAAAATGTCAGTGTCTCAATAACTTGTCATGTGCCCTTGAGCATCAATTACAGCTTGACAACGACGTCTCATGCTGTTCACAAGTTGACTTATTGTCTGCTGAGGCATGGCATTCCACTCTTCTTGAAAGGCGGCCCTCTGGTCACTGAGGTTGTGAGGTGCAGGGTTACGAGCCGCTACATGGTGACTCCGCTGATCCCATACGTTTTCTACAGGATTCAGGTCTGGAGAAAGTGCAGGCCACTCCATTTGAGGTACCCCAGCCTCCAGCAGCCATTCCCTAATGATGCGACCTTGATGAGCTGGAGCATTGTCATCCATGAAGATGAAATTAGGCCTGTGTTGTTCATGTAGGGGCACAATGACTGGATTAATGATGTTATTCAGGTAGTATCGGCTTGTCATTGCATCCGTCACACCCAACCAAGTTGCATCCCACCTACTGACTATCGCCAAAGCACCCCAAGACAAAGACACCAGAAGAGCAGTTACAACTGAGCTAAAAAAACACCAAAAAATGCCTGTAGAGGAAACGAACCCTGAACCCTTCGAGGCTGCTGAACTGGAGAAAGTCCTACAGGGCCTGAAATGTGGAAAGGCAGCAGGATACGATAACATCTTCCCAGAATTCATGAAGAATCTTGGCCCCCGAGCCCTAACCTGGTTGACACAATTCTACACAAGGATCACACAAACGAACTCAATCCCAAAGAAATGGCGGACAGCAAAGGTCATTGCCATCCCAAAACCTGGCAAAGACCACAAACTACCAGCAAGCTACCGCCCAATCTCCCTACTCAGCGTTCCTTACAAAATCATGGAGCGCCTAATACTGCAACGCATTTCCCCAGAAATAGAGGATATTCTAAGTGTGGATCAAGCAGGTTTCCGCAAGGACCGCAGTACAGGAGAACAAGTACTGGCCCTAACCACCTTCATTGAAAATGGCTTCGAGAGCAGACTGAAGACAGGGGCTGTGTTTCTCAATCTTACAGCCGCCTATGATACGGTCTGGCACAAAGGCCTCCTCCTGAAACTTATAAAGGCGATCCCTGCTTGGGCAACAGCAATTATAAAAACCCTGCTGACCAACCGAAGGTTCAGAGTCCACCTCAGTCAGAACACAAGTGCATGGAGAATGCAGAAAAACGGACTCCCACAAGGCTCAGTTCTAGCTCCAACTCTGTTCAACCTCTACATAAACGACCTGCCTACTACAAAATCCCGCAAATTCATCTATGCAGACGACATCTGTTTGGCATTCCAAGCACCAGACTTTGAACCACTGGAACGGGTGCTCACGGAAGATCTTGCTAAACTGGACCAGTTCTGCAAAATCTGGCGCTTAAAACCAAGCCCAGCAAAAACCGTCTCCAGTGTATTTCATCTCCACAATGCAAAAGCTGCCAGAGAACTAAACATCCACCTGAGCGGACTCAAGCTTAAGCATGCCCCAAATCCAACTTATCTTGGAGTGACCCTTGATAGGACCTTATCCTTCAAGGAACATCTAAAGGGGACGGCTGCTAAGGTGAAAGTACGAAACAACCTGCTCTGCAAGCTCGCTGGTGCAAAATGGGGGGCGGCAGTCTCCACCCTGCGCACCTCAGCACTGGCCCTTTCATACTCTGTAGCAGAATATTGTGCCCCTGTCTGGTCCAGGTCATCTTACACACACCATGTAGACACCCAGCTCAACTCAACCATGAGAACTATAACTGGAACAATCCGCTCAACACCACTCCCCTGGCTCTCTGTACTGTCAAACATAGCCCCTCCACACATCCGGCGAGCGGCATTAACTCAAAGGATGCTCCAAAAAGTTAAAGATTTTCCTCACTTACCAATCCATGCAGATATCTACACCCCACCCACTGCCCGACTTTCATCCAGACGGCCGATTTGGAAAAACCCTCCCCCAGCTGACTTTACCATCCAGACAGCTTGGCAAGAGGAATGGGAAACCAAGGAGGTCCCAAACAAACAGCTGGTGATAAACCCCAACCAACAGGTCCCGGGCACCAACCTCCCAAGGAGACAGTGGTCTACACTCAATCGCTTCAGGACTGGACATGGCCCCTGCTTGGCCAGCCTTCACAGATGGGGCAGTAGCCCTAGCCCACTGTGCGCATGTGGAGAGGAGCAAACTATGGAACACATCATAGAGGCTTGCCCGCTCCAAAGACTGGAAGGAGGATTACACACCCTCCATACAGCAAACCAGGAGGCAACTGCTTGGCTTAAGGACTTTGCATTCGCTAAATAAATAAACTACAGAGGAAGATGTATGCCACACTCATCAGTGTATATGCCCCAACCATGACCAACACAGAGGAGGTGAAGGAAGAGTTCTGCAGTGATTTACGCGAGACTATCAGGCGTGTACCGACTGATGACAGGCTGATACTCGTTGGAGATTTTAATGCCAGAGTTGGTTCGGACACCGAGAAATGGAAAGGAGTGCTAGGCAGTCATGGAGTAGGCAAGTGCAATGCTAATGGAGAACTTCTACTTGCACTATGTTCAGAGTGCTATATAAGTGCAGGTTAGTTAGTTAGTAGTTAGTACAACCTTGTGATAGCCAACACTCTATTTAAGCACAAGGACACACACAAGAAGACATGGATGCACCCAAGATCCAAGCACTGGCACTTATTAGACTACATCATAGTCAGACAGAGAGACAGAAGGGATGTATTGGACACCAGAGCAATGAGAGGCGTGGACTGTGGCACTGATCATGTTATGCTGAGATCTAGATTAAGGATTTGCAGATGAAAACAGCACTGCAGGACGGGTGCGAAGCCACCACGGAAGCTAAACACTAGTGCACTGAAAGGCCAAAAGAAGCAGGAAGAACTTACACAGGAAATGGATGAAAACTTGAAAGACTGGGACAGCAACAACTCAGAGAATGACATAGAAGAGAAATGGTCAACACTGAAGGATACGGTCTATCAGACTGCAAGTGATGTATTAGGCTGCCCTGAGAGGAAACATCAAGATTGGTTTGATGAGCATGATGAACACCTGAAGAAACTACTAGAAGCAAGGAATATAGCTAGGCAGGAAAACCTACAGTGTAACACAAGGTTGAAGAAGAAGAAATACTCAAAGGCTCAGAGTGAGCTACAGAAGTACACCAGAGAGATGAAGTCCAGCTGGTGGGATGGAAGAGCAGAGAAACTTCAAACTGCAGCAGACAGGAAGGACATGAAAACATTCTTCACAGGTTTGAGAGAAATCTACGGCCCTAAACCAAGAGGATTGATCCAACTAAAGGTTACGGATGGTGAAACGGTTTTGCAGGAGAAAGACAAGATCCTGGACAGATTTGCAGACCACTTTGACCAGCTACTAAACAACCCTGGAGATCTCACTGAAGAGGCTAAAGAAGCTCTAGTGCAGTGACCAGCTGTATCAAGTCTGGATGAACCACCAAATTTTGATGAACTAATGGCAGCTATCAGGACAACACAGGATGGTAAAGCTCCAGGAAGGGATGGAATTCCAGCAGAAGTGTGGAAATCTGGTGGTGTTCAGCTGACCAACTGCCTGCACAAGCTCATCCAAGAGATATGGGATGCCCAGAAAGTACCTCAAGACTGGAAGGATGCAAGTATCGTGCCTTTGTTCAAGAAAGGTGACAGGAAGGATTGTGGAAATTACCGAGGTATATCACTACTAGCCACTGTTGGTAAGATTCTCTCACGTGTACTACTTAACAGACTCAGTGAACACATCTCGCAGAATGTACTACCGGAAACCCAGTGTCGCTTTAGAAGTGGAAGAAGCACAATGGACATGATTTTCTGCTTGAAACAGGTTCAAGAAAAGTGTATCGAACAGAACATGCCGCTTTATGTAGTCTTCATAGACTTCAGTAAAGCCTTCGATACTGTTTCACGACAAGGACTTTGGCAGGTACTCAAGAAATATGGTTGTACAGAGAAGTTTGTCAGCCTGATTGAGGTACTCCATACAGGTATGCAAACAAACATGGCAATGAGTGGTTCAGTATCTAAAGACTTTTCAGTAAGCAACGGGGTGAAACAAGGGTGTGTGCTGGCACCTACACTCTTCTCGCTATATCTGGCAACCATGCTTGAGGTGGCCTTCAAAGACACTTCAGAAGGAGTATACATTCAAACAAGGAAAGAAGCAGACTTATTCAATGTGGCACAGTTTAACGCCAAGAGTAAGACATTGATAAAGATAGTAAGAGAAATGCTCTTTGCAGACGACAGTGCTCTAGTTGCACAGCGTGGAAGATATGCAATCTTTAGTTGAGAACTTTGCAAGAGCAGCTAGCCAATTCAGCCTCCAAATCAACATCAAGAAGACAGAGTGCCTTTATCAACCACCAAAGTTCCAATTATCAACATCACTACCAGAAGAGATCAACATTGGTACAGAGCCACTAGTCAAGTGCAAGACTTTCAAGTACCTAGGGAGTACTGTTTCAGAGAATGCTAGGCTGGAGGATTAACTATCTCTCAGAATGGGAAGAGCGAGCACTGTGTTTGGAAACTTCAGGGAGAGACTGTAGAACAATCGACATGTGTCAATCCGTGTGAAATGCAAAGTGTACAGAGCGACAGTACTGGCTACTCTATTGTACGGTGCTGAAACTTGGACTGTCTACAGAGTGCAGGTGAAGAAATTCCATGCGTACATGATGAGACACCTTCGAGCCATAATGAACATCTCATGGAAAGACAAGATAACCAACATAGAAGAGTTGAAACGAGCTGGTCTACCATCAATGGAGGACATGCTAATACAGATGAACTTGAGATGGCTCGGACGTGTTGAGAGGATGGACCACCAGCATCTCCCTCGGCAGTTACTCTACTCACAGTTATGCGAGGGCAAACGCAATCAGGGTAGACCAAGGCTCAGATTTAAAGACACTGTAAAAAGAAACTTGAAGAAGTTGGACATAGACAGGAGTTCCTGGCAGCAGAAGGCTAAGGACAGAGCTGTGTGGAGGAATCTAATCAGACCTAAATGAAACAGTCATTGTTGCCCACGACAGACTGCTATGATGATGATGATGATGATGATGATGATGTGGCAGTAATGCACCTGTAAGCTGGTTGCCAACCGCCAATCAAATCTAAAAGAAGAAGAAGAAGAAGAAGACTAGACACACCTGCCCAGACTGTAACATGGTGACAACAGTGGCTGATGCATAGCGCTCTCCTTGATGTCTCCAACATTGTTGGTGGCCATCATTTCTGCTCAGCGTGAAACAACTTTCATCAGAGAACAGCACTGAGGCCCACTGGTCCCTTGTCCAGCGTAAATGCTCCCTGGCCATTGTAAGACAATGATGCCTGTGCCTGATGGTGTGGTCAGGTACCCTTGGAGGTCATCTAGCACGCAGACCATGCTGATGTAAACAGTTTCAAATGGTCTGGTGTGGCACTTGGGTGCCTCTCACCTCCCTTAAATGTGCCTGGAGTTGAGTAGCATTCATCATTTGGTTCCGCAGGGCACTGTTCACAATTGAGCTGTCATCAGCGTAAGATATGGGCAAAGGACGTTCACTTCTATGCCTTTCTGTGACTCTTCCAGTCTTTCTGTATCTCTGTTGCAACCTGCTGATGATGCTCCATGACACTTTAAGCTCAGTGGCCACTTCCCTCTGAGAACATCCTGTTTGAAGCCTTGCATTGGCGAGGTACTGTTGATCAGTTGTTAGGTGTTGTCTTGGTCTCATGATGTCAAAATGTGAAGACCATGATGAAGAGGACTGTTTAAATACCAATTCTAATTGAACCAGAAAATTTATTGGTTGATTCATGGATCAAACACCTGTTGTGAATTTTGCCATTAAGCACCTTGGTAGACAACAGCAAGTTATGCAAAAAGTACTGAAACACTGAATAGTTGGAAATGTGCATTCAAAAGGTTAGAGAAGGTCAAATTCAGTTCACCTGTAAAGGTTATAGTGTGGAGGAAGGAAGCAGATGAGGCAGCGAGCTTGGACGACACACGAACTTTATTCCTCCTACAACATCAAGTACAGTACAACTCTGACTGGGTCTCTGAGCATCTTCTTTTTATAACCTTTAATTCCATGCCTTGAGACCCAGGGAGCCCGACAACAATACATTCAGTGGAACAAAGACATGCGTGGCACATTAACATCACATAACGCCAGTACCGCTTCTCACACCCTCTCTTCTTCCAGTGGTTTTGGCATCTCCTGAACTCCCCAGGGGGTGAATAGTCCTTTCTGTCCCATCTGAGACCCCCCGGTACCACTTCCTCCTTCAGCCCTTTATTCCCTCTTCCCCCCGGCTCCCGACTCTGGATGGAGGATCCCCCACACTGTGCCACCACAATAGTGCATTTTAGATGCATCCAATGCTCTGCACTGTGTGTCTGTGTGTGTGTGTATATATATATATTTTTATAGTAATACGTACATATGTATATTAGCTGCTCTTGCTTGCTTGTTTTTTTCTTGCCTTCTGATTGTTGCTCTGAGTGTTGCTATCCCTGTGCTGTTGCAATCCTGGAATTTCCCCGTTGTGGGACTAATAAAGGCTTATCTTATCTTATCTTATCTTATCTTATCTTATCTTATCTTATCTTAAAATTTCACCCAAAAGCTGAATATCCCAAATTTTTTGTGAGTAGTGTATATTTAATAAAGTGGAATGACGCAGGATTCAGGAGTAGCAATGTGGTTTTTCGGCCTGGCCGTGGCACATCGTACCAGCTCTTTACCCTCTTGAGAGTCCTCGAGGGTTCGTAGAAGTTTGTGTTTTGTGGACCTGGAGAAAGCATTCAACCGCATCCCTTGTGGTTTTTTGTGGGGGGTGCTTCGGGAGTATGGGGTATCGGGCTTGTTGTTACGAGTTATCTGGTCTCTATACGACCGCAGTGAGAGTTTGGGTGGTATTGCCAACACTCAGTTGGACTCATTCCCAGTGAGAGTTGGACTCCGCCAGGGCTGTCCTTTGTCACTGATCCTGTTCATAATTTTTATGGACCCCTTGGCTACAGTTACACTTTATTTATGATAACACTGGTCAACACCAGATTTATTGTCTAAGCTTTCTTTAGCTGATTTAGGACAATTTTGATGTGCTGAATCTAAAAATCACATTGGTTTTGCTCAATCAGGTCAACTTTTTGAACTATGGCCACATGTTGTTTTTTATATTTTTGTTTACATGTACGGGTATTTTCACTTTATATGATGCAAAATTCTTTTTTATTTCTTGAAATTTCTCGAACTCTGAAGAGTTTGCATGTGCCAATTTATGACATGTCATAAATTGTCATGATGGCTGATTACTGTTGCACTCTGAAGAGAGACATCCCTGCCACTGAGCATTCTAGAGGTTTGAATAAATGGAAGTTGAAGCTCGGAATTTTGAACAATGATGACGTAACATTCAATTTACATGTACTTACCTTTATCGGTGTCTACTATTCAATTTACAGTAATCGAAGTTTGTAACATTTAATCAATAAATTGTGTACCCCAGGTACAGTCTGGACTGGGGGTATACTGTGGCCTTTTACACCGAGTGGCAGTCTGGGCTCCTTTGCTTAGATTGTTGTTCCTGTGACCCCGGACCCCTGGATAAGATAAGATAAAATAAGATAAGATAAGATAAGCCTTTATTAGTCCCACAATGGGGAAATTCCAGGATTACAGCAGCACAGGGATAGCAACACTCAGAGCAATAATTTAGGAGATAAGAAAATAAGAGCAGTGAATATACATATGTACACATAAATATATAAATATATATACACAGTGCGGAGCATTGTAGCTAGATGGAATAAACAGCATAACCGTCTATTTAGTTACCCTACATGGTATGAATATGTACCCATACATATTGTCACCCTCCATAGCGACTGATATTGTCCTAGTTGTATACTGGAGGGGACCATTTGTGTAAGTCTGTCGTGACTTGCATTCAATACTATTAGGTCGTCATGTTTTTTTGCTATCTCTGCGAGCAGCCCTACTTAGGTTATACAGTCTGACAGCCGTAGGTAGGAAGGACCTGCAAAACCTCTCAGTCGCGCACCTAGGATGATGTAGTCTACTGCTAAATGAGCTCCTCAGTGCATTCAGTATGTCCTGCATGGGGTGGGACTCAGACTCCAGCAGAGATGACAGTTTAGCCACCATCCTTCTCTCTCCTATCTCCTCCACTGGGTCAAGGCATTTCCCCAGGACAGAGCTAGCTTTCTTGATTAGTTTGTTCAGTCTGTTCCTATCGGCTGCTGTAATGCCGTTGCCCAGCAGACCACTCCAAAAGTGATGGCTGATGCCACCACCACGTCATAGAATGTCTTCAAGAGCACCCCTTGTACACCAAAAGACCTGAGCCTCCTCAGTAGGAACAGCCTGCGCTGTCCCTTCTTGTAGAGTGTATCCGTATTGTGTGACCAGTCTAGTTTATTGTTCAGATGAACACCAAGGTACTTGTAGGATGTCACCATCTCAATGTCTGTTCCCTGGATGTTTACTGGTGCCGTGAGGGGTTGTCTTTGCCTGCGGCAGTCCACCACCAGCTTCTTAGCTTTCCTTACGTTGATCTGGAGGCAGTTCCGATGGCACTAGTCCACGAAGTCCTGGATAAGTCCTCTGTGCTCAGCTTCATCTCCGTTGGAGATGAGGCTGACAATCGCAGAGTCATCAGAGAACTTCTGTAGATGGCAGTGTGTTGTGTTGTGTGAGAAGTCCGCAGTATAAAGGGTGAACAGGAAGGGAGCCAAAACCATTCCCTGGGGGGCCCCCGTGCTACCGATGATCGTGTCGGACACACAATCCCGAGTTCTCACAAACTGTGGCTGGTTAGTGAGGTAGTCCAGGATCCAAGGTGGCAGGTGCTGGTCCACCCCTGCGCACAGCACCTTGTCCTTCAGGATCATTGGTTGCATGGTGTTGAAAACACTGGAGAAGTCAAAGAACATGATCCTCACCACGTTCCTGGGCTTCTCCAGGTGGGACAGGGAACGGTGAAGGAGGAAGATCACTGCATCCTCCGCCCCAATGCCATGCTGGTAGGCGAACTGGAGTGGATCCATCGCTGGTCCCACCAGGGGGCGGAGGTGAGCAAGGAGCAGTCTCTCCAGGGTCTTCATCATGTGAGACGTCAGGGCCACTGGTCTGTAGCTGTTCAGGTCTTTGGGGTGGGAAGTCTTTGGTACCGTACAGCTACCACACAAGATGTTTTCCACAACTGTGGTACCCTCCCCAGCTTCAGGCTCAGGTTGAAGATGTGCTCCACAATCCCACACAGCTGGTCTGCACAGGACTTGAGGAGCTTAGCGCTGATGCCGTCCAGCCCCGAGGCCTTCCTCGCCTTGATCTTCCTCAGCTCCGTCCTCACCTGTGTCTTAGTGAGGGTCAGGTTGGGGGGCTGTGTGCTGGGAGTGGGGGGGGTGTTGGTGGAGTGGGGTGTGGACAGCAGGTCTCGATGACTTTAGAGGCAGCAGTGGTTGTTGTGCAGTTGGGGGGGAGGGCGATTGGTCAAACCTATTAAAAAACAGGTTCAGATTGTTCGCCCACTCCCTGCCCCCCGTGGCCTGAGGGGAGGTATTCTGGAGCCCAGAGATGGTTTTAAGGTTTCTCCAGACCCCGCTGATGTCGCTCTGTTGCAGCTTGTCCTCCATCTTCTTCCTGAAGCTGTCCTTGCCTTATCTGATCTTCCTCCTCAGCTCCCTCTGTACGGACTTCAGCATCTCCCTGCTCCCCAACCTGAAGATCCTCTTCTTCTCTCTCAGAAGTGTTTTTATCTCAGGGTTGATCCAGGGTTTGTTGTTCGAGCAACACCGTACGGGTACGGTGTTGTCCACACAGAAGTAGATGTAGTCCGTGATGGTGTGAGTGAGGCCATCGATGTCCTCACCATGTGAGCTGTTCCCAGGCAGTGGTTTCAAAACAGTCCTTTAGAGCGTCCATTGCCTCCTCAGACCATAACTTCACTGTGCGCATGACTGGAGGTTGTCTGTGTACTAGGGGTTTGTACACCGGCAGGAGATGAACCAAGTTGTGATCCGATCTCCCAAGTGGGGGGAGTGGTGATGAGGTGTATGCCTCCTTAGTGTTTGCATAGAATAAGTCCAGGGTTTTATTGTCTCTAGTGTGGCATGTGACATACTGGGTGAACGTGGGCAGAATGGGGGACAGTGAAATATGGTTGAAATCACCTGAGATGAGGAGAAGAGCATCTGGGTGTTCTGTCAGCAGCCTGCCAGTTACTGAATGAATGGCGTCATGCGCTGTCCCCACGTTCGCCGTCGGATTTGCATAAATAACAATGCAGATCACGTGTGAGTATTCCCTCGCGAGATAGGTAGGCCGCATGCTAATAGCTAGCAACTCAATATCTTTGTTGCAGTGTTGTTGTTTAACCGTGATATGTCCTGGTCTGCACCAGCTGTTATTGACATACATTATCACTCCTCCGCCCCTTGCCTTCCCACTGTCTGGTGTCCGGTCTGCCCGTATTGTGTGGAAACCCTCCAGTTCGATGTTAGCATCTGTTGCTAGTTCTGTTAGCCACGTCTCAGTAAACAACATCATGCTAATCTCTCTGAAGACGCTCTGGTAATGAGCCATAGCCGCTAGCTCATCTGTCTTATTGAGTAGCGATCGTACATTCCCCATAATAACGGATGGAAGGACGGGTCTGTACCTTATATTTCTTGCCTGCCGTCTTGCTCCAGCACGGCATCCATGTCGTTTCTGTCTTATTTCACCTGGTATGTCGAAGTCTTGCGCTAGCATCTTGGTCTGGTTAAGTGCTAACAGCTGGTCTCTGCTGTAACGTATCCTGCTAAAAACAGTGGCTTCGTCTGCCGGCTCAGGAGACATTTGGGCGATCCTTGTCCGTCCGTGATGGATAAGGTGTTGCCGGATCAGAAAGATTAGCAAGAAAAGCCAGATAGTAAATAGAAATAGGAAGAAATTGATCCGCTGTTGCAAAAAGGCAGCCTACTCGTATCGCACCGGAAGTAAGAAAAGTTGGAACAGTTGGAAATAGTTTTTCTTGTCACAAAGAAATTTTGACCATTGTGACAAGAAAAACTGTTTACAACCGTAAAAAACTGTTGGTGGACTGTTGTGCAACCTTTTATGAACCCTGACAAAATACCCAAAATCATGTTTGTTAGCATTCACCACTCCAATGAGATACATGCTTAAGTTGCTTCAGTCCACACACAACTGCAACACATCTGCAAACCACTTCGCTCCACCCTTTGGCTCCCATGTTAATCAGGGATTTGTACAGTGGTGCATATCGGACAGTTTTCAAGATGGAGGCCAATCTGAATGCTGAAGTACAGTAGTATTCAGGTGAATTTTTGTTATTGGTTTCTGCCAAATCAATTGTAATCTGTTACACGTGGACTGAGTTTTCCGAAGTGTGGGCCTTTGCTTTATTTGTCTGTTTATAGTTCAATCCAGATAGTGACCCATTTCCCTGTTATAGTCTGTATTTTTGTAAATATGCATTTCGAATTAATATTAATGGAAACTCTAAATAAATAATAAGCTGCACAATACATCCTGTCATTATTTAAGAATATTTCATGATGCTATTCAATCATGTCAATCCACTGCCTCTACATAGTCCAAATTTATATCACGATCGATATACAGATTGTTTATGCATAATAACACAGGGTTACAAAAATATATTTTTTGTAAGTTGTCTGTGTTTTTTCAACTGACTTAAGACAATTTTGCACCCTTGAATCCAAAAATGACATCCATTTCTCTCGATCAGGTAAAAACCTGTACTTAGTACTTACTACTGTGCATGTACTTACCTTTATATCAAGGCAAGTACATGTAAATTGAATGTTACTTCATCATTGTTCAAAATTCAGAGAATTTCAAGACATAAAAAAGAATTTTGCATCATATAAAGCGAAAATACCCGTACATGTGAACAAAAACGTATAAAACAATTCGTGGCCGTAATTCAAAAAGTTGACCTGATTGAGCAAAACCAATGTGATTTTTGGATTCACCACATCAAAATTGTCCTAAATTAGCTAAAAAAAACTTAGACAATAAATTTGGTGTCGACCAGTGTAATTATTGGTTACATTACTGTGTTTTCTCTACTTGTAACTGTTTTTCCCAGTGTCCCGTTGGCCCCAGAGAGTGCTCTTATCTCAGGAGAGGCTGCATGGCTGGATTGCTGAGTCACTTTTCGCTGGAGGTTGGCCTTATCTCCTAAGAAGCACAGCATTCAGGCAGTTGGTCACAAAGGAGGAACTTTGGGCAGGAGCACTGTGGCCTGCTGTGTCTTCATGGCCATAATATGGATTGCAGCAATGCTCTCCAACTTCCTCAAAGCCTTACAGACTAAGTGTTGCTTTCTCTGCAAGATCAGCTTTCATAGAAACATGCAGGTATGACACAGCTGCAGATTGGGTAAGTGCTGAGGTTCAAGTACAAGGAATGCTGGGACTGAATTGTGACTCAGCACTGATATAAAATTCAGAGATAAAGATAGATGTCTGCCATGTCTCAGAGACAGCGTCCTGTTTAGTGACACAGCAACTTGTTTGGTTCCAGCAGAGGTGGGGTCAGTCCCCTAATCGTCATCCTAATGTCAGACATGTAAACCGATACTGACACAGGGAAACTCCCATAAATGTAAAAGCTTTATAAGACTATAATAAATCTCCAAAGTTACCATATCCTACTTATATAAAATGTAATCCATGTCTGCTAATCAAACTGCACATACCCTTCTGCTCCTTTAGGTTAGTCACCCACCTAGAGCAAGCAGTATTGTAATTAATGTCATTACCTAGCAAGTCTCAAAACATCATCAGGTATGTAGCCGGCTGACTAGTGAACAATAGGCTCTGGATGGTTCTTATTTCATGGATCTTTAAGCAGTATTCACTGTTTCACATTTGGAAGCATGAGCAGCATGTAACCTTTAATTGGTTTTAACACCTTAATAAGTCAAAGACGTTCAAGACTGATAATCACATTAAATAGTCCAATTTATCTAAAAAGTCAATTGCAAAGTGAAAAACTCCCTTTCTTTAGGAATGCATTATGCTGTGAGGATGTCAGAGTAAATTAAATTCCCCTCTGCACACTAAAGCATCAATTTCCTTATGGTAATTATCTGCTGGAATAGACGTGTCACTAGAAGGAGTCAGGCATGCTTGACATTTAGCCTTTTTATGGAGAGGCGATGAGTAAAAATTAAGATGAGGAAAAGGAAATTAATCTCCAGCCCAGGCAGGCATTGAGAGATCCTGGAGGATAGTAGCCGAATCAATCATGATGTTTGTGAGCCTGTTTTGAAAAGGAGCCAGTGATGAGATTCAGACCACAGGCTGGAAAATCTGAAAAGGAGGAGGGTGGGTTTTTTTAGCAAATAGAGTTGTGATTGCTGTGAGAAGGCTTACTCAGTTTTATTGGTCCTAACACAACAACAAACACAGCAAATTGGCTCCTCTATGAGTTGTGGGGGACTTTTATTTAGAGAGGCAGCTGAAAGATTGATATCACTCACACATCAGTATGTTAAACATGTTGAAGAAAATTAGTTATCTCATCTTAAAATCCTAAACAGAATAGACAGCTAGTTGGGGCATACAGTCACAGTGCTAATTATCAATAATCTAGCAATCTAATCTGTTTCTCTGCAAAATAATAAATTGTATTCCCAATCCTTAATTCACAAAGAAAATCTAATTTATAAACTTTTCTATCACATTTCTATGTTATAAATTGATTAAGAAAAGCCAAGATTTATTTCGACACACTTTAGCTAACAGCTGCAGAGTTCATGCTGCGGTCCAGGACTTGTCTGAAGTTGATATTTCCCAAGACCGGAAGTTTCACCTGGAATGGCCAATAAAGTGGGATTTCCAGTGTTTTTTCTGACTTGTTGTATAGAGAAAGTGAAGTCATTTTAACCTTTATATTTCCACTGTCTGTCCTACCTGGAACACAGCATTAGACTCTCAATAATCCTTGTGTTGTAGTTGAGACTGGACCGAGACAATGAAGAGGTTAAAGTGTTAGGACACAGAGTAATATGCCTTGAAAAAAGAAAATTCACAACAAAGGAATTGAAAACAAATGGGCAGAAACAGAAAACTGGCCACAGTCAGTTCTTTCTCCTTCCATCAGGCCACAGATATTTATAAAACCAAAATGCAGGACTAACAGACCACAGAAATCATTTGTTCCTACCGCTGTTGGTCTGATCTGATTCTAAGTGATGTTTTTGTTTTTGTATTGTCTTGAACTAAATGGCACTGTATGCTAATTGTATTTTATGTATCCTGCTGGCTGCACAAGAGTTGTCCCCTTGGGGATAATAAAGATTTCTTAAACTTAAACTTTAAATGGAATTTACAAACAGAAAAGCCAATGGAAACAATCATTAACACCTAAACAGAAGAAAACAAGGTTACTGTGGGCTAAAGAGAAGGCGTCATGGACTGTGGATGATTGGATGAAAGTGATATTGAATGATGAATCACAAATTTGCATTTCAGAAGGAGACGATGTTGGAAGCTGTTTAGTGCTGTCACAGTGAAACACACAGAGAAGTCTGACTGAAAAAAAAACAACCAAATTTCCATAGTCACTGATGACATAGGGTCAGCAGGGGTCTCATTATGTACCATGAAGGGCCAAGGCCCTGCAGGTTTTCTCTCCAGCTGGTCTCTTTTACATGTGATTTTGCCAAGTTTTTTCCCACCGATTGCTAATTGCTAAACATACCTGCTTTAGTGATTGACTTGGGGGGGGGGGGGGGAACGCAGGGTCTTGGCCTTCCTTGGTACATGGTTTGAGACCCTTGCTCTAACATAAATGCACAGGTGTACTTTTAAGTTCTGAACACTATTCTAATTCAATCGAAAGTAATGTACAGTTTACTTGTGTAATTCGAGTGAAAGTAGGTTTGGTAATGATGTAATTTTTCAGGATAATAATGCTTCTTATCAAAGAGAATCAAAACTTTTCTTCTGGACTTACAGTTGAAATCAGAAGGTTACATACAGTGTATAAAATGACACATAACCTTTATTTTTCTCACTGTCTGACATTAAAACAGACTAAACTTTTCCTGTTTTAGGTCAGGATTATCAAAATGATTTCTATTAGAGAATTTTTTATTGCTTTCTTCAAAGTCAACAGTTTACATATCTTCTTAGTACTTGGTAGCATTGCCTTTAAACTGTATGACTTGGGTCAAATGTTTTGGGTATCCTTCCACAAGCTTCTCACAATAGTTTGCTGGAATTTTGGCCCATTCCTCCTGAGAGAACTGGTGTAACTGAATGAGGTTTGTAGGCCGCCTTTGTCACACACGTCTTTTCAGCTCTGCCCACAGATTTTCAATGGGCTTGAGATCAGGGCTTTGTGATGGCCACTCCAAAACACTGACTTTGTTGTCCTTAAGCTACTTTCTAACTAATTTGGTGGTATTCGTAGGGTCTTTGTCCATTTGAAAGACCCATTTGCACCCAAGCTTTAACTTCCTGACTGATGTCTTGAGATATTGCTTCAATATTTCCACATAATGTTCTTTCCTCATGGTGCCATCTATTTTGTGAAGTGCATCAGTCCCTCCTACAGCAAAACACCCCCACAACATGATGCTGCCACCCCTGTACTTCACAGTTGGGATGGTATTCTCAGGTTTGCAAGCTTCTTCCTTTTTCCTCCAAATGCAATGATGGTCATTGCGGCCAAATAGTTCAATTTCAGTTTCATCAGACCACAGGACATGTCTCCAAAAATTAAGGTCTTTGTCCCTGTGTGAATTACAAACTGTAATCTGGGTTGTTATGTTGCTTTTAGAGTAATGGCTTCTTCCTTGCAGAGTGGCCTTTCAGGCCATGTCAGTACAGGACTCATTTCACTGTGCATAATGGCACTCTTACCAGCTTCAGCACGCATCTTCACAAGGTCTTTTGCTTTTGTTCTGGGGTTGATACACATATTTCACACCAAAACACGTTCTTCTCTGGGACACAGAACCATTCTACTTCCTGAACGGTATGATGGCTGGACATTCCGATGGTGTTTAAATTTGTGTATAATTGTTTGAAGAGATGAACGTGGCACCCAAGGACTTGTGGAGGTCCACAATTCTCTTGAGTTGTGTATGTAAACTTCTAGTTTCAATTGTACATACACTCAGTGACATGGCCAGTAAAAAGTCTCTCTCTCTCTCTCTCTCTCTCTCTCTCTCTCTCTCTCACACACACACACACACACACACACACACACACACACACACACACACACACACACACACACACACAAACGATCTCAAACTGACTGAAAAATTATGGTCAAAATTGAAAAAAAATGACAAGGCTCCATCTTGCAAAACTAATCTGTCAACTGCTATATGAGAAAATAGGAATCCAACTGGTAAGAATCTTTTTTTGTTTGTGAAGTCCATACTTCAGAGAATTCAACTAAGTACTAATTGTAGCATTTTTGGTTGATGATTCAAACTTGAGCTGAAAAATGCCATTAAAGCAACATTATGTAAGATTTTCATCTTAAAATAATGTCTTCAAAGTTATTTATCAACCTTTCACCTGGTGAATGTTGGTTCCCCCATAACCTAGGCTCACATTGCCTGCAACAGCTATGTTCTTGTCAGGAACACTGAAAGAACCACAACTACGGCGACTATGACCAAGGGCATCCACCTGGATGAGGCAGCCACAGTGCAACACCAATCTCTTCACCATTCAGACACACATTCACACCTAGGGCCACTTTAGAGTCTCCAGTTAACCTGACTTGCAGGTTTTTGGAATGTGGGAGGAAACCGGAGCACCTGGAATAAACCCACACAAGCATGGGAAGAACATGCTAACTTCACACAGCTAGGCCCTGCTGGCTGGTGGTTTTGAACCCACAACCTTCTCACTGTGAGGCAATAGTGCTAACCACTACACCAAAATGCTGCCTTTTTTGAAGAAAAAAAGCTAATGTTAGGCTAGTTTGTCCTTATCACATCTCTTTAAGGCTCAAGTATGTTTATTGTTTCAAGCTGATGTTTTTGGCCAAAAATTTCTCAAAATGGGTTTTTCCTTAGTAAACATTACTGGCACTTAAATTACAGTTAGAAGCCTTTTTACAATTTTTTGTTTTGTTTAAATCTAAATCCCTTTTAGATCCTCAGAATTTATGCAAGTACCCCAAATAACTGCTGTAAATAAGAAATAAATCATGTGCACGCATGAGTGACTAAATAACCTTAAGTGTTCACTAAATCAAAAAAATTCAAATCCTTGTGAACTGTAGATCTAAACAAGATATAGATGAAAAGAGACAGGAAAACCAGCTCATCCCTCTTTCCTGTGTAAGCGTGTAGCTGAACAAACCACAGACATAAATCTATTGCTGAATTGCACATCATAATATTGACTTATTTGCATTACGGTCACATACACAGAAAACTAACACTTCCAACTGATGTTTGCATAAACAGAGGGCTGCATTAGAAATTCACTTCCTGAGCAAACAATGTGCTGCTCATTAGACGCTGATCTGTTAGACCTGCTATCTTTCCTATACCGTTACATTTAAGACCGGTGCTAAAAATCTGTGGTTCCCTTGATAGTTTATCCTTTTGTCTCTATCGTTGCCCTTCATGATGGAAACAGCGTGTGTGCTAACACGCAGACACACGCGCACACACACAGAGAACATATAAGTGAGTGAGTGAGTCAGTGAGAGAGAGCAAATGTTTAAGAGGACAATGCAAACGCTCACTACCCAGAGTTAGAAAACCACTCATCTAAATCAGGGAAATTATGATAATAGGGCATCTCATTATTCTCCAACTCTCTCCGAATCAGTCGCTGACATCGCATCACCGTGGACATATTCATATAAACAGATTGGATGGCGTGAATAGGAGGCTGACACCTTCAAACCTTTCTCATCTGCTTTGTCTAATGACTCTCGGCGCGTCTGTGAGTGAGACAGGAAGGCCGGGCCTCAGGAAGGGGTTGCAGGGGCTGACGGAGGTCACCATTCGGGACAAGGGTGCCACATGGCCAAAAACACGATTCCCAGATTCTCTGGTTGCTCTGTCAAAATATTCAGTTATTTCAGTTAACAATAATAAATGACACTCATGTATGATGAGAAAAAAAATCTGCACAATAACTGCAATCTTCAAAGTGAAACAAATTATCAATAATACAGTCAATTAAAAAAAATGTACACACCCCTGTTAAAATTACAGATTTTTGTAATGTAAAAAAGAGAACATGATAAATCATTTCCAAACCTTTCTCATCTTTAATGTGACCAATAACCTATACACTTCAACTGAAAAGCTAACAAATGTGTTAGGGGGGAAATATTTAAAAACAAAATGTAAAAAGTACAATAATGTGGTTGCATAAGTCTGCACACCCTTAAACCAATAGTTTGTTGAAGCACTTTTTGATTTAATTAAAGCGTTCAGCTCTTTTTTGGGTACACACCTGCCATCAGTTAAGACTTTTGCTGTGTTCGAAATCAGTCAATCAATCAACTTTATTTATAAAGCACTTTAAAAATCAACACTCGCTACACAAAGTGCTGTACAGCAGGACATAAAAACATAAAAGCAAGAAGCAGGACATCAAAATAAGAGCAATATAAAACCAACAAAAATGATATAATAGGAATGGGTGTATCGATACTCAAGTATCAATACTTCGATACTAGCTAGTCGGTACTTTGAAGTTGATACTTTTTAAAATCTCGCAATACCACTATGTTTTTTGTTGTTGTTGTTGTTGTTGTTTTTTCCCCTTGTCCTGTCAGGCAGCTAGGCAAACAGAACAGGGATCTGTCACCCTTATTGTGCCAAAACAGATTTCTACTTTGCCAAGAGGAGCTTATACAGTACCGTAAAACGGGGCTATAAGGGACGGCGGGGTAATAAGGGACACTTTTCTGGGAAATGTTTTAAATGTAATTCTGCTTTTTTTTATTTTGAGCAGGACACTGAGTTGTGTTGTTATTGTCTTTCCTGTAGATAGATATTAGTTTTAAGAAATTTGTCGCCGTTATATTTAAGGAAAATTCAAAAAAAAAAAGGTGTCCCTTATTACCCCGCCGTCCCTTATAGCCCCGTTTTACGGTACCTAACTGTGTATTGTATATTGTTGTAAACTCCTCCTGTAATAACTTTTAATACTTTATTTTAATTATTTTACCCATGGAAGACCCAACAGGCTGGGGAAAAGGGAAAGGAAGTGTGTGGAGGGGGGGAAGAAAAGGGAGGGAAACAGACAAAAAAACAAACAAACCAACAGCTAAAACAAACAAAAGACAAACTGCTTCTTC
Source organism: Pholidichthys leucotaenia (assembly GCA_020510985.1). Classification (NCBI taxonomy): domain Eukaryota; kingdom Metazoa; phylum Chordata; class Actinopteri; order Cichliformes; family Pholidichthyidae; genus Pholidichthys; species Pholidichthys leucotaenia. The sequence goes on from CM035841.1 coordinate 282,060,004, forward strand.
CACCGAAGATGCCTCAACACGACTCTGGTTTCTGCACCTGTTAAAGGAGAGACACTTGTGCGTGTATGTCTGCGTGCATATATATGAGAACGCACGCAAAATAAGTGTGTGCATGTGAGTGGTTTGTCAGGAAACATACGAAGCGGAGGGCCGGTCGCAGCAGCTCTCCCCCCGGGAACCCCGAGCAGGCAAGGCAGCACCACCAACACTCACAGGGCACAAACGTCCGAGGTCAGCAAGTGAGTCCACACCCCCGGACCCGCCTGACTCCCCCCCCCAGTGGGGCCAACGCCCGCCCCCGGGCCCCAGGCACCAGGAGACCAGCGACCCCACCCCTGGGGCGGAGAAAAGCGCAAGCCCCCAGAGAAGCAGACCCCCACCCCCGGCGTCCACCTGAGCGACCAATCAGCAGACCACCGCAGGCGCCCCAAGATGCCACCCGACATGCAAAGCGCCGCATAAAACCGACCCACCATCACCACCTCCATTCATCACCCCCTCACTCTTACTTACGCTTATATTCAGCCCCCCTCTCACTCCCTTAGTTGTATCTACACATTCAGTAGCACCCAGGGATTTTGACAACATGATAGGTCCCAGGCTCCCCACCAGGCCCCCACGCTCCCAGCAGGAGCAGGGCAACAGGGGTGGGGGAAGACCCCCCCCCCCCGCACAAAACATGGTGGGTGTGTGTCGGTTATATGATGTAATTGTGTGTAAATGTGTGGACTACCAAAGTGCAATTAAAATTGGAGGAATAGTGATTGGACCACCGCTAGCCATTGCGATGGACAGCAGGGCCCCCATCCCCCCAAGCCCTCAGTGTCTAAAACGCAATTAAAATTGAGGTGAGGGCAGCCCCACCGTGCAGCAAAGGTATCCCCTTCACCGACACAGTGTGGCACACCCCCACCCCAAAGCCCTAAATGTAACAAAGAAGATGTATATTCCACCCAGAGTTAGGGGGAGGGGGAGGGCGGGAAATAAGACTGGGAGGGAGGCGGTCTAAAAGCGACCCCCCCCCCCAGAAGCCTGCTTGCAAACTGGTTCATGAGGCCACCCACTGCCCCCAAAGGTGAGGGCCGCCAGTGGAAGCAGCCCAGAACCCACCAGCATCACGCCCTGGCGCTCCCAGCACCACAAACATGATGGGGCAGCCATACCAATTTCCACTCATCTTACACACACAAACATGGACAACAGTAGTCACACAACAGTGAACAGTGGGCCGGACCCACACGGCCCCAACATGCCAAGCGACACCCCCGAGCATGCACGCAGGCCCATGACCACCCACCCCAGATGCACACCGACAGCCGCAGGCCGCCCTGCAACCACAGCCACCCCGGAGCAACCCGACGGAAACACGGCCATCAACCCGCGCCACTGCCCCCCCAACCACCCCCAAGCACCAACACACACCCGCCGCCAATGACACCAGGGGCGATGCGACAAAGCGCCTCACCCCGCGACACAACAGCAGGGCGGCCAGGACAAGCAGGCCCACTATGTTAATACAAAACATGCAATTTGTTTTCACTTCTGAGAGTTTTAGGCATTAAATCTGTGTCAAAAACAGTGAAAAACCAACCCAAGCATATTTTAGAGATGGTCTGCCATATCACATGATTATGGCAACCTATCAGATGTCAGAGTCGAAGGCCAAGCACTCCCGTGGAGAGTGAGCTCAGCTGCGTCAGAGGCAGCAGACCATTCATCCAAATTCTATGGTGATACCAAGCAGCATAAAATTTGAAAAATAAACAAAATAAGCACTATTTAAGTTTGTAAAATAATGGTGTAAAAAATAAATACATAATAACATTTTTTAAAAACGTTGCATTGTGAAAACAATTACACATATGCTGCTTGGTATTGCCATAGAATTTGGATGAATGGTGAAACATTTCAGAAGTAAAAAATACTTGAATCCAGTTGAGAATCTCCACCAAATTAAAAAAAAAAAAATTGAATTAATTTTGCATTCATTTTAAGTCTTAATTATTTTTATTATAATTGAAAAAAAAATCATTTTATTTTATTTACTTTGCTCATTGTTCTATTTTATTATCATTTTATAAGCATTTCTTTCAAGTATTTATGTTCTTGAGTTTTATTCATATTTCATATTGCCCTTGCAATAAAGTTGTTAATGAAACTGCAATCACGTGATTTGGGGCAAAAAGTATCGGTATCGAAGAAAAAGTCTGATAAATTAATGGTATCGTATCGAAAGGACCAAAAGCCAGTTTAGAAAGCTTGGGATCAGTCCGCCAAGGTCTCCGCCTTTGACTGCCACCTAATCCACATAGCACCGGACTTCCATGATCCCTCCTGCAGGTGGTGAACCTACTGGAGGGCGGACCCATGTAACTCCTTCGGGCTGAGCCCGGCCGGGTCCCATGGGATACAAGCAGCTGAAATGAGCTTTCTCCGTAGGATTGCTGGACTCACCCTCAGAGATAGGGTGAGGAGCTCAGTCATCCGGGAGAGGCTCAGAGTAGAACCGCTGCTCCTCCACATTGAAAGGAGTCAGTTGAGGTGGTATGGGCATCTGATTAGGATGCCTCCTGGACGTCTCCCACTTGAGGTGTTTCAGGCACGTCCCACTGGGAGGAGACCCCGGGGCAGACCCAGGACTCGGTGGAGAGACTATGTCTCCCAGCTAGTCTGGGAACGCCTTGGTATCCCCTCTGAAGAGCTGGAGCAGGTGGCTGGGGAGAGGGAAGTCTGGGCTTCTCTGCTTGAACTGCTGCCTCCGCGACCCGGACCTCCGGAAAAGCGGTAGAAGATGGATGGATGGATGGATGGATGGTATCGAAAGGAAAAATGCTGGTATCGCCCATCCCTACAATATAAAACTCAGCACAAGTAGAAACCACAGTCAATAAAAACAATAAAATAAAAGGTAAAAGAAGTAAGTAAATAAATAAAAAAAAAATCCATTTCATTCAATAAAATCAGTCTCACACTGGGTCGAAGGCCAGAGAGTAAAAGTGCATTTTAAGACAGGTTTTAAAAATGGACAGTGAAATGTTCACGTTTCCCATAGTAAACTATATAGTAAATAAGCCATTTTGCAGTGCTGTTCGAAATCTTAAAGGGTCATTGACTGCACTTTTTCCACATTTTAACAGCTCACACACGTCTTAATGAAATGTGTGTGACATATTTTGTTCACATTTTCTGTAATTTTTTTAAATTATTGAAGCAAATTCATTTTTTATTTTTCCTGGCTTTCTTTAAACACTCTGATTTAAAGCCTATCACTTTAAGAACCATCCTTCACTGTTTCAGCTCCGCCTTCCCTCTTACATCAGTTAGCCATTATAGTTGACTCACTTGTAGCCTCCCAGCTTGGTTGAGCAGCACTCTGGTTCACTGATCCACACTCAGTGGTGTATCTCGCATCAGCCCAATCTATCTTCCAATAATTTTGCCATGATTCCACAACAAATCTCCAGCACCGCGTGCTGGATGATCGCCGCAACCCAACATGAGCTACCGAGCCAAGGGATCTCAAAGGGCAGCGTGGCTCTGTGGGACTCCACTCTTCTCTCACAGCCAGCTGAAAGCTGGATTGACTATGCTGCCCGCAAGAGAAGAGCGGATCCACGGAGGATGGTGAGGCTGCTGGGTATGAGAGCCAGCAGTATCTGGTCCCAGAACATTTTGATTGCAGGAAGCCGGAGGCTTCGTCGTGATTCCGCTGCCGATTGCCTGTACCAGCTTGTGGCTCACACGGCCAGCTAAAGGCTAAATGTAGCCTATTAGCCCCTGAGCTATTAGCCCATGGGCTAACACTGGTACCAGGACGCAGGCTGTAAGCATGGCTTATATTGTTATTTTCTTCAGATCTTAGTCACCCTAAAGCCTTATTCATGCTGCATTTCCCCTCTGGTCCGCTTTGGTCCGCGTGTGCTTTGGACGAGCCCGGTGCGCACACGGTGTTGTACATGCTCACTTTTTTCATCTATCAGGCTAAGTTAGTCTAGCTGACGCATGCACACAACTGTTATTTGTAGTTTGGCCCCAGCCCTATGGGTAGTGCAAATACACAGACACGCCAGTTTGTTCACCAGCTATAAAACACGAGAGTGATGCACATTTTTTTTGCAGCAACAACAATGGTGTCATTTCAAGGAAAAAGGAGGAATTACCATTTTCCAGTTTCTTCTTTGCGCAAGCTGCTGCAAAAGGATTCATGTATGTTTGTTCTCGTCTTCCACCTATTCATTGTCTTCCTCATCTACTTTATATTTGTATGTTGCGTTGGTAGCGCCATCTCGTGAATGGGACATTCAGTCTTCCGCATGCTCTGTCAACGCGTTCAGATTGTAGGCAGGCCACGTGGTCATAAAATTTGGGCTGCACGCGGTCGTCCGCAGTAGAGCCCTGCGTACACTAGTGGAGTGGAGACAATGAAGTAAATTTCATCACACGAGGTTTCCAGTTGCACATACGCACACAGCGGAAGTGCAGCATGAATCCAGCTTAATAGTCATCCCTGTTATCACCTGGTTTGGTGGTGTGACTCGCGTCACTGTGGCCCATCTCTCAGTGGTTTCATCCTGATTCTGCTGCGGATCGCACATACCGCTGTTATGCCGAGAACTCCCCTGGATTGGCGGGGGGAGTTCTCGGCATAATAGTGGCCAGTAGCCCTGGTCTTGGGCCATAAAAGCGATCGGTGTGCCGATACGGGTGATCCACCGCAACATCACAGTGAAACCACTTGGAGATGGGCCAGAGTGAACCAGGTTGTAACATGGATGGCTATTAGAGTGACAAAGATCTGAAAAAAATAGCAATATGAGCCGCACTTAGCCAGCGTCTTGGTACCAGTGTTAGCTCGTGGGCTAATAGCTCAGGGGCTAATAGGCTACCTTTAGCCACCACTTTGATCTACATGACGGACAGCTAGGCAGGTCAATAATAGAGCAGTGGGTGGGTCTTTAGGATGGCAGTGGGTGGGCTTTTTCAAGACTGGACATAGGAAACTTACCCGGAAGAGTCAAAAAAAACGTTTTTGGGAGTTTCTCTGAGAGAAAAACAAGATAAAGGCAGTGGGCTTTTTTCACATCGCTGATTGGAATTTTATTTTGGCAAATTACATGACAAGTTGACCCATTTGAGACAGTTAAAACCTACAAACACACCATTTTGTTTTTTTCAGATTGTTGACTGGAAAATTTTTGGCTAATTGGCTAATTGGCTGACAGTGGGAAGACAAGGGGTGGAGGAGTGATAATGTATGTCAATAACATCTGGTGCAGACCGGGACATATCATGGTAAAGGAACAGCACTGTAGCAAAGACATCAAGTTACTAGCTGTTAGCATGCGGCCTACATATCTCCCGAGGGAATGCTCACATGTGATCTGCATTGTTATTTATGCAAATCCAACGGCGAACGCTGGGACAGCGCGTGACGTCATCCACTCAGTAACTGGCAGGCTGCAGACAGAACACCCAGATGCTCTTCTCCTCATCTCAGGTGATTTCAACCATATTTCACTGTCTCCCATTCTACCCACACGCACCTAGTATGTCACATGCCACACTAGAGACAATAAAACACTACTGTAGAGAATGCGTTCAAGAATGAGGCTGAGTTTATTTCTCAGAGTCAACTTTATTGAGTGAACACATGCTCTATCAATCTCTATGCAGGAAAAGAGACTGAGCAATCGAATACCACGTTCTTATACTCTGCTGGGGCCACAACCCACAGTCACATGTTACTTAAGCAAACATATAATTACATGGCACATAGTCTCAGTCACAATGCACTCTTTCATGTCTCACTATTGTCTCTTGTTCTACGGTGTTCCGGGAATCTTCCTGGAACATCCTCTCGGAGACAAAGGTCAAGACTCACACCTACTCGTCATCTCCTGTAGATCTCTGCAGGTCCAGACCTCTTTTGTCCCACCAGACGTGGAGTCACCAATACACATACTGTCATGCATTTGTGGGGAGATATGAACTCAATATCTGCGCCACACTAGACTTATTTTATGCAAATACTAAGGAGGCATACACCTCATCACCACTCCCCCCACTCGGGAGATCGGATCACAACTTGGTTCATCTCCTGCCAGTGTACAAACCCTTAGTACACAGACAACCTCCGGTCATGCGCACAGTGAAGTTATGGTCTGAGGAGGCAATGGACGTGCTAAAGGACTGTTTTGAAATCACTGCCTGGTGCAGCTCTGCGATCCACATGGTGAGGACATCGATGGCCTCACTCACACCATCACGGACTACATCGGCTTCTGTGTGGACAACACTGTACCCACCAAGACCATACGGTGTTGCTCAAACAACAAACTGCACGGTGGCGCAGTGGTTAGCACTGTGGCAGCACAGTTTACCCTCGGCCGGGGGATCGCGGGGAACGTGAGATCGTGGGTTTGATCCCTGCCCCCGGCCAACAGTGATCTGTGTGGAGTTTGCATGTTCTCCCCGTGTTGCGTGGGTTTACTCCGGGATTTCTCCGGTTTCGTCCCACATGCCAAAAACATGCAGATTAGGGATAAGGGGCGCTTGCGCACGCAGCGACCGGCAGCTGGTGGCTTGTCACCAGACTGCAAAACAAATCTACCTACGGGTACAAAATAAGTAATAAAAAAAAAAAAAAAAACCTGGATCAACCCTGAGATAAAAACACTTCTGAGAGAGAAGAAGAGGATCTTCAGGTCGGGGAACAGGGAGATGCTGAAGTCCGTACAGAGGGAGCTGAGGAGGAAGATCAGAGAAGGCAAGGACAGCTTCAGGAAGAAGATGGAGGACAAGCTGCAACAGAGCGACATCAGCGGGGTCTGGAGAAACCTTAAAACCATCTCTGGGCTCCAGAATACCTCCCCTCAGGCCACGGGGGGCAGGGAGTGGGCGAACAATCTGAACCTGTTTTTTAATAGGTTTGACCAATCGCCCTCCCCCCCAACTGCACAACAACCACTGCTGCCTCTAAAGTCATCGAGACCTGCTGTCCACACCCCACTCCACCAACACCCCCCCACTCCCAGCACACAGCCCCCCAACCTGACCCTCACTAAGACCCAGGTGAGGACGGAGCTGAGGAAGATCAAGGCGAGGAAGGCCTCGGGGCTGGACGGCATCAGCGCTAAGCTCCTCAAGTCCTGTGCAGACCAGCTGTGTGGGATTGTGGAGCACATCTTCAACCTGAGCCTGAAGCTGGGGAGGGTACCACAGTTGTGGAAAACATCTTGTGTGGTACCTGTACCAAAGACTTCCCACCCCAAAGATCTAAACAGCTACAGACCAGTGTCCCTGACGTCTCACCTGATAAAGACCCTGGAGAGACTGCTCCTTGCTCACCTCCGCCCCCTGGTGGGACCAGCGATGGATCCACTCCAGTTCGCCTACCAGCATGGCATTGGGGTGGAGGATGCAGTGATCTTCCTCCTTCACCGTTCTCTGTCCCACCTGGAGAAGCCCGGGAATGCGGTGAGGATCATGTTCTTTGACTTTTCCAGTGCTTTCAACACCATTCAACCAATGATCCTGAAGGACAAGCTGCTGTGCGCAGGGGTGGACCAGCACCTGTCATCATGGATCCTGGACTACCTCACTAACCGGCCACAGTTTGTGAGAACCCGAGATTGTGTGTCCGACACGATCATCAGTAGCACGGGGGCCCCCCAGGGAACGGTTTTGGCTCCCTTCCTGTTCACCCTTTATACTGCGGACTTCTCACACAACACAACACACTGCCATCTACAGAAGTTCTCTGACGACTCTGTGATCGTCAGCCTCATCTCCAACGGAGATGAAGCTGAGTACAGAGGACTTATCCAGGACTTCGTGGACTGGTGCCATCGGAACTGCCTCCAGATCAACGCGAGGAAAACTAAGGAGCTGGTGGTGGACTGCCGCAGGCAAGGACAACCCCTCACAGCACCAGTAAACATACAGGGAACAGACATTGAAGATGGTGACATCCTACAAGTACCTGGGTGTTCATCTGAACAATAAACTAGACTGGTCACACAATACCGACGCACTCTACAAGAAGGGGCAGCGCAGGCTATTCCAACTGAAGAGACTCAGGTCTTTTGGTGTACAAGAGGTGCTGCTGAAGACATTCTACGACACGGTGGTGGCATCAGCCATCACTTTTGGAGTGGTCTGCTGGGGCAACGGCATTACAGCAGCCGATAGGAAGAGACTGAACAAACTGATCAAGAAAGCTAGATCTGTCCTGGGGAAACACCTTGACCCAGCGGAGGAGATAGGAGAGAGAAGGATGGTGGCTAAACTGTCATCTCTGCTGGAGTCCAAGTCCCACCCTATGCAGGACATATTGAACGCACTGAGGAGCTCCTTTAGCAGTAGACTACATCATCCTAGGTGCGCAACCGAGAGGTTTCACAGGTCCTTCTTACCTACGGCTGTCAGACTGTATAACCTAAGCAGGACTGCTCGCAGAGATAGCAAAAAAACGTGACAACCTAATAGTATTGAATGCAAAAGATGCAACAGACTTACACAATGGTCCCCTCCAGTATACAACTAGGACAATATCAGTCGCTACGGAGGGTGACAATATGTATGGGTACATATTCATACTATGTAGGATAACTAAGTAGACGGTTATGCTGTTTATTCCATCTAGCTACGATGCTCCGCACTTTGTATATATATTTATATATTTATGTGTACATATGTATATCCACTGCTCTTATTTATATTTTTCCTATCTTCTTAATTATTGCTCTGAGTGTTGCTATCCCTGTGCTGTTGCAATCCTGGAATTTACCCATTGTGGGACTAATAAAGGCTTATCTTATCTACAGTGGGGCAAAAAAGTATTTAGTCAGCCACCAATTGTGCAAGTTCTCCCACTTAAAAGATGAGAGAGGTCTCCAATTTTCATCATAGGTATACCTCAACTATGAGAGACAAAATAAGAAAAAAAAAAATCCAGAAAATCACATTGAAGGATTTTTAAAGAATTTATTGGTAAATTCCTCGGTAAAATAAGTATTTGGTCAATAACAAAAGTTCATCTCAATACTTTGTTATATACCCTTTGTTGGCAATGACAGAGGTCAAACGTTTTCTGTAAATTTTCACAAGGTTTTCACACACTGTTGCTGGTATTTTGGCCCATTCCTCCATGCAGATCTCCTCTAGAGCAGTGATGTTTTGGTGCTGTCGCTGGGCAACACAGACTTTCAACTCCCTCCAAAGATTTTCTCTGGGGTTGAGATCTGGAGACTGGCTAGGCCACTCCAGGACCTTGAAATGCTTCTTACGAAGCCACTCCTTTGTTGCCCGGGCGGTGTGTTTGGGATCATTGTCATGCTGAAAGACCCAGCCACGTTTCATCTTCAATGTCCTTGCTGATGGAAGGAGGTTTTCACTCAAAATCTCACCATACATGGCCCCATTCATTCTTTCCTTTACACGGATCAGTTGTCCTGGTCCCTTTGCAGAAAAACAGCCCCAAAGTATGATGTTTCCACCCTCATGCTTGACAGTAGGTATGGTGTTCTTTCTCCTCCAAACACGACAAGTTGAGTTTTTACCAAAAAGTTCTATTTTGGTTTCATCTGACCATATGACATTCTCCCAATCCTCTTCTGGATCATCCAAATGCTCTCTAGCAAACTTCAGATGGGCCTGGACATGTACTGGCTTAAGCAGGGGGACACGTCTGGCACTGCAGGATTTGAGTCCCTGGCGGCGTAGTGTGTTACTGATGTAGCCTTTGTTACTTTGGTCCCAGCTCTCTGCAGGTCATTCATTAGGACCCCCATGTGGTTCTGGGATTTTTGCTCACCGTTTTCGTGATAATTTTGACCCCACGGGGTGAGATCTTGCGTGGAGCCCCAGATTGAGGAAGATTATCAGTGGTCTTGTATGTCTTCCATTTTCTAATAATTGCTCCCACAGTTGATTTCTTCACACCAAGCTGCTTACCTATTGCAGATTCAGTCTTCCCAGCCTGGTGCAGGTCTACAATTTTGTTTCTGGTGTCCCTTGACAGCTCTTTGGTCTTGGCCATAGTGGAGTTTGGAGTCTGACTGTTTGAGGTTGTGGACAGGTGTCTTTTATACTGATAACGAGTTCAAACAGGTGCCATTAATACAGGTAATGAGTGGAGGCCAGAGGAGCCTCTTAAAGAAGAAGTTACAGGTCTGTGAGAGACAGAAATCTTGCTTGTTTGTAGGTGACCAAATACTTATTTTACTGAGGAATTTACCAATTATTTCATTAAAAATCCTTCAGTGTGATTTTCTGGATTTTTTTTTCTCATTTTGTCTCTCATAGTTGAGGTATACCTGTGATGAAAATTGGTGACCTCTCTCATCTTTTAAGTGGGAGAACTTGCACAATTGGTGGCTGACTAAATACTTTTTTGCCCCACTGTATCTTATCTTAATTATGTGACCAGTTGACCAATTTGAGACAGTTAAAGCCTACAAACACACCATTTTTCAATCAATGACCCCTTTAATTGAAAATTTCATTCACTATATAGTGCACTTGTGGTGGCACGGGTGGGAGATTCTCCACCCAGAGAAGGCAGCTGGGATAAGGGGGAACAGTGGACCGGAGGAGGAAGTGCCACCGGGGGGTCTCAAATTGGACAGTATGGACTATGCACCCCCTGGGGAGGGGAGGAACCGCCAGAGCCGCTGGAAGAGAGAAGGGTGTGAGCAGCGGCGCCGGCGTTATGATGTTAATGTGACACACAGGTCTTTGTTTCAAGCAGTGTATTATAGTCGGAAGTTCCGGGTCTCAGTGCATGGGAGTAAAGGTATAAAAGAGGAATGCACAGAGACCTGGGAGTTCTTTTTACTGTATTGTATGTTGGAGATGGAATAAAGTTCATGTGTCGTCCAGACTGCTTCCTTTCTCCACATTGGTGACCCTAAGACAAGCCATGGAAAGCGAGCCGAGCACCACCCCGGAGACTACTTGGAGGGAGAGCACCAGCGCCGCGTGCGCTGTCTCAGTCAAGCTGCCAGACTTCTGGCTTCACAACCAGACCGTGTCGTTATTGCACATAGAAACCCAGTTTGCACTGTGCGGGATAACAACGGACTATACCAAGTATTACTACGTGGTCGCAGCGCTGGATGCGCGTGCCACGCAATAGGTGATGATCCTGCTCCAGGAGCCGCCGGCCCAAAGAAAATAAGAAGCGCTCAAGAGGATGCTCCTCCAGCACTATACCCTTTCTGACAGTGAGAGGGCAGAGAGACTCCTAACACGTTCAGAGTTAGGTGACAGATTAGCAGTGGAGCTCATGGAGAACATGTTGGCGCTGAGGGGGAAGGACAAATCTTTCCTGTTTAACCACTTGTTCCTCAGAAGCCTACCGGCTACAGTGAGGGCGATCCTGGCCAACTCACCATGACTGGTTGCTAAGGACTACCACGGCCTGGTGCAGGAAGTGGGCCGCATCATTTTGGCGACCAGAACTCTCAGCGTGCAGGCAGTGGCACCGGCATCCATGAGGGACTCCAGCGAGGTCGAGGAGCCGTTGGTGGCAGCCGGGACGGACACCAGGAGATGAAGGAACAGGGCGATCTGTTTTTATCATCGTCGTTTCAGCTCGAATGCCCAACGCTGCCTGTCGCCATGACAATTCAAGAAGCCGGGAAGACGGCATGTTCAGAATTCAGTTGCAGCTACAACCGATGGTGACAGGAACAGACTGCTTTATGTCATGGACACACGTTCGGGGAGACAGCTTTTGGTGGACTCCAGCTCGCAGAAGAGCCTCATCCAGCCGGTCAACGCAGACAGGGTGGCAGGACGCAGCGGTCCCGAGCTCACGACCACCAACGGATCCACCATCAGGACATTTGGCGAGCGGACACTGATGATATGCTTACATGGACACAACTTTCAGTGGGACTTTGTGGTAGCTGCATGTTCCGCCCCCATTTTAGGTGCAGATTTTTTATGTGCTTATGGGTTGTTAGTCAATGTTGCTAATACTAACTAACTACTAACTAACCTGCACTTATATAGCGCTTTTCTAGTCACAAAGACCACTCAAAGCGCTTTCACTAATGCTAACCCTCTATTCTAAGGGCCTATAGGAAACAGATATCTAGGGACAATTTAGAACAACCAATTAACCTAACATACATGTCTTTGGATTGTGGGAGGAAACCGGAGCCCCCGGAGTAAACCCACACAGCACAGGGAGAACATGCAAACTCCATACAGAAAGGTTCCAACCCCTGCCAGCCCGGGGATTCGAACCAGGAACCTTCTAGCTGTAAGGCAACAGTGCTAACCACTGCACCAAAGGAGATTAGTGGATGCTGTCTCTTTTACCTCACTGCCCTGTACAGCTCGGGGAGCTGGGTCGACAACCCTGGCTAACGTTATAGCTCTAGGGGGTAAGTACCAACATTTGCTCACACAGTTCCCAGCACTCACGGTCCCGACTTTTTCGGCTACGATAACGAAACACGGGGTCGAACACTTCATAGCGACAAAAGGCCCGCTAGTGTTTGCGTGACCTCAGTGCTTGGACGCAGCTAAACTGGCCAGCGTGCGAGAGGAGTTTGCCAACTTAGAGCAGTTGGGCATCATCAGGTGCTCCAACAGCCTGTGGGCATCCCCGCTACACATGGTGCCTAAAGCTGACAGATCGTGGCGACCATGCAGCGATTTCCGGTGCTTGAATAACGCCACGGAACACGATCGTTATCCCATTATGCACATCAAGGATTTTTGTGTGCACCTGGCCGGGGCGCATGTTTTTTCAAAAGTGGATCTGGTCAACAGATACCATCAGGTCCCGGTGCGCATGGAAGACGTTCCAAAAAGTAGCGGTAACTCCTTTTGGCCTTTTCGAGTTTTTACGCATGCCATTCGGATTAAAAGGCGCGGCGCAGACCTTCCAGAGGATGATGGATGCAGTGCTTCGTGACTTGTCCTTTGTTTTCATCTACTTAGGCGACATTCTGGGAGCTAGCACGTCTGCGCAGGAGCACATCGCTCAACGTCTCTCAACGCCTCATCGTCTCTCAAGACGGTTTTCCAGAGGTTGGAAGCACACTGGCTTATAGTGAACCCAGCAAACTGCCAGTTCGGTGTGCCTGTGATTGATTTTTTTTTTGCGCCCTCCACCACATTTCGCTGGAGGGCGTGATTCTGCTACTGGATAAGGTGCGTGCCATGTCGGACTTTCCGCTTCCGCAGACCATGAGTGCCCTCCAGGAGTTTTTGGGGATGGTCAGTTTTTATAATCGTTTCCTTCCCCAGGCAGCCCAGCTGATGCAGCTGTTGTATGCCGTGCTGAAAAAAAAGAAGCCCAGGGAAAACATCGACTGGACTCCCAAGCAAATCCATGCTTTCACGAACGCCAAAACAGTGCTTGCAGATGCCGCGTTGCTAGCTCATCCGGCTCCGTCGGCATGGAAAGCGCTCACTACAGACGTGTCTGATGTTGCCATAGGAGCAGTGGTGGAGAAGTACGTCTCCAGTTCGTGGCAGCCGCTCACATTTTTCAGTTGGACTTTGCATGACAGCGAATGCAAATATAGCATGTTTGACAGGGAGTTATTGGCTCTACACCTGGCGACACGTCGTTTCCAGTTTTGGCTAGAAGGGCGCGAGTTCACCACATTTGTGGACCATAAGCCACTGACATACGCAACGTCCAAGTTCTCAGAACCATGGTCGGCCTGACAGTAACGGCATTTGGCCGTGTTCTTGGTGTTTACGACCGACATTCAACACGTTGCCGGTAAGCTCAACGTCGTGATTGTTGTCGTGCGCGTTAGTCTCCCTGGTCTACATGGGAATAGATTTTCCTGCGATGGCTGCGGAGCAAGCCAGGGACGCGGACATTTGGAGCCTACTGGGTTAAAGCTGGAGAGCAGGGTGGTGCAAAAAGGGTGCTCTCCCTTGCCCTGCGACGTCTCCACTGGGCACCAAGCTCTTGACGCTGTTGCGTTTTTGAGTCGGTCCACTCCCTTTTGCATCCGGGAGTGTGCGCTTCGGTGAAGCTAGTGGGGGCGAAATTCATCTGGCCATGCTTGCGCCAGGATGTGAAAGAGTGGGCTGCAGTGTGCGTCGCGTGCCAGTGGGCCAAAGTGCACAAGCACACCAGGGTCCCCTTCGAGCCGTTCCAAATCCCGGCCAGGAGGTTCAACTATGTCCATGTGGATTTGGTGGGACCCCTCCCGCCGTTGCAAGGTTTCACGCACCTTTTAACAATCGTGGACCGCACCACGCAGTCTCCTGAAGTGGTCCCACTGGCTTCTACCACATCCGCAGAAGTGGCTCATGCTTTTTTGTCGGCTTGTTTTGCATGGGTCAGATCCCCGTCAGACAACGGTGGAGAGAGTGGAGAACATCGAGTTCCTCGGAGTGCAGATCTCGCAGGACCTGACCTGGAGCAAGAATTCCTTGGGGATCAGGAAGCGGGCCCAGCAGAGACTGCACTTCTTGAGGAAACTCAAACAGGCCTCTCTCCCCATCTGCATCCTCAGGACCTTCTACAGAGGTGTGGTGGAGAATGTTCCTGACGTACTGCATTGCAACATGGTACTCCAGTTGCAGTCAGACAAAAAAGCCCTGCAGAGGATAGTTAAGGGAGCTGAGAGGGTAATTGGAGTTTCCCTCCCCTCTGTTCAAGAACTTTTTCAGAGCCGTTGTAGGAGCAGGGCAGTGAACATTGTCAAGGACCACTCTCACCCTCTGCACAAACACTTTGAACTGCTGCCATCTGGCAAACGATTCCGGAGCATCAGAGGCAGAACCACCAGACTGATCAACAGCTTCCTTCCACAAGCTGTTAGGATGCTGAACAGTTGATCCGGAATCTTTTACACATATTACTGCACTTTATGGACATTATGTATATTATAGTTTTAGTCAGTCTTAAGTATTTATTTCTCTTAGCTGCTTAGATTCACTTAGCCATTTTAATTGTTTTTTTTTTTTTTTATACATAGCCAGTTATTTTAACTGCAACTGTAATAAGTTAACATTACTGTAAAATCCAGATGTGTCTCAGGGATGTGTGAATGGCTGTCGGGGTGGAGTGTGTGGGGGGATGTGAGTGTGTTTTTAAATTATGTTCTTTTTACAATACGGATGCCTAGAGAAACGCAATTTCATCTTGCTTGCACTACAGTTGTATGCATAGCATCATGACAATAAAGGTTGATTGATTGATTGATTGATTGATCACTTCCAGCAGGGGTCCACAATTTGTTTCGGAACTCTGGTCTGCGATCGCCCAGAGCCTGGGGGTCAAAATTCATCGCACTACCACGTACAACCCCCAAGCTAACGGATTATGTGAGCGTTTTCATCAGAGCTCAGAGCTCAGAGCTTCGCTCACGGACACAAATTGGGTCAACCGCCTGCCCTGGGTTCTTTTAGGGTTGCACTCCACACCTAAGGAGGATTTGGCAGCCTCCCCGGCAGAACTCATTTTTTCTCAGCTGCTGCAGATCCCCGCAGAGTTTTTACCGGAAAACCCCACACCTGAGGTTGATCCGCCTGCGCAATTTTTGCACAGTACGGAGGCTTTTAACGTAGCGGGCCCGGCCCACCATTGTTTTCCTCACACTTTTGTCCCCAAGAGTTTACAGAACACCAGCTTTGTTTTCGTCAGGCACAATACGCACTGGGCCCCACTGCGCCCACCGTACGACAGACCGTTCAGGGTGCTGGAACCTGTGGTGAAACATTTTGTGTTAGACTTTGGGGGGGGCGCAGGGAGACTGTCTGCATCGACAGGCTGAAGCCCGCTTTTGTGTTGGCAGATGAGCAGGTGGTGTTAGCCCAAGCTCCCGGTGTGGACGTCCACCGTTGGTGGCTCCACAAGTTGGTGTTCCCTCGGTAGGGATCTGCGCACGTGAGGCTGATGTGTTCCCCCCCCCCCCCTTTTTTTCCCACCCGTGCCACCACACACTGAAAATATCTTGAAAATTAGTGTAGAACTGATGGTGACTACATTACCCAATGTATCCCATAATGCAATGTGCAGCCTAAGGAGAAAGGAGAGCTTCACATCACAACAGAAACTGTTTCGGATATTTATATGTATTAATACAGTAAAAATAATTTTAATATAATATCTATTTACTACAAAACACATGCAGGTATTCAATTTTTAACACCATTAATCCGTTTCGTTTTACTGTCTCACCATGATGATGTCATTAACGGTAACAAAAACAAGCAGAATAGTGTCTGAAAGTTGATCATTTTATTGTTATGTTGAGTTTACTATAATGGGGGGGGGGGCTGAAACGATGTTGCTTCTCTGAAATGCTGCGACACTTCAACACCAGATGCAATGGGACACACACCCTCCACAAAGTTCAACCCTTGTCTCGTCAGTCCACAGAGGAAAGTTCATTGTGGTCAAATTTGACCAAATGTGGTTTATTTTTCAACTGCAGGGATCCAAGAGCTGCAACACTGATGGAAGAAGTGTGTGGACCGAAGGGGAGACTATGTTGAAAAATAAACCACATATGGTCAAATTTGATGAACTTTTCAGCTCCCCTCAAATAGTCCTTTATATCTGAATTCACTATATAGTGAGTAGAGAGGTAAGGAGTGAGTGAACATTTTTAACAGAGCATTTGATTAACCCAAAATAAAGTTCAGCTGTACCAGTAGGACTTTCTTTACATCTTTTATTAATTGCATCCTACAGCAAAAGCCACGGTTCACGGAGAGCTCACAAAGCATCTCACTGTTGAAAGGTACAAGTCACAAGAAAGGCACAAAAAAATCCCACTAAAAAAATTCACAAAAGGTGCCTCAACATGTTAGTTTAAGGGTGTGCACTTTTATGCAGCCTGCCTATTCTACTATTTCTTTTTAAAATATATTTCCCTCATAATGGTTTCTGTTGTTTTTAAATTGAACTGTACAGGTTATAGACCACATTAAAGGTGAGAAAAGTTTGGGAACCATTTATCATAGTCTCTCTTTTTTCAAATATACACTGTATAAACCTGACATTTTACTAGGTGTGTGCACACTGTTAGAGCCACTGTAACAATAATATTAAAATAAGAATAAATAAATAAATATTAGGAACTCAGTGAGTGGTGGCAGGCACAAATCCTGGGGGTGTCTGACCGTTGAGGCAGACAGTTAATCAGTCCAAGTGCTTGCCTTTTTTATTGTTTTGGGGGAAAATACGGGAGGCCAGCCTAATCAGCAGAGGAAACAGATCTCAGGGGTTGTTGGGGACCAGGAAAATGGATCTGGGTTGTGAAAAACCACCATTACCGCGAGCTGCTCTGGATTCAGCCATCTGGAGATGCCTGCTCCAAAAGCCGGTAAAGTTTGTTAAACTGGGGCCCAACTAGGAAACAGGTTTGCACCTCCCTAACAGACAGCCAGCACTCCCAGAGTAGAGCCATGTTTGCTCTGCAGTAACATATGAATGCCTCATTTTCATTTGTATACACTTTCACTGGTGCACTGACTGCTTCTGAAAGTTTTTTTTAAATTTCTTTTAAAGAAAACCCCAAATTTGCATGGAAATATTCTCTGCACCACATTTTTATTGTTTTCTCCCCAGTTTCCCAAACCTTTGAATTTCTTATCTGTCCATCATTAAGAATGGCATCCATTGTTTTTTTATATCTCTATTTTAACATTTCCAATTACTGTAGCATTTTTCCGATGGACTATTAACTTGCATTTCACCAGCCCACTCAAGCAAAAAATAAGGTACACCTAGCTGGTCCGAGTACTGAAAAGCTTTAAAGGAATGCCACTCAAATATAAAGTAGCACAAACTGAAAAGATACTTTTAATACAGTGATCGTTCACATATTGAAAACATCCGACTAAATTATTGACATAATTGGCACTTGCCTTTGGAGAAATCACACAAATAGGTTTTTATTTTCAGATAAAGTGTATTTTTTTGTAGTTTGTTTTATGTGTATATTTGATTTCACAAAGGGTGTTTATGCTCTGAATGACTGATTTATGGTACACATCTGTGAGAAATTGCATGTTTATTGTTCAAAGAGTCTTAAAAGTAAAGCTCAAAGCGTCTGATCTAACATCCCAGTACTTTGGTGGGTTTTGTGAAGCAGCTTTTGCTCCTAAAATCACAACTTTTCTTTGTAAAAAGTAAATAAGATGTAAAAACCATGTTTCTTGTGTAAAATAAACTATTTTAAGCGCATAAATAGCTGGTTTTCTTTAAACTCACCTTAGTGCCTTTACTGATGGTTACTCTGAGCTGTAGTTATATTTTAAATAAATGGCAGTACAATATAACAAGTGTTGACATAACTGGTGCCAGTGAATTGTATTATATCGCCCTCTAGCGGATATTTGTCAAATTTCATATCTTCTTTAAATAAAAATGTATTTGTGATGATGATGATTTGTTTAGGTAATAATTATCTATAATCAAGTATAACAATCTAACATAATCTAGGTAATTACTTTTTTACATTTCTTATTATATTTTCATCAGCCCACAGTGATATAAAGCCTGGTCTAACCCATTATCATTCTGATATTAGCATCCTAAAACAAAAACAAAACAAACCTCCAAAAATCAATCAGAGGCACCACCCTGAGAGATCTTTTTAGCAGTGATAGTGGTGTACATCAGAATGCTGGAAGGCGTAATTTAAACAGAAGTATAATGCAATATTCAGGCTTGTCATATAACATGGAGGGGGACTCTGCATGTGTGTGTATCTGTCTGCATTACTTGAAGTCTATTGTATGCACAATATTCATGTTTTTCTGGGACATTAGGCATGAATTTTGTGTGTCAATGTCAAAAACAGGAGTCTTCTGTTGCTCACAGTTGCTGAGAAGTCACTTTTTTTTAAAGGATTTGTGTTACTTTGGTTGTCCTGCAGGTCATTCAATGTGGACAAAGAAGAAACCACACAGAATTTCATTGCTCAGGAAATGTCGCATTTCTTAATTGTGCGTATGATATTAAAGCCTCTGAATCCTTGAATTTATCATGCAAACAGTGACTGACATCTAGACTCATTATTTGCATGTAGACAACATTTTACAAGTATCTCAACAACATGGGATGTCAGACATTAATTTTACCTTTTATTCTCTATATTTTATTATTGCTTTAAAAAATCTAATATTTTGTGTTTTTCAGAGCTATTTCATGCAACTTCTACCCTACGGGGCAGCCTGATGTGACATCTGTAAGATGATTACATTTATCTTGCAAAAAAAAAAAAAAAAAAAAGGTGTTTTGCTATTTGATTATGATGATCTTTCTATGGGATGTAATAATAATAATAAGTACACTTAAAACACCTAGATCCTGTGGAATCACATGGACAGCTGCTAAATGATAAAATTTTAATTGTAAGCTGTAGTCTTTGCTTTTGTATACCTTATTAATCCCAGAGGGAAATTGAAGGGCATCCACCTGGATGAGGCAGCCACGGTGCAGCGCCAATCCCTTCACCATTCACGCTTAAGCCCACTTTAGAGTCTCCAAGCAACCTAACTTGCATGTTTTTTTGGAATGTGGGAGGAAACCAGAGCACCCGATGTAAACCCACGCAAGCATGGGGAAAACATGCAAACTCCACACAGAGGGGCCCTGCTGGCTGGTGGATTTGAACGCACAACCTTCTTACTGTGAGGCAGTAGTGCTAACCACTACACCACCATGTTGCTATGTCTTAAATAACATGAATTAGATTCAGTGTGATCCTCAGGACAGAAATGCTTTCCAACCCTCATCTACATGTACAGTCTTTCTAAATATGCAACTTCTAAAGTCCTTTTAATACTACTTTAAATAAAATTTCCACTGATATAATCAAAAAGAAAGCAAGGTAAAATTAAGGTTAATAAAAATGTCCAGGCACACATTTTACCCACCAAGAGTAAAAATTATTCTCAAACTGCTTCTTGTTAAACCTGCAACTTCTAATTTCTGTAGATTAAGGAGCATGTTTTTGTGAGGAAGGACTTTTTCTTCTTCATCATCATCATCATCATCACCTTCAGGTATTTTCTGCCAATATAAATGGGAAGTCAATTTAAGATGGCACACTAGCCCAAATTGACTCCCCTGCTAGGAAAGCTCCTAAGGGATTTTAGCATTTTACTGCTGATCTACAGCTACGATTAGTGAGCCTCTGTATCCTGTTACCCAGCTGCTAATGTTAATGGATTTTACACAAATAGTCTAAAAAGGTCGAAATGAACTAACTAGAAAAAGAAATTATCTAATATACATGTTGCATTGCATCAGCATAAATTCATATATGGTGAAAACTGTGGTACAGAGTGACTGATTCAACCTAAATTTAATATAATTGATTGCATTCTAAAGACATGATCAGGTGTGTATTTTTGGCTTTAAGGACAGGGCAGGTTGAGATCCTGATTTAGACATGTTGTTTCATTTTAAGTGTTTAAATACTAAAATGGTGTCTGATCACCAGCGCCGGCCCAAGGCATAAATGAACTAATTGACGACTTAGGGTCCAAGTCCACCACAGGGCCCCAAGAGCATTTTAACTTTATTTTAATTTATATTTTCAACTAGTTTGAAAATATATATCTGAAAGCATTTTGTTACCTTGATACAGGTTCATCTCTTTATTACACATTTATTTTGTTTTATACTGTGTCTTGTATGTTTGCATTTATTTTCAAGTGGGGATAATTAACAAAGTGTTGTTCCTGCAAGTTAGTTAACTTTATTTGCAGTATTTTTTTTTGTAGTTCTTTAACTGTTGCAATTTGCAAATTGTATTTTTAAGTCAAAACTAGTAAAGCCATTGGCATGTTTACAACATTTGCAATGTTTTAATTTTTTTTAAGTTACGCTACACCATGTTGGGTAGGGCTGGGCGATACACCAAATATATTCATTATATCGATACATTCTACTATACGCAATACAAAAAAATGTCTTTATCGCAGATATCGAGCATTGTCGCAGCTGTGTAAGCTGCCAGCTTCTCTCTCCTCTCTTCTCACACAGCTGCACTCAGGCCTCCCCCTCACCCTCACCCCGCCGCCTCCCTGCACTGTGTTTCATTTCAGGGTCATTGCCAGGTCTGTTTTTTTTCCTGTAATTTTTTTCTTTAGAAACTGCTTCTTTTGAGCCTGTTTTCCTGGAGCAGAGACATTCGTTTTTCATGCACAACCTGGCAACACTGGCGGAGCACGGGGAAAGGGGGGAGGAAATTAAATGGCACACACATCAATCAATCAATCAGTCAATCAATCAATCAATCAATCAATCAATCAAAGCTTTATTTATACAACACTTTTCAAATAAAAAATTGAAACACAGGGTGCTTCACACATTGAAATAAAACACAATTAAGCCTCCCCCCCCCCCGCCCAACACACACAAAGAAACTTTCGACTGTGTAAAACTTGTGGCTTATGGGCTTATGGCTGGGCACCAAGGATCCAAGTGTGGAAGCACCATCACTAGGGAGCCATCACCAACAGGGAAAAGCGCCAAGTCCATGGCTACAGGAACACCCCCTCTGAGACCGCCCATGTCCAATCTATCTGGGCAGACCATACCGGCTGGAGCGGAAGCAGACTTGAACAAAAGGAGAAAAAAAGCACCAGCTCTGTTCTCTGGCAGTGGTTCGGCCTTCAGAAGGTAAAAACTGAACAAAATACAGTTTTGTGGAAATTATGTCACACTACTGCTAATTTGTTTCACCATTTGAGATGCCATCCACTACAACACAAAGAATACATTAAAATGCGCTCTCAACATCCCAGGTAGCCCCTACAAAAAAACACAAGGTTACAAAAATAATTTTTTTGTAAGTTGTCTGTGTTTTTTCAACTGATGTAAGACAATTTTGCACCGCTGAATCCGAAAATGACATCCATTTCTCTCGATCAGGTGCCAAGTAAAAACCTGTGCTTACTTAGTACTGTGCATATACTTACCTTTATATAAAGGTAAGTACAGGTAAATTGAATGTTACGTCATCATTGTTCAAAATTCAGAGAATTTCAAGACATAAAAAAGAATTTTGCATCATATAAAGCGAAAATACCCGTACATGTAAACAAAAACGTATAAAACAACATGTGGCCATTATTCAAAAAGTTGACCTGATTGAGCAAAACCAATGTGATTTTTGGATTCATCACATCAAAATTGTCCTAAATCAGCTAAAAAAAAACATAGACAATAAATTTGGTGTTGACCAGTGAAATGAATAAATAAATAAATAAATAATTAAAGGAACCAGCCCTAAGAAAATGACTATATGGCTTCTTCATTTGGAAAATTTATCCCATACAACAAAAGTGCAAAATGGAAAGAGATCACAACTGTGCTCACAAATTATGCTGCCAAAGACATGGCCCTTATTGTTAAAAAAAAACATAACCAAACAGAAAAAGTGGACTTTAATCTATACGGTTTTAAAATCTCTTTCTCTACAAGTCTTGCTTAAGGCACTTTTTATTGTGTTGAGTACTTTTTTTTGTTTTTAATAGTTTTATTACAGGCCATAATAGGAAGGCCTACCATTATTTATTCTGATTTGTTGCAAAATTATGAGTGGGATTGTCTGAGTGGTTCAATAAAGTTTGCTAAATTTAACTTGATTTTACCCCCCCCCCTTTTTTGCATGCAATTTAAAAAAAATGCGATACATGAGTCTGTTTCTGTTATCATGTCGGTGTCATTTTATGCAAAGGTTTTACATTTACATCTATACAGTGGTTTGGAGGAGATCTCAATATATATAGTGTATCGCGATAAACCCCAAATGTATCGCGATACATGTTAAAAGCCATATCGCCCAGCCCTAATGTTGAGTATGTCACTTAGAACTGCATCACTTTGAATATTAACAGTAGGCTAAACCAGCACCAAGCTACACCTCTGAGGTTGCTACCTTTTAAACTTAAATCAAATATTAGGGCAAAACACACAAGATGATCCAAACAATGAGATGATCCAAACAATGCCACTATAACTGTGCAAAATTCCCTGAGAAGATTCATGAAATTTACTTTACCAAAGAGTGGCCCAAAATTCAAATTTTAGGGCCTCGTGAAGGCTTGGGCCGACCCTGCTGATCACAGACGACTGAGTGGTTTCATTAAAACTGATGTTCACACTCACCCAGAACACACTGTAGAGACAGTAGCAGCAGCAGCAGAGTGAGCATGAGCAGACTTCCCCGTGTAGCCAGGAATGGTGGATCGGCTGGAATAAAAACAGACAAACAACAACAAAAGACATTATAGGATACATTAGATCAAATGATTATACCAGCATTTTGGAAAACTCTTAAAACTAATCCCTCTTTTAAACTGTGATTTTATTATCTGGTGCCTCATTGAAAATATGTGAAGAGGAAAATGATGTGTTTAAGACAACAAAACAGTGGAACTACTGTATGTGTGTAATGAAGGTGTCTCACTGAGCGCTGGGCACATAGGAAGGCACAATGCTCCTCTTCAGGGTCAGTGGGCTGAAATCTTCATCCATGTTGTCAATGTTATCCATGTTCTCAGAGCCAATCACACCGCTGAATATAAATGAGAACCCACACACAAAGCAAGGTCAAAGATTCTTAAAAAAAAAATGCAAGCTCTCTATACCATTGTCAGACCTGAAAAAAAAAACCCAACTACAACTGGAATTGGATTCAGGTGAAATTCTATACAGGTTTTAGCACTAAAATCAAAATGAGGACAGTCTGGAAAAAAACTATGTAATACATATTATTTTCAATGTATTAGCACACAATTTTAAGCCAACTTGGCAGCATGGTTGTAGGGGCTTCCTTTTGTTAGTGAAAGGTGGTATCATCTGTAATTTGTTTAAAATATATCATTAGTTGCTGTAATCACAATAATTACATAAACATGTTCAGGGCTTTTTTTTAATTTATTTACCTTTTGTTCTTATTAAAGCGTACCTGTGGTGGTCGTGAAAAAAAAGACATTATATTGAGCCCCTGTCTCACGTTCTAGTTCAAGTTTAAGTTGAAATTCATGTTCAAAGCAATTTGATATAAATCCATTGCTGATGTGCTGGTTCAGCTATGTCAGCAAAACATGGGTGCAGCCATACTAGCGGCTACATGGCCTGCCAGGACACTTCCTGTGACGTAATTTCGTTGACACCGTGATCTGGATCAATATTGGCTGAGCCTGGAGTGCCCGGATGAGCAGTGGCTTTCGGGATACTCAAATTCAAATTCAAACGTTTATTTCAAACTCAGGGTTCATATTAAATGCAGAACTAAAACGAGTAGAAAATAAATAAATAAATGCTTAAATTCAGTGGGTCGTCTTGTCTGATCTGAGCTCGTAACGGCCGCCAGACGGCCGATGATTCTAAAACTATATACAGAGCAGCAGACACTCGGCGCTCTTGTAACAATGAAAACACACAATGCGATATGGATATCACAACATGGCGGAATGTAAAGCCTTTGGATGTCTCAATAATAAGCGAAAAAACAAAGATAAACACTTCTTTTGTGTACCCAAACCCAGCTCACCTTGTCAGAAGATCAGAGCGGAAAAGCGATTGCGCAATCTCGGAACAGGGCACAGACGAATCCTTTCAGACGAAATTACGTTGTGTGTGAGGACCACTTCGTCACTTTAACCATCAGAAGACCTTTCTGGCTCAAACCTGTAGCCATGTTGGACGAATTCTTTCTCAGAGTCCGACAATTCAGCCATAATAGAATAAAAACACTCACAACAGCACCCTAGTCTGTCATACAGGCGGAGCATTGACTGTTGAGTAGCAACGAAGTGACGTCACGTCCGCATGTGTCATGGCTGCGCTCAGAGTTTTCATTGGCTGGCCATGCCTGCGGTCGTATTTGCATATTTCTCTGGTGGTATTTGGCTGGCAATAATTATTTAACCAAATAACGAATAATTTGCCTAATGTTTTCAAGTTGAGTGCGTTTAGACGACCACCACAGGTCCCCTTTAAAGACAAAATAGAAAGGAGATGTTTTTACCTTCTTTACATGTTTCGACTGAAGGCTGTAGTGACAAAATGAACCTACTTGAGCTATGTTCAGGGCTTTATTCTCTTCATCAGCAAGTATCTGTGCTGCTGAGTAGTTAGTGCAGAACGAAGAGTAAGCACAATGCACAATCATCCTCAGGTGGGTCTGCATCTAGGAGGCGCTCAAGGGGCAGACTGGCCATAGTCGGCACAGGGATATTTCCCGGTGGCCTGGCATGACATAAACAGTAAAGTGGCCTGGCCAAGTAGCAAACATTAGTCATCAGCTGCTGAGGCATGGTGATCAGGATGCAGCTACCAAGGTTCTGACATCCGTTTTTTATCCAGAGAGGGAGCGATCCGATGCGGCATTGGCCTTTACTAACAGAAGTTTCCTGCAGATGTGGCTTGTGTGTGTGAACTGGCATCATACATTAGGTAAGAAAAAACAATTACAGAGCCTTCAAAGAAGCTTTTAAATGGCCCCCTCCCTCCGTTTTTATTTAGACTGTCAGATACTTTCTGACCTGGTGAAATAACACTACTAGATTAAATAATACTGTATATACAGCTCTGGAAAAAAAAAAAAAAAAGAGAGACCACTGTGTGGTGTATGGATAAGGGACATTCGGAGTGGAACGCGGCCTGTGGCTGACATCACCTCCAATATATATTGGGCGGTCCACCATCTCACTGGGTGTTTGGAGAGGGAGAGTTAGGTGAGGAGTGAGAGCGAGCGTTATAACTAAGTGTGTACACATGCTTGTATTACAACGATTCTGTAATAAAGTTCAGTTCGACTACAGCATCCCCGTCCGTCATCATTGCCTGGTTTGTGGACATAACACACTACAACATCTTTCCTAAATTAGCATCTCTACATGTATGGCAGCCCTTCAGTTTGAGTATGCATTGAATTCCAACACAATGACATCTCATTCTACTTAAAGAGATACTGACTAGGTGATCATCTAAGCATGGTAAGAAACGTGAAAGCTGTGAATAATAATCTGAGTTATTACACAAATACAGATTTCTGAGTTCTTCCTAAGTTCCTAAAAATGAACACAGACTTGTTTTCTTTGCACTATTTCATCTAAAACCACATCACAAAACAACATGTTTTGCTGTTTGGGCCAGTTGTCACTTTTTTGTCAATAAATGCTCAAAATGACGATATTTTGACTTGGAATGTGAGTGAGTTGTTTTCAGTAGGTTAGAGAATAAAACAAAATAGTTCATTTTACTCAAACACATACGTATAAATTGTAAAACCAGATAAAGTTTTCACCATCTTTTGTGAAGCACTTTGAAATACATTAATTTGTAGAAAAGGTGCTCTACAAATAAAGTTTGATTTATTGATAATATATAGTGATAGTTCTTAATTGCGTCAACTTTAGTTATATTACCTCCATCTGACATTCATTAGGCAATGTTTTCAAGACGTTGGAATAAGGAGTAATCTTCTACATCATTTTCAGAACTATAGGCTACATTTTCTTTTAAGTATGGAGGAGCATTTTTACTCTTATCCCCATGTGACTCTTTTCTCACAAATTTGTTTTCTTTCCTCATAATTTTTAAACGTTTTTGTAAATGTACTAATTTTTTGATAAATTCTGAACTCTTGTGACAAATCTGTCTTTCACAAAAGTTTGCAACATTTTAAATATAAATTTGAAACTTTTTCTGTAACTTCATAAAACTGTAGACTAACAATTGATATGCTTCATTTAAAATACCAAAAGTGCACACACTGTAATAATAATAATTCATAGCAACACAGTAATGCACGGTGGCGCAGTGGTTAGCACTGCGGCAGCACAGTTTACCCTTGGCCGGGGGATTGTGGGGATCGTGGGATCGTGGGTTCGATCCCAGCCCCCGACCAACAGTGATCTGTGTGGAGTTTGCATGTTCTCCCCGTGTTGCGTGGGTTTACTCCGGGATTTCTCCGGTTTCCTCCCACATGCCAAAAACATGCATGTTAGGTTAATTGGCTGTTCTAAATTGTCCCTAGATATCTGTTTCCTATAGGCCCTTAGAATAGAGGGTTAGTATTAATGAAAGCGCTTTGAGTGGTCTTTGTGACTAGAAAAGCGCTATATAAGTGCAGGTTAGTTAGTAGTTAGTTAGTAACTTAACCATATGGGTTGATCTATTGTTTTTCTGAAAAGGTGAAGAATGCAGCAGCACCAGATTTATTGTCTAAGTTTTTTTTAGCTGATTTAGGACAATTTTGATGTGCTGAATCCAAAAATCACATTGGTTTTGCTCAATCAGGTCAACTTTTTGAATTATAGCCACATGTTGTTTTATACGTTTTTGTTTACATATACGGGTATTTTCGCTTTATATGATGCAAAATTCTTTTTTATGTCTTGAAATTCTCTGAATTTTGAACAATGATGATGTAACATTCAATTTACATGTACTTACCTTTATATAAAGGGAAGTACATGCACGTAAGTACAGGTTTTTACTTAGCACCTGACTGAAACAGATGTCATTTTCAGATTCAGCGGTGCAAAATTGTCTTAAATCAGTTGAAAAAACACAGACAACTTACAAAAAAATTATTTTTGTAACCCTGTGTTATCAGATTAGTTGATCAGTTGTTTCAATAATCAGTAGATTAACTGACTGTCGAAACCGTAATTAGTTACAGCCCTATAATGTGGATAATTTTCCTCATAGCTGAAGGCTGTAATCACATCTGCATTGTTAAGTTGTTGGCCTAACAAAACAGTGGTGGTTTCTAGCCTCAGATGTCCTGGTTTTTGTCCCAGCCTGCCAGTAGGTGTGGGCCAAACATCACATGCTATGATGCATCATTTCAACTTTCACCAGGTATATACATGTATGATGAAGGCTCTCTACATGTGTATAGAGAGCTACTTAATAAGTGATTATCTAGTTTTTACTAGATATCCACTCTCATAAATCCATAAAATGGGGCTTTTTGTCCCCCCCCACTAAAATTTAATCTTTTTTGGAAGTTTATTTCCTTAATATATTTCTGATTTTTCTCATGAATCTGTCTCATTTTCAGTTTTATTCTTGTAATATTAGAATTTGTTTAACCTAAAATGCCCCAGCTTTTTATTTATGAATTCATGACTTTAATCATAGATTAACATTTTTTCCATAAATATGTTTTTTTCTTTTACTTTTTTCATTGTCAAAGCCACAGAGAGCTACTGGACATGCTCAAATGAGACCCATGGTACAGACCCCTACCTCATAGTGACACTTTTACTTGCAGGAAAATTATTTCAGACATGTTGGAAACAGTTTTGGCAGTGACTCATTTTTGGAGTGTCACAGACCACAGGCTTCTGTGTAGGTCAAACAGTGTGGTCTGAGATCATTGTCAAAAAGCAATATAAATTTGGGAATCATCAAACATCTGAAAGCCCAAAAACATTGGCAAAGAGCTTTAGTGCACATCTAGTTTGCAAGACATTAGTGAAGGCTTCTGAAAATAAAGTACTCACGTGTACAGAGAGATTTGTCCTGACCTTCGATTTGTACTGCAGCTGAAATAAATAGGATGTAAAGGTGGTTTAAAACTGACTAATTAACTGGTGACTAAGACAAAATAATTCCCCATTGAATGCTGAACTCTTACAATGATATGGGTTTCTTGGCATCATTCCTCAGTCGAAGCTGCTGTCTGTTCCAATCAGCTCCAACAGACTTGGCAGGAATGGGAAGAATAAAATCTTTCAGCAAAGTTTAGCATGCACCAATAATTTGTAAAGAAATCACATCGTAACTTCACCATATAAACACGCTCATTACTACAGCATAGACATGTTGGATATCTGAGAGCTCATTAAGCTCAAAAGGCTGCTTGCAGAGTTCTATATAATCAATAACTACTACAAGAAAATGTGGCATCAGTGAAGATGTGTGGAATAGATTCTACAATTGCTTAATAAACAGGATGCTCGGCATAATGCATCAGTGCAACAACACACACATGCACACACAGAGACACATGGTGAGATGCTGCATGGCTGACTGGGCGGATCAGCCTACGGTGCTTATCTGTGACGCTGTCTTAGTTCTGAAGCTTTCTCTTCCTGTGGATGTTTCTTTGAACACCATTTTAAAATACAGCGGGGAAAATAAGTATTGGACACATCAACATTTTTCTCATTAAACAGATTTCTGATGGAGCCACTGACCTGAGATTTTAACCAGATATCAATAACAACCCAAGTAAGGCTGCGTGTCCACTAAACGCGTTTTTTCAGCTCAGGGCAACTATTTTCCATTCATTCTCTATGTAGTCCAGCGTTTACAGTGCTGAGCGCCCACGGCACTAAAACACTCTCAGCGGTGGCCATTTTTTGACGCGGCGCTCAGGGCGCTCAGAGTTGAAAAAAGTTCAGCTTTTCAGAGACTGCAGCTGAGCTCGTCAATGTCAGACCTTAAGCAGCCAATCAGAACTGCTGCGTGGGCGGGACATAGGACACCAGTACTACTCTGTACTCAGACTCCTGCTTTCTGTGTCATCGTATTTTACATCCAGAGCTGCTAGAAAACATTTCCTGTCCATTATTATTTAGATACTGCTATTAAAAAATCTGTAGAAAATCTGACAATAGGAAAAGCAGGAGTGATGAGCTGAAAGTGACAAACTGTTGCAGGGATACAGGGCACAGACTTTTTCCCCCAGAGTGCAGCGTACAGACGCTGAAAAAAAAAAAAAGCTCAGGGCGGTTGGGCGACAAAAAACGCATTTGGTGGACATGCAGCCTAATCCATACATATAAAGAAATCAAGGCAACTGTGTTCACAAAACAAGTTATATTTAATAAAGTGGAATGGCACAGGGAATAAGTATTGAACACGTTTGGTGAAATTCATTTAACCAAGCATCCAACACCGATGCTGCGCACAAGAAGGGGATGAGCAGACTCTACTTCCTGAGGAAGCTGAGATCCTTCAACGTGTGCAACAGGATACTGGAGCTTTTCTACCAGACCGTTGTCACCAGCGCCAACTTCTTTGCTGCTGTCTGTTGGGGTAGCAGTATCAGGGCCAGAGACACCAACAGACTTGACAAGATCATCAAGAGGGCTAGCTCTGTAATTGGTCTCAGACCGGAGACCTTTGAGACAATGGTGGAGAGGAGAACACTAAATAAACTGCGATACATCATGGACAATCCTGATCACCCCCTCCACCACACACTAGATAGACAGCGAAGCACTTTCTCCAGTAGACTACTACAGCTTCGCTGTTGAACGGCCAGGTACAGGAAATCTTTCCTGCCACATGCAATTTCACTGTACAATAACTCACTATGATGTTGTATTCTGGTCATAACTATGCTGCCACACTGCACCTTACAGACTAACTGGTACCTCACATTTCACTCTGCTCCTGATAGTCCTTCTTTGTGCAATGGGATGATTCATGTGTTTATACGGGTCATCATATATTCAGCTATGATGTATATAGGTTTTATAGTCGTGTTAGTTTTTACTTTCCACGGGTAATCCCTTTGTCTGTCATGTGTGTGTTTCTGTTGTTTGGTTGTCTACTGTCATGCTGCTGTTACACTGTAATTTCCAAGTTTGGGATCAATAAAGTACATCTATCTATCTATCTATCTATCTATCTATCTATCTATCTATCTAAAACCCGTTGTTGATAGTAACAGCTTCCAGAGGCCTTCTGTATGGAGAAACTAGGCGCAGGCATTGCTCAGGAGTGATTTTTTGTCCATTCTTCCACATAAACGGGGGCGGCTGCGGCACAGGTGTAGTGTGACCGACTACTGATCGGAAGGTCATGGGTTTGATTCCCGCTCTGTCTGCAGTCTGTATGTCGAAGTGTCCTTCAGCAAGACACTGAACCCCCAGTTGCTCCTGGTGGCCAGGTTAGTACCTGTGTGTGTATGGCAGCTCTGCCGCCATCAGTGTATGAATGTGTGCATGAATGGGTGGATAGCAGGATCTGTAAAGCGCTTTGGTCATCCAGGGATGAGAAAAAGCGTTATATAAGTGAATGTCATTTTCCGTGGGTGTCTTCTATGAACTCTGATCTACAGTTCATTCCATAGATTTTTCAATTGGATTCCAGTCAGGTAACTGACTGAGCCATTCTAGCAGCTTTATTTTCCTTCTCTGGAGCCAGTTGAGAGTTTCCTTGGCTGTGTGTTTGGGATCACTGTTGTGCTGAAATGTCCACCCTCATTTCATCTTCAGCATCTTGGCAGATGGCAACAGGTTCTTATCAAAGATGTCTCTGTACATTTATCCATTCATCTTTCCTTCAATTATATGAAGTCTGCTTGTACCATGTGCTAAAAAAAAACCCCACACCATGATGGGATGTGCAGTGCCATTTCTCCTCCAAACATGCTGTGTGTTGTGGCATCCAAAAAGTTCAATTTTGGTCTCATCTGACCAGACGACATTCTCCCAGTATTTTACTGGCTTGCCCAAATGTTGTGCAGCAAACTTAAAATGAGCTTCAACATACTTTTTCTTCAGCAATGGAGTCTTGCGAGGTGAGCAGGCATAGAGCCCATGTTGGTTGAGTGCATTACTTATTGTTTTCTTTGAAACAGCAGTACCTGCTAACTTCAGATCTTTCTGGAGCTCTCCACAAATGGTCTTTGGCTCTTGGATAACTGTTCTGATAATTCTTTTGACGCCTCTGTCAGAAATCTTGCGAGAAGCTCCTGGTCATGGCCAGTTTATGGTAAAATGATGTTCTTTCCCCTCTCCGAATAATGGCTCCAACAGCACTCACTGGAACAT
The DNA here is from genome assembly GCA_020510985.1 of Pholidichthys leucotaenia. Classification (NCBI taxonomy): domain Eukaryota; kingdom Metazoa; phylum Chordata; class Actinopteri; order Cichliformes; family Pholidichthyidae; genus Pholidichthys; species Pholidichthys leucotaenia. The sequence goes on from CM035841.1 coordinate 282,091,768, forward strand.
TCAGCAGTTTAGAAAGGTGTCTGTAACCAGTGCCATCATTATGTTTTGCAACAATAAAGTTGCAAGGTCTCAAGAGAGCTCTTTGCTTCTAGCCATCTTGAGTTCTTTGTGGTGTGACAGTCTGATATTCACAGATCTTTTTAAAGGCTATCACTCAGGACTTAACCAGCTGAAATTAATTTGCACTGATGGGGGATGGGATGGCTTCCTAAATTCTGATGGATTTCAGCTGGTTTCTTGGCTTTCTATGCCTTTTTGCACCTCTTTTTCTGCATGTGTTCAATACTTTTTCCCTGTGTCATTTCACTTTATTAAGTATAACTTGTGAACACAGTTGCCTTATTTCTTTGTATGTATGGATTAAGATAAGATAAGATAAGCCTTTATTAGTCCCACAATGGGGAAATTCCAGGATTGCAACAGCACAGGGATAGCAACACTCAGAGCAATGATTTAGAAGATAAGAAAATAAGAGCAGTGAATATACATATGTACACATAAATATATAAATATGTATATACACAGTGCGGAGCATTGTAGCTAGATGGACTAAACAGCATAACCGTCTATTTAGTTACCCTACATGGTATGAATATGTACCCATACATATTGTCACCTTCCGCAGCGACTGATATTGTCCTAGTTGTATACTGGAGGGGACCACTGTGTAAGTCTATTGAGTCTTTTGCATTCAATACTATTAGGTCGTCACGTTTTTTTGCTATCTCTGCGAGCAGCCCTGCTTAGGTTATACAGTCTGACAGCCGTAGGTAGGAAGGACCTGCGAAACCTCTCGGTCGCGCATCTAGGATGATGTAGTCTACTGCTAAATGAGCTCCTCAGTGCGTTCAGTATGTCCTGCATAGGGTGGGACTCAGACTCCAACAGAAATGACAGTTTAGCTACCATCCTTCTCTCTCCTATCTCCTCCACTGGATCAAGGTGCTGCCCCAGGACAGAGCTAGCTTTCTTGATTAGTTTGTTCAGTCTCTTCCTATCAGCTGCTGTAATGCCGTTGCCCCAGCAGACCACTCCAAAAGTGATGGCTGATGCCACCACCGAATCGTAGAAGGTCTTCAAGAGCACCCCTTGTACACCAAAAGACCTGAGCCTCCTCAGTAGGAACAGCCTGCGCTGTCCCTTCTTGTAGAGTGCGTCGGTATTGTGTGACCAGTCTAGTTTATTGTTCAGATGAACACCCAGGTACTTGTAGGATGTCACCATCTCAATGTCTGTTCCCTGGATGTTCATTGGTGCTGTGAGGGGTTGTCCTTGCCTGCGGCAGTCCACCACCAGCTCCTTAGTTTTCCCCGCGTTGATCTGGAGGCAGTTCCGATGGCACCAGTCCATGAAGTCCTGGATAAGTCCTCTGTACTCAGCTTCATCTCCGTTGGAGATGAGGCCGACGATCGCAGAGTCGTCAGAGAACTTCTGTTGTTACTGATATCTGGTGAAAATCTCAGGTCAATGGCTCCATCAGAAATATGTTTAATGACAAAAATGTTAACGTGTTCAATACTTATTTTTCCCACTGTAGATACATGATCTGCACTAATCAGCAGGGAAAAGGAGACAAAGAGGAGTAGGTGATCCACAGCAGCAGAAATAATCCAGTTAACCCAGGAGGAGTAAACACATGACACCCCATGACACTTAATAAACCCCCCCCCCCAATAACATCAGTGGGAACAGCTGGTACAAACTTCACACCTCTGTCGATTTACATGTTCCCTTCTTAGGACAATTCAAACAGAGCTGTTGCTGAGATGGAAACCAAAGGGTTAAAGGGTGACGTGGCTTTATCAGCAGCACTGATCCCCCCACCCCCCCAACTGACCTGCTGGACAGGAACTAACAACTCCTCAGACCTGCTAACACAATTTTAGCAACAAAAGGACATGCAAAAGAACAAAGATTCCCTTTGATGTAACAGGATAACAGCGTGAATATTCTGGTATGTGAATGAACAGAGCAGCCATGAGTGTTTCACAGAGTCACTTATTGAATTATAATGGTTAATCTAAGTCACAATTTCAGGAAACATAAGCTTCAGGGGACTCTTAAACCCATGACACATTGTTTTAAATTTTGCTGATTTTTTTTTTTTTTCAGCTTCTATTCCAGTCCTTATGGCCACTTTCTGATTGCTTTGAGTTTTTAAAACATCATTTTAGGAATAATGTTAACTGACTTAAAGTACATTTCTAACTACACTATATCATACAATATGCCGTTTAACATACAATTTCATTTGATCACATTTAGATCTTAATTCAAACAAGCAGAGTATTTGCAACCAACTTAATTAAGACTTGAACTAAAAACAATCAATCTGAATATAACTGGGAGCGTTTAAGAATAAAAATCTTTGGATTCCTTAATGAAGCTCTGCCTGCAGATCACCTGCACTCGAACATTCCAAGTACCACTCATGGGACGGACCAGATTCCATACAAAAATGTTAAAATTTTACTTTGGCTTTGTCTTTAAGGGGTTGCTGTTCCAGTTGAAAGTTTCAAGTGTTGAGGAGTCCACCTTTGTATAAAACGGCCAAGTCAGTGTACCACAAAAGGCTCAAAGTCGCTAAGATAATCCAAAGGTTAAACCGGCTGTTAGTGTCATTTAAGCCCTGCATGGCTTCGACAACGTGGAACTGGTGTTTCACTTTGAAATGGATGGCAGCGAGTTATTGCAAACAAGCAAGTTTAAAACACACATAACACTAAAGTTAAGCGTATTGCAAGAAGGAAAACAGTTTAATATAAAACACAGCTGTCTTACCTTGAAATGTCCTTTACAAATGAAGAGATTCAAACTGAAGAACGGAGAAAAAAATGTAAAAACAGTCCAAGATATCCAGTAGATACTGTTTCATATATCTGGATTTTTTTGCTTACGGGGTTTTCTTGATTTGGACATCCATCATCTTTCAGTAGGAAATCCACGCAAGTCTTTGTACACGAGGCCCCTGCTCACCCATATTAACAGAACAGCTCAGGGCTTAGGCTAAACACTAAGGAACGAGAAAAGGACTTGATGACAGGCCGATACTTGTTGGAGATTTTAATGCCAGAGTTGGTTCGGAGACTGAGAAATGGAAAGGAGTGCTAGGCAGTCATGGAGTAGGCAAGTGCAATGCTAATGGAGAACTTCTACTTGCAATATGTTCAGAGTACAACCTTGTGATAACCAACACTCTATTTAAGCACAAGGACACACACAAGAAGACATGGTTGCACCCAAGATCCAAGCACTGGCACTTGTTAGACTACGTCATAGTCAGGCAGAGAGACATAAGGGATGTATTGGACACCAGAGCAATGAGAGGCGCAGACTGTGGCACTGATCATGTTATGCTGAGATCTAGATTAAGGATTTGGAGACAAAAACAGCACTGCAGGACTGGTGCGAAGCCACCACAGAAGCTAAACACTAGTGCACTGAAAGGCCAAAAAAAGCAGGAAGAACTTACACAGGAAATGGATGAAAACTTGAAAGACTGGGACAGCAACAACTCAAAGAATGACATAGAAGAGAAATGGGCAACACTGAAGGATACGGTGTATCAGACTGCGAGTGATGTATTAGGCCACCCTGAGAGGAAACATCAAGATTGGTTTGATGAGCATGATGAACACCTGAAGAAACTACTAGAAGCGAGGAATGCAGCTAGGCAGGAAAACCTACAGTGTAACACAAGGTCGAAGAAGAAGAAATACTCAAAGGCTCAGAGTGAGCTACAGAAGTACACCAGAGAGATGAAGTCCAATTGGTGGGATGAAAAAGCAGAGGAACTTCAAACTGCAGCCGACAGGAAGAACATGAAAACATTCTTCACAGGTTTGAGAGAAATCTACGGCCCTAAACCAAAAGGACTGATTCAACTAAAGGCTATGGATGGTGAAACGGTTTTGCAGGAGAGAGACAAGATCCTGGACAGATTTGCTGACCACTTTGACCAACTACTAACCAACACTGGAGATCTCACTGAAGAGGCTAAAGAAGCTCTAGTGCAGCGACCAGCTGCATCAAGTCAGGATGAACCACCAAATTTTGATCAGAATCAGAATCAGAATGAGATTTATTGTCATTGTTCATGTAGCACACAAACTAGGTATTTGTCTCGGTGCAATGCTGCAACATTAAACATTAAACATTTTTAAAATAAAAAAACTATGCATGCAATAAAATGTAAAATATGAATGAGTAATACTAATCTATGCAATTATTAAATATATTAACAAGTAGCAGATATTGTGGAGTTCCACATAGTGCAGACAGTAGTGCAAAAGAAAACAGTGATAAACTAATGGCAGCTATCAGGAAAACACAGGATGGTAAAGCTCCAGGAAGGGATGGAATTCCAGCAGAAGTGTGGAAATTTGGTGGTGTTCAGCTGACCAACTGCCTGCACAAGCTCATCCAAGAGATATGGGATGCCCAGAAAGTACCTCAAGACTGGAATGATGCAAGTATTGTGCCTTTGTTCAAGAAAGGTGACAGGAAAGATTGTGGAAATTACCGAGGTATATCACTGCTAGCCACTGTTGGTAAGATTCTCTCACGTGTACTACTGAATAGTCCTGAGACTCAATGAACATATTTCGCAGAATGTGCTACCGGAAACCCAGTGCGGCTTTAGAAGTGGGAGAAGCACAATGGGCATGATTTTCTGCTTGAAGCAGGTTCAAGAAAAGTATATCGAACAGAACATGCCGCTTTATGTAGTCTTCATAGACTACAGTAAAGCCTTCGATACTGTTTTGCAACAAGGACTTTGGCAGGTACTCAAGAAATATGGCTGTACAGAGAAGTTTGTCAGCCTGATCGAGGCACTCCATACAGGTATGCAAGCAAACGTGGCAATGAGTGGTTCAGTATCTAAAGACTTTTCAGTAAGCAACAGGGTGAAACAAGGGTGTGTGCTGGCGCCTACACTCTTCTTGCTATATCTGGCAGCCATGCTTGAGGTGGCCTTCAAAGACACTTCAGAAGGAGTATACATTCAAACAAGGAAAGAAGCAGACTTGTTCAATGTGGCACAGTTTAAAGCCAAGAGTAAGACATTGATAAAGGTAGTAAGAGAAATGCTCTTTGCTGATGACAGTGCTCTAGTTGCACACAGTGTGGAAGATATGCAATCTTTAGTGGAGAAATTTGCAAGAGCAGCTAGCCAATTCAGCCTCCAAATCAACATCAATAAGACAGAGTGCCTTTATCAACCACCAAAGTTCCACTTATCAGCATCACTACCAAAAGAGATCAGCATTGGTACAGAGCCACTAGTCAAGTGAAAGACTTTCAAGTATCTGGGGAGTGCTGTTTCAGAGCATGCTAGGCTGGAGGATGAACTATCTCTCAGAATGGGAAGAGCAAGTGCTGTGTTTGGAAACTTGAGGGAGAGACTGTGGAACAATCAACATGTGTCTATCAGTGTGAAATGCAAAGTGTACAGAGCGACAGTACTGGCTACTCTATTGTACAGTGCTGAAACTTGGACTGTCTACAGAGTGCAGGTAAAGAAACTCCACGCGTACATGATGAGACACCTTCGAGCCATAATGAGCATCTCATGGAAAGACAAGATAACCAACATAGAAGTGTTGAAACGAGCTGGTCTACCATCAATGGAGGACATGCTAATACAGACGAACCTGAGATGGCTCGGACATGTTAAGAGGATGGACCACCAGCATCTCCCTCGGCAGTTACTCTACTCACAGTTATGCGAGGGCAAATGCAATCAGGGTAGACCAAGGCTCAGATTTAAAGACACTGTAAAAAGAAACTTGAAGAAGCTGGATAGAGACAAGAGTTCCTGGCAGTGGAAGGCTAAGGACAGAGCTGTGTGGAGGAATCTGATCAGACCTAAATGAAACAGTAATTGTCGCCCACGACAGACTGCTATGATGATGATGTAGATACATGATGAAAATTCTACTGTTTAGTATTTTTGCGCATCTATTTGGGTATCTGGAGTAGTTACTAATTGAAAAACGTAAAAGAAAAAGATAAGATAAGATAAGATAAGATAAGATAAGCCTTTATTAGTCCCACAACGGGGAAATTCCAGGATTGCAACAGCACAGGGATAGCAACACTCAGAGCAACAATCAGAAGGCAAGAAAAAACAAGCAAGCAAGAGCAGCTAATATACATATGTACATATTACTATAAAATATATATATACACACACACACACACAGACACACAGTGCAGAGCATTGTAGCTGGATGGAATAAATATATGAATATATGAACACACAGTGCAGAGCATTGTAGCTAGATGGAATAAATATGTAAATATATAAACACCCACAGTATGGAGCATTGCAGCTAGGTGGAATAAATATGCAAGTATATAAACACACACAGTGCGGAGCAATGTAGCTAGATGGAATAATATGTAGATATATAAAAACACAGTGCGGAGCATTGTAGCTAGATGGAATAAATATATAGATATATAAATATAAACACACCCAGTGCAGAGCATTGTAGCTAGATGGAATAAATATGTAAATATATAAACACACACAGTGCAGAGCATTGTTGCTAGGTGGGATGAAACAGCATAACCGTCTATTTAGTTATCCTACATGGTATGATTATGTGCCCATACATATTCTCACCCTCCATAGCGACCGGTATGTTCCTAGTTGTATGCCGGAGAGGACCATTGTGTAAGTCTATTGCATCTTTTGCATTCAAAAAAAAAAAAAAAAAAAAAAAAAAAAAAAAAAAAACAACTATTAGTTTGTTACGTCTTTTTGCTATCTCTGCGAGCAGCCCTGCTTAGGTTGTACAGTCTGACAGCCGTTGGTAGGAAGGACCTACGAAACCTCTCGGTTGTGCACCTGGGATGATGTAGTCTGCTGCTAAATGAGCTCCTCAGTGCATTCAGTATGTCCTGCATAGGGTGGAACTCGGACTCCAGCAGAGATGACAGTTTAGCCACCGTCCTTCTCTCTCCTATCTCCTCCATCGGATCAAGGCGTTGCCCCAGGACAGAGCTAGCTTTCTTAATCAGTTTGTTCAGTCTCTTCCTATCGGCTGCAGTAATGCCACTGCCCCAGCAGACCACTCCAAAAGTGATGGCTGATGCCACCACCGTGTCATAGAATGACTTCAGCAGCGCCCCTTGTACACCAAAAGACCTGAGTCTCCTCAGCAGGAACAGCCTGCGCTGTCCCTTCTTGTAGAGTGCGTCAGTATTGTGTGACCAGTCTAGTTTATTGTTCAGATGAATACCCAGGTACTTGTAGGATGTCACCATCTCGATGTCTGTTCCCTGTATATTTACTGGTGCTGTGAGGGGCTGCCCATGCCTGCGGCAGTCCACCACCAGCTCCTTAGTTTTCCTCGCGTTGATCTGGAGGCAGTTCCGATGGCACCAGTCCACAAAGTCCTGGATAAGCCCTCTGTACTCAGCTTCATCTCCGCTGGAGATGAGACCAACGATCGCAGAGTCATCAGAGAACTTCTGTAGATGGCAATGTGTTGTGTTGTGTGAGAAGTCCGCAGTATAAAGAGTGAACAAGAAGGGAGCCAGCACCGTTCCCTGGGGGGCCCCCGTGCTACTGATGATCGTGTCGGAAACACAGTCCCGGGTTCTCACAAACTGAGGCCGGTTCGTGAGGTAGTCCAGGATCCATGATGACAGGTGCTGGTCCACCCCTGCGCGCAGCAGCTTGTCCTTCAGGATCATCGGTTGGATGGTGTTGAAAGCACTGGAGAAGTCAAAGAACATGATCCTCACCATATTCCCGGGCTTCTCCAGGTGGGACAGAGAACGGTGAAGGAGGAAGATCACCGCATCCTCCACCCCAATGCCATGCTGGTAGGCGAACTGGAGTGGATCCATCGCTGGTTCCACCAGGGGGCGGAGATGAGCAAGGAGCAGTCTCTCCGGGGTCTTCATCAAGTGGGACGTCAAGGCCACCGGTCTGAAGCTGTTCAGGTCTTTGGGGTGGGAAGTTTTTGGTACAGGTACCACACAAGATGTTTTCCACAGCTGTGGTACCCTCCCCAGTTTCAGAACCCTCATAACCCTGTTACTTTGTCAACATCAGCCCTTGGCTCAGTAAACCTCACCAAACGAGCAATTTTGAGCTTGCTCCAGCTGTGACATGAGAACTGAAGCTCATCTAGTACACTCATTTTAACGATGGTGGGAGGATCCCCATGAATGTTCAAATCCACACTGACAGTGCTAGCATAGCTGCTGGCCTAAATCACACCCCTTCTACTTTCGCATATGGAACCTTAAATCGAAAAAATGTCCATTGAAATGAATGGAAAGAGTGAAATTATCTTTTGATCCCGATCAAATTTTGTCTTGAGCTACACATATGATGTGTGTCAATTTACAAGGTAATCTTCCACATAATTAAAGGCGTCGGCTGTCGTATAATAACAGAGTAATATTGCTTTTGTTTAAATGACGAGTGGACAACAACTCCCATCATACCATATCACTAAACTGCAATCGTGTTTAGTGATGTGGTATGATGGGAGTTGTTGTCCGCTAGTCGTTTAAACAAAAACTAAATATTACTCTGTTATTATACACATATGATATTATACAAACATCATCTGTGTCACTCGTAGCAAAATTTGATCAGGATCAAAAGATAATTTCATTCTTGGCATTCATTTCAATGGAGAATTTTTTTCGATTTAAGGTCCCATATGCGGAAGTAGAAGGGGCGTGACTTCGGCTCTCTCTACCCCACTTTACATCCATGTTCCCACCTGGTTCACTAATCCACAGGTTGAGAATATATGTTGCACCATTCTAGATTATTTTGTTATCTTTTGAACATAATAGGCCACCAAACCAGCACAGGACGGGCTGTCTACCACATTAGAGATAGCCTCAGCTAAGACAAGGAGATAGATTAGCACACCAGTCATTAGCAGCTCATTCCGGGTTGCTTCTGCTCTTATTTAACCCCAGGGACCCATTTCAAGCACTTATACCCCACAACCCTGTACCCAATAATGCTTTATTTGAGGTCTTAAATTCTCAACATTCAACCAACGTTAGTCAGCCCACAGGAGCTAATAGCTAACCAGATAACATTTGCTTCAAAATGGCACCTACCCCACCCCCCCAACACACACACACACACACACACACACACACACACACACACACACATATCGTAGCTGTGATGAAAGAGGAAGGGTGGGATAAACTGGGGCTCATGATCATTTAAAAAAAAAAGTGATTTTCAACCACTGCACCACTGCACACCAGTGTGCTGTGAGAGATTGTCAGATGTGCTGTGGGAAATTTTCTAATTTAAGATAAGATAAAAATAAGATAAGATAAGCCTTTATTAGTCCCACAATGGGGAAATTCCAGGATTGCAACAGCACAGGGATAGCAACACTCAGAGCAACAATCAAAAAGACAAGGAAAACAAGAGCAGCGAATATACATATGTACACATAAATATATAAATACAGTATATATACACACAGTGCGGAGCATTGTAGCTAGATGGAATAAACAGCATAACCGTCTACTTAGTTATCCTACATAGTATGAATATGTACCCATACATATTGTCACCCTCCGTAGCGACTGATATTGTCCTAGTTGTATACTGGAGGGGACCACTGTGTAAGTCTATTGAGTCTTTTGCATTCAATACTATTAGGTCGTCACGTTTTTTTGCTATCTCTGCGAGCAGCCCTGCTTAGGTTATACAGTCTGACAGCCGTAGGTAGGAAGGACCTGCGAAACCTCTCGGTCGCGCATCTAGGATGATGTAGTCTGCTGCTAAATGAGCTCCTCAGTGCATTCAGTATGTCCTGCATAGGGTGGGACTCGGACTCCAGCAGAAATGACAGTTTAGCCACCATCCTTCTCTCTCCTATCTCCTTCACTGGATCAAGGCATTGCCCCAGGACAGAGCTAGCTTTCTTGATCAGTTTGTTCAGTCTCTTCCTATCGGTTGCTGTAATGCCACTGCCCCAGCAGACCCCTCCAAAAGTGATGGCTGATGCCACCACCGTGTCGTAGAATGTCTTCAGCAGCGACCCTTGTACACCAAAAGACCTGAGTCTCCTCAGTAGAAACAGCCTGCGCAGTCCCTTCTTGCAGAGTGCATCGGTATTGTGTGACCAGTCTAGTTTATTGCTCAGATGAACACCCAGGTACTTGTAGGATGTCACCATCTCAATGTCTGTTCCCTGTAGGTTTACTGGTGCTGTGAGGGGTTGTCCTTGCCTGTGGTAGTCCACCACCAGCTCCTTAGTTTTCCTCGCGTTGATCTGGAGGCAGTTCCAATGGCACCAGTCCACGAAGTCCTGGATAAGACCTCTGTACTCAGCTTCATCTCCGTTGGAGATGAGGCCAACGATCGCAGAGTTGTCAGAGAACTTCTGTAGATGGCAGTGTGTTGTGTTGTGTGAGAAGTCCGCAGTATAAAGGGTGAACAGGAAGGGAGCCAAAACCGTTCCCTGGGGGGGCCCCGTGCTGCCGATGATCGTGTCGGACACACAGTCCCGGGTTCTCACAAACTATGGCCGGTTAGTGAGGTAGTCCAGGATTCATGATGACAGGTGCTGGTCCACCCCTGCGCACAGCAGCTTGTCCTTCAGGATCATCGGTTGGATGGTGTTGAAAGCACTGGAGAAGTCAAAGAACATGATCCTCACCGCATTCCCGGGCTTCTCCAGGTGGGACAGAGAACGGTGAAGGAGGAAAATCACCGCATCCTCCACCCCAATGCCATGCTGGTAGGCGAACTGGAGTGGATCCATCGCTGGTCCCACCAGGGGGCGGAGGTGAGCAAGGAGCAGTCTCTCCAGGGTCTTCATCATGTGAGACATCAGGGCCGTTGGTCTGTAGCTGTTCAGGTCTTTGGGATGGGAAGTCTTTGGTACAGGTACCACACAAGATGTTTTCCACAACTGTGGTACCCTCCCCAGCTTCAGGCTCAGGTTGAAGATGTGCTCCACAATCCCACACAGCTGGTCTGCACAGGACTTGAGGAGCTTTGCACTGATGCCGTCCGGTCCCGAGGCCTTCCTCGCCTTGATCTTCCTCAGCTACATCCTCACCTGGGTCTTAGTGAGGATCATGTTGGGGGGCTGTGTGCTGGGAGTGTTGGGGAGGTGTTGGTGGAGTGGGGTGTGGGCAGCAGGACTTGATGTCTTTAGAGGCAGCAGAGGTTGTTGTGCAGTCGGTGGGGAGGGCTGTTCGTCAAACCTATTAAACAAAAACAGTTTCAGATTGTTTGCCCACTCCCTGCCCCCCGTGGCCTAGGGGGAGGTATTCTGGAGCCCAGAGATGGTTTCACTTAATTGGTCAAAAAAATTCACTTAATTGGTCTACTGTTCGACCAAGCATTTGACATATGTGCATCAGTGATGTGCACAGACATTTCGGGGGGCAGGTGCTCAACAATAAAAAAGGGTACTCCTAAATACTGAAAAATGTACAGATGCATATATAGTAGTAGTGCAAATTTTACTGTAGGCTACTTACTTGCTATATCAATTTTATTTTAATACCTGCAGTGGTTAGCACTGCAGCAGCACAGCAACTCACCCTTGGCCATGGGATCCCTGGTACGATCCCAGCCCCTGACCAACAGTGATCTGTGTGGAATTTGCATGTTCTCCCCGTGTCGTGAGTTTACTCCAGGAGTTCTCCGGTTTCCTCCCAAAAGCCAAAAACATGCAGGTTAGGTTAATTGGAGACTCTAAAAAAAGTGGCCCTAGGTGTGAATGTGTGTGCGAATGGTAAAGGGATAGCGCCGTACCGTGGCTGCTTCATCCATCCAGGTGGATGCCCTGAATTCCTCCTCTGGGGATCAATAAAGTATACAAAATCAAAATCAAAAATTATCAACTCACACAGAGACCATGGTCTTCATCATTAATTATGTATTTACAGGTCAAAATATGGGCAGCTTTCATTAAAAAAATAATCCATCCATCCATCCATCTTCTTCCGCTTAATCCTTTTCTAAATACATCTTTGCAAAAATCAGAAAGAAGGCTTTCATTTCAATAAATAAAATACTAAATGTTCAAATAATTGAATCTTTACAAAAAATTAAAAAGGCTATTCCCCCTTGTCAGCAAAAGGATCCAAAATCCGCTCCTCTGTTAACCTGCTACCCTCCATCCCCATAAAGACTGCAAGGATAGTTTATACAGGACAACTTAGTATATCAATGAGAGGATAGGAGCAAATGTACAAGAAAAATCATTAACATTTGTAAAAAAGTTGTAAATTTATGAATATATTGCAAATGTGTGTGGGGAAAAGGTAACAATTTTATCACAAAACTTGGTAAATTTATGGGAAAAAAGGATTAAATTTACTACAACAATAAATTTGCCAGAAAAAAGTTGCAAATTTATATATTAAAAAACTGTCCAAAAATGTTAAAGTTTACAAGAAAAACCTCTCTAAAAGTTTTTTTTTCTTTATGAGAGAAAAACATCAAAAAATTTGGTAGAAAATTGGCATTTTTTTACTTATAAATGTGTGACTTTATTGTTCTAATCTTTTAAAAAATTATATTTAAGTCTTTAAATGGCCATGCCCCGTTTATTTGTCTGACCTGTGCACCGTACATCCCATCATAATCCTTCAGGCCAGAAGACCTACAGTGGTGTGAAAAAGTGTTTGCCCCCTTCCTGATTTCTCATTTTTTTGTATGTTTGTCACACTTAAATGTTTCAGATCATCAAACAAATTTAAATATTAGACAAAGTAAACACAAAATGCAGTTTTTAAATGGAGGGATTTATTATTAAGGGGGAAAAGAATCCATACCTACATGGCCCTGTATGAAAAAGTGATTGCCCCCTAAACCTAATAACTGGCTGGGCCACCCTTAGCAGCAACAACTGCAATCAAGCATTTGTGAAAACTGGCAATGAGTCTTTTACAGCGCTGTGGAGGAATTTTGGCCCACTCATCTTTGCAGAATTGTTGTAATTCAGCCTCATTGGAGGGTTTTCGAGCATCAACCACCTTTTTAAGGTCTTGCCACAGCATCTTGATCGGATTCAGGTCAGGACTTTGACTAGGCTACTCCAAAGTCTTCATTTTGTTTTTCTTAAGCCATTCAGAGGTGGACTTGCTGGTGTGTTTTGGATCATTGTCCTGCTGCAGAACCCAAGTGTGCTTCAGCTTGAGGTCACCAACAGATGGCTGGACATTATCCTTCAGGATTTTTTGGTAGACAGCAGAATTCATGGTTCCATTTACCACAGCAAGTCTTCCATGTACTGAATCAGCAAAACAGTCCCAGACCATCACACTACCACCACCATATTTTACTGTTGTTATCATGTTCCTTTTCTGAAAAGCTCTGTTACTTTTATGCTAGATGTAATGGGGCTCACACCTTCCAAAAAGTTCAACTTTTGTCTCATCAGTCCACAGAGTATTTTCCCAAAAGTCTTGGGGATCATCAAGATGTTTTCTGGCAAAACTGAAACGCGCCTTTATGTTCTTTTTGCTCAGCAGCGGTTTTTGTCTTGGAACTCTGCCATACAGGTCATTTTTCCCCCAGTCTCTTTCTTATAGTGGAGTCATGAAGTTCTTTGGATGTTATTGTGGGGTCTTTGGTGACCTCTTGGATGAATTGTCGCTGCACTCTTGGGGTAATTTTGGTCGGCTGGCCACTCCTGGGAAGGTTTACCACTGTTCCATGTTTTCGCCATTTGTGGATAATGGCTCTCACTGTAGTTCGCTGGAGTCCCAAAGCTTTAGAAATGACTTAATAACCTTTTCCAGACTGATAGATCTCAATTACTTTGTTTCTCATTTGTTCCTCAATTTCTTTGGATCACAGCATGATGTCTAGCTTTTGAGGATCTTTTGGTTTACTTCACTTTGTCAGGTAGGTCCTATTTAAGTGATTTTTTTGATTGAAAACAGGTGTGGCAGTAATCAGGCCTGGATGTGGCTAGAGAAATTCAGCTCACCTTTCCAAAGATGTGATAAACTACAGTTAATTTAAGGATTGCTTTTTTTTGGGGGGGGGGGTGTCACTTTTTCACACAGGGCCATGTTGGTTTGGATTTTTTTTTACCCTTTATAATAAACACCTTCATTTAAAAACTGTGTTTTGTGTTTACTTGTGTTGTCTTTGTCTAATATTTAAATTTGTTTGATGATTTGAAACATTTAAGGGTGACATACAAAAAAAAATAAGAAATCAGGAAGGGGACAAGTACTTTTTCACACCACTGTATGCCTTTACTGGTTCCAAAGACGCAACGTAAACTTATGCTACATGTCCAATGGATCTGTCGTTTTTCTGCTTCTCATTAACTGTGTATTGGAAACACAAAGGAAAGCATTTGGCTCTGCTACAGTGAAATTCTGGCTGTGGTGTGTCGAGTAGTCTGTGGTTCCCCCTACCGATCATTTGCATAAACATTAAATCTTTGATGTTTATGAGTCTCCTGTGCCAGGAAACTGAAAGAAGCCAGCAACCTCGGCCTGAACGTTTGTCGGCCTCCGTCGGTCTATGATGACCATGGAAGAGAATCCTAAATGTCTACTCTGCTGGAACAGCACCGCCTGTGGCTGAACAGGCCGATGCACGAATGGCAGTCCCTGTCACACAGGTCGCACTTGTGGGTGGTCTCCGTGCTGCTGGGTCTGTGGCGGTTCTTCCTGCGGGTCCTATTTTCATCTACTGGAGCAGTCAGTCTCTCTTCACCCGCCTTGAGCTGTCTGGTCAGGCTGCCTCTCCATTTGGAGCGGTCCGTTGCAAGATCCTCCCAGCGCTCTGTGTTGATCTCCAGGGCCTTCATGTCTCTCTTGCAGACGTCTCTAAAGCGCAGCTGTGGGCGGCCAGCGTGTCTCCTGCCAGTCGCCAGTTCTCCGTAGAGGACGTCTTTGGGGATTCTGCCATCCTCCATACGGTGAACGTGGCCTAGCCAGCGGAGCCTGCGCTGCCTGAGTAGAGTGAACATGGAGGGAAGGCCGGTGCGGGACAGAACTTCTGTGTTGGGCACTTTGTCATGCCAGGATATGTCCAGGATGTGGCGAATGCAGCGCAAGTGGAAGGAGTTCAGTCTCTTTTCCTGCCAGGCGTATGTTGTCCACGTCTCACTCCCATAGAGCAGTGTGCTGATGATGCAGGCGTTGTACACTGCCATCTTCATCTTGACAGAGAGTTTGGGATTCTCCCACACTCGTGTGGTGAGGCGAGCGAGTGTGAAGGCTGATTTTCCAATCCTCTTGTCGATCTCTGTATCAAGGGAGAGGTTGTTGCTGATCATGGACCCCAGGTACGTGAACTGATTCACGACCTCCAGCTCGTAGTCATCGATGGTGATGGTTGGTGGTGCTTCCGTGCCTTGCGTCAAGACGTTAGTCTTCTTCAGGCTGATGGTAAGCCCAAAGTCCATGCATGCCTGGGAGAAGCGGTCCATCAGGGTCTGAAGCTCCTGCTGTGTATGGGTTGTGACTGCAGCGTCGTCTGCGAACAGCATGTCTCTGATTAGAGCCTCGCGTACTTTGGTTCTGGCTTTCAGGCGGGCGAGGTTGAAAAGCCTGCCGTCAGATCTTGTGTGCAGGTAGATTCCCTCTGTTGCTGTGCTGAAGGCATGCCTCAGGAGCATAGCAAAGAAAATCCCAAAGAGGGTTGGCGCAAGTACACAGCTCTGTTTCACTCCGCTGCGTATGTTGAATGGCTCTGAGACGTTGCCGTCATGCTGCACTATCCCCTGCATGTTGGTGTGAAACGATTCGATGAGGCTTTGCAACTTTGGTGGGCATCCTATCTTTGGCAGGATCTTGAAAAGGCCCTCTCTGCTGACCAGATCGAACGCTTTGATGAGGTCGATGAAGGCGACGTACAGGGGCATGGTCTGTTCTCTGCATTTCTCCTGGAGTTGGCGGATGGAGAATATCATGTCTACCGTCGATCGCTCAGCACGGAAGCCACACTGAGACTCGGGGTAGACACATTCGGCAAGCTTCTGTAGACGAACAAGAACAACTCGTACATAGACTTTGCCAACAACGCTGAGGAGGGAGATGCCCCTGTAGTTGTTGCAGTCGCTTCTCTCCCCTTTGTTTTTGTAGAGGGTGATGATCTTGGCGTCCCTCATGTCCTGTGGTACGGCACCTTCCTTCCAGCACTGGCAGAGGACGTCATGCAATGGCAGCAGTAGGGCGGTCTTGCAGTGCTTGATCAGGTCAGGGGGTATGCCGTTGTTGCCGGGTGCCTTGCCAGCGGCCAAGCTATCAATGGCCTTGCTGAGTTCGTCGATGGTTGGCTCGGCGTCAAGTTTGTCCATGGATGGCAGGCAGTCGATGGCATCAAGGGCTGACGGTGTCACGGTGTTCTGTCTGGAGTAGAGGTCGGAGTAGTGTTCCACCCATCTCTCCATCTGCTTGTTCTTTTCTGTGATCATCTCCCCAGTGGAGGATTTGAGGGGGGCCTTCTTGCTCTGAGCCGGACCAAGTGCTTTCTTGATGCCATCGTACATACCACGGATGTTCCCTGTTATGGCAGCGGTTTGAATGTCTTGGCTGAGCTGAGTCCAGTACTCGTTGGCACAGCGCCGAGCAGTCTGCTGAACTTTGCTTCTCGCAGCCCTGAGAATCTGGAGATTCTTCTCGTTTGGGTAGTTCTTGTACTCAGCAAGTGCTGAGCGCTTGGCTTCAATGACGGGGGTCATCTCGGTCAACTTAGGATCAAACCAGTCCTGTGACTTCGAGGTCTTCCTCCCAAAGGTAGCCAAGGCTGTGCGGTGGATGGTGTTTCGCAGCTCTTCCCACTTCTGCTTTGCAGATTCTCCTTCTTGTGGTACACCAAGTTCCTTCTCAAAGGTGGAGGCAAACTGCTCAACAAGTTCTGGTTGGGCCATCTTGCTGGTGTCAATCCGTGCCTTTCCAGGCTGTCTAGCACGATGGAATTTCTTCAGCTGCAGCTTGACCTTGCAACACACCAATGAATGGTCTGTGTCGCAATCTGCACTCTGGAACGAACGGGTGATTAGCACGTTCTTCAGTGAGGTGCGCCTGGTCAGGATCAAGTCCAGCTGGTGCCAGTGCTTTGAGCGTGGATGTCGCCAGGAAACCTTGTGTTGGGGCTTGGTCTTGAAGAACGAGTTTGTGATGCACAGATTGTGATATGTGCAGAACTCGGGCAGCTGCTGTCCGTTGTCATTCATTCTGCCCACGCCAAATGGTCCAAGACAGGAGGGCCAGGAGTCGTGGTCAGCACCCACTCTGGCATTGAAGTCTCCAAGGAGAATGAGTTGTTCAGAGTTGGGGATGATCCTGACAGTTGTTGCGAGATTCTCGTAGAACTCGTCTTTTGCCTCTGGTGTGGCTGTCAGTGTTGGGGCATACACACTGACGAGGGTGACTGGGCCTTGAGTGGTGTTCAGGCGGAGGGTGAGGAGTCGTGCAGAGCCATTGCTGCCCGGTTCCACCATCTTCAGCAAGGTGTTTTTCACTGTGAAGCCCACTCGGTGTTCCCTGTGTTCGTCACTGCCCTTTCCCTGCCAGTAGAACGTGTAGTCCTTCTCTCTCAGTGTGCCTGCATCAGCCAACCGTGTTTCCTGGAGAGTGGCGATATCCACTTCCAGTCTCTTCAGCTCATTATTGATGATGGAGTTCTGTCATCATAGTGTGGACATTCCAAGTTCCCAGTTTTAGAGTTGGTCTCTTTTGTTTTTTTGTCTTGCCTGGTGCGAAGGTTCTCAGCCTGCCGTTCGGACTTCTCCTCATCCCCATGCACCCAATGAGGAAAGCAAGCTGTGGCGGGACAACACCTTATTGGCTGGGGGCTGCCCAGCTTGAGGTGGGCGGTAGCTGTCCAGTGAGATCCGATGATCTCTCCCACCGTCGGGAACAACCCCTGGCGCCGCGCTCTACGCCAATTGAGCGGTGGCTTATAACCGGTAACTGTCATTCCCCGTGTTTTGTCTACACCAAAGGCAAAGCTGGAGTGTCCTCTCCAGTGATCCAGTGTTCTACCTTCCAGCATTGGGCGTTGGTAGGATTCAAGCCTGGGCAGGAAGATATGGAGGACAAGATGTTGCCCATGCAGCATGTCCCCCCTCTCCACGTCACTGATGAATCCAAAGGAACAGCAGGGCTGCTACAGTTTGGCACTAGCGCCGTCACAGGAGCTGCCAGAAAGATGTTGAGCACAACAGAGAACTGCCTTAGGGACTCCGCCTCCAGATTTTTCCTCAGGGTTGACTCCCGAAGCCTTTCCCGTGACCGGGTGTGCCGCAAAGCAGCGGAGGTTTGAAATCAGGGTTTACCTTCCCCTAGATGGGCTACCTTCCCAGGTTGACGAGCCACCATCTATCCGAAGCATCTGGTTTTAAGGCCCCAGAGATCCGCCCTCGCCCCTTCTCCTATTAGTAAAAGCAGTTCCGCCGGGCTTAGAGACTAAACCACACGGGCAGGCTAGGAGTTGGACTTAGTTGTCAGAGGCTTTTCGAGACGCACGCCATAAGGAGCATTTTATGAGCACTAGGAGCTTAACCCCAGTGCCGCTCCTGGCTATGACAACCTTGGAACTGGCCTGAACGTTTAAACCAACAGTTTTTGATGTCAAATAATGACAGATTCATTAACTGAACCTGTGGAGAGTGCAAATAAAGGAACCAGACTTGCACGACAGATGAACTTTATTTCTCTCTCTCACTTCATTCATACACAGAAAAAGACTTTTTCAATACACCAGGGTCTCTCCTTTTATATCACTCCATTCCTTCCCCCTGTTGCCTGAAATCCTGCATCACAATACATTCACACATCCACCCCTTACTACTCCTTCCTGCTGCATTACCATAACTCCTCCCATTACAATACGTACTGTCCTCCATTAAATCCCCCACGCTCTGCCGGCAGAGGGAATATTCCCCTCCCCTCTGTTTCCAGTCTGAGATGATTATCCCAGCGTGGGTTCCCTACAAACCTACTATTTCTCACATGAAGTGATGTTAGAAACACTTTTCACTGGTTTGTTTTAAAGATACGAGACTCATAGTCCGCCATGTTGTCCGGGAGTTTCAGTCCGTGAAAGACCGCCCACGACCAGATCCGGTGACCAGTCAGGTGCAGCCTGTGTATTCTCAGCAGCAGGACAAATGAGAGTGTTTCCCCACTGGACAGAGCTCTTTGACTGTTGGTTTTCCATAATATCACACAATTTCTGTAAGTCCACCTGGTTACGCCCATCTCCACACCGCACCGCAATGCCTATATAATGCTTTTCGACAAAAAACGGACCAGTGGACATGTAGCATTACCTAGGATTTCCACTGACTCTAGATGTTGCAGCAAATATGTCCCATTCTAATTAATGTTCTAATCCCCACCTGGTCCGGACCACTGCAGAATGAATCCAGCTCATTGGATTCAGATCGCTAAAAATACGCAAGGAGTCTACGCATTTAGAGGTGACTGGGCATTCTCAGCTGTGGCTCCTAAACTATGGAACAAGCTGCCACTGCACATCAGACAGGCTCCTTCAGCTGCTGTCTTTAAATCTCATTTAAAAACATATTTTTATTCCCTGGCCTTTAACAAGTGTAAGACAGTGACAATGATTTTATACATTTACTTTCGCTTTTGTTTTGCTCCTCTTCTTCTTTTGGCTGCTCCCTTTAGGGGTCACCACAGCAGATCATCTGCTTTCATCTCCCCCTCTCTCTTACATCTTCTTCTGTAACACCAACCCTCTCTATGTCGTCCTTCACTACAACTATGAATCTTCTCTGTGGACTTCCTCTTTTCCTCCTGCCTGGCAGCTCCATCTTCAGTATCCTGTGTCCAATACTGTATATCCAATATCCCTCCTCTGCACACGTCCGAACCCTCTCAGCCATTCCTCTCTTACTTTGTCTCCAAACCACTCGACCTGAGCTGTCCCTCTGATATACTCATTTCTAATCCTGTCCCTCCTAGTCGCTCCCAATGAGAATCTTAGCATCTTCAACTCTGCCACCTCCAGCTCTGCCTCCTGTCTTTTTGTCAGTGCCACCATCTCCAAACCATATGTAGAGGGTTGGAAATAGTTAATAGTTATGTAAGAGGTGAAAAAGACATTTGGATAAGAAAATTTAAAAAAAACAGGCACCCCTACAATTTTATGTTATTCTTTAATTGTTTATTTTTCTACAATGCATTTGTAATCCACCTGGTTCCATTATAACTCATGTGAGTTGAGTGCAGTTCCATACGCCGACCAATAGATGGCGCATGTCGCACAGTGATAGAGAGTAGACTCACGCACCGGAGGACGAAGAATAAAACTCCTTGTGTGAAATAACGAAACGTGTTCTGCCGATTCTCTATCACAGGTTGGAGAGTTAACTTCCACATGCACGTTTCCTCCTCCTGGGCTGCTACCCAGGGGAGCAACAATTTTGGGGGCTCGTCCGGGATTAGCGCCACCTACTGGTCTGGCACTAATCATTGAAGAACCAAGGGATGCTGACCACCTGTTCCTGAGCCATTGACCTAAGCGACTGACTACAGGAGACCACAGCCATGTCTGCTCCACATGACCTGAGATGGGAAATCCAGCAAGAGCTTCACCAGCTGACCATTGCCCGCCGCAGAAACGTTCTTTACAAGCTGGCTGAGTCGTTCAAGGATGAGGTGGGAGAAGATTTGCCAGGCGCAGAATCGACCGAAGTGGAACTCTTCGACTTCATTGTTGACTCGCTGAGAAGTCCACAACTGAAGAGCCTTGAGGACCAGGGGATGTCTCGCCTGCTTGCTTTCCGTGACCTCATCATTGAACTACAACGGCCCACAGCAGCTGGAGAAGTGGATGCAGAGGTGTCACCCGACGATGATCCGGTCATAGTGGTTCCTGTGACCACTGGAGCTGCAGCACCATCAGGGAAGAACCATCCAACATCACCATCTGTAGTTCCTGACCCAGGGTTAGTCAGACTGACTGAACTTACGTCACTGTTGCCACGTAGAGAGTACAAGATTTATGGTGGTCAAATCTCTGATTTTGATTCTGACTTGAGTTACAATAACTTGTGCAAACAGCTTGATGAAGGGCTAAATGAAGGGTTCACAGAGGCTGAGGTTATCAGAACGGTGTTTAAGATAATTAAGCCTGGTACCTTTAAAGATATGCTTGTAACCAAAGATAGCCTTACTGTAGTTGAGTTAAAACGTTTCTTAAGGACACATCTACGCGAGAAAAGCAGCACTGAATTATTTCAGGAGCTGAGTAATGCTAAGCAAAATGACAAAGAAACACCACAACAGTTTATGTATAGACTAATGGGGCTAAAACAGCGTGTGCTGATTGCAACTAAAAACAGTAGTGGGTTTCATTATGACAACGAGTTGGTACAAGGTGTGTTTATCCATTCATTGTATCAGGGTTTGAATGAAAAATACTCTTATGTCAGGAGAGACCTTAAACCTCACATCTTAAACACCAGTGTCACAGATGACTCCATCCTGGAGCTCATAGCAAATTCTGTTAGTGAAGAGACAGAGAGATTAAGTAGGTTGGGACAAAGTCATAAACAGAAAGTCACCAGTGTTAATGCGGCACAGTGTAGAGACAGATCAAAGCTCTATTAAAATGCAAACTGAAGTCCAAGCTAATCGTGTAGCTATCCAGGAGCTGACGGCACAGGTCTCCTCCCTAACCAAGAGTTTAGAAAAGGCCCTAACCCCAATGGTAAATACAGTAAACACCAGTCCCACAGCACCTGTCCCTAAACAGCCAGCACTGAAACCTGCAGTGAAAGGAAAGTGCCAAAAGTGTACCGCCCAAGAGACTGAGCGCTGCGCACACTGTTTTCGATGTGGAGAGGAGGGGCACAGAGCAATAGGTTGCCTTTAGAAAAGCAATGTGTCGGGAAACTGGAGGAGGTCGCTGGGGAGGGACCACCAGTGACTGAACCACCAGCAGAGTCCCACAACACTAAAAGACGGAACTCCAAACAGACTACTGCCAAGTCCCAAAAGTCACCCAACACAAAGCGTGTGGCACAGCTCATTGGCGGTAGGTGTATGATCAGTTGCCAGTTAAATGGAGTAAACCTACAGATGTTATTGGACAGTGGGGCACAAGTAAGCATTGTTGAAAAGTCATGGGTACAAGCAGCCTTACCAAATGTGAAAATACAGCCACTCGAGAGCCTACTCCCAGGCCATCCACTCGAAATCACCGCAGCCAATGGAACGGATGTTCCGTTCGAGGGGTGGATAGATGTCCTGCTCGAGATCACAAGTTCACAGTATGGTTCTGTATCCTTGTATGTTCCAATGCTTGTCAGTCAGCAGCGTTTAAGCACTCCGCTGCTGGGCTTTAATGTGATCCAAGAGATAATAATGGCAAACGGTGAACAAAGTGACGATATTAGCTTAGTGGGCTTACTGTCAGAGACCTTAAAGGTCCAGAAAGGTAATGTTGAATCACTCATCTCTGTTGTCCACGCCAAGTCAATAGAAAATGAACCAGAAAGTCCAGTGGTGAGAGTTGGGAAAAAAGGACTCACTGTTCACAGTAGCCAAATCTGTATGGTAAAATGTCACATCAGAGCATTCCCTGGAGGAGGAGAAATGTTGTTCGAGCCAGCGGTGAAATGTAGCTTACTGGATGGGTTGGAGTTATTCCCAGCTCTTATTGATGTACCCGCTGGTGCTTCAAAAACTGTCAAAATCCCAATCCAAAACTCAACAAAGCACAACATTTTTCTAAATCCAAAGACTGTTTTAGGACTTATTTCAGAGATCACTGAATACAAACCTGTAAATGTTTGTTCCAGTGCTGAAAATGCAACCAAAACTACAGACAAGCCATTTTGTCACTCTGCTCAAGTGACATGTGACAGTCAAGGTGAGGATGAAGAAACATTAAGCACTGCTCCCTCACACCTGAGATGGCACCCTAATGTCAATTTAGACCATCTCTCAGAGGGTGATCGGGAGGTGGTTCGGCAGATGCTCTATGAACAGTCTGATGTGTTTGCTCATGATGAAGGAGACATTGGATGTATTCCTGGACTACAGCTAAAAATCAACACCACTGACAACACACCCGTGCAGAAAAGTTACAACTCCATTCCAAGACCACTGTATAAAGAGGTGAAGGAGTATGTTCAAAACCTTTTAAGCAGGGGCTGGATCAGGAAATCAGTGTCAAACAACTCATCGCCAGTAGTGTGTGTGCGTAAAAAGGACAATACTTTGCGCTTGTGTGTTGATTTTCGTGAGCTGAACCGAAAAACCATACCTGACACGCATCCGTTACCACGGATACAAGATCTACTGGACAGTCTTGGGGGTAACTCCTGGTTTTCCATATTGGATCAGAGAAGTGCCTACCATCAGGGTTTTGTAAGTGAGGAGTCAAGACATTTAACTGCTTTTAGCACACCCTGGGGACTATATGAGTGGGTGCGGGTTCCATTCGGGTTGTCAAACGCACCGGCCGCATTCCAAAGGTGTATGGAGGGGGTGTTAGAAGGGATCAGAGACGAGTGTTGCGTGCCTTACTTGGACGATGTACTGTGTTACTCCAAAACCTTTGATGAGCACGTAGAACACCTTAAACAGGTTTTGTGCAAAATGCGACAACACGGCATAAAACTTCAGCCAGCCAAATGTGAACTGTTCAAAAACCAAGTACACTACCTGGGTAGGCTAGTGTCGGGAGAAGGAGTCCAGATTGACCCAAAAGACTTGGATGCTGTGTTCGCTCTGAAAGACAAGAACCCTCGCACAGTCGGAGAACTCAGAACGTTACTGGGTTTTCTCAGTTATTACCGATCATTTATTCAAGATTTTTCACGTCTGGAGAGACCCTTGTTCGAACTCCTCCAGAGCACTAATGAAACAAGCAATGACAATAAACCAGCACCAAAAAGGAGTAAAGGACAAACAAAGAAAGGAGACAGAAACCAGCTTCCTTCTCGCACACCAATAATATGGACCAGTGAACATCAGGAAGTTGTGTCAAGATTTGTGGACATTCTGACTAATCCTCCCATTCTAGCCTATCCCAATTTGGACCTTCCATTTGTATTGCATACAGATGCGTCAAACAAAGGCCTGGGAGCCGTCTTGTATCAAAAACAAGAAAACAAACTTAAGGTGATTGGCTATGGATCCAGAACTCTCACACCGGCCGAGAAGAATTATCACTTACATTCCGGTAAACTAGAGTTTCTAGCTCTCAAGTGGGCCATCTGCGACAAATTCCGTGACTATCTGTATTATGCACCGACTTTTACTGTCTATACAGATAACAATCCTTTAACCTATGTCCTCAGTTCAGCCAGGTTGAATGCAGTGGGTCATAGGTGGGTCGGGGAGTTGGCTGACTTCCATTTTGATATCAAGTATAGGCCAGGGAAAAGGAATGCAGATGCAGATATGTTGTCCAGACACCCATTAGATCTGCAAGAGCAAATGAATGAGTTCACAGAGACAGTTTTACCGGAAGTAGTGTCCGCAGTGTGGCAAGGGAGCAAGGCAGCACAAAACAGTGATGTGCCATGGATAGCTGCGTTACAACTGAGTTCTAACGACAACAATGTGCCAACTGACAGTGTTTTGAGCATGACGCCTAAAGACATCAATGCTGCTCAACAAGACGATGAGTCAATTAGAGAAGTAATCTCACTCAAACTCAAAGGATGGACACCAAACGATAAAGATAGACGGACAATGAGTAAACGGACACGGAGACTACTGTATGAGTGGAACAAGTTGGAAGTTGACAATGGATTATTGTACAGAAAGACAGAGCACAGCAAACAACTTGTCCTACCTGAACAGCTAAAGCCGATGGTGTTGAAGAGTTTACACAATGACATGGGTCACATAGGGTGTGATAAGGTGATACATCTGGCCCGTGAGCGTTTCTATTGGCCATGTATGCAACAAGATGTTGAAGATTATGTAACAAAAAAATGTCCGTGCATCAAACAAAAACGCCCAAATGTTCCCCAGAGAGCTCCAATGGGCTCTATCACAACCAGTGCTCCCTTTGAGTTAATCTCCATCGACTACTTACACCTTGAGCCAAGTAAAGGAGGGTATGAGTACATCCTCGTACTAGTGGAGCATTTCACTCGTTTCGCACAGGCATACCCTACAAGGAATAAATCAGGCAAAACAGCTGCAGAAAAGATATTTCAGGATTTTATTCCTCGTTTCGGGTACCCGGAGAAGTTGCATCACGATCAGGGACGTGAGTTTGAAAACAGTCTTTTCCACAGATTACAACAACTGTCTGGAATTTCTCACTCACGAACCACTCCATACCATCCGCAGGGCAACCCCGCGGAGCGCCTGAATCGTACACTACTCCAAATGCTTCGTACCCTACAGGAGGAGAAAAAAAGTGAATGGAAGGATCACCTACCCCAAATTGTACATGCTTACAATTGTACAAGACACGAGTCAACAGGCTATTCTCCATTTTTCCTCTTATATGGCAGAGTCCCAAGGTTGCCTGTAGATCTACTATTGAACCAGACAAAAGACACTGACACACACAGCCATCAAACCTACGCTAAAAAATGGGCTGATAGGATGCGTGTTGCTTACAAAATCGCTGCAGAAAACAGTCAAAAGTCTTCAGATAAAGGCAAAAAACAGTACGACAAACGCTTAAAAGGTGTCACACTCCAACCAGGCGACAGGGTGTTGGTCAGAAACCTCTCTGAAAGAGGAGGCCCAGGGAAACTGCGCGCTTACTGGGAGTCAGCAGTACATTGCGTAGTTGAGAGAGTGGGAGATGGACCAGTCTATAAAGTACAAGCAGAGAGAGGCAGCCAAGTGATGCGAGTGTTACACAGAAACCTGCTGTTGCCTGTAAATGACTTGCCTTTAGAAGAAGAACTGCCTGCAAAAGAAAAGACAAAACAGAAACGGAAGAAGAGGACAGAGACAAATCCTAACAGTGACAACACAGACAATGACAGCTCGGAGGAAGAAGAGGAAAATACTTACCACTACAACCTCCGTAGCCAAATCCCATGTTACAGACCCGTAAATCGTCAGCAAAATGCCTCAAATCTCCCAGACCAAAACACTCAGCAACCAGTACCTGTCATGCCAGAGCAAAATCCTCAAAATCAGCAAAGGCTTCGAGTGACAGCTAGAGAGTTCTGCCCACCAGTAAGGCAGGAACCGGTCCCCGTTCAGCGGGATGCTGAGGAGCAAATGGATGGACCAGCTTTGCTGCAGGAAGAACGTCAAGGACAAGTGGAGGTGATGGATAGAGAACAGGAGGAACTGAGAAGGTCACAGCGGAGAGCAAGGCCAGTACAGAGACTGACCTACGACGTCCTGGGACAGCCATCGTACCAGCCTTGGACTGCAGACGTAAGACCTGTCCTACTCCCTACCCCTGTGCCGCTAACTCAAAACTATATGCCATTCCACTACCTCACCCAACCTCAGTCCCATGGTTATAATTGGTACACTCTCATGCATTAAGTCACCCTAGAACATGAAATGTCGGGAGACATTTATTTGAAGTGGGGGAGAGTGTAGAGGGTTGGAAATAGTTAATAGTTATGTAAGAGGTGAAAAAGACATTTGGATAAGAAAATTTAAAAAAAAACAGGCACCCCTACAATTTTATGTTATTCTTTAATTGTTTATTTTTCTACAATGCATTTGTAATCCACCTGGTTCCATTATAACTCATGTGAGTTGAGTGCAGTTCCATACGCTGACCAATAGATGGCGCATGTCGCACAGTGATAGAGAGTAGACTCACGCACCAGAGGACGAAGAATAAAACTCCTTGTGTGAAATAACGAAACGTGTTCTGCCGATTCTCTATCACAGGTTGGAGAGTTAACTTCCACATGCACGTTTCCTCCTCCTGGGCCGCTACCCAGGGGAGCAACACATACATGATAACACGTCTCAGTAACGTCTTGCAAAACTTCCCTTTCACTCTAGCTGCTATCCTTCTGTCACAAATCACCCCTGACACTCGTCTCCACTCACTCTGCCCTCCCTCCACTCTCCTTCTCACCTCTCTTGTGCATTTTCCATTGCTTTGGACAGCTGACCCCATGAATTTAAACTCATCTACCTTCACTACCTCTACTCCTTGCATCTTCACCATTACACCTGTCTCCCTCTCATTCACACTCATGTATTCTGTCTTGCTTCTACTGACTTTCATTCCTCTTCTCTCCAGAGCATACCTCCACCTCTCCAGGTTCTGTTCCACCTGCTCCCAACTCTCACTACAGATCACAATGTCGTCTGCAAACATCATGGTCAACGGAGACTCCTGCCTGACCTCATCTGTGGATCATCTGCACCTCTTCGTGCAGCACTGAAGTTTCACGCACCTGAAGCAGACACACAGCCCGCACACAGGACTTTGTATGGGTTTCTTGGCCATGACGCACAAAAGGAATTTAGCCGATTGCTGTCCCCGATGGCTTTAGGGCTGCTTCCGCACCTAAAAGCCAAACCGCCAAGTCCCTCACACAGCTGCAGTTGTTTCACAGCTGCTACGCATCCTCGGGGAACTTGGCTGTTCGCCTTCCCCACATCCTCGCAGGACCGAGCCGCGAGAGGAGTCAGAGACTTAATTTTTTCACAGCCGCTGCAGATCACCACCAGGTTTACCGGGAAAGTCCCTCACCATTGCGGATCCACACACAATTTTTGCGCGGCCCAGACACCTTTGACGTCCCAGGCCAGCACTCACTTACTCCCACCCCCTCCCCCTCCTCCTCCACAGCGTTCTTCCCGCACCTCACTCCCTAAAGCCGACCGATCGCCGGTTTGTTCCATTACGCACGACGCGCACCGGCCCCGTGCGCCCATGATCCACGGCTGTTCAACGTGCTGGAACTCGGAGCGGAGCACACTGTCTTTTCCACCCATCCCCCATCCCCCCCACGGACTGACATGCCCTCCGACACTCCTCTACAGCAGGACAGTTCTACCAGAGCTGGAGCCCAAACCACGGGGGGGGGGGGGGGGGTCACAGCCCCTTCTGAGCGTTCTGGGGGGGAGCTGTGTGGTGACCCAGTACACTGCAGACTGATACTATTTCACATTCAGCAGGGCTGGAGGAAACGGAGGACAATTTACATACAGATAGAGAGCCCCAGGGGGCAATCACAACAATGGACTGTTGTGTATACATCCCTGGATAAGGGAGAGGACATCCGGGCGCCAGTTGGTCACGCTAATAATATGTTTTGTCTGATATGTATATCACTATGCTAATGTGCCATGCATTCTCTCTGTCTGTATAACATGTATAAAAGAGCTTGCTATACATGCCTCAGCAGCACAGTAGCTCACTTAGCTACAATGTGTGTCTCATTATGTTGAAAGAAATAAAACTTTGCACCCTTCCAGCTCGTCACATCTCGCCTGATCTATTACCTCCACAGCATCATCTTTAAAATAGCCTTCCTTTTGTGATGACAGCCATATAGACTAATTTGACGCAGTGTGCGGCGTATCGTCTGACCACTGACAGGCTAACCCCCCCACCCCCACCCCTTCAACCTCTGCAGCAATCATGCATCTATTCTCAAAAGACAACCTCCAGATATGACGCTGAGCACGTGCACTCAACTTCTTTGGTCGACCATGACAAGGCCTGTTCTGAGTGGAACCTGTCCTGTTAAACCGCTGTATGGTCTTGGCCACTATGCTGCAGCTCAGTTTCAGGGTGGTGGCAATCTTCTTATAGCCTAGGCTATCTTTATGTAGAGCAACAATTCTTTTTTTCAGATCCTCAGAGAGTTCTTTGCCATGAGGTGCCATGTTGAACTTCCAGTAACCAGTATGAGAGAGTGTGAGAGCGATAACACCAAATTAGCACACCTGCTCCCCATTCACACCCGAGCCCTTGTAACACTAACAAGTCACATGACACCGAGGAGGTAAAATGGATAATTGGGCACAATCTGGACATTTTCACTTTGGGGTGTACTCACTTTTGTTGCCAGTGGTTTAGACATTAATGGCTGTGTTGTTATTTTGAGGGGAAAGCAAATTTACACTGTTATACAAGCTGTACACTGACTACTTTACATCATATCAAAGTGTCATACCTTCAGTGTTGTCCCATGAAAAGATATAATAAAATGTTTACAAAAATGTGAGGGGTGTACTCACTTTTGTGAGATACTCTGTGTGTGTGTGTGTGTGTGTGTGTGTGTGTGTGTGTGTGTGTGTGTGTGTGTGTGAATAGTATATATGTTAGATTTTTTATTTATTTTCTGATTTTTTTTGTGTCTGTATCCTTTACTTGTGTTTTAATTTCTGCTTGTTTTTTTTCCCTGGGTGTCTTGTAATTGTACAGCACTTTGGCCAGCCATGTTGTTGTTTTTAAAGTGCTCTATCAATAAAGTGGTATGGTATATGTTATGTCTGTAAATGAGGGACAGCGGAGGCGGTGGCTGTGCTGAACAGTAGTTTTATTAAAGGACCTGGTAACAGGTGGAATAGGCTAATAATAAGCTAACAGTGAAGGAATACAGGCTGATGTTATGTTGAAGCAGAGCACCAAAGACACTGGCTGCCACCATGAGCCTCCTATTATAGGCACAGTGTGATGATGTCACCCGTGCCTACGCCATCACGTCCACACAGTGTATTGGTGTTATTACCTTACATAACATTCACCTCCCCCCTGGGAAAAACCAAAACAATTACTAACATTGTAAAACAGACATGAACCTGGGCAACTGGATGGACTACCGGTAGGCCCTGCATGGCTGAGTGGGTTATTCTACCACTGTGTTCCAACCATGCTCTGCCTAAACATTTCAAAAACAGAGTCATACTTACTGTCCAAACTCAGGGGTCTCAGGTGAGCCTGCAGTGGGTGCGGCCCTGGAGGCACCGGCTGTAACGGACCTGGGTGCCATCTCCCTGGAGTCATGGCTCGCTCATCAGCAAAGTCCCAGTCCGGGTCCCACACCAGCTGGGTCGGCTCCAGCAACACATCTTCATCCGGGGAAGCCAGTGGTCTCATCCTCCTCAGACAGCTGGCATGTCATCGTGAACCATCGGCCCTCTGGAATGTGGCTGACCCCACTTGCACGATGATCTGCATCATGCATCATGCATCATGATCTGCATGTTTGGATCGGTGGACCCGAACCACTGAAGCACTGCGAGTGGGGATCTGTTCGGCTGTACTTGGCACTGCTGCTGCTCTCTCGTCTCCGATGCTGTTGTGGTGGCGTGACATTCTCGCCGACAGCAGGACGCGTTCTGGATTGGCGTTGTTCTGCAGGGTTCTGCTCGGCCACAAACTCTCTCTTCTGCAGCACTGCGGTGGCTCCCTGACTCTTATGCCGGGTGAGGAGCCGAGACCAGTCTGATTTACGCACTCTCTCTCTTGGTGCTGGCTGTGGTCGCGGTGGTGTGTTGCTCTCGCTGGCAACAGGACACGCACCGGGCTGTCATCATTCACCGGGGTCCGGCTCGGCCACAAACTCTTTCTCCTGCAGTGCTGCGGCGGCTCCCTGAGGCTACTGCTGGGCGAGGATCAGAGACGAGTCTAGTTTTTGCTCTCTTGCTTCTGGTGCTGGTTGTGGTTCCAGCGGTGTGTTGCTCTCGCTGGTGACAGGATGCGCTCCAAGTTGTCATCATTCACCGGGGTCCTGCTTGGCCATGAACTCTCTCTCCTGCAGTGCTGCGGCAGCTCTCTGAGGCTTATATCGGGCAAGGATCAGAGACGAGTCTGGTTTCTGCTCTCTCTCCTGCAATGAGGCAGCAGCTCAAGAACACTTGTGCTGCATGAGAACCAGCTCCGGGTCTCATGTGGCTGCGGTCTGGGGCTCCTGCGGCTGTTCTGGTTGTACTGGGCTCTGTTCAGTGTGTGGTGCGAGGCAGGGAGTGGCTGCATCCACGCCTGAGTGCAGCGGACTCGAGCCGTCGTCAGCCAAATTGAGTTTACCGTTGGGTCGGTGTGCTGTGGTGCCCTGCTGTCCCACAGCGTCTACCTCGGGGCCCTCCTGAGAGGATGTGGGGTCAATGGGCTCAGCAGCCGAGGCATCCATTTGTACCAGCGGACATGACTGTGGGGGGTGCGGGCTGGGGCCCGTCAGCTGCGATGCTAACTGGGCAGCCTCTTCTAGCTGGGATGCTATCGCTGCTTTGGCCAGCATCAGGCCATTCGGTGCTGTCAACAACTTCTCCCGCAGCTTCGAATTTGTAGTGTACTCTGCCATCTTATCTCGTACCAACCCCTCTTCCAAGTCTCCATACCCACATGCGCTAGCCAAACAGTGGAGGTTGGCGACAAACTGCTGGACCAACTCACTCGCTCATTGTCGGCGCTGGCGAAACTTGAGCCGTCTAGCCACCACACTCTCCAGCCAGAGTACCAGACACGGTTCCATCTTCAGGAAAAGCATTGTATTTTCCTCCAGAAGACCAATTTTTCTCCTCGTCACCATTGCTATGTCTGTAAATGAGGGACAGCAGAGGCGGTGGTTGTACTGAACAGTAGCTTTATTAAAGGAGCTGGTAACACATGGAACAGGAGTGAATATCCCTTCACAACCGCCATCCTCCTTGTTAAAAAAATAAATCCCCTACAGCAACAAAAAATAACCTACCTGGCTCTGTTTGAAAGCACAGAAACAGACTGCAGCTGCTGTGTGTGTGCAGCAGATTGAGCAGAGAGAGGGGAGGGGTATTTGGGGATGTCAAAATATAGTTATTGGACATTAAATCAGATTTGATCGGCGAGCGGTGGTTCTAAATGACAACAGTTCATTGGTCATCACTAGCAATCAGGGAAAATTTAAATCAATACCATAAAAAGCTCCCCAAAAGGGCACTTCAGAGGGCAAAGGGCAAAGGAGCAGTCCTCTGGCTTCACATCACGTCAGTCTGTACATGTGGGTGATGTGAAGAAAAGCAAGAGTCACGCACATTATTAGCAACAACAATGGCAAACGTACATAGGCAAAAAGAGGAGCTCCTTTGTTTGCTACTCCGCCAAAAGTATAATGTGCAACCACTGAACGAGAATGTCGTCTTCATCTTCATCTTTCTATGCTGTGTTGGTGGTGCCACGTTTTGAACAGGAGGTTGGATCTTTGCACATGCGTAGTCAACGTGCACAGTCAATGTGGTCACAAAATATACACACACAGCAGCAGAGGGACCCCGTGGAGCCTAGTGGACTGGAGAGGACGATGAAATGTACGTCACACAAGCCTCACACTCAAGCAGACATGCAAAGCATAAAACCAGCTTTATACTGTGCCTGTGAGAGATAGTGGTAACTAGATACATGAGCAAGTACAAACAAATTATGAGACTAAATTGTCATTTCATGTGCTGTAATAAGCAGTGTCATTTTGTATCATTTGTGGTTGGTGGTATGCCACGGAATGTTTTCAGTGTAAAAACTGAACTTTTTAACTGAACAATGTAAAAATCTGAACTTTTTCAATCTTAAAATTTTATCTATTAGAGATGAAATCAGTCAGATTCTTCCTACCGTAAACTCAAGTACATCAATTACTGCAACTCCCTCAGTTGATATCTGCTTAGATAAGTTTACTCCAATCGACCTCTTAGAGTTGGATAAAATAATTTTCTCATCTAAGCCTTCATCTTGCCTTTTGGACCCTATTCCTTCCAGGTTATTTAAAATTATCTTCCCAATTACTGGTAGCCGTATTCTTCTCATAATTAATTCTTCTTTAACTCTGGGTTATGTACCACTGGCTTTTAAAACTGCTGTAATTAAACCCTTACTCAAAAAACTGACAATCCTGGAGTTTTGGCCAATTATCGACCAACCTCTAATTTGCCTTTCATTTCAAAAATCTTGGAAAGAGTTGTTGCTGTGCAATTATCTGACCATTTGCAGGGAGTTGGTTTGTTTGAGGTGTTTCAATCTGGGTTCAGAGCTCATCACAGCACTGAAACTACCTTAGTCAAGGTCACTAATGACCTCCTGACTGCATCTGATAATGGACTTGTCTCTGTTCTTGTTCTTTTAGATCTCAGTGCAGCCTTTGACACGATCGATCATGCCATTCTACTTGATAGATTAGACCACTTTGTTGGACTGAGTGGAACTCCGTTGCAGTGGTTTAGATCTTATTTGTCCGATAGATTTCAGTTTGTCCATATCAATGATGAATTTTCTTCCAACTCTAAGCTCAGTCACGGAGTTCCACAGGGGTCTGTGTTGGGCCCTACTCTTTTTAGTCTATATATGCTCCCGTTAGGTAATATCATCAGAAAGCACTGTATACATTTTCACTGTTACGCAGATGACACACAACTATACCTGTCAATGAAGCCCCATGATTGTAACCAATTAGCCAAGTTAGATGCCTGTCTTAAGGACATCAAAGCTTGGATGACTTGTAATTTTTTACTATTAAACTCTGATAAGACTGAAGTCATTCTTGTTGGCCCAAAACATCTTAGAAATTCCTTTTCAAATTATGCCTTTAATTTAGATGCTGCCACTATCACTCTGAACAGTTCTGTGAGGAACCTTGGAGTTATTTTTGATCAAGATTTGTCCTTTGATTCACATATTAAAACTGTTTCTAAGACTGCCTTCTATCATCTACGCAATATTGCCAAGATCAGGAGCATCTTGTCTCTGAAGGATGCTGAGAAACTGATTCACGCCTTTGTCAGCTCTCGATTAGATTATTGTAATTCGCTAATATCTGGTTGTCCTAAAGTATCCTTAAAAAATCTTCAGTTGATTCAAAATGCTGCTGCTAGAGTTTTAACTGGTTCTAGAAAAAGAGATCATATCTCCCCGGTTCTGTCCTCCCTTCATTGGCTTCCCATAGAATTTACAATCAAGTTTAAAATCCTTCTTACTTTCAAAGCTCTTAACAATCAGCCCCCCCCCCCCAATATATAAAAGATCTGATATTACCTTACCATCCTAATAGAGCATTATGCTCCCAAAATGCTGGCTTACTTGTGGTGCCCAGAATACTCCAAAAGTACAGTGGGAGGCAGAGCCTTCTGCTACCAAGCCCCTTCTCTCTGGAATCAGTCACCACTCTGGGTCCAGGAGTCAGACTCGGTCTCTGTTTTTAAAGAACAGGGTAAAATCCTTCCGTTTTAATATAGCTTACGCTTAAGGAGGGATTTTGTGTCTCTTAACCCCACTTTTGTTCTGTTGTTATCTGATTCATACTGCTGGTTGACCTCCAATATTGTACTTGGCATCTTACTGTTATGATTTTATGTCTGTCCTCTCCGTCCTCCCTATCCCCTCACCCCCAGCCAGTCACAGCAGATGACTGCCCCTCCCTGAGCCTGGTTCTGCTAGAGGTTTCTTCCTGCCAAATGGGAGTTTTTTCCACTGTCACCTAGTGCTTGCTCATAGGGGATCGTCTGATTGCTGGGTTTTCCTGAGACTGTGTGGGTTTTTTTCTGCACTGTGGCGCCACGAGACGACTTTTGTTGTGATGTGGCGCAGTATAAATAAAGCTGAATTGAATTGAAAATTGAAAAAAAAAATGTGCCAAAAAAGGCTGAAAAACAATGACTTATAGAAACATGTCCTTGAAACAAATTGTTCTGAGGAAGGCTGGTTAAAATGGGTTAAAATTGTGTGGAAATAATTCAAGCCTGATGGATATTGACAAAAACATTTTACAAAGAACTCTGGACACTTTGTCAATATGTGGAAAAAGCGAATGACATGCCTGCTTTAACACTGGCCCAAAGAGATACAAATAATGAAAAGTACAACACCTCAAAATTAGAGCCATCAGAATGATTCCATGCACTCAGATGCTTGTGGTTAGAATATATTCAGGACCTTCTTTAGTTAGTTAGTTGGGCTGTGCTGCCGAAGTGGCTTATTTGCTTAGTATGAGTCATTCCTTCTGTCTGTTGGGTTTAGTCTTCCCTTGGCAATGTAAAAAAAAAGTGGAGGAATATAGACTCTAGACTAGAGCATGTTTTGCACCCCCCTTCAGTCTCTATGCAATATCTTCCATCATGTACCAAAAGGTCAAAACTGACAGGACATGTGCTGCATTGTTTTATAACATTTGCTCCTTCCAGCTGTAAAACGGTAAAACAGGAGCACATCTCTGCAGAAGTTATTAGGTAAAAAGCTTTTGAGACATAAAACAGTGGTTTTAAACTGTAATTATAAATTCACTTGCAAGTGTGGTACTATATTCAACAGATTTAAATGTCTTGGAGCCCACAGTAGGAGAAGCGACAACAGCAGAGCTTGTGAGCTGGTTGTTTGTCTTTGTTTGGTCTCCATGGCTCACCTGCCGCAGCTGAGGTCGGCTGTTGTAACGCCTCATAGAGCGCTGCTCGCTCACGGGGTCCACCTGTCTCTCCACAGTTGTTTCTGGTGGCTTCAAGCGACGGGGCAGTTTGGCATCCCAGCTAACCTTTTCAAAGCTCCTGAAAAGCAACAGCTTTTTTTTGACTGTTGAACACATGAACCGAGTACCGTGAGTGCAACTGATTACCAACTAACTTGATTCCCACAAGATATTTGCTTTAATTTAAATTCTTAACCAGCCCTCTTTGTGGCACAGAGTATATTAGACAGCTTATTAACTGGGGATCCAATTCTTCCCAGAGGCTTTAAGCAAGGCTACAGTTCATCTGCATGATTTCACTGAGCAGCAATTAGCACAACAAGAGAACACACTGCTCCCTGGTGAGCTCACTGAAGCACTAAATCGAACCCATTCACTCCCAATCGGCCTGAAAGCAAAATGATACACCATAGGGATTTACATAGAGGATTAATTAAGAGGTGAGCTTTGTTTAACTTGATTTTTATTGAAAGCAAGTGACAGAAGGTTGAGTTCTGACCTCTGGGTTGCAGAAGTGTATCTGAAGCGTCGAACTGCCAGTGAGATGTCTGTGCTTGGAGTTACATCAGAAGAGAAGACATCCTGAAGAAAAAAAAAATATTTGTTCCATTATCATTTACTCAGTGGTTTATATGCTGTGGCCATTCAGGATAAAAAGTCAAATATTATTCACATCTGTATTCATAAAAAAGAAGAAAAACACAATCAATATGTTTCTGCTAGCAGTAACTGCTAGCAGAAAGTACCACCAAACAGGAAGTACTTCTTACTTCCTGTTTGGTGGGCAGCTGACAATTTTGCCTTGTGTTCAGCCATTGTGTGACCATTATTTAAACAGAAGGGTGCTCTGAACTGCCTGTTGTGTTAAACCAGCATTGCAACTACAGCAGCCAAGAAGGCCATTGGTACCACTGTGCCCACTGTGGCTTTAATAGTATACCATAGCAAACAAGAAGGGGCTCAGAGCTGATCCCTGATGTAATCCCACCCCCACCTTGAATCATCTGTCACTTCTACAGCACACTTCACCACCATCTTGCTGTCCTCATATCCTGCACCATCCTCACATACTTCTCCGCCACTCCTAACTTCCTCATACAGTACCACACTTCCTCACTTGGTACCCTTTCATGCTTTCTCTAAATCCACAGACACAGTGCAACTCCTTCTGACCTTCTCTATACTTCTCCATCAATATTCTTAAAGCAAACATTGCATCTGTAGTACTCTTTCTTGGCATGAAATGATACCGGTGCTCGCTGATTGCCACCTCTCTTCTTAACCTGGTTTCACTAGCGCTTTCCCATATTTTCATAGTGTGACTAATCAACCTTATTTTGATTTTGATTTGATTTTGGATACTTTATTGATCCCCAGAGGAGAAATTGAGGGCATCCACCTGGATAGATGAAGCAGCCACGATACGGCGCTATCCCTTTACCATTCACACACACATTCACACCTAGGACCACTCTATCAAATCAAATCAAATCAAATCAAATCAACCTTTATTGTCATATTGCTGTACATACAACAGTAGTGCAGGCAAGATGAAATTGCATTTCTCTCAGCATCCATATAAGTTAAAGAACATGATTTAAGATACACTCACACATATCTTCACCCGCCACCCCACCACATCCATTTACGCATCCCTGAGACATACTTGAAAAAAACTAACTAACATATGTACAAATAATGTACATAATGTCCGTAGGTACAGTAGTGTATACGAGAGATTCCGGATCAACTGTTCAGCATCCTAACAGCTTGTGGAAGGAAGCTGTTAATCAGTCTGGTGGTTCTGCCTCTGATGCTCTGGAATCGTTTGCCAGATGGCAGAAGTTCAAAGTGTTTATGCAGAGGGTGAGAACGGTCCTTGACAATGTTCAGTGCCCTGCTCCTACAACGGTTCTGAAAAAGTTCTTGGACAGAGGAGAGGGAGACTCCAATTACCCTCTCAGCTCCCTTAACTATCCTCTGCAGGGCTTTTTTGTCTGACATACTGCAGCTGGAGTACCATGTAGCAATGCAGTACGTCAGAACACTTTCCACCACACCTCTGTAGAAGGTCCTGAGGATGCAGATGGGGAGAGAGGCCTGTTTGAGTTTCCTCAAGAAGTGCAGTCTCTGCTGGGCTCGCTTCCTGATCCCCAAGGAATTCTTGCTCCAGGTCAGGTCCTGCGAGATCTGCACTCCGAGGAACTTGATGTTCTCCACTCTCTCCACTAAACAGCCACCGATGCTGAGGGGAACGTGTTCAGGCTGTGACCGCCAGAAGTCGATAATCATCTCCTTCGTTTTGTCTACGTTGAGTACCAGATTGTTCTCCCTGCACCAGCCCTCCAGGTCTCTCACTTCTTCCCTGTACATTGATTCCTCATCCCTCTGAATAAGCCCCACCACCGTGGTGTCGTCTGCAAACTTAATAATCTGGTTCCCCTCGTGTCTGGATACACAGTCATGTGTTAGAAGTGTAAACAACAGTGGACTGAATACGCAGCCTTGAGGGGATCCGGTGCTCAGCGTGACAGAGTTGGAGATGTTGTTTCCAACCCGGACAGACTGAGGTCTCTCAGTCAGGAAATCCAAGATCCAGAGACATGTGGCAGTGTTCAGACCAAGAAGGAGTAATTTCTCCATCAGTCTCTGGGGAATAATGGTGTTGAATGTTGAACTGAAATCAATGTACAGGAGTCTGGCGTAGGTGTCTTTCTGATCCAGGTAGGTGATGACAGAGTGCAGGGTGGTGACTATAGCATCCTCCGTGGAGCGGTTTGAACGATATGCAAACTGGAGCGGGTCATGTGATGCAGGGAGGCAGGCTGTAATGTGTGGTTTGACTATGCCTCTATAGTTACTACAGTTCTGAGCATCACCCTTGCTCTTGAAAGTCATTACCACTACACTACATCTCCACTCCTCAGGCATCATCTCACTCTCCAAGATTGTGTTAAAGAATCTGGTTAAGAAGTCCATGGCCATCTCTCTAAGCATCTTCATACCTCCACAGGTATGTCACCAATCACCTTTCCGCTCTTCACCCTTTTCATAGCTGCCCTCCTACTTTGCTAATCCTTGGAACTTCCTGGTTCACTATCTTTCCTTCACCCATCCTTCATGTAAATTCATCTTGTTGAAAATTTGCAAATTAAAACTGAACTAGTAATGAGGCTCGTTTTGTGGAGGGCAACAATCTCGGAATCAGTTTTGATGCCAATCCATCCAGCAGACTGAAATTACCATACATAAAGCAAATAGTGGTGGTGTGAACAAAATGACAGGATGCTGCCCGAATGACTAAAACAAAACTAAGACACAAATCTACACAAACATGCAGGGGAAGCCAAACAGTCAACTACTGTTTTTACATTTTTGCCTTCAATCACTTTCTACATCTCTATTCAGGCACGATATGCAAATGAAACACTAAAAACCACTAAAAGCCCAGCCGAATAAATAGGAAAACCTGTAGGTTCCAACAGTCAAAAAGATAAAATCAGACCAAAGATTGATGAGTTAGGAAATGAAAAGCAATACCCTATTTTTCTCTGTTGCCTCATTACCCTCTATAGCAGGGGTACTTAAACGTTTTTCAAAAGGTCCATATTTATTTTATCTAGAGGGCCAGAGGTCCAAAACAATACCAACATGCTGCATGGACAGATTTCCCTGCATTTTTTTTTGGGGGGGGGGGGGGAGGTGGGGGATAACAATAGACAATATTTTCTCCAGAGTAAATATTAAAAGGGAACACTATAAGTTTTATTGCAGTCCGTCACAAATCTATGTGAAATTTACACTTATGAGAAACAAGCTGCAATTTTCCAAGAAAAAGTAACAAATTTATATGAAGAAAGTTGCAAATTTGGAAAAAAGTCAAAAATTAATGAGAAAAAGTTACAAATTTATGAGAAAAGCTGCAAATTAAAAAAAAAAAAATTACAGTCCTGATTTCTTATATTTTTGCATATTTGTCACACTTGTTTCAGATCATCAAGCAAATTATAATACACTGACCATCAATGAAAACGCACCGGTCTCAGATAGATAATATTTTCAGTGGGATAGATTACAGGGCAGCACGGTGGCGCAGTGGTTAGCACAGTGGCAGCACAGCAAGAAGGTAATGGAATCGATTCCACCCTTGACCATCGTGGGTTCGATCCCACCCCCAGACCATCGGTGACCCTTCTGTGTGGAGTTTGCATGTTCTCCCCGTGTCTGCGTGGGTTTACTCCGGGCACTCCGGTTTCCTCCCACATGCCAAAAACATGCAAGTTAGGTTAATTGGCATCAAAACTGGGGCTTCTAAATTGTCCTTAGGTATGGATGCGAGAGTGAATGGTTGTCTGTCTCTCTGTGTTGGCCCTGCGATGGACTGGCGATCTGTCCAGGGTGTACCCTGCCTCTCGCCCAAAGATGCTGGGATAGGCTCCAGCCCCCCGCGACCCGAAAGGATTAAGCGGTAGAAGATGGATGGATGGATGGGATAGATTACAGCATGAAAATTATCAATGAATAAGGGTAACAGTGCCTCGTAGAGCATGCTTCGTAGAAATAAGTTTCCATAATGATTTCTTGTTTGTCGTGGTCTGGGCTAGGTCTTAGGATCATGCCCACGTTTTGTTTATTAGTATGATTATTGCCTATGTTTTGCCTTCTGTGTTTCCCCTGGGTCCTCTGTGATTGTTATTGTCTTCCCCGGTCCTCAGCCTGTCATGTGGAGCCCGTTACCAGTCGTTGTTGT
The DNA here is from genome assembly GCA_020510985.1 of Pholidichthys leucotaenia. Classification (NCBI taxonomy): domain Eukaryota; kingdom Metazoa; phylum Chordata; class Actinopteri; order Cichliformes; family Pholidichthyidae; genus Pholidichthys; species Pholidichthys leucotaenia. The sequence continues at coordinate 282,131,830 of CM035841.1, forward strand.
TCTGTTTCCCTCTTTAGTCATCCATGTAAGTCTCATGCGGGTGTGTGTTCCCTGTACTCCTTTTTCTATAATTCTCAGTCCCTCATGTCTTCCGTAGTGATAGCCACTTCTCATGTGTTGCTGTTTAATCCCTGATTACTATCCCCAGCTGTCCAGTGTTTTCCCTGATCATTTGTCTCCCTATATATATCCTGCCCTGCGTTGTTTTTGTGTGGTGTTATACCGTGGATTACCCTCTGACTTCTGTTCCGGTGTTTTACTGTACTTGTGAGCTTTCAGCCTCTTACGGCTTGCTTCATGTTCAGCTCCCCTGCTGGTTTTATTTTATGTCAAACTGTAGTCCTGCCTGCATCAGAGTCTGTCATTTCTGCCAGTCAGAGGTTGCCCATAACAGAATGTCGCCACCAATTGACTCTGCAGGCACGGACTTCAGGGTTTTCGGCTTGGATGAGGAGGAGTGTTGGGTTGCAGGCCTGATAGAGGACTTTATCGGCAACACCCAGGCTTCTCACACTCCTGAGGAAGCCCTGAGGTACCTGGATGGCGCGGCAGAATTGACAGATACTTTTCCCAGTCTGTGGACCAAGCCAGGACTGACCGAGTTCCTCTCTTCCCTTCCTCATATGCAACGATTGCGCTGGCCACCAGTGAGAAGATCTTCTCCCCCCGTACCTGCGCCGACAGGGATACACCCCCGGGTGCAGCCATCCGGTGCTTCTCATTCAGCTATGAGACCCTCTCCAAGTTGCTCTTTAGCTCGGCTAGCTTCATCACCACCTGTAACTCCCCTCCCTGCTGCCTCCATGCCTACGCTGGATGACCCCGTTGGCTGTCAGATTGGGTTTGCTGCATCAGGGCCCCAGAAGAGCACCGGCAGGTTTTGCTTGCACAGACCGAATTAACATTGGACTATAAACTCTGGCTTCTCCTCGAGTATGTACCCCTGCTGGGTTGGAACCAGCTGGTTATGGAAGACTCAGCTGCTCCAGCTCCCTGCTGCCAACGAGTCACTGCTCTCTGTGGCTTCCAAGTAGCTGTAGCTTCTAAGGAGGGTGCTCCATCGCCAGCAGTGGGTTCCACATCAGCGGTTTTGACTGCTCCTGCCACCATTCTGGGACCTCCAGTACCGTCGCTACATTGCTCTGTTCCTCCAGCTCTGGCCCCACATCACTCTGTGCCTCCAGTTCCGGCCCCACGTTGCTCTGTGCCTCCAGTTACGGCTCCACGTCACTCTGAGCCTCCAGTTCTGGCTCCACATTGCTCTGTGACTCCAGTTCTAGCTCCATGCTGCTGCCTCCAGTTCTGGCTCCACGTCGCGCTGTGCCTCCAGCTCCAGCTCCACGTCACTCTGTGCCTCCAGTTCTGGCTCCATGTCACTCTGTGCCTCCAATTTTGGCTCCACGTCACTCTATGCCTCCAGTGCCAGCTCCACGTCACTCTGTGTCTCCAGTGCCAGGTCCATGACATGCTTCATTTCCTGTGTCCATATCTGATGCTCCACCAGCGGCAGTGCCATCGGGGCCCTCATCAGCAGAAGAGCAGGAGTTAAGGCAAGTTCTCTTTACTTCTTCTATACCTATTTTAGAGAGGTCTTGTCTTGCTCCTGGACGGGTGACCCAGTTGCAGTCCTCATCTGCCTCTGAGCTCTCCCCGCCAAGCTCTTCTGCTGGTGGTTGGGTTATGGACCAGATACTGACCTGTACTTCTTCCTCCCTGTCTGAGGTGGCTGCGTCAGGGATGGAGGAGCACATTTTGACTCCTGTCGTCTCAACGACCAGCGCACCCCAACCATCACTTCCAGAAGCCAGTGGGCCTCCACCATATGTTCCTGAGGTCAGAGCTCTGCAGCTACTGGTTCCCGAGCCTAATGTCCCTGCATTGAAGGCCCCTCAGGTACGATCTTCAGAGCAAAAAGCTCCCGTCTTATCATCTTATTCTTTGGAACAGAAAGCTCCCATGTTGTTATTTTCATCTTCGGAGCAGAAATCTCCCCTGTTGTTATCTTCATCTTCGGAGCAGAAAACTCCAGTGTTGTTATCTTCATCTTCGGACCAGAAAGCTCCCATGTTGTTATCTTCAAAGCCAAAGGTTCCCATGTTGTTATCTTCAGAGCAAAAAGCTCCCGTGTTGTTATCTTCAGTGAAAAAAGCTCCCATGCTGTTATCTCCAGATCAAAAGGTTCCTGTGTTGTTATCTTCAGAGCAAAAGGCTCCCGTGTTACTATCTTCAGAACAAAAAGCTCCTATGTTGTTACCTTCAGAACAAAAGGCTCCCATGTTGTTAACTTCAGAGCAAAAGGCTCCCATGATGTTATCTTCAGAGCAAAAAGTTCCCATGTTGTTATCTTCATCTTCAGAGCAGAAAGATCCCGTGTTGTTATCTTCAGAGCAGAAAGCTCCCCTCTTGTTATCTTCAGAGCAAAAAGCTCCTATGTTGTTATCTTCAGAGCAAAAGGCTCCCATGATGCTATCTTCAGATCAAGAAGCTCCTATGTTATCTCCTGAATCTGAAGTTTCTATGTTGTCTCCTGTGCAAGATGCTCCTGTGTTATCGCCTGGGTTTAAAGCTATAATGTTATCTCCCAAGTTCAAGGGCTTTATGATGTTATTTTCAGAACAGAAAGCCCCTATTTTCTCCTGTCAGATGGCCCATAGACTTTGGTAGGCCACCCAACACATCGTGCTCATCTGTCAGGTGGCCTATGGACTTGGGTAGGCCCCTTGACCCACCATGTTCATCCATCAGGTGGCTCATGGACTTGGGTAGACCCCCTGACCCACCTCACTCTCCGGTCTGGTGGTCTTTGGATTCTAGGAGGCCACCCAGCCCACCTTGTTTTTGATCTGGGGGTTTTGGACTCTATCCCCCCCCCCCCACTAACTGAAGTAATTTCTGGACTCTATGGGGGGGGGGGGTAAGGACTTGTTCCTCCTATATATATATATATATATATCCTGCTCTGCATTCTTTTTGTGTGGTCTCACACTGTGGTTTGCCCACTGACTTCTGTTCCTGTGTTTTACTGTACTTGTGAGTTTCAGCCTCTCACAGCTTGCTTTATGTCCAGCCCCTGTGCTGGTTTCATTTTATGTTTTGGGGAAAATAATCCCAGTCAAACTGTAGTCCTGCCTGCGTCAGTTTGTCATTTCTGCCGGTCAGAGGTTGCCCATGACACTGTTTACTGCATGAAATGTATCACCAAAACACGACAAAATGCATGCATGCCATGAAAAAAGCAATTTTTTTTTCCCAAAATTAAGCTGACTGGGACTTTAAATGTAGGTGTAACAAAAGCTACTGTGGGGACCAGAAAGGAAGGAGGAAACAGAAGAACAATGGACCGAGTGAGGAAGGTCACTGGGATGTTCAGACAGGACAGTTATGGCCCTTTTCCACTAGTATCGCTTTGGCTTTACTCACTTCTACTCGACTCGCTTTCTATCTTTTTCCACTGTACCCCGCACGGTTTAACAGGCGCTATTTTCGTGCATGATCGAGGGCAGGGTACAACCGTGCTGAGTCGAGCCGAGATGTGACGTCAACAGACTGCGAGCCACTGATTGGTCAGTGCTTAACGTCACGAAAGCGTCCGTCTTCAGTGGAATTTACACGACCGCCATTTGCAATATTTCACGGACTAACTTGGTCACGGAGTAAATATGATATTAATACAGACAGCGTTGTAGGTTTTGCGGAAATCTACACCGTGGTCCAATGAAGAGGTGCGGGGTTTTCTCTGCTTGGTGCCAGATCCACAGTGAAGAGCGACCCGCACCGATACAGATGCAGCCCAGCATTGAACCGGACTACGGACAAGCTGAAGACGAATGTGAGAGAATCATCGATGGTGAGTGATTTGTAATAATGTGCATCTGTTCGCTTATTTATCCTGTTGGTGGTAAGCTCACTTTTTTTGAGCCATACAGCGCCGTCCTATGCTGGCTAACAAGTATTAGCTAATAGCTAGCTAGTACCAACTGCTGATTTGTGCTTGTTTTGTCCTAAGTATTCGCTTGTGAGAGCAAAACGATGAAATATGTTAATCCTGGTTAAAGTCCTGGTTTGTGTACGTGCTGCACTTTGGTGCTGTGCATTAAATTGTGTGTAATTTCTTCCTAGAATGTGTGTCCACATGCCAGGGTTTAGCCTCCCTCAGTGTTTGTGGATGCAGGTCAAGTGGACCACTGTCGACCAATGTCGACATATACAGGTGCTTTTTCAAACCAGTGATTTATAAAGTCATTCATATAATTTTCTAAAGCGTCAGAATAGACCCACACACCGATTCTGTGGATTTTCCATAAAAGTGTTGGAACAGTGTTGTTGTGCTGTTCCACCATAAATCCCTGGACTGATAATGTACTTGTACATGAACAGAGTGGATCCTGCGGTGCTTGTCAGGGAAACAAAGCATTTTTGTCACATCCCACCACTGACTTTAAGTGTATTTCCCTAATACAGGTACATCTCCAAAAATTAGAATGTCATGAAAAAATTCAATATTTTTTGTCACTCATTTCACAAAGAGAAAACCATATATTATATACATTCATTACACAGACAGTGATATATTTCAAGCGTTTATTTATTTTAATAGAATTTAAGTCTTTAAATATAAATGTTGGCCGCTGAGGTGTTGGTTAATATGGGCTGTAGCCATAATCATCAAAATTAAAATAAACACTTGCAATATATCACTGTCCATGTAATGAATCTATATATGGGTTTCACTTTCTGAAATGAGTCACAAAAATATTGAACTTTTTCATGATATTATAATTCTTGAGATGTGCCTGTATAAGTGTTGAACTTGCTTTAACTAATCAACATCCATTTCTGTCGTTCGTCTAGGCAGGAGGAAAGGAAACGCAGCCGCCCCACAACGGACCTCGCCACTGTGGAAAGTACTGAAATCCTTTGCTTTTATAGGTAAAGTGTCAAAACCAAAGTAGTACAACCAAAGTAGCACAATTTCCACTTAATATAAAAGGGACTGAACTGAGATTTATTTGATTGTGTGAATATTAATTACAGAATAATTGAAAATGAATGGCACATCAACTGTAAAATAAACCGCTTGTTAAAGTATTTATTTTTTTGTCAGATCACTTGTGTGATCCTTTGTGAGTTATGTTCATAACTGTATCTTTTGGGGAATGGGAGTTGTTCAGTCATCAATATAACTTAGTTTATATGTGTAGTTTATAGTCTATCATCAATAAACTCATGCAGTAACAGGACACATTACAAATATTTGAGACCCATTGTAGTGCTTCCTTTTATATTTTAGCAATACAAGTACAAAACACCACCCACACATGAAGCCAGGGCAAGAAGAGACACTTTTACAGACAAGACAAACTTTTATTGATAAAAACTCCATATTTTGACTGAGTGACTCCATACTCGGTGATGCGTCGTCGGCCTCCGTCGGTCTATGATGACCATGGAAGAGAATCCTAAACGTCTACTCTGCTGAAACAGCACCATCTGTGGCTGAACAGGCCGATGCGCGAATGGCAGTCCCTGTCACACAGGTCGCACTTGTGGGTGGTCTCCGTGCTGCTGGGTCTGTGGCGGTTCTTCCTGCGGGTCCTTTTTTCATCTGCTGCAGTAGTCAGTCTCTCTTCACCCGCCTTGAGCTGTCTGGTCAGGGTGCCTCTCCATTTGGAGCGGTCCGTTGCAAGGACCTCCCAGCGCTCTGTGTTGATCTCCAGGGCCTTCATGCCTCTCTTGCAGACGTCTCTAAAGCACAGCTGTGGGTGGCCAACGTCTCTCCTGCCAGTTGCCAGTTCTCCGTAGAGGACGTCTTTGGGGATTCTGCCATCCTCCATACGGTGAACATGGCCTAGCCAGCGGAGCCTGCGCTGCCTGAGTAGAGTGAACATGGAGGGAAGGCCGGCGCGGGACAGAACTTCTGTGTTGGGCACTTTGTCCTGCCAGGATATGTCCAGGATGTGGCGAATGCAGCACAAGTGGAAGGAGTTCAGTCTCTTTTCCTGCCAGGCGTATGTTGTCCACGTCTCACTCCCATAGAGCAGTGTGCTGATGACGCAGGCGTTGTACACTTCAATCTTCGTCTTGACAGACAGTTTGGGATTCTCCCACACTCGTGTAGTGAGGCGAGCGAGTGTGAAGGCTGATTTTCCAATCCTCTTGTTGATCTCTGTATCAAGGGAGAGGTTGTTGCTGATCGTGGACCCCAGGTACGTGAACTGATTCACAACCTCCAGCTCGTAGTCGTCGATGGTGATGGTTGGTGGTGCTTCTGTGCCGGAAGGCTGATGGTAAGCCCGAAGTCCTTGCATGCCTGGGAGAAGCGGTCCATCAGGGTCTGAAGCTCCTGCTGTGTGTGGGTTGCGACTGCAGCGTCGTCTGCGAACAGCATGTCTCTGATTAGAGCCTCACGTACTTTGGTTCTGGCTTTCAGGCGGGCGAGGTTGAAAAGCCTGCCGTCAGATCTTGTGTGCAGGTAGACACCCTCTGTTGCTGTGCTGAAGGCATGCCTCAGGAGCATAGCAAAGTAAATCTCAAAGAGGGTTGGCGCAAGTACACAGCCCTGTTTCACTCCGCTGTGTATGTTGAATGGCTCTGAGACGTTGCCATCGTGCTGCACTATCCCCTACATGTTGGTGTGAAACGATTCGATGAGGCTTTGCAACTTTGGTGGGCATCCTATCTTTGGCAGGATCTTGAAAAGGCCCTCTCTGCTGACCAGATCGAACGCTTTGGTAAGGTCGATGAAGGCGACGTACAGGGGCATGTTCTGTTCTCTGCATTTCTCCTGGAGTTGGCGGATGGAGAATATCATGTCTCCCGTCGATCGCTCAGCGCGGAAGCCACACTGAGACTCGGGGTAGACACGTTCGGCAAGCTTCTGTAGACGAACGAGAACAACTCGTGCGTAAACTTTGCCAGCAACGCTGAGGAGGGAGATGCCCCTGTAGTGGTTGCAGTCGCTTCTCTCCCCTTTGTTTTTGTAGAGGGTGATGATCTTGGCGTCCCTCATGTCCTGTGGTACGGCACCTTCCTTCCAACACTGGCAGAGGACGTCATGCAATGGCAGCAGTAGGGCGGTCTTGCAGTGCTTGATCAGGTCAGGGGGTATGCCGTCGTTGCCGGGTGCCTTGCCAGCGGCCAAGCTATCAATGGCCTTGCTGAGTTCGTCGATGGTTGGCTCGGCGTCAAGTTCGTCCATGGATGGCAGGCAGTCGATGGCATCAAGGGCTGACGGTGTCACGGTGTTCTGTCTGGAGTAGAGGTTGGAGTAGTGTTCCACCCATCTCTCCATCTGCTTGTTCTTTTCTGTGATCATCTCCCCAGTGGAGGATTTGAGGGGGGCCGTCTTGCTCTGAGCCGGACCAAGTGCTTTCTTGATGCCATCGTACATACCACAGATGTTCCCTGTTATGGCAGCGGTTTGAATGTCTTGGCTGAGCTGAGTCCAGTACTCGTTGGCAGAGCGCCGAGCAGTCTGCTGAACTTTGCTTCTCGCAGCCCTGAGAATCTGGAGATTCTTCTCGTTTGGGTACTTCTTGTACTCAGCAAGTGCTGAGCGCTTGGCTTCAATGATGGGGGTCATCTCGGTCAACTTGGTATCAAACCAGTCCTGTGACTTCGAGGTCTTCTTCCCAAAGGTAGCCAAGGCTGTGTGGTGGATGGTGTTTCGCAGCTCTTCCCACTTCTGCTTTGCAGATTCTCCTTCTTGTGGAACACCAAGTTCCTTCTCAAAGGTGGAGGCAAACTGCTCAACAAGTTCTGGTTGAGCCATCTTGCTGGTGTCAATCCGTGCCTTTCCAGGCTGTCTAGCACGATGGAATTTCTTCAGCTGCAGCTTGACCTTGCAACACACCAATGAATGGTCTGTGTCGCAATCTGCACTCTGGAACGAACGGGTGATTAGCACGTTCTTCAGTGAGGTGCGCCTGGTCAGGATCAAGTCCAGCTGGTGCCAGTGCTTTGAGCGCGGATGTTGCCAGGAAACCTTGTGTTGGGGCTTGGTCTTGAAGAATGAGTTTGTGATGCACAGATCGTGATATGTGCAGAACTCGAGCAGCCGCTGTCTGTTGTCGTTCATTCTGCCCACGCCAAAAGGTCCAAGACAGGAGGGCCAGGAGTCGTGGTCAGCACCCACTCTGGCATTGAAGTCTCCAAGGAGAATGAGTTGTTCAGAGTTGGGGATGATCCTGACAGTTGTTGCGAGATTCTCGTAGAACTCGTCTTTTGCCTCTGGTGTGGCTGTCAGTGTTGGGGCATACACAGTGACGAGGGTGACTGGGCCTTGAGTGGTGTTCAGGCGGAGGGTGAGGAGTCGTGCAGAGCCATTGCTGCCCGGTTCCACCATCTTCAGCAAGGTGTTTTTCACTGCGAAGCCCACTCCGTGTTCCCTGTGTTCGTCACTGCCCTTTCCCTGCCAGTAGAACGTGTAGTCCTTCTCTCTCAGTGTGCCAGCGTCAGCCAACCGTGTTTCCTGGAGAGTGGCGATATCCACTCCCGGTCTCTTCAGCTCATTATTGATGATGGCAGTCTTCCTGGTGTCGTTGATGTCCTTGAGGTTAGCAGCAAGTCCTGTCATCATAGTGCATACTCGGTGATGCACTTCCTCAGTTAAAGTATTGGATTCCATTCAAGTGAATGTATTAATTCATTCTGATTGCTGAGGCCACAGTAAAAACAGATGATTTTAAATGTAACGCAGCCCTTGTAAAATCTACTTGACTGAAGCGCAGCTACATGAAAATTGTGGTTAAATACAACAACAAAGTACTTTATATTCACATTGGAATTGGAATTGCTCCTGTTTTGTTTTTCTTTTGAATTCTTGGATGGAATATGGTGGGCAATATAAGCTGCAGCTTCACCCATCACCCATTTCAGATTACCTATGTTGAACTGTATAATCAGAGGAGTTATTGTTTAATTCGACCTTGTTAGATTTTTTTCCCCTTTGTTATATTATTCTATTTTCTTTTAATCTTTACTTTTAATCTATCCGAAATAAAGATTCATTCATTCATTCACATTCCACCACTGGCTTTTAGCAACAAGTGTATTTCCCAAATATGTTTTAAACTTCCTTAATTTAACAACCACCCATTTCTGTCTTTTGTCTAGGCAAGAGGGAAACAATCCACCCCAAACTGGACCTTGCGTCACTATTTACAAAGATGCAGGCCTAAGATCTGCTGAACTGGGACCAGTGTGAGCTGCACATCCCAGCTGCTGAGTGACCCAGTCTTACAGTTTGAATTTTGCACATTCTGAATAATCTGGAATTTGCTGCTGATTGTAATAAACAATTTAGTGACTTATGTGTTTGCATCATGATTTCTATTTTTGTCTGTTAACACACTGGTGGGAAAAGAATCAATAGTACAAACCATTAATGGGTGATCTTGAAAATAATGTCTCATTTTTAAGAAAAGTAACCAAAACAATTATTTTATTAACTGAAGACTGTATTGTTTGATGTGCCACCGCAGAAGACCCTGCATACTTTAGTGATAGTACCAGTATATGGAGGAATTCTGGGTCATATTAGCATCTGCTCTTCATCATAATGGGTTTGGGCAGGGGTGTCCAATCATGTGCCATGGAGGGCCAAGACCCTGCAGGCTTTACCTCCAAACAGTGTCTTCAAAAGCAGATTCCACTGAACTTCTTCCACTGACTGCAGATCAGTGAAAACACCTGCTGAAGAGACTGGGTAGAAGAGAGAACCTGCAGGGTCCTGGCCCTCCATGACACATGATTGGACACCTAACTAACTACTAACTAACCTGCACTTGTGGGTTAAAGTTCTAATGGGATTTAACATTTTAACACAAACTGCTTTATGGTTCATAATCCTGTTGACAGACTTACACCAAACCAAAAGTGATTTCTCAAACTGCTGGATTGTTCTTAAGACAGCTTTTCCAATCTGTCAGTATTAAATTTATGTCACATGGTGGTAACCTTCACATATAAAAAAGAGACATCTGCAAAAACTTCACAGGTTTATTGTCAGTGCAATACTACATGAATGCATGTATAGTACATTGTTGATGCAGAGAATATATATTTCTACAGTACATGTATCTAGTAAATCAAGCATTTTCCATGTAACCTTGTGACTGCATTATTTCAATTGCTTTTAATCCTAGATCAATTTGTTTTGGCCTAAAATGCATCATAACTGTCAAATATATCTTATTATACCTAACTCAGTACTGTTTACTTTTTGAATATATATTTTGTGGCTAATATAGTTGTTAACCTGGCGATGAAGTTGTGTCAGCTGATCATTTTTTGCTATGACACCACCTCAGACTCTGCTGCTGGAGCAGGTACGTCCCATGATGTCTCAACAGTCTCTCCATGATTTTCACGCAGATCAGAGCAATTTGTTGCACAGGAAATAAATGTTTCTACAGACATTCTTAAGCTCTATAACCACTGATCATTTGTGAAGCTGTGTTGACATCAGTGACGGGCTGTGTTGACATCAGTGACAGGCTGTGTTGAACGCCCAGACCGACCGTTTGAAGCAGTAATTTTCTTACAACAGAGCCATCTGAAACACACACAGCATACATATTTTAGTACCTAACAGCGATAACTTGCAGACATTACAGTGTAGTACGACGTACTTATAGCAAACTAGCATTAGCAACCATTAGCTTACCGTCATATATGACCTAGTTTGTATCCTCACATCTTCGGCTCTCCCAGAAGCTGCAGAACTATTCCAGAGTGTTTCGTCTCGCTGCCTGTACCCTTGTCTGGCAGTCCTTTTTGGCATTTACGGTGAAAAAAGCCACAGACCGAGGAGTCACCTTGTGCAGCCGCCATGTTATGTTTTGTTTGGGTCGCGTGTTTTACGTCACGGGAGTATGGCGCTGCCTTGCTGTAAAAAAAATCCCGCCCACCCCAGCTTAACCCCGCTTTACCCGGCTGCTATGGAGACAAAACCGAGGCCGAACCGAGTAGTAGCGAAACGAGGCAAGGCGAGGCGAGCTGTGCTAGTGGAAAAGCGGCATTAGTCTATACATCTCCCAGGGAGAGGAAAAGTAACCTGGAGCCAACCAGACAAAGATGTGCATTTCGCCCCCTGCCGCACCAAGCTGGGACATGAAGACGCAGGGGTATGAATGTATTGTCACTTATGTGTCAAGTTGTTATGATAATTGCGCCACACATTCTCATTGTCCAGGCAACAGGCATAATGTCAGAAGCCTCGATTGTTATGCATGAGATTAAAGCTATAAAAGCCAGATACACACCAGCCGAGGGGAGTTCCCCTTCATGGGGGCTTTTCAGCTCTAGCGCATCCGCGCTGGAGGCATGGCTGTATTACGTTGTTAGAGGAAAATAAAGATTCTGTGTCATCCATGCTCGTGCCTCACCTCGTATCCTTTTTCCTTGACACTGGTGACCCTCGAGGTGAGATGGTGCGTCTATCCCTTTCACCACGCTGTGGAGTCTGAATTGCCAGGGATCGCCTGCATTCTTTCCTCCACACTGGTGACCCGATGTACCATGGAGAGCACTTGCCTATTCCTTTCTCCACACTGGCAACCTGAAGGGCCAGGGAGAGCGAGCTACGCTGGGACCAAGACACACCATGGAGAGCGAGACTAGCACACCCGCAGAAACTGCCAGGAGGGAGCGCATCAGCACCGTCTGCGCTTTTGCAGACAAGCTCCTGGATCCTGGCTTCACCTCCCGACAGCGGGATTTCAGTGCACAGAAGCCCCGTGCGCACGCCGCAGGATTACGAGGATGACACAACATACAGCTATGTGGTCATTGCGCCAGATGCACACGCCACACACCAGGGACAAGCAGGTTCCAAGAACTTATATATTGTCCTCAGCCGCTGCAAATCCCCGGGGGATAGGGCTGATAGCCTTCCCCAGATCCTTTAGGCCTGCGCTACGCACCTAAAGGAGTTGGGCAGCTTCACCAACAGGACTTATATTTGTTTGTCAGCCGCTGCACATCCCTGGGGAATTGGGCCGATTGCCTTCCCCCGCACCTAAAGAAGATTTGGCAGTTACCCTGACAGAGCTTAAGTTTTTTCAGCCACTACGCATCCTTGGGGAATTGGGCCAATCGCCTTCCCCAGATCCTTTTAGGACTGAGCTCCGCACCTAGGAGGATTGGACAGAACTTTTTTTTTTTTTTTTGCAGCCACGGCGGATCCCAGGAGAGTTTACCAGAAAAGTCCCGCACCCGAGCCTGATCTGCTCACAATTTTTGCGTGGCCCGGAGGCTTTTAACGTCCCGGGCCAGCCCTCTAATGTTTTCCCCACCTCCCTCTTGCCCTCCACATTGCTTTCCCCGCACCTCCATCCCAAAAAGCCTGCCGATTGCCGGCTTTGTTTCCATCAAGCACGATGCGCACCGGACCCCGTGCGCCCACACACTATGGACCGCTCAACATGTTGGAACCGGGGGCGAAGCAGAAGGTGTTTTCTCCCCCTCCCTCTATCCTTCCACAGGCTGATGTGCCTGCCTGCACTCCTCGCCAGCAGGGCAGTTCAACGGGATCGGCAACCCCCCACAACAGCCGCCATGGACGCTGGCTGAAGCCCAACGGACGGGGGGTTAAGACCCATTCTGGGTGTTCGGGGGGGGGGGGGGCTGTGTAGGGACACAGGTCTGGGTTCTCTCACACCCAGAAAGGAAGGAGGAACATGAGAACAATGGACTGAGTGAGGAAGGTCACCGGGAGGTTCAGACAGGACAGTTAGTCTATACATCTCCCGGGGAGAGGAAAAGTAACCTGGAGCCAACCAGACAAAGATGTGCATTTCGCCCCCTGCTGCACCAAGCTGGTGTGTGAAGACGCAGGGGTGTGAATGTATTGTCATTTATGTGTCAAGTTGTTATGATAATTGCACCACACATTCTCTTTGTCCAGGCAACAGGTATAATGTCAGAAGCCTCGGTTGTTATGCATGAGATTAAAGCTATAAAAGCCAGATGCACAGCAACCGAAGGGAGTTCCCCTTTATGGGGGCTTTTCAGCCCCAGTGCATCCGCGCTGGAGACATGGCTGTATTACGTTGTTAGAGGAAAATAAAGATTCTGTGTTGTCCATGCTCATGCCTCGCCTCGCATCCTTTTCCTCTACACCACTCTCATTAACTCCATAGTGTCTGGGGATAAGCGAGGAGAGACATGGCAAGACTGCCACGTGAGGAACGAGAACGTGCAACATCAAGATGTCCATACGTTTCAACAGGACAATGCACAGGCACACACAGTAAGGATTTCCATGCAGTTCCTGGCTCAGCACAACATCCCAGTACTGCCTTGTCCAACAGTCACCAGATCTTTCCCCTATAGAACATATTTGGGACCATATTGGTCAACGTCTTTCACACCGACCCCAGATGCGTAACATCCGGGAACCTCGGGATGCACTACAGTAGGAGAGGAAAGCCAACCCCCAAAGCACGTGTTAATGGAAATGGTGGTCACACGCAATATTGACTTTTCGATTGGACTCTTATGTGCTTTTCATCTTTTCTGGTGGTAAAACGAATAAATGTCTAAGACTCTTTTCTTGTCTGTTGTTTTTGTCAGTCCACCATCTGTTCTTATATACCCATCTTCTTCCGCTTAATCCTTTTTGGGTCGCGGGGGGGGGGGGGGGGGGGCTGGAGCCTATCCCAGCATCTTTGGGCAAGAGGCAGGGTACTGCATACTCTGCACAGATCGCCAGTCCATTCCAGGGCCAACACAGAGAAACAGACAACCATTCACTCTCACAGTCATACCTAAGGACAATTTAAAATCCCCAGTTGGTGCCAATTAACCTTTAATTAACATTTTAATTAACCAATTAACCTATTAGGCAGAGATAACCCAAGTAAATACAAAATGCAGTTTTTAAATTATAATTTCATTTATTTAGAGAAAAAAGTGATCCAAACCTACCCAAGCCTATGTGAAAAAGTAATTGCCCTCTAAACCTAATAACTGATTGTGCCACCCCTTGGTGGCAACATCTGCAATTAAACCTTTGCAATAACAGGCAATTAGTCTTTTATATCACTGTTCAGGAATTTTGGCTCACCCTTCTTTGCAGAATTGTTTAATTCAGCCACATTGGTGGCTTTACAGCTTGAGGCCACGAACCAATGACTGGACATTCTCCAGAACTTTCCAGTAGAGAGCAGAATTCGTAGTTCCATCAATTACAGCAAGTCATCCAGGTCCTGAAGCAGCAAAGCAGTCCCAGATCATCACACTACCACCTCTGTGTTTAACTGTTGGTATGATGTTCTTTTTATGAAATGCTGTGTTAGTTTTATGCCCCTTCCAAAAAGTTAAACTTTTGTCTCATCAGTCCAAAGAATATTTCAACAAATTCTTGGGTATCATCAAGATATGTTTGGCAAATGTGAGACAAGTTGGGCTGTCGCAATAACCGCAATTATATGATACCGCGCTATGGACATGCCTACCGTGCAGGAAAACGACCAACCGCAACAACCATGGTGTTCACTTTTTGTGTGTGTGTGTGTGTGTGTGTGTGTATGGCTATATCTCATTGTTCACTTATGTGCCCCTATTGATTATTAAATAAATTGCTAAATGAAGTGTATTTTTATTACCAACAGCATGTTTGCACCCAGTACTCTAGAAGCTTCCACAGCACACGGTGCTGCCGCCGTTTGGGGCAGTCTCTCCAGATGGACCAGCAGGCAGTTAGTGGTGAAAGCGTTTGGACTCCTTGTTAAATACAGCTGTAACAGTGAGCACTGAAAGGGCACAAACCGTGTTATTTCCTTCTGAGCAGAGTATGTATGATCCTGACTGTGTATGCTCTGTGTATGAGCTCCCAGAGCAGCTTGTTTGAATGAGATTTTTCGGACAGCGCCAAAAATCACGGAGACAAGAGCCACACAGGGTCCTGTAGGGAGACTGTCCTGCTTATAAGATGAATGTCGCTGCAGTCTCCAGTCCACACACCCCGTAGTAACTGCCACTGCTTTATGAAAATGATAGGGGTTTTTTTTTGTTGTTGTTGTTGTTTTTTGGAGTGGAGTTTTTGGGGTGCTGGAGGGTGCTCCTCCTGGAGACTCCATTGTCCTACTGGGGGACTTCAATGCGCACGTGGGCAACGACAGTGAAACCTGGAGGGGGGTGATTGGGAGGAACGGCCTGCCCGATCTGAACCCGAGTGGTGTTCAGTTATTGGACTTCTGTGCTAACCACAGTCTGTCCATAACGAACACCATGTTCAAGCATAAGGGTGTCCATATGTGCACCTGGCACCAGGACACCCTAGGCCGCAGGTCGATGATCGATTTTGTTATCGTATCATCAGACCTGCGACCGTATGTCTTGGACACCCGAGTAAAGAGAGGTGCAGAGCTGTCAACTGATCACCACCTGGTGGTGAGTTGGATCCGATGGCAGGGGAGGAAGCCATTCAGACCTGGTAGACCCAAACGTATAGTGAGGGTGTGCTGGGAGCGTCTGGCTGAGGCCCCTGTCCGGGAGGTCTTCAACTCCCACCTCCGGAAGAACTTCAACCACATTCCGAGGGAGTCTGGAGACATGGAGTCTGAATGGGCCATGTTCTCCACCTCTGTTGTTGAAGCGGCGGCCCAGAGCTGCGGCCGCAAGGTGGTCGGTGCATCTCGTGGTGGCAACCCCCGAACCAAGTGGTGGACACCAGTGGTGAGGGGGGCCATTAAGCTGAAGAAGGAGTCCTATCAAGCTTGGTTGGCTTGTGGGACTCCCGAAGCAGCTGAGGTGTACCGGCAGGCCAAGCGGAGTGCAGCTCGGGTGGTTGCTGAAGCAAAAACCCGGGTATGGGAGGAGTTCGGTGAGGCCATGGAACAAGACTTTCGGTCGGCTTCAAAGAGATTCTGGCAAACTGTTCGGCGGCTCAGGAGGGGAAAGCAGCTCCCCGTCCACACTGTGTATGGTGCAGATGGGACACTGTTGACTTCAACTGGGGATATCGTCGGGCGGTGGAAGGAATACTTCGAGGATCTCCTCAATCCCACTGATACGCCTTCCACAGAGGAAGCAGGGTTTGGGGACAAGGGGGATGACTCGCCTATCACAGGGGCTGAGGTCGCCAAGGTGGTTAAAAATCTCCTTGGTGGCCGGGCCCCGGGGGTGGACGAGATTCGCCCCGAATACCTCAAGGCCCTGGATGTTGTTGGGTTGTCATGGTTGACACGCCTCTGCAACATTGCGTGGAGGTCGGGGGCAGTGCCTTTGGCATGGCAAACCGGGGTGGTGGTTCCTCTCTTCAAAAAAGGGGACCGGAGGGTGTGCTCCAACTTTAGAGGGATCACACTCCTCAGCCTCCCTGGGAAGGTCTATGCCAAGGTACTGGAGAGGAGAGTCCGGCCGTTGGTCGAACCTCGGATTCAGGAGGAGCAATGTGGTTTTCGTCCTGGCCGTGGCACATCGGACCAGCTCTTTACCCTCTCGAGAATTCTTGAGGGTTCGTGGGAGTTTGCCCAACCAGTTTACATGTGTTTTGTGGACTTGGAGAAGGCATTTGACCGCGTCCCTCGTGGATTTTTGTGGGGGGTGCTTCGGGAGTATGGGGTATCGGGCTTGTTGTTACGAGCTATTCGGTCTCTGTACGACCGTTGTGAGAGTTTAGTTCGTATTGCCAACACTCGGTCGGAGTCATTCCCAGTGAGAGTTGGACTCCGCCAGGGCTGCCCTTTGTCACCGGTCCTGTTCATAATTTTTATGGACAGGATTTCTAGGCGCAGCCAGGGAATGGAGGGTGTCATGCTTGGTAACCACAGGATCTCATCTCTGTTGTTTGCAGATGATGTTGTCCTGTTGGCTTCATCCAGCAATGACCTACAGCTCTTGCTGGGACGGTTTGCCGCTGAGTGTGAAGCGGCTGGGATGAGAATCAGCACCTCCAAGTCCGAGTCCATGGTCCTCAGCCGGAAAAAGGTGGATTGTCCTCTCCGGGTTGGGGACAGGCTCCTGCCCCAAGTGGAGGAGTTTAAGTATCTTGGGGTCTTGTTCACGAGTGAGGGGAAAATGGAGCGAGAGATCGACAGACGGATTGGAGCAGCATCTGCAGTGATGCGGACATTGTACCGGTCTGTTGTGGTGAAGAGGGAGCTTAGTTCTAAGGCAAAGCTGTCGATTTACCAGTCAATCTACGTTCCTACTCTCACCTATGGTCACGAGCTTTGGGTAATGACCGAAAGAACGAGATCGCGGATACAAGCGGCTGAAATGAGCTTTCTCCGTAGGATTGCTGGACTCACCCTCAGAGATAGGGTGAGGAGCTCAGTCATCCGGGAGAGGCTCAGAGTGGAACCGCTGCTCCTCCACATTGAAAGGAGTCAGTTGAGGTGGTATGGGCATCTGATTAGGATGCCTCCTGGACGTCTCGCACTTGAGGTGTTTCAGGCACGTCCCACTGGGAGGAGACCCCGGGGCAGACCCAGGACTCGGTGGAGAGACTATGTCTCCCAGCTAGTCTGGGAACGCCTTGGTGTCCCCTCTGAAGAGCTGGAGCAGGTGGCTGGGGAGAGGGAGGTCTGGGCTTCTCTGCTTGGGCTGCTGCCTCCGCGACCCGGACCTCCGGAAAAGCGGTAGAAGATGGATGGATGGATGGATGGATGTTGTTTTTTGTTTTTTTTTAACAGAATGAGCAGTTCATGCTTGTATAAAGAGCAGAGCTCCACACAGTTGTAACACACGCACATAAAGTTAGAGCGGAGCTGCAGCGAGATTCTCACAGCTTCCCTCATTTGCCACATAAGATATAAACCCTGTTTAAATTACGAATCCACAGGGTCCTAAAAACATTTGCAATAATACCGCATACTATGGTGTTGAGCTGTCTACCGTCACCGCAGGGGAAATTCCTCTACCGTGACAGCCCTAGAGACAAGTCTTTTTGTTCTTTTTGGTCAGCAGTCATTTTTGCCTTGGAACTCTCCCATGGATGCCATTTTTGCCCAGTCTCTTTCTTATATCTGAATCATGGACTAGTGTCCAAACTGAGGCAAGTGACGTCTGCAGTTCTTTAGATGTTTTCTGGGTTTTTGTTTCTCATCTGTTCTTGAATTTCTTTAGATTGTGGCATGATGTGTTGCTTTTGAGATCTTTTAACCTACTTCACTTTGTCAGACAGGTTCTATTTAGGTGATTTCTTAAATCAACAGGTCTGGCAGTCTGGTGTGGCTTGTGAAATTGAACTCTGCTTTCCAAAAATGTGGTTAACCACAGCTAATTGATGATGTAATGGGTGGGGAGGTTAATTTTATACATAGGGTCTGGTAGGTTTGGATTGCTTTTTTCCCTTAATTAATTAAATCATCATTTAAAAACTGCATTTTTTATTTACTCGAGTTATCTTTGTCCAATATCAAAATCTGTTTGACGATTTGAAACATTTAAATGTGACAAATGTGCAAAAATATAAGAAATCAAGAAAGGGGCAAACACTTTTTTCCAGTACTGTATGCTTAGCATTGGTGCTTCAAATGCATTTTATTCAGTTATGCAAAATTACATAATGTCATGACTGGTGAGCGAGCACATTCTCATGCACACAATTATTACTTTATGACCTGTGATTGCCTCCCGCTGCACCTCATTACCACCTGCTCCTAATCCTCAAAACATCCTTGTTCACCGTCTTTCCTTCATCAATCCTCCTCTTTCTCTCATTTTCTTCATTCAGCAGATCCTTAAAGTACTCCTTCCATCTTATCCATTTGAAAAGTATTACTCCACCATATATGATTTCCAACTTCACTAAGGATTATTAGAGTGTTATGCATATGTCTTATCTGATATGTGGAATAGATTTTAGGTTCTGAGCCAGTAATTTATCACCAAGTTATACAAAAGTTGAAAATACTTTAGCTTTGCATAGAGGCCAGGTAAACAACTACTTTTTGGATTTGCGACACTGAATCAACAATGGATTTCATCCTCTACAAATAACTGAAAGGGCACAAATGAAGTCAGGCATCCACCATTTTACAACAATTGACATATACACAGAATAAAATGTATCACATTTACAAATGGCATTCACTTACATAGCACTTTTTTCCTCACATCCCCAGCTGACCAAAGCACACTGATGACGGCAGTGTGGCCATGCAAGGTGCTGGCCTGACCCACCAAGAGCATCTCGGGGTTCAGTGTCTTGCTCAAGGACACTTCACATGCAGACCGCAGACAGAGCAGGAATCGAACCACCAACCGTCCCATCAGCGGTACACCACACTCTACGTCTGCGCCACCACTGCCCCAACCTTAAATGACTGCTGAAGCCTCATAGCAACAGTTCATTTTTAAAAGCAGCTTAGCTGGAGACGGTGATTGGTCATGCCCTCTGACTTCTGATTGGCTTTGCCACACTTGTCAATCAAAAAGCTTTCACCCAATCAGATTAGGGATTTATAAATAACAATGAGGAGGCCTGAAGCACAGCATTTTCTGGGAGAGCTCACAGAGTGGCTTTCCAGCTCTCATGTAAAATGACAGAAATAATTTTTTTTTAGTAAAATACAGATATACGGGGGTGGGGAGGGGGTGAAAAGCTCATAGGCTGAAAAGTTTATAGTGGTCAAATTTGACCAAATGTGGCTTATTTTTCAACCACAGGGATCCAAGCACTGCAACACCAATGGAAGAAATGTGTGGACCGAAGGGGAGACCATGTTGAAAAATAAACCACATTTGGCCAACTTTGACCACTACGAACTTTTCAGTCCCTCTTCATACAGTCATGTGAAAAAATTAGGACACCCAATTAAATATTCAGTTCTTAAGTAAAAAATGTTCACATACCTATGTCTAACCTTGTTTTTGTTTTTATTTGCATTTTTTAACATTTATTCTGGCCATTTTAAGTGGGAATGAATGCGTGGGTGTCCTAAAAAAGATGGGGGGGGGGGGTCACATTTATTCCTCACTATTTGTTTGAATTACATTTTACAGAAAATTTGAAAAAAGTATTTAATTCATTTTTAATTGTTTAGTTGTATTACATGAATCTCCCAGTATTTTTAACATTGATATTAAATATCCATATGTCCAAATATGTTAAAAAAGCAAACACACACAGGATTATACAGGGTGTCCTAATTTTTTCACATGACTGTATGTTCTTGATGTCAGAATTTGAAATGAATCCATGAAAAATGCTGTAAATGGGACCTTTAAAAATAAATGTTAATACTTGTAACTAGGGCTGAACCCAGCCACAGGGGGTGCACAAGCCAAGTGCAATTAGATGGTAAACTGTCAATAATACACTTCAATAGCAGAAGTCTTAACAAAAACTTCTCACAGATTCAGGACTATTTAAAACAGCTAAACAGAAAATTCACAGCTATAGCAGTCTCTGAAACCTGGCTTAACGAAGACCAGGCTCCCCTGATGGCAATAGAGGGATATCAGATGTTTAACATTAACAGATCTCAAAAAAAGGGTGGTGGTGTTGCACTGTATATTGATGACCTATATAGATGTAAGCTTGTAAATGAAATGTCCTCAGCACTACCAGGGATTTTGGAATGTGTTACTGTTGAGATTGACCTAGACAAAACAAAAAATCTAATCATAAGCTGCATATACAGAACGCCGGGAACTTGCATTGAGACATTCAGAGATAAATTAGTCGAGCTGTACAATAATATTACTAGTAAGAAAATGGTAGCAATTTGTGGAGATTTCAATATTGACCTACTTAATCCACATCAACAAAATGTAGTTACAGAGTTCATGAACTCTATGTACAGCATGAGTCTATATCCCACAATAACACATCCCAGTAGAATCACAGTTCACTCTGCTACACTTATTGACAACCTGTTTGTCAATGTTCTCGATAAGAAAATAGAAAGTGGATTATTGATAAATGATATAAGCGACCACTTGCCAATCTTTGCACTTATCCATGGCCACACGGGGCCCAACCCAGAAAAAATCTCAAAATTGTTCAGACACAAATCACCAAACGCAATCAGTTCTTTTAAAGAGGACTTGCTGAAGCAAGACTGGACAGAAGTCTATGTATCAGATGGAAATGAAGCCTATGACACATTTATAAACATTGTAACCACTCTTTATGAAAAAAACTGCCCATTAGTTAAAAAAAAGCTTAAACACAAATTTGCTGACAAACCATGGTTAACCAAAGGACTACAAAAGGCGTGTAAAAAGAAAAATTTATTATATAAAGCTTTCATAAAGAAAAGGACAAAAGAAGCAGAGCAACGGTATAAAACATACAAAAATAAGTTAACATATATAATAAGATGCAGTAAAAGAGACTATTACAGTAAAGAACTGGAAAAAAACAAAGACAATATTAAAAATACATGGACAATAATCAACAGTATCCTTGGAAATAAAAGCAGAAATACTAGCTACCCAACTAATATTCCAAAAAAATAATAAATCGACTCCGAATGTGAATATAGCTTCACCTGCAGATGAATTTAATAACTTTTTTGTTAACATTGGACCTAAACTGGCCCGAGAAATACCCACTACGGCGCCTACAGGTGATACAATATGCAATAACACTGCTGTAAAAGACACCATCTTCATAAAGAACACAGACGAAAGAGAGGTCATTGAAATTGTTAAATCGTTCAAAAGTAAAACATCTACTGACTGCGATGGTATTGACATGCTACTAGTCAAAACTGTTATCAAATGCATAGTGAAACCACTGACGTATATCTGTAACCTGTCTCTCCAATCAGGTATATTTCCCAATGCAATGAAAATAGCTAAAGTAATTCCGATTTACAAGACAGGCGACAGAGGGGAACTCTCCAACTACAGACCAATTTCACTATTACCGCAATTTTCCAAGATACTTGAAAAAATATTCTATGAGAGAATTGACAACTTCATACTGAAGAATGATTTATTGTGTGAGCAGCAATATGGGTTCAGACACAAAAGGACAACAGCATATGCCTTAATGGAATTTACAGAAAAAATATCAACAGCCATTGAAAATAAAGAGTATTCAGTTGGAGTATTCCTGGATCTTAAAAAAGCATTTGATACAGTAGATCACAATCTATTATTAAAGAAACTACAAAATTGTGGTGTTAGAGGGGTAGCACTGTCCTGGTTAAGTAGTTACTTAAAGAATAGATATCAGTTTGCATGTGTTAACAGCAAAAACTCAGAGTTACTGAAGGTCACCTGTGGAGTCCCACAGGGTTCAGTTTTGGGACCATTATTATTCAATATGTATATAAATGATATATGTAAAGTTTCAGAAAAAATGGACTTAATATTGTTTGCTGATGACACTAATCTGCTATGCAGTGGAAACAATTTGGAACAACTTCTGGATACACTCGGAAAGGAATTAGGAAAGCTGAAACTGTGGTTTGATTCAAACAAATTAACGCTCAATTTAAGCAAGACAAAATTTATAGTCTTTAACAACCATCACAACTACCCAGTACCCAAACTCAGTGTAAATGGTGTAGAGATTGAAAGGGTATCCGAAACTAAATTCCTTGGAGTAATAATTGACAACAAACTGTGTTGGAAGCCACATATTAATTATATAAAAGGTAAAGTATCCAAATCAATTGCAATATTACACAGAGTGAAAAATTTGCTGAATCAACCCACACTATACACCTTGTATCATTCATTAATACTCCCATACATGACATATTGTAATGAAGTATGGGGAAATACATATAAAACAAACATATATCCACTCTTTATGCTTCAAAAGAGAGCTATTAGAATAATCAACAAAGCAGCTTACAGGGAACCAACAAACCCACTTTTTCTTAAACAAAAAACTCTCAAGTTGAAAGATCTGATTGACTTTAAAACCGCAATAATAATGTTCAAAGTGAAGAATCTATCACTGCCCGCAAATATCCAAAAGTTGTTCCAAACAAGGGAGAAACGATATCACTTCAGAGGAACATGTATATTTCAAAAGCCTACAGTGAGAACAACCACCAAGCAACACTGTATTTCAGTGCAAGGAGTCAGATTATGGAACGATTTTGGACCTGAATTAAAATCATGTACAAAGCTTGGACAATTTAAACAAAAACTAAAGGAAGAAATACTCCAAACATATTTACAAGACGACATGTAAACTCACATAAGGATTGACATTTCCAGCCTGTGTTGTGTTGTAGCTTAGTTTTTTTCTTTTTTTCTTTGTGACACTATGTCTTAGATTTGTTTTTGAATAGTAACCGCTTAACTTAGACTAGCTCAGTTTTTCTTTTTCTCTCAGTCACATTTTGTCTTAGCCTTGTTTTAAATTGTAATCGCTCTTGTCTTGTTTTCTCTTTTTTCTCCTTTGAATTCTTGGATGGAATATGGGTGGGCAATATAAGCTGCGGCTTCAGCCATC
The DNA here is from genome assembly GCA_020510985.1 of Pholidichthys leucotaenia. NCBI lineage: Eukaryota > Metazoa > Chordata > Actinopteri > Cichliformes > Pholidichthyidae > Pholidichthys > Pholidichthys leucotaenia. The sequence continues at coordinate 282,155,207 of CM035841.1, forward strand.
ACCCATTTCGGATAACTCACGTGGAATTGTATAGTAGAAGGAGTCTTTGTCTAATTTGACCTTGTTGTTATATTATACAGTTTCTTTTAACCTGTAATGTACTATCCGAAATAAATAAATTCATTCATTCATTCATTCAGTGTACTCCTAGTGCCGGTCCCAAGCCGGGGTAAATGGGGAGGGTTATGTCAGGAAGGGCATCTGACATAAAACTTCTGCCAAATCAAACATGCAGATCATGATGAATGAGACTTTCATACCGGATCGGTCAAGGCCCGGGTTAACAACGACCACCACCGGTGTTGTTAACCGACAGGATGTCGGTGGAAATTGGGCTACTGTTGGTCGAAGGTCAAGGAGGAGGACAGGGGGAAGGCCTGTTAGGAGGGAGAGAGAGAAAAGAAAAGGTAGAAGTGTGGAGGTGAGAGTAGCAACGTTAAATGTAGGGACTATGACTGGTAAAGGCAGAGAGTTGGCTGATATGATGGAGAGAAGGTGTGTAAGCAAGACTAGGAGCATTGGCGGTGGATTTAAACTGTTGTACCATAGTGTAGATAGGAAGAGAAATGGAGTAGGAGTAATCTTGAAGGAAGAGTATTTGAAGAGTGTTCAAGGGGTAAAGAGGTAGTCAGACAGAATCACGAGTTTGAAGCTAGAAGTCAAAGGTGTGATGCTGAATGTTGTCAGTGCGTATGCCCCACAAGTTGGATGTCAGGTAGAAGAGAAAAAGGAATTTTGGAGTAAGTTGGATGAAGTGGTAGTGAGTGTTCCCGGGGGGAGAGAGTAGTGATTGGAGCACACTTTAATGGACATGTAGGTGAAGGGAACAGGGGTGATGAGGAGGTCCTGGGTAGGTATGACCTTAAGGAGAGAAATGTGAAAGAACAGATGGTTGAGGATTTTGTTAAAAGGATGGAAATGGCTGTGGTGAATACATACTTCAAGAGAGAGGAACATAGAGTGACTTACAAGCGTGGAGGAAGGTGCACACAGGTGGACTACATCTTATCCAGAAGGAGAAATCTGAAAGAGGTAGGAGACTGCAAAGCGGTGGCAGGAGAGAATGTAGCTAGACAGCATCAGATGGTAGTCTGTAGGATGACTTTGCAAAGCAAGAACAGGAAAACAGTGAAGGCAGACCCAAAGATTAAGTGGGGGAAGTTACAGAAGGAAGAAGGTGGCACGGAGCTCAGGAAGGGGTTGATACAGGCTCTGGGTGGTAGGGAAGAATTACCAGATGACTGGGAAAGTACAGCAAAAGTACTGAGGGAAATGGGTAGGAAGGTCTGTGATGTATCCAGTGGACAGAGGAAGGAATACAAGGAGACTTGGTGGTGGAATGAGGAGGTACAGGGAAGTATTGAAAGGAAGAGGTTAGCAAAAAAAAAAAAAACGTGGGATAGTTAGGGAGATGAAGAAAGTAGACAGAAGTGTTTAGAGTCTAGGCACATGGCAAAGAGAGACATGGCAAAGGAAAAGGCATATAATGAGTTGTATGAGAGGCCGGACACTAAAGAAGGAGAAAAGAGTTGTATCAACTGGCTAGACAGAGAGATCGAGCTGGAAAGGATGTAAAACAGGTTAGGTTGATTAAGGACAGAAATGATAATGTACTAACAAATGACGAGTGTGTTGAGAAGATGGAAGGAGTACTTTGAAGAGCTGATGAATAAAGAAAATGAGAGGATGGATCAAGGATAGATCGTGAGCAAGGACATCCCGAGGATTAGCAAGGCGGAAGTGAGGGCAGCTTTGAAGAGGATGAAGAATGGAAAGGCGGTTGGTCCAGATGGCATACCTGTGGAGGTATGGGGATGTTTAGGAGAGGTGGCAGTGGACTTTTTAACCAGATTGTTTAACACAATCTTGGAGAGTAAGAGGATGCCCAAAGAGTGGAGAAGAAGTGTTTTGGTACCAGTTTTCAAGAACAATGGTGATGCTCAGAGCTGTAGTAACTACAGAGGCATAAAGTTGATCAGCCACACTATGAAGATATGGGAAAGAGTTGTTGAAGCCAGGTTACAAGAAAAGGTGACAATCGTTGAGCAGCAGTATGGTTTCATGCCCAGAAAGAGTACTGCAGATGCAATGTTTACTCTAAGAGTGCTGATGGAGAAGTCTAGAGAAGATCAGAAGGAGTTGCACTTTGTGGATCTAGAGAAAGCATATGATAGGGTGCCAAGAGAGGAAGTGTGGTACTGTATGAGAAAGTCTGGAGTGGAAGCAAAATATATGAGGGTGGTGCAGGGCATGTATGAGGACAGCGAGACAGTGGTGAAGTGCGCTGTAGGAGTGACGGATAGATTCAAGGTGAGGGTGGGACTACATCAGAGATCAGCTCTGAGACCCTTCTTTTTTGCCATAGTGATGGACAGGATGAGAGACGAGGTCAGGCAGGAGTCTCCGTGGACCATGATGTTTGCAGATGACATTGTGATCTGCAGTGAGAGTAGGGAGCAGGTAGAAGAGAACTTGGACAAGTGGAGGTATGCTTTGAAGAGAAGAAGAATGAAAGTCAGTAGAAGCAAGACAGAATACATGAGTATGAATGACAGGGAGGCAGGTGCAATGGTAAAGATGGAAGGAGTAGTGGTCGTGAAAGTAGATGAGTTTAAAGTAAGAGTGAAAGGGAAGATTTACCAGACGGTAGTGAGACCTGCTATGATGTATAGTTTGGAGACGGTGGTGCTGACAAAAAGACAGGAGCTGGAGCTAGCAGAGTTAAAGATGCTAAAATTTTCATTGGGAGTGACTAGGAGGGGCAATATTAGAAATGAGTATATCAGAGAGACAACTCCCGTTAAGCGGTTTTGAGACAAAGTAAGAGGCAAGGCTGAGATGGTTTGGACATGTGCAGAGGAAGGATAGTGGATATATTGGACCAATGACGTTAAATATGGAGCTGCCAGGCAGGAGGAAAAGAGGAAGACCACAGAGAAGATTCATGGATGGAGTGAAGGAGGACATGGGGAGGATTGGTGTTACAGAGGAAGATGCAAGGGATAGGGTGAGATGGAGACACATGATCCACTGTGGCAACCCCTAAAGGGAGCAGCCAAAAGAAGAAGAAGATGACTTATAACCAGAGCTGGGCAATAAACAAATATATTCGTTATCGATACATTCTGCTATGCACAATACGTACAATGTGTTTATCGCTGAGCTCGACCGTTTTCACGGCAGCTTCACTCTCCTCTCACACAGTTACAGCTGCACTCAATCGCTTCTCGGCCCGCCCAGCCTCCCTGCAGTGTTTCGTTTCAGGTTCGTTGCCAAGTCTGTTTTTTTCCTGCATTTTTTTCTTTAGAAATTGCTTCTTTTGAGCCTGTTTTCGTGGAGCAGAGATGCTTGTTTTTTGTGCACATCTGGCAACACTGGCAGAGCTCGAGGAAAGGGCGAAAAATGAAATGACACACACGTACCGGCTGCAGTGCAGCAGACTTGAGCAAAAGGAGAAAAAACCCAGCTCCATTCTCTGGCAGTGTTTCGGATATCAGAAGGTAAAAATTGAACACAATACAATTTTGTGCAAATTATGTTGCACTACTGCTAATTTGTTTCACCACTTGAGATGTCATCCACTTTAATATGAAGAATGCATTAAATTCCGCTCTCAACATCCCAGGTAGCCCCTACAAAAATAAATAAATAAAATTAAAGGAACCAGCCCTTAGAAAATGACTATATGGCTTCTTCATTTGGAAAATTTATCCCATACAACAAAAGTGCAAAATGGAAAAAGATCACAACTGCGGTCACAAATTATACTGCCAAAGACATGGCTCCTATTGTTAAAAACATGACCAAGCAGAAAAAGTGGACTTTAATTTATACGGTTTTAAAATATCCTTCTCTAGAATTCTTGCTTAAAGCACTTTTTATTGTGCCGAATCCTTTTTTGTTTTGTTTTTAATGGTTTTATTACAGCCCACAGTAGGAAAGTCTACCATTATTTATTCTGATTTCTTGCAAATTTATGAGTGGGATTGACTGACTGGTTCAATAAAGTCTGCTAAATTTAACTTGATTTTACCCCCCCCCCTTCCTTTTGTATGCAATTTTAAAAAATGCAAGATCTGTTTTTATTATCATGCTGGTGTCATTTTATGCAAAGGTTTTACATTTACATTTATACAGTGGTTTGGAGGAGATCGCAAGGTATCGTGTATCCCCATAAAACACTAAATGTATCATGATACATGTTAAAAGCCATTTCGCCCACCCCTACTTGTAACATGTCGTCTAAAATACAGGCGTTAATCACACCTCCATTCCCAGTGCAATGCTAACCATTTGCTACAAATGAGAACTCTGATACTCACTCCATCCAGAATATTATATGTAAGTCAAATTAAATATTCCTGTTACACTTTAATTGGCAGTTTGAAAAACAAATTAATAAAGCGTGATTATGTTCACAAAGTGAACACCTATACAGTGATCCCTCGCTACTTCGCGCTTCACCTTTCGCGCCCTCAGTGCATCGCGGATTTTTCAAAAATATTCATCAAAAATTCAAAATTGAGAAATAATGGGCGGGCACTAGCAGAAGGCAGGGAGACTACATTAGACCATCTGGTATCAACACGGAGAGCCGCACAACTCAAAAAATCCACCTCTCTGTTCGCTGTTCTCGTGTTGGCTCGGCTCGGAAATCTCGCAAGCTGATTGGCCGAGACGTTTCACCCCGCAAGCTGATTGGCCGAGACGTTTCACCCACCTCCTCTCCCTGCCGTGCGCCCATGAAGGGAAGGAAGACCGCATTCATTGCTCTTTATCGCTCGTGTTACGTAGTCTCGCAGCGTGGAACTTTTTGCTGTTCTCTTGTGCCATTTTGTGCGAAATAGTCTTCCCGTCGAGCCACTACGCCGCCTCCTGCAGCTTCTCCAGCTCTATCGGAAGCTGCCCTCGACGATCCTGCGCTTCTAGCACCTGACGATGAGGCGTCACCTGAGGAGCAGTAAAGCTCTCATTAACCTGTGAAGTAAATCATCTTCATCTTGAGTTACGTATCTAGTTATAAGAATAAAAGAGTTCTAAAAACATATTTATGTACACTTTATTTACATCTACGTATGTATGTACACGTACACACACACACACACACACGTATCATATGAGAGAGAGAGAGTGAGAGAATGAACGTACGTATTATTTATGGATGACGTCATTAGGGGTGACGCTACTTCGCGGTTTTTCACTTTTCGCGGTCGGTTCTGGAACCCATTAACCGCGATAAGTGAGGGATCACTGTACTCTCTTTATAGTAGGGCAGTATGAAGTTAATAATGTGTGGGGAAACTGTAAGAAGTATGTGTTTATGGTTTATTTCCACCAGTGAAAGTATCCTCCCCTTCCACAGCATGTGGGACACCATGTGGTGTATGGGGCATGTTATAATAAACAGTGAAGATTAGTTAATTACATATTACACAAAGTGCTTGCATACACATATCTCTTAAACCCACACATACACCATTCACACATACACATCAGTTGTTTACACACATACTACACACACATACACGCACACACATATAAACTCCATAGGAAAGTCTCTGTTCCTGTTTCCATACATAGGCATGTGGAAATAGAAGACATCTGGACAGGATGGAAGTCATAAAAGAGCTGAGATGACATCTGAAGCCATTTGGACGCTGAAAGGACCTAGTTTGGACAATGACCAGTGTATTGTTGGAAAGTTACTGGGAAACGCCCACTAACTGGAAGCCTTTTTATAGCTGTGTTGTTCTTTGTTCTGGATCCTTTCCAGGAGAGGGAGCTGGGAGGTCCCACAGCTGTGTATTCTGACTGCCTGTGTGGTTCAATAAAAGTTAAGCTGAGAAATAGTATTTCTTCTGTGATTATTGGTTGGTTAACTGAAAAAATTCTGCTAACTGTCCAAAAAATTAATTTTTACAGGCAGCACCCATTTCCGTTTCACTGACCCTAGGCCACACAGCTACTGTAAACTACAGCGTGGGGGTCAGACCTCTGGTAGCGCTGTGTGTTAACTTTCATTTCCTCATTTTATTATGCTGAGCCCCAAGCTAGAAGGCAGAAAGTACCATTTTTATATGGTCTTTGGTATGACCCGGCCGGGATTTCAACCCACGATTTCCCGGTTGTGGGGCGGATGCTCTACCAACTAGGCCACCACTTCTGTTATATTTAAATTGGCAGTTTGAAAAACAAACTAATAAAGCATGATTATGTTCACAAAGTGAACACCTATACTCTCTTTATAGTAGGCCAGCATGAGGTTAATAATGTGTGGGGAAACTGTAAGAAGCATGTGTTTATGGTTTATTATTTCCACCAGTGAAAGTATGAAGTCTAATAATTGTCTAGAAACCAAGCTGTGATCATTAGTTCTCCCAAATGTTTGCAGCCAATGAACTGTGGTGGATGAAGTCTATAAATCAATGAGTGTTTATGTGAAAACGAAAGCAGAATGAATTATCTGTTAATGTGTGGCATGCTTAATTTTTCTGTCAGACAAAAGAAGCAAATTGAAGAGTGCACTTCATTAAAAGCAGCAAATTTAATCATCACTCACCTGAGGTTCTATCTTTTTATCAGGGACATGGTTGTGCATTGTGGCTTTAGTGAGTGTCCTCAGTGAGCGTTGTTGAATTTCAACAGGAACAGCTGAACCTTCAGATGACACAAAAATAAAATCTCCATACACAAACTGTGAACCACAAGGATACACAATAATAACTGCCCTGAAGGTCAAATTACCCTGCAAGGAGGCCCTGGAGCAAAAATCAGCTGTGGGTCCCTACTGGCCTTGTCCTACTCTGTGTGAATTGTGTATGAATCCTGTTGCCTTTAATTAATCATCGGGTACAGAGCACACAACAGACTGCAAATGATAGCTTAAGTTTAATTGTACAGTATTTTAGAATAGAATAAACTTTATTGTCATTGTACAGTTGTACAGCACAACAAAATTGTGGGTGGTCCACCAGGCTACTGCACAATAAAGTAAGTGAGAAGAATTTGAAAATAAAACAGTTAACAGGACACACAGTTAACCATCTAACTGAAGTAAAAGTAAAATAAAAGTAAAAAAAAAAAGATAACAAATAGCCCATTGGTATATACACAGGTATGGTAGTGGCTTCACAGGTAGAACTATGTACATAAGAGTGCGGAGTGCAGAACACACAAAGTAAAATGGCCCAAGGATTATGGAAAATATGTACAGTAGTGATTTCACGGATGGGTCAGTATACATGAATGTGTGGAGTGCAAAGACAGCGTGAGTTATTGTGATAATTAAAAGGTCCTCAGTTCTGTGCATGTGAGCATTCGGAGGGAGGGGGGTGGGGCCTCTGACTGCTGTTTGTCAGTGTGGGGATGTGGGACCTGATCGATCTGAACCGTCGTCCAGAGGGAAGCAGGTCGAACAGGTGGTGGGCAGGATGTGAGAAGTCTCCTGTGATGGCTTTGATCCTTCCGAGACAGGAGGGTCTGGAGATGTCTTCCATGGAGGGCAGAGGGCTGCCGATAATTTTTTGGGCGGTGTTGGTGACCCTCTGCACAGCCTTCCTGTTCTTGGCTGTGGAGCCGGCGTACCACACACCAAGACAGCAGGTGAGCACGCTCTCCACTGTGCAGAGATAGGAGGCCAGCAGCAGCTTCTGGTCCAGGTTGTTCTTCCTCAGGACACAGAGGAAGTGCAGCCACTGCTGGGCTTTCTTCACCAGGGCCTTGGTGTTGACAGTCCAGGAGAGGTCAGAGGAGATGTGGGTGCCGAGGAACCTGAAAGTGGGGACATTTTCCACATGGTTGCCGTTTATGAGGAGGGGGGGTCCTGTCTGTTCTTCCTGAAGTCCAGAATGAGTTCTTTGGCTTTTTGGACATTCAGTTTCAGGTTGTTTGCTTGGTACCACAGCAGGAGATTCTCTACCTCTGCCCTGTATGCCTTCTCATCGTCATTGGTGATGAGCCCAACCAAGGTGGTGTCATCCGCATATTTCATGTTGACGGTGGTTGGGTGGGTTGGAATACAGTCAAAGGTTTACAGGGAGTACAGTAGTGGGCTTAGCATGCAGCCTTGGGAGGAGCCAGTGCTGAGGGACAGTGTGGAGGAGTGGAGGGGGCCACGTCCGACTGTTTGTGGGTGGTTGGTGAGAAAGTTCTTTATCCAGGAGCAGGTGGGGGGGGGGGGATCTGGAGGAGGTGCAGTTTGTTGAACAGGATGTCCAGGATGATGGTGTTAAAAGCTGAGCTGTAGTCCACAAAGAGCATCCTCACGTAGCTCCTTGGGTTCTCCAGGTGGCTCAGCTCTCTGTGGAGAGCGGTGGCGATAGCATCTTCTGTAGACCGGTTCTCCCTGTAGGTGAACTGATGTGGGTCAAAGGAGGGGGGAAGGCAGTCCCTGATGTGCTGGGACACCAGTCACTCAAAACATTTCATGACTACAGACGTGAGTGCTATGGGTCTGTAGTCATTCAGGCTGTCAGTTGCAGCCTTTTTGGGGATGGGATGATCATGGAGGCCTCGAGGCAGGAGGGGATGGTGGTGTGCATCAGGGAGAGGCTGAACAACTTGGTGAGGATCCTGCCAGCTGGTCTACACATGCTTTGACTACCACTCCTGGGATGCCATCTGGGCCAGCAGCTCTGCGAGGGTTCACTGGTCTCATTTGCCTCCTCACCTCGTGCACCTGTAGAGGGAGAGGGGAGGGGAGGGGAGAGAGGGGGGAGGGGGGACGGGTTTGGTGGGGAAGTGTGCTCAAACTGGGCAAAGAAGCTGTAAAGCTCCTTTGCCAGAGTGAGGCTGCTGTCTGACGTTGGGGGCGGGGGGAGGCCCTGGCCCCTGTAGTTGGTGAGGGCCTGGATGCCTCCCAACATCTGTTGGGGGTTGTTGTCTGAGAGGAACCCCTCCACCTTCCTCCTAGAGGAACCCCTCCACCTTCCTCCTAGAGGAACCCCTCTACCTTCCTCCCACCTTCCTCCTTCCACCTTTATGTATGTATGTACTTGTATTATTTATTGGGTTTTATTTCATTTATTATGTACTACATCCATTGTGTATGTGTGGATTGTGTGGTTGCAGCACGGGTGACAAGCCCAAGACAAATTTCCCCTTGAGGGACAATAAAGTTTATCTTATCTTATCTTATCTATAGGCGTTTTTAGCGAGTTTTATGCTTCTCCTCAGGTTAGCTCTGGCAGTGCTGTACAGAGAGCTGTCCCTCTGTCTGAAGGCTGAGTTGCAGGCTCTGATCAGAGCCTGGACTTCACTGGTCATCCAGGGTTTGCGGTTTGGAAAGAGCTGGATGTGTTTGGTGACTGTCACATTTTCTACACAGCATTTGATGTAGAAAAGGACTGATTCAGTGTAGGAGTCCAGGTCCTGCTGTTCAAAGATGCTCCAATCAGTGCAGGCAAAGCAGTCTTGTAGCTGAAGAAGAGCATTTTTAGGCCAGGTTTTAATTGTTTGTTTGGTAGGGGGGGAACTCTTCCTAAGGGGGGTGGGGGGGGCGGTGTAGGCAGGAATGAGAAACAGGAAGAGGTGGTCTGATTGTCCAAGGTGGGGGAGTGGTGGCTCTGTAGGCGTGCTTAATGTTGCTGTAAACATGATCCCCCCTCTCGTGGGACACTGAACATGTTGGTAGAATTTGGGGAGTATAGTCTTTAAGCATGCTTTGTTAAAATCCCCTGCAATAATGTGGACTGCATCAGGGTGATCTCTTTGCTGCCTGCTGACAGTGTGCTGGAGGTGATTGAGTGCTTAGCTAATGTTAGCATCAAGAGAAATGTAAACAGCTGTTAAATTTACTGGGAGAGATAAAATGGCCTGCACAGGAAGGACATGGCCTATAAGTCCAGTGAACAGTGGCTATGAATTATTCTGCTGTTATTACACCAAGTCTGAAGCACATAAGCACAGAGCCCTCCCCCCCTTCCCTTACCAGATTCAGCGTTGTGGTCCAAACGGTGTGTAGTTCAGCCAGGTAATTCCACAGCGGCGGCCGGGATGCAATCGTTCAGCCATGATTCGGTCACAATCAGAATACAACAGTCCCGGATGTAGCAATTATGGGCGATCTCCGTGTGCAACTCATCCATTTTGTTGGTGAGGGATCTGGTGTTGGTGAGGAAAATTGAAGGCACGGTGGTTTGGAGCGAAGTTTGCGCAGCTGGGCACGAAGGCCAGCCCTGCAGCCTCTCTTCTGCTTCCTCTTCCGTTGTCTGCACCGTTTGTGGGGCATGATGAACCATGGAGCGCCCGAAGGTCTAGCAATCTCCTCGGGGATGTGATGGAAATTACTGGTATGTCAGAGGTAAGTTGGCGACCAATGCCTATAAGTTCCTGGCGACTGTAGGTAATTAGTCTGTCACAGAAGGAGCAAAGAAAAAAGGCAGAAAAAACACAAACACAAACGCAGTAGTACGGAGCGTCTAGCCGCTGCGTTGACACGCGCCACCATCTTAGGCTCTACATTTTGCTTGTAGATAAACTAGTTAGGGTTTGTGTTTTTTATTAGGTGCCCCTGAGTGTCAACATTGTGATCATTTTGTTAAAGAGAAGAGTAACATGCAAGTATATGATTCAAATTAGAATATTAGGACAAGGACCTGTACTTATATAGTGCTTTCCTAATCTCAAAGACCACTCAAAGTGCTTCTCTAGCACCAACCCTCTACTCTAAGGGTCTATAGGAGACAGATATCTAGGGACAATTTAGAACAACCAGTTAACCTAACATGCATGTCTTTGGATTGTGGATGGAAACCGGAGCCCCCAGAGTAAACCCACACAGCACAGGGAGAACATGCAAACTCCACACAGAAAGGTTCCTACCCCTTCCATCCTGGGGATTTGAACCTGGAACCTTCTAGCTGTAAGGCAACAGTGCTAACCACTGCACCACTGTGCTGCCCTTAGAATATTACCATGCTAATAAAGACAGCTAGCTAAGACTAGTGTTGCTTTTTTATTTTTATTTTAACTAAGGTTTAAGGATGTATGGGTGAATGATTAAATCAAATAAACTATACTGGGAATGTTCAGGTAGAAATAATAAGACAGGTCAATGCATGAATGGCATTATAACCTAGGATAGGCTAGCTATTTATTAGCTCAGTTTCAGACTTAGTAAAACAATGCAACAGCCATAGAATATTTAGGAAAAAAGTTTGCAACAACAGAAATCATTAGAAACAAATAGCGTTCACAGGTAATATATATATATATATATATATATACTGTATATATGTATGTATATATATATATATATATATATATATATATATATATATATATATATATATATATACACTGTATATATGTATATATATATACTGTATATATGTGTATATATATATATATATATATATATATATATATATATATATATATATATATATATATATATATATATATATATACTGTATATGTGTGTGTGTGTATATATATATATATATATATATATATATACTGCTTCTATCACATGGCCAGAGGGGGGCACTGTAGTGGCTAAAGTTGATAATGGACTCAGAATAAGTAATATAGGTTTTCAATTTCAGTCTAAGTCTCTTGTTAAGACCAAAAAGAATATATTTGGACTATATTGTCTTCATACATTTTATAATTTTATTTCTTGTTATTTTTACTGTTTCTTAATATTCTGCTAACTTTTTTAGTTGATCATTTAGCCTACTCAGTTGTTTAAAAAAAACAAAACTGAAAACTATGAAAACAGTTTATGAAAGTCCAGGACATTTATTGTATATTTTAACATGGTTCCTTATTGTCTGTTTAGAGACTGCATGAACATAGGGCTGTCTACGCTTACATCACCGATCCCATGAATGCACAGAACAACACGCAGAGGTATCAAAAAATGAGGATTTCAATGCATTTCTATGGCAATGTTAGCTAAATTTAAAGAAAGAAAATGTTGAAATGGTGTGCAGCAGGCTCATGTAGCGATCACCATCTTATGAAAGATAGTGACAGCAATCAGAATACAAGTTTTTTAGATTCATATCGGCCAGCAGAGTTTACCAAAGGAGGATTTTGTGGGCTGCCTTTTCATATGAGTTGGCTGAGGGATGAGATGGCCTACATCTCCGTCTGGCCACAAATGGAGATTGCTCCTCTTGTTTACCAAAAGCAGTTTACCAAACTATGACTCTTATTTATCATTAAAAGTAACTTGCCTACACTTTAAGTTAATGCAAACATGCGAAAAAAAACACATTAATAGCTAAAATAGCATTAGCACAGAAACGCTTCAGCTGGGTAGAAATATTAATTCCAATTTGAGCTGTTTATCAGCCTCAGAGTAAACATATTAACACTGCAATTAAAGTAGTTTAAAAATAAGACTGACACTCACCTGTTGACAAATAAACAAAAGCTCTGTAGAGCTGAAACGAAGTGTCGGGATTAACACGGTGAACAAGTGTAATTTTTTCTTTTTTTTTTTTAAGAGTGTAAATAAACAGCGTCTCCCGTACAAGAGAGGGGAGGCTGTTTTTCCTGTGAGGTCCGGTGGGTAAATTTTGAAAACCTAAACAGCACGGCTTTTTAGGGATTTCCACAGCAGGTACAATTTATTTTCTATTATTGGAGTGTTCTGCCAATGCACAGCGAAGCTGGCGCATTTATTCTTTGTTACAAATATCAATAAATATTGTTTTTGGACACTCTGTTCAATCATTCTTCCACATGCTGGCTGGTAGATGGTAGAGACAAGTTTTTGATCATATCTGATCCGATCTTGTAGTGAAAGTTCATCATAATATTAATATGCCATATTGTTTCAATGGTAAACTGCCTGTTTGGCTTACCTCCGCGCTTTGCGTGTTCACATGCGAGTACCTGGATGTGTAGACAGCCCTGTGGTTGATAATGATATAACTTGGAATACAGTTATTATTTTTAAAGACGCTCCAATGGCCATAAATCCCCTATAAAAATAAATCTACATTGTTTAAAATGGTATCTTATGCCCTGTTTTCTACAACAACAACAAAAAAACTTTTATTGCCTTAACAGCCCTGCGTTCAGTTGACAAAACCATTTGCAACTGTTTGGAATTGTTCATTAGTTTCCGTAACTGAATGATATGGTCGCCGCAAACCGTTTTCTCATTGGCTGAACTCCTCAGGGAGGTGGCTCACAAAACAAACAAAGATAGGTAAGATAGTTTGCAATGTCCTTTTTGTTTTCTTTTCAGAGCAGTTCTATCAATTTAAGAGTAGAGGTTATGTCAGTTTGTAAGTAAAACAATTCCATGCATAAAATATTGCTTTTGGTGGGGGTATAACTGAGAATTCTTTGGTAATATGAAGTTGAAGTAGGCTACAGTCTATGCTGTAGTTACTGTATAAATATGGTCCTCTAACAGGCTGACAGAGGACCATAATAGATCTACACACTACAGAATGTGCAAGCCAAACAGAAAAACCATTCACTGAGAACTGCCCGTTCATTTAAGTTAGTTTGCCTTGCAAACTATGTTCGGCGAACTGTATCGTGAACTGAACTCGCGTCAGGTTCATGTCAAAATCTCCCCCCACCCACCCTCCACCCCCCAAACAGCAGAATTGGTGACTAGACCCAACCTACATCACAGAGATAGAATAGAGTGCTCACGGCTAACATTTTGATGGCAAATTTGGGCGCTATATTGGTACTGGATAAAGTCCTCTTGACAGCCCTTGCAGCTTTGTGATAATGGCAGGGGCATAGCCAGGGAAAAAAAAAAAAACGCCCACCGTTGGTGGCTCCACAAGTTGGTGATCCTTCGGCAGGGACCTGCACTCGGGAAGCTAATATGTTTTTTCCCCTCCCTTTTTCCCTCCACAGACTGATGTGCCCTCCTGTACACCTTGCCAGCAGGGCGTTTCGACTGGATTGGCGACCCCCCCATTACAGCCGCTATGAGCGCCAGCTCAAGCCCAAAGGACGGGGGGGGTTAGTGCCCTTTCTGGGTGTTGGGGGGGGGGGGGCTGGGGGGGGCATGGTGTGGGAGTTCTCCACCCAGGGAAGGCACCTGGGGAAGGGGGGAACAATGGACCGAAAGAGGAGGTGTCACCGGGGGGTGTCAGCAGGACAGTAAGGATTATGTGCCCCCTGGGGAGAGGAGGAACTGCCAGAGCTGCTGAAAGAGGAAAGGGTGTGAGAGCGGCGCCGGCGTTATGTCATGTTAATGTGCCACACAGGTCCTTCTTCTAAACAACAATGTATTATGGTCGGAAGTTCCGGGTCTCAATGCATGGTATTAAAGGTATAAAAGAGGAATGCACAGAGACCCAGGAGCACTTTTGCTGTACTGTATGTTGGAGAAAGAATAAAGTTCTTGTGTTGTTCAGCTCGTTGCCTCGCCTGTGTCCTTTCTCCACATTGTAAATAATTAACTCCTAATCATGGGTAATCATGAGTAAGTGACCATACTGATATCATTGGGTGGTGCGGTGGCGCAGTGGTTAGCACTGTGGCAGCACAGCAACTCACCCTTAGCCATGGGATCCCTGGTTCGATCCCAGCCCCTGACCAACAGTGATCTGTGTGGAGTTTGCATGTTCTCCCCGTATCTGCATGGGTTTACTCTGGGATTTCTCTGGTTTCCTCCCACAGGCCAAAAACATGCAGGTTAGGTTAATTGGAGACTCTAAAGTGGCCCTAGGTGTGAATGTGTGTGTGAATGGTTAAGGGATAGCACCGTATCGTGGCTGCTTCATCCATCCAGGTGGATGCCCTCAATTTCCCCTCTGGGGATCAATAAAGTATACAAAATCAAAAAAAATATATATATTACAGCCTTGATTTCTTTGTCTAAAGTTTCTTATCTACACATTGTGTATCGTAAACGTGAAGTTCTGATATTTCATCTCCAAGTCTTGCGCTCTTACCTCCAAGTCTTGCTCTCAAAGCTGCATCAGGGATCTTTCTGGAATTCCAGGCCTTGTCCTCCCTTAGATCTACACACACACCAGAGAGGTTTGAGGCAGTCCGGGGTCTCTCCCTGAAACCTGGAGGGACCCAGAGAGAGGAGGGCTCATGATGGAAGATCATGAAGGTCTGTCGGCCTTTGACGCCAAGAGCTACCTCAGCTCCAGCACTCAGCTGAGCACAGCAAGGGTCCAAAAGGGGAATGTCATCCCATGAAGGAGCCATAGTGGCATGTTTTGCAGTGGGTTGACTTTTAGGGGAGTCTGAACGTCCTTTACCGCTTTCTCCATACAGGCTAGAGTTCAGCCGCCTGATGACATGAAGCTCTGCTGAAAATGGCCTGAAGGGATCCAGACCGGTAAACATTAGAAAGTGTGGGGAAACTCCCAGAATGCTTCTATGCTTCTGTCCTTACAACCGTTGCTGGTTGCCCGGAGACACTGTGTTTCCTATTCAGATCAAGTTACTCTCATGTGGTGAGGCCACCTGACCTGCTGTGGAGGTGAGGCTCCATGTATATGAACACAACAAACATTTTTTATGATACTGGAAAACAAAGGTCTTACAAATATCCTGTGGCACTCATTCTGGATGCCACACTACATGCATTCACCTCCACGGAGCGTTCATGACTAATGATGTTTCCTCAAAGCTTTTTTATATTTTGGCAAACTGCAAGTGCAAGTTTATCACATTGGCTAAGTAAAAACATTTTGTCAGTGGCTGAGTGCCAGAGAAAAATACTTCACATAAATGTTGTTTTGTTGGTGAATGATAAAGAGGTGACTTGGCCTGCCTCAGGGTTAGTGAACCAACCCTGCATGGAGAAGAGTTTTCAAGACCAAAAACTATTTCTTTGTTGTTTTACAGCTCCTCGCAACAGCAGTTTTTAAAGTTCTATCTGAAACAATTTTTAGCCTGCTCACTATTATTAAGACCCCAGTCTGATTGAGTAAAGATTTTTGAATGAACCAGTCTCAAGTAAGGCAGCAGTCAGGTTGTGTTTGTACTGAAGGCAGGGCTTGTTTGTTTGTGGAGTCAGAAAACCCAGGAATCTCTTTATATTTAAGAGTTTAAGTAAATAATTGCAGGGTGGAGATTAGTGTCATAAGGGGGAAGGAGGGGCTGAACAGT
Source organism: Pholidichthys leucotaenia (assembly GCA_020510985.1). NCBI lineage: Eukaryota > Metazoa > Chordata > Actinopteri > Cichliformes > Pholidichthyidae > Pholidichthys > Pholidichthys leucotaenia. The sequence goes on from CM035841.1 coordinate 282,171,263, forward strand.
TCATAGTGGTCAAATTTGACCAAATGTGGTTTATTTTTCAACCGGACGGATCCAAGCGCTGCAATGCTGATGGAAGAAGTGTGTGGACTGAAAGGGAGACTGTGTTGAAAAATAAACCACATTTGGTCAACTTTGACCACTATGAACTTTTCAGCCCCCCCTCCCCCTCCAGTAGGTAGTTTGTGACAGAAGGCTAGCAGCTAGAGTGAAAAGGAAGATTTATAAGGCGGTAGTGTGACCTGCTATGATGTATGGTTTGGAGACAATGGTACTGACAAAAACACAGGAGGCAGTGCTGGAGGTGGCAGAGCTGAAGATGCTAAGATTTTCATTGGGAGTGACTAGGAGGGACAAGATTAGAAATAAGTATATTAGAGGGACAGCTCAGGTTGAGCAGTTTTGGGACAAAGAGAGGCAAGACTGAGATGGTTTGGATATGTGGACCTCCACAGCAGATAAGTGGATATATTGGACAAAGGATGCTGAAGATGGAGCTGCAGGCAGGAGGCAAGAAGAAGGCCACAGAGAAGATTCATGGATGTAGTGAAGGATATGGAGAGGGTTGGTGTTACAGAGGAAGATGAAGGGATAGGGCAGAAGATCTGTTTTGTGGGGACCCTTAAAGGGAGCAGATGAAAGAGGAAGTTAATACTTTCAGTGTGTATTTGTGAAGTGAGCGAAAGAAGTAGCAGCCCTGGCCTCGAAGTGGCCACTAGATGGAGGACTAGAGCCTGTATGACAGGACGGGATCAACATTCATGCCTGCATGCTGTCCTGTCCCTCAAGAATTAAATGGATATCCACAAATATCTGAGCACACAAATCGGAATCTCACTTGTACTATTATGATGACCGATTATGAATGTTAAAATATCATTATGATGCACTGAGGTGACCATAAACCCTAAAGTGAGTTGACAGAAATCCCCAATGAATTTTCCCTTTATGGATGCAATAAAAGCAAGCTATTGTCTATGCTCAACGTGCTGTTGGTTGACAGGGAACTGTTTTTTGTTTTGTTTTTTGTTTTTTAAGCTGATGGTAAACTAAATGAAAATTGTGTAAATTACACACACCACAAGCTAAAAGTGTTTTTTTGTTTGTTTTTTTTTTTAACGTGGAAGCTGTAATCTGGTGAAAGAGCTGTCTTAAATTCGCTGGAGCCAAAAAGCACAGAAATACTATGTGACACTGCTTATTCATTACTCCGCTTGAGTTGTCAGAATGTAAAGCGAACATCTGAAAATGCTGCATACATATGCATGCATGCATGCATGCTGCAGCTACGTTGGCATGCTTTGTATGAAGAGTGAAAGCACCGAGGCTAGGTGGCATTTTTTCTTGGGAGGGAATTAATGTTAATGTGTCAGCGTTGGTGATGATGCTGATGCTTGCTGATGGATGATTTTTACTCGGGCTGTCATTAGTAAATGTAAACACCCAAGAGCTGTTGAAAAGGGTGTGTTAAAAATAACCTAATTAGAGTTATTCTGTTAAGTGAGTGGTGAATATGCCCAACTCCCACACAATGTTGCTCCACAAAAGGAGAGCACAAATGACACTTCTGAGATCCTAATGTGGGCTTCCTCTGGAATTACTCTCTGCAAAGAAAGAAACGCTATCTGTCTTATATCCAGTGGGGGTGCACATTTTTATACATCTCTATTAAGGAACTTTATATATAGGTCCAGAGAGCTGTGTGATTTATTGCATTTGGAGGCCATTATATTTTTTTTCTCATGTAAGAAATTCCTATTACATCACATTATATCCCCCTAGTTCTTTGTTCCCCAATTATTTCAGGAGATTTTCTGGAGCAGGATTTTAAATACCAACCTCAGCCTGAGATGGGAATCAGATGTCATTACCATCGGAGGGGCCCTTGTTACTGAATCCTATGTTATTAGTCAGCTTGTCTGCCATTCTCTAGACTCCTTCACAGCCTCAGAAATTATTTAAATCTCACATCTCGCCTATGTTGCCAGGACCAGTGCTTACAGTGCAGCAGCTGTTAATTTGTGCAGGCTGCATTCTTCTGAGGGAAGCTGTTGCTCTGCGAGAAACGCTGCGGCTGCTGACGCTGCAGAGCCTCATCAAGCCAAAGTGACAATTCTGGTGCTGGCTGGCTGAAGACAATATGGACTGATGGCGCTGTGGGCAGCTGTGGCATTGTTTTTGTTACTTAGACAACGGGGTTGAGGGTGACCCAAGATGACACCTTGGGCTCAGACTGGCAGGGCAGGGAGGTGATGAATGGCACAGGAAGTAGATCTTCGCAGGATAGACAGCACGTTCTAAAATTCGCCCAGAGAGCCTCTTTCATTTTTCATACGATAAATAGGAATGGATAATAGAGATACTATGAATGTCTGCTATCCTTATGCTCATGTCATTTCTGCAGAAATAACCTGTGCATTAGGCGCCCTTACCTGCAGGGTTATTTTTCATCAAAGTTTCATCTCTTCATCTCTTTGTTTGCATGATATGAAAGAGTTCATACAACAGAGCGGCATCGACATTTGATGCATAAAGCATCCACTGCTGAGATTATGTCCCTATGTCTTGCAAACTGCTGAAAATACATGACCTTATTGATAGCATGGGGCCCAAAGTCGTCCTGCATGGGTCATATTCATCACACTGTAAAAGCATTGAATTGATTACTGCCCGCTGACCATGAATTCATTGGATTAGAGGGCAAGTTGGCAGTGGTGTACTCAGTGTCATGCTGTGTGTGGCACCCTCAACCATTTTGAAAAATCCAGAGTGCATAGATGAAGCTCTTCATAAGCAGTGGGGGTAGCCATGTCCTCAGAGAGTGGCCGAAGGCTTTACTGTAGCGCTGCTTCCCTGCCCTCAGTGTTTGGAGCTCTCCGCTTGTCACACTCACTTAGCTCAATGAAGTAATGAATATGCCGCTGTACATTTTTCATGAGGGAGGTGGGAGTGAAAAATCTGCTCCTTATAATACTTTTAATATGGAATTTTTCACACACACTCTTCCCCCGCAAAGCACTCTCCCAGCTATCATGATGCTGCACAAGCACAGTGTTTAATGCTGACATTCCCCAGGGGAGAGTGAGCATAATGCAATGTCACTTTCACTGATGAATATGGTGACTACAGCAGATACTATACAAACAGCTGTATATCATGAGTAGGCTGGGATAATGGTGTCTGAACTCCTTTAAAAGGAGGCTGCATGGGAGAAAAAAAACTGGTGACTGATTCAGTCACTTGAATAGGTAACTCAGTCACATCATTACAGTAATAAATTAGTTTACCAGGAAGCACACCCATGAGCTTCTAAACATAGAACACTATTAAGTATTAAAGGGAAGCATAATGATCCAGATTGCAAATGAACATGGAGAATAATCTACAAGCAAATAATTAGGTGAATAATTCTGATTTTTAAATTTGCAATTATTTTGAATTAGCTATTTTTAAAACAGTTTGAAAGAAGAAAAAAGAAAGTGGTCCCTGTCATTCCTGGTGATGGAGGACCCTAGATGTTCTTGGGTCCATTGTGGGTTAGAAAGTTCCACTGCAAAGAGTTGCTGGTCTCGAGCAGTGGGCAAGCAGGCTGCCTTCTCCAATGGTTTTGTTTGTGGAGTGGAAACACATAGGAACACAAATCATCACAACTTATCCAAGGAGGCCTAAAAAACAGTTTAACACGCATGAAAATAAGAAACCAGCACAGAGCACATAAACAGAAAAAGACTAATTCATTTCCAATCCATAACCCTTTTCAGAAATGAAGTGAATGTGGCTGCAATTCACTTTGTTTCTTTTAGAAAAGAGTGAGGCAAAGGTTACTGCTTCTTTGTCAAACGATGATACTTAAAATTTTACATCCCCTGCCTATAAGGTCTTGCTAGCAATAAGACAGCACAGTTTTGGATGGCTGATCATTGTTTATGTTCAGGGTATAAGCTATACCTATACAAAATATGTGCACCCTCTGAAATCTCCCACTGGTTTTTGAGTTTTTTAGCCTCATTCTCTTTTCAAAAGCTTAAATTCTACCAACCCTAGCAGTTACATTTGGCAATTTCTTCTTCTTTCAGCTGCTCCCTTTAGGGGTCTCCACAGTAGATCATCTGCCTCCATCTCACCCTATCCCTTCATCTTCCTCTGTAACACCAACCCTTTCCATGTTCTCCTTCACTACATCCATGAATCTTCTCTGTGATATTCCTCTTTTCCTCCTGCCTGGCAGCTCCATCTTTAACATTCTTTGTCCAGTATCTCCACTATCCCTCCTCTGCACATGTCCAAACCATCTCAGCTTTGCCTCTCTTACTTTGTTTCCAAACCGCTCAACCTGAGCTGTCCCTCTGATATACTCATTTTTAATTCTGTCCCTCCTAGTCACTCCCAATGAGAATCTTAGCATCACCAACTCTGCCACCTCCAGCTCTGCCTCCTTTCTTTTTTCAGTGCCACTGTCTCCAAACCATACATCATAGCAGGTCTCACTACCATCTTGTAAATCTTCCCTTTCATTCTAGCTACTATCTTTCTGTCACAAATCACCCCTGACACTCATCAGACCACTTCACTCTGCCTGCACTCTCTTCTTCACCTCTCTTGTGCATTTTCCATTGTTTTGGATGGTTGACCCCAGGTATTTAACCTGTTGAACTCTGCTCAACTTCCCTAAAAATGCCTAAAAATAACATGCCCAAAGTAAATCAAAAGCTGTTCTTCAACCCTTTGCAGCATCTTCATGGGGTTGGTCTCATTTAAAAGAAAACACTCTGAATTTTTTGGCAAAACAGTCATAATCTCTCTAAGTGCTCCTGCCACTGAGTAACAAGAAAGTTCGCCTGGGTGTTTTTTTTTAGATACAAATGCTTGCAAATAACATACAGCTGTCAGATACTGGCTGGAAAACACAACAGAAATGTAGAACCAAGTGTTTTCAAGCTCAGGTCAAAATTTTGTAAAAATACCACAAAAAATGAATATATTACACAGCTTTATTCTCAGGTTGTAACAAGACTGTGTCTGTACTGGAAGACCGGAAATACAGCTTCTTTTTTTTTTTCAGTGCGCACTGAGATGCACTAAGATGCAGAGACGTGACCGCCCGCGGAATTCATAGAGTTCAAGGGGTTAAACTCTTATACCTTCACTACCTCTGTTCCATACAACTTCACCATTACACCTGCCTCCCTCCGATTTATACTCATGTATTCTGGAGGAAATGTATAAACTTGGCAAGTTGTTTTGAAGAAAATTACCCTCCATAATGAAGATAAAGAATATAACTAAATGCTTTATTAGTTATACTGGCTAATTGCACTCATTTTTGAATTGCACTTAGATTTTTGCATATGCTACGTACTGTATAAGAACAACAAAGAAAAGCAATTGTTACTATATGTAAGACAGGGTTCAAGGTGGTGTTGTGGAGAATGTGGAAATGACGAGGCTGAGTTTATCTCACAAGTCAGGTTTATTCCATTCTCCAACATCAAAAACAGAAAGAGGAATAAACCCCCAGACATTCGTCCCTTTATACCCCAGGACATCAAAGCACACAGTCACATTGTATTTTAATCCCAAGTCACAATGCATCTTCTTCCAGGTCTTCTCACCTCCACCTAAAGGCACTGGTGGTCAGGAAATCCCTCAAGGCCATCTCTTTGCATACAAAAGGCCACATTTCACATCCTCTTGTTATCTCCTAGGATGCTCAGTCCTTTTGTTCCTCTGAGACATGAAGCATACAATAAGCATACAGTAATATACATGTGAAGCATATAAAACCCATATGTCCCACATGACCCCCCCCCCCAAACGTCTAAGATGGAACAACGTAATAACAGTTTGCATGTCATAATAAAATCACTACACATCAGTCCACATGCTGCTTGGGCCTCAGTCTTCTCCCGTATTTGCTGTAAGCAGGCTTTCCCACCTCCGTGGCACCCTCCTGCTGGGGAGCTGCTGTCTGAGGATGAGAACTGTTAGTCAATCTCTGTGGGTGTTCTGGGGAATGCTCTCTAGGGGGTCTGCCGCGCAGAGGAGCCTTGGCCAACTGCACACCTTCGTCAGCCACCACAAAAGCGGGTTTGAGCCTGTTTATGTCAATCATTTCTTTTCTGCCACCCAAATCTAGCAAAAAATGCTTATCCCCTGTTTCCAGCACTCTAAATGGTCCATCATAAGGTGGTCGTAACGGTGGGCGATGGGCATCATGTCTGACAAAAACAAACTCCGCATTTTTTAAGACCTTAGGCACAAAAACGCGCGGAAAACTGTGGTGAACGGGGCCAGGCAGCGTGCTCAATTCCGTGCTACTCTGTAACCGCTGAGCTGGGGAGCACTCTGGCGCAGGATTATCTGGGAGAAATTCCCCGGGCAGCCAAAGTGGCTGTGCGAAAACTAGCTCAGCTGGGGAGGCTTCTAAATCCTCTTTAGGTGCAGAACGCAACCCCAATAAAACCCATGGTAGCCTGTCCACCCAATTTGCATCCGTAAGCGACGCTCTGAGGGCCGCCTTCAATGACCTGTGAAAACGTTCGCATAACCCGTTAGCCTGCGGATTGTACGCGGTCGTGCGGTGGATTGTTGCCCCCAGGCTGCGGGCCATCGCTGACCAAGGTTCAGAAACAAATTGAGGGCCTCTGTCGGACGTAATGTCCGACGGGACTCCAAAACGCGCTACCCATGCCGTTAAAAACGCGCGCGCCACCTCCTTGGCTGTGGTTGACGACAGTGGGACCACTTCCGGCCAGCGCATGGTGCGGTCAACCATTGTCAGAAGATGTGTGCACCCCTGTGAGGGCGGGAGGGGGCGGGAGGGGGCGGGAGGGGGCGGGAGGGGGCCTACGAGGTCCATGTGAACATGATCAAACCTCTTAGCCGGAATGTGAAACGGCTCCAAGGGAGCTCTCATGTGTCTGTGTACCTTGGCTCGTTGACACGCCATGCAGGCTGCCGCCCACTCTCTAACTTGTTTGCGCAGGCTCGGCCATACAAATTTATCTCCCACCATTTTGACCGACGCGCGCACTCCCGGGTGCGCCAGAGAATGGATCGAGTCAAAAACGCGGCGGCGCCACGCGGCTGGTACCACAGGACGTGGTCGCCCAGTGGAGACATCGCAGATTAGGGGGGGCATACCGTCTTGCAGCACCCTGTTCTCCAGCCTTAACCCTGTTGGTCCAGACTGGAGCACGCGCACGTCCGCGTCGCTAACCTGGTCCGTGGCCATGGCTGCATAATCTATCCCTACGCGGACTGGGGCCGCGCGCACTTCTGCGTCACTAACCCGCTCCGCGGCCATGGCTGCAAAATCTACCCCTACGCGGGCTGGAGCCGCCACGGTGCACGAGAGGCAGTCTGCCACTACATTAAGTTTACCCGCCACATGCTGGATATCGGTAGTAAACTCTGAGATCGCGGCCAGCTGTCTCTGCTGCCGGCCCGACCAAGGTTCTGAAACCTTGGCCATTGCGAAAGTCAGCGGCTTGTGGTCAACGAACGCGGTGAAAGGGCATCCCTCCAGCCAGAACTGGAAGTGGTGAATGGCCAAGTGGAGAGCTAACAACTCCCTGTCGAATGCGCTGTATTTTCGTTCACTATCGCGCAAGGTCCTGCTGAAAAAGGCGAGCGGTTGTCAAGCTCCGGCTACATACTGTTCCACGACCGCCCCTATGGCCACATCTGACGCGTCAGTAGTGAGTGCTATGCGGGCCGTTGGGACTGGATGTGCTAATGACGCAGCGTTTGCCAGGGCTGTTTTGACTTCAGAGAATGCGCGCTCTTGCTCCGGAGACCATTCGATTTTATTTGTGGGTTTTTGTTTTTTTAGTGCAACATACAATGGTTGCATGATGTGCGCTGCGCGGGGGAGGAAACGGTTATAAAAATTCACCATTCCCAAAAAATTCTGTAACGCTTTGACCGTTTGTAGCTGGGGAAAATTTGTTACTGCGCGCACTTTGTCAGGCAAAGGAGCCGCTACTTCTGGAGAGACGCGATGCCCCAAAAAATCAATCTGCGTCACCCCGAACTGACACTTTGCTGGGTTGATTATTAACCCGTGCTCTCCCAACCTCCGGAAAACTGCCGTGAGGTGGTTTTCGTGTTCGTCTTCGGACGCGCTGGCTACCAATATGTCGTCCAGGTAGACGAACACAAAGGGGAGATTGCGCAACACCGCGTCCATCATACGTTGGAATGTCTGCGTCGCGTCGTTAAGCCGAAATGGCATGCGCAAAAACTCGAACAGCCCGAATGGAGTTATTACCGCTGTTTTGGGTATGTCCTCAGTGCGCACTGGGACCTGGTGGTAACTGCGTACCAAGTCTATCTTAGAAAAAACGCGAGCCCCCGCCAAATGAACTGAAAAATCTTGGATGTGTGGGATCGGGTAGCGGTCGTGCGCTGTAGCGTTGTTCAACCTGCGGAAATCACCGCAAGGTCGCCACGAGCCATCAGCTTTCGGGACCATGTGAAGTGGTGAAGCCCATGGGCTTTTCGAACGCCTGATGATGCCCAACTTTTCCAGGTTGGCGAACTCCTCGCGCGCTATGGTCAGTTTAGCTGAATCCAAGTGCCTAGCTTTTGCAAAAACGGGCGGTCCGGTGGTAGTAATAAAATGTTCCACCCCGTGTTTAGCCACAGTCGCCGAAAATGTTGGGACCGTGAGTGCTGGGAATTGAGTGAGGAGTGTGTGGAACTTACCACTTGCAGCTGTGACGTTGGCTTGTGCTGTTGGCGGGGCCACTCGAGCTGTACAGGGAATAGAATAAAAAGAGAGTGCATTAACCAGGCACCAAAAACATGCAGGTTAGGGATATGGGGCGCTTGCACACGCAGCGACCGGCAGCTGGTGGCTTGTCACCAGACTCCAAAACAAATCTACCTACGGGTACAAATAAGTAACAAAAAAAAAACAAAAAAAGTCTGTTAGCAAGATCAACCAACAAACCATGTGAGCACAAAAAATCAGCCCCTAACATGTTGAAATTGACTGCAGCTATGACGAAAGTCCACTCGAATGTACGGCCGTGTAGGGACAGAAGCAACGTCCTCTCACCAAAGGTCTTAATTGCCGAGCCGTTCGCTGCTGACACCCCAGGACCACTGGAAGGCGCCAGCCGGTCAGCGGAGGAAGGTGTGATGAAACTCAGCTGGGAGCCTGTGTCCACGAGGAAATGCCTCCCCGAGCGCGCATCCCTCAAGTAGAGCAGCTTGTTCTCCTCTCCGAGGGCCGCAGCTGCTACCGACCCCCGGTCTTGCCGTTTCCCTAGCGCTTGACATGGCACGGTGGTATACATTTGCGTGCCCTCTCTGCGAAGATGAGTTTCTACCATCTACGCAAACGCAGATGGTAGAAACAAAGGACGTCGTCTGCTCCGTGTTTCTTGGCCCCTGCCGCCGCCGTCGTCGGTGAGTCTGGTACTGCTGCCTCTGGCCCCCTGCCATCTCCGGACGTTGCGTCGAGCTCCGCTGCCGCGGCGGTGGCCGCGCACCGTTTGGCAGCGTTGACGAGTCGTTGCGCCTCTTGGCCCAGCTCGCGGTAGTCTCAACGGGCCAACAGTGGCGAACCTGCCAGGGTCACTCTCACCGCTGACGGTAGGGTCCTGAGGAAAAGGTGGGCGAAGATGAAGTGGTCATCGTCAGAGTCTTTCAACCCCAACAGCTTCTCCATCAGGTCCGCAGGCCTGTCGCTTTCAAATTCAGTCAGCGCCAGGGGCCCCTCTGCTTGCTCCTCCACCGAGGGGGTGAAGTACCGGATGAGTGCAGCCTTCAACGCGCCGTACTTGTCGCTGTCCGGCGGCTGGTTGATCAGACTCTGCACATGCTGGGCTGTGTGGTTGTCCAGTTTTGCAACCACATGGTAGAACTTTGTGGCGTCTACCGAAATTCTCCGGAGGTTGAACTGCGCCTCGACCGTGTTAAACCAGGAGCGCGGATTGTTCTGCCAGAAGTCTGGTAGCTGAACTGTGGCTGCATACGTTTGGCTGGCTCCTGACGAGTCTGGCTCGGGAGAATTTCTTTCACTCATGATACGTCTTAGGGTCACCAGTGTGGAGAATGTGGAAATGACGAGGCTGAGTTTATCTTACGAGTCAGGTTTATTCCGTTCTCCAACATCAAAAACAGAAAGAGGAATAAACCCCCAGACATTCGTCCCTTTATACCCCAGGACATCAAAGTACACAGTCACATTGTATTTTAATCCCAAGTCACAATGCGTCTTCTTCCAGGTCTTCTCACCTCCACCTAAAGTCACTGGTGGTCAGGAAATCCCTCAAGGCCATCTCTTTGCATACAAAAGGCCACATTTCACATCCTCCTGTTATCTCCTAGGAGGCTCAGTCCTTTTGTTCCTCTGAGACGTGAAGCATACAATAAGCATACAGTAATATACATGTGAAGCCATACCGGTCGCTATGGAGGGTGAGAATATGTATGGGCACATAATCATACCATGTAGGATAACTAAATAGACGGTTATGCTGTTTCATCCCACCTAGCAACAATGCTCTGCACTGTGTGTGTTTATATATTTACATATTTATTCCATCTAGCTACAATGCTCTGCACTGGGTGTGTTTATATTTATATATCTATATATTTATTCCATCTAGCTACAATGCTCAGCACTGGGTGTGTTTATATTTATATATCTATATATTTATTCCATCTAGCTACAATGCTCCGCACTGTGTTTTTATATATCTACATATTATTCCATCTAGCTACATTGCTCCGCACTGTGTGTGTTTATATACTTGCATATTTATTCCACCTAGCTGCAATGCTCCGTACTGTGGGTGTTTATATATTTACATATTTATTCCATCTAGCTACAATGCTCTGCACTGTGTGTTCATATATTCATATATTTATTCCATCCAGCTACAATGCTCTGCACTGTGTGTCTGTGTGTGTGTGTGTGTGTGTGTATATATATTTTATAGTAATATGTACATATGTATATTAGCTGCTCTTGCTTGCTTGTTTTTTTTCTTGCCTTCTGATTGTTGCTCTGAGTGTTGCTATCCCTGTGCTGTTGCAATCCTGGAATTTCCCCATTGTGGGACTAATAAAGGCTTATCTTATCTTATCTTATCTTAAGCATATGAAACCCACATATGTGTCCCACAGTGTAATGACAGATGTTAATATATTCTGTAATACTTTTACATTACTTTCCATTATATAAACTACTTTTTAGGAACAGTAAACTGTTTTTTTAAAGTGTTGTCAAGTTAGCATATTAGTAGAATTATTTTCCCTAACCACCAAGTGCATTTTTCTTCATGAGTTAGAATAACAGTTGCTGGTTACAGGAGAATAGTTATTAATGGCCCAGTATGTTTCAGCCTCGACTGCAGATATCAAACACATCTGTCCTAATGATTGCTTCTTTTCCAGTAATTCATTGAATTTCTTCTGCTGGACAATGACAAATGCATCTGTGCAATTTCACAACAGTGGGTTACAGGTTATCCTTCAACAGTGATATAATTTATACTTGATATATTGTATACTTAACCCCTGCTTTATTTATTTATTTTTTACAAGTAGAAGTAAAGGTTTAAAGACTTTTTCTATGTGCATAAAATATGTTTTTGACATATTTTAAGCACATTTTTTTTGTCAGCATTTCTTCTTTGCTAAAATAATCAATCCACCTGTGAGATGAGGCATATTAAAGTGACACTAAACCAAAAATCAAGTTTTTTTGTGTAGTTAACCTGTCTGTAACATATTTTTTGTGACTTATAAGATGTATCAAAAGCAAAATCAGCTGCAAGTCTGTATTTTTCTGCTGTGAATGTCCAGTTAAGCCCCCCCCCCCCCCAAAAAAAAGGCGACTTTGGACAGAGTGTTCTACATAAGCATTCATGCTTACCTCCTAAGCACTGGGCATGGCTACAGACCTGAGTTCACTACCTCGGGGGAAGAGGGAGGAGCCGAAGAGCAAGCAGAATTCAGGAACGCTAGCGGTGGCTGAGGCGTGCACAAAGATTGTGGTTCCACAGCAGCCGGCGGATGCACCGGACCGCCGACACCCATCAGCCCCCAAGTGGGACCACCAAGAGCCAGCTCACTTTGGTGGGGTCGGCGGTGGATGAGACATTGTGCCCATCGACTCGAATCCTTCACTCCCATGTGGGAGAGACTTGGATGGCGAACCAGCCAGATGGGACGCCAGTGTTGTGCCAAGAAATGCATGTCTGCTGCTGAAAGCACCCCCCTTCACCAGAGCGCATATCTGACGAGCAGAGCTGTAAAAACGCACACAAAATTGAAATATAACACTGCAGCCAGCATTGTAATGCTTTATATGGTTTTAGAAGTTAAAAAAGGGGGTGGGGATGCTTTCAGCGGCAGACATGCTTTTCTTGGCACAACACTGGCCTTACAGTAGCCGCTACTGGTAGGCTAATGTTAAAAAGTATGGGTGGAGCTAATTAGAATATTCATAGATCCACGCACACTTAAGTAGGTGGAAGATGTAAAAGCTCTTTCCAAGCAATTCTAAAAGAATGAAAGGTTTTCTTGTGTATTAAAAACCACAATACGAGGAGGGGCTGAAAGTTCATAGTGATCAAATTTGACCAAATATGGTTTATTTTTAAAGATAGTCTCCCCTTCAGTCCACACATTTCTTCCATCAGTGTTGCAGCGCTTGGATCCCTGCAGCTGAAAAACAAACCACATTTGGTCAAATTTGACCACTATGAACTTTTCAGCCTATGAACTTTTCAGCCCCTGTTATGTCTGGAAACAGGACAGCAGAGGCAGTGGCTGTGCTGAACGATGATCTTTATTAACAATAACTAATAACACATGGAACACATTCAGAACAGGCTAATATGCTAACTAGCAGGAGTACAGGCTGTGTATACATCTAGAGGCGGAGCACCAAAGAGACCGTCTCCCGCCAACAGTCAAGGACGGCATGATGATGTCACCCGTGCATCTGTCTTCACGTAAGCATAGTCTGTTGTAAACTGTGGCTTCACAACATTCACCACCCCCACCCCGCCAGGAAAGCCAAGAAAACACCGTGAACATTTTAAATTCACAACAGCTTTTATGTTCACAACAACTATCTCTCTTTTTTTTTTTTACAAACAGAGGCAAACAGACCCTGGGCCTCCGGATAGACTGCTGGTAGACCCTGCACAGTTGAGTGGGTTATTCCGTCACTGAGCTCAACCGTGCTCTGTCTAAACATTGCAAAACAAAGTCAGTGCTACAGTTCAACTTTAGGGGCCTCAGTCGAGCCTGCGGTGGCCACGCCCCTGGAGGCCCCATCCGCAGTGGACCTGAGTGCCATCCCACTGAAGTCATGGCTTGCTCATCAGCAAAGTCCCAGCCCCGGTCCCACACCAGCTAGGTCAGCTCCAGCATTGCGTCCTGATCCGAGGCAGCTGCTCTTACCTTCCGCAGATGACTGGCGTGTTATTTCAAACCATTTTTTTTTTTTTTGTGTGTTACTTATTTGTACCCGTAGGTAGACTTGGTTTGCAGTCTGGTGACAAGCCACCGGCTGCTGGTCGCTGCGTGCGCGAGCGCCCTAAACCTACATGTTTTTGGTATGCGGGAGGAAACCGGAGAAATCCCGGAGTAAACCCGCGCAACACGGGGAGAACATGCAAACTCCACACAGCTCACTGTTGGTCGGGGGCTGGGATCAAACCCACGATCTCATGATCCCCGTGATCCCCCGGCCGAGGGTAAAACTGTGCTGCCACAGTGCTAAACCACTGCGCCACCGTGCAGCCACTGGCCGTTGGCCATCTGGACGGCGGCTGGCCTCAGCTGTGCGGTGATTGTCTTCTGCAATGATGGGACTGTCTGTGGCTCCAGGCGGTCGGATCGTTAGACCCAAACCCAATCAAGTAGTGCGACTAGTGACTGGTTCGGCTGCACCTGGTGCTGCTGCTCTCTTGTCCCGGATGCTGTTTTGCTGTTGTGGCGGTGTGCCGTTCAGGCCGACAGCAGGACGTACCCTCGGTTGGCTTTGCTCTGTTGGGTCCTGCTGGGCTAACAACTCTCTATCCTGCAGTGCTGCTGCAGCTCACTGAGACTGATGCTGGGAAGGATACGAGATGAGTCCGGCTTCTGCCCCCTCTCTCCTGGTGCTGCTTGTGGTTGCAGTGATGTGTCACTGTCGCTTGCAACGGGACATGCGCTGGGTTGCAGTCGTTCACCGGGGCCCCCTTTTCCCACAAACTCCCTCTCCTGCGGCTTCACAATAGCTTCTTGAGGCTCATGCCGGGCGATGACTGAAGGTGAGTCTGGCTTTTGCCCCCTCTCTCCTGGTGCTGGTTGTGGTTGCAGGGCTGTGTCGCTGTCGCCTGCAACGGGACATGTGCCGGGTTGTCGTTGTTCACTGGGGTCCCCTTTTCCCACGAACTCCCTCTCCTGTGGCTTCACGGCTTCTGGAGGCTCATGCCGAGCGAGGATCGGAGGTGAGTCCAGTTTATGCCCTCTCTCTGTGCTGTGTTCTCTCTCCGTGTTCTGTTCTTCGTGCAGTGTCATGCTTAGAGCGGCCGTACCCACGTCCGAGGAATCATACTCTCTCTCCTGTGATGATGCAGCAGCTCGAGAATGCTCATGCTGCGCAAGGACCGGCTCCGGGTCCCATGTGGCTGCAGACTGGGGCTCCTGTGGCTGCTCCGGTTCTGCTGGGTTCTGCTTGGCGTGCGGTGTGAGGCAGGGGGTGGTTGCATCCACATCTGAGTGCAATGGTCCCGCACCGTCATCAGTCAGCACAGGGTTTATGATGGAGAGGCCCAGTTCACATAACAAATCCCACCCCAAAACGTTATCGCCATGGCGTGTCACCTGGAAGCGGAACGCTGGGATTGTCACCGTATTGCACTGCATAGGTGATGCTTCTGCTGGTCTTGGAGGATCTGTCATCTGGCAGTTCGACCGCGTCAGGTCGCCGGGGAGTAAGCCTCCAAATTGTGGCCTCGTTTATTGGGAACCTTGAGGCAGCAGTGACCATCATCATTGACATACTGACGCCATCCAGCTTCACTACACACTACAGTCCTGACCAGTTCTCGAGGCCCACAATGTTGATGTTGTCCATGTCAGACATTTGGTCGACGGGCTCAGCAACCAGGACAACCGTCTGTACCAGCAGAGTTGACTGTGGGGGGCTCGGGCCAGGGTCCGTTAGCTTAGTTTCCATCGCCTCCATCTCCGATAGGAGGTGCAGCACCCCCAACAGCGTCTCCTGTAGCCTTTTCACCATGTATGCCACTGTCTGGTTGTCCGGCCCCTCCTGCAGTTCGCCCCGTATCACCGGATCCGCGGCGTACCACTTCAATTGTGACTGTATCAACCTGTCCTCCACGTGTCCAAACTCGCACATGCTAGTCAAACAGTGAAGAGCATCTACATACTGTAGGAATGACTCCTCTGGTTGCTGTTGGCGCTGGTAAAACATGAATCTCTGTGGAACAGCGAAATGTTCGGCCAGCAGCGCAACACAGTCTTCATATGTGTCCACCTGTTCCAAATTGTCGAATATCCGCAGCCCCTTGGCACCCAGGCTGTAGAGTAGACCTGCTTGCATCCTCACCTTCCCGAGTCTCCCCAGGTCCACCGCTGCCACGAAACTGTAGAACCACTCGAACCAATGGGGCCATGGAATGGGCGGCTCACCTGGGGCCGCGAAGAACAGCAGTGGTGGCCCCAGACGCACTTCCATCTCCAGAAAAATGATTAGTTTTCCTCCAGAAGATTATATTTTCTCCTCATCACCAATTGTTATGTCTGGAAACAAAACAGCGGAGGCAGTGGCTGTGCTGAACGATGGTCTTTATTAACAATAACTAATAGCACACGGAACACATACAGAACAAGCTAATATGCTAACTAGCAGGAGTACAGGCTGTGTGTACATCTAGAGGCAGAGTGCCAAAGAGACCGTCTCCCACCAACAGTCCTCTTATGTAAGAACGGCATGATGATGTCACCCGTGCGTCTGTCGTCACATCCACACAGTCTGTTGTTAGCTGCACCTTCACAACACCCCCCTCGTATACTATTTTGGGCAATACACATTTGTTTTTGAGGTGGTTTTAGAGCTGCCAGAGTGCGTCTTTAAATACTGATTAACAGCATAATTATTGCCCATGCGTGATTTGGTGTAGTTATAATAAAACAGCCTGCCCTCCAACTCATAGGCTTACTGTTGTCAGCCCCTGTCCCTCTAATGTGACACAAAAATGTGCATAAGGAGGAGGTAGGTCGGGGTTTATAGCTATCTATATGTAACAGAATCAACAAAAGAATTCCTACTTGGCTTGCCAAGTGGGTTGACCCTCTTGGCGATACAGGTAGAGTGCTAGACTCTGGAGCCGGAGGTTGTGAGTTCAAACCCCCGGTTGGACACCACCAGTTGGGTTTGGCCCATCCACTTGGTCACAATTGGCGTTGTTGGCAGGACTTAGTGGTGCATTGGTCCTATTCCTCAAATACAACCAGTGTGTCGGTCCCGCAAGTGGTGCTTGGTCCTCACCACAAGAGGTGTTGCTAGTAGGACTTCCTGGTGTTGACATAGTCAGAAGGTGGACACCCTTAAAGCTTAAATGCACCTCTGACATCGGGACAGATGTCAAAATCTGAGGGGGAATATGTAACAGAGTCAATAAAAGCATTCCTACTTGGCTTGCCAAGTGGGTTGACCCTCTTGGCAACACAGGTAGAGTGCTGGACTCTGGAGCTGAAGGTTGTGAGTTTAAACCATCAGTTGGGCTTGGCACATCCACTTGGCCACATATAAATGCAAAAAATCTGTCTCTGTGTGTGTGTGTTCCACACATATCTCTCAAACCATTTGTCAGACTGATCTCAGATTTTGTAAGTGCTTTGCTGAGGTTACAAGGGTGTGCATCCCCAAGTATGGAGTTTCTTTCTTTCTTTATTTAATATGGACATAACAAATTACATTAGTACAATCACAAGGATAGACCAGATGTTGTGCATAGGTGTATATAGCACAAGTGCTAATTCTCAACACCAGTCCATAGGTGGCTTATATAGGTCATAACTTAGGCTGTACATACAAAATTTACAAGCTAATTAAAATTACAAATACATTACAAATTATAAATACAGCAAGATAGAGGGATATCAGATGTTTAACATTAACAGATCTCAAAAAAAGGGTGGTGGTGTTGCACTGTATGTTGATGACCTATATAGATGTAAGCTTGTAAATGAAATGTCCTCAGCACTACCAGGGATTTTGGAATGTGTTACTGTTGAGATTGACCTAGACAAAACAAAAAATCTAATCATAAGCTGCATATACAGAACGCCGGGAACTTGCATTGAGACATTCAGAGATAAATTAGTCGAGCTGTACAATAATATTACTAGTAAGAAAATGGTAGCAATTTGTGGAGATTTCAATATTGACCTACTTAATCCACATCAACAAAATGTAGTTACAGAGTTCATGAACTCTATGTACAGCATGAGTCTATATCCCACAATAACACATCCCAGTAGAATCACAGTTCACTCTGCTACACTTATTGACAACCTGTTTGTCAATGTTCTCGATAAGAAAATAGAAAGTGGATTATTGATAAATGATATAAGCGACCACTTGCCAATCTTTGCACTTATCCATGGCCACACGGGGCCCAACCCAGAAAAAATCTCAAAATCGTTCAGACACAAATCACCAAACGCAATCAGTTCTTTTAAAGAGGACTTGCTGAAGCAAGACTGGACAGAAGTCTATGTATCAGATGGAAATGAAGCCTATGACACATTTATAAACATTGTAACCACTCTTTATGAAAAAAAACTGCCCATTAGTTAAAAAAAAGCTTAAACACAAATTTGCTGACAAACCATGGTTAACCAAAGGACTACAAAAGGCGTGTAAAAAGAAAAATTTATTATATAAAGCTTTCATAAAGAAAAGGACAAAAGAAGCAGAGCAACGGTATAAAACATACAAAAATAAGTTAACATATATAATAAGATGCAGTAAAAGAGACTATTACAGTAAAGAACTGGAAAAAAACAAAGACAATATTAAAAATACATGGACAATAATCAACAGTATCCTTGGAAATAAAAGCAGAAATACTAGCTACCCAACTAATATTCCAAAAAATAATAAATCGACTCCGAATGTGAATATAGCTTCACCTGCAGATGAATTTAATAATTTTTTTGTTAACATTGGACCTAAACTGGCCCGAGAAATACCCACTACGGCGCCTACAGGTGATACAATATGCAATAACACTGCTGTAAAAGACACCATCTTCATAAAGAACACAGACGAAAGAGAGGTCATTGAAATTGTTAAATCGTTCAAAAGTAAAACATCTACTGACTGCGATGGTATTGACATGCTACTAGTCAAAACTGTTATCGAATGCATAGTGAAACCACTGACGTATATCTGTAACCTGTCTCTCCAATCAGGTATATTTCCCAATGCAATGAAAATAGCTAAAGTAATTCCGATTTACAAGACAGGCGACAGAGGGGAACTCTCCAACTACAGACCAATTTCACTATTACCGCAATTTTCCAAGATACTTGAAAAAATATTCTATGAGAGAATTGACAACTTCATACTGAAGAATGATTTATTGTGTGAGCAGCAATATGGGTTCAGACACAAAAGGACAACAGCATATGCCTTAATGGAATTTACAGAAAAAATATCAACAGCCATTGAAAATAAAGAGTATTCAGTTGGAGTATTCCTGGATCTTAAAAAAGCATATGATACAGTAGATCACAATCTATTATTAAAGAAACTACAAAATTGTGGTATTAGAGGGGTAGCACTGTCCTGGTTAAGTAGTTACTTAAAGAATAGATATCAGTTTGCATGTGTTAACAGCAAAAACTCAGAGTTACTGAAGGTCACCTGTGGAGTCCCACAGGGTTCAGTTTTGGGACCATTATTATTCAATATGTATATAAATGATATATGTAAAGTTTCAGAAAAAATGGACTTAATATTGTTTGCTGATGACACTAATCTGCTATGCAGTGGAAACAATTTGGAACAACTTCTGGATACACTCGGAAAGGAATTAGGAAAGCTGAAACTGTGGTTTGATTCAAACAAATTAACGCTCAATTTAAGCAAGACAAAATTTATAGTCTTTAACAACCATCACAACTACCCAGTACCCAAACTCAGTGTAAATGGTGTAGAAATTGAAAGGGTATCCGAAACTAAATTCCTTGGAGTAATAATTGATAACAAACTGTGTTGGAAGCCACATATTAATTATATAAAAGGTAAAGTATCCAAATCAATTGCAATATTACACAGAGTGAAAAATTTGCTGAATCAACCCACACTATACACCTTGTACCATTCATTAATACTCCCATACATGACATATTGTAATGAAGTATGGGGAAATACATATAAAACAAACATATATCCACTCTTTATGCTTCAAAAGAGAGCTATTAGAATAATCAACAAAGCAGCTTACAGGGAACCAACAAACCCACTTTTCCTTAAACAAAAAACTCTCAAGTTGAAAGATCTGATTGACTTTAAAACCGCAATAATAATGTTCAAAGTGAAGAATCTATCACTGCCCGCAAATATCCAAAAGTTGTTCCAAACAAGGGAGAAACGATATCACTTCAGAGGAACATGTATATTTCAAAAGCCTACAGTGAGAACAACCACCAAGCAACACTGTATTTCAGTGCAAGGAGTCAGATTATGGAACGATTTTGGACCTGAATTAAAATCATGTACAACGCTTGGACAATTTAAACAAAAACTAAAGGAAGAAATACTCCAAACATATTTACAAGACGACATGTAAACTCACATAAGGATTGACATTTCCAGCCTGTGTTGTGTTGTAGCTTAGTTTTTTCTTTTTTTCTTTTTTTCTCTGTGACACTGTCTTAGATTTGTTTTTGAATAGTAACCGCTTAACTTAGACTAGCTCAGTTTTCCTTTTCTCTCAGTCACATTTTGTCTTAGCCTTGTTTTAAATTGTAATCGCTCTTGTCTTGTTTTCTCTTTTTTCTCCTTTGAATTCTTGGATGGAATATGGGTGGGCAATATAAGCTGTGGCTTCAGCCATCACCCATTTCGGATAACTCACGTGGAATTGTATAGTAGAAGGAGTCTTTGTCTAATTTGACCTTGTTGTTATATTATACAGTTTCTTTTAACCTGTAATGTACTATCCGAAATAAATAAAATTCATTCATTCATTCATTCATTCATTCATACAATTCATACAGTAAGAGATCCATGATCACAACAAACACAATTCAGGCTAGACATGCACACATTGCTGGTGGGATTTTAGCCAATCTTTAATGCCTCTGTTGAAGAGGTTGGCATTTGTCTCCAGTTTTAAGTGAGTTGGCAGAGAGTTCCATAAGTTTGCCCCAGTTGCTCAGTCAAAATATGTAACTTTCATCAGTAAAAGTTTAGCCACCACTCTGTCACTGCTCTGTCTCATGCCCTGGCTTCAGGAAGTGTGGGCGGGGTTTCGGATTGTCTCTGTGCTGATTGGATAATATGTGGCATCACGACCAGTCAGTCACCACAGTGCTCACTGAACAAAACAAGGAAGTGAAAAGCAACAAATTTGACTAGAAAAAGATAATACTGAAGATTTAATGCTCAAAAAATTATACCATAAAGTTATGGTGATTGCGTAGGTCTAAAGAATAATTTGGCATATGTGGAGAACACGAGGAGTGCCAGCGGGGACTCGGGTCTGACAAAGAGCACTGGTATATCCACCACAGGCCATGCAGGGAGAAGCAGCGGCCTGACCGGGCGGATCACGGTCCTTTGCGGGGAGGCACGCCCAGCCTGCATGGTCAGTGGTAGATGGGAGTCCCGACTGCCGCTTCACCCGTGTGGTACCACTGTACTATGCAGGACTGCGAGTCCCCCCTCTCGTGTGAGTATCTAAAAATTAAAAACTTAATAATAATACTACCATGATTGTGGAGCGGAATGGCCGAAATGACTTAAAGACCCAACAAGACACAAAAATGCCCAAATAATGAAATAAATCATTTTTAGCTCAATATTTACTGACAAATGGGCAGCACTGATGCAACGGTTGCAGTCAAACGGGTCCTTCTGCTGTGTGTAATAATGTTGAGTGTTTGTAGTTAATCTGACTGATTACAGTTTTAAAAACCTTTTAATAACAAAATATTGCAACAATATAAACTGATGCACTACAATGGGTCTCAAATATTTGTAAGCATGTCCTGTTATAGTACTGCATGAGTTTATTGATGATACACAGAAGAAATTCAATATTACACTGAACTCCATCACTGAACAGTGATATAAACTAATTATAATGGTGACTGAACAACTGCCATTCCCCAAAGTGCAAGATACACTATTATGAATATAAGTCATAAAGATCTCACAAATAAGTGATCTGACAAACAAATAAACAAGGGATCTGAAACAGTCGCTAATAGTGGTTGTCCCATTTGTTTTCAGTAATTAGATATTCTGTAATTAATAGTCACACAATCAAATCTTAGTGGCATTCAGTCCCTTTCATATTTGTTAAAGTCTAACATGTGATTGCCTACATATAGGCTACAACTCTGTATTCCACTTTCAAACACAGCCTACATTTGGGCCTGTAAAGCCTAATTGCGATACCTGTTTCAGGCGTAAATACTTGCAATGGGCAATGCACTAGTTACTTAAAAAAAAAAAAAACAACTTCCAGGTAGAAGTCGCCTCAGCTACAAACATTAAGTTTTAGTTTTGCTGTACTTCCTGGTTCCCAAATGACTTTTTTTTTTTTTTTAACAGTGCAGTTATGCAATGATTAAAAAAGGGAAAAGTCAGTGTTATGGATAGGGTTAGAGGATGGATAGGGTTAGAGGATAAACCCCTCACAAGTTACAAATCTCATCCACACTGCAGCTCTCTTTCCCTGTGACATTTCACTGCATTATTTTTTACAACCACTGGCTCCTTTTTTAAAAAAACATAAATGTAAGGCATCAGTCCTCATGATAAAAATGCACTGTCTAGTTGTTTTCCATCTAATAAAAGACTAAAATGTGAATCAGAATTATATAGAGAGTGATAAGATTTGCTTAAAGATTAAAATTGTGACTAAACGACACATCGGTGCTGCTCCTCACCAGATAGACTGATGATGTAGAGCGAAGTACGTGGCGGTAATGCACCTGTAAGCTGGTGCCAACCACCAATCAAATCTAAAAGAAGAGGAAGAAAATGTGAATCATGCAGAACAACTCTAGTGTTAATTATAGACCCACAAGGTACTGCTTAATAATCCAACCAATACACATAAAATAATACAGTGAAACAATATCAAAATAACAATAATCACTTTGTGCACTGGCACTTCTCTTTGAGATTAAAATGAAGTGAATACATTATAGGAGGAGGTGGGCTCATCTCATAGTCATGATAGGGGTTGCCTGTTTGGTCATTTCTGCTTTTTGGGATATGTTTTGCTCTTCTTGAAGGTGTGAAGGGGGCACACATCTCTGCTTTTGATCTGTGCATTATAGTCCATCTCTGATTTTCAATTACGAATGAGACACTGCATTAGGCAGAGAAGCATTGAAGATAATGGACTTATTCTGCCGTTCCCTGAGATGGACTTGTCCCTTGAGACCTCAGTTTCCATTATTAAACCTCTAGCACATTGCCCACGTCTGTTGTTGGTGAAATTGAAGATTTAAACATAGTAAAGAAACCACAGACTGGTCGCTCACAGTCGGAACCTTCAATTCCACTTCTGCCCGGACAATTTGCATTCTTCTGCAAAGTTAAAAAAAAAGAGAGAGAAATCTGCAAGGTTGTTTGCACTGATGTCTGACATCTCTACAGTTTTACACATACAAAAATATCCCAAGGGAATACACAGCAGCATTTGAGCCAGTGGCTAATGCATTCACTGGGTCACAGTATGCATCAGGACCTGAAGGATGAAAATGCAGTACCAGGGCCTGAGAAAATAAGAGATCTCCCCAGGATGAATACTGTGCTGCAAATATACTGTAAGCACTTAATATTCTGCAGGCCAGAGACAAAAGGGGGCCTCTTTTTATGATAACCTAACAATCCACGAGACCATCGTTCCTGTCTAACAGCGGCTTATGCAGATGCATGTCTCAGCAGTGCTGAGCTGAATTAACACCTCTCCCCCACACACCTCCCCACCACCACTTGAAAGATGTTCTGCAATCAGATCACACTGGCATAGGCTGCCTGTTGTGGATGAAATGCTGAAACAGTGTGCTGCGAGCAACTCTAAAGCCCTATTCCTCACTACCTGCTCTGCAACTGCCAGTGATGGATAGGGCCCCATTGAACCCACTGTCCAACTCATGTCATTTAAAGAAAATAGAATTGCTTGCCCTAAGGTTTATATCACCACTTAACTCTAAAACAAAACCAAGTTAAAGACCTGCTTCATGGATAATGTCCTGAGAAGACCTGGATGAAGTAATTTGAAGCGTATCAGTCATGGTGGGAGATGTGTGGCACATAGGCGTAAACGGGAAGACGAGTCAACAAAGCCACGCTGAGTGTCAGCCTCATTTGGAGACACGCCAAGGCAGCAAGTTGAAATTGAAAATGTGAATGTCTAGTTGATGGCAGAGAAGCAGAGCTGCAGATATAATACCAGATCTATAAAGGACAATTTCAGGCTCTCCACTCTGGAGACTCTGGCGCTCAATCATGAAGTGATTCACTCACATTGATCAAGGACCATTGTAATCACATGGGAATGTAACATGTGGCTCCACAGATGACTCACAGAAGAGTCAAGAGATTCAAAGCTGGATTTAATGGATTTGAGGTGATGTGCTTAGAAATCCTTTTAGAAGGTGCAAATAGAATCCTCAGAAGCATTTTACCGGTATTTAGCAGCTGTCCAGTGAAATTAATGTTCAGAACTGTGGGATCTGGAGTAATAAATTCACCATTAGAGGAACAGAAGGCTGGAATTTGCTCAGCATTCTCACAGCCGAAATTCTCCATGAAAGAACGATCAGAAATCTACTACTGAACCACACTGTTGGTAACAGCCCCACATTAAGCAGAAAAACCAAAATGCACTTACAGATAACAAGGCTTCTTTTATTTAAAGTGGTTCTGGTTAAAAGCATCAGTGTTTCCTCTGAAATTGAAATAAATGCTGCAAATGTGATATAAATATTCATAACCTTCAGTTGTCATCTGGCTCTTCCCGTTTATACATGATAAATGTGCAACTAAAAAAAACATGATCCTACATAATTACACACCTCTAATAATTTGTGAAGGTACATGGGAGCAGCTTTTTGAAACGTGAACTCCTCATGTAGCAGTGTTCCATGCATGGGCTGCCTTCTGGAGAAATCATATATCAAAGTCGACAGCCCATCTCTGCTATAAATGCAGGAAGGTAACCTGTCTTATGGGCTCATGAAACATTTTCACTTCTGTCAAATCATTTTCTCACAAAGCTTTTAATGCATCTGATAGGACTGCAGACAGATCATGCTGTCAGTCTTATGCATGTGAGAGAGACATGGCAGTAAACTTGTACTTTCAAAACTTCAGACTGAACTTCTCACTGAAAGGGTAAAGATGCAGCCAAACTCTGAATTTATACTGAACTTTAAAGAGAGAGTATCTTGACAAAAATAGACATTATTTTTATTATACATTAATTGCTCCATTTTATTTTTTCATCTGTAATATAACTTAATTATGTTATAAAGCAATAATACAAACCATCTTAGCAGTTCAAAAAGGTTTAAGAAGTCTACACATTGCTATCTTTCACTCTGACTTTATCGACCAGCTTTTGGGAACTTGGAAATGTTAATTTCAGTGTCCCACCACAGGTGTACACAGTAAACCAATTACATGGTTTTCAAACATATCAAAGATGCCAAAAGAGACGAGAGAGTCGGGAACCTAAATGCTGAAAATCGTTCATAAATGTTTTTCGTCCTTTTGTGAACAGGGCTCAACATATGGCAAGCCTCGAAGTCTTTAGTCTTTTAATACAGGGGTGATAAATATAGATATTCTTCTACAGTAATACAAACTGAAGTACAAGTTAAAGTTGCATTGCTTGCTTATAAAAAAAATCTAGAACATAGTATTATTAATAATATATCCAATACTTTCTGCCGCCCAAGTATTTGGAACTTCTGGTGAATAGATATCCAAGCCCAGGATTTTTCCGTTTGCCTGCTTCCAAATGCAGATTTTAAAAAGCTAATAAAAGCTGAAGTATTATCATTGCTATCTGTGTCATTTGGGGATATGACAGCTCTGTTTTGCTATCCACCCAAACTATTAGCATGCTTTTGCCACAGTTGTAAGGAAAATGTCTCCCTGAGACATTTGGTAGGTTTGGTAGGTGTATGAAAACATTACCTCATCAGCAGCAATGTGGACACACAATAGCTGAGCCATTTACTGTAAAGATAAATAGTTCAGCCTTTCCAAATATAAATTTTACTGTTTCCTTTGAATAAACATTGTTTAACCATATGAAAGACAAACAAAAACAATATTGGTGAAATGACCCTGTTGTAGATATGGCAAGATGCTGAAGACTGTGAGCTTGACCCCCCTCAGATCAGGTTCCACCATGTGTGTCACTGTCACAAGTTATCAACAGGTCTTACTGCTGGTGACTAGAGATGGATAGTTGTAAGCTACGTGTACTCAGCTAATTCCTCACAAAATTGTACCTGAATATATGTTTTAAGAAAAATGTGTATTTTTAATCATACTCAGAGTTAATTTTGACTTTACTGGTTTAAACTGAGTACAAGTCATATTTTCCTTCTCATCAGATTGTTTATATTTGATTTTATTCAGATTACTACGTGAGTGAGAAAACTCACAAATTAGTACTGCAAATTTACATGAACAGTTGCAAATTTATGAGGAAAAAATATGGGTAAAAGTTGTACTTTACTGTGAAGAATGTCAAAAATTTATCACAGAAAATCACACATTTATAAGAAAAACATTATGTTCTAGTTTGATTAGAAAAAAAGTGACAAATTTATGAGTGAAAAAACTAATTTATCACAAAAAAATGTAAATTAACAGGAAAACAACTCACAAACTAGTGAGAAAATTGCAGATTTATAAGAAAAATATCAAAAATTCTTAACAAAAAAATTTACGAAGTTAACGTAGCAAATTTTAAAAGGAGCTAGAAAAGCACTCAGAGAGCAGATTCCTTCACCAAAGCTTTTTCTGTCCCTCATGGATCACCTCCAGAATGTAACGGGTTCATGTGTAGACCACGAGCCACTTCTGGTGAAAATTGCTTCAAAGCCTATCTATTACCACAGTGGTGGCCTCGTTAATAGAGCATCCACCCCACAGCCGGGAGGTTGGGGGTTCAAGTCCCTGCCGGATCATACCAAAGACCATATAAAAATGCTACTTCCCACCTTCTAGCTTGGTGCTCAGTGTAATAGAATGGGGGCAGGAGAAGTTGTTTGTGGCGGCGCCTTGCATGGCAGCGACCCCTCTGATTCTATGTATTAACATTGTAGGAGAAATGTAATTTTGTTCTACTGTACAGGATTGACTAAATGACAACAGAGATGGCTTCTTTCTAGTTTTGGAGTATTGTCGCTAACACACTGTGAGAAGATAAGAGCCTTGGCTGAGGTATGCATTCTCAGATCATCACCAAAATATAATGGGTTCCTCATTGCCTCCTGAATATCAAAAGGCCAAAGTCCTTAATGTTTATGTGCACCTCTGTTATCAGGATAATGTCAAAATGCAGTGGGGTAAAATGAGATGCCAAGCTTGTTTGGCTTGTGGGACTCCTGAAGCAGCTGAGGTGTACTGGCAGGGCAAGCGGAGTGCAGCTCGGGTGGTTGCTGAAGCAAAAACTCGGGTATGGGAGGAGTTCGGTGAGGCCATGGAACAAGACTTTCAGTCGGCCTCGAAGAGATTCTGGCAACCTGTCCGGCGGCTCAGGAGGGGGAAGCAGCTCCCTGTCCACACTGTGTATGGTGCAGATGGGGCACTACTAACTTTGACTGAGGATATCACTGGGCGATGGAAGGATTACTTCGAGGATCTCCTCAATCACACTGACACGCCTTCCACAGAGGAAGCAGGGCTTGTGGACCAGGGGGACAACTCGCCTATCACGGGGGCTGAGGTTGCCAAGGTGGTTAAAAATCTCTTTGGTGGCCAGGCCCCGGGGGTGGACGAGATTCACCCTAAGTACCTCAAGGCCCTGGATGTTGTAGGGCTGTCATAGTTGACACGCCTCTGCAACATTGCGTGGAGGTCTGGGGCAGTGCCTTTGGCATGGCAAACCAGGGTGGTGGTTCCTGTCTTCAACAAAGGGGACCGGAGGGTGTGTTCCATCTTTAGAGGGATCACACTCCTCAGCCTCCCTGGGAAGGTCTATGCCAAGGTACTGGAGAGGAGAATCCAGCCATTGGTTAAACCTCGAATTCAGGAGGAGCAATGTGGTTTTCGTCCTGGCCGTGGCACATCAGACCAGCTCTTTACCCTCTCGAGAATCCTCAAGGGTTCATGGGAGTTTGCCCAACCAGTTGACATGTGTTTTGTGGACTTGGAGAAGGCATTCGACCGCATCCCTCGTGTTTTTTTGTGGGGTGTGCTTCTGGATTATGGGGTATCGGGCTTGTTGTTACGAGCTATTTGATCTCTGTACGACCATTGTGAGAGTTTGGTCCGTATTGCCAACACTTGGTCGGAGTCTTTCCCAGTAAGAGTTGGGCTCCGCCAGGGCTGCCCTTTGTCACCGATCCTGTTCATCATTTTTATGGACAGGATTTCTAGGCACAGCCAGGGAACAGAGGGTGTCATGCTTGGTGACCACAGGATCTCATCTCTGTTGTCTGCAGATGATGTTGTCCTGCTGGCTTTATCCAGCAATGACCTACAGGTCTTACTGGGATGGTTTGCTGCTGAGTGTGAAGCAGTTGGGATGAGAATCAGTACCACCAAGTCCGAGTCCATGGTCCTCAGCTGGAAAAAGGTGGATTGTCCTCTCCGGGTTGGGGACAAGCTCCTGCCCCAGGTGGAGGAGTTCAAGTATCTCGGGGTCTTATTCACGAGTGAGGGGAGAATGGAGCGAGAGATTGACAGATGAATCGGAGCAGCATCTGCAGTGATGTGGACGTTGTACTGGTCCGTTGTGGTGAAGAGGGAGCTAAGCTCTAAGGCAAAGCTGTCGATTTACCAGTCAATCTACATTCCTACCCTCACCTATGGTCATGAGCTTTGGGTAATGACCGAAAGAATGAGATCGCGGATACAAGCGGCTGAAATGAGCTTTCTTTGTAGGATTGCTGGACTGACCCTCAGAGATGGGGTGAGGAGCTCAGTCATCTGGGAGAGGCTCAGGTTAGAACCGCTGCTCCTCCACATTGAAAGGAGCCAGCTGAGGTGGTATGGCATCTGATCAGGATGTCTCCTGGATGCCTCCCACTTGAGGTGCTTTGGGCACGTCTCTCTGGGAGGAGACCCCGGGGCAGATCCAGGACTTGGTGGAGAGACTACATCTCCGAGCTGGTCTGGGAATGCCTTGGTATCCTCTCTGAAGAGCTGGAGCAGGTGGCTGGGGAGAAGAAAGTCTGGGCTTCCCTGCTTGAACTGCTGCCTCTGTGACCCAGACTTCCGGAAAAGTGGTAGAAGATGGATGAATGGATGGATGGAAAATGTGTGACTGTGACTAAAACATTCTAGCATGGCTTGACTCTATTGTGTTACCAGCGCTGCTTCGTGCTGGTAGGCAAGGCAGGCAAATGCTTGGGGACCCCTTTAATTATCTTCCTAATATTAAGTAGCCTTTGGTGGTCCTGTGTTTATGTAGTTTTTTTTTTGTTTTTTGCTTTTTTTTGGGGGGGGGGGGGGTCAAATTATTTATTTTATAAGCTTGTTGGAGGGTCCCCTGTGAATTGTTGCCAAGGACCCCAAGGGACTCTAGAATCGCCTCTGGGGGTTACTGTCACGCCGCGCCATTCATCAGCGGCGCCACCTGCTCACGCACCTGCTACTCGTCAGCGGCGAAGGATAAAAGCCGCCTCGCCCTGAGCGTCGGCCTGAAGCCGTAGACTTCATTTCCTTGTATGGACTTCTACCACATTCTCTTCAGCATCCTCATCTCCGGTAAGAAGTTCACTTACCTCATCTCTCCAGTCTGCTCCCCTGTGCACAGGTGGATTCCTCGGCGGCGGACAATCCCGTCCCTCGTCTCTCCTCGCTGCTGCACCGAGCCCTGCAGGTGGCTGTCTCCCGGGCTTCCATCCTTGAAGCGCCAGTCATCTGCCCAAACAAGTAAGCTTCTCTCCCTCGCCTATTCTCCTCCCGTGTTGGTGTGTGCTCATCACCCTGTGTCTGATTTCTCCCATAGGGTTGCCGGCTGAACGGTCTCCTGCCTCTGGGTCCGAAGCAGACGCCACCACCAACACATTAACATTCCGCAGACACGCACCCAAACATCCCTGTTGTTAATAAACAGTTTGAACTACTCTGAGCCTGTGTGTGTGCGTCTCCTGAGCCGAACGTTATGTCAGTACGGCTTCAGCAGAGCGGCTCGGCGGACGGCGGGCTCGCACACCGGTTTACCATCCTCGAGGCTCGGGTGGATCAGATTGTTTATCAGCAACAGGTGGTTCTTCATCAATTATTAGAGCTGACTAACCGATTGAACCGCTTGGACCCCCAACAGCCGTTCTTCCCGACTCACCAGGGTGGCGCGGCTCCTGCTGTTCCAGCGGCCGTCCAGCCGGCTCCAGTGGCACCGGTTCGGCTCACGCCGATTCCGACCCCCGCCCGCTTTAGCGGTAAGCTCGGCGGAGCGCAGGGGTTTATTATGCAGTGTGAGTCCGTGTTCCACCGTGTGCCCGGAGATTTTCCCTCGGATCACAGCCGAATTGGTTACATAGGGAATCTTCTGGAGGGGCGTGCGTTAACCTGGACCTACGCCGTAATGGCGAGGCCCAGTTATGCCACCCTCACCTATGACCAATTCGTGAGGCGCTTTCTGGAGGTCTTTGACCACTCACAAACCGAAACGGTCCAGGTCGATCGGCTTCTCGCTCTCCAGCAGGGAAGCCGGTCGGCAGCGGACCACTCGGTCGACTTCCGGGTAGCGGCGGAGGAATTGGGCTGGGAGGAACGCTCCCTCTGTGGCCTGTTCCTCCGCAGCCTCAATAGTGATCTGAGGGATGAACTGGCTGGTCGGGATATCCCTGGGACGCTAGCGGAGCTGACATCCTTGGCGATAAGTTTGGATAACAGGCTGCGCGAGCGCTCCTCGGGGCGGAGGTCTTCTTCTTCTCGCCCTCGTGGAGCCTCGCCGCACCTGTTCCAAGCTCGCCCCCTGGCGGCGCCGCCAGCATCGCGCCCCGAGGAGTCGGAGCCGATGGTGACGGGCTGGACTAAACTTTCCCCTGTGGAGAAACAACGCCGCCGTGAGTTGGGCCTCTGCATGTATTGCGGAGGCGACCAACACACCGTGGAGCGTTGTCCACGGAAAGCCAGTCGGTGGGGTCCGCGAGTCACTGTTGGAAGCCTCGCGGATGTCAATCGGTTAGGATCACCTTCTCAATTGAAGCTGCCCATCCGTTTCTGCCATAACCCTACTGGGCACCTCACCCACGCACTGGTGGATTCGGGCGCAGAAGGCAGCTTCATTTCACAAAGCCTGGCAACCCGATTGGGCATCCGCTGCCAGGCACTCAACACTCCCATCTCCCTAGTCCACCTCTCCCGTGCCACCCTTGGGAGAGTGACACATCAAACTGTCCCCCTACCGGTCATCATCTCGGGAAACCACCGGGAGGAAATGACCTTTTACGTCCTTCCCAACTCTGTGTCGCCCGTCATCCTGGGGTATCCCTGGCTCCGCCTTCACAATCCGGTCCTGGATTGGAAATCAGCTGGGATCTCGGCATGGAGTACGTTCTGTATGGGCACCTGCCTTCAGTCCGCTGCCTGCTCTCCGTCCGCTCCTCCCCCTGCTACGGACGCTGCATCCCCGGACCTGTCTCTGGTGCCCCCAGAATTTCACGACCTGGGTATAGTGTTCAGCAAAGCGAAAGCTATGTCTCTTCCCCCTCATCGGCCCTATGACTGCGCCATCAACCTCCGCCAGGGGGCTCCCTTACCCTCTGGTCGCCTTTACAGCCTGTCTGCGCCGGAGAAGGAGACGATGAACGCCTACCTGAAGGAATCATTGAGTGCTGGGATTATCCGCCCATCATCGTCACCCGTGGGGGCAGGGTTCTTCTTCGTGGGGAAAAAGGATGGGTCCCTCCGCCCTTGTATCGACTACCGGGCCCTCAACAATATCACGGAGAGGGACCGTTACACCCTGCCTCTCATGGACACTGCCTTCCACTCCCTCCAGGGGGCGACCTGGTTCACCAAGCTGGACCTACGCAGCGCTTACCACCTCGTCCGGATCCGGGAGGGAGATGAGTGGAAAACGGCCTTCCGTACCCCGAACGGCCACTTTGAATATCTGGTGATGCCGTTCGGGTTGACCAACGCTCCTGCAGTCTTCCAGCGCCTCATTAATGACGTCCTCCGGGACTTCATTGGCCTTTTCGTGTTCGTCTACCTGGACGATATTCTCATCTTCTCCAAGTCCAGGGATGAGCACCAGGTCCACGTGAGGCGGGTCCTCCAAAGGCTGCTGGAGAATCGTCTGTACGTTAAGGCGGAAAAGTGTGAATTTTACGCCAGGAGCACATCCTTCCTGGGGTTCATCATCGCCCACGATAAGGTGCTCCCCGACCCAGAGAAGGTAAAGGCGGTGGTGGAATGGCCCACACCTGCATCTCGGAAACAGGTGCAGCAATTTGTTGGCTTCGCCAATTTCTACCGCCGCTTTGTCCCCAACTTCAGTGCCATCGTGGGACCACTGACCCGCCTCACGTCCCCGAAGGTCCCGTTCCGGTGGACCGAAGAGGTCGCTGCCGCCTTTGAGGCGCTGAAGGCGGAATTCTCCTCCTCCCGGGTCCTTCGCCAGGTCGACCCCGCGCTGCAGTGCATTGTAGAGGTAGACGCCTCGGACACGGGAGTGGGAGCAGTGCTGTCCCAGCGGTCACCGGACGATGGCGCCAAGCGACCGTGCGCTTTCTTCTCCCGGCGTTTGTCCCCGGCGGAGAGAAACTACGATGTGGGGGACAGAGAGCTCTTGGCCATCAAGCTCGCCCTGCAGGAGTGGCGCCACTGGTTGGAGGGGGCAAGCCTGCCGTTTGTGGTCCTCACGGACCACAGGAACCTGGAATACTTACGGTCTGCCAAGCGCCTGAACGCCCGCCAGGCGCGCTGGTCTCTGTTCTTCGCCAGGTTCCAATTTTCCATCACCTTCAGGCCTGGCTCTAAGAACGTCCTGCCTGACGCCCTCTCCAGGCAGTTTGCCCCCGTGGAGTCGGAGGAGGCGCCCCACTCCATCCTGCCCAGGTCGTGCGTCGTGGGAGCCATCTCGTGGGACATTGAGAGCAAGATCCGGAAGGCACAGGAGGTGGAACCTGACCCTGGCGGCGGACCGGAGGGGAGGCTGTTCGTGCCATCCGCGGTCCGAGGAGAGGTCATCCACTGGCTCCACACCTCCAAGCTCACCTGTCACCCTGGCACCTCCCGGATGATAGATCTCCTCCAACGGTCCTTTTGGTGGCCAGGCCTGCGGAGGGATGCAGCCCGCTACGCCCGGGCTTGCCCAATCTGTGCCACCTGCAAGTCGGGAAATGCCCCTCCAGCGGGTCTGCTCCAGCCCCTGCCCGTCCCTGGCAGGCCCTGGTCGCACATCGCTCTGGATTTCGTCACCGGACTCCCCATCTCCAACTCCTATGACACCATCCTGACCATCGTGGACCGCTTCTCCAAGGCCGTGCACTTCGTCCCCCTGCGAGGCCTCCCTACTGCCCTGGAGACGGCGGACCTCCTCGTCCAACACGTGGTCAGGCTGCATGGGATTCCGGTGGACGTGGTCTCGGACCGGGGCCCCCAGTTTTCATCTGAGGTTTGGAGGTCTTTCTGCAACGCCATCGGAGCCAAGGTGAGCCTCTCCTCCGGCCATCACCCCCAATCCAACGGGCAGTGTGAGAGGACCAACCAGGAGCTGGAGGCTGCGCTCCGCTGTGTGTCCAGATCCAAACCCGCGTCCTGGAGCAACCATCTTGCCTGGGTTGAATATGCCCACAACACCGCTCGCTCTTCTGCTACAGGGATGTCCCCCTTCAAAGCGTCCCTGGGTTACGACCCCCCGCTGTTTCCGGAGCAGGAGAGTGAGGTAACTGTCCCGTCAGTTAGGGCCCATCTCAGGCAGTTCCGCTCCACCTGGGCTGCCGCGCGCCATGCGCTATTGCGCACAGCGGAGCGCAACAGGACTGTGGCGGACCAGCGTAGGAGACCTGCCCCGGCGTACAGAGTTGGGCAGCTTGTTTACATTTCCACCCAGGACGTCGCTCTAAAAGGCGAGAGGAGAAAGCTGGCACAGCGCTTCATGGGTCCCTACCCCATCACCCGGATCATCAACCCGGTGGCTGTGCGCGTGGCTATTCCCCCCTCCCTCCGCATTCATCCTACTTTCCACGTGTCGAAGGTGAAACTGGCGGTTACTGACCCCCTTTGCCCTCCTCCTGCAGCGCAACCCGCGCCCCGGATGATTGGTGGCCATCCGGCCTGGTCCGCCTCCTCCATCCTGGACTCCCGGCGCCGGGGTCGTGGGTTGCAATACTTGGTGGACTGGGAGGGCTATGGGCCCGAGCATCGACAGTGGGTGCCCCCGTCGTTTGTGTTGGACCCATCGCTCATCGCGGACTTCCACCGAGCGCACCCGGATAAGCCATCGCCAGGAGGCGCTGCTAGAGGGGGGAGTACTGTCACGCCGCGCCATTCATCAGCGGCGCCACCTGCTCACGCACCTGCTACTCGTCAGCGGCGAAGGATAAAAGCCGCCTCGCCCTGAGCGTCGGCCTGAAGCCGTAGACTTCATTTCCTTGTATGGACTTCTACCACATTCTCTTCAGCATCCTCATCTCCGGTAAGAAGTTCACTTACCTCATCTCTCCAGTCTGCTCCCCTGTGCACAGGTGGATTCCTCGGCGGCGGACAATCCCGTCCCTCGTCTCTCCTCGCTGCTGCACCGAGCCCTGCAGGTGGCTGTCTCCCGGGCTTCCATCCTTGAAGCGCCAGTCATCTGCCCAAACAAGTAAGCTTCTCTCCCTCGCCTATTCTCCTCCCGTGTTGGTGTGTGCTCATCACCCTGTGTCTGATTTCTCCCATAGGGTTGCCGGCTGAACGGTCTCCTGCCTCTGGGTCCGAAGCAGACGCCACCACCAACACATTAACATTCCGCAGACACGCACCCAAACATCCCTGTTGTTAATAAACAGTTTGAACTACTCTGAGCCTGTGTGTGTGCGTCTCCTGAGCCGAACGTTATGTCAGTTACTGGTAAAATGCTGGACCGTGGCATGGGTTTGAGTCCTGTAACATGCTACCTGTGTGTTGTCCTGGTCACAGTTGCACTATTATGTTTTGTAAGGGATGGCTGCAATGCAAATCTTGTCCTTTGCCTCCAGATTATACCTATTTGCATGCTTTGTGTATGCATACATTATACAAACTGGATTTGCATCTCTTTTTAGCAGAACGTGGTTACTTGAAGATCAACGCACAGAAGGCTGCAGGTCCAGACAACATCAGCTCGAGGCTCCTCAAGTCCTCTGCAGACCAGCTGTGCAGGATTGTGCAGCATATCTTCAGTCTGAGCCTGAAATTAGGGAGGGTACCACAGCTGTGGAAAACATCCTGCGTGATACCCGTGCCAAAGACTCCACACCCCAAGGACCTGAACAGCTACAGGCCAGTGGCCCTCACATCACACCTGTAAAAGACCCTGGACTGGAGGCTGCTCCTCCATCGGGGTGGAGGAGGCAGTGATCTTCTTCCTACATCATTCCCTGGCCCACCTGGAGAAGCCTGGGAGCACTGTGAGGATCATGTTCTTTGATTTCTCCAGTGATTTCAACACTATCCAACCAGTGATCTTGAGGGACAAGCTACTGTGTCCAGGGGTGAACCAGCACCTGTCATCGTGGATCCTGGACTACCTCACAGACTGACCACAGTTTGTGAGAACCCAGGACTGTGTGTCTCACACCGTCATCTGCAGTGCAGATGCCCCCCAGGGAACAGTTCTGGCCCCCTTCCTGTTCACCCTCTACACTTTTCACACCACATTGCCATCTGCAGAAGTTCTCTGATGACTCTGCGATCATTGGCTTCATCTCAGATGGGGATGATGCGAAGTACAGAGGGCTTATCCAGGACTTTGTGGACTGGTGTCTGCAGAACTACCTCCATAGCAATGTGAGGAAAACCAAAGAACTGTTGGTGGATTGCCACAGGCGTGGACAACCCCCCACATCACTGGTAAACATCCAGGGAACAGACATTGAGATGGTGGCATCTTACAAGTACCTGGGTGTTCACCTGAACAATAAACTGGACTGGTCACACAATACCAACGTGCTCTACAAGAAGGGGCAGCATAGGCTGTTCCTCCTGAGGAGAGTCAGGTCTTTTGGAGTGCGGGGGGGCTACTCCTGAAGACCTTCTACGATTCTGTGGTGACATCAGCCATCGTGTTTGGAGTGGTCTGCTGGGGCAGCGGCGTCACAGCAGCTGACAGGAAGAGACTGAACAGGCTGATCAAAAAAGTCAGCTCTGTTCTGGGGCACCACCTCAACCCTGCAGAAGAAAGAGGAGAGAGAAGGATGGTGGCTAAGCTGTTATCTCTACTGGAATCTGAGTCCCACCCCTTGCAGGATATGCTGAGTGCACTGAGAAGCTCATTTAGTGGTAGGCTGTGCCATCCTAGATGCTTAAAGGAGAGGTTCCACAGGTTCTTCCTACCTGCTGCTGTCAGATTTTATAATCTAACCAGTGCTGCTCACAGAAGCCATATTAAATGTCACAACTTTGCACAATAGAGATCGCCCCCTCCAATATACACAACTAAGACAATTACAATTATTACTGAGGGTGGCAACATACCAAGGCTGGGCCCTCATGGGTTCAGCATCAATTTCATCCGGTGGCACATTGGCAGGCGTGATGATGGGGCTCCCCCAAACCTGCAAGAGAGGAGTTCCCCTGATCCCCCACCAGTGCAGCCGCCATCCATCGACATAATCAGAAATCCCATTCGGAACATCCTGACCCTAAATGAACCCATCCACCCTCAGCTTCTTGCCTCCGAGCTCACCCTTCTCAATGTCTTCATTGCTGGTCTCCAGGAAGTCGAGTGGACACGGGACAGTGAGACAACAGTGGATGAATACAAGATCATATGTAGCAGCAATGACACCCACCACACCCAAGGCGTGGCCATTGCCATTCACCAATAGTGTGTGTCTTCCCTCACCACCTGGAAGCCACTGGGTCCCCGCTTGCTGTATGCTCGCCTGCAACACTCTTTTGGCAACCTTTTCATCTTTGTGGCCTACTCCCCCACGAACGTCACCTATGACCAAGCCAAGGATGCATTCTACACACAACTGCACAACGACCTACGCTGCATTTCCCACCATGACATCATCATTGTCCTAGGGGACATGAATGCCACCGTGGGCCCCGACAGGAGCGGCTTGGAACACATCATCGGCTCGTTCCCGTCTGATGTCACCAACAACAATGGTGGCCACATGCTGGAGGTGTGCGCCATGCACAATCTGAAGATCCCGGGCACCTGGTTCCAGCATCGTCAAATCCATCTCACCACGTGGTACTGTAACACTGGTGCTACATCCAAGACCATTGACCACATCTTGGTCAGTGGGCGCTGGAGAATTGCCACTGACTGCCATGTTTACCACAGTGCTGAGCTGGGGCGGACCAACCATCAACTCCTCACCCCCACTGTCCACCTGCACCTCTGCCACAATACCCCTCCTGGCACTGTCTGTCGCCACCCCCCAGACAACGAGAAGCTTTACACCTCTCAGTTTGCCCACTGCCACTCCATTGAGGTCACAAACCATTTTGTTGCCCTTGACCACCCAGAGAGCCTTGAGGATGCCTGGGAGCAGATTATCACCACTCTTACTCTGGCTGCCACAAACGTCCTTGGTGATCGGCACCAGAGGATTCAGCCATGGATGTCTGACACCTCCCTGGAGCTGGTCAATCGATGCCGTAAAGCCAGACTCCAGGGGAAGGACAATTACCACAAGCTAAACATAGAGAGATGCCACAGCCTCCGGCACAATGAAGCAGCTTGGCTCCACCGTATCACTGACAAGGCCAACAACAGCTTCCAAGCAGGGAACTTCCGGTCTGCTTACCAGTTTATCAAGGAGCTGTGCCAAGCTGGCAAGAAACGGCAGTCATCGTCCTCCCTGCTAGCCGCCGATGGCATAAGCCTTGTCACAGATCTGACGACCAAACTCCAATGATGGCAGGAGCACTACACGAGTGTCCTGTGCAAGCCCCCTCCTCCCATCCCGGATAAGCTGCAGCAGTATGCCAATGCCGGTGTTGAAGACAACTCAATCAGCCTAGTCCCACCCTCAGTCAGTGAGCTGTCAGATACCAGATATCAAGAAGCTCCTCTCTGGGTGAGCCCCTGGCGCTGATGGAGTTACAGCAGAGATGATGAAAGCCGCCCTCACCTCTGTCATCCCTTGGCTGGAACATCTGTGTCGCTTCATCTGGGCAGAAGAACGCATCTCTGGGTGTTCTTCTGCCCTTCTACAAGAATGACCTTCTTGTAGAAGGTCATTCTGTCCTTCTACAAGAACAAGGGTGACCGTCGGAGCACAGCCAGTTATTGTCCCATCACGCTGCTTTCCATCCCCGGCAAGGTAATCACCGCTGTCATCCTGAGCCACATCTGCCCCCTGCTCCTTGCCAAGCGCCACCGCCAGCAGGCCAGCTTCTCCCCTCCCGCAGGTCCACAGTGGACTGCATCCTTGCCTTGAGTGTCCTGGCACAGCAACGGAGGGTGTATCCCCAAACTCTTTATGCGGCCTATGTTGACCTCAAAGCTGCTTTCGACTCCCTAGACAGAAACACCCTCTGGCAACTCCTCCGTGGCATTGGAGTCCCATCCAAGTACATCAACATCCTCCGGGAACTCTACTTCAACACCACATGCAGGGTATGTGTCAAGGATGACATGTCAGACCCTTTTGTCACCACCCCAGGAGTCCAGCAGAGATGCGTCACCGCGCCAAACCTCTTTAATGTTGCGGTTGACTACTGGGTCAAGAACACAACGGCATGCTGCCCCAATCTCGGAGTTGATTTCCACTCCCACTTCACAGACCTGTGCTATCCGGACAATGTGGTGCTTTTTGCCATGCATATAGACATAATCGTGGAGGCACTGGAGCTGCTTGCAGAGGAAGCATCATCGCTGGGCCTCATCATCAGCTGGGCAAAGACAAAGATCCAGTCGCTGTAAGACTTCTTGCCACCACCACCACAAGTCATCACCATTAACAACGAGCCAGTTGATATTGTCAACAACTTTGTCTACCTTGGATCTAAGATCACCAGCTCCTGCTCATCAGACCCAGAGATTACTCGTCGCCTGCAGCTGTCTCGCAGTGTTTTCGGCCACCTCTAGAGAGTCTGGCGGAGCAGGAAGATCTGCACATCCACAAAGTTGCAAATCTTTAACACCTGTATGATCCCTGTCCTCCTTTACGGCTCCAAGACCTGGACCCTCTCCACCACAACCACCCACCATCTGGATACATTCCACCAGATCTGCCTCCGCAACATCCTCGGCATCCGATGGTTCCACCACATCTCAAACGATGAGGTCTACAGGAGGGCTGGCTGCCTCATCCCCATCTCCACCATCATCAGAAGAGGGAGGCTGCAGCTCCTTGGCCACGTGGCCAGGTTGGAAGACGAGACACCAGCCAAGCAGGCCCTCTCCACCAGTGCTCATTCCCCCAGAGCTGGGATTGCCCCCGAGGTCGGCCCAGACTGTCCTGGACAACCCAGGTTGCAATGATAAGACCTCTGGCTGACCTCATTGCCCTAGTCCAAGATCGCCCTACCTTCAGACAATTGACCGCAACGATTACTTAAGTGGCCAGGTGAGGATTAAGAAGTTAAGTGGCAACAACACTGTTCATTCAAATGGGGAATATACTGTCTGGGTCCATATTCATATTTTGCCAGGTAATTTAACTGACTGTAATGCTGTTGATACCATCTAGCTGCAATGCTCCTGCACTGTGTATATAACTATGTACATATGTTTATTTATTTACTGCTTTGGCTAACCAATTCTTATCTTATTATCTTATTTACTATTGCTCTGAGTGCTGCTATCCCTCTGCTGCTGCAATCCTGTAATTTCCCCATTGTGGGGCTAATAAAGGTTTATTTATCTTATCTTATCTTATCTTATCTTATCTTATCTTGTCTTATCTTATCTTACTTTTGACCTCCTTACAATTACAGCTCACATCTTCTACTATTTGTTTTGCCTCCAGTAATTCAAAAAAAGCTCATTGTGCATTTATTTTTCTCGATTGGTCAGTGGCTTGCCCCAATTTTATAATCAGCTCAGAAGGAAATTTAGGGTGCTTTCACACCTAAATTTGTTTACTTTGGTCAGAGTTTGGTCAGAGTTTACTTTGTGTCGTGTTCTTTAGCTGAACAAAATAACATGGGACAACTGCGTGCTGTTGAACATGAACTTTACTTGGCGCTTGCATGAGAAAAAGAGACAGCGCATATATAATTACGTCACGACGTCAGATGCGTGACCAAAGATCACTAGTTACAGACAAGATAATACTGTGTCGTTTGTTTACACCACATCTCCCTTTTTTTCTTTTTTTTTTGAGAGTATGCATACATGTAACTAGTATTCACGTGTACATTTTCTCTGAACTGAACATGTACTTTTTAAACCTTCACTTTTTATTTTCTAAACATTAACAATACCACAGCTAAGAACATTCTGTGTTTGTACCTTTTTACCATTCTTTAGAGATCTAACTTTTTAGGTTTGACAATAGTTCTTCCCGATCTAGTTCTCACAACATCAGACTTTATAGGAGTAACAGGAGGTACAATAGGCATTTGTTTCACCTGCTCTGAAGGTTCATCTGACCCACTCTGCTGTTTGGTACACTGTTGCAAAGGTGAGTGTAGAGGAATCAAATGCATGCGATTGCGTCTCACTGTCCCCTGTGTTAAGTCCACTGTATAAGATCTCGGTGTTGAGTGACTTTGGATAACAGTGCCTGGTGTTGTAGCATCTGTCACCCACACTTGTTCTCCTGGTGACAAGTTACACAAGGGTTTTGCTCGGTGACGTCTGTTGTAGTTTGAAATGTCCGACGTCCTCTTCTCCCTTTCCTTATGAGCAAGAGTGATGCTGTCCGGCAGTGTCGGATCCAACTGAGAGGGAAGAGTCGGTAGTGTCGTCCTCAGGCGGCGGCCCATGAGGAGTTCAGCAAGGCTGTAACCATTTTGGAGAGGAGTAGCTCTATAGGCAAGAAGAGCTAAATATGGATCAGCAGCCTTTTTCAGTAAGTTTTTCACAGTCTGTACAGCACGTTCCGCCTCTCCGTTACTTTGCGGGAACCTTGGGCTGCTTGTGATGTGTTTAAAGCCATAGGCAGCCGCAAAGTCTGTGAAAGTCCGACCAGAGAACTGGGGCCCATTATCAGACATCAGGACCTCAGGGATGCCATGACGGGCAAAGAAAGACTTCAGGTGAGTAATGATGTCGTTGGATTTCGTTTTGTTCAGCAGGGCAATCTCAACGAACCTGGAAAGATAGTCCACAGCAAGAAGGTAAGTTTTCCCTCCCAGCTCGAATAGATCTGTACCCACTCTTTGCCACGGGCAGTCAGGGCATTCGGTTGGCATTAATGGCTCACTGTGGTTGTGTCTCTCTTGTATGCATGTTCTGCACTTTAACACCATTTCACTTATCTGTTGGCTGAGACCAGGCCACCATACTGACTGGCGAGCTCGGGCTTTACATTTTACAACTCCTTGGTGTCCGTCATGTAGTTTTGTTAAGACATCGTTTCGCATTGCTGAAGGGATAACAAGTCTTGAATCCTTCAACAGCAAGCCGTCTTTCACGGTAAGTGTGGCTTGGTCGGGCCAGTAGTTTCTCAACAGAGGTTCTTGTTTTGCATGTTCAGGCCAACCTTGACTGCACATGACCATTACACGAGCACACACACTGTCCATTTTCAGTTGTTCCTTGAGTGTTTGCATATATGATGAACTGATAGGCATATTTTCAATGATGCTGTCCACATATATGTCTGTGCTCTCCATGAGTTCCTCGTCTGATTTTGTCAGTTTTGTTTTCAATGGTGAGCGAGACAACGTGTCTGCTGTCCAGAGCGATTTACCTGGGGCATACTGTACATTGTACGAGTAACGCATGAGTCTCATCCTGAAGCGCTGGATCCTCGGTGGCAGTAGATCCAAGGCTTGAACTCCTAAGAGTGACACAAGAGGTTTATGATCAGTTTCCAGACAGAAGTGTTTGCCTATTAGAAAATCACGAAACCGCTCGCATGCCCATGTGGATGCTAAGGCTTCTTTTTCCACTTGTGCATAGTGTTGTTCTGTTGGAGACAGCGACCTTGAAGCGTAGGCGACTGGTCTCCATCCTTCTTCCCATTGCTGCAGGAGAACACCACCTAGACCATAAGAAGAAGCATCAGCCGATACTTTAGTGTCTCTGTTTGGGTCATAAATAGCAAGCACTGGGGGTGAAGTTAGAGCATCTTTGAGTGTTTTGAATGCTTTAGCTTGGTCTACACCCCAATACCAGCTGTTCTTCTTGGACAAAAGATCTCTCAGAGCTTTGTCTTTCTCTGCTAAATGGGGGATAAACTTTCCCACCTGATTGACCATGCCCAGAAAACTTCTTAGCTCTGTCACGTTTGATGGCTCATTCATCTCTGTGATGGACTCTGTTTTCTTTGGGTCAGGACTTATGCCAGTGTCCGTAATGATGTGGCCAAGGAAAGTCACTTTGGTCTGTGACAGATCACATTTTTCCACATTCAGAGTTATACCTGCTTTTTCCAGTCTTTGCAGGGTGGTATGGAGTCGGGCGTCGTGCTCCTCTTGGTCATGTCCCCATACCAGCACATCATCAACGTGACAGACCACTCCTTCAACTCCTTCGATAACCTCCGACATTTTGCGCTGAAAGTGCTCAGGCGCAGAGCTGATGCCAAAGGGGAGGCGATTAAAGTGGAACCACCCGAAGGGTGTTATGAATGTGGTCAGTTTGGCAGATTCCTCCGACAAGGGAATTTGCCAGAAGCCCATGTTGGCGTCCAGTTTGCTGAACACTTTGGCTCCTGCTAGCATCCCAAGACTTTGTTCAACAGAAGGCAGCACAAACTTTTCTCTGCACACATACTCATTTAGTCCGGTAAAATCCACGCACAGTCTCAGCCTCGGACTGTTTTTCTTCGGAACAACGACCATGCCGGCGCACCAGTCTGTAGGTTCCTCCACTCGGGTGATGACTCCAAGCTGTTCCATCCTTTGGAGTTCCTCCTTGACTTT
Source organism: Pholidichthys leucotaenia (assembly GCA_020510985.1). NCBI lineage: Eukaryota > Metazoa > Chordata > Actinopteri > Cichliformes > Pholidichthyidae > Pholidichthys > Pholidichthys leucotaenia. The sequence continues at coordinate 282,213,882 of CM035841.1, forward strand.
ACCCATTAGAGGTATTGGAATCCTCCTTGGGGTTTTCAATGAGTATGGCACAGCGTTTGGTTTGAGTTTTATGTGGTAGGGCTGCTGCACTTCACCCAGACCGCTGCACAGTTTGGGGTAGGATGTTTTCAGAGTGTCCATTGAAATAACATCAACTCGCACAAGAAAGCCTAGAACTATGATGGCAGGAAGGCCTAACAGTGGCGTGCTGAGATTTTTGACAATGTAGACCTTTTCTGTTGTCTGTTTTGTCCCGTAGTTGAGCTGAAGCTTTGTGAAACCTGCGACCTCCAGTGGTTTCCTTCCAGGACCCAACAATGGTTTCTCCGGCTGCTGGAGAACAGGCATTTTTGCTCTTGGAAATATTTGTTCCAAGTCTGACTCCGCTATTGCAGTGACATCGGCTCCAGTGTCGAGTTTGAAAGACATTTTAGTGTCCCTAACCAGAATATCAGCTGTCCATACCTGGTGGCCTGTTGTGACTGAGCTGAGGAAAAAACTTCGCTCCTCTTCCTCCTCAATACTTTGGACATTCTTACTTTGCCTGCAGACCCGTTGATAGTGGCCTTTCTTTCCACATGCATGACATTTGGCATCATTTGCAGGGCACTCGTATTTAGGGTGAGGAGAGCCACCACATTTATAGCACCATGGGTTTGGTGTACTTTTGCTTTTACTTTTAGACAGCTGGCGTGCATTCACTGTTTCGCTTTTGAACTTAAACTTTGTCTTGTCGTATTTGGCTTTAGTAACTCTATCCACAGAGTTCGCATTCATCTGCATCACGTTTCCTTCATTCCTCAAAGTTGTTTGTTGCTTTTTGATCTCTTCTGATTGCCTTGCCATATTTACGGCTTTCTCCAAGTCCAAGTCTTTTTCCATTTGCATGCGCTCTGACAGTCTTGTGTCGGCCAAGCCCACTACTATTCTGTCTCTTATGAGCTCATCGTGAAGCTGACCGTAGTTGCAGTGCTCCGCTAATGCATGCAGGGCCATTACAAATGCGTCTACGGTTTCATTTGGCTCTTGTTTGCGCATATTGAAACGTGCACGTTCATAAACAACATTTTTCTTTACAATGAAAAAGCTGTGGAAACCGTCTCTCACTTTGCTATATTCGAGCTGCTCTGCTTCGGTTAACTTTAAGCCTCTCAGGACATCATCTGCTTCATCTCCCATATTAATGTGTTGACTTGATTTTCATTTGAACTTGAAGACAAATTGCTTGCCTGGCGAAATCTTTCGAAGCGCCGAATCCACTTGGTCCATTCATGTGGTTTGGAGAAATCAAAGGGCTCCGGTGGCTTAATGCTAAACGTGGCGCTGGGCGTGCTAGCCGCGATGCTAACTCCTGCTCTCACCGGTTCATCATCTCTATCTTCGGGCATCTTAGCTCACCTCTCTCCCTCTTCCCACTAGAATGACTTTTAGTGTCTGTCTTCACAGCTACGCAGCACTTCTGACACCATGTCGTGTTCTTTAGCTGAACAAAATAACGTGGGACAACTGCGTGCTGTTGAACATGAACTTTACTTGGCGCTTGCATGAGAAAAAGAGACAGCGCATATATAATTACGTCACGACGTCAGATGCGTGACCAAAGATCACTAGTTACAGACAAGATAATACTGTGTCGTTTGTTTACACCACACTTTGCAGAGTTTGGCTGCACGGTGGCGCAGTGGTTAGCACTATGGCAGCACAGTTTTACCCTCGGCCGGGGGATCGCGGGGACCGTGAGATCGTGGGTTCAATCCCTGCCCCCAGTCAACAGTGATCTGTGTGGAGTTTGCATGTTCTCCCCGTGTTTGCGTGGGTTTACTCCAGGATTTCTCCGGTTTCCTCCCACATGCCAAAAACATGCAGGTTAGGGAGTTGAGGGGCGCTTGCGCACGCAGCGACCGGCAGCTGGTGGTTTGTCACCAGACTGCAAAACAAATCTACCTACGGGTACAAAATAAGTAATAAAAAAAAAAAAATCAGCTGGTAAGTTTGTTACTTTGTATCATTTTCTTCTTGGTTCGATTCCCTTTCACACAAGGAAAAATTCAAGCGGACCAAACTGCGTCACTTTAAATCCCACGAGACTGATGTCAGAACATTCTCTGTTCTTATTAGTCAGATTGTTTGCTGTGCGAACAGGAAAGGTAAATACAGGAAGTAGAATGATTACTTTGCATTTATGCATTTCTGGGGAGAAAAAAATACAAATCGTAATGTAATCTATGAGGGGTTTTCATCGCCCTGGTTATCGTTTTTTTACATTGCGTGCATATACCACTTTCGGCAAACGTTCATTAATCCTCCAGAACCGTGACATGCTCAGCCACAGATATTTTCTAAGATCTATCAGGTATGTTAAGTTATTCCCATGCCAATGGCGTACGGTAGTGCCTATCTCCGTTTAATGACCCTAGGCCACACAGCTACTGTAAGTAGTGAATGCTACAGTGGGGGGGTCAGTCCTCTGGTAGCTCTGTGTGTTAACTTTCCTTTCCCCATTCTATTATGCTGAGCACCAAGCTAGAAGGCAGAAAGTACCATTTTTACCTGGTCTTTGGTATGACCCGGCCGGGATTTGAGCCCAGTTTCCCAGTTGTGGGGCGGATGCTCTACCAACTAGGCCACCACTCTGGTATCAGGTATGTACAGTGGCATAAAATGTTTTACTGTTTGCCACTCGTCCTGTTTTAGTACGGTCCCTTTCTCATCTGCAGGACCGCACCAGAGTTCGCCATTTGATTCGAATCGAGACCAGCTCTTTCAGGAGGTCTCGATACGGTAGGTTTGGTGTGCACCTGAGTGCGATTACCGTGTTCTCACCAAACAAAACAAACCACACTAATGGAGAAAACGAAATCAAATTTGATTGAAATGAACTAAAGCCTGTAAGTGTGAAAGCACCCTTAAAATGAAGTGGAAATTATGTTTCCTAATCTGACAGACACAACAATGGCAATAAAAGAACACAGAAAAAATCAGCATCATAGGGACGCAAAAAGTCCTTCTACAAATGCACTTTTGCTATCATGTCTGTGACTCCACAGGTAGGTCTGGTATACTCTGTCTCTTCTGGGCTGATCTACTGAATATACATGGTTTCTTTAGAACAACTGTGGTTTGCACAATGATCACAGGGTCTAGCTGCTGGGGTGTCGTTAGGCAGAACATTGAACTCTGAGGTATTGACTGGTAAAGGTGCATCCAGGTGGATGCCCTGAATTTCCCTCTGGGATTAATAAAGTATACAAAATGCAATAAATAAACAAATAAATAAAGCCAATGCTTTGAATCACTATCACACTTTCTCATGCATTTATTCCCTTAACCAATGAAGATGCACCAAACTGAAAATGAATGATATTTGTTTGGATCCTGTTCCTGACCAGGACAGTAAAACAGGGCATTTCTAATAGACTCCTAAGTTCTAATTGACAACCCACAAGCCAAGACAACAGTGTTCCTCTTTAACACTAACGTGACTCCAAAACAGTAAGATGATGGCAGCCAAAGTATCCAGCTCAAGGCTTCAGTTTTGGTCATTGTAGACCTTGTAGGAAAATATCATGGACACTGCGTCTGTCTTTTACGTACAGCCTTTTCTCCATCCAGTTTCATGAAGTTTCATCATTTTTAAAGGAGCTCAAATCCATGTACAGAGGTGGGTGGGAAAATGAAGGATGGAACAAAAAAATCTGCTTCCCTCCCACTATTCTTTCTTCCTCACTCTAGCAGTCACTCTTCCCTTCCAGGTTGCCAATTCACTTCTTTTATTAATTAAATGAATTTAAGAGAGGATAAGGGTTTGCTTTCAACACAACGCCTCTCACCCTCCACCATCTCATGGCATGTAGTTATTATTGCAACCACTAGATGTCTCTTTGCTAAAGATGTAGTTACAAGGCAGAGTTGCTGCTTGAAAAATCGTTTAGATGGTGATTTTCTATTGGAGGACAATCTCCAACATTTCTGTTACCCACATATTCACACAGCAGGAGTGTTGTGCTCATGACCTTTGTTTAGCATGTGCCTTTATTTTATTTTATTTTAGCAACATTTGATTTCTGAGTTGATGAAACAAAGGAATAACAGTTGTGCTCCTGGGACTTTACCACTTTACACTGTAATAAGTGTTAAAGGATTTTTCCCCCTCGACAACCATTTGAAATTAAACAGCAAGCTGTGGGCTTTAGTTGCAGCACATTTTACAGTCTCTTACGAAAAGCCAATAACTTAGGGGACATTTGATTTTATGCTATAGTTTGCTATGATCTTGTTGTGAAACAGCTTACTGATGACTGACTTTATTTTGCTGAGGAGAGGGTTGAGTTTCTCAAATGTCCCATCCTTTAATTTCACATAGCAGAGCTGGCCAATTCCTATAAATGAATTATGAATTTCATCACCTATGGTAATACGAACATATTTCATCTCTGTGCAGCAGTGTGCATTGTCCAGAACAGGGCAGAAGCCTAATTACAGAGTTGTGGCAATATGGGGAACAGACTAATCTCCTATGAGATTCTCCAACAGATGTGTCCAATTAATGGCCTGTCTTTGAAAGAGTTTAGATGCCTACTGCTCTGGGAATTATATTTCAAAGTTAAAGACCCAGCTTCATTTCTGTTGAGTAGTCTTAGCATTCAGTTTTAATCACAGCATTCTTCTATCCAATCATGCACAGATCGAAACTCGAATAACTGCAGGAATATGAACAGCTCTAAAGAGAACTATGTGTTAATGATCTGGGCAGAGGAGCTTGGGGTGGCAAAGAAGCATGAAGAAAGAGTATAGATATGACATTGCAGTAACCCTCCAAATGGAAGAACAGTGTGTGAGGATTAGTGAACGGCAAAAAAATATCCCACAATCATTTACCACTTGTATGCGCAAGTGCAAGTCCTGCTTCCCTTGAATGAATGAGCTTGATTTGAGAGGACTCTCTAAAGTCACAGGGATAGAGGAGTTAAGGCCAGCCAGAAAACCCCAATAGATCTGTGCCGCCACTCCTACGCCACTTTGTGAGAAGCCTGTCACGTAGCATGTACATGCATTTAGGCTTATTTACCTCGATCTTGCCAACTGTCTCACAGGCACGTCTCACTGCTGGAGTTTATTGTCTGTCAGCCTCCTGATCAAAGTTTTGTGGCATGGCCAGCACATTGTACAAAGAGTGAGAAAATTACAAACTGGGAGGGGAGGAGAGGGGAAAAATGCAGCAATACATCTGCATCCATTTATTACAGACTGCCTTCCAGTGTTCATAACCTGGAATTAAATATTTAATCATCATTTTTGATCTTCTGTTTGATGGGTCCCTCAATACTGCGTACATTACTACTCATCTTTAGTCTCGAAAATGAGGACAAGAAAAAAAAAATATGCAGAAAGTCAGGTGACCTTTTAGCTTGAATATTTTACAGAGCAATTTGGCGTTGTGGCCATGTTATTGTCCGGTCTGGCCTTTATTAAAGTTGAAAATCCAGAGTCTAATGTGAAGACTTCAAACTCCCTCTTTTATAGTGTGACACATACAGTACGCTGCAGCAACCGGAAATGAAACTATAGCCTTACTAAGGAACTTAATATCCTCCTGACAGCTTATTAAATATTTACCTGTAGCTTTCACACAAACAAATACCATCCTTGAAGTTCAAAGCAGACAAATGTTTACATCTACAGAGTGAATTTGTGCAAGTAGTCAATTTCAAAGGTTACCTGTGATCTCCATCATTATTCCATTAGAATGATTCAGGTGAATGTTTTTTCCCTCAGTTTGTACCGCTGCAAATGCAAATCACTGCCAACATGAAAACACCCAACTGCGAAAAAAAGAAAAAAAACAGCACCATTCGAGCATTTACAGAGCACAGATTGGCATTTATTTGAAACATGAACACACCGTACCAAGAGAAATACAAAAAAGCACTTCCAAATCAAAGCACATTTGAACATCCAAAAAGATAAAAGCAATCAGAAAACAGTCGAGTCCTTGTGAATTCTGTCTGCCTTCCCTTTGTCAGTATTTTTTTTAAAATCTCAACTTGTTCATCCCACAGAGCGAATCCTCACCCATTTCTGTGAAACAAATCACGCACAGTCTAGTCTGCACTTTGGTGGTAGAGAGGCGGGTGCTGAGATTTGTTGGATGACGCCGTGTGTCAAGATGTTGAGGTTATCACCTCCAAAGACAGCTGTGTGTGTGTGTGTGTGTGTGTGTGTGTGCTATACATTCTGTTGTTTTATTGACCGCTAGTCCAATACATTACATAATAAAATACAGATGCTATAAAAAATATCTCTCCACTGGTTCAGCATTGATGACCCCTATATTTTATATATATTCATAAATAATTTAATACATAGATAAATAGATATTCTGTGTGTGGATTATAAACTTTCATAAAAGCATCCTCTCAGTAATATAGGAGTGACTACAGTATAAATGCTGACATGTTTGAGGGCTGCCGTCCGACCCTGATCTCCGGTAAACTGGATGAAAGGCCGACAGTGTACAGGCAGATTGGCGCTGGTGATACGTGCCAATGTCTCCACTCACTGTGCCAGTCCTTAGCCCCGCTGGCACTCATTCTTGCTGCAGGTGGCCTGACGCTCAATCTGCCATGTGCCTTCCTCGTATGTGCAGTAGCAGATTGTGCAGTCATCAATCTTCACCTCTCGCCCGGCCGGTATCACGGCTGTGTCCGCGTAGCAATTTGGCCCTGCAGGTGGTACAAAAAAAGTGGCACAAAGCAGAAAATATTCCATTTAGTATATTTCAAATTGAGATTTCATGCTGACTTTATGCATTTTTAATGGGTTGCTTTTGTGTTGTTGGCACCATGTTACATTATTGAGGTCAGGAACTCACAAGACACTGAAAACGCCTGATTATTACTGGTTCTGTGATTTAATATCCTTCAGGAACTCTGGTCAAACTAAATGAGCAGGAACTTGATAATGGGTTGGTTAATGTCATTTTAAAGACTTAGTATTAGGGTTGTACTCGTTTGTTCCTTCTGCTGCTATTCTGACAAAGGGCTCTGTACAGTGTGTAAAAATGCAGTACAAGGTCTGAAACAGACAGCTTAGTCACAGTCCTTTGCACTACTTGAAGGGTCCTCATGAGTTTGAAATTCCATACACCAGTGATGTAAGTTCGCGAACAATTTGTTTAAATGTACTAGTTCTTATGGGTGATCTACTATACTAAATCACTTGCCGTCACTGTACTAATGTTCGCGAACGATTCGTTTAAATGTACTAGTTCTTATGGGTGATCTACTATACTAAATCACTTGCCGTCACTGTACTCAATCATTTAAGCTGGATTTATGCTCCACCCTGAGTGCAAAGCCCACTCCGTTCATGCTGACTCTGTTCAGTGAGCGTACTAGTGAGCAGTGCAAATGTAACCTGCCCGCTCCTTTCAGCTGCATTTTTTGAGTTCAGTGAGTGGTAGGCAGTTGGAGCTCCAGTACAGCACTGAGTGATTCATTGAACCAGTCTTTTTATTGTACAAATGGTACTGAATCGCTACATTTTAACGAACTGTGGGCCCCATCACTACCATACACTCACAGATATTTTTGTCAGTCTAGACCTAGCTAAATTATAAAAAAGTCTTAAACCTGTCAAAACTCAAAGGGCTGTATTACAACGACTGGGTCGGTTGATCAGTTATCACTGACAAAGAACGTGTTTATGGGCATTTCCAAGTTCATTTCCTTATCACAATGGCGTAAAAAGGAACTTTCCACCAGTGCATGACACAAAGAGGCCGGTCTGATCATTCAGAGGTGTGTTTTGGATAATCCAATCTAAAGCGTTCCTTCCCATCCCTTTAATGCAAAGAGGCACATTATCTATAGTGAATTGTGATCATGACGGTTAAAGATGGGTTTTGCACTAACCAAAGCCCGTGTGTGAGCCAAAATGCATGCCATAGTAATGCTGCTTGATGATCTGTTCACACTCCGACAGGCAGCGAAAAGTAAGCTAGGAGCAGGAAGACAAAAGAAGAGGAAAACAGCAGCCTTGTGTGTAGCAGAATGGAATATATGCACTCTGTTGGACAGAACAACATCGCAGCACCCAGAAAGACAGACTGCGCTTGTGGCCGTGGAAATGAACAGGTACAATGCAGACATAGCTGCACTTAGTGAAACAAGATTGCCTGGATATGATAGCTTGGAAGACCATGGATACATCTTCTTTTGGAGTGGGAGATCAACTCAAGAAAGGAGAGAAGCAGGAGTGGGCTTTGCAGTTAGAAAGGAGATAGCAGCAATGCTTGATGAGGAACCGGTGCCAATCAATGACAGGATAATGACTATGAGACTCCCACTACAGTGGAAGATGTTTGCCACACTCATCAGCGTATATGCCCCAACAATGACCAACACAGAGGAGGTGAAGGAAGAGTTCTACAGTGATTTACGTGAGACTATCAGGCGTGTACCGACTGATGACAGGCTGATACTCGTTGGAGATTTTAATGTCAGAGTTGGTTCGGACACTGAGAAATGGAGAGGAGTGCTAGGCAGTCATGGAGTAGACAAGTGCAATGCTAATGGAGAACTTCTACTTGCACTATGTTCAGAGTACAACTTTGTGATAACCAACACTCTATTTAAGCACAAGAACACACACAAGAAGACATGGATGCACCCAAGATCCAAGAACTGGCATTTATTAGACTACATCATAGTCAGGCAGAGAGACAAAAGGGATGTATTGGACACCAGAGCAATGAGAGGCGTGGACTGTGGTACTGATCATGTTATGCTGAGATCTAGATTAAGGATTTGGAGACAAAAACAGCACTGCAGGACGGGTGTGAAGCCATCACGGAAGCTAAACAGTAGTGCACTGAAAGGCCAAAAGAAGCAGGAAGAACTTACACAGGAAATGGATGAAAACTTGAAAGACTGGGATAGCAACAACTCAGAGAATGACATAGAAGAGAAATGGGCAACACTGAAGGATATGGTGTATTAGACTGCGAGTGATGTATTAGGCCACCCTGAGAGGAAACATCAAGATTGGTTTGATGAGCATGATGAACACCTGAAGAAACTACTAGAAGCGAGGAATACAGCTAGGCAGGAAAATCTACAGTGTAACACAAGGTCGAAGAAGAAGAAATACTCAAAGGCTCAGAGTGAGCTACAGAAGTACACCAGAGAGATGAAGTCCAGCTGGTGGGATGAAAAAGCGGAGGAACTTTAAACTGTAGCAGACAGGAAGGACATGAAAACATTCTTCACAGGTTTGAGAGAAATCTACGGCCCTAAACTAAGAGGATTGATCCAACTAAAGGCTATGGGTGGTGAATCGGTTTTGCAGGAGAGAGACAAGATCCTGGACAGATATGGAGACCACTTTGCCCAACTACTAAACAACACTGGAGATCTCACTGAAGAAGCTAAAGAAACTCTAGCGCAGCAACCATCTGTATCAAGTCTGGATGAACTACCAAATTTTGATGAACTAATGGCAGCTATCAGGACAACACAGGATGGTAAAGCTCCAGGAAGGGATGGAATTCCAGCAGAAGTGTGGAAATTTGGTGGTGTTCAGCTGACCAACTGCCTGCACAAGCTCATCCAAGAGATATAGGATGCCCAGAAAGTACCTCAAGACTGGAAGGATGCAAGTATTGTGCCTTTGTTCAAGAAAGGTGACAGGAAAGATTGTGGAAATTACCGAGGTATATCACTGCTAGCCACTGTTGGTAAGATTCTCTCACATGTACTACTGAACAGACTCAATGAACACATCTTGCAGAATGTACTACTGGAGACCCAGTGCAGCTTTAGAAGTGGAAGAAGCACAATGGACATGATTTTCTACTTGAAACAGGTTCAAGAAAAGTGTATCAAACAGAACATGCTGCTTTATGTAGTCTTCATAGACTTCAGTAAAGCCTTCGATACTGTTTTGTGACAAGGACTTTGGCAGGTACTCAAGAAATATGGCTATACAGAGAAGTTTATCTGCCTGATCGAGGCACTCCATACAGGTATGCAAGCAAACGTGGCAATGAGTGTGATAGGATATTTTCAGGTTTCATTGATTATTCTATATGATTTTAATGCTGTATTATTCTATTTTATATTATAATTGTATCTGGTGCATATAATGAGCCAATGTCTGATTCTCTGTGTTTCTCCATTGTCTCAGAGCTTGAAAAGAATGTCTGTTTCTCGGTGTAAGATTAGGCTGAGCAAGACTGTAAATAATGACGAAGGTTTTTGTTTTATCATACCAAGCTGTTCTGTTCCGAATTCCCGAAGTTAGGGTGACTTAGCTTGACCAGTTCATGTAAAAATCATAGCAGAATGTTCAGTGCTGTCCATAGATTAGAAGCAGTCTTGAGGAAAGATGGCTCCAGCCGTCTTTAGGTTTAGATAAGGTCAGAGACGCCTGCCCGGGGTATAAGGAGCAACATCCTTGAACACATGTTAGGGAGTTGGTGTGAGCAAGCTCTGAGACACGTTATGCTGTGACTGATTGCCTCCTTTTTCTGATCAGAAAAAGAATAAATGGCTCAGAATTTGGAAACCGCCTATTGATTATTGATTCAGTCTCAATCAATTCATTTTTGATCTAACATTTTTGGTGCAACGAACAGGGACCCACATAAAGAGGTCCACGGCATTTTCCGACGGATCCAGATTGGACTGTGCATGGTCAAAGAAGAGGAGAAGCCCACACTTCTGGGGAGCGCTGAAAAGACAAGGTGAATTTCCCTCTTCTAAAAGCCCTGGAGACGTCGGGAAGCGGCATGGAGTTCTGATGGGTCTACTGGAACTCAAAGAGGCGGATACCAAGTGTGAGTAATTTATTTCAGTTTTTGTTATTGTTGTTATGACCAGTGAGTGATATCCTGGATCGATTGTACACTGTGGAAGCTGAAAGAGTGAAACTAGCGGCCTGATTGATGAGTTATTTTTACCCACGGTGAGGATATCGTAATAATCCCTTGGGAGGAATGAGGTTTTCCTTTGCAAACGGTGACCAATATTTCAAGACCTGGGGTAATTCTTAGAAATTCGCCACTTTCTACGGTCAAGTAAGTGCAGTGGAGGTCTAGAAGTGCATATGCAAATTAAAAAGGGAAAGATTTGTGGTCTCGTTCCTGTGTCGAAGAGTCACGTGATCCCAGAGAAGTGAATTTTCGGGGACAGATTCGTGCTTCTTGTGACCACTTCTGCTTATGGTCCAGGGTTTGGACCTCCAGCATTCGTGGGGAGGTTACGTGAACCCTGAACGGAGAAAAAAAAAAAGAGATTTTATTTTGTGAGTTTTGTTGAAGCGTTAGATAAAAAGTTACTGCAGTCTGAATTTGTTTTTGCCTCAGTGTTACATGAAATCCGCTCCGGTGTGAAACACAGAGAGGCTGAGTTCCCGCGGAGGTGGAGTGAATAGGGTGTGAAATTGATGGCTGCGATTTTTTTTCCTGATATTTGTGGCGCATAAAAGGGTTGGTGAGTTAATTGTTATCCTTTTGGGAAGTGTTTAAATTTATAGGTATTTGAAAATAGTAGCCTTGAGCAAAAACAGCGGACTGGTGTTGTGCTTTCACGGCAGTGTAAAAAAAAAAAAAAAAAGAGGAGCTTCACGCTGCAAGTGGCGGTGTGAGGGTTGCCATATCTGCGATTTTTCCGCTAAGGTTGCCAGTTCTGGAGATTAATTGAAGTAATTCTCATGCTGTTTTGGGTTTTGGCATGAACCTAAAAGTCTTTTTTGTATGACCTTGTGGACACAACGCAAAAGAGAACATTGTGTCTGGGCCCTGTTTGTCTGTGTGTCTGTCTCTACGTATGTGTGTATATCTGTCTATGTACTGTATGTGTGTCCTTGAGGGGGAGGAAAAAAGAAAGAGAGAGAGAGAGAGAGCTTGGGAAAAATATAGAAAAAGCTGTGTAGCTATTAACTTGTGTGTGGAAACTTGGTAAAAGGGGGAAAAAAAACTTTCAAACATGGGTTGCTTTTACAGCAAGCAGGACATAAGACAGCCACAAAGTGTTCAGACAGGAAGAAATAATGCCTCATTTTGCTTTAAGGGTTGCAGAACACAGCAAGATGAGAATGAAATTTATGTTTTGTCAGGAGATGGTAAATTTATGAACAAAAGAGACAGAAATAGCACAAGGTTTCTGGCAAAATGGAGAAAGAAATTCAATTTCAGTGGGGAACTCAGGGTTAAAGATTGTGAGAGTTTGATTTCTGCAATTAAATTAGCAGCAGATGGCAGTAGGCGAAAAGAGTTAAAATATGGACTCTTTGAAGCTGAACAATGGCTTCAAATTGCCAGGCAACACCAAGCTGACTTAGAGACCTCAAAAGACTTGGATGTTTGTAATAAAAAGGGTTTGACTAATGCACATTCTTTCTCAAAATTCCGAGTTGACGAAGGAGATAGCAGCCGGAGCAGGTGGCGTGGAGATAACCTGACCCCTCCCTCTCTGCATCCGGACCTTGAGACAGTGACGGCCCCCATGGCACCGACTGCAGACCTGGCTCACCCCTCCTCCACGGTTGGGCACCCGCCTCCCCGCCCGCCTCCTCCTTCCTTTCAACGCATGCCGGACATCAAGCCTACAGCCCAGGTTTCTCGTCTGACAAAAAAGTTAAGTGTTTATGCACCTTCACATTATGCCATTTCAACAACACACACATCCTCACCCTTAGATAAACACATTAAGGAAGAGAAACATGCAGTAGAATTATGACAATTTCCTATGGTTAAATTATACAACCCGGCTTATGGTGGTCCAGTGGCTGAAGGCACTGAAGTCAGTAGCCTAAACATTCTTTAAAACATTCCCACTGTGCTAGTTAACCACCAACTGATGCAGTATTAGCTCAGCAGGTGAAGGAATTAAATAAACATATTAGGAACAAGTGAAGATTAAAGCATGATTGGACAGCCAAATGTCACTCAACATAAAACAGAAAGTGTTGAAGCCTATAGGTGTAGACTGCAGGATCTTTTTGACAATCATTCTGGCTTGGAAAATCCTACTGCAGATACAGGTTCAGAACCCTACTGGCAACATTTAAAAAGTGTATTTCTACAGAACATGCATCCAAATTTAGCACAGTATGTATGCAAACACCGTGCAGTACACTTTGTTAAATGATCTACAATCACAAATGAAATTTTTCACAGTGATTGACATCAGTAATGCTTTTTTCAGCATTCCTATTCACCCAGATCATCAGTTTTGGTTTGCATTCACATTTGAAGGCAAGAGGTACACATTTACGAGGCTGCCACAGGGCTATTTTGAATCACCAGCCATTTTTTTCACAGGCAATGTCAGCAAATTTGTGCCAGTTTGTTCCACCTCATGGGAGTTAATTACTCCTGTATGTTGATGACATTTTGCTGGCATCCCCTGATGAAATCACTTGCAGAAAAGACACTATTGTCTAACCTCATTTACAAAATAAAAAACTTACAGTTTACACTGATAGCCAGTATGCATTTTCCACTATTCACCACTTTGCACAAAAAGTGCAAGCACCTCATCTTGGAGCTGCTTGAAAGTGTCAAACCTCTATCACAACTGGCCATATGCAGATGTGCTGCTCATACAAATGGCAATGATCCGGTTTCTAAAGGTAATCATTTTGCGGCTCAAACTGCAAAGGCGGTTGCACAAGGCTTGCAACCTGGACAAAGCACATTTGATTCTATTCTGACACTGACTGAAGAGCTATCACATGATATTCTTGTTGAGGCTCAAAAAGCAGCACCACAGGCTGAAATTTACAAATGGATAAAGAAGGGAGCTATTTTTGATGACACCTCAAATCTCTACAAACGTAAGACAAGCAAGCCTATTCTACCACGCAAACTGTTTCACCAAGTCTCTATCTTGCTCCATGGCGTTTCGCATATAGCGGGGTGGGGGTGGGGTGAGGTGGTATCTACATTGAATAAAACCTTTACTACCTATGGTTTTAGCCAGTTTGCCACACGGTTTTGTAAAAAATGTCTGATCTGTGCAAAAAACAATGCACAGGGAAATTTCAAACCTGAGAGAGGCACTTTCCAGCCTCTACTTATCAATTTCAGAACATTTGCATGGATTTTATTGAACTGAATAAATGTGAAGGCAAGAAATATTGTTTGGTCATTTGTGATATGTTTTCTAAATGGACAGAAGCTTTTCCTTGCACACATCCAAATGCAATCACAGTGGCAAAGAAATTGCTTGCTGAAATTGTACCTAGGTTTGGAATACCTGAGAAAATTTACTCAGATAATGGTACACATGAAGAGGATGATAAAATAAAGGCAGCGTTGGATTTTTAAATAGCTTTATTATCACCCGCCTTCATCAGAACTCGGCTCCAGCCCATAGTGTGAGCAGGCTGAAGCCTCGTTCCTCCAGCTCTCAAATAGGAGACAGTGTGTGTGTCTCGCAGCAGATGCAAAATCAGAATGAGTGAATGAGAGGCAGATTAACAGCACAGTGCAGCTTATATACTCAACTCAAACAATAGATCAAAGACATTCACAGCAGTCAATCTGGGCATTTGCATATCAGAGGTACAGACAGGATGCATGAACACAATGCATGGGTGGCACATTAACCTCACAGCTGTAAACGCAGCATGCAGCGGAAAAAAACCCAGGAGTGCGAGCTGACTGTCTCTGTGTTGTGGGGGTTGAATTCAAACCGCTACACTGCTCCCCCCCCAGAGGGAACGGTTGGGGACCGTGACCTCGATGTTGCAGTCTGAGCAGCGAGCAGGGAAAAGCTCTGTGCAGGAGGGGGGGGGGGTAGTACATGCTGACGGGGCGCGGGAAAACCGTTCAAGTCGCGCCAAAAGTGTTTGCTGCTCCGCGATGTCCTGTCTGAACATGCAGAGGTCAGAAGAAGAAAAATTAGTCTCTGACTCCTCTCGTGGCCGTGAAGAAAAGCAGGAGCGGCGGCAAGAAAAAAAAAATAAAAGCAGAGGGACTGGCGTGTTGACTTTAGGGCAGACGTAACCCTACAGCCTCGGGAACCGCAGACAGCTGAATTCCCCTTGTGCGCCGTGGCTAAGACCATAAAATCCAGTGAGCAAGCTGCGGGCCTCAGGTGAACGAGCAAGCCTGAAGGGCCAGTGAGCGGCAGAAGGAAGGCGGTCAGTGAAGCCATTCTTGCCCCGTGCGTGGTGTGCCGTCCTCGTAACTCCCCGGTGTGCGCGCGGGGGTTCTGTGCTTGGGTGGGCCGCTGGAGAGGGAATCAGGGTCGGAAACTTGGTGGGGGATCGGCGCAGTCTGCGCCGAAAAACATCTCTGATGAGCCGTGGCTGCAGATTAGCCATGGTGCGTTCAGGTCCACGTGTGCTCCGTCGGCCATGGGAGTCGCCCGCATGTGCTCTGATGTGGAGGAGCTGCGCGGCCGGTCCCGCGTGGATGTGCCGATCTCGGCGAGGGTGCGCCATGACGTTCTCTGCCGCTTACCCGGTCTTGGTTGATGTCCTGAGAGCGGCTCGCCCGCCGTGGGCTCTGCGTCGAGGTCTCCCTGAGGCCGCAGGGAGGGAAAACCAGTCAGGCCGCTGTGACGGAGCATTCGTGCCCGGGTGCTGCGTTCGCTGGCCGCTCGTTTTCTTCAGTCTCGGGTCGCCAGCGTGGCTGTTCAGATCAGAAGGTCGCGTTTGCACAAAACGTGTGCATTCCGGGGTCACCAGTGAAGAGGATGATAAAATAAAGGCAGCGTTGGATTTTTAAATAGCTTTATTATCACCCGCCTTCATCAGAACTCGGCTCCAGCCCGTAGTGTGAGCAGGCTGAAGCCTCGTTCCTCCAGCTCTCAAATAGGAGACAGTGTGTGTGTCTCGCAGCAGATGCAAAATCAGAATGAGTGAATGAGAGGCAAATTAACAGCACAGTGCAGCTTATATACTCAACTCAAACAATAGATCAAAGACATTCACAGCAGTCAATCTGGGCATTTGCATATCAGAGGTACAGACAGGATGCATGAACACCAATGCATGGGTGGCACATTAACCTCACAGCTGTAAACGCAGCATGCAGCGGAAAAAAACCCAGGAGTGCGAGCTGACTGTCTCTGTGTTGTGGGGGTTGAATTCAAACCGCTACACACATTTTGTAAATCAAGTTATATCACATTTAGGCACAGCACTGGACATCAGTTTGAAGGATCATTCAGCTTATCACCCACAATCCGCAGGACTGGTGGAATGCACAAACAGAACTATTAAAGAAAAACTCAGTAATACAATGGCAGAAACAGGGCAAAATTGGATTTATTCCCTCCCATTAGTTTTGTTTTACATGAGGATAATCCCAACCAAAGGGGAGTTGTCTCCATTTGAAATCATGTATGGCAAACCATACTTGCTGCTACCTTTGAGTCCATTCAATCCTGGTGATGTAGAAGTGTGTTTAGCAGATTACATGAGAAGGATGTTGACTAACAGATGTTATTGCTGCTACTCTCCCCAGGAGGTTTCACGAGGAAACTGCACTGATCTTGGCCAAGCCAGGAGACCTCGTCCTCATCAAAGCCATCAAAAAGAAGAATTGGACTGATTCACCCTGGCAAGGACCACATAAAGTTATTTTGTCAATGCCAACAGCAGTGAAAGTTGAAGGACGGGACTCTTGGGTGCATTTAACACACTGTAAACTTTACCCTACTCAGAACTCACAGCTAACTAACTAACTAACTAACCTGCACTTATATAGCGCTTTTCTAGTCACAAAGACCACTCAAAGCGCTTTCATTAATACTAACCCTCTATTCTAAGGGCCTATAGGAAACAGATATCTAGGGACAATTTAGAACAGCCAATTAACCTAACATGCATGTTTTTGGCATGTGGGAGGAAACCGGAGAAATCCCGGAGTAAACCCACGCAACACGGGGAGAACATGCAAACTCCACACAGATCACTGTTGGTCGGGGGCTGGGATTGAACCCACGATCCCACGATCCCCACAATCCCCCGGCCAAGGGTAAACTGTGCTGCCGCAGTGCTAACCACTGCGCCACCGTGCAGCTAGGGACTACTGAATAAATATTTTCAACTTCATTCCATTAAAAACTTTCAGCAAGAGACTTTTTTTTTTTTAATTGTTTCCCTATACAAGTGTTGACTGACGACGCCCTGTGTGGTATCCGGTATCGGCTTGGGATAGGGAAGCAAGTGGTTGACCATCATGGAGAGACAAGAAGTGCAAGAAAGACGTTCAATCATTAAAGGGTGTAGTTGTTGTTGTTTCCTTTACATCATCATCCTAGGGGTGACGTTGTTACTTTGGTTTCTATTAGCTGCACCACAAACCATACATCGTAGTGCTAGGGACCTTGCACATATTCAGCATAATTGGCTAGAGCTACATGAGCATCACGATCATGAATATACTGCTAATACGTGGTGGAGGTATGCTAACTATACAGCCAGGGCAGCTAATCGTTCCAATTGTTATGTTTGCTCTTTAGTGCCAACGTCAGCTGGACAGACTGCCGTTGTAGCTAAAATGATGGAACCAGCAAAAACTCTGTTTTTTTTACAGAAGGCTATGAAAAGGGGCTATACAAAAAAGATTATTTTGAATCACTCTTGTGAAATCTTTCGTCATTCTACCAGTCGGAGAGTGTAATGGTTCCCCTTACTCTGTAAGGGCAAGGTTTGTTTCATCAGGGACTTTTTCTTTTTGTCTGAAGGGAAGTGTAACAACCCTCTAGGCAACCTACCCCTTTCTCGGTGTGAGGCAGTGTACAGTATACACCGCACCTGTGATGCTAGTACCCTGACCAATCGGATGGGCAGGTGGTGTCCACAGGCTAACCGTTGTTATTACGGACCTATCACCATGCTGGAGCTCTGCAATGCTGCTATCTGCAACTTCCATATATATGGCGCACATATGGTGACGGGTGGTTGGTGGCTGTGCGGTCGTAAGGCGTATTCCCATCTGCCTGTAAATTGGGCAGGAACCTGTGCCCCCGTCTTTGTGACTGACAACACTCTGATTATGTCAGCGGGTCAGGTGAGCAGAGGGAAGAGAGACCTATCACAGGATGCCATTTTCACACCACATGATTCCATCTGGGGTACGGACGTGCCAGAGCAGTTCAAGATACTTACTACAGGTCAAAAGGTAGTACAGTCGCTATTCCCTTGGGTGGGAGTGACAAAAAACACCTTGTGGATTGAGACTCTTAATTATAGACTACAGTCTTTTGTGAATTTTTCCTTAGCTGCCTGGAAAGGTGAAAGGGAGGAAATGACTGCTATAAGACTTGTAGCAACACAGAATAGAATGGTACTTGATCAGTTGACTGCTGCCCGGGGGGTGTTGTAGGTCAGTACTGTTGCACCTTTATACCTGCACATGATGCAGATGGAGATGTCATTGCCTCAGTCATACATAATCTGACTGCTTTGCAGACTGCTGGAGCTAAGGATAATGTTAATGATTCATCACACTGGATAAACTGGTTGTTTTCCTCCTGGAGGAGTCTTGTCATAAACTTGGTGATGATTTTTGTAGTGATACCTTTGATCTTTTCATGTTTCATTCCTTGCATCCGTGATATGATGCTGAAACTTGTTCATGTGAATTTAGTATTATATCACGAGGCCACCACTGGAGATGATGGGGAAACAACATCAGCTTAATGTTTTATGAGTACAGAGTAAAAGTATGACTGACATGCAGAAAACTGAAAGGAGATGTATGTTCATGATGTGAATTTGAAATGTACTGAGTTGCAAGAGTAATCAAATATGTCTTGAAGTTCAGAGAAGTTGTGTTATCCTTATTTGAGATTTTTCACTTTATCCTGTTTATGTTCTGTTTTAATATATGTTGTATTTGAAACCACTATGTTACTGATCACGTTTTAGCCAATATACAGTTTTACTCTATTGATTGTTGTTTGATTGTTGATACCTTGTTGCAGTTTCACATTAAGGTACTAATACACATAAGTTAGGATGCAAGGACACATAGATCTCTAATACAAATACACACATGTCTTTTACACATAATAGGTTTTAGTAATTTTTATTGCTCTTTATTGAAGTTACATTTACATATAAGTATTAACTTTTTATTAAATCACTGCTAATCTGCTGACACATAGAACAACAAGTACATATACTATTTCATCTCAATTTATGGTTAGTCACCATCACTGGATCAATTTTTCTCTTTTATAACTTAATTAGATGATTGATTTCTTTTTTGAAATAAAAGGTATTATCCTCACATGCTCCCCAGGAAATGAAACATTCCAGTGGTGCTCGGGAGTGGCAGCAGGGCCGATGGCAGACTTTCCTCATTAAAAAGCGAGTTAGGATCTTTTGCAATAAAATGCTTTAGCATAAAATGCACCGGAACTTAGCGAGCTGCCCAATGAGGTTTTAGAAGCCATAGTGTTTCATCTCTGATGCTTTATTAAGCATCAAAGTGTCATGACCCGAGCACTATGCCTTTGTGCTCGGGTTATTCTTGTCAG
Source organism: Pholidichthys leucotaenia (assembly GCA_020510985.1). Taxonomy (NCBI): domain Eukaryota; kingdom Metazoa; phylum Chordata; class Actinopteri; order Cichliformes; family Pholidichthyidae; genus Pholidichthys; species Pholidichthys leucotaenia. Next base: position 282,233,387 of record CM035841.1, read on the forward strand.
GGTTTGATAGCGGCATTACTATTCTAGCTCTCCGAGCTCTTATTGTGATAGTGCTCGGGGAGGCTTCCACTCAGCTGTCAAACTCTGAACAGCTGTGCTGCATTTGTGGTTGTTAGTGCCAGGACTATTTCTACCCTCGCTAGAGATCACATCCTTGCAGCAGTGTCTGTTAACTCTCCGTCACGCTACAGATGCTTAGGATTTATTCCTACCACGTCTGCTTGGTTAGACCGTCGTGCCCCTGGACTAGTAAGTGTGCTGTATAGCCTTACCCCTCCCGGTGTGTATCGATCTCTGTGTGTCTCTGCCTTAGCAGCTGGTGTAATTATTATTTTCACCAACCTTGCCTGCCTAGTGTATGACTGTCTCCTGCTATGGACCTGTAGAGCTGTTTAGCCCATGCCTTCTGTTGTGAGTAGACTCAAGAGTCATTGTCTCTGCAGCTTGTGTTGTCACTTTTCTCACCGTAAATAAAACTCACTGAACTCACTGGTGACTGTGTGGCATCTTATGGTGGCTCGCGAGAGCCACCCATGACACAAAGGGGGGAATGATAGGATATTTTCAGGTTTCATTGATTATTCTATATTATTTTAATGCTGTATTATTCTATTTTATATTATAATTGTATCTGGTGCATATAATAAGCCAATGTCTGATTCTCTGTATTTCTCCATTGTCTCAGAGCTTGAAAAGAATATCTGTTTCTCAGTGTAAGATTAGGCTGAGCAAGATTGTAAATAATGACGAAGGTTTTTGTTTTATCATACCAAGCTGTTCTGTTCAGAATGCTCGAAGTTAGAGTGACTTAGCTTGACCAGGTCATGTGAAGATCATAGCAGAATGTTCAGTGCTGTCCATAGATTAGAAGCAGTCTCGGGGAAAGATGGCTCCAGCTGTCTTTAGGTTTAGATAAGGTCAGAGACGCCTGCCCAGGGTATAAGGAGCAACATCCTTGAACACATGTTAGGGAGTTGGTGTGAGCAAGCTCTGAGACACGTTATGCTGTCACCAATTGCCTCCTTTTTCTGATTAGAAAGAGAATAAATGGCTCAGAACTTGGAAACTGCCTATTTATTGATTCAGTCTCAATCGGTTCATTTTTGATCTAACAGAGTGGTTCAGTATCTAAAGACTTTTTAGTAAGCAATGGGGTGAAATAAGGGTGTGTGCTGGCACCTACACTCTTCTCGCTATATCTGGCAGCCATGCTTGAGGTGGCCTTCAAAGACACTTCAGAAGGGGTATACATTCAAACAAGGAAAGAAGCAGAGCTGTTCAATGTGGCACAGTTTAAAGCCAAGAGTAAGACATCGATAAAGGTAGTAAGAGAAATACTCTTTGCCGATGACAGTGCTCTAGTTGCACACAGTGTTAAAGATATGTAATCTTTAGTGGAGAAATTTGCAAGAGCAGCTTGCCAATTCAGCCTCCAAATCAACATCAAGAAGACAGCGTGCCTTTATCAACCACCAAAGTTCCAATTATCAACATCACTATCAGAAGAGATCAGCACTGGTACAGAGCCACTAGTCAAGTGCAAGACTTTCAAGTATCTAGGGAGTACTGTTTCAGAGAATGCTAGGCTGGAGGATGAACTATCTCTCAGAATGGGAAGAGCGAGCGCTGTGTTTGGAAACTTGAGGGAGAGACTGTGGAACACTCGACATGTGTCTATCTGTGTGAAATGCAAAGTGTACAGAGCGACAGTACTGGCTACTCTATTGTACGGTGCTGAAACTTGGACTGTCTACAGAGTGCAGGTGAAGAAACTCCACGCGTACATGATGAGACACCTTCAAGCCATAATGAACATCTCATGGAAAGACAAGATAACCAACATAGAAGTGTTGAAACGAACTGGTCTATCATCAATGGAGGACATGCTAACACAGATGAACCTGAGATGCCTTGGACATGTTGAGAGGATGGACCACCAGCATCTCCCTCGGCAGTTACTCTACCCACAGTTATGTGAGGGCAAATGCAATCAGGGTAGACCAAGGGTCAGATTTAAAGACACTGTAAAAAGAAACTTGAAGAAGTTGGATATAGACAGGAGTTCCTGGCAGCGGAAGGCTAAGGACAGAGCTGTGTGTAGGAATCTGATCAGACCTAAATGAAACAGTCATTGTCGCCCACAACAGACTGCTATAATTATGATGATGAATAAGGCAGACATCAATCACAGTTGATGCCCAGTTAGTTATGTTATAAAGAACAAACGGTGAAGAATGGGCTGAAAAAAATCAGCTGAATGATTTAATGTAGTGCACACAGATGCAGCACAGACATGAATGGGTTTGACACTTAAGGAAAAGAGGATGATGCCTGTGCAAACTTTCCTAAACATTCATTAACGATGACGTGGAAGTTGCTCCCGGCTGTAGGGAAACGGAGTGCTCTCTCTCCTGTTGCTTTTGCCGACCTAGGGTCTCCCCCTATCCGTCCTGGGTAGGAGGGAAGGAGGCAATCTGGTGCCTTGTTCATTCATTTATTCCCCTAAAAAATCCTACATTAATGCCTAATCTACAGACTCCAATGGTAAGTGCACAATTAAAATGAGAGTGTGGATGGAATTTTTTTTTTCCACAATATCTTTATTGAACCTTTTTTTTTTTTTAACAAACATGATACAAACAATCAAACACTAACACTAAAGTACTACAAAAAAAAAAAAAAGCACTAAAAACACCAACAACCACCAACAAAATCAAGTCTTCAACAATGCTCCTCTGTTTAGTCTAGACAATCCAATACATAAGTATACATATTATGTTCACCAGTTTGGAATTTACAAGGTCCACACACATCATTCACCTTCTTCTTCAAGAGTTATGTTTAAATTTTTTACATAATCAATAAAAGGTCTCCATATATTCTCAAACACAATTTCCTTTGATTTTAGTATATATGTTATTCTTTCTAATGGAAGGTTTGTTAACATCTGTCTTAACCACTGAGTCACATCTGGTCTATGAGTCTTTTTCCATAATAGTGCAATACATTTTTTGGCATTAAGCAAACTGAGGTCTATGAATGTTCTTTCACTTTTATTAAAATTATGCTTTTCTGGGTACAGACCCAACAAAAACAGTTTAGGATTCAATATGATTTGTTTTGAGATTATTTTTTCAATTGTTACCCTCACCTCTTCCCAAAACATTCTTATTAATCTACATTCCCATAAACAATGAAATAGGGTTCCTTTACTTTCCATGCATTTTGTGCATGTATCTGGTATATTTTTGTTATATCTATTTAACTCCTCCGGTGTAACATACATCCGCATTAACCATTTGAAATGTATCAATTTAAGGCGTGCATTTATTGATTTGGTTTGAGCTTCTGTACAAGCCAATTCCCATTGTTCCTCTGAAATTTCAATTTGCAGATCTTCTTTCCAGTAGTTTAATCTTTTCAGTGAATTTTCACTTGAAGATAGTGTCAATGAGTTATAAAACTCTGAAATAATACCCTTTCTTTTACTATCTTTCATCATCATTTTTTCCAAGGATGAATAAATAGGTCGAGTGAGAGCTTTATTTTGATTTGATCGAATAAAGTTTCTAAGTTGAAGATATTTAAAAAAATGTGTTCTATTGAGATTAAATTTGATCCTCAGCTCTTCAAAAGACATTATGTTGTCTGCACCTGGCAAATATAAATCCTGAATCTTTTGTATCCCTTTTAAATTCCATACTTTAAATACAGCGTCCGCTCTCCCTGGTTTAAAATATTGATTACCCCATATTGGACTAAATTGTGACAATAACTGTGGTTCTTTTAAATAGTTTTTAGCTTCACACCATATTTTGATCATATGCTTTACAAATGGATTTTTAACTTGTTTTTGTAATTTTTTTGCCGAATCTGAGTATATGAATATGGGAAGAGGTAAAGGTAAATTGTATGATTCCATTTCAGTCCAGTGAGGGAGATCATTTGATGAAAAATAATATGTCATAGACCTCAGTTGTGCCGACCAATAATACAACATAAAATTTGGACATTTCAGACCTCCACGATCAAATGGTAAATATAATAAAGACAAACGTAATCTAGCCCTCCTGTTGTTCCATATAAATTCCACTAACTTTTTTTTTATTCTTGAGAATAGATCTAAAGGTGGTGATAAGGGAATGTATTGAAATAAATAAAGTATTTTAGGTAAAATATTACTTTTAAGTATATTGATTCTCCCGATCATCGACATTGGTAGTGACATCCATCTCTGAGTTAACTCACTGATATCTGACATTAAGGCTTCATAGTTGACACTGGCGACTGATTCTAGCTTAGGCATAATTTGGATTCCTAAATATTTAAACTGATTTACAACATTGAATTGATTTACCTCAGGGTCTGGGTAATTTCTCTGGGTCTCATTTAGCATTAATATTGAAGATTTAGTTTTATTTATTTTATATCCTGATATTTCCCCAAAATTCTTTATTAAATTCAACAAGGTTGGAATTGATTTTTTTAGATTCGACATAAACAAAATTATATCATCGGCGTACAGGGAGATTTTATGTTCTGTTGGTCCAACTTTAATTCCATATATTTGTGAATGTAAACGTATCGCTATCGCTAAAGGTTCAATTGCCATAGTAAACAGTAAAGGTGAAAGTGGACAGCCTTGTCGACATCCTCTATTGATTTTTATTGGTTTTGAAATATTGTTATTTGTTAGGATTTCTGCTGTAGCATTATTGTATATTATTTGAACCCATTTTATGAAATTATTTCCAAGTCCAAACCTTTGTAGGACTTCAAAAAGAAAGGGCCATTCAACTCTAACAAAGGCCTTTTCGGCGTCCAATGATAGGAGAGCTGTATCCGGTGCTTCTTTATTAAAATAAATAATATTAAATAGTCTTCTTACATTATGGAAGCCTTGTCTACCCTTTATAAAGCCATTCTGATCTCGATTAATAATATTTGGTAAAATTTCTTGTATTCGTCTTGCTAAAATTTTACAGATTATCTTAAGGTCGGCGTTTAATAGGCTTATTGGTCTCATATTTTCACATTTATTAGAGGGCTTACCTGGTTTTGGCAGCAGTATAATTAAGGCATTATTTATGTATGATGGTAAATTATTATTTTGAAATGCTTCTAAAACCATTTCCAAAAAAGGTTTTATTAATTTATTCTTAAATTTTTTATAAAGGTCAACTGGAAGACCATCTGGTCCTGCACTTTTTCCTGATTTCATATTATCAATGGCTAGCCCAACTTCTTCTTGACTAATTTTAGACTCCAATATCTCCCTGTTTTCATTTGGAATACACGGTATAGATAGTTCGTTCAAAAACCCATTTAGTTTTGTTAAATCAGGTTCATTTTTGGTATCATATAATTTTTCATAGTAATCTCTAAAGGCTCTATTAATTTCTAAAGGATCTATAACTACCTGTCCATTACTTATAATACTGGTAATTGGTGTTTTAATTTCCAATTGTTTAATCTGCCATGCTAATAATTTTCCTGATTTTTCACCTTGTTCATAAAAAGATTGTTTCAATCTTAGAAGACTCGAGGCAGCTCTATTCGCTGATTTTTTGTCGTATTCAGCTCTCAAAATCAGTAATTCATTCTCCAACCTTGGGTCACTTCCTGCATACACTTTTTCCTGAAGATTTTTTATTTTATGTTCCAATTTAGCTCTCTCCTCTCGAGTCTTCTTAGATTTTGATCCTGTATAACTAATAATATGTCCCCTAATAAAAGCTTTGAAAGCCTCCCACTTTACACATGCTGATGTTTGTGTAGTATTGATGTCAAAGAACTCGTCTATCTGTTTTTCTATATACTTGACAAATTCCTCATCCTGAAGCCATTTATGCTGAAATTGCCATCTACCTGATTCCTTTGTCAATTTTTTATCTACATATATTAGACAACAGGGTGCATGATCAGAGATCACGATGTTATCATAAAAGCAGTTTTGAATCTTGGACCTTAATTCTGTGGAAATCAAAAAATAATCAATACGTGAGAATGTCTTGTAGGTACTGGAATAACAAGAATAGGCTTTAACTTGTGGTTTCATTTCTCTCCATATATCTAACAATCTCAATTCTTTCATAAAATGATTAATAGTCATCCTACATCCAATGTGCGTACAATCCAGTCCTGTTGATCTATCCACACCTGGATTCAATGTACAATTAAAATCCCCTGCTATTATATGTTGCCCTGTAAGTGATGATAAGATGAGAAATAAATTAGCAAAGAACTTCTGATCATCTATATTGGGACCATATAAGTTCACAAGATTTATATTTTCTAATAGCAAAGAACCTTGAATGATTACATATCTTCCAAATTTGTCTCCAATTACATTTTTCACCTGAAAAGGAACTGATTTATGTATGAGAGTCATAACTCCCCTGGCTCGGGATGAAAATGAAGAGGTGAATACACTTCCCTGCCATCTACTCCTAATTCTTTTAACATCCTCCTCTATCAGATGAGTTTCTTGTAAAAACACAATTCTTGAACCCATGTCCTTTATTTTATTCATAACTTGTTTAAGTTTTTTTAAATTTTGTAGACCTCTGCAATTCCATGAAGTTAAATTAAGATTAACACTTTGGTCCATGATCAATAGAGAGTTTAGGATTACCTTGCAGTGTAAACATGCTCATACAGAGAAGCAAAAACATGAGTGGTTGAACATTCATCCTACAAACTACACACAAACAAATTCCCCCTTCCCACACTTGTGGCAAACCCCCCAAAATCAAAAGAAAAATTCTGTCTCCCGATATAGCCATCGACCGTTCCACACCCACGGGGAACAGCCTAAGCCACTCCTTCTTCATCCTCCCAATCACCCTAACTCTACTGCTTTTAATGACGTAACATTAACTCTCCTCTGTAGTTTTCCAACTTAACTCCAAAATTTTTAACAACTTTGTACATCATAGTTTTTTTTTTGTTTGTTTTGTTTTTGTTTTGTTTTTTTAATATATAATACAATCTATATTTTGTAAACTTACTATTTACTTCAAGTCAGTCAGATGCCTGTGCAAATGCTTAATTATTCTACCTTATATTTTGTTCATGCTTAGCTCCCACCAGTCTCTTCTTCTTCTTTGATCTTCTTGATGAACTCCTGCGCCTCCTCTGGGGTCTTGAAGATGTGGGTTCTGCCCTCATACGTGGTCAGCAGTCTCGCAGGATAGATTACACCATGACGAATCCCAAGGTTGCGCAGCTCCTTACGTACGGGATCAAACTGCTTCCTCAATTGCTGGATTCCTGTGGCCAAATCTGGGTAGAACCGCACCTGCTGGTCCTGGTGTTTAATCTCTCCTTTAGCACGTGCAGCGTTGAAGATCTTCATCCTGTCTCTGTTGCTAAGAAACTTCATAATTAAGGTCCTCGGCGGTCCCTTATCTCTCCGTGGGCCAATACGATGTGCTCTCTCCAGAACCACTGCTGATTGCAACTCCTCGCTGCCCAGCACCTCCGGAATCCACTTTTCCAGAAAGGAACATACGTCCCGACCTTCTGATTCCTCTGGAAGACCCACCAGCCTCAAATTATTCTGTCTCGACCGAGATTCCAAATCCAAAATATTATCTTCCAGAGATTTATTTTTTTTTTCCAAAGTGCGCACCTTTAATTGAAGACGGGTGACGTCATCTTCAGCACTAGCGAGACGGAGCTCCATCTGCGCCGTTCGTTCTACACAGTCACCCAATTCCTTTCTTATTCCTTCCAACGCTGTCATAATCCCATCAAATCTAGAGGAAAAGTCCGCTCTCATTGAACTCATGGCAGCCATCAGCGCATCTGCGCCATTCCCCGCAGAAATCGCACTGCCGCCAGCCTCCTCCGCCATATATGGAGCCTTGTTTGCTGCGTCACAGACCTGAAAGTCCGTTAATTTGGACTGTTTCGGCGGCTCGCTTTTTCCTTTTCCTGGTTTTCCAGCCTTAGGCTTCGCCGACATATCCTCGCCCAAATGCTGGGATACGTTCTGTCCCAAATGAGAGAGTTATTTGCCGATTTTTTTCTCCAGGAGCAGAGCAGAGCGAGACACGTCCGTCCTACGTGGCAGCCATAACCGGAAGTCGTGTGGATGGAATTTTTAAAAAAAATTAGTGTGTGATCATCATATAATTAAAATGATGGGCAATTATGACTGTTACAACTCTTTCTATTAAAATAACATCCCAGCGCATGCCGTTTCCTGAGCTCTGAAGTTGTGCAATGTCAAAGCACGCCACTGAGATATCATTAAACAATGCTCTTCTGACGATAGACCCCCTTTTTTCTCATCAAAAGCGGATTCTCCTGAAATGTACCATAATAGTAATGCGTATTAGATTGCACACCGCCACACTTCTTTGAAATGACTCTCCTCCTCCCAGCGCAGAGCGGGCGCACTGTCTACTGGTAATTTGATGGCATGATGCAAGGTATAAAAAAAAAAAAAAGACAATGCGTTGTCAGAAACTAACAAAACCACTGGTGCAGAGCGGAAAGTCTGTCGGAGAAGTGCGCGGATGACTCTCAAAATAGGGCCCTAAGTCTCTCTATTATTCTGTTTTTAATGTTACATCCCCTGCTAATGAGCTCAAAACTCTAATGATTTAAAAACCACTATACAGTATATCAAATATACAACTGAATTTACTGCTACTTTATCTAGTGGAAACAATAGATCATCATGACCAATAGCATATTAGCTAATGTTATTGTAGGGTATTTTTCCATAAGAGCTACTGATAAAGTTGTTTCTGACAAATTAAAGGTGCCGATAGGACAGGCACTTTAATATTGAAAAGAATAAAACCCCATAGTGCTGAAATGTTCAACCTGATCCAGCCACAACTAGCTGGTTAGCTAAACCTTTAATTAGCTGATGCAACTTAGCTACACCCACTAACTTGAAAGCCAGACTATATGTTGTTTATATTTTTATTGTACAAGTTTATACAGTAGTTATTATAGTCAAACAGAACATATACAGGGGTATAGTTTCACTGTTTGTTTTGCCAGTGCTGCTTTGAGCTAATCTATTTATGCTTCTTTGAAAAACACTCTTTATGCACTATAAATATTTTGTATAAAAGTGTTTTTCAAGGAAGCATAAATAGATTAGCTCAAAGCAGCATTGGCAAAACAAACAGTGAAACTATTTTGTAGGGTGGCACAGTGGTGGAGTGGTTAGCACTGCGGCAGCACAGCAACTCACCCTTGGCCGGGGGATCCTGGGTTCGATCCCAGCCACCGACCAACAGTAATCTCTGCGGAGTTTGCATGTTCTCCCCGTGTCTGCGTGGATTTACTCCGGGATTTCTCAGGTTTCCTCCCACATGCCCAAAACATGCAAGTTAGGTTAATTGGCATCAAACTGGGGATTCTAAATTGTCCTTAGGTATGACTGTGAGAGTAAATGGTTGTCTGTCTCTCTGTGTTGGCCCTGCGATGGACTGGCGATCTGTCCAGGGTGTACCCTGCCTCTCGCCCAAAGGTGCTGGGATAGGCTCCAGCCCCCCCGCGACCCGAAAAGGATTAAGCGGAAGAAGATGAATGAATGAATATTTTGTAGATGTTTTGCTTTAATCATTAGCTCTTTCCACCGAAGCTGAAAGGAGCTAATGCAATGGTGTGTCATCCATTGTCCGTCCATCTGTCTGTAATTGCCTTGATGGTCACCAAACTCACTCACAATGAATCTCAGGTGGGTCTGCATCAGAAGTTGCACTACACTTTTTTGACAGACAGGTTGTAAAAATTTTGTCATAATCATCATTTTTAATTGATTTTAATTAGATCGCCTCAGTGCAATCTGTCAAAATGATAAACAGCTTTCAGATTTTCCGTTCATTGCCGGAAAAATTCTGTCAATGAAGGACAATTTTCAGTTAATGTAACACCTGGTCGGCATCTAGGTTGTGGTCAAGGTCAAAGTTCAGGAGATCTGGTCACTTATGTGATTTCAAAAAATTACTCCTCCTAGGTATTTGCTCATCAAACTCACTCACAATGATCCTCAGGTGGGTCTGCATCTAGGTAGTGCTCAAGGTCCAGGTCAATGGTGAGGAGGTCTGAGCACGCTTGGGGTGATTCCTTCAGGGATGGTTTGGTTTTTATCATCACTCTACAAATTTAAGAAATCTCTGTGTGTCTGTCACGATCATAGGATATCAAAGGACGGCCTATGATGTCTACCTGATGTCCTATGGTGATCCTATGATCTCAGGCTACATAGGACTCGTGATGCCGTCATATAGGCAATGCCGTCATATAGACAATGGGACTGTCTACCTATGATGTAGTGTCCTATGATACCTGCCTTGATATTTTTATGATGTCATATAGACCATCACTCATGATGCCTGCCTACCTATGATGTAGTGTCCTATGATGCCTGCCACAGGAGGAGACCCTTCACCAGCATAGGGTACGACAGACAAGGGATGCACAGACAGGAAACGTGTGATGGTGCGCCATGCACATGCTGAGTTACCTGAAGCCCGAAATGCCCACAAAGCGAGCAATGCTGCACGCCGGCCTATGATGTCTGTCTGATGTCCAATGATGATCCTATGATCTTAGGCTACATAGGACTTGTGATGCCATCATATAGGCGATGCCATCATATAGACAATAGGACTGGCTACCTATGATGTAGTGTCCTATGATGCCTGCCTTGATGTCTTTATGATGTCATATAGACCATCACTCACGATGCTTGCCTACCTACTGTATGATGTAGTGTCCAATGATGCCTGCCACAGGAGGAGACCCTTCACCAGCAATAGGGTACGACAGACAAGGGATGTACAGACAGGAAATGTGTGGCAGTGTGCCATGCACGTGCTGAGTCACTTGAAGCTCGAAATGCCCGCAAAGCGAGTAGTGCTGCACGCCAGGCAAGGCACAGACAAGCTGAGACCCAGGAGATACGCAATAGTCGACTGGCCACCAACGCTGCACGTCAGGCAAGGCACAGAGAAGCTGAGACCGAATAGGACACACTACTTTAAACCACACCCATTCAAAGCAGTAAATCTGGAAATCTCACACAGTAAGGCAGAAGGCACTCTATAAATTCAAGAAATCTCTGTCAGTGTGTCAGCCTGTCACCCAATTAAGAATAGGACACCCTACTTTAAACCACACCCATTCAAAGCAGTACCCATGAAGAATGGCAGTCTACACTACAAATGTATAAAATGCCGAGCAAAGCGCTGATTTTTTCCTGGTGCTCCAGTTTTTGGGTTTCAATGGGCATGCACGAGTCTTCCTGAAAAGGGTCGAAAGCCACTTTTTGCTCAGATCTATTTGCATGATCCTGTCCATGAACTGGAATTACAACACACGTATCCCCTCAACCAGTCGTCTGAATGAAGAAGAAGAAGAAGAACAAGAAGACCCACCAGATGGAGAGCAATAGAGTGAGGAGAACGGCTGCATGTCAGAAAAGATGCTGTGAAGATGAAACACCTCAGGTTCGAGCAGTACACCGCATGACTGTTAACAACACAGCTGTCTCAGACAGGAGGAGACCCTTCAGCAACAGGCATGCAGAAATACTTGCTTATACTTGGTTTCTACGGGCATGGACGAGTATTTTTTTTTTTTTTTTTTTTGTTACTTATTTGTACCCGTAGGTAGACTTGGTTTGCAGTCTGGTGACAAGCCACCGGCTGCTGGTCGCTGCGTGCGCGAGCGCCCTAAACCTACATGTTTTTTGTATGCGGGAGGAAACCGGAGAAATCCCGGAGTAAACCCGCGCAACACGGGGAGAACATGCAAACTCCACACAGCTCACTGTTGGTCGGGGGCTGGGATTGAACCCACGATCTCATGATCCCCGCGGTCCCCCGGCCGAGGGTAAAACTGTGCTGCCACAGTGCTAAACCACTGCGCCACCGTGCAGCCACGGTATGCACGGGTATGTACTAGTATTATAAATATACTACATTTAGTGTTCATTGGTGGCAATACTTCTAATATTTAGAACTAAACTTAGTGGTATGAAACTTGATAATGGTAATACTCCAGTCACCATGGCTTTAAGATCTATTGCTACAGAAAAAAAAAAAAAAACACAAAATCAGTGGTGCAGTAAAGTAACCTTGAAGACCTTGACAGGATCGGATGAAGAAGAAATCAGTTATGCTTAACTGATCTTGATCACCCCTATATTATAATGTTATTTCCCATCCAGTATCATCTTCTTCTTCTTCTTTTGGTTGTTCCCTTCAGGGGTCATCACAGCGGATCATCTGTCCCCATCTCACCCTATCCCTTGCATCTTCCTCTGTACCACCAACCCTCCCCATGTCCTCCTTCATTACATCCATGAGTCTTCTCTGAGGTCTTCCTCTTTTACCTCCTGCCTGACAGCTCCATCTTCAACATCCTTATCTCCACTATCCCCCCTCTGCACATGTACAATCCATCTCAGCCTTGCCTCTCTTACTTTGTCTCCAAAGTTATTTTCCTATTTATATGTGTATTTTATCTTATTTCTATTGATTTTAATTTCTTGTGTACTTGTAAATTTTAATTTGCTGTGAAGCACTTTGTGATCTATAGCTGTGAAAAGTGCTATACAAATAAACTTTGCTTGCTTGTCTTCAAACCGCTTAACCTGAGCTGTCCCTGATATACTCACTTCTAATCTTGTCCCTCCTAGTCACTCCCAGTGAAAATCTTAGCATCTTCAATTCTGCCACCTCCAGCTCCACCTCCTGTCTTTTTGTCAGCGCCAATGTCTCCAAACCATACATCATAACAGGTCTCACTACCATCTTGTAAATCTTCCCTTTCACTCTTGCTGCCATCCTTCTGTCACAAATCACCCCTGACACTTGTTTCCACCCACTCCACCCTGCCTGCACTCTCTTCTTCACCTCTCTTGTGCATTTTCCATTGCTTTGGATGACTGACCCCAGGTATTTATACTCCTCTACTTTCACTACCACTAGTCCTTCTAGCTGCCTCAACTCAGTGTTCCACCTTATGCCATAGCTCCCCCTACAGGCCGCAACCACCACTGCTCCCTCCTGTCACTGCTTTCCACATTCACTCCATAGTCACAGTCAGATCCTCATTACATTATCACAATAAATCACAGGTAAACCTGTCCAATCTCCGCCCCATTCCTCAGTCCTCTCAACGTGTCCCAAAGCAACGCCACCTGAAACAGTAATAAAAGCCTCATCCTGAAGAAATTCATTCCTGACAATAACCTGGATTTTCTTTGCATCACTGAAACATGGTACAACTCCTGGACTATTTTTCACTCAATGAGACCACACCCTCCCAATTCGCCTACATCAACAAATCCCATCCTGCTGGCCAGGGAGGTGGTGTTGCTGTCATTCACCAAAAAAAAAAAAAAAAAATCAAAATATCCAACATTCCCACCCCTGCTGTTCACTCATTTGAACATCTTGCCTTCAAACTCTCTGGTCCCACCCCCCTGATCACCACTGTCATCTACCCCCCCACCCCCAAGCCAAACCCCTCCTTTCTATCCGAATCTCAGATCTGCTGACCCAGCTCTCTGCCATCTCACCCTCTGTTCTTCTCCCCGGCAACTTTAATCTCCACATCGATGCCACCGACTGCAAATCTGCCACGACTTCCTGGAATTTCTTCAGTGCTTCACCTTCACTCACCACGTTAACTTCCTGACTTACTCACATGTGTCACGATGGCCCTCACGGACCATCACAAGACGCCTCAGTCACCAGTGAGTAGCAGTGATGTTTTATTAACAGAGAGGGATGGACAAGCACAGGTTACATACAGGGTGACGCCTGGTCCGGGGAGTACCCGATGCGCCAGACGAGATAATAACAAGGGTAAAGTCACACAGAGCGTACCTTAACAACAGGACCGTTAACAGGCGGGTAACAGGGGATTCCCAAGTCCGTTAACCATGAAGAGCAACAGGACATAACAGAACATACAGGAGCACAACAAAGACTGCCGCCCTGGAGGACATTCAGCACCGGCTTTTAACTCGGGCCGCTAATGACCCCAATGCGGCGCAGCTGCTCGCCGTGACAGCAGCGCAGCAGCTGACTTTGACAGCAGGGAGCTCCCCCGGGCACCTTCACAATAAAAGCCCGAGGAGCTGAAAGAAATCCTCTGCTGCCAAAGCCAGGGAAATAAGATATGAGGCCCGAGTGTGGCCAGAACCGACACTCGGGTTATAACAGTACCTCCCCCTCGAGGCCGAGCTCTGAGCGGCCTGAGTAACACCCAAGCCCCCCCACCCCCACCCCCCTAGGGTGGGTGGATGGGGCGCTGGCAGGAGGGAGAGAGACAAACAAAGAGCAAGCAAGTGATAAGACCAACAAGGCTATAAAAGTAGGGGAAAAAACCATAATCCCTAAAACGTGGGTAACCAGAACAAAGTCAAAATAGGCAGTATACCTTTTAGCAAAAACAAAGCGACATAAGGTGGAGGGAAAAAAAACCCACCAAACCCAAAAACAACATAGTGAGCCACAAAAACACAAATCAATCCCCCTCCCACCCCCCGCACACCCCAACAGTCCCACAGACGAGATCAGAAACCCGGGGAGGGTGCAGTCCTGACCCGGAGGGATGGGGGCAAAAGGTTTGGGGGGTCGTCCGGCATCAAAAGGCCACAGAACAGGGAGGGGAAAAGATGACAGTTCGGGCGGCCTACCCCAGTCCCATGCTCGGGAGTAGAGAGTTTCAGGCGGCCGGAGCAGGTTGCCGCACAGGAAAACAAAAAGGTCGGGGGGCCGGCCCAGAGAACCAAACCAACGAGACAGTCCTTCAGGCGGCCGCCCCGCAACACCAGCCCACCAGAACCGTTGGGAAGAAGCAGCCAGCGGTCCCGCTGAAAAGGGGAGAGACGAGGGGGAACCGGGCGGAGCGTTCGGGACCCCAACGGCCCCAGGTGGAGATGGGTAACGCTCCTCAGGGAGACGAGGAGGATGACGGTGGAGATGAGGGTGACGAGGGAAACGAGCCTGTCCAGCATCCGGTGGCCGAGGATCTGCAGCTCCCTCACCGAATCTAGGACCTGCTGGTGCAGCACCCACGTCGGACCCCGATTGGGCCTCCGGAACCGAACCCACGGTGGACCCCGATTGGGCCTCCGGAACCAAACCCACGGTGGACCCTGATTGGGCCTCCAGAACCAAACCCACGGTGGACCCCGACTGGGTCGGCGTGGCACCAGACTCGACCTCCAACCCCGAAACCGGAACCTCTGGCGCAGCAGGCGAGAGCAGCCCCTCGCCGGCGACCCTGGGAGAAGACTCACAAAAGAGAGAAAACCCGGGATCAGGATCACCGGCAGTGCCAGAACCCGGCGAGATAAGCTTGGACGCAGCGGGCGTCTGCACCTGGCTCATCTCCCCTTGAGACAGGCAAAAGTGTTCTAAAAGGTGAGGAAGAAAGATAAAACAGAGCACTTGCCTGAGCTCGGGTTCTGACGCCGTCCAGGACTGCGACGATCCAGGCTCAGAAGTCAGGAGGTCGTCCTCAGGCTCCCACTCAGCTGCGTCGGGCTCCGCAACTGGCATGATGGTGCGCGCAGCTAGAGAGTCCTCCGGTACCGATATCCACGCCGGTGGCCCGCACGGCGTGGTGGCAGGAGAACCTCGACCTGCTGGACCGGACCGCTCCTCCGTGGAACCCCGAGGACGCTTCTTCATCGGCGATGGCTCCACGCTGCAGTCCGCTCTCCTCCTCCGCCCATGGCGTGGCTGCGGAACCGGAACCAGGCTCTCCAGAACGCAGGCCCCCTCCTCATCCAGCGACGTTGGCCTGGCGTCGAGGACCGCTCAGCGGAAGGAGACACAGAGGAAGCAGGGTTAATACTTTCATCCACAGCAGGTGGAGGGAGCTCGGGGGGCTGCATACCCCGAACTCCACCCCCAGGAGTCAGACAAGGCAAAACAATATCTAAGGGAGAGAAATTATCATGCACTTGCCTTTCTCCTGAGGGTAAGATGGTTCCCGCTGTGGGGGACGTTGTTCCTTCCTTTCCCCGCTGGATGGCGACAGAGGGCCCTCTGGGAAGACGAGGTGAGGCCACTCGAGACGGTTCCGGGATGGGACTCGCCGAAACGGAGCTCCCGCGACACACAGCAGCCAGGATAGGCGACGAGGAGGAGGGGGCGACAGCCGGGGTCAGTCGGGCATGGAGCGCTGACGGGACAGCAGGCGAGGGCCCGGGAGAAGACGAGGCTGCAGGGATTCCCCTCTGATGAGGCGCAGGAGTGACAGCTGTGTGGTGGGTTGAGCCCTTGCGGCGACCCGGAACTGGATCCAGACGGGGTTTCAGCTGAGGATTCTGCTGAGGAGAGCCCGCGTCGTTACGCCGACGTCGTCGTCGGCCCCCAGACGGCGTGAACTCCTGGTTCTTCTCCGGGACGGGAACGGAACAACGACGCAGGGAGCGTGGATGCTTTCTCCCCTGCCTCCTGCTCCTCTCCTCCAGCCCACGAAGCGACTTGCGTTGGACGGCGAGTTCCTCCCACCTCGCTATCACCTCCGGGTGATCGTCAAGCTCGAGGGGGAGATTAAGCAGAAATTCCTCAGCATCGTCCAAATGTCTTAGAATGTCGCTGGGAGCGTCCCACAGCGTAGCGGAAGAGATGGTGTTGTCAATCTCCTCCAGAGCTTCCGCTAGCTGCCTGCCCAGGCGCCGGCTGCGGCTCCTGGATGACGACATACTCCCAGCTGCAGACACTCAGACAGACAGGAACAAACAGTCCACTACTGCAAACTGCACGGTGAGTGGCGTCTCGATGCAACGCCTCCTCTCTGGGCGTTTTGGCGGCAGTCTACTGTCACGATGGCCCTCACGGACCATCACAAGACGCCTCAGTCACCAGTGAGTAGCAGTGATATTTTATTAACAGAGAGGGATGGACAAGCACAGGTTACATACAGGGTGACGCCTGGTCCGGGGAGTACCCGATGCGCCACACGAGATAATAACAAGGGTAAAGTCACACAGAGCGTACCTTAACAACAGGACCGTTAACAGGCGGGTAACAGGGGATTCCCAAGTCCGTTAACCATGAAGAGCAACAGGACATAACAGAACATACAGGAGCACAACAGAGACTGCCGCCCTGGAGGACATTCAGCACCGGCTTTTAACTCGGGCCGCTAATGACCCCAATGCAGCGCAGCTGCTCGCCGTGACAGCAGCGCAGCAGCTGACTTTGACAGCAGGGAGCTCCCCCGGGCGCCTTCACAATAAAAGCCCGAGGAGCTGAAAGAAATCCTCTGCTGCCAAAGCCAGGGAAATAAGATATGAGGCCCGAGTGTGGCCAGAACCGACACTCGGGTTATAACAACATGGACACATTTTGGATCTGGTCTGGTCAACTGGACTAACAATACTCCAACTTAGCAACATCACCCTCCATACCTCTGGCCACCAAACAATCATCATGGACATTAATGTCCTCATCCCCTCCCCTAAAGAAAAGTGCACAATATCGTTCAGAAATATCAAACCCATCACTCCTCCAGTCTTCTCAGCCTCACTCACTAGCATGATGTCTGCCCCCTTCCCCCACTCTCTGACAACCCTACGGATCTTGTGTGCTATTACAACACCACCCTCTCCTCCTGCCTGAACCAGTTAGCCCCCATCAAAACTAAAACAGTCTCCTTTACTCACTCTGCTCCCTGGTACACTCCTGAACTCCACACCATGAAATCCTGTAAGCGACAGCTGGAAAGACTTTACAAGAAAACGAATCTAACAGTTTACCTTCAAGTCTACATGGACCACCTGCAACAATACAAGACTGCCCTCAACACAGCCCAGTCTAACTTCTACTCTCACCTCATACACGGTGGCTCCAACAACCCCAAAACTGTCAGGAGCTGAGCCGGCTTGGTTTCCCCAGCTCGGTCCAGGCCTTCCTCTGGTCCTGTGTATCTGTGTATTTTGTTGTCTTGTGTTTTGCCTTACCCTTAGCCACTGCTTTCTAGCCAGCAGCTGTGAGGCAGCCCTCTTTAGCTTACACTGGTGCGGGCGCTGTCCGATCACGCCCCCTCTCTAAACTGCCAGCTGATTCCCACTCCTGTTAATCACCTTTCCCGCTCCTCGCCCAGGTGTGCCAAATCTCTCCCTGCCAGCAATGCGTGTACTTAAGCAGTTCTTTGCCAGTCACATGTTGCTGGATCATTGTACATAGTCGTGTGTGCTACTGTGTGCCACTAAGTGTTAGCCACTTCCACGCTAGCCGTGGTTCTCCTGCGTCCTCTGAGCGATGTCGGCTCTGAGACGCCATTGTGGTTAATTCGCTTCTCCTCCTGCATTCGATGGGCGATGCCGGCCTAGGAACGTCAATTGTAAGTCTCTTTGTTTCCTTATATGTCTTCACCTTTTTAGAACTGTCTGTCATTACTTTAATAAATGTGTTGTGGTGTAACCCAGTGTGTAAATCCGTCCTTTGTTTCCTCTCCATGTGCTGCATAAAAGTGCACGAGGAGATCATAAAAGAACGGATTTACGCACTGAGTTACACCACATTTATTAAAGTAATTCTTTATGGCTCATCATCCAAAGTCCTCCAGAAACTTCAGTACATTCAGAACTCAGCCGCCCGTTTCCTTGCCCAGTCCCGCTCCCGCGACCACATCACCACTGTCCTCCAGAACCTCCACTGGCTCTCAATCTCACAACGCATACAGTTCAAAGTCCTTCTCCTCACCTTTAAAGCCCTCCATCACCACCCCCTTTCTATCTTACCAACCTGTTGCACTGGCAACCCCCACTTCCCCTGCTGCCTCCATTCCTCTGAGGCAAATCTCCTCTCTCCACCACACAGAACCAAGCACAGAACCTAGGGGGATAAAGCCCTTTCCATCACCGCCCCCTCCCTCTACAACTCTCTCCCCCAGCACATCTGTGACTGCACAGACTTAAACTCCATCAAATCATGACTCAAAACCCACCTGTTCAGACTTACTTTTTACCTTTAATTTTAATTGTGTTTTTTTTTCTTGAATGTGAAGTGTCTTTGAGAGCCTTGAAAAGCGCTATACAAATAAAATGTATTATTATTATTATTATTATTATTATTATTATTATTATCTTCACCATTACACCTGCCTTCCTCTCAATGAATGAATAATGGACTCACTGTAAGTGTCACGTATGGCTCTAGCAAGCCATAAATGAGAGCCAAGGGCTGACCAGTGAGTTTGCGTTGTTTATTGGCAATAATGGACAGGAACAAAGGAACAGGGCTTCGTGGGGCCAAAACACAACCGAACGTACAAGGGTACACACTTACAAACGATGCTGAATGACGAGAGGGTGGCTGGCGCCAGACAAAGGGGTTCCAGCCTTACCCACGCTGGAGAAGAGTGTGGATAATAGAGTGAAGTCACAGCCCCGAATAATCGGGACTTCTCCCTTTTATAGTAGTTGACAGCGCCTCAGCTGATGAGAGGTAATTGGCCTCCAGCCGTCCCATACAGCTTGGCAGCTGGAGGCCCGCTGAGACGCTGTCAAAGTAAGAGTTGGGCTGAGGAGGAATATGGCCTGAGCGCGGATGGCAACAGCGCCTCAAACCATGTGACGCAACCCCCCCCTCAAGGCCGGGCTCAGAACGGCAAGTAACACCCAAGCCCCCCCCACCTAGGGTGGGCGGATGGGGCGTAGGCCAGGGGGGCGTGAATGGGAAAAGAGAAAAAGAAAAAAAAAACCAACGTAGCAGGGAACAAATGAAGCAATTACAGAGCATGAGAAAAAAAAAGGCACAATACTCCATAAAATGCTAATATGCAGCCAGAGAGAAAAAAGCACAACCTTGGCAGGGGACAAATGAAGCAATTACAGAGTACAGGAAAAGAAACACAATACTCCATAAAATGCTAAAAATGAAGTAACTACAGAGTATGGGAAAGAAGAACACACAATACTCCATAACAGGCAACAATATGCGGACGGAAGGAGAAAAAAACCCACTACTCAGGCAGGGGACAAACGAGACAATTACAGAGTATGAGGAACGGGAAAAAAAAAGAAAACCACAATACTCCATGAAATGCCAATAATAATATACAGACGTACACAAAGAAAAACAACCCAGGAGACCTTAAAATGAGAGCAGAGGCTCCTAAGGCGAAATCTACCAGATACAGGGCATCCCTCAAACAGGAGGGGAAGAAAAAAAAGGCACGCTAAACGTGAAACGACTACAAGAAATTACATAGCTGCACCCTCACAAAAACACAAAAGACTAGGCACAGCAGAAATAATTCAGTTCAGGGGGTCTCCCCACACCCAGCGTCCAAACCGCCAACAGGGGTGACGGGAAATGTTCAGGCGGCCTACCCGAATTCCAGGCCAGAAAAAACAGTATCTCGGGCGGCCGGACCAGATCGCCCAACAGAGAGTCCAATAGGTCGGGTGGCCGAACCAAAGAGCCGAATGGGTACGGCAGTCCCTCTGGCGGCCGACCCGCATCACTCAGCCACCAGGCCTGTAGGGGAGAGAGGGGCAACGGCTTCCCTGTGGAGAGAAATAGTGAGGGCGAGCCGGGCATACAGTGAAAGGTCCATATGGGCCCTGGTGGAGAAAGCTTGGGGGGAAAATGAGAGTGACTCAGATGACGACGGTGAAGAGGGGGATGAAGATGATGATGATCCGGTCCAGTGTCCGATGGCAGGGGATCTGCAGCTCCCTCACCGAACCTGGATACCACTGGTGCTGCACCCTTGTCGGACCCCGATTGGGTCACGGCTGCTCCCGCAACGGACCCCGATTGGGTCTCGGTAGCACCCGCGTCGGACCCCGATTGGGTCGGCGCCGCACCAGAACCGACCTCCAATCCCGAGCCTGGAACCTCTGGCACAGCGGGCGAAAGCGGCTCCTCGCCGGCGACCCTGGGAGAAGGCTCAGGAGAGAGAGAAGAACCGGGATCAGGATCACCGGCAGCGCCAGAACCCGGCGAGAAGCTCGGACGCAGCGGGCGGCTGAACCCGGCTCATCTCCCCTAGAGACAGGCTAAAATGCTCTAATATATGAAGGAGAAAGACAAAGCAGAGCACTTGCCTGATCTCGGGTTCTGACACTGTCCAGGACTGCGAAGATCCAGGTTCAGACGGCAGGAGGTCGTCCTCAGGCTCCCACTCAGCTGCGTCGGGCTCTACAGCTGGCATGATGGTGCACGCAGCTTGCGAGTCCTCCGGCACCGGTGCCCACGCCGATGGCCCACACGGCGTGGTGGCAGGAGAACCTCGACCCGCTGGACCGGACCGCTCCTCCGTGGAGACCCGGGGACCCTTCATCGTTGGCGCAGGTTCCACGCTGCAGTCCGCTCTCCTCCTCCGCCCACGGCGTAGCTGCGGAACCGGAACCAGGCTCTCCAGAACCGCAGGCCCCCTCCTCATCCCGCGACGTTGGCCTGGCGTCGAGGACCGCTCAGCGGAGGGAGATACAGAGGAAGCGGGGTTAACAATTACAGCCACAGCAGGTGGTGGGAGCTCGGGGAGCTGCGAACCCCGAACTCCACCTCCAGGAGTCTGACAGAGCAAATCACAATGAGAGGATGAATGAACTGGGACTTGTCTGTCTCCTGGAGGCTGGATGGTGACCGCTGTGGCGGACGTTGCTCCTCCCTTTCCCCGCCGGACGGTAACAGAGGACCCCCTGGGAGGACGACGGGGAGCCGCTCGAGGTGGTTCCGGGACGGAGCTCGCCAAGTCAGGACTCTGAGTGCACACAGCAGCCGGGGAATGCGTCGAGGAGGAGGGGGCGACAGCTGAGATGAGCCGGGCCCGGAGCGCTGACGTAACAGCGGGGGAAAATGGCTCGGGAGACGAGGCTGCGGGGTTTCCCCTCTGATGAGACGCAGGAGTGACAGCTGTGTGGGGAATTGAGGCCTTGCGGCGACCCGGAACTGGATCCGGACGGGATTCGTGCTGAGGCAAAGGTGAGACCCGGGAATCGCCGTTCCTGTGCAGAGACAGAGGCAAGCAGGTCGGCAAACTCTGGGAACTCATGTAACTCCGGATTCCTCTCCACCAGTCTAACTGCCACCGTCACATGCTTAATGATGGCGGATGGATGAACCGCGGAGCGAGCAGCAGCCACCCGGTCTCGGATCTTGACAGTTGCCAGCTGCAGCTTCTCCGGGGGGTTCCCGAGTGACGTCGTGCCCGATGGGAAAAGACCTCTGAATGGTGCGAACTCCTGGGCCGGAACAGAGGCAGGAGTGGGATCCCGAAGTGAGGGGTGACGACGACTCCTCTTCGGCTTCCTGCCGGGATTTCCCTCCAGCCCACGGAGAATCTCACGTTGTGAGGCGATGTCGTCTCTCCTGGCACAGACCTCAGGGGGGTTGGCATAGCGAGGAAGATTGTCCAGGAGAACCTCAGCGTAGTCTAGGTGCCTGCGTACGTCGTTGGGATCGCTGTAGAGAGTGGCAGTGAAGAGCGTCCCATCGACATACTCCAGGGCGGTCGCTAGCTCATTACCCAGGCGCCGAACACGGCTCCTGGGAGACAGCATGCTCCCAGAGTAGACACCCAGACAGGGAAGAACGAGTCCAATTTAGCAAACTCACGGCTGCCGGCAACTCGCTGGCTGTGACCTACTGTTACGTATGGCTCTAGCGAGCCATAAATGAGAGTCAAGGGCTGACCAGTGAGTTTGCGTTGTTTATTGGCAATAATGGACAGGGACAAAGGAACAGGGCCTCGTGGGGCCAAAACACAACCGAACGTACAAGGGTACACACTTACAAACGATGCTGAATGACGAGAGGGTGGCTAGCGCCAGACGAAGGGGTTCCAGCCTTACCCACGCCGGAGAAGAGTGTGGATAATAGAGTGAGGTCACAGCCCCGAATAATCGGGACTTCTCCCTTTTATACTAGTTGACAGTGCCTCAGCTGATGAGAGGTAATTGGCCTCCAGCCGTCCCATACAGCTTGGCAGCTGGAGGCCCGCTGAGACGCTGTCAAAGTAAGAGTCGGACTGAGGAGGAATATGGTCTGAGCGCGGATGGCAACGGCGCCTCAAACCATGTGACAGTAAGTGCTTTGAGATGTCACTTGACATGTAAAGCACCATATAAATCTAATCCATTATTATTATTCACTCATGTATTCTGTCTTGCTTGTACTGACTTTCATTCCTTTTCTCTCCAGAGCATACCCCGACCTCTCCAGGTTCTCTTCCACCTGCTCCCTACTCTCACTACAGATCACAATGTCATCTGCAAACATCATGGTCCACAGAGACTCCTGCCTGACCTCATCTGTCAGCCTGTCCATCACCATGGCAAACAAGAAGGGGCTCAGAGCAAATCCCTGATGTAACCCCATCCCCACCTTGAACCCATCTGTCACTCCGACAGCACACCTCACCACCGTCTTGCTGTCCTCATACATGTCCTCCCCCACCCTCACACACTTCTCTGACTTTCTCATACAGTACTGTGGTGTTGTTCTTAGGACATATGGTTCCGCCGCCACCCGAAGTATAAGAGGGCTGTGCGGAAGCGGGGCAGTCTCTTGACCTCCTCTCAGCCTGACAGCAGCGCCTTGTATTACACAAGTGAGTCCATAATAAAGTCGTGTTCAGTTCCACCTTCAGTCCCGTCATTGACTCTCATTTACCAACATAACATTTGGCGATGAGGATAAAAGTATGGACTCAGGAGTCGCTACCATTCGGCCATTTCTGGAGCTTCCCGGCGAGCCGCCAGTCCCTTGGGCGAGATGGTTCACCACGTTCCAGAATTACTTGGTGACTCTAAACCTTGGTGAACTGAAGAAGATGCGGGCTCAGGCAATATTGGTTCATAATTTGGGTATGGAAGGACGGCGTATCCTTGCTACCTTGGGTACTAGTGATAGCTTTGAGGACGTTGTTGAGTTAATGGTGCAACATTTTCACGCCCCTGAGAATGTCATCGTCCAGAGGATTCAGTTTCAGCAGTGCTGCCAGCGGACCGGCGAGTCAGTGCAATGATATGTTGTGGACCTGCGTCAGCTGGCTGGGAACTGCCAGTTTGGAGCATTAGAGGAAGAGATGGTCCACGACCAGTTGGCAGAGCACATGTTTTGCTCAACGGCACGGTCGAGGTTCCTCACGCACTCCAGCGAACTGACATTAGCCATGGCTGTTGAGTTAGCTCAGCAGTTTGAGGCAGCAGACAAGCTATCACAGGAGCTCGGTGACAGAGTGGCACATTGCCATTTTGAACCACAGTCAACGGCACACGTAGTGGACTTGGACAGCGAGAACGGTGTGAAGGAGCACGCCAATGCCGTGAAGATAAGGTCTGTCCCAGGATCGCCCAGGTGTTTGGGTTGTGGGTCCACCAAGCACCGTTATAAGGCTAGAGAGTGTCCAGCAAGAGGACACGTGGGTGGTGCAGTGGAATGCCCATGATGGTGGGTGGCGCCAATTCTTCTCCTGGAGTTTGGCTGGAAGGGACCGGAGAGCAGGGGGTCACAACAACGATGCCTGCGGCAAAAATGAAAGCGAGCGGGGCAGGACCGGCTGGCACGGTAAAACGATGTGCCACACAGGGACACTGGAAGCTGAGTTGGGCTCCTCTGGGAGTCACTGATGTAGTCCGACCCAGAGAGAAAACCCGGGCAAGAGGGGTTTGAGGCAAGCAACGGGACGACCAGGGGCGGCTGCAGGTGGTGGCTGTTCGGGAGGATGGCTACCTTCAGCTATCTGATGGCTTATGGTGGCATCCCAACGAGCTGCGGCACGCCAAGCAGGAAAAGGAGGTGTTTTGGCTGCGGCATGAACCATCCCTGGGCGTAAAGAGAAAAAGGTGTACTGGAGGGGAGCCGTCGGATGGTTTTTCCGGAGGGTGGCTTCTCTACTGGGGCAGACTGATGTTTGGGGGCAATGTGTTTATTGCATGGCGTTGATATGACTAATAATTAAGTTGTATTTTGGGATTACTTTGGTGTTTTATGTTTATTTTACCCTCATGGATCGTCTCCTTATCGTGGTGTGGGGTTTGCGTGCCCTAGTGATCCCAGGAGCTATGTTGTCCGGGGCAATTTGCTTGTGGTAGGGTCACCTAAGACAAACTGGTCCTGGGTGAAGGGCCAGACTAAGAATGATCCAATAGACTCTCATGAAAAATACCAGAACAAGGATTCAGTGTACCATGCCCAATATGGGGTTACCGGGGCCCCACCCTGGAGCCAGGCCTGAGGAGGGGCTCCATGGCTAGCGTCTGGTGGCCGGGTTTCTGCCCATGGGACCCGGCTGGGCTCAGCCCGAAGGAGTTACATGGGTCCCTCCTCCAGTGGGCTCACCACTTGCGGGAGGGATCATGGGGGTCCGGCGCTATGTGGATCAGGTGGCGGTCAAAGGTGAAGACCTTGGTGGTCTGATCCCAGCCTTCCTAAACTGGCTTTGGGGATGTGGAATGCCACCTCTCTGGTGGGGAAAGAGCCTGAGCTGGTGTATGAGGTTGAGAGATACCAGCTAGGTATAGTCAACATCACCTCAACACACAGCTCCGGTTCTGGAACCAGTATCCTGGAGAGGGGCTGGAGCTTGGCCTTCTCTGGAGTTGCCCTGGGTGAGAGGCGACGAGCAGGGGTGGGTATTGTTATATCCCCCCACCTTGCTGCCTCTATACTGGAGTTTTTCCCGGTTGGGAAATGGGTCCTGACCATCATTTGTGCCTATGCACCAAATGATGGTTCAGAGTACCCACCCTTTTTGGAATGTCTGACTGGGGTGCTGGAGAGTGCTCCTCTGAGACTCCATTGTCCTACTGGGGGACTTCAATGTGCATGTGGGCAACGACAGTGAAATCTGGAAGGGGGTGATTGGGAGGAACGGCCTGCCTGATCTGAACCTGAGTGGTGTTCAGTTATTGGACTTCTGTGCTAACCACAGTTTGTCCATGACAAACACCATGTTCAAGCATAAGGGTGTCCATATGTGCACCTGGCACCAGGATACCCTAGGTCGCAGGTCGATGATTGATTTTGTTATTGTGTCATCAGGCCTGCAATCACATGTCTTGGACACTCAGGTAAAGAGAGGTGCAGAGCTGTCAACTGATCCCCACCTGGTGGTGAGTTGGATCCGATGGCAGGGGCGGATGCCACTCAGACCCAGTAGATCTAAACGTATAGTGAGGGTGTGCTGGGAATGTCTGGCTGAGGCCCCTGTCCAGGAAGTCTTCAACTCCCACCTCTGGAAGAACTTCAACCACATTCCCAGGGAGTCTGGGGACATGGAGTCTGAATGGGCCACGCTCTGAACCTCCATTGTTGAAGCAGCTGCTCAGAGCTGTGACCACAAGGTTGTTGGTGCATCTTATGGTGGCAACCTCCGAACCAAGTGGTGGACACCAGTGGTGAGGGGGGCTATCAAGTTGAAGAAGGAGTCCTATAGTACATCTGGAAAGTATTCATAGCACTTCACTTTTTACACATTTTATGTTACAGCCTTATTCGAAAATGGAATAAATTCATTTTTCCTCAAAATTCTACACACAACACCCCATAGTGGCAATATGAAAAAAGGTTTTTTTTTGGAGATTTTTGCAAATTTATTAAAAAATAAAAAACTAAGAAATCACATGTATACATAAGTATTCACAGTCTTTGCTCAATACTTTGTTGATGAACCTTTGGCAGCAATTACAGCCTCAAGTCTTTTTGAATATGATGCCACAAGCTTGGCACACCTATCTTTGGGCAGTTTCGTCCATTCCTCTTTGCAGCACCTCTCAAGCTGTAACCCCACATAAAACTAACGACAAAGCCCTTGCATTAGAAAGTAACACTTTGAAGGTTGTTACTGTACAGTGCATCTGGAAAAAGTATTCACAGTGCTTCACTTTTTCCACATTTTGTTACTGTATGTTACAGCCTTATTCCAAAATGGATTAAATTCATTTTTTTTCCTCAAAATTCTACACATAATACCCTATAATATCAATGTGAAAAAAGTTTTTTTGAGATTTTTGCAAATTTATTAAAAATAAAAAACTAAGAAATCACATGTACATAAGTATTCACAGCCTTTGCTCAATACTTTGTTGCAGCAAAGTATTGCAGCGATTATAGCCTCAAATCTTTTTGAATATGATGCCACAAGCTTGGCACACCTATCATTGGGCAATTTCGCCCATTCTTCTTTGCAGCACCTCTCAAGCTCCATCAGGTTGGATGAGAAGCGTCGGTGCACAGCCGTTTTCAGATCTCTCCAGAGATGTTCAATTAGATTCAAGTCTGGGCTCTGGCTGGGCCACTCAAGGACATTCACAGAGTTGTCCTGAAGCCACTCCTTTGATATCTTGGCTGTGTGTTTAGGGTCGTTGTCCTGCTGAAAGATGAACCTCGCCCCAGTCTGAGGTCAAGAGTGCTCTGGAGCAGGTTTTCATCCAGGATGTCTTTGTACATTGCTGCATTCATCTTTCCCTCTATCCTGAGTAGTCTCCCAGTTCCTGCCACTGAAAAACATCCCCACAACATGATGCTGCCACCACCATGCTTCACTGTAGGGATGGTATTAGTCTGGTGATGAGCAGTACCTGGTTTCCTCCAAACATGGCACCTGGCATTCACACCAAAGAGTTCAATTTTTGTCTCATCAGACCAGAGAATTTTGTTTCTCATGGTCTGAGAGTCCTTCAGGTGCCTTTTGGCAAACTCCAGGTGGTCTGCCATGTGCCTTTTACTAAGGAGTTTAAATGACTGGCCAGCTCAAACGAAGAGTCCTGGTGGTTTCCATCTTCTTCCATTTATGGAAGATGGAGGCCACTGTGCTCATCAGGACCTTCAAAGTGGCAGAAGTTTTTCTGTGCCCTTCCCCAGATTTGTGCCTCGAGACAATCCTGTCTCAGAGGTCTACAGACTTTTCCTTTGACTTCATGCTTTGTTTGTGCTCTGACATGCACTGCCAACTGTGAGACCTTTTATAGACAGGTGTGTGCCTTTCCAAATCATGTCCAATCAACTGAATTTACCACAGATGGACTCCAGTTAAGCTGCAGAAACATCTCAAGGATGATCAGTGGAAAGAGGATGCTGTCATAAACTTCATCGTGCACTTCTCCACAGCACACGGAGGAAGAGAAGGAGGAATGAGGATTTAAGTGCAGGTTACACCAAACGCACATTTATTGATATCAAACAGTTCAAAAATAAAGACTTACAGAAATGTAACAGTTGTGCACAAAACGGCTCACATGAATTGCGTGCAGCGGGCAGACCACTGTGCACCATGGCCACAAAAACAGACAGGACAAAATGAAAAACTGCTCGGGTAAACTTTGAGTTCTCCAGAATGCTCGACTGGCATGGGAGAAGAGCTGGGAAATAGTGCCTAAGCGTAGCAGTTGTGCTGCAAGGGGAAACGCTACGGACAAGCGTAGCAGCACAACTGCAAAGAGAAACGCAGACAACTCTTACTCACCGTGCAGAAACAGTACGAGTCATCCAAGCCCAGAGGGGATGTGGCCGGACCGGCAGACTGTCAGCAGAGTTCACAGAAAGTAGATCACAGCGGCTGTCTAACAGCTGCCGGTCAGGCAGTGGCTATGGATATGAAAACACTGAAATACATACTATACATACATATACAATGGTACCTAAACCCACAGAGAGCTCAGGACCGAGCCAGGGGAAACCAAGCCGGCTCGGTTCCTGACAGGATGCACCTGAGCTCAATTTTGAGCTTCATGGCAAAGGCTGTGAATACTTACAGTATGTACATGTGATACAAAAAACTCTTTTCACGTTGTCATTATAGGGTATTGTGTGTAGAATTTTGAGGAAAAAATGAATCCATTTTGGAATATGGCTGTAACATAACAAAATGTGGAAAAAATGAAGTGCTGTGAATACTTTCCGGATGCACTGTATCAAGATTGGTTGGCTTGTGGGACTTCTGAAGCAGCTGGGGTGTACCAGCAGGCCAAGCGGACTGCAGCTTGGGTGGTTGTTGAAGCAAAAACTCAGGAGTGGGAGGAGTTCGGTAAGGCCATGGAACAAGACTTTCAGTCGACCTCAAAGAGATTCTGGCAGAGTGTCCAGCGACTCAGGAGGGGGAAGCAGCTCCCTGTCTACACTGTGTATGGTGTGGATGGGGTGCTGTTGACTTCGACTGGGGACATCGTCGGGCGGTGGAAGGAATACTTTGAGGATCTCCTCAATCCCACCGACACGCCTTCCACAGAGGAAGCAGGGCTTGGGGACGACGGGGACAACTCGCCCATGACAGGGACTGAGGTCGCCGAAGAGGGTAAATAAAACTCTTTGGTGGCCGGGCCCCAGGGGTGGATGAGATTCGCCCTGAGCACCTCAAGGCCTTGGATGTTGTAGGGCTGTCATGGTTGACACGCCTCTGCAATAATGTGTGGAGGTTGGGGGTAGTGCCTTTGGCATGGCAAACCGGGGTGGTGGTTCCTCTCTTTAAAAATGGGGACTGGAGGGTGTGTTCTGACTTTAGGGGGATCACACTTCTCAGCCTCCTTGGGAAGGTCTATGCCAGGTATTGAAGAGGAGAGTCCGACTGCTGGTCGAACTTCGGATCCAGGAGGAGCAATGTGGTTTTTGTCCTGGCCGTGGCACATCAGACCAACTCTTTACCCTCTCGAGAATCCTCAAGGGTTCGTGGGAGTTTGCCCAACCAGTCCACATGTGTTTTGTGGACTTGGAGAAAGCATTCGACTGTGTCCCTCATGGTCTCTTGTGGAGGGTGCTGCAGGAGTATGGGGTATCGGGCTTGTTGTTATGAGCTCTCTGGTCCCTATACAACCATTGTGAGAGTTTGGTTCGTATTGTCAACACCCAGTCAAACTCGTTTCCAGTGAGAATTGCACTCCACTAGGGCTGCCCTTTGTCACAGATCCTGTTCATCATTTTTATGGATAGGATTTCTAGGCGCAGCCAAGGACTGGAGGGTGTCATGCTCGATGACTACAGGATCTCATCTCTGCTGTTTGCTGATGATGTTGTCCTGTTGGCTTCATCGACCAATGACCTACAGGCCTTGCTGGGATGGTTTGCTACTGAGTGTGAAGCAGCTAGGATTAGAATCAGCACCTCCTAGTCCGAGTCCATGATCCTCAGCCGGAAAAAGGTGGATTGTCCTCTCCGGGTTGGGAACAAGCTCTTGCCCCAAGTGAGTTTAAGTATCTCGGGGTCTTATTCATGAGTGAGGGAAGAATGGAGTGAGAGATTGACAGACAGATTGGAACAACCTCTGCAGTGATGGGGACGTTGTACCGGTCTGTTATGCTGAAGAGGGAGCTGAGTTCGAAAGCAAAGCTGTCGATTTACTGGTCAATCTAGGTTCCTACCCTCACCTATGGTCATGAACTTTGGGTAATGACTGAAAGAATGAGATCGCGGATACAAGCGGCTGAAATGAGCTTTCCCCGTAGGATTGCTGTACTCACCCTCAGAGATAGGGTGAGGAGCTCAGTCATCTGGGAGAGGCTCAGAGTAGAATCGCTGCTCCTTCATATCGAAAGGAGTCAGTTGAGGTGGTATGGGCATCTGATCAGGATGCCTCCTGGACACCTCCCTCTTGAGGTGTTATGGGCACGTCCCTCTGGGAGGAGACTCCGGGGCAGACCCAGGACACGATGGAGAGACTATGTCTCCCAGCTGGCCTGGGAACGTTTTAGTATCCTCTCTGAAGAGCTGGAGCAGGTGGCCGGGGAGAGGGAAGTCTGGGCTTCTCTGCTTGAGCTGCTCCCTCCGCGACCCGGACCTCCGGAAAAGCAGTATAAAATGGATGGATGGATGGATGGATGGATGGATGGAGGTTACTTATATCGTGATACGAAACTTTGGTCCTTTGGCCCTAGTTAAAATTGTAGTCATCTGTGGTAAGAACACGCTATTACAGTATAAAACATTTAAACATACAGTGGTGTGAAAAAAGTGTTTGCCCCTTCCTGATTTCTCCTTTTTTTGTATGTTTGTCACACTTAAATATTTCAGATCATCAAACAAATTTAAATATTAGGCAAAGATAACACACTGGGTGTGGCTAAAGAAATTGAATACAGCTTTCCAAAGATGTGATAAACCACAGTTAATTTATGTTTTAATGGGGGTGGGCAATCACTTTTTCACACAGGGCCATACAGGTTTGGATTTTTGTTTCCCTTAATAATAAACACCTTCATTTAAAAACTGCATTTTGTTTTTACTTGTGTTGTCTTTGTCTAATATATAAATTTGTTTGATGATCTGAAACATTTAAGTCTGACAAACATACAAAAAAATGAGAAATCAGGAAGGGGCAAACACTTTTTCACACCACTGTATTGTCATCAAATAACTTCAAAAATAACTCAAAGAGTACAGTAAAATATGTTTTGACAAAAGTACAGGATTTTCTTCAAAGATGTACTTAAGTAAAAAGGATCATACTATAAAACTACTCATGTAAGCACAATTTCATGAAAAAGTTATTCGAGTACGTGGGCTTGAATAAATGTGACTTGTTACCACCCACCTCTGTAAAATAATATATTATTTTATATTATATTATTATATTATAATATATATTATATTATTATATTTTTACATTATATTAAACTAGAAAAGCACTCAGAGAGCGCATACCTCCGCCAAGGTTCCTTCAGTCTGTCATGGAGCACCTCCAAAATGTAATGGGTTTGTGTGTAGGCCTAGAGCCACTTGTGGTGAAAATTGCATCAAAGTCTGTCCATTAGTTTTGGAGTATTGTGGGTGACACACTGTGAGAAGAGCCTTGGCTGAGGTATGCATTCCCAGATCATCACCAAAATGTAATGGGTTCCTCTATAGGCCAAGAACCACCTCTGGTGAAAATTTCATCCAAATCCATCCAGTAGTTTTTGTGTAATCCTGCTGCACAAATACAAACAAAGCCCTTGGTGGAGGTATGCACTCTTAGATCATCACCAAAATCTAATCATCTGTTCCCCGTGCCATTACACACCTTTCCTGAAAATTTCGTCAAAATCCGTTCATAACTTTTTGAGTTATGATGGTAACAGACAGACAGACAGACAGACAGACAGACAGACAGACGGACAAACGCCAATAAAAACATTACCTCCTTGGCGGAGGTAAAAATCAGTTGTACAAATTCATCTGTCATTAATTTTATGCACTTTTTCCACTTTTAATTTTGCAGTGTTGTTATAAAATTGTTTTTAATGTGCATTTGAGATGACTTCAACTTTATTCTTTATACCTTCTGGAGTAATTAAAAATTATTAGAAACCTAGAAAAGCACTCATAGAGCACATACCTCCACCAAGGCTCTTTCCGTTTGTCATGGATCACCTCCAAAATGTAATGGGTTTGTGTGTAGGCCTATAGCCACTTGTGGTGAAAATGGCATTAAAGTCTGTCCATCAGTTTTGGAGTATTGTTGCTAACACACTGTGAGAAGATAAGAGCCTTGGCTGAGGTATGCATTCTCAGATCATCACCAAAATATAATGGGTTCCTTTCTAGCCCAAGAACCACCTCTGGTGAAAATTTCATCCAAATCCATCCAGTAGTTTTTGTGTAATCCTGCTGCACAAATACAAACAAAGCCCTTGGTGGAGGTATGCACTCTCAGATCATCACCAAAATGTAATCATCTGTTCCCCGTGTGCCATTGCACACCTTTCCTGAAAATTTCATCAAAATCCTTTCATAACTTTTTGAGTTATGTTGGTAACAGACAGACATACAGACAGACAAACCCCGGTAAAAACATTACCTCCTTGGTGGAGGTAATTATGTGGCTGGGTGATAATGACACATATTTTCATAGGCTGAAAACCTTTGATATAAGTATACACAGTGGAACAAAGGCCAACAGGATGCTTTCTACTCTGAAAGTAGGACAGCACTGTAGCTATTGTTTTTACTGCTTATTGTAGCGTCAATGTCTCTCACATTGACCACATTTCCATATGGAGTTTGGTGCAGTTAGTTGTCTTATCTTGTTCCGTGAAGATAATTTCATGACATCCCAGTCAGTCATGAAGAAAGTGAACAAACAAGCACACACAAGCACACACAAGTGAATGTGCAGCCCATCAATTCATTTCTCTCTGTGGAAAATGGGCTCTTGCATCTGGGCTTTCATAGACTGTCTCCCAAAATAGTACTCTGGTTATGGGAATATACAACCCCAATTCCGGTGAAGTTGGGATATTGTGTGAAATGTAAATAAAAACAAAATACAATGATTAAAAATCCTTTTCAAACTTTATTCAATTTAATACACTACAAAGACTATATATTTAATGTTCAAACTGATAAACTGTAAATTTTATTACAAATATTCACTCATTTTAAATGTGATGCCTATTACACGTTCCAAAAAAGCTGGGACAGGGCAACAAAATACTATCAAACATTGAACATTCATATCAGACTCTCGAACATTCCATAGGTGAACAGGTTAATTGGAAACAGGTGTGTCATTATTGGGTATAAAAGGAGGGCTCAGTCATTCACAAGCAAGGATGTGGCGAGGTTCACCACCTTATTTAATTTTTATTTACTTAACCTTTATTTATACAGGGGGTTCCATTGAGAGGAAACCTCTCTTTTTCAAGGATGCCCCATTATGACTGGCGCCTAGCGGCTGCCCCGGCCTTGGATGCGCTCTGCAGAGCGTGCCCAAATGCCAAGTCACGTTTCGTTACCTTGTATTCATACATGTGTAATGACAATAAAGTTGAATCTCATCTCATCTCATCATCTCATTCACATTCACACCTGGAAGCAGCCCAGTACAACCACAGACTGACCTGTGGCCACTGAACAGCTCCACTAGAACAGTTGGGGTTAAGGGCCTTGCTCAAGGGCACCACCACATTGGGGTTGGGAGTGGGGGGGGGGGGCAAACACTGCTACATTATCTGTCCCACCCACATCTGATCCTGCCGGGCTGGGCATGGAACCAGCGACCCTCTGCTCACCAGTCCACACCCCTAACCATTAAGCCGCCAACTTATGAACAACTGTATGGGCAAATAGTCCAACAGTTTAAGAACATTTCTCAGTCTCAAGGAATCTAGGGACTTCATCATCTACAGTCCATAATATCATCAAAAGATCCAGAGAATCTGGAGAAATTTATGCATAGAAGCAACAAGGCCAAAAACCAACATTAAACTCCTGTGACCTTCAATCCCTCAGGCAGCACTGAGGGTGAGCACATTAGGCTGCACGGTGGCGCAGTGGTTTAGCACTGTGGCAGCACAGTTTTACCCTCGGCCGGGGGATCGCGGGGATCATGAGATCGTGGGTTCGATCCCAGCCCCCGACCAACAGTGAGCTGTGTGGAGTTTGCATGTTCTCCCCGTGTTGCGCGGGTTTACTCCGGGATTTCCCCGGTTTCCTCCCGCACACCAAAAACATGTAGGTTTAGGGCGCTCGCGCACGCAGCGACCAGCAGCCGGTGGCTTGTCACCAGACTGCAAACCAAGTCTACCTACGGGTACAAATAAGTAACAAAAAAAAAAAAAAAAAAAAAAATTATTCTGTAAAGGATATTACACGGGCTCAGGAACACTTCGGAAAAATATTGTCAGTTAGCACAGTTCGTCACTACATCTGCAAGTGCAAGTTAAAACTGCACCATCCAAAGCAAAAGTCATACTGTAAATCAACAACACCCAGTGATGCTGCTGGTTGCTCTGGGCCCGAGCTCATCTGAGACAGTCTGACACAAAGTGGAAAACTGTGCTGCGGTCTGATGAGCCCACATTTCAAATTGTTTTTGGAAATCATGGATGTCGTGTCCTCTGGGTTAAAGAGGAAAATGACCATCGGGAATATTATCAGCGTTAAGTTTAAAAGTCAGCATCTGTGATAGTATGGGGGGGTGTCAGTGCCCATGGCATGGATGCAAATCTGTGAAGGCACCATTAACAATGAATAGTACATACAGGTTTTGGAGCAACATATGTTGCTATCCAAACAACGTCTTTTTCAGGAACCTTCCTGCTTATTTCAGCAAGACAATGCCAAACCACATTCTGACATATTACAACAATGTGGCTTCATAGTAAAATAGTGCAGGTACTAGACTGGCTTGTCTATTCAATTCAATTCAATTCAACTTTATTTATATAGCGCCATTTCATAACAACAGTCATCTTATAGCACTTTCAACTGTAAGGGAAACCCCCACAGTTGCAGAAAGTGACATAATTGGCAGACCCACGGAACAGACACAAGCTCAAGAGGAGGTTCAATTATCTTTATTGTGAAAGTGTTAGTGTGTGGATGTGTGAATGAGTAGTGAATGTAGATGTGAGTGCGTGGATCCATAGACTCGCAACAGCTGGGAGTGAGCAGAGTGCCGTGCAATCTGGCAACCCTAAGAACAGAGCAGAGGCACGGTGTTAGCACAGTTCTACACTGGAGAGTATTGGTGGAGTAACTGAGGCTTACTGTTACAGCTGCGGTGGAGAATGAAGGTTGGCCTGGAGGCGATCCCGAAGGACAGCGTCTGCCACCCAGTGTTGCTGACGAGAGACGGTGTGAAGGTGAGAGGT
Organism: Pholidichthys leucotaenia; assembly: GCA_020510985.1. Classification (NCBI taxonomy): domain Eukaryota; kingdom Metazoa; phylum Chordata; class Actinopteri; order Cichliformes; family Pholidichthyidae; genus Pholidichthys; species Pholidichthys leucotaenia. Next base: position 282,268,911 of record CM035841.1, read on the forward strand.
AGGTGTAGTCCGCCGCCTGGAAGAAGGGATTCCGCCGCCTGGGAGTTCCGCTTGTGCACAGGGAACAATGCTGAACAGGTAGTAGAATAATGAGCTTACTTGGCATTGAGGAGAATCCTTCCAGGTTGTAGCCGAAACAGCAGGGATGACGAGGGCTGAATGTTTGGCAGTACGAAGAGCGCAGAGCTTCACGTAGCCAGGGAGACAGACGGCTCTGTGCCGGTCTTGCAGGCAGTGCAGGTTATATAGCCCGTGAGTGATGGGGAGCAGGTGTGCGCGCAGCTGTGGCAGATAAGGGCAGAGAGCGAGTCATCCCAGAAAGACTCCAGCAATCAGGTGATCCCCTGTGAGCAAGCGCTTGGCAATGGTGGAGAGGAAAAACTCCCTTTTAACAGGAAGAAACCTCCCCCAGAACCAGGCTCAGGGAGGGGCTGTCATTTGCCCACGACTGGCTGGGGGGTGAGGGGATAGAGAAGCTGAAAAGAACAGACATGTAGAGAGCAAACAGCATGATGGGGACTCAATCTATGGGAGAGAACAAACAGATGTTAATGACCAGCAAAAAAAAAAAAAGAAAAGCATTTCATTGAGAGTGAAGAAAGGAGTGAAGCCCAGTGCATTATTGGCGGTCCCCTGGCTGTCTAAACCTATTAGCAGCATAACTAAGGGAGGGTTCAGAGACACATGATTCCTCCCTAATTGTAGGCTATATCAAAAAGGAAGGTTTTAGCCCTATTCTTAAAAACAGAGATCGAGTCTGACTCCCGAATCCAGATTGGCAGCTGGTTCCACAGGAGAGGAGCTTGATTACTGAAGGCTCTGCCTCCCATTGTACTTTTGGAGATTCTAGGTATTACAAGTAATCCAGCATTTTGGGAGCGTAGTGCTCTGTTAGGATAATAGGGTAAATGGTAAATGGCATTCACTTATATAGCGCTTTTATTCTCATCTCTTGATGACCAAAGTGCTTTACAGATCCCGCTATCCACCCATTCACACACACATTCACACACTGAATGGTGGTAGTATTACTGAGGGTAGTATCAGATCTTCTAAATAAAAAGGGGCCTGATTGTTTAGAGCTTTGTAAGTAAGAAGAAGGATTTTAAAATTAATTCTAAACTCTATGGGAAGCCAATGAAGGGAGGCCAGAACCGGAGAGATATGATCTCTCTTTCTAGTACCTGTTAAAACTCTTGTTGCAGCATTTTGGATAAACTGAAGACTTTTTAAAGATATTTTAGGACAACCTGATAATAAAGAGTTACAATAATCTAACCTAGAGCTAACAAAAGCGTGGATCAGTTTCTCAGCATCACTCTGAGACAAGATGCTCCTAATCTTGGTAATATTCCGCAAATGATAGACAGGCAGTCTGTTATGACCCGAGCGCCGGTTCTGATCGCGCTCGGGCTAAGTTATTCTCGTTACCGGCTTCGACAGCTGCGGGCTGTATTCTGGCCTCGCCGGGCTCTTATTGTGAAAGTGCTCGGTGGGGCTTCCGCCTGTCAACGGCCGGTCAGCTGATTGTCATTACCGTCGTTAGTGCTTTGCCCTTTTAAGCCCAGCACTGAGAACGGTAAGACGCAGGAGTATTAGTCGACTTTGGTCAACGTTACGTCTGAGTGGCTTCATCCTGCCAAACCCTGGGTCTGCACCTCGTCATACCTGTGAGTGCCGCAGACCTTCATGTCAGGTCTGTCATCTTAGTTATGTCACAGTTAGCTTGTAGCGGCTGGGTTAGCCCTACGAGCCCAAGTCTCGTTCATGTGTGTGTTTTGCCCTTATGGGTTCATAGTTGTGTTTTGTCACGTCTGGAAATAAATAACATCTCAGCCAAACTCTCTGGTGAACTCTGTGGCATCTCTTGGTGATCCGCGAGGATCACCACATGACAGTATACTCCTGCCAGGTCACCCAAACGGGGGCGCCGCATTGAGACGCCGTTTCACCGGGAGTTTGTGCCTTTATTGGACTGTTGTTTCTTCTCGTTTGGGTGTCAACGTCTGGAGAATGCCGTCTTCCAGGGGCCGCGGTCGGCGTCTGGACCAGGAGCTAGCGAGCGCGTTGGAATACGCCGATGGGGCGCTCCTCGCCGCTACATTTGACGACACCTCCAGTTTCATGCGTTGGCATCGGGGCGTCGCTGAGGAGTACCTGGACAGCCTTCCCCTCGACTACGACGATCATCCGGAGGTGATATCGAGGTGGGAGGAACTAGCCGCTCAGCGCGAGGTTCTTCGTGGGCTGGAGGAGGAAGAGAGCGGGAAGCAGAGGAGGAGGCATCCTCGCTTCCCGCGTTGGTGTCCCGTTCCCGTCCCGGAGCAGGTCCAGGAGTACGCGCCGTCTGGGGGCCGACGAGGACGTCGGCGTAACGGCGCGGGCAACCCTCAGCGGAATCCCCGGCTGGACTCGCTGCCGGCGTATCCCGTCAGCGAATCTTCGAGAGTGGCCCCACCTCGTTTTCCTAGGGGGCCCTCTGTCGCCATCCAGCGGGGAGAAGGAGGAACGACGTCCCCCACAGCAGGAACCATCTCTGCCCCAGGAGGAAGGCAAGTGATCGTTTGTTTGTCACATCTTAATAATGATCTGCCTTGTCTGACTCCTGGGGGCGGAGTTTGGGGTTCGCAGCCCCCCGAGCTCCCTCCACCTACTGTGGATAAAATTATTAAACCTACTGCCTCTGTGTTCTCCCCCGTTGAGCGGTCCGCGACGCCAGGCCAGCGTCGCCGGACGAAGAGGGCCCCTACAGTGCTGGATAGCCTGCATCCGGCCCTGCAGTCACGTCTTGGACGGAGGAGAGGAGCGGACTGCGGCCCGGAGCCTGAGCCGACAAAGAAGCGTCCCCGGGTCTCCTCGCCGGAGCGGTCCGAGCCAGTGGGTCAAGGGTTCCCTGCCTCCATGCCATACGGGTCGTCGGCGTGGACGACAGCGTGGGAGGAACCTGAGGCTGCTGATGACATCGTGCCAGCTGCGGAGCCCGACGCAGCTGAGTCCGAGTCAGCTGACGAGAGTCGCCCTGAACCCGGATCGTCGGAGTCCTGGGTGGCAACGGAACCCGAGTGCAGGCAAGTGCTCCCTCTTATGTCTCTGTCCTCTTTTGTTGAGCATTTTTGCCTGCCTCTCGGGGAGACGAGTGAGGAGCAGCCGTCTGCTGCACCCGAGCTCGTCTCGCTGGGTTCCGTTGCTACTGGTGATGCTGATCCCGGTTTTCCTGTCCCCGAGCTTTGTTTTAGTGTCGCCGGCGGGGAACGGGTCGGAGTCACCGAGGTGGAGGTCCCAGGTTCGGGGGTGGAGTTTGTCAGCGGAGCTGCACCGGAGGCCCAATCGGGTCCCACCACAGGGGCGGTTTCAGCCCAATCGGGGTCCGACGTGGGTTCGTCGGAGGCCCAATCGGGGTACACTGCGGGTGCGGTTCTGGCCCAATCGGGGCCCAACGTGGGTGCAGCTGGGACCCAATCTGGGTCCAGCGGTGATGCAGTGCGAGCATGGTCCATTGGCGGAGGAGGAGCTGCAGACCCTTCTTCGCGGAGCGGATTTTTGGCTCGTCCTGCTCACCGATCCCCTCAGAATCACCGCCCCTTTTCATCATCGCCGGGGGCCATGGGGGTCCCTGTTCACTCGCCCCGGTTCTCCCGAGTTTTGTTATCGTCAGGGAGGCTGCTGCGGGTTGTTGATGCCCTGGACTGGTGGCTGAGGGACACGGGTCGACCGCCGGAGGGACTGTTTCGCCGGTTCGGTGCCTCGGTTCGGCCACCCGACCTGTTATGTGTGCTATGGGGCTACCTAGTTCGACCACAGGAGAAGCGGATGTGCGGGACTTTGGACTCTGGTGAGCTGCCTGGTCCGCCTCCGTTGACCATCGGTCGACATAAACTGTTGGGGGGTGGTAGTGGTCCCTGGGTGTGTCTCTGTATTTGTGCTTTTTTTTCCTCGTCCTGGTTATGTTGTATCTAGTGCTCATGCCTTTGTTTTGAAAGCCACAGTCAAGTCATAGTCATGTTATGTCAAAGCAATTTTTGATTGTCTCTTGTGTTTTTGAAAGCCACAGTCTAGCCATAGTAAAGTTATGTTAAGCAATTTTAGATTGCTTCATGTGTGTTTGCAGTAGTCCTGCTGGCTTATGTATAGTCTGGGTAGAGCGTGTAGTGCTCTGTTTTTTTTTGGGGGGGGGGGGTTTGTTTCATGTATAGTTTGGTTTGAGCGAGTAATGCTCTGTTTTTGTTTCATATAGCCTGGTATGAGCGGGTAATGCTCTGTTTTTGTTTCATAGTCTGGTATGAGCGGGTAATGCTCTGTTTTTGTTTTTTATGTATAGTCTGGTATGAGCGAGTAGTGCTCTGTTTTTTTTGTTTCAGGTTAAGTCTGGTATGAGCAGGTAATGTGTTCTTGTATCTAGTTTATCTGAACCTGTTGTTCTGGTTTTTGTTTTTCTTTGTACATTTTTCCTTGTTAGTCTTGTCATTGTCTTGTATGGTTTTTTTTCTTGTCATTGTCTTGTATGGTTTTTTTTCCTTGTCATTGTCTTGTATGGTTTTTTGTCTTGTTCATGGGTTGGTTTCTCTCCCTCCGCACCTGTCCCCCAACCTCCCACCCTGGGGGGGGGTGCAGGGTGGTTCGGAGTTCGCCCGTGGAGGGAGGGTACTGTTATGACCCGAGCACCAGTTCTGATTGCGCTCGGGCTAAGTTATTCTCGCTGCCGGCTTTGACAGCTGCGGGCTGTATTCTGGCCTCGCTGGGCTCTTATTGTGAAAGTGCTCGGTGGGGCTTCCGCCTGTCAACGGCCGGTCAGCTGATTGTCATTACCGTCGTTAGTGCTTCGCCCTTTTAAGCCCAGCACTGACGACGGTAAGACGCAGGAGTATTAGTTGACTTTGGTCAACGTTACGTCTGAGTGGCTTCATCCTGCCAAGCCCTGGGTCTGCGCCTCGTCATACCTGTGAGTGCCGCAGACCTTCATGTCAGGTCTGTCATCTTAGTTATGTCACAGTTAGCTCGTAGCGGCTGGGTTAGCCCTACGAGCCCAAGTCTCATTCATGTGTGTGTTTTGCCCTTATGGGTTCATAGTTGTGTTTTGTCACGTCTGGAAATAAATAACATCTCAGCCAAACTCTCTGGTGAACTCTGTGGTGTCTCTTGGTGATCCGCGAGGATCACCACATGACACAGTCTTAGAAACAAATTTAATATGTGACTTGAAAGACAGCTCTTGATCAAAAAATAACTCCAAGGTTCCTCACAGAGCTATTAAGAGAAAGAGTAACCACATCCAAACTAAAAGTTTGATTTGGCAAGGTATTTCTAAGGTTTTTTTGGACCAACAAGAATGACTTCAGTGTTATCTGAATTTTATAGCAGGAAATTACAAGTCATCCAAGCTTTGATTTCCTTAAGACAGGCTTCTAACTTGGCTAATTGATTACTATCATCTGGCTTCATTGGCAGGTATAATTGTGTGTCATCTGCATAACAATGAAAATGTATACAGTGCTTTCTAATAATGTTGCCTAACGGAAGCATATATAAACTAAAAAAGAGTAGGGCCTAGCACAGATCCCTGTGGAATTCCATGACTGAGCTTTCAGTTAAAAGAAGACTCATTATTGACATGAACAAACTGGAACCTATCAGATAAGATCTAAACCACTGCAATGAAGTTCCATTAAGTCCAACATAGTGTTCTCATCTATCAAGTAGAATATTATGATCGATAGTATCAAAAGCTGCTCTAAGGTCTAAAAGGACAAGTACAGAAACAAGTCTATTATCAGATGCGATAAGGAGGTCATTAGTGACCTTCACTAAGGCTGTTTCAGTACTATGATGGATTCTAAACCCAGATTGAAACTCTTCGAGTTAACCATTTCCCTGCAAGTGGTCAAATAATTGCATAGCAACAACTCTTTCTAAGATTTTTGAAATGAAAAGGAGATTAGAGATTGGTCTATAGTTAGCTAAAACTCCTGGATCCAGCATTGGCTTTTTGAGTAAGGGTTTAATTACAGCAGTTTTAAAAGCCTGCGGTACATGGCCTAAAGTTAATGAAGAATTGATTATTTGAAGAATAAAGTTACCAATAAATGGGAAGACTTCTTTAAATAACCTGGAAGGAAGGTTCAGGTTCAGGTTACTTTATTTGTACCCGTAGGTAGATTTGTTTTGCAGTCTGGTGACATCCATATTTACAAGCCACAAATTACATTCAACATAGACACAAACACAGGCACACATGAAGCTGACTATAAACATGATAAAAATACTCAAGGCTCCATCAATCAGGGTATAAAGACAAAGAGATGGGAAAAAACCAGAGGTAAGAGAAAAGAGTCATATTAAAAAGTTAAAAACTAGTCAAAGAGGTTAAAAACTCAAAGGTCTAAAACCCAATAAAATATTTAGAACCCAAATAACATCCTACAAAAATAAGTAAATATAAAATGGAGCTAATAAATAGGTACCTAAATTATGTGCAATATATTGTTATAACTTGTTCAACTCTTTGACAGCAGCAGGAACAAAGCTGTTTTTGTAGCGCTGGGTTTTACTTTTTGGGACAGCAAACCTCCGTCTTGAGGGAAGCAGCTGAAAGTTGCAGTGCAAAGGGTGGGAGTCATCATTTAAAATGGAGGTAGCCATCCTCTGTACTTGTCTGGTGTACAGGGATGTCAGGCTCAGCTGTGACTCACCAAGCAAACAACTGGACCATCTAACTACCTGATCCAAGGATTCCCTCTGTTTCAGTTTTATCTGACCAAACCATGAAACTAAAGAAAAGGATAAAACAGATTCAATAAATTCCCGATAAAACATTGTCATTATGGTTCGGTCAATTTGGAAGCGTGCAAGTTTTCTCAAGCAATGCAAATGTTGCTGACCCTTTTTGCACACCCTTTCACAGTTCTCTTCAAAGTTTAAATTACTATCAATAATCGTCCCAAGATATTTGTAGGATTGTACACATTCGGTGGTCTGGCCTTTTAGTACGGTGACTTTGTGCCTGGGAGTTTTCCTCCTAAAGTCAATAATCATGTCTTTAGTTTTTGTCGTATTCAGCTGCAGGTAGGAATCCTCACACCAATGAACAAAATCATCAACTACTGGGCCGTGGCCACTCTCACCATCCTGGAGGAGACTGACAATAACTGAGTCATCAGTACTTTATAATGTGTCTGTTGTCATGTCTGCTCCGACACATGTTTGTGTACAGGATGAAGAGTAGTGGTGACAACACACACCCCTGAGGAGAGCCAGTAGAAGAGCACTTTAGGTCAGACAATGTACCATTGACCCTTACTCTCAGCGTCCTGTTGATTAAGAAATCCAGAATCCAACCCACCAGATTATTGCTCAAATCAAATTGTTGCAGGAGCCTTTCAACTAAAATATGAGGTTGGATTGTATTAAAGGCGGAGGAAAAGTCCACAAATAAAAGCCTGGCGTGTGTCCCATTAAAATCCAGATGTTTAAAAAGCATGTTAAACAGAGTGACAGTGGCATCCTCCACTCCTCTGTGAGGCCTATAGGCAAACTGCAGAGGATCCAATGCATGCTCAGTCTGCTTTAGGACCTCACATCTGACCAGTTTTTCAAAAATTTTCATTAAAATTGAAGTCAAAGCAACTGGTCTAAAGTCGTTTACCGTTTTAGGACAGCTGGATTTTGGAACGGGAACAACCACGGCTTCTTTCCAGATCTTAGGCACATGTTGTGTCTGTAAGGACTTACTGAAAATGTAATGAAATATAGGACTCAGTTCATGTGCACAGGACTTTACCAAGCGCCCACATATATTATCAGGGCCCTGACTTTTGTTCACTTTTACAGCGCAGAACTCCCTTTTAACATCCTGCACCTCAATATTAAAGTGCTGATTGTCTTTGAGTTTCTGCTTCAAATCTTGGGTTTCCCTATTCCCTATTTGGGAATAGGGTCTAAAAGACAAGTCGAAGGCTTGGATGAGGAAATGATTTTGTCTAACTCTAAAAGGTCAATTGGAGTAAACTCATCCAAACAGATATCAATTGATGGAGTTGTAGTAGTTACTGCATTCAAGTTAACGGTGGGAAGAATCTAATTGATTTTATCTCTGATAGATGAAATTTTATTATTGAAAAAGTTCATAAAGTCCTGACTAGTAAGCTCCAAGGGAATGCTGGGATTGACAGAGTCCTGACTCTTTGTCAGCTTGGCAACAGTGCTGAAAAGAAACCTGGGATTATTCTTGTTCTCTTCTATTAATGCGGAATAATAACTCGTTCTATGGAGAGTGCAAATAACAGAAGCAGACTCTTGCAGCAGACTACTTTATTCACTCTTACATCAGTCATAACAGAAAAAGCATTTTTGACAATACACCAGGGGCTCTCCTTTTATATCCTCCACCCATCTCACATCTGCATGACATCACACATCACAATACATTCAACCCTTCTCCCCCCACTGTCTCCCAGCTCTCCTTCCTGCTACATCACCATAATCTCTCCCATCTCAATAACTATTGTCCTCATCTGTTTACTCTCTGCATCCAGTCTGAGATGATTAACTCCGCGTCTACAGTTCTAACTTTTCTCAGAATTTTTTTATAAATTAAAAGATGATTTCTCCAAGCTAAAGAGATTTCATCTAAATTAGTGGAGCGCCATTTTCTTTCTAATTGACCAGTCTTCTGTTTGAAGCTACGAGTTTCTGTGTTGAACCAAGGAGTTAGAAATCTCTGATTAGACTTTTTCTTTTTTAAAGGGGCCACCATGTCACGTGCTGAGCTGGCTTGGCTTTCCCCAGCTCGGCCTCTATCTCTTTGTGGGGTTGGCTTTGCTGGTTATGTGTGTTTTGATGTATTCTTGTACTTATGCCATGCCTCTAGCCACTGCCTGACCGGCAGCTGTTAGTCAGCATCTGTCATCACCTTTCTCTCATGCTGCTGACAGGCTGCCGGCCTAGCCACACCCCCTCGCTCTCCTTCTGGCGCATCAGCTGTTTCCAGTCCCCGGTAATTATCTGTCCGTGCCTCACCCAGGTGATTCCTATTTGTCATGCCAGCGGCATCTGTATTAAAGGAGCTCTTCGCTAGACAGACGCCGCTGGATTATTGTACTTGTTAGATGGTTTCTCTCTGCCGTTAACCGTCACGTCACTAAGGACTGTCTGTGTGTCTTGGATTCTCGCTGTGACGACTCGGTCTGCCCCCCCACTGTGAGTAACTGCCTGTGCGCTGTTCCGCAGCTGTTTTCCTCCTGTGTGTGTGTAGGGCAACCTTGAGGATGCTAACGAGGTTCCAAGTTGTTCTGTGTCTGTATGTTAAGTTGTGTGTTAAGCTCATGACAGAATAATCCAGCCGAACCATAGGATTTAGCAGTTTTCACCACACATCAATTTCTTTTCTTTTTTTTGAACTGTTTTCTGGACTGACCTGCTTCTGGAAAGCATCATGCCCCGGTCTCGCCGAGGAAGAGGAACGCCAATGGGGTTTCCCACGGTCAAAGAGGGATGGGCTGCCGAATGCATTTGCAGCCTGGTGAATGAAGCGCTCGCCACCCGTGGACCAAAGAGGACGCTGGAATGCCTGGGCGGAGTTGTTGGGATCCTGGAGGCGAATCCTGGGTTATGGAACTACCCCCAGTTTGCCAACCTGCTCTCCACTGTCTGCTCGCTCCAGCACTCTTTTCCCGGATTGGCGTGGCCCACGGCGCCGAGGCGGAGGACCGGTAACTCAGAGACTGTCATCCTCCGTGACACTTCACCCGCCCCTCATCCTGCTTCAGCCCAGTCGACTCCAGGAAACAGAAGACAGCATCACTCCGCATGGAGACGTCGGGAGAGGCCCCCCTTGTCATCAGCTGCCGTCACCCTCCCAGCTGCTGCAAGGCTAGACGAGGTCACCCCGGGAATGCCCACCTCCATTGCCACAGAGATGGCTCCTCCTCTACCCATTGAAAAGGACCGAATCACCTTGGGCACGGAGAGGGATGACAGACTGCCAGCTACTGCAGTTAAAGGCCGGGTTGACAGGCAAGTGTTTTTTCTTTCAACTTATCTTGATAATAATATACTTTGTCTGTCTCCCGGGAGAGGGGCCCAGTCACAGCAGTCCGCTGGGCTCCCTCTACCAGCTGCAGCTGAGAACTCTCTTATTACCCTCTCTGTGTCTCCTCCTTTAATTCCTGAGTGCCTGCCGGTCCAAGGACCGAGCCGCCAGACAGGGGAGGAGCCAATGGGTTCAGACGATTCCTTCCCGGATCCAGCACGGAGATTTCCCCCTGCAGCCATGCCGGATGAATCCCCCATGTGGAAGCCGCTGCAGGAGGATAATAGGACTGTTGTCACCATCTTGCCAGCTGCGGAGATGTCTGCAGTGGACTGGGAGCCTGAGCTGGACCTCTTGGAGGCCGGGCCCAAGTGTTCATCGCCGGGATAGACGGAGTCCTGGACTGCGGTGGAGCTCAAGCTCAGGTAAATTTTCTCTCTTGTTTTTCTTATGACAATTCTAGAGAGATCTTGCCTGGCTCTGGGTGAGGAGAGTTGGGCACAGCGAGCAGCTGCGCCTGACCTTCCTTCGCTGGGCTCCGCCGATGCCGGCGACCCTAACCATCTTTCTTCTCCTGCTTCCCCTGAACATTCAACCAGGGTCGCCGGAGAGGGTGTGTCGCCGCCGGAGGTCGCCGAGGGTCCGGTCTTGCCGAGGGAGGACGTCGTTGCTCCAGCTTCTCCTGCCAGGGTCATCAGGGCTCCTCCCATCGATCGTCTCCTCAGCCTGGTGCTCCTGCGGGTTGGTCCGCTCACCGTGAGTGCAGCTCTGGCCCAATCGGGGTCCATTGTGGGTGCAGCGGAGCCGACCCAATCGGAGTCCATCGTGGGTGCTGCAGAGCCTCAGCCGGAGGTCACCACGGGTGCAGCAGAGCCGGCCCAGTCAGGGGCCACCGTGGAAGCAGCAAGGCTCCCGCTGGAGTCTACCGTGGGTGCAGCAGAGCCGGCCCGGTCAGGGGCCACCATGGGCACAGTTAGGCTCCCGCAGGAGTCCACCGTGGGTGCAGCAGAGCTGGCCCGGTCAGGGGCTACCATGGGCAGAGTTAGGCTCCCGCTGGAGTCCACCATGGGTGCAGCAGAGCCGGCCCGGTCAGGGGCTACCATGGGCAGAGTTAGGCTCCCGCTGGAGTCCACCGCGGGTGCAGCAGAGCCGGCGCGGTCAGAGGCCACCGTGGGCACAGGGAGGATCCCGCTGGAGTCCGTTGTGGGTGCAGCAGAGCCGGCCCAGTCGGGGTCCACCGCGGCTGCCACTGAAGACGCTGTGGAGGTTCCGTCTCCCCAGTCCGGTTGCCCTCCAGTTAGCCTTCCGGTCGGCAGGCCGCCTCCTGCTTCACTCTCTCCATCCTGGTGGCTGAGCAACGTAGGCCAGCCGCCAGAGGAATTGACTCCCTGGGTCTGGTGGCCCATGTTGTCCGGCAGGCCGCTGGATTCTGTCCACCGGACCTGCTACTGGGCCTGGGACTCTGGACGGCCTCCTGAGCCCCAATGCCCGTGGACTTGGGGGGGTTACTTGTGGACTCTGGGCGGGGTATTGTGTTCGCTCCTTTCCTGTTCCCCCTACCTCCCACCCGGGTTCATGTGTCATTGTTTTGCCTGTGGGGATTGGTGGTGTTGGTGGTGGGGGTTTCTTACAATGTTACCGTGCGTGTCTGGTATCCACCCCTAGAAGGAGGGGCTCTGTCACGTGCCGAGCTGGCTTGGCTTTCCCCGGCTCGGCTTCTATCTCTTTGTGGGGTTGACTTTGCTGGTTTTATGTGTTTTGATGTATTCTTTTACTTATGCCATGCCTCTAGCCACTGCCTGACCGGCAGCTGTTAGTCAGCATCTGTCATCACCTTTCTCTCATGCTGCTGACAGGCTGCCGGCCTAGCCACGCCCCCTCGCTCTCCTTCTGGCGCATCAGCTGTTTCCAGTCCCCGGTAATTATCTGTCCGTGCCTCACCCAGGTGATTCCTATTTGTCATGCCAGTGGCGTCTGTATTAAAGGACCTCTTCGCTAGACAGACGCCGCTGGATTATTGTACGTATTAGATGGTTTCTCTCTGCCGTCAACCGTCACGTCACTAAGGACTGTCTGTTTGTCTTGGATTCTCGCTGTGACGACTCAGTCTGCCCCCCCCACCCCCACTGTGAGTAACTGCCTGTGTGCTGTTCCACCGCTGTTTTCCTCCTGTGTGTGTGTAGGGCAACCTTGAGGACGCTGAGGATCCAAGCTGTTCTGTGTCTGTATGTTAAGTTGTGTGTTAATAAATGTGTGTGTGGTGTAACCCAGCATTTAAGTCCTTGTTCTTTTTTCCCCTCGCCGTGCACCAGGAGAGGCGCACGGGGAGCTCATGACACACCATGTGTAAAGTCTGATGCAGAGAAGCTGTAACACTCTCTACCATTCTATCAATTACAAAAGGAGCAAGCTGTCTATAGCTTATTTCCATTGTGTTGACACATGGCATAGAGGAAACAATCTGCATAAATTTGGTTACAACATTATCTGAGAGGCATCTACTGTAGTAATATTTTTCTTTAGGAGCCAAATAGTCAGAAATAGTAAAATCAAAGGTTAACAGACAATGGTCTGACAGTACAGGGTTATGAGGAGACACTACCAGATTTTCTATTTCTATGCCATATGTCAGAACAAGGTCCAACATATGGTGGAGATAATGGGTAGAATTTCCTACTTTCTGAGAAAACCCATTCGATTCTAATATTGAATTAAATGCCATATTAAAACAATCACTATCTACATCTACATGTATATTAAAGTCCCCTACTATAATTATTCTATCTGATTTCAGCACTAAATCAGCTAAAAATTCGGCAAATTCGGATAAAAACTCTGAGTAGGCTGATGGAGGGCGATAAACTATGGCAAATGAAATTGGGTTTAGCCTAAAATTGCTAAAATGCCCAATACTGAGCACCAGGCCCTCAAAGGAATGATAACGTGTTTTTTGCTTTACATTAACTAGTAATTTGGAATGGTAAATTGTTGCAACTCCTCCTCCACGACCAGAACTTCTGGGATTTTGATAGTTTAAATAACCAGAGGGAGTTGATTCATTTAAACCAGTCCTTCTCAAATAGTGGGGCGCTCCCCCCTGGGGGGGCGCGATGCGATGCCGGGGGGGGTGCGTGTGACCCCGGGGAACAGGCTTTGCTTTTGCCGTGTAAAGTGTAATTGCACATCCACGGCAGCAGGTGGTGCAGTGGCGCTCTCATTGTCAAAGTCTGTGCGGGAGTTTAAAACTTTTTAAATTGCTGTCAACAAACCCCTCGAGAGACACCATGGAGAAATATTTAACAGTAACGAAAAGAAAGGCGGAGAGAGACACAGGTAAAGAGACAAATGAAAGTCTCCCAAAAGCTAAGACGAGGAAATATGACGAAGCTTATCTAGCGCTTGGCTTCCCTCTGACTACGGTGGGAGACGAGGAAAGACCGGTGTGTTCACTGTGTCTGAAAGTGTTGGCAGCGGACAGCATGAAGCCAAATAAATTAAGACGTCACCTACAGACATTACATCCTCAACACGTTGATAAGCCGCTTGATTTTTTTCAGCGAAAACGTGCGGAGTACGGCCAACAATCATCCCGCTTTGTGAACGCTACATCAGTAAACCAGCGAGCACTTTCAGCATCATTTAAAGTGGCGCACCAAATTGCGCAGTGCAAAAACCCCCACACAATTGCAGAGGAGTTGATACTGCCTTTTTCTACCTTTTTCTTCAGACTAAAATGTTAAATATATTGGTACTCCTGTGTTAATGTTCCAGATCAATTTACATTTAATATTATTTATTGATTGAATTATTTTTCTCAGCATCAAATGGTTCAGTTGGTCAAAAATGTTTCTAGTTTAAATAAGGATTGACATATTTTTTATTTCAGGCACTTTGATGCACTTTAAGTTTTTTTTCTGTTTTAGACTATAACAGGGTTTCTGTGTGGCAAAATAAAGTTAATATTTGTTGAAAGTTGATTTATATTGCTTTTTTCTTCTGTTAATGTTAAAAAGGATACAATTTTAGGTATACTTATACAATTTTTATAGATAATGATCTTATTTATAGTCACTGCGGCGAGTTGGGGGGGCACAAAATATTTTCTCTTTCCTAGGGGGGGCTTTGCAAAAAATAATTGAGAAGCACTGATTTAAACCAACATAATCCTCTTGCCCTAACCAAGTCTCTGTAAGGGATATTAAATCAATCTGATGATCAATTAACAGATCATGGACTAGCAGAGACTTGGGAGTTAGAGACCTAATATTTAACAAACCACATTTAATTTTTAAATTATGAGGAGGAACAGAGGCCAAATCATTCAATTTAGAGGCTTCTTGTTTAATTTGATTTTAATCAACTTTTAGTTTAATCACTTTGGGATGCTTATACATTATATTTTTATTTACTTTGGAGAGAGCAGACAATGATTCTCTGATGGGGAAGACAGGGGCTAAGTTGAGGGGTGGCGGATGAAGAGGAGCTGCAGAGAGGCGTGTAAGACTGCAACTCTGCTTCCTGGTCCCAACTCTGAGTAGTCAAGGTTTTGGAAATTTGGATAAATATGATGCCAGATTGTTAGATAAATGAGACGCACCATCCAAAGTGGGATGGATGCCGTCTCGTCTAATAAGACCAGGTTTTCCCCAAAATTAGCTCCAATTGTCAATGTAGCCCACGTCGTTTGCAGGACACCACACAGACAGCCAGCGGTTGAAGGATGACAAGCGGCTAAACATGTCATCACTGGTCAGTTTGGGGAGGGGCCCAGAGAATACTACAGAGGCAGACATCGTTTTTGCAAAGTCACACACCGATTCCACGTTAAGTATTGTGGCTTCCGACTGCCGGAGTCAGACGTCGTTAATGCCTGCGTGGATAACAGTTGTGGAGCATTTACAGTTACTTTTAGCCAGCATTTTCAAATTTGACTCGATGTCGCCTGCTCTGGCCCCAGGAATGCATTTGACTATGGCCGCTGGAGTCTCTAGGTTCACGTTTCTGACTACAGAGTCACCAATGATCAGAATTTTTTCCTCAGCGGGTGTGTTGCTGAGGGGGAAAAGCGATTAGAAACATGAACAGGTTGGTGGTGAACCGGGGCCTTGCGACTAGGCTTCCTTCTCACCGTCACCCACCCAGTCTCCTCACTGCTGAGGAGGACCAGAGGACCGCTAGCAGGCCGCCCTATGCTAGGGAGGTCCGCTGCAGCAAAGGGGCATTCGTCAAGATTAACTGGCACAGACGGTGTTTCAATGCAGCGGAACCGGGATTCCAAATCAGACAACCTTGCCTCGAGCACCTCAGAAAGACAACATTTATTACATTTACCGTTATCACTAAAAGAGGCAGAGGTGTAGCTAAACATCTGACAGAGAGAGCACACCAGAGGAGAAAGGGGAGCGCTAGTAGCCATAGCTAGTGGCTAACCCGAAGCTAACAAAAACACAGATGAAAGGTGACAGAAGGCTGAAGAGAGTGATTAAATGACACTAAGTGCACGCACAGGTGCAAGAGGCTTGATAAACTGAGACTGCTGATGCGTTTTAAGGACCTCGCCTCCTCAGCTGTCCTCTGCTTTACTGAGACCTGGCTCCGGGAAAATATACCGGACAGCGCGCTGCGCCTCGACGGCTTTCAGCTCTTCCGTGCTGATCGTGACACAGAGCTTTCCGGCAAGACCACAGGAGGCGGTGTCTGCTTCTACATCAACTGCAACTGGTGCTCTGATGTAACGGAAATTTCCAAACACTGTTCTCCTGCCTTGGAATTTCTTGTTATCAATTGCAAGCCCTTCTATTCCCCGCGAGAGTTTGCTTCTTTCATACTCATCGCTGTGTACGCCCCTCCCGACGCGGACACGCGCGAAGCTCAGCGCGTGCTCGCGGATCACATTCAACACACAGAGCGGAGTTTTCCAGACTCGCTGATTATTGTGGCTGGCGACTTTAATCAGTGCAATCTGAGCCACGATCTCCCCCGCTACAAACAGTTTATTAAATGCCCCACCAGAGGATTAAACACACTGGATCACTGTTACACCACAGTGAAAGACGCATATCGCGCTGTTCCTCGCGCTGCGCTGGGATTATCTGATCACGTGATGGTTCACCTCATTCCCACATACAGACAGAGATTGAAGCTCACTAAACCTGTTGTGAGCACTACGAAGATACGGACCAGTGATGCTGAGGAGAAGCTGGAAACGTGCATGGAAATATCTGACTGGGGCATGCTTAAAGGAGCCACGCATGATCTGGATGAGTACACGGACACTGTGAACTCATATATCCACTTTTGTGAAGAGAACATTCTTCCATCACGCACCAGGGTGAGTTACTCTAATGACAAACCCTGGTTCACAGCTAAGCTCAGACAGATCAGGAAGGAGAAGGAAGCAGCGCTGAAAAGTGGAGACAGGGACTGCTACAGGGAGGTTAAATACCGGTTTAACAGAGAGCTGAAGAGGGCTAAATCTGTGTACTCAGAGAGACTCCAGCAGCAGTTCACTGCTAATGATTCGGCTTCCGTGTGGAGAGGACTGAGGCAAATCACCAACTATCGACCTAAGGCTCCTAAAGGTCAGGATGACAAAGCCCTTTGTCAGAGACTGTCCCAACACTATGCCCGTTTTGACACCTCGTCATCTGTGTCCAACTCCCCCCCTCCCTCCAGCTCCACAGCCTCCACATTCCCTACTTCATTTAAGGCACCCCCCCCTCCTCCCCCCCTCCCCTTATCATCAGTGAGCAGGATGTGCTCAAACAGTTCTCCAGACTGAACCCGCACAAGGCCCCCGGCCCAGACGGCGTGTCTCCCTCCACCCTGAGACTCTGTGCGAAACAGCTGGCTCCTGTATTCACAGACATTTTTAACACCTCCCTTAAGTTATGCCACGTGCCGTCCTGCCTCAAATCCTCCACCATCATCCCTGTCCCCAAGAAGCCACGGATCACTGGACTTAATGACTACAGACCTGTAGCGCTCACCTCTGTAGTCATGAAGTCCTTTGAGCGCCTGGTCCTGTCCCACCTCAAGTCCATCACCACCCCTCTCCTGGACCCGCTGCAGTTTGCCTACCGAGCCAACAGGTCTGTAGACGATGCAGTCAACCTGGCCCTCCACTCCATCCTGCAGCACCTGGACTCCCCGGGAACCTACGCCAGGATCCTGTTTGTGGACTTCAGCTCCGCATTCAACACCATCCGCCCCGCTCTGCTCCGGGACAAGCTGTCCCTGCTCAACGTGCCTGACTCCCTCTGCAGGTGGATCATCGACTTCCTGACGGACCGGAGGCAGCATGTGCGGCTGGGAAAGACTGTCTCAGACTATACTAGCATCAGCACCGGATCACCCCAGGGCTGTGTACTTTCCCCCCTACTCTTCTCCCTTTACACCAACTCCTGCACCTCCAGCCACCAGTCTGTCAAGTTGATCAAGTTTGCGGACGACACCACCCTCATCGGGCTCATCTCCAACGGCGACGAGTCCGCCTACAGGAGAGAGGTGGCCCAGCTGGCGTCCTGGTGCGACAATAACAACCTACAGCTGAACGCTCTGAAGACAGTGGAGATGATTGTAGACTTCAGGAAAGTCACAACCCCTCTGCCCCCCCTCACCCTCTCAGGCTCTCCCATCACCACTGCTGATTCCTTCCGCTTCCTAGGCACTACCATCACCAGGGACCTCAAATGGGAGCTGACCATCAGCTCACTCATCAAAAAAGCCCAGCAGAGGATGTTCTTCCTGCGGCAGCTGAGGAAGCTCAAGCTACCCACCAAGATGTTAGTGCAGTTCTACACAGCCATCATCGAGTCCATCCTCACCACCTCCATAACCGTGTGGTACGCAGGAGCCACTGCCAGGGACAGACTAAGGCTGCAGCGCGTCGTGCGCACTGCTGAGAAGGTGATCGGCTGCAAGCTCCCATCTCTCCAGGATCTGTACATCTCCAGGACCCGGAGGCGTGCTGGCCGGATCATAGCCGATCCCTCACACCCTGGTCACGTACTGTTTGCCCCCCTCCCCTCTGGTAGAAGACTTCGGTCCATCCAGACTAAAACCTCCCGTCACATGAACAGCTTCTTCCCCTCTGCCATTAGACTGCTGAACACTAAGTGACTCTCGTGCACCATGTACAGCAGCTCAACCAGACTCATGTCAATCATCACTGTTTTCTTCCTGCATTACCGACTGCACTATATAGTTCTCCACAGTATCTGCTGCTGGCTAATATATATTTTAACTGTTGACCAGTATCACTTAATCTTATCCTACACTTTATTACATGTATAGTTTATTTCTCTTATCTTATCATGTTTAATGTTGCAGCACTGTACCGAGACAAATTCCTAGTTTGTGTACTACATGAACAATGGCAATAAACCTGATTCTGATTCTGATTCTGATTCTAATAAACAGAAGTGAGAGCTAACGGTAGAAGGAAAAAAGTTATTAAAATACAATTAAAGGCAAAATCCTCAGAAGAATGAGAGCAAACCACAGACAGCCAGCAACACAGGAAGTGAAGATACATTACCGCAGGAAGCCAGAGAGCCTGCAGTCCAGAATTGTCTTCCATTGAAAATGTGTGATGCATTATAAAGCGCAAAATGCAACAAGGAAGACCCCGGACTGTTGAGCAACTGAAGTCATAAATCAAGCAAGAATGGGACAGAATTTCACCTACAAAGATTTAACATTTATTAATTAAAGTGTCCTCAGTTCTTAAATGCTTATTTACAGTAGTGCCGTTAAAAGGAAAGGTGATGTTGTCAAGGTTGAGTCCCTCCGGGGTGGAATGCAGGGTCCATACGCAGGAACTTGGTTTGCAAATTTTATTAAAGAAAACAAAACAGAGCTCATAAGATTCAAGATTCAAAAGCTTTATTATCATGTGTACAGTTAAGAAATGCTACATTTCCTGAGCAATGAAATTCTTACTTTGCTCTCCGAACAAATGCCAAGGTAACAGGTACACAACGATACTAATAAGGTAATAACACAATAACTCAATCCTAGTACTAATGGATGCTAATAACACACACACCAACACACAGTTAGGCAATTAGGACTCCTAAGCATGCCTTGATACTAAATACTAATACTAATGAGTACTAATAACACACATTAGGGAATTTGAACAGCTAAAGCTGTTGATGCAGTCAAACAAAAGGAATGAAAATGAAAATTCACTGGATGAATATGGTGGTCATGGTATATTGATATCAGAGATGATGTGAACCTGAGATGGCATAAACCTACTGTATGTACAGTGTGCAAATGAGCATTGTGCAATGAGCAGTATATAATTATAAATTACAAATTAGCACCTGGTGCTAATTTCTTTGTAACAGTAGCACCAGTAGACTGTACAAGAAAAATAGCAGCAGAGATGATAATTAGCAGCAAAGATGATATGGACATCAGACAGGTGAGATTATATACGAAGGAACAATGTGGGAAAACTCGCAGGTGAGTGTGTTTTTTTTAAAATCACACACTGTTTTTTGCTGATGTGTTCGGTATATACTCACTGTAAACACAGAAGTGAGCGCGGTGCAGCACCACATTTGATTGATCAGACTGATGACGTACACATCTGCGCACTACTGAGAGACAAATTTGATTGGCGAAATTGGCTGAAGTTGACAACAATTGGCCAAAATTGCAGTAAAGTTACGGTGATTGGACAAAATTCAAATTATGCAGGACCTACTGAAGTCGCGGGAATTGGTAGAATTGCAACTTCGCGAAATCCTGGAGGGTCTGAAACATATAATTTGGGTTAAATTCTTTTTTCTTTTTTTTTTCACAACAAAAAAACAGTATGCACCCAACATAACACAAAACAAATATCAGATCACGCCTTCTGTTAATAGATGTAATAATTTTTGCTTCACCTCCAAAACGTTCACTTTCTGTCAGAATGATTTCTAATCATCAGAATGTGTAATGTCAGTTGGTGCAATCCACTCATCTTACAAAGCTGTTCACCATACACAATTCAAACACAAACTATATCAAACCCACAACCTTTACAGAAAATATATTGATTTCCTTTTCAGCATATTAAAGAGTAAGGTCTTTTTCTTTCTTTTTTCCCCTTTCTTGTGTACAAATTTATGCAGCTCATGCAAAATAACTTCTTCCCCTTTCATGACATGGAACGGTTCTTTTCCCTGAATTCCCCATGTTCCCCTAATACAGTAAATATAAAGCTCAGCCTTTTTCAATGTGCCAATTTTCTTGCAAACTGTAAGGGATTTTTGTGTTAATTTTATTCTTTTGATGATAAATATGCAATTGGAAATGCATTCTTGTTCATTTGCAACCCTTCTTCTTGTAACTTAGTTACTTTTTCTTTACAAATGTTTGACTCTTGCATAAACTGTACCCCCCCCCCCCCAAAAAAAAACAAAAACCTTTCCAACAAGTTTGTTTATTAACAGCTGTTCCGAACACCATTTTTGGGGGTACAAGTATTCTTTACAGTCTTTCTTCTCCTTCAGTGGCCTGTGGTAGCATCAACATTTCTCCAAAATGTGGCTAAATTATCAATTAGGAACTCTTTAAATTGTATCTTCTTGTGTTAAACTTGTGGCTTTTCTTGTAAATTTGACGTTCTTTCACACCAATTCACTACATTTGCACAGTTTTAACATTCCTCCCTAAATTTAACATTTTTTCCCTATAAACTTGCTATTTTTATCAGGTCAATTAAATTTTTTCTCATATATTTGCAAATTTATTAATTTAAATTAGCTACTTTTAGTAAATCTTGTGACTTTATATCACGTTTATACTTTTGTCTCATGAATTTGCGATGCATATTTCCCAAATGTGCCCGATTTAGGGTAAATTTGTAATGGCTCTTTATTAAAATCAAGCAGTTAGAAGGAAAATGCATCATCATCATAGCAGTCTGTTGGGGGCGACAATGACTGTTTCATTTAGGTCTGATCAGATTCCTCCACGCAGCTCTGTCCTTCGCCTTCCGCTGCCAGGAACTCCTGACCTTGTTAACCTGGGCGACGTCCGAGCTGGTATGAGTTGCTTTCTGACTGACCATTTCATGAAAGTGCTTGCAAAATATTTGAGTACCGCTAGCTTTTGCTGGACTAGCGGCACATTCTTGGCAGATAGAGGTATTATCAGTGGCAAGGACAAGCCAAGACAAACTGACTCCAGTATCTGTTGCAGTGACTGACCAGATGATAGGTTTGTTTATCTCTGCTCTTTGTGTAGTGCATGTCACGATGCACCAACTGACAAAAGTCCACCACAGACCTTGCGACAGATGTGCTTATCTGCCAGGATGTCCAGTCTCACCCCATGTAATTGGGAGTGGTCCACCACAGACCTGTGACAGACATTGTTTTTAGTTCTACCAGGATGCCCAGTTTCACCCTCCACGCCCTTGGAAGGGTGGGGTTGCCGGTTGAGTCGCCGACAGCCCGACCCATCAAACAGGTAGTACCGGTTTTCATGGTTATCCGTTAGCAAGAAAACCAATGCCTGACCTGACTTTATGTATGAAAGACTTCATGTATGGAAGGAAAGTGCAAATATCCATATTGTATATTCAATTTGAACAAATCTACCACCAAGGTAATGAAGAAATAGCCAGATGGTTGAATATCTGTGTACAGGGATAGATGATAAATTTAAACCACTCAACTCTGTGGTTTTTCTTATGAAAGTTCCTTTCTTTCCCTTGCACATTTGTATTGTTTCCTCAGAAGTTTGCAGTTTTTATCTTTTCTTTTAGAGTTCAAGAACCCGGGGTGATATGGTTACATCAAACATCGAACACTGCATTTTAACATGAGACGATACTAAATAACAGATCACAGTTTAGCCCTCAGGAACAGTAGTAATTCATTAAATGCTATTAAATAACCATATGGATATGTAACCCTGTCAGACCTTATGAGAGTGACTTCATTCACATATACAGTGGCGAGAAAAAGTGTTTGTCCCTTCCTGATTTCTCCTTTTTTTGTGTGTATTTGTCACACTTAAATGTTTCAGATCATCAAACAAATTTAAATATTAGACAAAGATAACACAAGTAAACATAAAATGCAGTTTTTAAATGAAGGTGTTTATTACTAAGGGAAAAAAATCCAAACCTACATGGCCCTGTGTGATGAAAAGTGATTGCTCCTAAACCGAATAACTGGTTGGGCCACCCTTAGCAGCAACAACTGCAATCAAGCATTTGCGATAACTGGCAATGTGTCTTTTACAGCACTGTGGAGGAATTTTGGCCCACTCATCTTTGCAGAATTGTTGTAATTCAGCTACAATGGAGGATCTTCGAGCATGAACCGCCTTTTTAAGGTCATGCCACAGCATCTCAATTGGATTCAGGTCAGGACTTTGATTAGGCCACTCCAAAGTCTTCATTTTGTTTTTCTTAAGTCATTCAGAGGTGGACTTGCTGGTGTGTTTTGGATCACCGTCCTGCTGCAGAACCCAAGTGCGCTTCACTTTGAGGTCACGGACAGATGGCTGGACATTCTCCTGCAGGATTTTTTGGTAGAATTCATGGTTCCATTTACCACAGTAAGTCTTCCAGGTCCGGAAGCAGTAAAACAGCCCCAGACTGACATAACGCACGGCTCAGGAGACACACACACACAGGCTTAGAGTAGTTCAAAGAGTTTATTTACAGCAGGAGTGTATGAGTGTGTGTCTGCGGGATGTAGATGTGTTGGAGGTGGCGTCTGCTTCAGGCACAGAGGCAGATGACCGTTCGGCCGAGCAACCCTATGGAGAAAACACAGGGAGAGGGTGACGGGCATACACCAACACAGGATGAATTATGGCAAGAGAAGATCTTACTTGAGTAGTCAGGATAGCTGGCACAGCAAGGGGAACGTAGCCCGGGAGACAGCCACCTGGAGAGCTCCGTGCAGCAGCGAAGGATGGGCGATGGAACGGAGACGTCCGCCGCCGGGGAATCCACCTGTGCACAGGGGAGCAGACTGGAAAAGGAGGTAAGGGTTCTTACCCAGAATAGTGATGCTGAAGAAAGGAATGCTCACGACGGTGAGGGAACGAAGTCTGACGGCTTCAGGCCGAGCCTCCGGGCGAGGCGGCTTTTATCCCTCGCCGCTGATGAGGATCAGGTGTGTGAGCAGGTGGCGCCGCTGATGAATGGCGCGGCGTGACAGTACTCCCCCCTCTAGCAGCGCCTCCTGGCGATGGCTTATCCGGGTGCGCTCGGTGGAAGTCCGCGATGAGCGATGGGTCCAACACAAACGACGGGGGCACCCATTGTCGATGCTCGGGCCCATAGCCCTCCCAGTCCACCAAGTATTGCAACCCACGACCCCGGCGCCGGGAGTCCAGGATGGAGGAGACGGACCAGGCCGGATGGCCACCAATCATCCGGGGCGCGGGTTGCGCTGCAGGAGGAGGGCAAAGGGGGTCGGTGACTGCCAGCTTCACCTTTGATACGTGGAAAGTGGGATGGATGCGGAGGGAGGGGGGAATAGCCACGCGCACAGCCACCGGGTTGATGATCCGGGTGATGGGGAAGGGACCCATGAAGCGCTGTGCCAGCTTTCTCCTCTCGCCTTTTAGGGTGACGTCCTGGGTGGAAACGTAGACAAGTTGCCCAACTCTGTACGCCGGGGCAGGTCTTCTACGCCGGTCCGCCACGGTCTTGTTGCGCTCCGCTGTGCGTAAAAGCGCATGACGCGCGGCGGCCCAGGTGGAGCGGAACTGCCTCACGTGCGCCCTAACTGACGGAACAGTTACCTCGCTCTCCTGCGCTGGAAGCAGCGGGGGGTCGTAACCCAGGGACGCCTTGAAGGGGGACATCCCCGTTGCAGAAGAGCGGGCGGTGTTGTGGGCGTACTCCACCCAGGCGAGATGGTTGCTCCATGATGTCGGCTTGGATCTTGCAACACAGCGGAGCGCAGCCTCCAGCTCCTGATTGGTCCTCTCACACTGCCCGTTAGACTGGGGGTGATGGCCGGAGGAGAGGCTCACCTTGGCTCCGATGGCGTTGCAAAAGGATTTCCAAACCTCGGATGAAAATTGGGGGCCCCGGTCCGAGACCACGTCCACCGGGATCCCATGCAGCCTGACCACGTGTTGGACGAGGAAGCCCGCCGTCTCCAGGGCGGTAGGGAGACCTCGCAGGGGGACGAAGTGTGCCGCCTTGGAGAAACGGTCCACGATGGTCAGGATGGTGTCGAATGAGTTGGAAACTGGGAGCCCGGTGACGAAATCCAGTGTGATGTGCGACCATGGCCTGCCAGGGACGGGCAGAGGCTGGAGCAGACCCGCTGGAGGGGCATTTCCCGACTTGCTGGTGGCACAAATTGGACAAGCCCGGGCGTAGCGGGCTGCATCCCTCCGCAGGCCCGGCCACCAAAAGGACCGTTGGAGGAGGCTGATCATCCGAGAGGTGCCGGGATGACAGGTGAGCCGGGAGGTGTGGAGCCAGTGGATGACCTCTCCCCGGACCGCAGACGGAACGAACAGTCTTCCTTCCGGTCCGCCGCCAGGATCAGGTTCCACCTCCTGTGCCTTCCGGATCTTGTCCACAATGTCCCAAGAGATAGCTCCCACGACGCACGACCTGGGCAGGATAGTGTGGGGCGTCTCCTCAGCCTCCACGGGGGTGAACTGTCTAGAGAGGGCGTCAGGCAGGCCGTTCTTGGAGCCTGGCCTGAAGGTGATAGAGAACCGGAACCTGGCGAAGAACAGAGACCAGCGCGCCTGGCAGGCATTCAGGCGCTTGGCAGATCGTAGGTACTCTAAATTCTTATGGTCCGTCAGGACCACAAACGGCAGGTCCGCCCCCTCTAGCCAGTGGCGCCACTCCTGTAGGGCGAGTTTAATGGCCAGGAGCTCTCTGTCCCCCACATCATAGTTCCTCTCCGCCGGGGACAGGCGCCGGGAGAAGAAGGCGCACGGTCGCTTGGCGCCATCGTCCGGTGATCGCTGGGATAACACCTGTGCACAGGGGAGCAGACTGGAAAAGGAGGTAAGGGTTCTTACCCAGAATAGTGATGCTGAAGAAAGGAATGCTCACGACGGTGAGGGAACGAAGTCTGACGGCTTCAGGCCGAGCCTCCGGGCGAGGCGGCTTTTATCCCTCGCCGCTGATGAGGATCAGGTGTGTGAGCAGGTGGCGCCGCTGATGAATGGCGCGGCGTGACACAGACCATCACACTACCACCACCATATTTTACTGTTGGTGTGATGTTCCTTTTCTGAAATGCTGTGTTACTTTTACGCCGAATGTAATGGGACACACACCTTCCAAAAAGTTCAACTTTTGTCTTGTTAGTCCACAGAGTATTTTCTCAAAAGTCTTGGGGATCATTAAGATGTTTTCTGGCAAAACTGAGACGAGGCTTTATGTTCTTTTTGCTCAGCAGTGGTTTTCATCTTGGAACTCTGCCATGCAGGCAGTTTTTACCCAGTCTCTTTCTCATTGTGGAGTCCTGGACACTGACCTTAACTGAGGCAAGTGAGGCCTGCAGTTCTTTGGATGTTGTTGTGGGATCTTTTGTAACCTCTTGGATGAGTCATCGCTGTGCTCTTGGGGTAATTTTGGTCAGCTGGCCACTCCTGGGAAGGTTCACCACTGTTCCATGTTTTTGCCATTTGTGGATAATGGCTCCCACTGCAGTTCGCTGGAGTCCCAAAGCTTTAGAAATTGCTTTATAACCTTTTCCAGGCTGATAGATCTCAATTACTTTGTTTCTCATTTGTCCCTGAATTTCTTTGGATCGCAGCATGATGTGTAGCTTTTGAGGATCTTTTGGTCTACTTCACTTTGTCAGGCAGGTTCTATTTAAATGATTTCTTGATTGAGAACAGGTGTGGCAGTAATCAGGCCTGGGTGTAGTTAGAGAAATGGAGGTCAGCTTTCCAAACATGTGATAAGCCACAATTAATTTGTGTTTTAAGGGGCGGGGGGGGGGTCACTTTTCACACAGGGTATCTAGGTTTGGATTTTTTTTTTACCCTTAATAATAAACACCTTCATTTAAAAAATGCATTTTGTGTTTACTTATGTTATCTTTGTCTAATATTTAAATTTGTTTGATGATCTGAAACATTTAAGTGCGACAAACATACAAAAAATGAGAAATCAGGAAGGGGTCAAACACTTTTTCACACCACTGTACTTAGGCACCCATTGATGGAAGAACAAATCGTAGTAAGAAGGCTGCAGATGCTTCTCTTTTCTTTTTTCTTTCTTTCTTTCTTTTTTTTTGGAGTCAAAAAAAACAAAAAAAAAAACAGTTCGAGGCCCAAAACAAAGTCCAAGGCCCCAAAACCCAAAACAGAGTGGATTGGGTGGCCCTTCAGAGTCCCTGGGCCACCAGACCGGAAAACAGCATGGGCCCGGGGGCCTGCCAAAGTCCATGGGCCCCCAGACCAGAAAACACACCAAGTCGGGTGGTCTACCAGAGTCCCTAGACCACCAGACTGGACAGCAAGATGCGCTGAAAGATGACCATGGGAGCACTTAAATTTCAGAAAAATATGACATGGTAGCTTCTCGCTCTGAAGGTTGTAACAAAGGAGTCTCTTGGCTACAATAACAATATGGGCCCTTTTTGCTCTGAAAACAGTAACAAAAGAGCTTTCTGCTCAGCAGCAGGTGGCTGCGGCACACTGAATTCAGACACAGACAGTTGTTGTGCACTAACCTCAGGTATTGGTGACAGAGACACGCTGACTTCAGGGACAGGTGACAGCAGGTGCAACCCTCCGGAGCTCACTGAGCTCGGGTGCAGGTGTCAGTGGTACGCTGGGCTCAGAAACACACGGTGGACGCACACCGGCCTCAGGAACACACAGCAGAAGAGCACCGGCCTCAGAAACAAGCAGCAGATGTGTACCAGCCTCAGGAACAAGCGGCGGATGTGCACCGGCCTCTGGGACAACGGGTGGGGGCTCACTAGCCTCTGGAATGATAGGTGGAGGCTCTCAGGCTTCAACAGCAGATGATGAAACAGGCTAATCAGCGGCGAGCCCAGATGCAGCATACACATCAGTGGTGACCCCAAATGACAATGGCTGAAGATCCTCAAGCCCAGACGCAGTGGGGTCCTTCGCCGGCACGGCCACCTCAGACGGGGAGGACGAATCATCAGCCGGATCACTACCAGCCTCCGTAGTGGAACCCAGCAGGACTGCAGGCACAATGACTGGTGGAGCTGGTGCCAACAGCTGGTGCCAACAGCTGGTGCCAACAGCGTAGAAGAGAGGTGGGAAGCCTCGGCTGAAACGGAGGTCCCGATCTCCGATGAACTGAGACCAAATGATTCATCCACCTCTGATGGATGGTTCATCAGCAATGAACTCGCTGGAGAGCACAAAATCTCTGAAAAGGGGCAGAATATCTTCCCACAGATGGGGCCTGGCAGCTGTGATCCGACGAGCCCTTCTCCATGCCAAATCTTGAAACTCATCCCTCCGATGACAAAGACCGAAGCATTCCCCCAGCCCCTTGATGAGGCGCTGCAGCTCCTCGCAGCAGGCAGTGTCCTTGGGCATGAAAACAAGAGCTGGAGGAACCCCAGATGTGGAGCTCAGGAGAGAGAGAAACAGAGAGGCAGGTGAGGATGATGGAGTAGAAATGGCAGCAGATTTAATAGCAGAGGCGGGTGGTGGAGACTCAGCAGCGGTGGGTGGCTGCTGCCAAGTCTCCCCACTGGGAGAAACACAAGTCCTTTTATTACTAGATGTAAAAGAATGAAGAGGTACTTGCCTTGTCCCTCGCTTCGCTGCCACTGAAGCACCAGATGACTCCTTCTGAGGGGCTGTGGAGATCGTCTGGCGGGGAACTGCAGGTGCTGGTGCTGGCGGAGCGTGACCAGAGGAGTGGCATTGCCCCCCCCCCACTCTCTTTGCCGCTTCTCACCAGTTCAAGATGGGAAGGCAGCTGGCCATCGGGAGAAGACAACAGAGAAGGAGAAAAAATGAGAAGCTCCTGTACCCACGGAAGCACCTGCAGGCCTAGGGTATGCTCCAATGCCCGCATCACAGCTCCCCAAAAGTCAAACTCCTCCTCGCCGTCTGTGTAGTTGTGAGCCGCAGCAACCAGGTCCCTCAGTTCCCTCGCAGCCCACAGCTGCTCCCCACTCAGGCACCAGAACCCCAAGCCCATGCAGACTCAGTCCGCTGGGTCCAAACTGGTGGCGTCCTTCTGTCAAGGCTGAGCCCCTCTGGGGCAGAATGCAGGACCCATACGCTGGAACTTGGTTTGCAAATTTTATTAAAGAAAACAAAACACAGCTCAAAGACAGTGTGTAATCACATGAAAACCGACAAGGATGCCACACACGACAGACTGAGACGCATGTATATAGATGGGGAAGTAATCAAGACAACACAGGACAGGTGGGACACAATCAAGGGCAACAAAGAAGCACAGGATGGAGGGGGGCTAAACAGACAGAGCACAACAGGACTAAAATACAAATGATAATCACAACACAGAGAAACATAATAACAAAAGGCAAGGACATGGTTGAACTCATGTCCTGAAAATAACAGAAAAACAAATACGAAGACAAAGTGAGGACATGAGCACAGTCATGTCCAAACCCTAACAGATGTAACACAGTGGTAAACATGCCCCGTCCCAGTTTTTTTGAAACATGTTGCAGGCATCAAATTCACAAGGACTGAATATTTGCAAAAAAAAAAAAAAAAAAAGTTTAACAGTTTGAACATTAAATATCTTGTGTTTGTAGTGTATTCAATTAAATATAGGTTGAAAAGCATTTTTAAATCATTGTATTTTGTTTTTCGTTCCAACTTAACTGGAATTGAGGTTGCAAGATGCATAGAAAAAATAACAATGGATACACAAGCACTAAGATTTGTGAGCATGTAAATAATCTGCACTCAAACCAATGTAGATCTCATCAAGCATTTAAGTTTTCACAAGGATACATTTTCCCCTGGCCATCGTTACAGTGCTGTAGGTTTATCCAGAGTTTCCTTTAAATTCTGAAAGTCTGAGCTCATCCTGGGATTACTGTGTTTACACAGAATTAGGAACCTAAGAATTACACAATTATCTGTTTCACTGTCTTCTCTGTGAAATCAGGCATTTAACTCAAGCTTTCTCATAATTCAGGCTCTGTGGCTGAATCACTTTTCAGTGTGCACATGGGCACTATTTCAATTACATTTTGTTCCTTTCACTTGGCTACAGCACAAGTCAAAAGTATGTCTTGCTGAAGGCAACCTCCCACCTTATGCAAGCATGGAGTGTTTGATTTGTGCATAAAAACAAATTAAGCACTGTTACACTGTGCTTTAATAAAGTTTTGAAGTGCACCCCTGGGGGGAGTGCTTTTTTTTTTTTTTTACTATTTTACAGGAAATTGGCTCTTGCTAATGGAAAATTTGATGTCAAGAAGTAGTTGTTAAGAAGTGAGCCCTGTGCTAAAAGTGGACAAGTAGGAAAAAAGATGAACTACTACTGGAGCTCAGCCCATTTTGGTGCCTTTACATGCCAAGAGCGTGTTCAAAGAAATACTTGCCAAGCTCGCAATACTAAAACATAAATGTCCTTCTTTGTATCAGCGACAGAATTAACTTCTTTGGATTTTGTGCCAGTGTCCTCGACCAGTGGCTGGAAAAAAAAAGCACTCATAAATCATCCATTATCTCTCAAGCCGCGCAGCAAAAACATAAACACTGTGGGAATTGCTTCCACAACAACAGGTATAGCATAACAATGGCTATTTCCCTTACACTAACAAGGTCTTGAGCCACTCTGTTGTATAATTAAGATGCTGATAAATGGGGAGTCTTTCAGCTGCAGCCGGAGCATTTCATTGGATGGCAGGGCCCAGAAGGAGCATGCTCATGCATCAATCAAGGCGAACAGTTTGCCAAGGCCTGTCAAAATGTCAGCCCCAACACATTTATAAGTCTTCAGATGAACATGCACACACCCTGTCTGAATAACAACTCATCCTGTGGCCCATGCTGCTGTCGCTACTGATTCATCATCATTAGCAGCATTTAGAAAAGAAAGTCCCCAATAAAAGATGCATATGTCAAAGATATGCTAGGAGACAAAATTAAAACAAAAAACAAAAAAACATCACAGCATAAATCAAAAAGAATCGCTTCTGGAGCTGGGAATACAGCCTGCTGTGCCGTCATTCACAGTTGCACGGCCCTCATTTGTATTAATTAATGCATGGATTCGGCACCACTGTGCTTACTCACTGCTGTCACTCTATTATTCTGCCATTCATATTACACCCACCTTTTTGTCATCGCTTCATTAATATAATATATCGCCGTCTCTCCATCACTCGATGACTCCAAGGCAAAAAAGTTTTTTTTTTTTTTTTATGAGCACATCAGGCTTCATAAGAGCTTTAAAAAAAACACCCAAGCAGGCTGAGACAAATGGACTGTGCATGTGCAAGAACAGTTGGACCCAAACTGTCACTACCACGTGGTAGAAGTTGGCATGGGAAGTGTTTGAAAGAGATAGCCATTAGCACCTGTGGCTTTTGGCTCCATAGTGGCACCAGATAATGGACAGGGAAATGAGGACACATCCCGATCAACGCAGCCCTTAATTCTGACATGTTAAAAACCTGCAGAGCCACATTATAAGGTAATGGGGAGGACAAAAAAGAAACAAAGTCACTAATCTTAATGCATTTCTTGAGTAGATATGCATTATAAATGCTGAATCGAAGTGACCTTGCTCTTGTGAAGACAGGAAGTGAGAGAACTTTGCAGAGATTTAGCAACAATGTGAATCATTTCTTTAAGAGATACTGGAATATGAAGTGGACTGCATTAAAGCTGGAGACAGTAGGGTTTTTATGGAAGTGCCATCTCATGTGAATGTCTGTTTACATAATGTTGTCTTAAGATAAGATAAGATAAGCCTTTATTAGTCCCACAACGGGGAAATTCCAGGATTGCAACAGCACAGGGATAGCAACACTCAGAGCAACAATCAGAAGGCAAGAAAAAAAAAAAAAAAAAAGCAAGCAAGCAAGAGCAGCTAATATACATATGTACATATTACTATAAATATATATATATATACACACAGACACACAGTGTCTTCACTTGTAAGGTGCCTACTGATAATCTTTGTGGCTGAAATACTCAGCTGCACTCAAGTAGCACGACTGTCATAACCGATGTCCTCTACAGGGATGGAGCCACCAACACTCAAATGCTGCAAGTCACAGTGACAGACTTTACTGGAAGGTCGTCATTTGCATAATCCTCAAAAGCAGTACACTGTGAAGCACCAACATCAAATCTAGTAGACATTTTTGTTTATTTTTTGTTCTTTTTCCACACTGGCAAAAACTGTATTTGGAAAGGACATCAAAAATGACTTTTATTCTGAAGAAAATGTGGAAAATAACACCTAACAAGGGGAGCAAAGCATAACACCATTCAGTGACCCAGCAGTGACTAACTATAATGATGGTTAGCTATTATTGTGACCTTTTTCTTTTGTAATCATTAGTCCAAGTCCAGTGATGGGAGGGAAATGGCCTTTAGATATTAAAATGTAGTTGTGTGGTCTAATAATTAAATAGAAAATGGAAAAAGTCACCTTTTGTAAATGCATTACGGTGTTAGGTTTTTCTTTGACTCCATTTAATTTAGCTGAAAAAAATAATTACAGTCCAGTTTAGTTAATACTGATTCCCTCATGAATTAAATCAACATATATCAGACTAAAACTACTCAAACATATTTATTATGTGTACTGGATGCTATTGCTACAAACTAGTAATTTTCCAATAATGTCTTATGTATGTGAGCATGCATAGAGGGCACTAATAGGTGGGTTGAGCTTAAACTTGATGTGTGCAGTGTCTTTTATGAGCCTGTGGCCCAGTCTAAAAACAGAAGCACAAACAGTGAGAGGAAAGGTGCAACAGTGGGTTTGTTTGTGCTCTCAGTATGCATGTATGTTCAGTGCATCCAGAAAGTATTCACAGCGCTTCACTTTTTCCACCTTTTGTTATGTTACAGCCTTATTCCAAAATGGATTAAATTCATTTATTCCTCAAAATTCTACACACAATACCCCATAATGACAATGTGAAAAAAGTTTTTTTTAGCTTTTTGCAAATTTATTAAAAATAAAAAACTAAGAAATCACATGTACATAAGTATTCACAGCCTTTGTCATAAAGCTCAAAATTGAGCTCAGGTGCATCCTGTTTGCTCTAATCCCCCTTGAGATGTTTCTACAGATTAATTGGAGTCCACCTGTGGTAAATTCAGTTGATTGGACATGATTTGGAGAGGCACACATCTGCCTGTATAAGGTCCCACAGTTACAGTGCATGTCAGAGCACAAACCAAGCATGAGGTTAAAGGAATTGTCTGTAGACCTCCGAGACAGGATTGTCTCAAGGCACAAATCTGGGGAAGGGTACAGAAAAATTTCTGCTGCTTTGAAGGTCCCAGTGAGCACAATGGCCTCCATCATCTGTAAATGGAAGAAGTTCGGAACCACCAGGACTCTTCCTAGAGCTGACCGGCTCTCTAAACTGAGTGACTGGGGGGGAGGGCCTCAGTCAGAGAGGTGACCAAGAACCCAATGGTCACTATGTCAGAGCTCCAGCATTCCTCTGTGGAGAGAGGCGAACCTTCCAGAAGGACAACCATCTCTGCAACAATCCACCAGTCAGGCCTGTATGGTAAAGTATTTTTGTATACTTTATTGATCCCCAGAGGGGAAATTGAGGGCATCCACCTGGATGGATGAAGCAGCCACAGTACGGCGCTATCCCTTAACCATTCACACACACATTCACACCTAGGGGCACTTTAGAGTCTTCAATTAACCTAACCTGCATGTTTTTGGCCTGTGGGAGGAAACCGGAGAAATCCCGGAGTAAACCCACACAGCTACGGGGAGAACATGCAAACTCCACACGGATCACTGTTGGTCAGGGGCTGGGATCGAACCAGGGATCCCATGGCCAAGGGTGAGTTGCTGTGCTGGTGCAGTGCTAACCACTGCGCCACCGCACCGCCCAGACAGAAGGCAGACAGAAGCCACTCCTTAGTAAAAGGCACATGGCAGCCCACCTGGAGCTTGCCAAAAAGCACCTGAAGGACCCTCAGACCATGAGAAACAAAATTCTTTGGTCTGATGAGACAAAGATTGAATTCTTTGGCGTGAATGCCAGGCGTCATGTTTGGAGGAAACCAGGCACCGCTCACTACCAGGCCAATACCATCCCTACAGTGAAGCATGGTGGTGGCAGCATCATGCTGTGGGGATGTTTTTCAGCGGCAGGAACTGGGAGACTAGTCAGAATAGAGGGAAAGATGAATGCAGCAATGTACAGAGACATCCTGGATAAAAACCTGCTCCAGAGCGCTCTTGACCTCAGACTAGGGCAATGGTTCATTTTTCAGCAGGACAACAACCTTAAGCACACAGCCAAGATATCAAAGGAGTGGCTTCAGGACAACTCTGTTAATGTCCTTGAGTGGCTCAGCCAGAGCTCAGACTTGAATCCAATTGAACATCTCTGGAGAGATCTGAAAATGACTGTGCACCAACACTTCCCATCCAACCTGATGGAGCTTGAGAGGTGCTGCAAAGAGAAATGGGCAAAACTGCCCAAATATAGGTGTGCCAAGCTTGTAGCATCATATTCAAAAAGACTTGAGGCTGTAATTGCTGCCAAAGGTCAACAAAGTATTGAACAAAGGCTGTGAATACTTATGTACATGTGATTTCTTAGTTTCTTATTTTTAATAACTTTGCAAAAATCTAAAAAAAAAAAAACTTTTCACGTTGACATTATAAGGTATTGTGTGTAGAATTTTGAGGAAAAAATTAGTTTAATCCATTTTGGAATAAGGCTGTAACATAACAAAATGTGGAAAAAGTGAAGTGCTGTGAATACTTTCCAGATGCACTGTACAGTAACTACTTCCAAAGTGTTACTTTCTAATGTGAGGGCTTTGTCATTAGCTTTATTATGTGGGGTTACAGGTTACATTAGAGAATTATCTGGAATGGCCACAGCGTAGGAGACAATGTGTGAAATTAGAATAATGTTCTCTGCTCCTCATTTGGTGTGGACAGGTTCACGCTCCAGCAGCTGCAGCCAGATTTATGTCTGATACTCAAACTCAATAGGTGTTCTCCATGCACAAACTTGTTTCCCTTAAAGCAGTAAAGAAGCATAATGTTGACTAGATAACAGCTTTACCCTCCACCCCCACCCCAATAAAATGTTCAGATTCATATTCTCACAAATTTTTGCATAAAGGACAATAAAATATGGACATAGCCAAGTATACATTAGCAGATGTCAGCTAGAGTAAGCTTCATGCAAATATTATTTTTACTATGTTAGAATATTCATGATACCATAATGAACTTGAGTGTAATTTTGTTTTATTCTGGACATGATTTTGAACAGTTTTTGGACACAGTAAGAACTGAACTAGAAATTTTAAAACAATGGTTCAGTCAAAATAAACCTTTACTAAATCTCAACAAAACTAAGTATATGATATTTGGAAACAGCAGTTGAAAAACAAGTAAATCTAACAATATAAGATATACTGTAAGATAATGTCAGAATAGAAAGAGTGTATCAAACTAAGTTTTTAGGGGTTGTTATTGACCATAAATTGTGGTGGAAACATCATGCAATGTATGTAAAGACAAAAATGTCAAAGTCAATTGCAATATTACATAGTCAAAGAAACAATAAACATAACTTCATTACATACATTATGTAACTCCCTCATAGCTCCATACATGTCTTACTGAGTGGAGGTATGGGGAAAACATATAAAACAAACCTAAATCCTATTTTTATAATGCAGGTAAGAGCAACAAGGGTTGTGAATAAAGCTAATTATTACGAACACACAAATCATTCATTCATTAAAACAAATGCTCTGAAGTTTAAAGACATGGTAGATTCCAGTATTACCCAAATGATACTCAAAATAAAGAATTATTTGCTTCCAGACTGTGTCCAGAGGTTGTTCCAAAACAGACAAAACAGATATGAACTCAGGGGAATTTGTATGTTCACAAAAACAAAGATTAGAACAAATGCTAAAAAAAAAAAAGATGTCTGACAGTTACAGGAATTAATTTATGGAACACTTTTGATAATGAAATGAAAACTTGAATAGATTTAAAAAAAAATAAGCAGAAAATTCTAAATGATTATAAGGATGAGGTATGAATCTTAAATGTTTTCTTTTGCTGTCGCTTTCCACTCCTTTTTTGATTTTTTTAAGTGTACCTGTCATGAGGCTGAGCGCGGTGTTTCACCGGGCTCAAGCTCTTAATTTATTTCTGAATATTTTCTGTATTTTTCCAGCTTTGTGTTGTTTTCCTGTGTTTTGAGTTACGATGTCTCCTTGGTGGTTTATCGTTCTTAGTTATTTATGTCTTTAGTATTAGTATTATTTTGTCACTTCCTGTAGTTCAGGATTTATATGTTGTTTCTATGTTACATAACTGCCTCACCTCCTCTTCCAGACACTCCCACCCTGTCATTGTCTCACTGTCTGTTCCCTAGTCATCTCAGCTGTGAGTTGTTGTTTAATTCGGTCACCTGCCCACTCATGCAGCCCGTACCTGCCGCCCATTGTTTCATCCTGTTCCCCAGCTATGTAAAGACTGTCTGATTGTTCTCTCACTGGGGTAATCTTGCTTAACTCTCTTCCTCATCGCCACCAGAGCCCAAAATCCCACTCTGGTGAGTTTATCTGGAATCATCTTAGCCTGTAAGTTTTTTCCCTCAGTGTCTGTTCTTGGACTTTGTTTTTGTGCACTTCTTGGGACTTGTGTTTTTTTCTTTTGTGTGTAATAAATTCCACTAATTGCAGTTCAGCACGTGGGTCTCAGTTCTCTGCCCTGAAAGGCGATTTATGACGGTGTGGAGAATGGGGAAAGATGAGGCTGAGTTTATTCCTCAAGTCAGATTTATTCACATTCTCCAACATCATCCAAACACAGAAAGAGAAAAGAGAATGAATCTTCCAACATCTGTCCCTTTTATACCCAGGACATCAAACATACAGTCACATGGTACTTAATCCCAGTCACAATGTAACTTCCCCCCGATCTTAACACACTCCACCTCTCAGTCTCTGGCCGCTGGGCGAAATCCCCCAAGGCTATCTCTTTGCATGCCAAAGACTAAACTTCACACCCTCGTGTTATCTCCAGAGCGGCTCAGTCCTTTGTTCCGTCTCAGATGTGAAGCCTAAGGTGGTATACGTATGAATCATGCAGTCATATACATATGTGCATATATGTGCCCCACAACGGTACTAATGTAATGTAAATGATCTGCACTAAATGATGAATGTAAATAGGGTAGGTATAACAAGCAATGGCTTCAGCCTACACCTTTTTTGGTCTGATTAAGGAGGATGTAAGTTAAACATCATTTTTGTGTGAATATGCATTTGTGTGAATATTGCCTAGAGGTAGAGCATCCGCCCCACTACCAGAAGGCCAGGGTTCAAGTCCCAGCTGGGTCATACCAAAGACCATATAAAAATGGAACTTCCTGTCGTCCAACTTGGTGCTCAGCAATAATGGAACGGAGGAGGGAAATGTTGGTTACCTAGCTGCAGGGAGTGCACAAGCCAGTGTACTCCCTGTGCCGGTCCCAAGCCCGGATAAAATGGGCAGGGTTGTGTCAAGAAGGGCATCCGGCATAAAAACCCTTGCCAAATCAACATGCAGATCATAGCAATATAAGGTGATGATACGCTGTGGGGACCCCAAAAGGGAGCAGCTGAAAGACAAAAAAAAAAGTATCTATATATGGATTTAAATTGTCATGCTGAAAAATAATTGATTTGTTGTTTTTTTTTAAATGATAGAAATAAACCTTGACCTTTACGTATTGATTAATATTAATTAAAGGTTCCACATGGAACTTTTAGGGTGTTTTCACACCTAAATTCATTTAATTTGGTCCGAATCAGCTGACAAGTTTGCTACTTTGTATCATTTTCTCTTTGGTTCGGTCCCCTGTCACACAGGCAAAAATTCAAGCAGACCAAACTGCGTCACGTTAAATCCCACGAGACTTACGTCAGAATGTTCTCTGTTCTTATTGGTCAGATGTTTTTGCCGCAAGAACAGTAAAGGTTAATACAAGAAGTAGGATGACTACTGTGTATTTATG
Source organism: Pholidichthys leucotaenia (assembly GCA_020510985.1). NCBI lineage: Eukaryota > Metazoa > Chordata > Actinopteri > Cichliformes > Pholidichthyidae > Pholidichthys > Pholidichthys leucotaenia. The sequence goes on from CM035841.1 coordinate 282,306,132, forward strand.
CATTTCTGGGGAGAAAATAATACAAATTGTAGCATAATCTACGGGGGGGTTTCATCACCCTGGTTATCATTTATTACATTACGTGCATATACCATTTTCGGCAAATCGTACAGTTTGCAAATGAAGCGCTGCTACGGATGGGAAATATCATGTTAACATTCATTAATTCTTCCGAACCATGATGTGCTCAGCCACAGATATTTTCAGAGATCCATCAGGTATGTACAGTGATATAAAATGTTTTACCGTTTGCCCTTGAGTGCGATTACCGTGTTCTCACCAGACAAAACGAACCACACTAACGGGGAAAACGAACTCGGTTTTGACTGAAACAAACTAAAGCCTGTAGGTGTGAAAGTACCCTTATATAGATTTAGTGGAAGGTAACTGAACAGCTCCTCTATTTTTCCAGATATATTTAAGCAATATTACATGAGACGGAGTACGGTATATGGAGGGCATTAAAGTATCACACCCGTAGTTAGTATATTCATGATACCGTAACAATCTTGACTGTAATATTGCTTTTATACAACAGTCCCGGCAAGCCCAATTTATTAAATGACAGCAATACTGGACAAAATGTTATGATTTGTTTGTTTAACCAATTATTTTGTGCAGCTGAGAGAAATAGTCCCTTCTAAATGTAGCCAGTAACTGTTGCTAAACATCTCAATCAGCATGAAGACATCTATTGTCATTTCACACACATGTAAACAAATTAAATATTGTCAAGTGAAAAAGTCACTGTTTATTAAAACATTCCAGTCACCTGTTGAGTTGGTACCAAAAAGGCCCAGATCAAAACGTAGCCAATGCGTTGCTAATTAGCATGCTAGCGATTTGGCTTTAGCAAACTTCACTCACTTTCCTTGGCATTTTCAGATGGAATAAAGAGTCCATTGTTATGTCGGTATATGGAGCCAAGGACAAGGCCAGGTGTCGAACTGAACACGTTTATTAAAGAGGTCACACACAGCACACACGCAGCCGTCAGGCAAAGAGGTGGCAAAGAGACCGCCCCTCCTGCCCACTGCCCTCTTATAGTCGCGGGTGGTGGCGGAATCAGAAGGTGGAGCCGCCACCCGTACCTCACAAATAAAAGCCTCATCTATAACACAACATGGGACGGCAGTGGCTCAGGAGGTAGAGCAGGTCGTCTAATAACCGGATGGTTGGCGGTTCGAATCTCGCTCTCCCCAGATATCCTGCCGTTGTGTCCCTGGGCAAGACACTTTACCCACCTTGCCTCCTGTGTCCATAACACAGGGTATGAATGTGTATAAATGTTTGGTGGTGGCCGGAGAGGCCGTTGGCGCGGATTGGCAGCCACATTTCCGTCAGCCTGCCCCAGGGCAGCTGTGGCTACAGTAGTAGCTTACCACTACCGTTGTCTGTCTGGAGTGAATGAATAATGTATCTACTTGTAAAGCGTCTTTGAGTGTCTATGATAAAGCGCTATATAAATCTGATGCATCATTATTATTATTATAACTTTCTCCCCCCTTCACAAAAGCCAAAAACACACACACACTATTCGGACCCACCCCAATTTAGGGCCCGAGTCACACACTAAAATTAATTAAACAATACAACACAAATGGCCTAACACAGTCACTCCAAAATAACTAAAACTAGGGGAGATGGGTAGACTGCCACCTCCCCCACATGGCGAAGCGAGTTATTCTGCTGCTTAAACTAAATGAGTCCATGTGAATGTGATGGTCTGGCGAGCGTGCGCCCCCTCCCCTCCTGTTCCTGGTTTCCTGCTCCGGTGATAAGCACACCTGCGTGACTGTCTTACCTGCTGCGCCTGATGAGCCGGTGTATTTAAGGATCATCTGAGTTTGCAGCCTCAAGTCTTGCCAACGTTTTATCTCGTTATCTTGTCTCCCCAAATTTACTTCTTGTGTGTTTCTTGTTTCTCAGGTTGCTGCCACCCGCAGGTGTGTCTCCCAGAGCTGATCACACTCGCCTGGCCAGGAAGATCATCACATCCACCCAGGTCCCACCTTCCACCTGTCCCCGGTCCATGTTGGAGTTCCCTGCCAGACTCTGCTGCTCTGACTGTAAGTGTGCTTTTCTGCATTATTCTCCCATTGGAGAATCTGTCCCTTATCGCCTCTGTCTGCTCTCTCCTGTAGGTTATGTGCGCTCCAGGGGGCTCCTGTTTTGGCAGAGATTTAAGTTGACATTTTTGTGTTTTGCTTTTCTTTTGTTTTGCATTTTGGTTTTCTGTTTTCTGTTCAATAAAATTGTGAAACTTTTTATTGGAGTCGAGAGTACCCTCGTCCAGGGCAACTTGAGCTCTGACACAGGGACCCTCCTGTGATGACCCTGAGCGATATTGGTCTTGCTCACTCTCCAGGGTGCCAGGCAGTTTCTCATCCCCCACTGCGCTGTCTACCACTCTCGGGATCAAACGGCTCCACATCTCGGCCGATTTGTATCAAACCGTCAGTTCCAACGTTCCCATCTTGGCCAGCCGTCCTCCTCCACAACCACAAAGCGGTGTCGGGTCACTCCCAATCCTGAAGTGTGGGGAAAACATCTCACAGTCGTCCAATCCAGCACGGAGCCCACGGCTCCCGTATCAATCCATAAAGGTGCCTCCACCCCATCTAACTCCACCATACAGTATGTGTGTCGTTGGTGCTCGGGGACATAGCATGGACAACCATGGGGACGAGAGAATCCTCTTTCCGCCACGGACTTCCTCGCTCACATCTGTGGCATAACCTGGTGACATGAAGCAAGAGGCCACACTGGCCGCAGCGCTTCGCTCCTGCCGAACAGTCTCTGGCCTTGAAACGGTGCTTTGTGGACCCACAACATATACATTTGGGCTTTCCCGGGGCGGACCTCACATTCCCAGCATTGGTGTTGTACACATCGTTCTCCATGCTTCCAACACTGACCGTTCTGCATGCTTGGTCGGCAGTGATCCCAGATGTCGGTGTGACAAGCTCTCACTCAGGTCCCGTGACAATTTGTCCGCAACTTCCAGCAGTTGAGCTAACTCGATGGCTGTGGGCAGTGTCAGTTCGCCCGTAAGCAGCCTCGACCTAATCGCAGCACAGTTGATATGCTCCGCCAACTGGTCGCGAATCATCTACTCTTCCAACAGCCCGAGCTGGTACCTGCTGACCAACAGCCCCAAGTCTGCCACAAACCACTGAATAGACTTGCCCACCCATTGGCGGCGCTGTCGAAACTGAATCTTGCGAACCATGACGTTTTCCAGGGCACGAAAATAACGCGCCATTAGCTCAACCACTTTGTCAAAACTATCACAGTCATCCAGCATGCTCAGAACACGCTGTTCCTTCACTACAAGATTGTGCACCAACAACTCACATGCCCTCAACTTCTCCAGCTTCCCAAGGTTCAGCGCCACCATGCATGTCCGGAAAGCAGCACACCACCTCAGCCAGGGGACCGGTGGCTCGCCAGGGGGTTCCAGAAACGGCCAAATTTCAAACTCACACGCTTCCATACCTTGTTTTAATCCAGTTTTATCCTTGTTGCCAAATGTTATGTCGGTATATGGAGTCAAGGACGAGGCCAGGTGTCAAACTGAACACACGTTTATTAAAGAGGTCATACACAGCACACACGCAGCCGTCAGGCAGAGAGGTGGCAAAGAGATCACCCCTCCTGCCCACTGCCCTCTTACAGCCGTGGGTGGTGGCGGAACCAGAAGGTGGAGCCACCACCTGTACCTCACAAATAAAAGCCTAAACTATAACACAACATCCATCATCACAAAGGTATTGTGGTTTGTTAATCAAGACAATAAATCCAACTTTAGCACTTCCTATTTTTTTTTTAAACAGATATGAAATAGCTTAACGAGATTTATACAAGGGCAGATGTAACCAAGGTTTTTTTTCGAAAGGGTGGGACTTCCAGGTCACGGATGTATAATTTCCTGTCAAACAGCGCCTCACTGTGGAAATTAAGGTATCCAAAACACTACTGCGATTCTCAGAAAGTTGATAGTAAATTACTGTTAGTAATTAATGGTTACATGACTACCTTTGGAGCAGAGTGATACATATCCAGTGAAACGTTGGAGTGCAATTATTGCGGATTTTAGTAACTCCTGGAATCCCTATTGTCCAATCAAATTGCTCGGTCGGAACTGTTGCATAATATGCATTAAAAAATAAAATGTCCATCCATCAATCTTCTTCCACTTAATCCTTTTCGGGTCGCGGGGGTGCTGGAGCCTATCCCAGCATCTTTGGGTGAGGGGCAGGGTACACCCTGGACAGTTCGCCAGTCTTTAGAATCCCCAGTTTGATGCCAATTAACTTAACGTGCATGTTTTTTGGCATGTCATGATCCAGAAATTTAATTCAGAGTGCTAAGACCACACTGATTTCCTGTGGCGTAAGTACATCGCCATTATGTATATAAATGGGAAAAGAATACCTGTAGCGAGCTGAATAAGCAGAGCAGTCTGTGTGCTGAAATGGAGGAAACAAGAGTTGTTCCATCTTTAGTATCAGTGAAAGAAAGCTGTTAAAACATTATTCACACTGTTGTGATACTTTCAAGATGGCTGTGTGTCCACACACTGAGGCTAGACGCTCCAGACTACTGTGCTCATTTTTGTGTTTTTTCTGCCTTTTTTTGTCCTCCTTCTGAGACAGACTATTACCTACAATTACCAGGAACTTCTAGGCATTGGCTGCCAACTTAACTCCGACATCCCCAGCGCTTATTCCAGCAATCAATACCACATCTCTGAGGAGATCGCCAGACCTCCAGGCGCTCTGTGGATTGTTATCGGGCCCAGCAAGAGGCACAGACGGCGCCGAGAAAGAAAGAAGAAACAAAGCTGCAGGGCTGGCTTCCTAGCCCAGCTGCGCAAACAATCCACCAAACCACTGCTACCTTCAATTGTTCTCACTAACACCAGGTCCCTCGCTAACAAAATGGATGAGCTGTGATCGGAGATCGCCTACAATCGCTATGTCCAGGACTGTTGTATTCTGATTGTGGCCAAGTCATGGCTTCACCCATGCATTCCAGACGCCGCTGTGGAATTACCTGGCCAAACTACACACCGTTTTGACCGCAACGCCGGTTCTGGTAAGGGAAGGGTTGGTGGGCTCTGTGCTTATGTACTTCAGACTTGGTGTAATAACAGCAGAATAATTCAAAACCACTGTTCACTGGATTTAGAGGCCTTGTCCTTTCTGTATAGGCCTTTCTATCTACCCCTCGAGCTAACAGCAGTAATTGTAATAGCTGTTTACGTCCCTCCAGACGCTAGTGTTAGCTTAGCACTTAGCCACCTCCAACGCATCGTTAACAGGCAACAGAAAGATCACCCCAATGCAGTCCACATTATTGCAGGGGATTTTAACAAAGCATGCTTAAAGACTGTACTCCCCCAAATTCCACCAACATGTTAAGTGTCCCACAAGAGGGGAAAGACCACTGGATCATGTTTACAGCAATATTAAGCATGTCTACAGAGCCACACCCTCCCTCACCTTGGACAATCAGACCATCTCTCCCTGCTTCTAATACCTGCTTATACCCCTCTAAAGAAGTGTTCCCCCCAACCAAACAAACAATTTAAACCTGGCCTGAAAATGCTCTCCTCCAGCTACAGGACTGCTTTAGCTGCACAGACTGGAACATCTTTGAACAGCAGGACCTGGACTCCTACACCGAGTCTGGCCTCTGTTACATTAAATGCTGTGTAGAAAATGTGACAGTCACCAAACACATTCGGGTCTTTCCAAACCGCAAACCCTGGATGACCAGTGAAGACCAGGCTCTGAGCAGAGCCCAAAACTGAGCCTTCAGACAGAAGGACAGCTCTCTGTACAGCACTGCCAGAGCTAACCTGAGGAGAGGGATACAACATGCCAAGAACCTCTATAGTAGGAAGGTGGAGGGCTTCTTCACAGACAACAACCCCAGACAGATGTGGAGAGGTATCCAGGCCCTCACCAACTACAGAGGCCAGTGCCCTCCAACATCAGACAGCAGCGCTACACTGGCAGAAGAGCTTAACAGCTTCTTCACCCCATTTGAGCACACACACCTCCAACCCATCCCCCCTCCTCACCCCCCCCCCCCCCCAACAGGAGCATGAGGTGAGGAGGCAACTGAAAGCAGTGAACCCCCGCAGACCTGCTGGTCCTGATAGCATCCCAGGAGCGGTGGTCAAAGCATGTGCAGACCAGCTGGCAGAGATCCTCATCAAGCTGTTCAACCTTTCCCTGACGCATGCCACTGTCCCCTCCTGTCTCAAGGCCTCCACCATCATCCCCATCCCCAAATGGTCTGCAATTGACAGCTTGAATGATTATAGACCCATAGCACTCATGTTTGTAGTCATGAAGTGTTTTGAGTGACTGGTGTCGCAGCACATCAGGGACTGTCTTCCACCCTCGTTCGACCCCCACCAGTTCGCCTACAGGAAGAACTGGTCTATGGAAGATGCCATCGCCACCACTCTCCACAGAGTGCTGAGCCACTTGGAGAACCCAAGGAGCTACGGGAGGATACTCTTTGTGGACTACAGCTCAGCTTTCAATACCATCATTCCGGACATCCTGATCAATAAACTGCACCTCCTCCAGATCCCTCCCCCCTCCCACCTGCTCCTGGATAAAAACTTTCTCACCACCCACCCACAAACAGTCAGACTTGGCCCCCACCACTCCTCCACACTGCCTCTCAGCACTGGCTCCCCCCAGGGCTGCGTGCTAAGCCCACTACTGTACTCCCTGTACACCTCTGACTGTATTCCAACCCATCCAACAACCGTTATCATGAAGTACGCGGACAATACCACCTTGGTTGGGCTCATCACCAATGATGACGAGAAGGCATACAGGGCGGAGGCAGAGAATCTGCTGCTGTGGTGCCAAACAAACAACCTGAAACTGAATGTCCAAAAAACCAAAGAACTCATAATCGACTTCAGGAAGAACAGTCAGGACCACCATCCCCCTTCCCTCCTCATAAATGGGGACTGCGTGGAAACCATCAACACCTTCAGGTGCCTGGGCACCCACATCTCCTCTGACCTCTCCTGGACTGTCAACACCAAGGCCCTGGTGAAGAAAGCCCAGCGGTGGCTGCACTTCCTCCGTATCCTGAGGAAGAACAACTTGCACCAGAGGCTGCTGCTGGCCTTCTACCGCTGCTCAGTGGAGAGTGTGCTCACCTACTGTCTGGGTGTGTGGTACGCTGGTTCCATGGCCGAAAACAAGAAGGCTGTGCAGAGGGTCATCAACACTGCCCAAAAAATCATTGTCGGCCCTCTACCCTCCCTGGAGGACATCTCCAGATCCTCCTGTCTCAGAAAGATCAAGGCCATCACAGGAGACCCCTCACATCCCGCCCACCACCTGTTTGACCTGCTCCCTTCTGGACAACGGTTCAGATCAACCAGGTCCCACACCTCCAGACTGACAAACAGTTTCTTCCCCTGGGCCATCCGGACTGCAAACAGTCAGAGGCCCCATCCCCCCTCCCTCCAAATGCTCACATGCACAGAACTGAGGACCTTTTTAATTATCACAATAACACATCTCTCTTTGTACTCCACACTTTCATATACATTGACCCATCTGTGAAGCTACTACCATTCCTGTGCATATTTTCCATAAACCTTGGGCCATTTTATTCAATTGTGTATTCGCCACTCCACACTCTTATGTACATAGTTCCATCCATGAAGCCACTACCATACCTGTGTATATACCTGTTGGGCTATTTTTATTTCTATTTCTGACGTATGTTTAATCATGTATTCTGTAACTGTTTCATCAAATCCTTCTCTCTTTATTGCGCAGTAACCTGGTAGAGCACCCACAATTTCGTTGTACTGTACAATGACCATAAAGCCTATTCTATTCTATTCTATTCCTTTATTGTGATGCTGCAGTCTGGAAGCAAGTGTCCAGTATATGTTAAACACTGCTGCCCTGCAACAAGGAAAATAAATGCATATTAGCTATCACGTGAAACACTATTTTATTATAGACACTCAAAAATGCTTTTTACAGATACAGTACATTATTCATTCACTCCAGCCAGACAATGGTAGTGGCAAGCTACTACTGTAGCCACAGCTACCCTGGGGTAGGCTGACGGAAACATGGCTGCCAATCTGGGCCAATGGCCTCTCCGGCCACCACCGAACATTTATACACATTCATACCCAGTGTTATGGACAGTGGAGGCAAGGTGGGTAAAGTGTCTTGCCCAGGGACACAACGGCAGAATATCTGGGGAGAGCGGGATTCGAACCACCAACCATCCAGTTATTGGACGACCCACTCTACCTCCTGAGCCACTGCCGTGCATATGGAACTTACAATCTGAAGTATTGTATGTCATGGATGGCCCTCACGAGCCATCATAAGACGCCACAAATCACTGGTGAGTTTGCACAGTTTATTTACAGATCAGAAAAGGAACAAAATAACAAGCCACAGGGGGCTAAAACACACTACAATGAATACTCAAACGATGAGGAGGAGGAACAGATTCATAATGAAAACACTTACAATCATGGATGGAAAGGAGTTAACGTCTGACCAGGGAATCACGGCAAGGAATGCTCGAGGCTGTCAGACAGGGAAAATCTGACGAGACTGCCGCGCCTTTCGTTCTCAGCTGCCCTCTTAAGTAGCGAGCAGCTGATGAGACGAAATGCGGCTCAGCTGTCCACTCTGACAGCCGGAAGCCCCTCCGAGCGCTGTCACAATAAAAGCTCGGAGAGCCAAAAGGGGCACACACACGTCAGAAGGGAGAAAGTAGTGCATGGCCAGAGCGCAGGCGAGATCGGCACTCAAACCATGACACTGTACAACCAAGGATTGAATGTTGGAATATTGGGCCATTTGGGATCCCACCCAGACGTCCTGTATTTGGACTTTTTAGTGGTGTCATCCTTCTCTCCTTCCTCTGCTCGCACCTCTCCTGGACCCTCTGCCTGAACACTTTCCTCTCCTTAGCTCCTCTCTTCTGTCTAATCTTGCCCTCTCTGAGCTCTGTCTAATTCAGCTTCTCTCTCTGTCTATGGTGCTATACAAACAGGTTAGAAAATATCAAGTGCCATGTAAATTAAAGGAGACAACCAAAAATTTCTAGTTAAGGGTACAAAGAGCACCCACTTAAAAACTTGAGTAATGACTTCAGTCTTGAAGGTTTGAGGTTTTTCTCCAAAATTTATAACAATTATCTTATAGTTTTCTACTTTTCTCTGTAAATGTATCTAAATTTGAAACCATTTTCCTCAAATTTGTAGTTTCTTCTTGTAAAATTGACTTTTCTTGTACATTCAAAACTTTACTATAAATTTGTGGATTATTTTATGGCTTATTTTCGTTGGTTGTAAAATAAAATTACTGTTTTTTAAATAAATTTGAAACAGACTGTGGTATTTTTTTTTTTACTTTTTCCTTATAACAATTTATATTTTTGACCATAGCTTTGCAGTCAGAACAGAACAATAATTTAACTCTCATTACAAAGGAAAAAATATTAATAAAATTGTATTTAATGATTTAAATTAACTTAAATGACTAAGGATGCCGTTATTTCTGTTATAATATTTATATATATTTATATTTTTTTTAGAAATCTCCTCACCGCCAAGAAAAACCTCCCTTATTTTGAAATCCAAATGCTGGCACGTTCAGTTTGTCTGAAGGCTGCTGACAGATTAAAGTCATTGACTTCGTGAATTTCAGTCATCTTAACTTCACAGGTACATAACTGGGAACATAACTTAATATTGTAGTGGCTGGTGAAATATATTCTCAGCAATTCAGTAGTCCCCCTTGCCTTTCCCTTCATATGAAGCCGGCTGCATGTGAATTCTAACCACATCTCTTAGCTAAGCGACTGTTCCGTTATTCCTCCCGTTTCCAGCAGGTTAAAACCATGATAAATGCCTCCAGTGCTTACAAACCTCTTGTGATTTTTTTCCCGCATTAAAAGTATTTTAATAAACTCATATTTCTGTCGGACAGTCAAGCCTTATTCATGCTGCATTTCGCCTCTAGTCCGCCTTGGTCCGCATGCACTTTGGACGAGCCCGGCACACACGTGGCGCTGTTCGTGCTCACTTTTTTCATCTACCCAGGCCAAATGGTTGACGCATGCACACAACCATCATTTGTAGTTTCACTCCCACCCAATAGGTAGCGCCAAGGCGCTGATGCGCCAGCATTTTCACCAGCAACGAAACGGCGGACTGCTTCACAAAGTTTCTCTTCAAATAGAGTCCATTTCTGCTGTTTGACTTCCCGGTTTTCACACCTTTTCCACGAAGATGCTGCTGCCAGTAGTGAGACACTGCCTGCTTACTGACTGGAAAGCTCGCGTGGGCGGGGCGCTTTGAAATCCGCGCGGATGACGGCCACGCACGTTGTTCATGTGCGCGTTTGCAGAAAGTCATTGCTTCATATATTTTTCTTAAATTCATATCTCCTTGGCGTGGCCGTAATATTTCTGGTGAGCGGGCCACCACCAAGAAATGTTACCAGAGGAAACCCTGCTGATGGCACCCATGGATACGTCAACAAAAGCTACAGAAACCTAAACATAACACACACTGCCTCTCTCACACACTGCTTTGGTTTTCACATTACTACCAAATCAAAATACATTGTAAAATGCAGCATCTCTTAATATGCAATTCTGAATACACTTTCATGTTGTGTTTGCCAGGATCAGTTTTTTTGTCCCATGTGAAATGTAAGTAAAAAAGCAGAATAGGACCAGTATCAGATAAACCTCCTCAACTGGTTGGTTATCATTATCAGTTGAAGATGAAAATCTTTCCTTGGGGTCACTCAAGGATTGTGCCATAAGTCTGCATGTGGATGCTGGTAATGGATGAGCACAAAACACAAAACAAGAGGAAGAGCTGGGCACCTTGCAGCCTCATGGTTAAGAACACACACTTTAGATTATGCTGCTTGTCTGCAATGAACCCTGGTCCCATATCTGGCCAGAATGATCCTTCTTGCATCTCTCCCAACTGCTCTGCCATTTCCCTCTGAGGATCAATAAAGGGAATCTGAATGTTAATTTTCACCCAATTTCTAGCTCTCTTCATTGCTCTTATTTAAAGGCTAAAGGTAAAAAATTAAGTAAAGAAAAATAAAATAAAGACGTTGAGAACAGAAAGATTATAATAATAATAATGCATCAGATTTATATAGCGCTTTTTCATAGACGCTTTACAATGGATACATTATTCATTCACTCCACAGACAATGGTAGTGGTAAGCTACTACTGTAGCCAGAGGCGGACTTACCATTAGGCAAAGGTAGGCGGTTGCCTTAGGCCCCGACCTTCTAGGAGCCCCGATCTACTAGGAGCCCCATAAATTTTTTAAAAATGTTTAGCATATTTAACATGATGTCCAACAAAATATAGAAACACAGGTATTTATAAAAACACCAAATCAAGTCACAAACATAACGTCTTCCTCCCTTCTCCTCAGACTGTTGGACTGTTCCATGTTATCTCCAAGGCATGCGTATGCATGTCTGTGATTACGATTGTAAACAACCCGTACAACTGACGTGTGGAAGAGACCGGCAAAATGAAGAAGCTATCCAAGCAGTACAGAGAAAAGGCAAAAAAAAAAAAAAAGAACACAAAAATTTTTTATTGAAGTTTCAGAAGGTGACAACCTTTTTTTTTTTCAAACCGTGAGGAAGCTAACTTTCCCGAGGAGGAGCAGACAGGGAGCAATGCTACCGGTGTGGATGCTCATGCTAATGACGAGCTACCTGTCCCTAACGAGGAGGCAGCAGCGCCTGTTGTAGACAGTACCGTAGCTGCTAGCCCATGTTACTTAAATGGCACGCCCGCTGTGTCAACGGCTACCCTTCACAGAGGAGGAGATGATGAGGGAACTATATAACGTACCACGAGTCTGACCAGTTTGTTCTTGAAGGTGATGCATCATTATGGCCTAAGCACCTGACAGACAAAGTGTTGCTATTTAGTTCAGAGAGGGCCTGTTTAATATTTTTTTGTATTTATATTGTATATTGTATTTATTTTTTGTGTGATATATTCTCCCTAGTGTCTACATAGTACAGAGGAGGGAGCACGACCTGGCTGTGGCAGTTGCCACGGCCAAGATGTGTAGAGTGATGATATAGAGTGAAGTGATGATATAGAGTGAAGTACGAGGAGACGAAGAAGAGTGATGCCTGAAGATAGAGTTGAGGTCCGATTGGACACAGCAATGATGATAGAAGGACTGCAGCTCCTGACCAGATAGAGTGGCAATACAGAGTGAAGTACGTGGCAGTAATGCACCTGTAAGCTGGTTGCCAACCGCCAATCAAATCTTAAAGAAGAAGGAGAGAGCACAATGGATGCCTTTGCAAAATGGACCAGTAGCAGACCGTGAACAGGACGCTGCTGACAAATGTGGGTATGTGTAAACAAACAACAGATCTTCCATGTGAATTGTTGTTGTTGTTTAATAGTACACAAGAGTCTACATTTAATGCATGTTAAGATTTGAGATTAGTAATCCACTTCAACACAAAAACAGGACGTCACTAGATAATTAAGTTACTTGAGCTGCAAATGTGGAAACTGTTAAACCACCACCACCACCACAACCATCACTGCAGTTGGTGTGGAGAAATTTTTTCAAAAACCAGTGCAGATATTCTTGTATTTTTTCCATGTAAATTTTCATCTTTATTCTTCTGAATGGCATTTTCCACAAAATTTTTTGACTTTCTCAGTAATCTGCAGTTTTTTTCTTGTAACTTTGGCCTCATATATTGTCATTTTAAACATCTTTGTTTTTCTACAGATGTAATTCCTTATACCTGAATGTGACATGATTTCTGGCCCAGGAAACACGCACGCAGGCTTGGGTGAGATTTAAGAGTTTATTCAACAGCAGGTGTATGGATGAATGAGTGGGAAATGTGAATGTAGTCTTGGGGACAGGAGAGCACCGAGGGCAGAACAGACAGCGTACAGCCAGGCAACCTTGCAGATGTACTGGTGGCTGGCGTTGACAAGAGAAGCTCCCGCCTGGGAGACAGCGCCCAGCTGCGCTCGATGCAGTGAGGATGAGAGGAAAGGTGACAAAGGGAAATTCCGCCGCCAGGAGGGTCCACCTGTGCACAGGGGAAGAACTGAGGAGAACAGGTAAGAATACCTTACTTGAGGGCGATGAGTAGCGGCGTTGGCCAAGAGGAGCAGGCGAACGCAGAGCTTGAGTGTGGAGAAGAGCTGACGGCTCCAGACCGAGGCTGCGGGCAGAGTAGGTTAAATAGTGGCAGCCTGATGAAGCCCAGGTGTGCGCACGGCTGGAGCGGATGACAGGCGGGAGCGAGTTGTGACAGTACTCCCCCCCTCCGAGCAGCGCCTCCTGGCGCTGGCTTGTCGAGATGCGCCCGATGAAACACCTCAATGAGCTGCTTGTCCAGTACGAAGGATGGGCGCACCCAGCATCGGTGCTCAGGACCATAACCCTCCCAGTCCACCAAATACTGCAACCCCCAGCCCCAGCGTCGGGAGTCCAAGATGGAAGTGACGCTCCATGCTGGGTGTCCATTGATCATCCTGGTGGGGGGGGGGGGCGGCACTCTGGTAGCGTGCCGCAGGCTTCCTGTGGCGATTCGCAGACTTGACGTTGGGCGATGCGGCACGAACCATGGCCTGACGCGTCTTGGTCCACAGCCGTCGACACCGTCTCACGTGGGCCTGGATGGAGGGGACTGCCACTTCACCTTCTTCCTCAGGGAACAGCGGGGGGTCGTAACCTAAAGACGCCCGAAAGGGGGACATCCCAATGGCCGAAGACAAAGTGGAGTTATGGCATACTCCACCCAGGGAAGATGAATGCTCCAGGAAGTGGGGTTAGAGGAGGTGACGCAGCGCAGAGCAGCCTCCAGCTCCTGGTTGGTGCGTTTGCACTGCCCACTGGATTGGGGATGGTGTCCAGAAGACAGGCTAACTGTGGCCCCCAGAGCAGTGCAGAAGCTCCTCCAGACTTTAGACACAAATTGTGGCCCCCTATCAGAGACAGTGTCAGTGGGGATGCCATGCAGCCTGACCACATGCTGCACCAACAGATCGGCCGTCTCGCACGCCGAAGGAAGCCCAGGGAGAGGCACAAAGTGGGCCGCCTTGGAGAACCGGTCTACAACAGTCAAGATGGTGTTAAAAGAGTTGGAGACCGGCAGACCGGTGACGAAGTCCAAGGCAATATGTGACCAGGGCCTCCCAGGGACCGGCAAGGGATGGAGAAGACCCGCAGGAGGAGCATTGGACGACTTATTCATGGCACACTGCGGGCAGGCGCGCACATAGTTGGAGACATCCTCCCGGAGTCCGGGCCACCAAAAGGACCGCTGAAGAAGATCAACAGACCGGGAGACACCAGGGTGGCAGGCGAGCCTAGAAGTGTGAGCCCAGTGAATGACGTCACCTCAGACTGACGAGGGCACAAACAATCTTCCCGCTGGGCCGTCGCCAGGATCAGGTTCGGACTCCAGAGCCTCCAGGACTTTATCTCTGATGGCCCAGGAAACAGCCCCCACGACGCACGAAGCGGGAACAACGGTATGGACCTCATCTTCTGGGGCTTCAGGGGCGTACAGCCTGGACAGCGCATCAGACTTCTTATTTCTGGAAGCTGGGCGGTAAGTAATGGTGAATTTGAACCTGGCGAAGAACAGCGACCAACGCGGCTGGCGGGCATTCAGGCGCTTGGCCGTCCTAATGTATTCCAAGTTCTTATGATTGGTCCAAACCATGAAAGGCTGAGCCACCCCTTCCAACCAGTGACGCCACTCCTGCAGCGCGAGCTTCACGGCCAGGAGCTCTCTGTCGCCGATGTCATAATTGCGCTCGGCCGAGGAGAGACGCCTGGAGAAGAAAGCGCAGGGGTGCAGCGCCCCGTCAGTCGGGGAGTGCTGAGACAAGACCGCCCCGACCCCAGTGTCAGACGCGTCCACCTCGACAAAACACTGGCGCTCAGGATCCACAAGAGACAGGACCCAGGAGGATGCGAATTCCTTCTTGAGAGTTTCAAAGGCTGTCTCCGCTTCCGTTGTCCACTGAAAGCGCACCTTCAGTGAGGTGAGGCGGGTCAAAGGGGGGGTGATGGCACTGTAACCAGGGACAAAACGACGGTAAAAATTAGCAAACCCCAAAAATTGCTCCACCTGCTTCTTAGAGGTGGGGGTAGGCCACTCGACCACAGCTTTAACCTTGGCAGGGTCGGGGAGGAGCTGATTGTGCGAAACAATAAAACCCAGGAAAGAGGTGGTATTGGTAAAAAACTCGCACTTCTCGGCTTTGACGTAAAGTTTGTTCTCCAAAAGACGTTGCAGGACCCGCCTCACATGGACCAGATGCTCCTCCCGGGACAAGGAGAAGATCAATATGTCATCCAGGTAGACGAAAACGAAGACCCCCAGGAAGTCACGAAGCACATCATTAATCAGGCGTTGGAAGACAGCAGGAGCGTTGGTGAGTCCAAACGGCATGACAAGGTATTCAAAGTGGCCGCTGGGCGTTCGGAAGGCCGTCTTCCACTCGTCACCCTCCCGGATCCGGACAAGATGATAAGCACTGCGGAGGTCTAATTTGGAGAACCAGGACACCCCCTGGAGGGAACTGAAGGCTGAGTCCATAAGCGGCAGCGTATAACGATCCTTAACCGTGATGTCATTAAGGGCCCTGAAGTCAATGCAAGGCCTCAAAGAACCATCCTTCTTCGCCACAAAAAAGAACCCAGCACCCAGGGGGGATGAAGAGGGGCGGATAATTCCGGCACTGAGGGATTCCCGAATATAGGTGTCCATGGCCTCCCGTTCTGGGGCAGAAAGGCTATACAGGCGACCAGAAGGGAGGGGCGCCCCCTGCAGAAGATCAGTGGCACAGTCATATGGGCGATGGGGTGGGAGGGATAACGCCTTCGACTTGCTGAAAACCCAGCCCAGGTCGTGAAACTCCGATGGCACAGCAGAAAGCTCTGGCGGGGCGGAGTCAAGGGCGGGTGCAGGCACAGATGGGGCACAGGCCGCAGACTGGAGACAGGTACCCTAACAGAAGGTGCTCCACGATAAGGTGCACCCGGTCTGCCAATCAAACACCGGGTTGTGGAGGCGTAGCCATGAGTAGCCAAGAATGATGGATGCCGCCGAGGTGGGAAGGACATAGAAACTGAGGTCCTCCCGATGGTTGCCAGAGATAATGACGGAGATGGGTTTGGTAATGTGAGTGACCTTTTCCAGGGGAGAACTGGTCAGGGCGACGAGATGAAGGGGAGTGGGCAAGGCTTGGCAATGGATGCCCAGGCTGGTTGCCAGGCTCTTAGAAATAAAACATTGTTCGGCCCCCGAGTCCACCAGTGCATGAGATGTATGACCAATGGAGTTGTGGCAGAGTCTAATTTGAACCTGACATTTGGAGAGGGGATTAGGCTGGGAAGCGTCCGCGAGGCCCCCTACATTGACTCGCGGACCTCCCCTTTTGGCTTCACCGGGCAGACTTCCACGGGATGTTGGTCATCTCCGCAATACATGCAGAGACCCAACTCCCGGCGGCGCTGTTTCTCCGCTAAGGAAAGTCTAGCCCGCCCGATGATCATAGCATCGGGATCGTTGGCGGCCTCCAGAGGAGGTAACGCCAGGGGGCGATACTGGGGAGCGTGGGAAAGAGCTCCGCGCGAGCGGCTGAATGGCTTCCGCTCGGCGGCCCGCTCCCTCAGCCTGTTATCCAAACTGATGGCTAAAGAAATTAATTCTGGCAGCCGATCCGGCTGTTCCCGGCTGGCCAACTCATCCCACAAATCAGAATTTAGACTACGGACAAATAGGCTGCAAAGGGTAGCATCACACCAACCAACCTCTTCTGCCGCCACCCGGAAGTCGACAGCGTAGTCGGCCGCTAAGCGGCTACCCTGGCGAAGGCTAAGAAGCCGCTCCGCCAACACACTATCGCAATCCGAATGATCAAAGACCTCGAGGAAGTCTTGCACGAACTGGGCATAGGTCAAGGTCACGTAGCTGGCCTTCGCCATAACGGCGTAAGCCCAGGCTAACACTCACCCTTCCAGAAGATTGGAAACATACCCAATTCGGCTTTGGTCTGACGGAAAATCCCCGGGCACGTGCTGAAACATCGTCTCACACTGTAGAATAAACCCACGCGCTTTGCCGAGTTTTCCGCTAAAGCGCGCGGGGGTAGGAATTGGGGTGAGACGGGTCGGTGGACCCGAGGCAGAGAAGCTGGCCTGAGGAGCGGGAGGAGCTGGCCCACCGAGCTGAGACGGAGGGAGCGCCTGCGGAGGATCGAGGCGATCCAACCGGCTATTAATGGAGGTAAGCTGATTAAGAATTACCTGCTGTTGGTGAACAATTAAGTCCACCCGAACCTCGAGATTAGAGAGTCAGCGTACGTACCCGCTGTTCACTGGGCCGCTGTGCTGGAGCCGTACTGACATGATTTCTGGCCCAGGAAACACGCACACAGGCTCGGGTGAGATTTAAGAGTTTATTCAACAGCAGGTGTATGGATGAATGAGTGGGAAATGTGAATGCAGTCTTGGGGACAGGAGAGCACCGAGGGCAGAACAGACACCGTACAGCCAGGCAACCTTGCAGATGTACTGGTGGCTGGCGATGACAAGAGAAGCTCCCGCCTGGAAGACACCGCCCAGCTGTGCTCAATGCAGTGAGGATGAGCGGAAAGGCGACGAAGGGAAATTCCGCCGCCAGGAGGGTCCACCTGTGCACAGGGGAAGAACTGAGGAGAACAGGTAAGAATACCTTACTTGAGGGCGATGAGTAGCGGCGTTGGCCGAGAGGAGTAGGCGGACGCAGAGCTTGAGCGTGGAGAAGAGCTGACGGCTCCAGACTGAGGATGCGGGCAGAGCAGGTTAGATAGTGGCAGCCTGATGAAGCCCAGGTGTGCGCACGGCTGGAGCGGATGACAGACGGGAGCGAGTTGTGACAGAATGATATCATCATTTGAAGACTTCTGAGGACAATAAGTTTCAGGTAAGATGTCAGTAAGGCCTCATTGACTGAATGAATGAATGAATGAATGAAGGAATGTGAATTTTATTCGATAATGAACATACAATCAAAACAACTAAAAATATATAGGACACATAAGAACAACCAAAAGGGTGTAGGCTGAAGCTAGTGCTTATATAGCACCTACCCCGTTACAATTTTAAAATCAATAACATAAAAATTTAAGTCATACCCAAAAAAGTGAAAAGAAAGTGTAGAACAAAGAAAAAGTAGGGCCCCATTTCTGTCTTTGCCTTAGGCGCCAAATGGACTAAGTCTGCCCCTGACTGTAGCCACAGCTGCCCTGGGGCAGACTGATGGAAACAAGGCTGCCAATCCATGCCAACGGCCTCTCCGACGACTACAGAACATTTATACACATTCATGCATAGTGTCATGGACACTGGAGGAAAGGCGGATAAAGTGTCTTGCCCAGTGACACAACGGCAGGATGTCTGGGGAGACCGGAATTCAAACCGTCAACCCTCTGGTTATTAGACGACCCGCTCTACCTCCTGAGCCACTGCCACCCACATTTCCCTCCTCTGTTCCATTTTTGCTGAGCACCAAGCTGGACGGCAGGAAGTTTCATTTTTATATGGTCTTTGGTATGACCCAGACAGGATTTGAACTCCCAGTTGTGGGGCGGATGCTCTACCTCTACACCACCAGTCCGGTGGCCTAGAGGTCTCTGTGAAACTGAATATTGTATGTTTCAAATATGACAAGAAATCCAATGGTAAATTTTCCATGCCAGTATCAACTGGATAATGGGAGTTCTTCGATAAATCTTGCAATGACTGTGAGGTTGCCTGCAGGGCTTCTTAGTAAACAGTCACTAATACGCCAGCATTATTTCTAACACTACCTCAGTTCTGCTGCACTCTTTCTAATCTGCTTTGTCAGAATTACATTGGGCATACCTCAAATAAACAAAGCTACATCATTTTACATCCTCTCTTTCACTCACGTTTTTGATTTCTTTTCATTAAAAAAAAAACTGTTACACCTTAAAAGGCCCTTAAAGAATCACGCCTTCTAAATTCAAATGAGTCTGTATCCCTCCTGGCAACCAGGCTAGCATGTCTCGTGCTGCTCTGTTTGAAGTGATTTTGGCTCCAGTTCAGACTATTTATCACATTCCCCCCAGATTAGTGTTGACCCTAATGTCTGAGTCTTGAAGAGCACCACTTGTTTCCTCATGCGTTGCCAAGGTGATACCCTGCAAGAGCAAAGGACAAGAGGGAGGGAGCCTCGGCCGAGGTGCCGACAAGGGAGACTTCTCCTGCATCGACTCGTTTTCCTCCATAAGCATTCATCAAAAGCAGACGCTGCGAGAGAAAACTTGGCTCGGATTTTACAACAACAAACCCTGCCACATCTTTATCGATACATCCAAGAAAAGGAAGGTAACATGAAAAAAATATTGGCAGCGGGAAAAACTTCTGCACAGAAAGAAAACATGTTTTCCCTCTTTGGTTTGTATTGACCAGGAGTTCTTTATGAATCCATACTGTGTAATTAAACTTTATGGCAGTGAGAAAATCAGCGTCATAAATTTTAAAGGGTATAAGACCATTTAATTGCAATGTGTTCCAATGCTTTCAGATAATGAGTGAAAAATGATGAGAGCCTGCCCCCATTCACAGCTGTTCTTTGATATTCATGAACAAATGTCTGGGGTGGATGTTAGTGATACCTCTTACTTTCATCTTCCTCCCTTGGCTCTTCCCCGAGTGTCTCCTCCACACATACAGGCTGAATAACACATCTGAGGCAGGGTGCTCTGCCATGAGCATTGATTTTGCATGCCTGAAAAGGCCAAGATAATGCCTGTGCATAATTGATGAACTTATCAAACGTCTGAATACTTCATTGTGATTTCTATCAATAGTGAGGAAAACTGCGATAAAAAGGCAAACTGATGGTAAAAGACTGAAGCTGTGGCTTGCTGAATGAAACAGTGTTTTTGTTTCATTTTTTATCTCATTTGTTTCAACTGCCTTGATTTTCTCTGCTTTTTTGTTTTATTTTTTGTTTTATCTGCATGCTACCAAACTCCTCTCCTTTTTGGTTGCGTTATACATCTGGAGGAGTGTGTCATTATTTCCCATTAATGAGCCGAGCTTTGATGTGACACTCAGGATGCTCTGGAGATCAGGGGAGTTCTGCACATCTGCACGAGCTTCAAACAACATCTGTGGGTGAGGCAAACAACAGAATCTGAGGAGAAACTCTTATGAGGACCTCTGATGACCTCATTTTACATCAGCGGTGCTTCATTACCAGGCCACCACTTCAGAGCTGTCTCCTATCAAGCGTGGCATGATCAACGGTGTCGAAATGGGCGCTGACAATCAATGATCTTCACCATTTACCTGGCAAAGAAGCATCATGAATACATGGCAAAGAAAAACCTAATGTATCATCACTTTTATATTTATAAGAGCTGAAGGAAGATCAGAGGAGTCATTTAGAGTGATGTCGTCTCTGTTTACATCCAATTAAAAAAGCCCCCTACTATTACTGAATAAGATGTCCCCTATGCAGTTCCTTTTTAACACGTTAATGTGTTTACATTACAGTGTCGAGTCTTGTGTGAAATGAGCAGCGAATGCAGTCATGCAGCAATTAAGTCTACAAAGTAACACACTTTTGGTTACTCCCCTATTTACCTCAAGTATGTGGACTATGATGGATTTAGTGTGCTCAGTCTGACCATGATAATAATACTTGGCTATCGCAGACAGTGTTTACACCTCCTGTTTACATGGTGACAATCTCGTCAGCCGTGTTCACAAAAATCACAGCCAAAAATCTTCCTGGTCCAGTAAGAGGTTGTTAAACATACTGATACAGAGATTCTTGACGCTGCTTAATTAGCACTTTGAGCTCTGTTGTTCACAGTTATCCGGACATGTAAAAACGCCAGCAGGCGGCAAAGAAAAAACTCGGAATGATTGACACAGTCCTAAAAATACATGAAAATCTCACCTGCTGCAGCTTTAAACACCCTGTAGCCTGACTGCAGCACAAATCAGGCGTGAATGTTGCCAAAAGCTATTTCTGCAGCCTCATAAATACCACTGTGCTTCTGTAGTTTCTGCTAAAAGAGTGCAAGACCACAATGACAGAAGCAGCGTGACGGTGTTTGAACAGATTTCTAATTTTAACTGAGTGTCATACAGGTGTAGGTGTACAAAAAAAAAGGCAAAAGCATTACAGCCAGGTTAAAGGAGCACTCTGGTAATTTTGAACTTCACTTCATGGCTTCAAATATTTTACTTTGATAGTGTTTTATAAAATGCACAGGTCTATTTTGGGTGCTGTTGGTTCATGAAAAAGTGGCCACAACTGACAATGTTAAAAGGTTTGGATTATCATGGTACATCATGTCTGAAGAGAAACTTCTTTTGTTGAAGATGAAAGTACATAAACATAGTTTCCTTTCTAAAAGGAAGTTCCTGTTACCAAGCTTAATATTCTGTTTCATGATTAAAGTTGCCCCCCCCCCCCCCCCCAGCACAAGGCATAATTTAGACATTGTATTTTGGGCTAAATCAGGTCCGTCGGTCCAAGCCTTAATTTAGTCCAAAAATAAACATTGAAAATTGGGCTGTGTTAAGCCTATCTACCACAGACCATATTTAATCAGAAAAAAGTTGTTGAAAATTGGGCAAAAAATAATCCAATAATTGTGCTGCTTAGTCCATAGGATATGGCCCAAATTTAGCCTCAAAATAGTTTTTGTCATTTGGTGATGGTGGTGGGGGTCTGTCTCTCAAAAGTCAAATATACTTCCTACAACATCCTTCCTATAACATCCTAATAGGTGGTGCGTGAACATACGTAGATAGATAGATAGATAGATAGATAGATAGATAGATAGATAGATAGATAGATAGATAGAAACACACACGACAGACAAGGGGATTACCCATGGAAAGTAAAAACTAACACGACTATAAAAACCTATATACATCATAGCTTAATATATGATGACCCGTATAAACACATGAATCATCCCATTGCACAATGAAGGACTATCAGGAGCAGAGTGAAAATGTGAAGTATCAGTTAGTCTGTAAGGTGCAGTGTGGCAGCATTATTATGACCAGAATACAACATCATAGTGAGTTATTGTACAGTGAAATTGTATGTGGCAGGAAAGATTTCCTGTACCTGGCCATTCGACAGCGAAGCTGTAGTAGTCTACTGGAGAAAGTGCTCGGCTGTCTATCTAGTGTGTGGTGGAGGGGGTGATCAGGATTGTCCATGATGGATTGCAGTTTATTTAGTATTCTCCTTTCCACCACTGTCTCAAAGGTCTCCGGTCTGAGACCAATTACAGAGCTAGCCCTCTTGATAATCTTGTCAAGTCTGTTGGTGTCTCTGGCCCTGATACTGCTACCCCAACAGACAGCAGCAAAGAAGATGGCGCTGGTGACAACGGTCTGGTAGAAAAGCTCCAGCATCCTGCTGCACACATTGAAGGATCTCAGCTTTCTCAGGAAGTAGAGTCTGCTCATCCCCTTCTTGTGCGCAGCATCGGTGTTGGATCTCCAGTCCAACCCACTGCTGATCCTGACACCCAGATATTTGTAGTCCTCAACCACTCCCACATCCTCCCCCCTAATCTGCAGTGGCTGAGAAGGCGTCTTCCTCTTCCTGAAGTCAATCACCTTCTCTCTGGTCTTGCTGACATTCAACCTCAGGTGATTCTGCTCCATCCACTCCACAAATCTGTCTACCAGTGCCCTGTACTCCCCCTCCTCTCCCCCTCTTATACACCCCACAACAGCTGAGTCGTCAGAGAATTTCTGCAGGTGGCATGACTCAGTGTTGTACTGAAAGTCAGTGGTGTATAAGGTAAAAAGAAAAGGAGAGAGCACAGTCCCCTGTGGAGCTCCCGTATCACTAGCCACCACTCCAGACAAGACATTGCCCAGCCGGACAAACTGTGGTCTGTCTGTCAGGTAGTCAGTAATCCAGGAGATCACAGAGCTGTCAACCTCCATCACCCGCAGCTTCTCACCCAGCAACAGTGGCTTGATGGTGTTAAAGGCACTGGAGAAATCAAAAAAATGATTCTCACAGTGTCTCCTCCACCATCCAGGTGCAGATGGGCTTGTTGCAGCAGGTAGATGACAGCATCTTCAACTCCTAAATGGGGCTGATATGCAAACTGCAGAGGGTCCAGCCACGTCTTCACCTGCGGCCTCAGGTGGGCTAAGACCAGTCTCTCCAGGACCTTCATCACATGAGATGTGAGGGCAACTGGTCGGTAGTCATTTAGATCCAATGGAGATGACTTCTTGGGGACAGGAACCAGGCAGGATGTCTTCCACAGCACCGGTACTCTCCAGACTCAGGCTCAGGTTGTACAGGTGTTTCAGTACTGGAGCTAGCTGGTTGGCACATATCCTCAGGGTCCTTGCGGAGATGCCCTCAGGGCCCGCCGCCTTCCGCTGACGGAGTCTCTCCAGCTGTTTCTCCACCTGATCTGTAGTCACCGTGAAGTGAGGGAGGGTCCTGGTGCCCCCTGAGGAGGAGGAGGGGGGAGATGGAGAGAGGTTCTGCACAGGAGGGTGGGTGGGGAGGGGTGCATGGGGGTCTGGTTGTGTTGCTCGGGTGACAGACTGTGAG
This sequence comes from Pholidichthys leucotaenia, assembly GCA_020510985.1. NCBI lineage: Eukaryota > Metazoa > Chordata > Actinopteri > Cichliformes > Pholidichthyidae > Pholidichthys > Pholidichthys leucotaenia. The sequence continues at coordinate 282,329,844 of CM035841.1, forward strand.
TTGAACCTATAAAAAAACAGATTCAGTTCCTCAGCTCTCTCCTGGCTCCCAGATGGCTGCCTGACTCTCCCCTTGTACCCAGTTATTTGTTTCATTCCCTCCCACACATCTTTAGTGTTGTTTTGCCTGAGTTTATCTTCCAACTTCCTCCTATAATTGTCCTTGCACCTCCTCAGCATCTCTCTCAGCTCATGCTACACTCCCCTCAGCTTCTCCTTGTCTCCAGCCCTAAAAGCGCTCTTCTTTTTGTTCAGAAGTGCTTTCAGGTCACTGGTGACCCATGGTCTGTTGTTGGAGAAGCAGGCTACAGTCTGAGCTGGCATGGTCATGTCTTCACAGAATCTAATGTATTCTGTGATGCAGTCGGTCACATTGTCTGTGTCCACCCAATGTGGTTCACAGAGTACGCTCCAGTCTGTCGTCTCGAAGCAGTCCTGTAGTACATCAGCAGCCTCCTGTGTCCACCTCCCCACAGTCTGTGTATAAGCAGGCTGCCTTTGCACAAGGGAAACGTACTTGGGTGATAACATGACCATGCAGTGATCTGATTTGCCAATGGGGGGTAGAGCTGTGGCACTATATGCATCACTGACATTGGCATACAGTAAATTCAGTGTTTTGTTCTCTCTGGTGGGACAGTCAACAAACTGGTGAAAGTTTGGTAGTGTTTTTCCCACTGAGACATGGTTAAAATCACCTGTGATGGCCATGAATGCATCTGGGTGCTTCTCCAGTAATGTGGTCGCAGTGGAGCTGATGGTGTCACAGGCCACCCCTGCGTCAGCTGATGGAGGGACGTAGACGATAATAATTAAAGTGCACTTCATTTCCCGCGGCATATAATAAGGTCTCATACTAACAGCCAGCAGTTCAATGTCCGGGCTGCAGCACTTTTCCTTCACATGTGTCCAGGATTACACCACCTTTCATTAACAAGAAGTGCCACTCCTCCTCCCCTCTTTTTCCTGCTGCTTATCACGTCTCTGTCCCCCCGTATAGTCTTGAAGCCAGGTATCGCGACGTTTACATCCAGGATCTGTGAGTGTAACCACGTCTCTGTAAAACACATGATACTACACTCACGATACTTCTTTGCGTCCTGACCAGCGCTGTAAGCTCATCTGTTTTATTTCCCAGCGATCGCACGTTCCCGGTGATGACCATCGGTACAGCCAGCTTATACTTCCTCCTCCTCCTCCTCACCTTCGCTCCAGCCCTTCGCTTGCAGTGTCTCCTCTTCAGCTCATCCGGGATGACGGGCTTCACTGCCGGCCGCAGTGCTCCAGGCGCCGGCCTCCTCAGCGCAATCAGCTGTTTGCGTGTGTCAACAATGCGTCCGCCCCCACCTCTGTTGATCTCCATTGCCCAAGGAAGAAAAAAAGAAAAGAAAACTAGAGAAAGACCGGGCTAACATAGATAAAAAGTTGGTCCAGTCTTAATCCGAGTATTCCTACCGAGCCCTGGTTAATAAGAGACACACTATATACAGGAATAAACAGATAGAAACACAAAGACATGAGAGAGTTGCTGCTGGTACGGCTGCCCTGCCTCCGGCGCCATTTTTGCATTTTTGAACATGCAGCGGCCTCTCTTCTCTCTTCATGTTTTGTGTCACTTAGTGTTGTTTAAATTACGCTTAAGTGTATATTCATGTGTTTAATGAACATATATGATGCTGCGCACAAGCTACAGTCACCACAGCCTTCTGGAGATAAGGAATATGACCAAACATTATGTCCTGGACCAGAGCATTACAGAGGATCTCCTTGGCCTGGGTATTCTCCACCAGTCCTCCACACCTCCGGGCTCAACTGCAGTGTCTCATCTCAAATGGAGACGCCGTAGACGGTGTTAGTTAGTTAGTTAATCCCTTCACACCTGAAGGTGTATATGGGCGGCGCCTATCTCCGTTTCTCTGACCCTAGGCCACACAGCTACTGTAAGTAGTGAAAGCTACAGTGGGGGGTCAGTCCTCTGGTAGCTCTGTGTGTAACTTTACTTTCCCCATTCCATTATGCGGAGCACCACGCTAGAAGGCAGAAAGCACCATTTTTATATGGTCTTTGGTATGACCCGGCCAGGATTTGAACCCCTGCCTCCCGGGTGTGGGGCAGATGCTCTACCAACTGAGCCACCACTCCGGTCCGTAGACGGTGTGAGCGGAGACAAAAGAGAGGTAATTGCGGAGGTATCTGAATGAAGCTAACCGTTAGCCCGCACAGACTGCAAGGCAGCTGGCCCAGACAACATACCGGGTTGCGTCCTGAAGGACTGTGCAGAGGAGCTCAAGAATGGCCTGGCTGGCATCTTCAGCATCTCCCTGACACATGCTGTTGTCCACACATGTTTCAAAACTGCCACCATAATACCAGTCCCAAAGAAGCCCGTACCATCCAGCTACAATGATTACCAGCCCATAGCACTGACCCCCATTAAAATGAAGTGCTTCGAGCGGCTAGTCAGGCAGAACATCAAGTCCATCCTGCCTCCCTTCCACGACCCACCCCAGTTTGCATACAGGTCAAGCAGATCCACAGAAGATGCCATTGCTGCTGCTGTCCATCCAGCCCTCACCCACCTGGACTCAAAAACTCCTACGTGCGAATGCTGTCCTTGGACTTCAGTTCAGCATTCAACACAATCATCTCCCGGCACCTGATACAAAAACTCATACACTTGGGACTCAAAACCTCTCTCTGTATCTGGGTGCTGGACTTTCTCACAGGGAGGCCACAGAACATGCAAGTTAGCAGCAACACCTCCCAGATCATCACACTGAGCACAAGGGCCCCACAAGAGTGCATGCTCAGCCCACTGCTCTTCATCCTGCTGACCCATGACTACGTACCAGCCTACAACACCAACCACATCATCAAATTTGCGGATGACACAACAGTGATGGGCCTCATCACCAACAACGAGGAGGCCAACTACAGAAATGAGGGGAGCCAACTGGTCCAGTGGCGCAAAGACAATAACCTTGTGTTAGCTCTAGATTAGATTATTGTAACTCTTTATTATCAGGTTGTCCTAAAACATCTTTAAAAAGTCTTCAGCTGATCCAAAATGCTGCAGCAAGAGTTTTAACAGGTACTAGAAAGAGAGATCATACTGTATCTCTCCGGTTCTGGCCTCCCTTCATTGGCTTCCCATAGAGTTTAGAATTAAGTTTAAAATCCTTCTTCTCACTTACAAAGCTCTAAATAATCAGGCTTCTTTTTATTTAAAAGACCTGATACTACCCTATTATCCTAACAGAGCACTATGCAAAATGCAGGATTACTTGAAATACCTAGAATCTCCAAAAGTACAATGGGAGGCAGAGCCTTCAGTTATCAAGCTCCTCTCCTGTGGAACCAGCTGCCAGTCTGGATTTGGGAGTCAGACTTGATCTCTGTTTTTAAGAATAGGGTTAAAACCTTCCTTTTTGATATAGCCTACAATTAGGGAGGGATCATGTGTCTCTGAACCCTCCCTTAGTTATGCTGCTAATAGGTTTAGACAGCCGGGGGACCTCCAATAATGCACTGGGCTTCACTCCTTTCTTCACTCTCAATGAAATATTTTTGCTGGTCATTAACATCTGTTTGTTCTCTCCCATAGATTGAGTCCCCATCGTGCTGTTTGCTCTCTACAGGTCTGTCCTTTTCGTCTTCTCTATCTCCTCACCCCCCAGCCAGTCGCAGCAGATGACAGCCCCTCCCTGAGCCTGGTTGTGCTGGAGGTTTCTTCCTGTTAAAAGGGAATTTTTCCTCTCCACCATCGCCAAGCGCTTGCTCACAGGTGATCGCCTGATTGCTGGGGTCTTTCTGCAATTGTGGGGGTTTCCCCTACAGTTGAAAGTGCTATGAGATGACTGTTGTTGTGAAATGGCACTATATAAATAAAGTTGAAATGAACTGAATTGAACCTCTTCCTGAACATGGGAAAAACCAAGGAGATTGTGGTCGACTTCAGGAGGGGTCAGACACAGCACCACCCTCTGATCATCGATGAAGCAGCTGTAGAGAGGGTGAGCAGCACCAAGTTCCTGGGGGTGCACATCTCTGAGGACCTCTCCTGGTCCAACAACACCACATCACTAGCCCAGAAGGCTCAAACTCGCCTCCATTTCCTTCACAAACTGAGGAGAGCACAAGTCTCACCCCCCATCATGTATTCTTTCTATCGGGACACCATTGAGAGCATCCTCACCAGCTGCATCATGGTGTGGTACAGAAGCTGCACCGCCTCCTGCCGGAAGACACTACAACACACTGTGAAAGCAGCCAGCATCGGTGCCCCTCTGCCCCCCCTCTCAGACATCTAGCTCACCCGCCTCACCTGCAGAGCCATCAACATCGCAGGCGACACCTCCCACCGCTCACACTCCCGCTTTAGCCCCCTGCCTTCAGGGAAAAGGCACCGAAGCCTCCAGGCCCGCTCCAGAAGACTGCTTAACAGCTTCATTCATCAGCCCATCAGGACCCTGAGCTCTGTCCACTTCCTCCCTCCCCCGTAGCTCCCCCTCCCCAGACGGTAACGCAATCACCCGCACAATAACTACCTCAGCTGTTGGCACAGAAAGACTGGCACACTAACAGTAATACATTTGTGCTGTATGTCTCTGCACTTTAACCTCAACCATTTGCACAAATGCCATATCTGCTGCTGTCTGTCTGTCATTGCAATACTGATCGTGTGCAGTCCTATCTGTTACTATCTGCACCTACACTACCGCATTGAACTACAACTATGGGTATTACATCTCTAGTTGTCTGTATATAGGACTGCTGGGTTTTATCATCATTAATCGTTTACCTCTATTTGCACTATGGGAGGTCTGGGTCTATCTTTTGTCGCAATTTGCACTACGGCACTGTACATAGACTGCTGTTGTTGTTGTTTTCTTTTTTTCCAGCCTTATTCCTTTTTCTTTTTATATTATGCACACCAATGAAGAGAGAAAGAAACACCATTTCAATTCTCCTGTATGTCCTGTACGTATAGTAGTATTGACAAATAAAATCTTTGAATCTTAAATATTTTGAATATTTTACAACCACTGGGGCTCTTTCTTAAAAGCGCTTTATAAAAATGCATATTTTTAACAGCTTTTTTTTTAAGTTTAACATTTCACATAATGCCATCCATCCATCCATCTTCTACCACTTTTCCGGAGGTCCGGGTCGTGGAGGCAACAGTTCAAGCAGAGAAGCCCAGACTTCCCTTTCCCCAGCCACCTGCTCCAGCTCTTCAGAGAGGATACCAAGGCATTCCCAGACCAGCTGGGAGACATAGTCTCTCCAGCGAGTCGTGGGTCTGCCCCGGGGTCTCCTCCCAGAGGGACATGCCCAAAACACCTCAAGCGGGAGGCGTCCAGGAGGCATCCTGATCAGATGCCCAAACTGCACGGTGGCGCAGTGGTTAGCACTGCGGCAGCACAGTTTACCCTTGGCCGGGGGATCGTGGGGATCGTGGGATCGTGGGTTCGATCCCAGCCCCCGACCAACAGTGATCTGTGAGGAGTTTGCATGTTCTCCCCGTGTATGCGTGGGTTTACCCCGGGATTTCTCCGGTTTCCTCCCACATGCCAAAAACATGAAGGTTAGGTTAATTGGAGACTCTAAAGTGGCCCTAGGTGTGAATGTGTGTGTGAATGGTTAAGGGATAGCGCCGTATCGTGGCTGCTTCATCCATCCAGGTGGTGGATGACCCTCAATTTCCCCTCTGGGGATCAATAGAGCATACTAAATCTAAAAAAAAAAAATCAAACCACCTCAACTGGCTCCTTTCAATGTGGAGGAGCAGCAGTTCTACTCTGAGCCTCTCCCAGGTGACTGAGCTCCTCATCCTATCTCTGAGGGTGAGTCCAGCAATCCTACGAAGAAAGCTCATTTCAGCCGCTTGTATCCGCGATCTCATTCTTTCGGTCATTACCCAAAGCTCATGCCCATAGGTGAGGGTAGGAATGTAGATTGACTGGTAAATCGTCAGCTTTGCCTTAGAGCTTAGCTCCCTCTTCACCACAACAGACTGGTACAGCGTCCGCATTATTGCAGATGCTGCTCCGATCCATCTGTAAACCTCTCGCTCCATTCTCTCCTCACTCATGAAAAAAAAAAAACCCAAGACACTTTAACTCCTCCACTTGGGGCAGGAGCTTGTCCCCAACCCGGAGAGGACAATCCACCTTTTTCTGGCTGAGGACCATGGACTTGGACTTGGAGGTGCTGATTCTCATCCCAGCCGCTTCACACTCAGCAGCAAACCGTCCCAGTAAGACCTGTAGGTCATTGCTGGATGAAGCCAGCAGGACAATATCATCTGCAAACAACAAAGATGAGATCCTGTGGTCACCAAACATGACACCCTCTGTTCCCTGGCTGTGCCCTAGAAATCCTGTCCATAAAAATTATAAACAGGATCAGTGACAGAGGTCAGCCCTGGTGGAGTCCAACTCTCACTGGGAATGAGTCCCACCGAGTCTTGGCAATACGAACCAAACTCTCACAATGGTTGTAAAGAGACCAAATAGCTCGTAACAACAAGCCCGATACCCCATACTCCCAAAGCACCCCCCACAAAAAACCACGAGGGACGCGGTCAAATGCCTTCTCCAAGTCCACAAAACACATGTAAACTGACTGGGCAAACTCCCACGAACCCTTGAGGATTCTCAAGAGGGTAAAGAGCTGGTCCGATATGCCATGACCAGGATGAGAACCATATTGCTCCTCCTGAATCTGAGGTTCGACCAACGGCTAGACTCTCCTCTCCAGTACCTTGGCATAGACCTTCCCAGGGAGGCTGAGGAGTGTGATCCCTCTAAAGTTGGAGCACACCCTCAAGTCCCCTTTTTTGAAGAAAGGAACCACCACCCCAGTTTGCCATGCCAAAGGCACTGCCCCCAACCTCCACGCAATGTTGCAGAGGCATGTCAGCCATGACAGCCCTACAACATCCAGGGCCTTGAGGTACTCAGGACAAATCTCGTCCACCCCCGGGGCCTGGCCACCAAAGAGATTTTTAACCACCTTGGCAACCTCAGCCCCTGTGATAGGCGAGTTGTTCCCCTTGTCCACAAGCCCTGCTTCATCTGTGGAAGACGTGTCAGTGGGATTGAGGAGCTCCTCAAAGTATTCCTTCCACTGCCCGATGATATCCCCAGTCAAAGTAAGCAGTGCCCCATCCGCACCATACACAATGTGGACAGGGAGCTGCTTCCCCCTCCTGAGCCACCAGACAGTTTGTCAGAATCTCTTCGAGGCAGACTGAAAGTTTTGTTCCATGGCCTCACCGAACTCCTCCCATACCCGAGTTTTTGCTTCAGCAACCACCCGAGCTGCACTCTGCTTGGCCTGCCGGTACACTCAGCTGCTTCGGAAGTCCCACAAGCCAACCAAGCTTGATAGGACTCCTTCTTCAGCTTAATGGCTCCCCTCACCACTGGTGTCCACCACTTGGTTTGGGGGTTGCCACCACGAGATGCCCCAGTGACCTTGCGGCCGCAGCTCTGGGCAGCTGCTTCAACAATGGAGGTGAAGAACATGGCCCATTCAGACTCCATGTCTCCAGACTCCCTTGGAATGTGGTTGAAGTTCTTCCAGAGGAGGGAATTGAAGACCTCCCGGACAGGGGCCTCAGCCAGACGTTCCCAGCACACCCTCACTATACATTTGGGTCTACCAGGTCTGAATGGCATCCTCCCCTGCCATCGGCTCCAACTCACCACCAGGTGGTGATCAGTTGACAGCTCTGCACCTCTCTTTACCCAAGTGTCCAAGACATACGGTCGCAGGTCTGATGACATGATAACAAAATCGATCATCGACCTGTGACCTCGGGTGTCCTGGTGCCAGGTGCACATATGGACACCCTTATGCTTGAACATGGTGTTCATTATGGACAAACTGTGGTTAGCACAGAAGCCCAATAACTGAACACCACTCAGGTTCAGATCAGGCAGGCCGTTCCTCCCAATCACCCCCCTCCAGGTTTCACTGTTGTTGCCCATGTGCATATTGAAGTCCCCCAGAAGGACAATGGAGTCTCCAAGAACAGCACTCTCCAGCACCCACCCCAGTCAGAGACTCCAAAAAGGGTGGGTACTCTGAACCATCATTTGGTGCATAGGAACAAATGATGGTCAGGACCCATTTCCCAACTCGAAGATGCAGGGAAACAACCCTTTCATCCACTGGGGAAAACTGCAGCAAGGTGGGGGGATACAAGAATACCCACCCCTGCTCGTCGCCTCTCACCCGGGGCAATTCAGTAGGCCAAGCTCCAGCCCCTCTCCAGGAGACTGGTTCCGGAACCGGAGCTATGTGTTGAGGTGAGGTCGACTATACCTAGCCGGTATCTCTCAACCTCATGCACTAGCTCAGGCTCCTTCCCCACCACAGAGGTGACATTCCACGTCCCAAAAGCCAGTTTAGGAAGCCTGGGATCAGAGCACCAAGGTCTCCACCTTTGACCACCACCTGATCCACATAGCACCGGACCCCTATGGTCCCTCCTGCAGGTGGTGAGCCCACTGGAGGGGGGACCCATGTAACTCCTTCGGGCTGAGCCCAGCTGGGTCCCATGGGCGGAAACCCGGCCACCAGACACTAGTCATTGAGCCCCTCCCCCAGGCCTGGCTCCAGGGTGGGGCCCCGGTAACCCCATACCGGGCAAAATACACTGAATCCTTGTTCTAGCATTCATCATGAGAGTCTGTTGGATCGTTCTTAGTCTGGCCCTTCACCCAGGACCAGTTTGTCTTGGGTGACCCTACCAGAGGCAAATTGCCCCAGACAACATAGCTCCTGGGATCACTTGGGCACGCAAACCCCCCACCACGATAAGGTGACAATCCATGAGGGGTTTCACACAATGCTTGTCACATAATAACAATTTGAAGCCAGTGCTGGAGCTGTACACTTAAAAAGCACTATTGGAATACAAGTACATTCTATAAATTTCTCTCTACTGTATTTTTTAATAGGCATCCATACCTTGGGCTCTGGGTGTCCCCAGACACCTCTGATCTTGAAAGCTAAGCAGGATTTACCTTGGTTAGTACTTGAATGGGAGACTGTTTGGGAATACCTGGTGCTGTGATGGACTGGTGATCTTGCCCAGAGATGCTGGTGTAGGTGCCCTGCCACACACAACTCGAGATGTTGGTGATGATATATTTTTAAAGAAGCAACCTTAAAAAGGTGGCTTTTCCTCTTTTACTTTTCAACCAAATCTGTATGTGTTTTAGACAGTTGGCAAAGCTGTCTTTTCAATGTTTTTTCAACCAATTTGTGCTGGGAGGGCTGATCTGTGCCACTTTTTCTTGTCCTTTTTTTTTTTAAAGATGCACTCCAGCGGCTGTAAAACCACCTCAAAAACAAATGTGTATTGCCCAAAATTGTGGCTTTTTAACCACAAAAAACTTTCATTGCCTTAGAATTCCTTGGAAAGCGCTTTTACATCTTGCACCTACTTAAGTATGCATGGATCTATGAATATTCTAATTAGCTCCACTCATACCCCCGCCCACCAGTAGTGTATGCTGCAAGGCCAGCCTCAAAGGAGAAGATTGGGCTCCCGTCTGACCTAAGAACACCAAAGACTGCTTTGCTAAACACTGGCCAACTTGCCTCCCTCTTCCGGAGGCAGCAGGGGGGGGTTAATGTCTTCTCCTCTGTCTACCCTGGCGGAGATGGAATGGAGCACCCAGAGGGTTTTGTGTCCCCCCAACCCCCCGAAAATCCCTTCACCAAACCGAGTCAAACAAATGCAAAACAGACGTGTTTTGCATTTGTTTCATCCCCTGAGAGCAGAGGTCTCTCTCTGGTTCGGCCTTCCAATTGTGTGCCTCCCATTCTTCTGTGGGCACTTCCGGCAGCTGGTGCGGCAGCCAATGCAGCAGCTGATGCGGCAGCCAGTGTGGCAGCCAGTTGACTCCAGTGTCCGAGCTGACCGTGTCCTGCGTGCGTTACGGGCCTCCATAATACGGTAGCCTCAGTGGTGGAAAACGATGGCCACGGTCAGTTTGGCGCCATTCCTGGGAAGGGACGCTGATTGTCAGTGTGGTCAGTGGTATGTAGAGAGTGACAGTTTGAGTCGATCCTCTCAGGTCATTATCCCGCCAGCCCCATTCAAGCCACCCCCACCCCCGTCTCTTATCCTGCTTGCTCCTCAGCTACTCCCTCTTCCCCTGAGGTAGTGAACTCAGGTCTGTAGCCATGTGCAATGCTTAGTCTGATTGGTTAATGTTTTCATCAATTAGGCTAAACAGGAATGCTTCCATAGCTAGAAACGCTCTGTCCAAAATCACCTGGTTTTGTTTTTTGTTTTTTGTTTTTTGGGGGCGGGGGCGTTAACTGCAAATTCACAGCAGAAAAACACAGACTTGGGACTGCAGTCAGATTTTGCTCATGATGTCTTGTAAGTCACAAAAAACATGTTACTGTCACGCCGCGCCATTCATCAGCGGCGCCACCTGCTTCCGCACCTGCTCGTCATCAACGGCGAGGGATAAAAGCCGTCTCGCCCTGAGCTTCGGCCTGAAGCCGTCAGACTTCGTCCCTCACCGTTGTGAGTCATTTCCAAACTTCAGCGCAAACATTTGGGTAAGAAGCCCTTACCTTCTTTTTCTCCAGTCTGCTCCCCTGTGCATAGGTGGATTTCTCGGCGGCGGACGACGTCCTTCCAACGCCCATTCCGCGCTGCTGCACCGAGCTCTCCAGGTGGCTGTCTCCCGGGTCTCGCCCCTTGCTGTGCCAGTTATCCTGTCCATCCAAGTAAGTCCTTCTCTCGCCATAATTTCCTCTGTGTTGGTGTATGCCCGTCACCCTCTCCCTGTGCTTTTTCCATAGGGTTGCCCGGCTGTACGGTCACCTGCCTCTGTGCCTGAAGCAGACACCGCCACCAACACATTGACATCCCGCAGACACGCACTCATTCACGCCTGTTGTCAATAAACTATTTGAACTACTCTGAGCCTGTGTGTGTGCGTCTCCTGAGCTGTGCGTTATGTCAGTTACAGACATGTTAACAACAAAAAAACTTGATTTTTGCCAGTGTTACTTTAAATAAAAGCCATAAACAAAAACTGTGTGCCCTCTTATGTTCTTCAGAAAGAACTACTATTCAAAAGCAACCTAATAGAACAGTTTGCAGAAGTGAAATCAAGTTACAGCACATTGTAACTTTCACGTAAAGTTTTTGTTTGTTTTATATAGTAAATATAAGACGGAACAATATTTCTTCCTCAGTGAATAAAAGTGTGCTGCTCTTGTATTTATGAAGAATGTCTACTATGTGGTTCTAATTAAATCTTGGAGAAATATGACTAAACATTATAAAAGGAGGGCTCAATTGTCCATAAGCAAGGATGGGCCAGTTTCACCACTTTGTGAACAACTGCATGGGCAAATAGTCCAACAGTTTAAGAACGTTTCTCAGTTGCAAGGAATTTAGGGATTTCATCATCTACAGTCCATAATATCATCAAAAGATTCAGAGACTCTGGACAATTTTCTGCATATAAGCAACAAGGCCAAAAACCAACATTAAACCTCTGTGATCTTTGATTCCTCAGGCAGCACTGCTTTAAAAACCGACATCATTCTGTAAAGGATATTATTACGTGGGCTCAGGAACACTTTGGAAAACCCTTGTCAGTTTATACAGTTCGTTGCTACATCTGCAAGTGCAAGTTAAAACTCTACCATGCAAAGCAAAAGCCATACTGTGTATCAACAACACCCAGAAGTGTGCTGTGGTCTGACGAGTCCACATTTCAAAATGTTTTTGGAAATGATGGATGTCATGTCCTCTGGGTTAAAGAGAATAATGACCATCCAGAATATTATCAGCGTTAAGTTTAAAAGTCAATATCTGTGTCAGTATGTGGGTGTGTTAGTGCCCTTGGCATGGGTAATTTGCACATCTGTTAAGGCACCATTAACACTGAATAGTACATACAGGTTTTGGGGCAACATATGCTGCCATCCAAGCAATGTCTTTTTCAGGAACCTCCCTGCTTATTTCAGCAAAACAATGCCAAACCACATTCTGCACGTGTTACAACAGTGTGGCTTCGTCATAAAAGTGTGCAGGTACTAGACTGGTCTGCCTGCAGTCCAGACCTGTCTCCTTTTGAAAATGTGTGGCACATTAGGAAGCCCAAAATATGCCAACAGAGATCCCGGACTGTTGGGCAACTGAGGACATACATCAAGCAAGAATGGGAAAGAACTCCACCTGCAAAGCTTCAACAATTAGTGTCTTCAGTTCCTAAACACTTATTGAGTGTTGTCAAAAGGAAAGGTGATGTAACACAGTGGCAAACATGTCCCTGTTGTCATCAGGTAAGGGTGGTGGAGAGGACTCGGGTGCAGTCAGATGTATGGGGAAAAAAAGAATTATTTATTTACAAAAACTGAAACAAACAAATGGCTGTGCGCGGGCTGGAAATGAAACAAACGCTAAACAGACCGACTGACAAGACACGACTAGACTAGGATAATACAAGATATACTCATGGGCAAGACTGACTGAAGACATTAGTGACACCACACCTGACACAGACTGACACCAGTATATATGGACAGGGGAGTAATCAAGACAACACGGGACGGATGGGAACCATTGAGGCAATTAGACAGTAGGACATGCCAACAGGTACGGAAAACATGAAGAGCAGAAACAAAAGGCAAACATGAGACATGAATACAGGACCAGAGAATACACGACCATGGCAAATAATGATAATAATATAATAAACAGAGAATCATACAACATTAAACTCAACCTCAGACCAGAGTAAAGAACATAACACGACTATGATAGTGAATAATAATAAATACAGAGAATTCCAAAAAACAAACCGAGCTGAAGCAGGGAAAAGACAGAATCGCAAAAATAAACTTAAAGTCTGGATATGGTCCCCAGGCCATGCCCAGACTCTGACAGCTGTTCCAGCTTTTTTGCAACATATTGCAGGTATCAAATTCACAATGAGTGAATATTTGCAAAAAAACAATAAAGTTTATCAGTTTGAACATTAAATGTCTTGTCTTTTAGTGTATTCAATTGAATATAGGTTGAAAATGATTTTTAAATTATTGTATTTTGTTTTTATTTACGTTTTACACAATGCCCCAACTTCACCAGAATTGAGGCTGTATTTGTTGTGAAAATAAAGGAAGGAATGTCAAGTAAGTCATCTTGACTACAGGACAAAAATATTTCACTTAATGACACCATTAACAGGAAGGTTTCAGTCATTTGAAGGTTTCTGGTAAAAGAGCAAAGTGTCAGAAACTACTCTTCTTAAACAGCACACTTGAAGCTGGCTCCAAAAACGATCGATCCCAGTTCCTCCAATGCAACATCCACACATTTAGGAGGAGAAATCAATATGTTGACAGCCTAGTACACAAAATGCATTTGGTTTCTGTGTTTTATTCCCCCTTCTTTATACAGGGAGTGATTTTAGTTTATAACTCAACCATTCAAAATGTATTGAGGAGTAAAGCTGTGCATGGGTAAGGTATGGTTCCTGTGATTGATATTTTAGTCTCTACTAGAGAGCATTCAGAGAGCCCATACCTCCGCCAAGGCTCCCTCCCTCCCTCCCTTTGTCCTCCCCTCTATCCCTTTGTCCATCCATATCACCATCCATCTGTACATTATGAGATAGGGCCTTGGCGGAGGTATGCACTCACGGATCACCTCCAATATGTAATGAGTTCATCTTTGAGCCAAGGACCACCTCTGGGGAAAATGCCATCCAAACCCATAGATGAGTTTTTGTGTAATCCTGCTAAAAGACAGAGAAACAGCAGCCAAAACAACCAGAAAAGCACTTGGAAAGTGCAGACCTCCAGCAAGCAGCTCATTTCCCCCAAATGACATTGTTTGAAATGCAGCAGTTTTCTAAATGCTACATTTCTGCATTTGATATTGATGAAAAATGCTAATTCAAGTTTCCTTCCATAAGATTTACTGAAATAACAAATACATAGTATTAGGTAACTTAGCTACAGAAATTCTTGTGTACCAGCAAAAGTAAAATTTAACCAAGTTGATACTGATTTTTCCTAAAAATTCCTGGATCCAGGTGGTGATCCAGATCACCACAAAAATGTAATCATCTGTTCCCCATGCCATTACACACCTTTCCTGAAAATTTCATCAAAATCCGTTCATAAATTTTGGAGTAATGTTGCTAAGAGACAGACAGAAAAAGCAATGCCAGTGTCATGGCAAAACGTGATCAGCTGCCAAAAATTGATCACCAGGTGCCATATTGTAGTTATGGGGTTATATTAGCCATAAAATATATGTTTCAACAGGTAAACAGCACTGAGTTATGTATAATAAGATATATTTAACACTTATGATGCATTTTGAACCCAAAACAAAGTTGATGTAGGTGTAGTGGTCAGGGTAGGGTCAGACCCTGTCCACACTTTATGTTCCTTGTTATTTATCATTATCATTCACTATTTGTGTCTTCACTTCAGTATATTCACCCCTAGTTATTTTTATCTCTTATTTTCGCCATGATCCTGTTTTGCCTTTGTGTATACATTCTCTGTTCATTGTACTTCTCTGTTTATTCGTCCCTTGTGTTGTAATCATTCACGGTTGTGCCACATTCGCTAATTATTTTCTCCCACTATATATTGTGTCACACCATTCACTCTGCAGTGTTGGCTCGTCACGTCTGCATCCTCACGCCACTGCTTGTAAGGAATCATTGTTCTTCAATAAATTATGTTTAAGAGTCGCCCTGCACGTGAGTCCTTGATTCAGCCCCGGAGGGCCGTTTATGACAGTAGGATTAAAAGCAATTAAAATAATGCAGTCACAAGGTTACATGGAAAAATACATAGATTTACTGGATATATACATGTACTGTATAAATACATATTCTACGCATCAACAATGGACAATTACAGTGTAGCTTCTAAACAACAATGAGGTTTTTGCACATACTGTAAATACTGGAATCAATTGCAATCTCATAAATTCTATGTGTTCTTATCCAAACTGCAAACACTTTGTCCAACATGATAATTTTTTCAGATTCAATAAAACCTCAAAACATTTACAGACACACTGTAGGTGGACTGAGACCAAGCAGTACACCTATAACGAGCAGGCGCTTCCGGCTCCTGCAGCCGGTGATCACTTTTTGGCAGCCGATCGCACTACCCTCACGCCACCCTCAATCAATTGTTGGCATGACACCGGCAAGAACATTACCTCCTCCTCTTGGCGGAGGTAATAAAAATGAAATATTGTCCAGTGCTGTGTGTTTATGTACCTTGTGGGAAACAAGACTTGCAAGACATCCTTAGCTTATCTGCCGACACTCTGTTCCTTGTGTCATTCCTGAAAATGTCATCAAAATCCATTCATAAGCCACACAGTTTGCTTGCTTTTTCTTGGCATCTTCAGATGAAATAATGTCAGCCATCACATAATGTGTGTATGGGTGTGGAGGTGAACGTAACTCCGTGGACACGTCTTAAAAGTGGAAACTCAATATTATTATTATTTTCCAAAAAAATTTCCTGCATGCAGATCGTGACCCAGATCACCACCAAAATCTAATCATCTGTTCCCCATACCATTACACACCTTTTCTGAAAATTTCATCAAAATCCGTTTGGAACTTTTTGAGTTATGTTGCTAACAGGCAAACCAACAAACACCGGTAAAAATATTACCTCCTCCCTTGGTGGAGGTAATAACTCAGTGTGCAAATGGAGATCATTGAATATAACTCTAAACCATGTTTGTGATATTGACACCTACTTTAGCATTTCTAATGCAACTGATGGCAATGTGTGTGTGTATGTGTGTGTGTGTATTTGTATATATATACATACATATATATATATATATATATATATATATATGTGTGTGTGTGTGTGTGTGTGTGTGTATATATATATATATGTGTGTGCGTGTGTGTGTGTATATGCACACACACATATATGTGTGTGTATTTATATATGTTTATATGTGTGTATTTATATATATATAAATACACATATAAAAACATATATAAATACACACACACACACACATTACCATCGGTTGCATTAGAAATGCTAAAGTAGGTGTCAATATCACAAACATGGTTTAGAGTTATATTCAATGATCTCCATTTGCACACTGAGTTATTACCTCCACCAAGGGAGGAAGCAATATTTTTACCGGTGTTTGTTTGGTACTGTATATACTGTATATATATACACCAGTGTGGACAGTGGGCAAACTACTTCCTCCACTCAGGGCACTTACACCTAAAAGGCAGTGCAGAGAAAATGTCTAAATCTCTAAAGAACTATATCAGCTTATATATATATATATACCGTATATGGGGTTTTATTTTAGTATGTTACATTCTTTTGTTATCTGGAGTCAATATATGATGCACTCATGCAGTCCATGTGTGTGCCCTGTGGTGGTGCGTCCTAGAGGCAAGATAAGCAATTACAGAGTGGCCAGTGGAAAGGGGACATACACTGATATCTAGTTTAAGGCAGAGTATCCCCACCAATCACATGGAGACCCTGGTTTGATTACCGAAGGCAATAAGTCTGTTTAGGCTCTGTCTTTCAAAAATGTATTCTTCTTCTTCTCTCGGTTACTGGCGGATAGCAAACAACTGAAAGGCGCATACCACCACCCACTGTACAAGAGTGTGTGACATTATGTCATTTGAGCCCGACCCCTAAATTCTATGACTTAATCCTGTGTTTTTTAAAAAAGAGCCCTTCTCGTGATTCTTAGTGTCTCTCCATCTCCATCTGTTCCCAGAATCCCAGTTAAATCCCATTCCCTACCGGCCTCTCGAACTTACTTCATTTTCCATTATCTGGCTTTCATTTCCATACTTGTGACAGTGTAATAAGATGCGCTCAACATTTTCTTTTACTCCACATTCTCTACATTTGTCACTTTCATTTTTCCCCATGGTGAATAAAGTGCCATTTAAACCTGTGTGATCCAGTCTGAGTCTTGCCATAATGATGTCTTCCCTCCTTTTGGTTATGTAATTCTTTATTGCAATAGACTTTTGTATTTTGTAATATGATCTACCTTTATGATCTTCATCCCATCTTTTTTGCCATAGCGCATCTCCTTTTTTCTTGATTACTACTTTCCCTTCACCTTTTCCAAGAATCAATGGTATAGTTATTTCTTTCCCAAGTGCACTTTTTGGTAATTTGTCTGCACAGTCATTCCCTTTCAACTCTTCATGTGCAGGAACCCAACAAAACTGAACTTCTCCACCACCCCGTGTACCCTAAATAAACTGTGATATAGCTCAATCACCAAGTCTTCCCTTGTAGATTTTAGTGTCTGTATGGTTTTTAAACCTGCAAGTGAATCTGTGCACACCACCACCCGGTCCGGTTTGACCTCCTCCACCCACTGCAAACCAACAATTATTGCCACCATCTCTGCTGTAAACACGGATGTATTGTTGGAGTGTCTTTTTGCAAAGGTCACTTTAAACTCTGGAATGTATACTCCTACTCCAATAGAACTGTCTTTGTTCTTTGAACTGTCAGTATAGAGCTGTAAGAAGTTATTCAATTCAATTCAATTCAACTTTATTTATATAGCGCCATTTCACAACAACAGTTGTCTCATAGCACTTTCAAATGTAGGGGAAACCCCCACAATTGCAGAAAGACCCCAGCAATCAGACGATCCCCTGTGAGCAAGCGCTTGGCGACAGTGGAGAGGAAAAACTCCCTTTTAACAGGAAGAAACCTCTAGCAGAACCAGGCTCAGGGAGGGGCAGTCATCTGCTGCGACTGGCTGGGGGGTGAGGGGATAGAGAAGATGATAAGAACAGACAAGTAGAGAGCAAACATTAAAGGAGTGAAGCCCAGTACATTATTAGAGGTCCCCCGGCTGTCTAAATCTATTAGCAGCATAACTAATGGAGGGTTCAGAGACACATGATTCCTCCCTAATTGTAGGCTATATCGAAAAGGAAGGTTTTAACCCTATTCTTAAAAACAGAGATCGAGTCTGACTCCCGAATCCAGATTGGTAACTGGTTCCACAGGAAAGGAGCTTGATAACTGAAGGCTCTGCCTCCCATTGTACTTTTGGAGATTCTAGGTGTTACAAGTAATCCTGCATTTTGGGAGCGTAATGCTCTGTTAGGATAATAGGGTAATATCAGATCTTTTAAATAAAAAGGGGCCTGATTGTTGAGAGCTTTGTAAGTGAGAAGAAGGATTTTAAACTTAATTCTGAACTCTATGGGAAGCCAGTGAAGGGAGGCCAGAACCGGAGAGATATGATCTTTCTTTCTAGTACCTGTTAAAACTCTTGCAGCAGCATTTTGGATCAACTGAAGACTTTTTAAAGATATCTTAGGGCAACCTGATAATAAGAGTTACAGTAATCTAATCTAGAGCTAACAAAAGCGTGGATCAGTTTCTCAGCATCACTCTGAGACAAGATGCTCCTAATCTTGGCAATATTACACAAATGATAGAAGGCAGTCTTAGAAACAAATTTAATATGTGAATTGAGAAACAGATCTTGATCAAAAATAACTCCAAGGTTCCTCACAGAACTATTAAGAGAAAGAGTAACCATATCCAAACTAAAAGTTTGGTTTGGAAAGGTATTTCTAAGGTTTTTTGGACCAACAAGAATGACTTCAGTCTTATCTGAATTTAATAGCAGGAAATTACAAGTCAGTGCGGTGGCGGAGTGGTTAGCACTGCAGCAGCACAGCAACTCACCCTTGGTCGGGGGATCCTGGGTTCGATCCCAGCCCCCGACCAACAGTGATCTGTGTGGAGTTTGCATGCTCTACCCGTGTCTGTGTGGGTTTACTCCGGGATTTCTCCAGTTTCCTCCCACATGCCAAAAACATGCAAGTTAGGTTAACTGGCATCAAACTGGAGATTCTAAATTGTCCTTAGGTATGAATGTGAGAGTGAATGGTTGTCTGTCTCTCTGTGTTGGCCCTGCGATGGACTGGCGATCTGTCCAGGGTGTACCCTGCCTGTCGCCCAAAGATGCTGGGATAGGCTCCAGCCCCCCGCGACCCGAAAAGAATTAAGCGGAAGAAGATGGATGGATGGATGGAAATTACAAGTCATCCAAGCTTTGATTTCCTTAAGACAGGCTTCTAACTTGGCTAATTGATTACTATCATCTGGCTTCATTGACAGGTATAACTGTGTGTCATCTGCATAACAATGAAAATGTATACAGTGCTTTCTAATAATGTTGCCTAACGGAAGCATATTAAACTAAAAAGAGTAGGGCCTAGCACAGATCCCTATGGAACTCCATGACTAAGCTTTGAGTTGGGAGAAAACTCATTAATGATATGAACAAACTGGAGCCTATCAGATAAATAAGATCTAAACCACTGCAGCAAAGTTCCATTAAGTCCAACATAGTGTTTAAGTCCAACATAGTGTTTAATCTATCAAGTAGAATATTATGGTCGATAGTATCAAAAGCTGCACTAAGGTCTAAAAGGACAAGTACAGAAACAAGTCCATTATCAGATGCGATAAGGAGGTCATTAGTGACTTTCACTAAGGCTGTTTCAGTACTATGATGGATTCTAAACCCAGATTGAAACTCTTCAAATAAACCATTTCCCTGCAAGTGGTCAAATAGTTGTGTCGCAACAACTCTTTCTAAGATTTTTGAAATGAAAGGCAGATTAGAGATTGGTCCATAGTTGGCTAAAACTCCTGGATCCAGTGTTGGCTTTTTGAGTAAGGGTTTAATTACAGCAGTTTTAAAAGCCTACGGTACATGGCCTAATGTAAATGAAGACTTGATTGTTATAGTAATTGTTCCTGAGGTAAATGCTTGTTTTAACACCAACTTCACTCATATGCCAATCCTTTTTCCTCATTAGCAGACTAGTGTCTACTTCTATTCCCAGAAACAGCCAAGGGGGAACATTACTCACTGGACTGGTGTTAGCTATATCAATAGTGTCTAGTCCATACATTCTGGCTTTTCTTTCAATTGTCCACCCAAACCCGTGTCCCTGGAAGTTAGAATATTCCCAGCAGTCTTGTAGTGTTGTTTTTGAAATATTCGCTTCCTCACTACCTTTCAGCTTGACCCAGTATAATAATGCAAGTTTATCTCTTCTCAAATCCATTGGCATTTCTCCTACTTCTATTAAAACTGCATTGTTTGGTGTTGTTTTGATGACTCCAATGCACAGGCGAAGCGCTCTATGCTGAATTCTATTTTTTCCATCAAAAATGTATTTTGTGGGACTTCCGGTTATGGCGGCCACGTAGGAAGACGTGTTTCACACTGCTCTGCTCCTAAAAATAAAAAGTCTGCTAAAACTCTCTTAATTGGAACAAAAACCCATCCCAGCGTTTAGGCGCGGATATGGTAAAAACCAAGGCTGGGAAATTAGGCGGAGGAAAAAGTAATTCAACAAAACAATCCAAACTAACAGACTTCCACGCTCGTGGTGAAGCAGAAAAAACTCCAGAGACTATGGCGGAGGATGTAGCCATCGGCGGAACGGGAGCTGCTGAGGAGGGGACAAGCGCGGTGCTTGCTGCCATCAGCTCCATGAGAGCAGATTTTTCGTCTAAATTTGATGGGATTATAGCAGCGATAGAAGGAATGAGAAAGGAAATAAGTGACTGTATGGAACGAGTATCGCAGGCGGAGCTCCGAATTTCAAGCGCTGAAGAGGACGTCACCAGCCTACAATCAAAGTTGCAAACACTGGAATTAAAATGGAAACGTCTGGAAGATAACGTCCTGGACTTAGAATCCTGCTCGCGACGGAATAATTTGAGGCTGGTGGGCCTCCCGGAGGGAGCGGAGGGACGGGACCCATGTTCCTTTTTGGAAAAGTGGATTCCAGAAGCGCTGAACAACGCGGACCTGCAGTCATCGGTCGTTTTAGAGAGAGCTCACCGAATCGGCCCACCGAGAGATAATAAGACACCACCGAGGACGCTGATTATGAAGTTCCTCAACTTCAGGGACAAGATGACGGTCACCAACGCAGCGCGAGCTAAAGGTGAAATTAAATACCAGGATCAACAGGTGCGGTTCTACCCAGATTTGGCCACAGGAATAAAACAATTAAGGAGGCAGTTCGACCCCGCCCGCAAAGAGCTGCGCAACCTCGGGATTCGTCACAGAGTGATTCATCCGGCAAGACTGCTGGTCACATATAAGGGCAGAACCCACATCTTTAAGACCCCTCAAGAGGTGCAGGAGTTCATCAAGCAGATCCAAGGGGAGACTGGTGGGAGCTAAGCATGAACATGATAAAGGTAGAACATTTAAGCATTTGTACAGGCATCTGATTGATCTGAAACATATAACATGTCTACAAAATACAGACTGTATTATAAAAAAAAAAAAAAAGCTATGATGTACAAAGTTGCTATAAAACTTTGAAGTTATGTTGAAAAAACTACAGAAGAGAGTTAATGTCATTAAAAATAGTAGTAGAGTCAGGGTGATTGAGAGGAGAAAGTGAGAGTGGTTTGACTGATCCTCGCAGGTGTGGAACAGTCACTAGCTATAACGGGAGACAGAATTTTTTTTGATTTTGGGGGGATTACCACGAATGTGGGGAAAGGGAATTTGTTTTTGTGTAGTTTGTAGGATGAATGTTTTTGCTTCTCTGTATGAGCATGTTCATATTGCAAGGTAATCTCAAACTCCTTATTGATCATAGATCAAAGCGTTAATCTTAATTTAACTTCATGGAATTGCAGAGGTCTACAAAATCTAAAAAAAACTTAAACAAGTTATGAATAAAATAAAAAACATAGATTCCAAAATTGTATTTTTACAAGAAACTCCTCTAATAGAGGAGGATGTAAAAAGAATTAGGAGAAGATGGCAAGGAAATGTGTTCACCTCATCATTTTCATCCCGAGCTAGGGGAGTTGTGATTCTCATACACAAAACATTCCCATTTCAAGTGAAAAATGTAATTGGAGACAAATTTGGAAGATATCTAATCATCCAAGGATCTTTGTTATTAGAAAACATAAATCTGGTGAACTTATACGGCCCCAATATAGATGATCAAAACTTCTTTGTTAATTTATTCCTTACTTTATCATCACTTACAGGGCAACATATAATAGCAGGGGATTTTAATTGTACATTGAATCCCAGTATAGATAGGTCAACAGGACTGGACTGTACGCACAATGGATGCAGGATGACCATTAATCATTTTATGAAAGAACTGAGATTGCTAGATATATGGAGAGAAATGAAACCACAAGTTAAGGCCTATTCTTGTTATTCTAATACCTATAAGACATTCTCACGTATTGACTACTTTTTGATCTCTACAGAATTAAGGTCCAAGATTCAAAACTGTTTCTATGATAACATTGTGATCTCTGATCATGCACCCTGCTGTCTAATATATGTAGATAAGAAATTGACAAAGGATCCAGGTAGGTGGCATTTTCAGCATAAATGGCTTCAGGATGAGGAATTTATTAAGTACATAGAAAAACAGATAGATGAGTTCTTTGATATTAATACTACACAAACAATGGCATGTATAAAGTGGGAGGCTTTCAAAGCTTTTATTAGGGGGCATATTATTAGTTATACAGGTTCAAAATCTAAGAAGACTCGAGAGGAGAGAGTCCATTTGGAACGTAAAATAAAAATTCTTCAAGAAAAGGTGTATGCAGGAAGTAACCCACAGTTAGAGAAGGAATTACTGATTCTGAGAGCTGAATATGACAAAAAATCAGCGAATAGAGCTGCCTCGAGTCTTCTAAGATTGAAGCAAACTTTTTATGAACAAGGTGAAAAATCAGGAAAATTATTGGCATGGCAGATTAAACAATTAGAATTTAAAACACCAATTACCAGTATTATAAGTAATGGACAGGTAGTTATAGATCCTTTAGAAATTAATAGTGCCTTTAGAGATTATTATGAAAAACTATATGATACAAAAAATGAAACCGACTCAACAAAACTAAATGGGTTTTTGGGTGGATTATCTATACCGTGTATTCCAAATGAAAACAGGGAGATACTGGAGTCTAAAATTAGTCAAGCAGAAGTTGGGCTAGCCATTGATAATATGAAATCAGGAAAAAGAGCAGGACCAGATGGTCTTCCAGTTGACCTCTATAAAAAATTTAAGAAAAAATTAATAAAACCACTTTTGGAAATGGTTTTAGAAGCATTTCAAAATGGTAATTTACCACCATACATGAATAATGCCTTAATAATACTGTTGCCAAAACCAGGTAAACCCCCTAATAAAAAACCAGGTAAACCCCCTAATAAATCGCTTCCTGATCTCCAAGGAGATCAGGAAGCGAGCTCAGCAGAGACTACACTTCTTGAGGAAACTCAAACAGGCCTCTCTCCCCATCTGCATCCTCAGGACCTTCTACAGAGGTGTGGTGGAGAGTGTTCTGACGTACTGCATTGCTACATGGTACTCCAGCTGCAGTATGTCAGACAAAAAAGCCCTGCAGAGGATAGTCAAGGGGGCGGAGAGGGTAATTGGAGTCTCCCTCCCCAACTTTTTCAGAACCGTTGTAGGAGCAGGGCACTGAACATTGTCAAGGACCGTTCTCACCCTCTGCATAAACACTTTGAACTTCTTCCATCTGGTAAGCGATTCCGGAGCATCAGAGGCAGAACCACCAGACTGATCAACAGCTTCCTCCCACAAACTGTCAGGATGCTGAACAGCTGACCCGGATTCTCACATACACACTACTGCACCTATGGACATTTTGTATATTATAGTTAGTTATTCTTTTTCCCCAAGTATGTCTCAGGGATGTGTGAATGGATGGGGGGTGGGGGTGGGGTGGGGGGTGGAGCTATGTGGGAGTGTGTCTTAATCGTGCTGCTTCTTATATGGATGCCGAGAGAAACGCAATTTCATCTTGCCTGCACTACAGTTGTATGTACAGCAATATGACAATAAAGTTTGATTTGATTTGATTTGATTTGATAATAAATGTGAAAACATGAGACCAATAAGCTTATTAAATGCTGATCTTAAGATAATCTGTAAAATTTTAGCACAACGACTACAAGAAATATTACCAAATATTATTAACCGAGATCAGAATGGCTTTATAATGGGAAGACAAGGCTTCCATAATGTAAGAAGACTATTTATATTATTTATTCCAATAAAGAAGCACCGGATACAGCTCTCCTATCATTGGATGCCGAAAAGGCCTTTGATAGGGTCGAATGGCCCTATCTTTTTGAAGTCCTACAAAGGTTTGGACTTGGAAATAATTTCAGAAAATGGGTTCAGATAATATACAATAATGCTACAGCAGAAATCCTAACAAACAGCAATATCTCAAAATCAATAAAAATCAATAGAGGATGTCGACAAGGCTGTCCACTTTTACCCTTACTGTTTACTATGGCAATTGAACCTTTAGCGATGGCAGTACGTTTACATCCACAAATATATGGAATTAAAGTAGGACCAACAGAACATAAAATTGCCCTGTATGCCGATGACATAATTTTGTTTATGTCGAATTTTAAAAAATCAATTCCGACCTTGTTAAATTTAATAAAGAACTTTGGGGAAATATCAGGATATAAAATAAATAAAACTAAATCTTCAATATTAATGCTAAATGAGACCCAGAGAAATCACCCAGCTCCTGAGGTAAATCAATTTAATGTTGTAAATCAGTTTAAATATTTAGGAATTCAAATTTTGCCTAAGCTAGAATCAGTCGCCAGTGCCAACTATGAAGCCTTAATGACAGATATTAATGAGTTACTTCAGAGATGGATGTCACTACCAATGTCGATGATCGGGAGAATTAATATACTTAAAAGTAATATCTTACCAAAAATACTTTATTTATTTCAATACATTCCTTTACCACCACCTTCAGATCTATTCTCAAGAATTAAAAAAAAGTTAGTGAAATTTATATGGAACAATAGGAAGGCTAGATTACGTTTGTCCTTGCTATATTTACCATTTGATCGTGGAGGTCTGAAATGTCCAAACTTTATGTTGTATTACTGGTCAGCACAATTGAGGTCTATGACATATTATTTTTCATCAAATGATCCTCCTCACTGGACTGAAGTGGAATCATACAGTTTACCTTAACCTCTTCCCTTATTCATATACTCAGACTCGGCTAAAAAATTACAGAAACAAGTTAAAAATCCAATTGTAAAACACATGATCAAAATATGGTGTGAAACCAAAAAATATTTAAAAGAACCACACTTATTGTCACAATTTAGCCCAATATGGGGTAATCAATATTTTACACCAGGGAGAGCGGATGCTGTATTTAAAGTATGGAATTTAAAAGGGATTCAAAAGATTCAAGACTTATATTTGTCACGCTCAGATACCATAATGTCTTTTGAAGAACTGAGGATTAAATTCAATCTTAATAGAACACATTTTTTTAAATATCTTCAGCTTAGAAATTTTATTCGATCAAATCAAAATAATGCTCTCACCCGACCTACTTATTCATCCTTGGAAAAATTTTTGATGAAAGATAGTAAGAGAAAGGGTATTATTTCAGAGTTTTATAACTCATTGACACTATTCTCAAGTGAAAACTCACAGAAAAGACTGAATTATTGGAAAGAAGACCTGCAAATTGAAATTTCAGAGGAACAATGGGAATTGGCTTGTGCAGAAGCTCAAACCAAATCAATAAATGTACGTCTTAAACTGATACATTTTAAATGGTTAATGAGGACGTATGTTACACCAGCTGAGTTAAATAGATATAACAAAAACATACCAGATACATGCACAAAATGTATGGAAAGTAAAGGAACCCTATTTCACTGTTTATGGGAATGTAGAAAAATCAGAATGTTTTGGGAAGAGGTGAGGGTAACAATTTCAAAACAATTTCAAAACAATTTACATTGAACCCTAAACTGTTTTTGTTGGGTCTGTATCCAGAAAAACATAACTTTAATAAGAGTGAAAGAGCATTCATAGACCTTGGTTTGCTTAATGCCAAAAAATGTATTGCACTATTGTGGAAAAAGACTCATAGACCAGATGTGACTCAGTGCTTAAGACAGATGTTAACAAACCTTCCACTAGAAAGAATAACATATATACTGAAATCAAAGGAAAATGTGTTTGAGAATATATGGAGACCTTTCATTGATTATGTAAAGAAATTAAACATAACTTCTGAAGAAGAAGGTGAATATGTGTGGACCTTGCAAATTCCAAACTGGTGAATGTATATTATGTATTCTTTATGTAATAGATTACCTAGACTAAACAGAGGAGCATTGTTGTTGACTTGCATTTGTTAATGGTTGTTGGTGTTTTTAGTACATTTTTTTTGTTGTTGTTGTTGTTTGTGTGTTTTTTGTTTGTTTTTTTAATTTTTAAATTACTTTAGTGTTAGTGTTTGTTTGTGCTATGTTTGTAAAAAAAAGGTTCAATAAAAAATATTGTGGAAAAAAACTGTATTTTGTGGCACGTGAGCAATAATGTATTTTGTGGCAATAATAAGGATCAGGAATTGACATCACATAGACACAATAGTATCTATATGATGTCATACTCTATATGACATCATATAGACACCATAGTATAATTAAAGAAATCTCTGTGTCTGTCTCACTAGGACTCACTATGACATCAGCAAAGATCAAAGGCAGCCTTCACTCACGATCATAGGACTCGCTATGACATCATCAAAGATCATAGGACTCGCTATGTCATGTTCACAGGACTCGCTAAAAGATCATAGGACTTGCTATGGCAGTGGCTATGATGTCTATATAATGTCTATACAACATCATATAGACACCATGTGTGTCTGTCATGACATATATTGATGACATATAGATGACATATAGATATTTTTTTTCTGTGTAGTCAAAATTTGGCTCATATACGAGCATTTATTCTGATTACTATGTTTTTTTCTCTCTCCTATTGTGTTTTCCTCCCCCTCCCCTCCCCTCTTTACCTCCACTGTTGGCAGGCGCCTTGTATGGCGACGCGTCATTGGATGCGCCTAACGTGCGCGTCCAATGTCAAGTCAAATTCCTTGTGTGTTTACTTGTAAATATACTTGGCAATAAAGCTGATTCTGATTCTGATTCTGATGATCATAGAACTCAATAAAAGATCATAGGACTCGCTATGACATCAGCAAAGATCAAAGGCAGCCTTCACTCACGATCATAGGACTCGCTATGACATCATCAAAGATCATAGGACTCGCTACGTCACAATCATAGGACTCGCTAAAAGATCATAGGACTCGCTATGACACCATCAAAGATCAAAGGCAGGCATCACTCATGATCATAGCACTTGCTATGACAGCATCAAAGATCAAAGGCAGGCATCACAGATCAAAGGCAGGTTTCACCATGGTTACTGTTGCCATGGTAACAGTAATTTTCTTCTTCTTTTAGATTTGATTGGCGGTTGGCTACCAGCTTACAGGTGCATTACCGCCCTTGACTTGATTATCATCACTCTATATCTTTGTATAAGGCGTTCCCACAAGGAGCTCTGAACATCTCCCTATATGCAAAAAAAATCATCCGTCCTTCAGAGGAGCCGGCCGTGTCCTTTCTACGGGCATGCAGAAATGCTTTCTTATACTTGGTTTCTAAGGGGATGCACAAGTATAGAGTGATGTTTCTAATTTCAAAGACTACTCAAACCACTTAACTAGTTAATACATTAAACCTTTATTCCATAGGCTTAACAGAGACATATACTGTATATATAGGCTGTATCTAGAGTCACCAATTTACCTAACATGCATATCTTATGCAAGTGCACATGGAGAACATGCAAAATCTACACAGAAAAATAATGGTTCTTGTTAAAGGCTGAGTTGGTCACAGTGGTCTTTCTTCTGGCATGTAGAGGAATAAGCAAAGCTGGACTCTCTTCTAGGGCTCAGGAACATTTATTGAACCATTAACGTGGAGTAAAATACAGTGTGGTTGTGGCTCTTCTCTGTTCAGTGGCTTGACTGTATGTTTGATGTTATTCACACTCACACGGACTCAGTAAGGGCAGAGTGCCCAGGAACATGTGCACGTGATGTCTAGGGTGGCAACAAATGGTTATTTTGGTAGTCGACTAATCTATTGACTATTTTTTTGATTAGTCGACTAATCGTGATTATCTCAGTTATGTTCACCATTTCTGCTTCCTGCTGGCACAGCTCTTGTTTGGGGCTCTAGTGCATGTTTTACCTCAACTGTTTAAGCATGCACACCTGTGAAAATCACCTTGGGGGCAGCAGTGGCTCAGGAGGTAGAGCAGGCCGTCCAATAACCACATGGTTGGCAGTTCGAATCTCCCTCTCCCAGGATATCCTGCCATTGTGTCCCTGGGCAAGACACTTCACCCCCAATTGCTCCTGGTGGGTCTGGAAGCGCCATGTCAGGTAGCATGCCGCCATCAGTGTGTGAATGTGTGTGTGAATGGGTGGATAGCAGGATCTGTAAAGCACTTTGGTCATCAACAGATGAGAATAAAAGTGCTATATAAGTGAACGCCATTTGTTATCAGTCCCTGCTTTAATATAACATTTTATAAGCAGTTTCCAGAGCTAAATAAAATGACCCATGAAACACAAATTTGAAATTGAATCTCAACAGCTTACTGAAATCTATTTTTAGCCAAACAATTGATGCAAATTTAAAAAAAAAAAAAAACAGTCTTGAACAAAAAAGGTAAAAAAAAAAAAAAAAAAAAAGCAGCCTCTGCTTAAGTCTTGTCATGCCAGGTCATGTTTGTAAATGAGAATTGGTTCTCAAACATTTTACCTAGTAAAATAAAGGTCAAAATTAAAAAAAATAAAAGTCTGCACACCCAGTCTCTGTCTTAATAAGGGTGGCTGTGGTGCAGGTGTAGTGTGGTCGACTACTGATTGGACAGTGGGGGGTTCGATGTCTGCAGTCTGCATGTCAAAGTGTCCTTGAGCAAGACACTGAACCCCCAGTTGCTCCTGGAGGATCAGGCCAGCACCTGTGTATGGCAGCTCCGCCGCCATCAGCGTGTGAATGGATGAATAGCAGGATCTGTAAAGCATTTTGGTCATCCAGCGATGAGTAAAACGCACTATATAAGTGAACGCCATTTACCAAAAAAAGTGAGATGCACTAATATTCAGGATGAGGGCTAATATTAACAAAGATGAAAAAGAGATAGCTACTCCTGTAATTCAGTCATTTACTGCATTCAACACGTTAGCCATGACTGAAACAGCTCAGCCCTCAGCAGCCATCCTCCAAGAGAGCTTATTGTCAAACAGGTAAGCTAACATAAACAGCACGTACTAACTGTATAGTCTTTTTTTCTAAAGCTTGAAACTGTTGGCCATTGAAAATAAGCAGTGCTAGCTTTCTTTACTCGCTTAAACTTACCAAGCAGAAGCAGCAGTAAATGTTGCGGCTCCGGGGTGTCTCTGTTTCAGATGCTCATGCATCACTGTAGTGTGGCCATGATAAGTCTGCTTTGCAGAGTCTGCATTTTGCTTATTTCATTTCTTTATTTTCAGTAAAATGTTCCCATACTTTCGAAAGTTTGGGTCTCGCTTTTTTAGCTCCTCCATGTTTATTTTTCCAAGCAGTGCATTGCAGTTACAACTGAACTTTTCCGCGGCATGTCCATAAACTTTATCATTAAACAACGCATCGATGATAAAATGTTGCGTCGACAAATTTTTATGAATGACGTTGTCGACAATGTCGACTAATCATTGCAGCCCTAGTGATGACATGAAGTTCTGATGCACTATTGCCATGAAGACAATATAAACACAATGAGCAAGGATGTAAAATAAAGAGCCGCTCTGGTGGCTCTAAAACCACTCCAAAAACCAAAGTGTTTTGCCCAAAATAGTACAGTATATTGTGGCTTTTTATACACAAAAAAATTTTCATTGCCTTAGAATGGCTTGGAAAGAGCTTTTATGTCTTTGACCTACATAAGTATGCGTGGATCTATGAATATTCTATTTAACTCCACCCATATTCCCACCCACCAGAAGCTGGAAGAAGACGAGGACATTGTACAAGTCTCCGAGAAGGTGATCTAACTTGAGGAAGTACCGTCATAGATGAACCCACGGAAGAGTCACTGCCCGGCCCAGCATAGAGGCTGGAAGGCTCTCCGCCGGTCTCTGGTTACTCACTCACCGCAGATCGCCTCGCTAGGGGCCGGTGAGCAGGTCACCTTGGTCCAGTGTGCTCAGCCGCCAGCTTGCCTTCAAGGCACTCCCCAGCCTCCTTTCTTCGGCGCTCACCTTGCTTCGAGCTGCTCCGAGATGAAGTGCTCGCCGGCCCTCAGTGAGGCGATCTGCTGTGAGTATGTAATCAGAGACCACTCCTTCGGGAGAAGAGGGAGGAGCCGAGAAGCACTTATTTCCTTTTGAGCGTTCTCCCTGGATCACTCTGGGGAGAGGCCAGGTGGCTGGCGGGGCGCACCGGTAGATGCTCCCAGCGAGGCGAGGGGAGCCCTCCAGCCAGGCAGTGACTGCCTCTCTGTTCCACCGAGAATGATCCTTCCGCAGGTTCACCTACAACAATACTTGCCCAGCCGTTGGGCCACGCACACCAGGGCCGTTTCCCCCGGCGTGCAGGCTGCAAACCCATGTCCTCTCCAGTATTTTAGCAGGGACACAGGTTTTTCAAAATAAAATTAATCATTGCTGTCGTATTTTCATGTCTGTGGGTAAGAAAAATTGTAAAAAAGTTCAAATTTAAACTTAAATTTAATTTTTTTTTGTCAAGTGTCTTTGAGTGCCTTGGAAAGCACTATACAAATAAAATATATTATTATTATCATTATTATTATTAAAAGAGGATTTCTTGCTAACACAGCCAAAAACTGAACACATACATAGCGCTGAAAAGTTCATAGGCTGAAAAGTTCATAGGCTGAAAGGTTCATATTGGTCAAATTTGGCCAAATGTGGTTTATTTTAGTCTCCCCTTCGCTCCACACACTTCTTTCATCGGTGTTGCAGCGCTTGGATCCCTGCGGTTGAAAAATAAACCACATTTGGTCAGATTTGACAACTATGAACTTTTCAGCCTCACCCCCTGTATAATCTACCATCTTTCCCAACTTGTAAAAAGCTGAGCTCCTGCTTGATCCTCGGCTCCTCCCTCTTTCCCCGAGAGAGTCAAGTAGGGGTTTCAGTGCTTAGCCTTGTCATGAACTTGGGTTTGATGGTCTCAAACCCAGTTCTATGGCACTGTGGCTATTTTGTCTCTTTGTGTATTTGTTTCATCAGGCACTCTCAGGGAGCCTCTTGGGTCCGCTTGGCTCCCTGACAGCTCAGACATGCCTCCTCCCCCTGTCAGTTGTATCAGCTGTATCTCATTATCACTGTCACTCTCTGGTTCACGCGCACACACACACACACACACACACACACACACACACACACATACATACATTTCTTCCCATGCACACTCTTACACACATACACACACCCACTCATTTCCACACTCTCACTTTCATTACTCACACCGGCAATCTCTTTTCTCATTAGACCTGGCACTATTTTAGCCCGCTGGCTATTGGAAGAGATTTCCGGATCATTGTCGTCCTACACTGGGATTATTCATTCAGCGTTCTCCCTGCGTCATCTATGACGAGATGCCCTGTTTGCTGTTCTGCTCCGCATCGCTCTGGATGACGTTAATTACTGTACTTTCTGTTGTTGGACTTTGTTCTGCCGGGACTGTTGCTTGGACTGACTCGGACTGCTCCAGCCTCGTGAGTACTCTCTCCTCCGCCCCTGCCTTCCAGTCCCGTCTGCAGGTTTCTTTTCTGGCTCTCTCCTCTGTTCCCCCCGCTGCAGTTCAGCCTGCTTGCGTTTTGGAACAGTTTTTTCCCTGTTACTCACCTGTGTATCTGTAGAGCGTCCTTGTAGTTAACCTCGTTTGTCCTGAGCTCCACTTCTGGTGTTTCGTACTGTCAATCACTCTCTTGTATTAAATACGCACAACCGACTCCAGCATGTGGGCTTTTATTCCTTCCTCCATGTGCTGCGTAAAAGCACACGGGGAATCATGACAAGCCTGATTGGTTAATGTTATAACCAATCAGGCTAAGCAGGAATACTGACATAGCTAGAAACACTGTCCAAATCTGCCTTTTCTGGGGGGTAGACATTCACACCAGCAGACATTCACACCAGAAAAACACATACTTGGGAGGTTGGAATGATTTTGCTCTTGAAATGTCTTGTAAATCACAAGAAACATGTCACAGACATGTTAAAAACAGAAAAAACTTGATTTCTGCCGGAGTGTCACTTTAACAAATCTCAACACCTCCACTCAAATTTAGCTCAGTTGTGTTACATAGGAAAACATAATAACATTACATTTCCCCCTTTACCTTTATCAGCATAGACAAACTTTTTCACACGTTTAAGAGTCAAACAAACCCTTTGTACATAAATCTCGATTTCTGCTTCGAGGCTGGCTTTATTACATGATCATTGTCTCAGCAGGACAATATTTCAGTGCCACTTTCACAGCTTACAGTTTCTCTAATGAAGTGACACTTAATGACAATGTGCTTCCACCTTTGTCTGCTCACTGGGTTTTTGGCTAGTGCTATTGTATCCTGTGTCACGTGGGATGAGACGCCGTGTCATCCGGCGCTCAGACCATATTCCCCTCAACCCTGTTCTTTCTGTGACAGCGTCTCAGCGGGCTCCCAGCTGTCAGTTACGGGACGGCTAGAGCCCAATTAACCCTCATCAGCTGAGGCGCTGCTAATGAGCATAAGAAGGAGCAGCTCCGATCATTCAGGGCTGTGACTTAGCACATCGAAGGCTGGAACCCCTACGCCCGGCGCCAGTCCTCTGCTCATCGTTCTACCTTATTTGTAAGTGTACCACTGTATGAGTATTCGTGCTTTTTGGCCCCACGGGGCCGTGTTCCTTATCCCCTGTTCCCTATTACAATAAAACATCGCAAACTCACTGGCTCGCCCTCGGCTCTCATTGTGTGGCTCGCGAGGGCCACACGTAACAGTAAGTCACAGCCAGACGAGTTGCCGGCGGCCGTGAGTTTGCTGCTTTGGACTGTTGCCCTTACCTGTCTAGGTACCATCGCGGAAGCATGCCGTCACGGAGGTCCCGCACTCGTGGTTCGAGTGTTGTCCTCGCAGACGCCCTTGAGTGCGCGGATGACATCCTCAACACCGCTTCCCTCCTTAACTTCAGTAGCAACGTGCACCGGTACTTAGACCAGGCTGAGGAGGTGCTCGATTATCTTCCCCGCTTCGCCTGTCATCCTGAGGTGAGCGTGAGGAGATTAGACATAGCCGCACAGCGGGAAATACTCCGAGGGTTGGAGGGAAATCCCGGCAGGAAGCCGAAGAGGAGGAGACGTCACCCTTCGCTTCGGGATCCCGTTCCTGCCCCCACTCCGGCCCGGGAGTTCGCGCCATCCAGAGGGTTTTCCCCATCCAGCACGACGTCACTCGGGATTCCCCCGGAGGATCTGCAGCTGACAGCCATTAAGGTCCGAGACCGAGTGGCTGCTGCTCACTCCGCTGTGCACCCATCCTCAGTTAGTAAGCATGAACCCCGTCCGGATCCAGTTCCGGGTTGCCGCAAGGTCTCATCCTCCCACGCAGCTGTCACTCCTGCGCCTCGTCTGAGAGGAGATCCTGCAGCCTCGCCTCTTGAGCCACCTCCCTCCGCTGTCACGCCAGCACTTCGGGCCCGGCTCATCTCGGCTGTCACCCCCTCCTCCTCGACGTGCTCCCCGGCTGCTGTGTGCGTCCAGAGTCCTGACCTGGCGAGCTCCCTCCTGGAATCTACACGAGCGGCTCCCCGACGTCCTCTCAGGGGGTCCTCTGTTACCGTCTGGCGGGGAAAGGGAGGAGCAACGTCCACTACAGCAGGCACCATCCAGCCTCCAGGAGACAGGCAAGTCCCAGTTTTTTCACATTCACCCTGTGATTTTCCCTGTCAAATTCCTGGAGGTGGAGTTCGGGGTTCGCAGCTCCCCGAACTCCCACCACCTGCTGTAGCTTTAGTCATTAATCCTGCACCCACTGTGTCTCCCTCCGCTGAGCGGTCCCCGGCGCCAGGCCAACGTCGTGGGATGAGGAGGGGGCCTGCGGTTCTGGACAGCCTGGTTCCGGTTCCGCAGCTACGCCGTGGACGGAGGAGGAAGACAGATTGCTACGTGGGGTCTGCGCCGACGACCAAGCGTCCCCGGGTCTCCACGGAGGAGCGGTCCAGTACAGCGGGACGAGGTTCTCCTGCCACCACGCCGTGTGGGCTGTCAGCGTGGGCACCAGTGCCGGAGGAATCACAAGCTGCGCTGTCCATCATGCCAGCTGCGGAGCCCGACACAGCCTGACGACGACCTCCTGATGCTGGATCCTGGATCTTCGCAGTCCCGGACGGCGTCAGAACCCGAGATCAGGCAAGTGCTCTATCGTATCTATCTTCTCCTTACTTTAGAGCACTTTAGCCTGTCTCTAGGGGAGATGAGCTGGGTGCAGCCGGGTGCAGCCATCCGCTGCGTCCGAGCTTATCTCGCCGGGTTCTGGCGCTGCCGGTGTTCCTGATCCCGGTTCTGTTTTTTCTCCTGAGCCTTCTCCCAGGGTCGCCGGCGAGGAGCTGCCATCACTCGTGGTGCCAGAGGGTCCAGGTTCGATGTCGGAGGTCGATTCTGGTGCGGCGCCGGCCCAATCGGGGTCTGACGTGGGTTCAACAGAGACCCAATCGGGGTCCGACGTGGGTTCGCCCGAGACCCAATCAGGGTTCGACGTGGGTTCGCCCGAGACCCAATCGGGGTCCGACGTGGGTTCTGCACCA
The DNA here is from genome assembly GCA_020510985.1 of Pholidichthys leucotaenia. Taxonomy (NCBI): domain Eukaryota; kingdom Metazoa; phylum Chordata; class Actinopteri; order Cichliformes; family Pholidichthyidae; genus Pholidichthys; species Pholidichthys leucotaenia. Next base: position 282,364,700 of record CM035841.1, read on the forward strand.
GCGGTGTCCAGGTCCGGTGAGGGAGCTGCAGATCCCCTGCCGTCTGACGTTGGACCACCTCGTCATCAGCTCTTCCCCAAGCCTCTTCCACTAGGGCCCATTTGGACCTCTCCCTCCCCCCTACGGGCCTGGTGGTTGAGCGATGCGGGTCGGCCGCCGGAGGGTCCGCCGTGCCCATTTGGCTCGCTTGTGCGGCCGCCCGACCCGCTAGACTTTCTGTTCGGCAATCTGGTTCGGCCTCCCGAGGAACTGTGTTTTCTGGCCTGGGGTTCGGGTAGGCCGCCGGAACTTTTCCCTTCACCCCTGTTAGCGGTATGGACGCTGGATGCGGGGAGACCCCCCGAACTGAATGTCTGTTGCTGTGCTTATGTTTGGGTGGGTACAGCTAAGCTGTCATTATTGTCCGCGTTTAGCGTGATTTTTTTTGGGGGGGGGGGGGGTTCCCTCCTGTGTGAGGGATGGCTGTATAGTTAATTTTCGCCCTTGGGAGTTCTCTTTTCATTTTGGGGGCCCCGGGGTTGATTTTCGTTGTTTGACCTGTACATGGTTTATGGGGTATTGTGGGGTTTTTTCTTCCCTGTGTGTTGGGCTGTTATTTCCGCAATTTTCCTCTGCCTGAATGGGTTTTCTCTCATGTTATATTTTATGGAGTATTGTGTTGGGTTTTTCCCTTGTACTCTATATTGATTTATTGTCTGTTTTCTTTCCTTTCTCTGGGTTTTTTCTCTCATGTTGTATTTTTATGGAGTATGGTGTTTGGGTTTTCCCTTGTACTCTATATTGGTTTATTGTCTTTTTTTTTTTCTTTTTCCCCTTTCTCTGGGTTTTTTTTCTCATGTTGTATGGAGTACTGTGTTTGGGTTTTTCCCTTTGTACTCTGTATTGATTATTGTTGGGGGTTTTTTTTCTCTCCCCTTTCTCTGAGTCTCTCCCTCCTGACCTGCACCCCATCCGCCCACCCTAGGTGGGGGGGGGGGGGTCTTGGATGTTATGGGTCGTTCGTAGTCCGATCGTGAGGGGGGTGCTGTGTCATGTGGGATGAGACGCCGTGTCATCCGGCGCTCAGACCATATTCCCCTCAACCCTGTTCTTTCTGTGACTGCGTCTCAGCGGGCTCCCAGCTGTCAGTTACGGGACGGCTGGAGCCCAATTAATCCTCATCAGCTGAGGCGCTGCTAATGAGCATAAGAAGGAGCGGCTCCAATCATTCGAGGCTGTGACTTAGCACATCGAAGGCTGGAACCCCTACGCCCGGCGCCAGTCCTCTGCTCGTCATTCTACCTTATTTGTAAGTGTACCACTATATGAGTATTCGTGCTTTTTGGCCCCACGAGGCCGTGTTCCTTATCCCGTTCCCTGTTACAATAAAACATCGCAAACTCACTGGCTCGCCCTTGGCTCTCATTGTGTGGCTCGCGAGGGCCACACGTAACATCCTGATTGTCCCAATACACCATGGGTCACCAACTGGCAGACTCCAGTCCGGATCCAGACCTCGAGAGTCCTCCATCCGGACTCTGAAGCTTTTTAATATAATTTTGGGAAAAATTATAGTGTTTTGTTTTAACCATATGAAAAAGCAGAACTTAAGTGCTGTATTGGCAGCCGCCGCTGTGATATTTTATGGCGTGGGACCTTGGACGTTCTCCGTAGGATACAGCGGGCGGACAACCACACTTCCTTCCTGGTGTAACCCATGGAATGAAATGCTCCTGTGAAATTGCGTCCACCACCACTCTGGCTGCCTGCAATGCTACGGGTCTACCCGGGGGTCTGTTGACAGAAGGTCCCGGCGACTCCTCCACACCTTCCTGGGACAGCATCTCTGGTGGGCTGCACAACGTTGTTTATGGAGGTAATTTCCACGACCCTCTGATATCGTGTCAAAACAATAATTTGCTCTGTGTGTTACTGAACATGAAAAGTTCCACACACATCCACCTCCTCTCTCCCTGTATCAGAGTGTTACCCAGACAGACCCAGACGAAGTTAAAAAGATAAAAGCATTGTTGAGATTTTAAAAAAAAAAAAACTCCAAAGGAATTCTGTACTGTGGGATTGATTATATTTTCTGTCCCTTTTTTAGGCCTACAGTTTGAAACTTTTTTAATACTGAAAATATAATATAGAGGCGGACTTTTGTGAGATTTTGTTTTGTAAATATTAATCTTTTTAAATGTATATAATTTAGTTTGTGTTCTCCAGCAAAAATTTCCATTTTTAGCATTTAAGTTGTAGATTTTAGAATTGTAGAGCTTTTTATTTGGAGTCAAAAACACATTTAGTGTTCCCCTGTATGATTATGATGAAATTGTTAGGTTTTATTTGAAATTCAGCAAAGAATTTTTTTAAAAAACAAAACAAAATTAAAAGCAGCTAAAACATCTGCTTAATAAAATAATGTGTAAAAGCAAATGATATTGGCCTGCTGGAGACAGCTGTGGTCTTCTTAAAGAACACCCATGAAAAGATGACAGTTCTTAAAAGCACGTTTTCAGATAAATTTGTCCATGTCACTTGTTACATTTCTCTTCCATTTCCTTTATTAAAAGATGTTTGGAGTAAATTCATGGGTCATTGCAAACACTTGGCTTTAAAAGTACCAAGCTGTCACACAGTGAGAGGAAAAAAATCCCAACACATCAACAATTGTTTTAGAAGCAAATTAGAGACCCTGAATCATAATTGTATGAAGATAATTGTATGGTGCCTAAAGATCCCCAACCCTAATTCGGATCTTAGCTAGGGAGGAGGACTGATTTATCGGACCTCTTGCACTTTTAGTTGGTGACCCCTGCAATACACTTTTGTTTGTGCATATTGGTATTTGTCTATGCAAAGTTTCAGATTGTAACCTTTTGCTACAAATCTTGCTTTATATTTCTCTGACTTATCAATGTTACTGTTGAACACATACTGTAGTTTCTTGCATAGATACTTAATGTGTATTGTTCCAGCAATAACTGCACCACACCTTTCTGGAACATGTCTGTTATGTCCATAACTGGTATAAAAGCAAACACTCAATCGCTGCAGTTTAACGGAGCTTTATTACATACAGTGTCATATACATACACAGGCTCACAGCACACACCCACTGACAAGGTGGCTCCCACGACAAAAGAGGCAGAGCCTCTTCCGCCCACTCCTTTATACCATGGGCGGCATCACCACCGGAAACCGGCAGTAGCCACCCCGGTCTAGCCCATGACCAACCAGGCCGCCATCTTACTACTACAGCCTATTTACATACACAACACACACCCCCCCCTTCAAAAAAAATGCCAAGCGCACAGTTAGATCCCCCCCAAATTTGCTTCCCAACTCACACACTAAAACAAAACAATTACAAAGACAAATAAACAACCTATCCATGCACACAACTAACTGGGGGCCAGGTAGACTACCAGCACCCCCACACAGCCGGGCAGATTATTCTTATGCCAAACACAAAACAAAGCCGTGTAATTACGATAACAAAATTAAAATAAAATAATACCGGAACAGCTCCACACAAAATACATAATCACAAGACAAATAACAGCTACTGGCGGCCTCGCCCCCCCAACATTCACAATGTTCAAAACATTGGGTATGAAAACATTCAGTCATAAACATTACACATGGGCCAAACACACCCCACCACCCCAAACCTGGGCACACAAAATGTCATTCTAATAAAATTTCACCCTAAAATTAGCAAAATCACATAATTAATACACATAAATCCCTCAGGCCAAAATTCAATCAATGCACATCATAATTTAAACAGAAAACTTTCTTCAAATTAGCACTCACTCCCTTCTCTCTCTTTTTTTTTTTTTAAATTAAACAGGGTACCAAACCAGCAACAGACAAACATAAACAAGAAAATAAAACACATCCAGACTGAGGAGAAAAACACAGACAAAAATTAAAGCAATTCTCTCAGTCCTCAGGCGGGTCTTTCTCCAGACGCTTCCGTCTCTTGACCTCAGGGCTCCCACCGCGCCGCTCCTCCACCCTGCGCAGCTCATTCGGATGCCTCCAGGTCTGGTTAGACAAGCGTAGAAACTTGTCACTCCAAACAGCCTTCACTTGGAACCGTCTCCTCTCGTCGCGCCGCTCGCACGAGCCATGTTCACTTCTCATCCAGGCCTCAACCCTGGGCCGCACCACATCGCCGGCCCGCAGGGAAGCCCGTGACCTCCTCCTCCAATGATGTTGGGTCTGACTGGTCTCCATCAACGGTCCGGTCAACTCCTGGGCCCAGTCCATGTTTCTCATGGTTGACCGCCTTCCCGAGCGATGAAACAACTCGCTCTCTGGTGCCACTCTTTCTGGATCCAGATGTGGGCGCCTCATCCTTACAGGTTGCCAGCGGAGTCCCGTCATGCCATTCCGTACCCCAAGTTTGGGCATCAAACAGACCAGCATCGGGTCCAACCCACGTGCTCTCCTTCACAACACATGTCCAACCAGTCTGATTCCCTCACCTCCACGCCATCCATCAGCGGAGTCGGCTGGCTCCACAGTCCACAGCCCAACCACTCCTCACCTGACACTTTGGCGTTCGAAAAACCCAGGCTATAAAATAGGTTACACCCCCATGATGTTAACCCCTGCAGTGGTGACATGAATGCGGGCTCAGGGCACCACGACCGACCCATAGCGGGCCTCTACCTCCATAAAGCCCACCACACCCAGTCTGTTCAGTCCATAGCTGTAATAGTCCCTCTCATGCTGTTTAATCTGTTGGTGGGGAAACAAACTGTTCACGGTTGCCAGGTTCAACACCAAGATAACAGCACCCGTGTCAACCAATAGCGGAACCACGACACCGTCGAGCATGACATCACAGCCGATCCTCCCCGTAGTTGCTGGGGAGACCGTATCATGCTCTGGCCTTCACGAGCCAGCATAAGACGCACACAAGTCACCAGTGAGTTTTTTCAGTGAGTTTTATTACGGTGATAAGGTGTTTACACAAGCTGCTGAGATAATGACAGAGTCTTTGCAGAACAGGAAGCATAGGGCAATAAAGCACACTACAGGTCCAGGGCAGGAGACAGTCACACACAGACAAGCTTGGTAATAATAGCACTCGGGCTGCTAAAGCAGGGACTTACAGCACAAATTACACCGGAGGGAATAAGGCTAATACAGCTCACTTACTGGTGCCGGTGAAAGACGGTCAAGCCCTAGGCAGCCGAGGTGTGAACATAGTCCAGGCATCCGTGACGATGAGTGAACAGAATAACGATCATATGCGATCAGATACGTGACCATTAGCGATCAGATACTGCTGCGTCTTAATGACGCCAGCACTCAGCTTAAATAGACCAGGTGCTAATGACAGATGGCACACAGCTGACCGACCGTTGACAGGCGGAAACCCCTCCGAGCACTTTCACAATAAGAGCCCGGAGAGGCCAGAATACCGCCCGCAGCTGTCAAGGCCGGCAGCGAGACATAACTTTAACCCGAGCGCGATAAGAACCGACGCTCGGGTCATAACAGACTGTATGTACAATGGTCGGAGACTTCTGCACAGCACCTGGTTCTCTGCGTACGAAGTTAAGATAAGATAAGATAAGATAAGATAAGCCTTTATTAGTCGCACAATGGGAAAATTCCAGGATTGCAACAGCACAGGGATAGCAACACTCAGAGCAATAATTAAGAAGATATGGAAGATATAAATAAGATCAGTGGATATACATACATACACATAAATATATAAATATATATACAAAGTGCGGAGCATTGTAGCAAGATGGAATAAACAGCATAACCGTCTACTTAGTTATCCTACATAGTATGAATATGTACCCATACATATTGTCACCCTATGTAGCGACCGATATTGTCCTAGTTGTATATACTGGAGGGGACCATTGTGTAAGTCTATTGCATCTTTTGCATTCAATACTATTAGGTCGTCACGTTTTTTTGCTATCTCTGCAAGCAGCCCTGCTGCACCTTAAGTTGTCGCACGTCCTGGCAAAGTGGTCCCGCAGACCGCACTTGCCACACCGCTTTCCTCTCGCTGGGCACACACTGGCTTTATAGCGGTGAATAGGGGACCCACACCCATAACAACGAGGTGTACCGGGGCAGACCATATCTTCACCACAGTGGCATACGTGTCACCTCCAGCATCACTGTCATTAGGGTCCCAACTCCGTCCCTTCGCGCGAGAATCATCTTCGCTCCGAAGAGCCTCTTCAGGCACGCCCCTCGCAATGATCTCTGCTGCCTCAAACCGCTGGGCAAGCTCAACAGCCGTGGCCAACGTCAACTCTCCTGGAAACTCCAATAACCTGGACCGGACCGTTTCACTACAAACATGTTCCGCCAGCTGGTCCTGAATCATCTCCTCTTCCCGGTGTCTAAACTCACACCCCCTTGCCAGCCTATGGAGCTCGGCAACGAACGTCATCACCGGCTCTCCTAACTGCTGGCGGCACTGTCGAAAATGGATACGCTAAACCGTGACACTCTCATCAGCGCAAAAATGGCGCACCATCAATTCCACCACGGTGTCAAAACTGTCGGCCCCACCCAGGCTGTCCAACACTCTCTGCCCATCAGCGCCCAACTTATGGATTAACACCGACCTCGTGCAAAGCCTCTCACACTCACTGAGGTACAAGACCACGAGGTAGTTGGTAAATGCTGAGAACTAACAAGGCCATGGCACGGGCGGCGTGCCCGGCGCCCCCAAAAACAGCCAAAATTCAGCAACAAAATTATCCATTCCCGCTTTTACCTCGTCGCCAAATGTTATGTCCATAACTGGTATAAAAGCAAACACTCGGTTGCTACAGTTTAACGGAGCTTTATTACATGCAGTGTCTTATACATACACAGGCTCACGGCACACGCCCGCTGACCAGGTGGCTCCCACGACAAAAGAGGCAGAGCCTCTTCCGCCCACTCCTTTATACCATGGGCGGCATCACCACCGGAAACCGGCAGTAGCCACCCCGGTCTAGCCCATGACCAACCCGGCCGCCATCTTACTACTACAGCCTTTTTACATACACAACAATGTCCTTGCCTTATGCCCTTTTTGTCATAGTCTAGGCATGATCATGGGATCATGCCCATGCTTTATGTTCATTTTTGTTCCCTCTATGATTATTTATGATATTATTTGCATTATTTGCCCTCTGTATTCCCCTGAGTCCCTTGTCATTGTCTTTGGTGTCATCCCGTTTGGTCCTGGGTCTGTGTGTGTTCCTGTTTACCTATTGTTCCAGCTCCTCATGTTTTCTGTACCTCTAGCCATCGCCCTCAGTTCATTGTGTTTTCTCTGTGTTACCTGCCAAGCCTTCCTTGTGTTTTTGTTTCAGCCCCCGTGCTGCTTTATTTTCTGATTGTGAATAAATAATGGTTTATCAGATTCTCCTTACAGTTGGGTTCTCTCCCTCCTTGCCCCGGAGGGGCAATCGTGACACTTTCAGTCCACATTTATAGCATGTCACATTGGTATCTCTTTCTGCTGCCAGTGTGCATCTCAGCAGGGCCTCGGCTTTGTCTCCAGTGAATTTTCCTCACATTGTCTGTCTAGTCTGTGAGCTTTATTTTTTTCAGTCTCTTCATAAATTTGCAGCCTTCTCTTAAATTCTGTGAATGTATCATTATTTTTATTTTGTGCTAATGGACAGCTAGTGACTTAAAAGAGTCTGGTAGGCCCCTTAGTATCATGGCAGTAATTAGTTCATCACTCATTGTTTCACTGGCATCTCTCAGTGCTTCGATGATGTTCTGTGCTCGAATCAGATAGTCTGTAACACTTTCACTGCCCATCATGCGTAGCTTGGTCAATGACGCATATAAACTAATTATTCTTGACTTGCTCCTCACAGAATAATGTTCTTTTAGTATTTTCAGAGCTTTTCTGCCATTATTAGTAGCTTCATATCTTATCAGTGACAGGATTTTATCATCAATCACTTTTATAAGGTCAGCACAGCAATCAGCATTTTTCTCTCTGTCTTCAACTAGTTGCCATTCACCAATGTAGCATCTAGTGCTAGTATGCATCATGTACTATACAGTGGTGTAAAAAAGTGTTTGCCCCCTTCCTGATTTCTCATTTTTTTGTATGTTTGTCACACTTAAATGTTTCAGATCATCAAACAAATTTAAATATTAGACAAAGATAACACAAGTAAACACAAAATGCAGTTTTTAAATGGTGTTTATTATTAAGGGTAAAAAAAATCCAAACCTATATGGCCCTGTGTGAAAAAGTGATCCCCCCCATTAAATTCATATTAACTGTGGTTTATCACTTCTTTGAAAAACTGAGTTCAATTTCTCTAGCCACACCCAGGCCTGATTACTGCCACACCTGTTCTCAATCAAGAAATCACTTAAATAGGACCTGCCTGACAAAGTGAAGTAGACCAACAGATTCTCAAAAGCTACACATCATGCTTCTATCCAAAGAAATTGAGGAACAAATGAGAAACAAAGTAACTGAGATCCATCAGTCTGGAAAAGGTTATAAAGCCATTTCTAAAACTTTGGGACTCCAGCGAACCAAAGTGAGAGCAAGAAATGGCGAAAACATGAAACAGTGGTGAACCTTCCCTGGAGTGGCCGGACGACCAAAATTACCCCAAGAGTGCAGCGACAACTCATCCAAGAGGTCACAAAAGACCCCACAACAAAATCCAAAGAACTGCAGGCCTCACTTGCCTCAGTTAAAAGGAACTCCGATTATATTGGCATGTTAGCTCTATATGCTTTATTTTTTATGTTAGTAACATAACTATAATATAATTTTTTTGAAAATAATTCCCAGTTTTATATATTTTTAAAAAACTTTATTAAGATGCAAATCGCCATTTTTGTTTACATCACAATGCATTCTGGGTAGTGACGTAGAATGGTTTTGCCGCGTTTTTTCTGTCTTATACAAGCCCAGAAGCGAAGCTACTAACCACTTGGCCATTTGGTCATGAAATGCCACATTGCACGGCTTTTGGATGTAATTTCCAATCAAAGGGAAATAAAGAGAGCGAGGTAAGCCTCCATAGCTTTCCTAAAGAGGGAAAGTGGAGGAAAAAGTGGGGCGGCAGCGGCTCAGGAGGTAGAGCAGGTCGTCTAATAACCCAATGGTTGGCGGTTCGAATCATGCTCTCCCCAGATATCCTACCGTTGTGTCCCTGGGCAAGACACTTCACCCGCATTGCCTCCAGTGCCCATAAACACTGGGTATGAATGTGTAAAAATGTTTAAATGCTCGGTTGGTGGCCGAGAGAGGCCCGTTGGCGCGGATTGGCAGCCACATTTCCGTCACTCTATGAGTGTCTATGATCAAGCGCTATAGCGCACGCTTGATAAAGCTGATATATATATTCCGTCACGCTGTCCGGAGTGGTAAAATGATTAGCCAGTAGCTCCATGATGTCCTCGTATGAGTCCGTCGCGCCGAGCATCCATAGAATCCTCTGATACTCAGGTTGTGGACAAGGAGTGCTCGCATCCTCACCTTGTCTAGCTTCCCGAGGTCCAAAGCCTCGATGTAGGTCTGAAAAGCCTCCAACCAGCGGAGCCATGGCACCAGTGGTTCGCTGGGAAGCTCCAGGAAAGGCCGCAGTGGTGTAACGCACGCCTCTATTCGTTAATCCTCAGTCGCCAAATGTTATGTCCACAAACCTGGTAGTTAATGAGGGCTGACGAGAGGTTGTACTGGAACACTTACCTTTATTGTATATATAAGCACACTACACACAACAGAGCGTGGCAGACTCATCCAGGGCAAAAGGAAGCCCTAATGGCGGATGTCCCGAAATATAGGGCGGTAGGTGATGACCGCAACCGGAAGGCGGGCGTATACACACTGCACTTCTACATAAAACCCCACATAACAAAATGGATGTCGCTAAAGCCAACCATTTCTCCATGCGAGCATGGATGGAGTGACCTGTGAAGCTGGGAGGACCTTTTCTTGCCTAACAGACAACCTATGGTTCTAGAACGTCTGATCCACATACCTCAGTCACCAAGGGATGATACCAACCCCAGTTATCAATAGTAGGGGCACTTCTGATTTTGCATCTGTTGTTGTGCAACTGATGTCTTAGTTAAATCTAAATTAACTTCATGACATGCTCATTTATATTTTCCATAATTTAAACTATTCTCCACTCCCTTCAGAGCAACAGAATCACTTATCCTTTTCATTAATCTCTGTTTCTGAATAAAACTAGAATTTTCTTTTATAAGGCCAACTTTTGTTATCATTTTCCTTACAACACTACGTCCATTTTTCATAGTAATTTTGTCTTGCAGCTATTTTAAACGTGTTCCGTAGGTTTCCACCATGTTATCATTTTCTGATTGTCATATTTTGGGTTCCATAAATGCCTGATTTATGCTCTCAGTAATACAAGAATGATGTGTTCATAATACCTGCTGATTTCACAGTGTTTTTCAAAGTCACATGAATGTATTTTATATATGCTGATTTGTCTGATTAAACTGTCAGAAGTTACATTTGATGGTTTCCTTCTGTGTTCATCTTCTTGAGAGAAAAGCTCAGAACTCACATTTGAGATTGATTTATTTCTGGTACAAATATTGAATTAGTAATAAATTTGTCCATTTGCTGGACTGGTGCCTCAAGTTTGATTATATGTGCTGGTTATAAAGAGGAATCTTTATTCCCATTTACATATACGTCTATTTTTTTGTATCAATAACACTACATTAAAGTACTGCATGTTATTCTCAGTGCTCAGATTGCTTTCTCGGGAGAACTAATATAATGCCCAACTTACTTGGGGCTCCATAACCTATTAAAAGAGGAGCTGGTGCACACCAGCCTTTCTTCTGGCATGTAGAGGAATAAGCAAAGCTGGATTCTCTCTAGTCTCCCAGGAACATTTACTGAACCATAACATTTGAGTAGAATATCAGCATATACTTACAGTCAGAGCGTCTGAACAGAGAGGGAGCAGCAACTGTATGCTCGCATTCTACTCCACGTTATGGTTCAATAAATGTTCTGAGGACTAGAAGAGAGTCCATCCATCCATCTATCCATCCATGCCATCCCATCCATCCATCTATCCATCATCTTCCGCTTAATCCTTTTCGGGTTCGCCGGGTTCTGGAGCTTATCCAGCATCTTTGGGCACACCCTGACAGATCGCCATCCATCGCAGGGGGCCAACACGAGAGACAGACAACCATTCACTCTCACATTCATACCTAAGGACAATATAGAATCCCCAGTTGATACCAATTAACCTAACTTGCATGTTTTGGGGCATGTGGGAGGAATCCAGAGAAATCCTGGAGTAAACCCACGCAGACATGGGCATAGAACATACAAACTCCACACAGATCACTGTTGGTCGGGGACTGGATCGAACCCAGGATCCCCTGTCCAGGGAGATGTTGCTGTGCTGCCGCAGTGCTAACCACTCCGCCACCGTGCTGCCCAGGAGAGTCCAGCTTTGCTTTTTCTTCTACATGCCAGAAGAAAGACTGCTGTGCACCAACTTAGCTTTTAACAGTTCAAATGACTCTTCATAAAGGTCTGTGGTTCCCTCAGAGAACCATTATTACTCCTTTATTTAGTTCTTTGCATACCTTACATCAGGGATTGGCAACTGGCAGCCCGTGGGCCGCATGCGGCCCACACCCTCATTCACTACAGGCCCCCCAGGCCATATCCAAAAATCATTTATTTATATCGACATTTGAACTGCATTCTTAAATGGAATTATAGAGTCCCGCCACATATGGAGCTTTAATGGAAATCTAGATGCTGCTCTGTGCCAGTGGTGGAGTGAGAGAGCGAGAGTGAGGGAGTAACAGAGATACAGAGGGAGCAGTGTGCACCAGAGTACGTGTTGTAAGGTATGTGTTGCATGCTCAGACTGCATTAATAGGCTGTAAACAGCAGTAAATGTACGAAGTAGGGCTACTTTTAAACAGAATAATGCTACAGCTGAGGAGGCGTAGCATTTATTCTTGTTTGGAAGGTGAAAGCCTCGTGGACCTCACAGGCTTTTCCTTCTAATTGTGCAGAAAAAGATTCAAAGATTTGAGGTTTCTTTCTGAAAGAGTGTGACTGAATCCCGTCAGCAATAAAAGTTCAGATACTGTAGTCGTTGTAAGCTGATGAATTTTTTTTGTTTGCTCATTTATACTAGTGGCTCTTAAACTATTTTTTATTCCCCATTTTGGGAAGCCAGACAATTAACAAGCCCACCAGCTATTTCTCTGCCCCTCCACACCCAGAGTTATGAGACAGATTTTGGTGAAATTTTCAGGAAAGGTGTATAATGGCACAGGGAACAGATCATTAGATTTTGGGTGGTGATTCGGATCATGATCTCGATGCAGGAATTTTTTTGAAACCTTGCATGCCCATAGAAACCAAGTATAAGCAAGTATTTCGGCATACCCGGAGAAATTGGTGTAAGTAGGGGAGTACGTCACCATTTGTTCAGTGATGCCTGCCTTTGATTCTTTTGATGACTCATAGCAACTCCTATGATCTTTGAGTCATAGCGAGTCCTATGATCGTGAGTGATGCCTGCCCAATGATCTTGATGATGGTCTTAGCGAGTCCTATGATCATGAGTGATTCCTGCCTTTGATCTTTGATGATGTCATAGTGAGTCCTATGATCCTTTAGCGAGTCCTATGATCGTGACATTGTGACATCGTGACTGACAGAGGCGATGGATATAGCGTGAGTACGTGGCAACAGCACGAGCAGAGATTTCTTGAATTATATACAGTATAGAGTGATATGTAATTATTTGCAAATCAAGTACGTGGCAGTAATGCACCTGTATGCTGGTTGCCAACCGCCAATCAAATCTAAAAGAAGAAGAAGAAGAAGACTGACAGAGATTTCTTGAATTATACTAGTGCATACCTGTGCATGCCCGTGCATACCCGTGCATGCCCATAGAAAGCAAGTGTAAGCAAGCATTTCTGCATGCCCATAGAAAGTTAGTTACCGTGGCAACAGTAACCATGGTGAAACCTGCCTTTGATCTTTGACGTCACCACTTGTTCAGTGATGCCTGCCTTTGATCTTTGATGATGTCATAGCGAATGCTATGATCATGAGTGATGCCTGCCTTTGATCTTTGATGATGTCATGGCGAGTCCTATGATCTTTTAGCAAGTCCTATGATCGTGAGTGATGCCTGCCTTTGATCTCATAGCGAGTCCTATGATCTTTTAGCGAGTCCTATGATTGTGACATTATGACATCATGACAGAGATTTCTTGAATTGTAATTCAAGAATTATAATTCTTGAATTTTTGTTTACATGTACGGGTATTTTTGCTTTATATGATGCAAAATTCTTTTTTATTTCTTGAAATTTCTTGAACTCTGAAGAGTTTGCATGCACCAATTAATGGCATGATGTCATAAATTGTCATGACATGATGTCATGACATTGTCATGATGGCTGATTACTGTTGGACTCTGAAGAGAGACATCCCTGCCGCTGAGCATTCTAGAGGTTCAAATAAACAGAAGCTGGAGCTCTGAATTTTGAACAATGATGACATAACATTCAATTTATGTACATGTACAGTACTTACCTTTATCAGTGTCTACTATTCAACTTACAGTAATCGAAGTATGTAACATTTAATCAATAAATGGTGTTAGAAAACAATTTTTTTTCTCTTAAAAATCTATTTTGGATGAGAAATATTAACAAAAATCAACCGATAATGTCACAAAAATGTAATCGATTTAGTCAGAAGATCAGATTTTTTTTACCTGATCGAGAGAAACGGATGTCATTTTCGGATTCAGCGGTGCAAAATTGTCTTAAACCAGTTGAAAAAAACACAGACAACTTACAAAAAAATTATTTTTGTAACCCTGTGTTATATATAGAGTGATGATATAGAATTTCTGCATGCCCGTAGAAAGCAGGTGTAAGCAAGTACATCACAACTCGTTCAGTGATGCCTGTCTTTGATCTTTGATGATGTCATAGCGAGTACTATGATCTTTGACAATGTCATAGCGAATCCTATGATCTTTGATGATGTCATAGCGAGTGCTATGATTGTGAGTGATGCCTGCCTTTGATATCTGATGATGTCATATCGAGTCCGATGATCGTGAGTGATGCCTGCCTTTGATCTTTGATGATGTCATAATGAGTCCTATGATCTTTTAGCGATTCCTACAGTCATGACAGACACATAGTGTCTATATGACATCATATAGACATCATATAGACATTATAGGCACATCATAGGCATCATCAAAGATCATAGGACCCACTATGACATCATCAAAGATCAAAGGCAGGCATCACTGAACGAGTGCTGACGTGTTTGCTGACACCCTTGCTTACACCTGCTTTCTATGGGCATGCAGAAATACTTGCTTATACTTGGTTTCTACAGGCATGCACTGACATGGTTAAGTGACCCAGTGAGAAGACACGGACCCCAAATTGATACAATTAAGTTTATTAACAACAAGGAGAATGTTGGTGAGTGTAAGTGTATGCTGGAACTGCCGGGAACAGAGCGAGACACCGTACAGCCTGGCAACCCTAGGAACACACAGAGAGAGGGAGTAAATGGAAGTCACGGCTAGAGGTAAACAGTTACACTGTAGCTTACAGTGGGAGCAGATGGTGGTGGCTCCGGTTCAGCGTGCCGGCTGTGGCCAGGGAGACAGTGCTCTTCTGTAGATGGTGCAGCTCCAGCAGGAGAGTGTCTGGGGAGAGTTGGTGTGGAGGGTGTGCAGGAAGAATCCGCCGCCAGGGAGATAAGAGGAAGATTCCGCCACCATGGACTCCACCTGTGCATAGAGGACTGGAAAGCAAAGATGAGTAGGAATTTGAGCTTACATGGGCAGCTGGAGGAATGCTCCGGCAATGATGGAAGCAGGCTTTGGCTGAGGCCTCGGCAAAAAGAAGAGATTGGCAATGAAGCTCATCAGGAGCGCTGTGAGACACCTCTGCACTGCTCGTACGGGCAGCGCGGTAGGTATAGGCCAGGCGTGATGAGGACCAGGTGTGCGCGCAGCTGGGAATAATGAGTAGAGCAGACCATGACAGTACTCCCTCCCAATGAGCACCTCTTGGCGGTCGTTCTAGCCTACCTGGATGCGTCCGATGGAACTCCCTAATGAGATCTTTATCCAACACCCAGGCAGGACGCACCCAGGACCTGGCCTCCGGGCCATAGCCCTCCCAGTCCACCAGGTATTGTAGACCGCGGCTCCGGCGGCAGACGTCCAGGATAGCAGTCACTCCCCACGCCGGGCTGCCGTTGATCATCCTCGGAGGGGGTGGAGACCTGGGAGGAGGACACAGGGGGCTGGAAGATACAGCCTTAACTTAAGACACATGAAAAGTGGAACATATGCGGAGGGAGGGGGGGAGATCGAGTCGCACAGACACCGGGTTGATGATGCGGGAGATAGCAAAAGGCCCAATAAAGCGCTTCGTCATCTTCCTGCGCTCAGCCTTCAAGTTAATGTTCTTAGTCGAGAGCCAAACCTGCTGACCCACCTGGTATGACGGAGCTGGAATCCTGTGGTGGTTGGCCGCTGAAGCGTTGTGTTCAGCCGTGCAAAGCAGCGCGGTCCGGGATGCCCTCCACAGTCGTCGACAGCGTCTTAGATGCGCTCAGACAGATGGTACGGTGATGTCACCCTCTTCTTCGGGAAATAAAGGAGAATACCCAAGAGAAGCCTGAAAAGGGGACATACTGTACCTATGGCAGAAGACACTGTCGAGTTGTGGACATACTCAATCCAGGGCAGGTATGAGCTCCAGGAGGCTGAGTTGGTCGAAGCCACACACCGCAGCGCTGCCTCCAATTCCTGGTTGGCCCGTTCACACTGACCATTAGACTGCGGGTGGTACCCGGATGACAGGCTCACAGTGGCCCCAAGGGTGTTACAAAATGACCTCCAAACTTGAGAGATAAATTGAGGACCCCGATCGGAAACGATGTCCAAGGGAATCCCGTGCAGCCTCATCACGTGTTGGACCAACAGGTCAGCTGTTTCCTTCACCGTAGGCAGACCCGGAAGGGGAACAAAATGGGCCGCCTTGGAGAACCTGTCTACTAAGGTGAGTACCACGGTGTGGTTGTTGGAAGGAGGGAGGCCGGTGACAAAATCCAACGCCACATGGGACCAGGGCCAACCAGCAACCGGGAGGGGGTGGAGCAACCAAGCTGGCGGGGACGATAGGGACTTGCCGGTGGCACACTGGGGACAAGCACGGACGTACTCCTCAACGTCCTTTTGCAGAGAGGGCCACCAAAACAGACATTGCAAAAGCTCCTCCGTGCGTCATCTCGCTGGGTGGCAGACGAACTTCAAGGAGTGGGCCCAGTGAATGACGTCACCCCGGACGGCCAATGGGACAAACATCTTACCCGCTGGCCCCCCGCCCGGGTCCATTCCCGTCTCTTGGGCCCTCCTGACCTTCTCCTTAATCCCCCACAAAAGAGTGCCCACGACACAGGAGGCAAGAAGGACGGGATGATCCTGTCCCCGATGCTATAATTATGCTCCACCGGAGACAGCCACTGGGAGAAGAAGGCACATGGTCAGACCTTGCCATCTGCCGGGGAACACTGAGACAGGACGGCCCCAACCCCAGAATCTCAGGCGTCCACCTTCACCAGACACTGCAGATTGGGATCCACCTGCACCAGGATGGGAGACTCAGAGAACTGCCCCTTAAGTTTCGCAAATGCTGTAGTCACCTCCTCAGTCCACAGGAAGGGTACCTTCGTCGATGTGAGGCGGGTCAGGGGAAGGGTCAGACTGCTGTAGTTCCTGATGAACTGGCGGTAGAAGTTAGCGAACCCCAGGAACTGCTGGAGCTGTTTCCTGGAGGATGGGACCGGCCACACTACCACCGCTTTAATCTTGCCCGGATCCGGGAGAATCTCCTTATGCGAAATGATGAAACCCAAAAAGGAAGTCTTGGGGGTGTGAAACTCACATTTCTCCGCCTTGACAAACAGTTGGTTCTCCAATGGTTCTCCAGCTGGTTAGCTGGGGGGCAAGTGGGAGCTGAGGAGCTGCTGGGAGAATCAAAGGTCTGGGAGCTAGTTAGCTGGTCCAACCGGTCGGTGACTCAAGCTAATTGGGTTAATATGGACTGCTGTTGATAAGCTAATTGATCAATTTGGATCTCCATGTTGTTGTCACGGCACACCAAAGCACTGTCAGCTGGGTCGTTCTGGCGGAAATGTACTGACATGGTTAAGTGACCCAGTGACAAGACACGGACTCCAAATTGATACAATTAAGTTTATTAACAACAAGGAGAGTGTTGGTGAGTGTAAGTATATGCTGGAACTGCCGGGAACAGAGCGAGACACCGTACGGCTGGCAACCCTGGGAACACACAGAGAGAGGGGGTAAATGGAAGTCACGGCTGGAGGTAAACAGTTACACTGTAGCTTACTGTGGGAGCAGATGGTGGTGGCTCCAGTTCAGCGTGACGGCTGCAGCCAGGGAGACAGTGCTCTTCTGTAGATGGTGCAGCTCCGGCAGGAGAGTGTCTGGGGAGAGTTGGTGTGGAGGGTGTGTAGGAAGAATCTGCCGCCAGGGAGATAAGAGGAAGATTCCGCCGCCACGGACTCCACCTGTGCACAGGGGACTGGAAAGCAAAGATGAGTAGGAATTTGAGCTTACGTGGGCAGCTGGAGGAATGCTCTGGCGACGATGGAAGCAGGCTTTGGCTGAGACCTCGGCAGAAAGAAGAGATTGGTGATGAAGCTCGTCAGGAGCGCTGTGAGACATCTCCACACTGCTCGTACGGGCAGCGCAGTAGATATAGGCCAGACGTGATGAGGACCAAGTGTGCATGCAGCTGAGAATAACGAGTAGAGCAGACCATGACATGCACAGGTATGCATGGGCATGCACAGGTATGCACTAGTCATGTTGAATTCAAGAAATCTCTGTCTGTCATGATGTCACGATCATAGGACTCGCTAACAGATCATAGGACTCGCTATGAGATCAAAGGCAGGCATCACTCATGATCCTAGGACTCCCCTTCCTGATTTCTCTTTTCTTTTGTGTTTGTCACACAAATGTTTCAGATCGTCAAATAAATTTAAATATTAGACAAAGATAACATAAGTAAACACAAAATGCAGATTTAAATGAAGGTGTTTATTATTAAGAGTTAAAAAAAAATCCAAACCTACATGGCTCTGTGTGAAAAAGTGATTGCCCCCCCCCCATTTAAGAAATCACTTCAATAGGACCTGCCTGACATTACTGCACAGTCCAAGGATGGATAATTTTTTCACACATAAGGAGTTGTTCAGAACTCCTTATAAGAACTCCTTATACAAAGATATAGTGATGATAATCAAGTCAGTGGCAGTAATGCACCTGTAAGCTTGTTGCCAACCGCCAATCAAATCTAAAAGAAGAGGAATAAGAAGAAGAAGGGCAGTAAAAGTGATGCTCCTGACCAGATTGATGATATAGATGATAAAGATGGCGGCGTGTGTCTGCACAGCGGCTCTTTGCTCCCTATTTTTGTTTGCATGTATGCTGTTTTTGGATATTGGACCGTGTGAAGCTGGATTTGTGTACAGTCGTACTGAGCTGATAAATACTGGACTTCAACAAAAGTCTGCTGTTACAGCAGTTTTTGAGAACACGCAAGGCATACCAGAGGCTATCTGTAGACCAGCAGGATCACCATGGATTGTTGTCGGTCCTGGGAAGCGACGCAGACGGAGGAGGGAGAGAAAGAAAAAGCGGGGATGCCGGTCGGGCCTGCTAGCGAGGCTAAAGAGACAGCCGCATAGACCTCTGCTACCCAGCATTTTTCTCTCCAACGCAAGAAGCATCGTCCACAAGATGGATGATCTAGAGCTACAGCTGGCAACTAGTAAAACTGTGAGAGACTGCTGTGTGCTGTTGTTAACGGAAAGCTGGCTCCACCCGCTGATCACCGATGCTGCAGTGCAGCTACCAGGGCGCACACTTCACCGTATGGACTGAACAGCGGAATCCGGGAAACAGAGAGGAGGAGGTCTCTGCATCTTTCTTCACAACACTTGGACTAACCACAGTCGTATTATTAACACTTACTGTTCTCCTGATCTAGAGACAATGTCAGTTTTATGTCGGCCTTTTTATCTTCCGAGAGAGCTGACAGTGGTTATTATAACAGCGGTCTATATTTCTCCTGATGCAAATGCTAAAGCGGCCCTTAGTCATTTGTAAACAGCAGCAGGCCTATCCCGAGGGTGTTCACATCATAGCTGGTGATTTTAATCAAGCATACTTGAAAACTGTGCTGCCTAATTTCACACAGTATGTGAAATGTGCCACCAGGGGAAAGAATTGTCTTGATCGGGTGTATTCGAACCTGAAGCATGCTTACAGAGCTGTGCCGTGTCCACATCTTGGCCTGTCAGACCATCTATCATTGCTCCTCATCCCAGCATACACCCCCCTCAGGAGAACTGCTAGACCTACTATAAAGAACATCACAACATGGCCTGAGGGAGCTCTTTCTCAGCTGCAGGACTGTTTTTCAAACACACTATGGGATTTATTCAAGAATGAGGATCTGGAAATGTACACACAGACTGTATTATGCTACATCACCTACTGTATCAACCAGGTGACTGTGGAAAAACGCATTAGGGTTTTTCCTAACCAGAAGCCTTGGATGACAAAAGAAGTCCAGGCACTCCTCAGAGCCCGTGATACAGCCTTCAGGTCAGGGGATACAGATCTGTATAGCACCACCCGGGCTAATCTGAAGAAAGGCATTAAGGAGGCTAAACAGGCCTATAAGAGGAAAGTTGAGGACCATTTTTCTGATAATGATTCGAGACGAGGATGGCAAGGCTTTCACCATATCACAAACTATAAGGGTGGCAGCATCATTTCCAGTGACATCAGCGCCTCACTGGCAGAAGAATTGAACTGCTTTTTCACACGGTTTGAGGCAAATACCCGCCCGGACCCATTGACGTTACTGAATGCCAGCTCTGATGTGCTTACCCTGCAGGATCATGAGGTGAGACAGACACTGAGAGCAGTTCACCCGAGAAAGGCTACTGGTCCTGATGGAGCGCCAGGAAAGGTGCTCAGAGCATGTGCAGATCAGCTATGCTCTGTTTGGACTGACATTTTTAATTTGTCTCTCAAGGCAGCCGTTGTTCCACAGTGTTTAAAATCTGCAGTCATTATTCCTGTGCCTAAAAAACATATTATCAGCAGTCTGAATGACTATCAACCAGTAGCATTAACGCCCATTATTATGAAGTGCTTTGAGAAAATGGTATTGAAACATCTTTTGCCTAGTCTCCCCCAGACTTTGATCGGTACCAGTTTGCCTACAGGCGGAGCAGATCCACTGAAGATGCTATTGCTATAGCTCTCCACTCGGCATTCAGCCATTTAGAAGACAAGGGGAGCTATGTAAGAATGTTGTTTGTGGACTATAGCTCAGCATTTAATACAATTATTCCCAACATTCTCATCACCAAATTGCTTCAGCTTGGTCTGCCTACTCACACTTGCACTGGATTAAGGACTTCCTAACAAACCGAACACAGACTGTTAGACTTGGACCCCATTCCTCCTCTACAGTCATGCTTAACACAGGCTCGCCACAGGGCTGTGTGTTGAGCCCCACACCTGTTCATCCCACAAATATTATAGTGAAGTTTGCAGATGACACAACAGTAGTGGGGCTCATATCAGGAGGAGATGAGTCTGCATACAGAGATGAGGTCCAGAAACTGGTGAGATGGTGCTCAGATAATAATCTACTATTGAATACAAAAAAAAAAAAAAAGAACTCATTATTGATTTTAGGAAGCATAGCAGTGAGCTGCCTCCTCTATATATAGGCAAGGAGTGTGTGGAGAGGGTGGAGGCTTTTAAGTTTCTGGGTGTTCATATTTCTCACAACCTTACCTGGGCAGTTAACACCATAGCTACAATAAAAAAGGCTCAACAACGTCTACACTTTCTGAGGCTCCTCAAGAGGAATAGCCTGAAAACACAGTTGCTGGTTTTATTTTATTGCTCTGCTATTAAGAGCATTTTGTCATATGGCATCACAGTTTGGTATGAGGGCTGTTCAGCCGCAGACCGCAAAGCCTTCCAGAGAGTGATTGAGACTGCGCAAAAAATCACTGGCTGTTCTCTCCCTTCTCTGGAAGAGAGTTCCAGGTCTCGGTACCTCAACAGAGCTACTGCCATTATTAAAGACTGCACTCATCCAGGCCATGATTTCTTTCACTTGCTCCCCCCAGGAAAGCGGTACAGATCCCATAAAATCCGGACTACCAGGTTTAATCATAGTTTGTTCCCAGCAGCAGTACGTATTTTGAATGGATTTATGTAACACGTACAGACTGCTGATATTATTTTATGTTATTTTAGGTTATTTTGTGGCAATAACCCTGTGTGTATAAGCTGGTCTTATATATTTATCGCTCAGTATTTTTTTATTATTGCTACGTACATATTGTATTCAACTTTTAGGTAATATCGTTTATGGTTCCATTTACCACAGCAAGTCTTCCAGGTCCTGAAGTAGCAAAACAGCCCCAGACCATCACACTACCACCACCATATTTTACTGCTGGTAAGATGTTCCTTTTCTGAAATGCTGTGTTACTTTTACGCCGGATGTAATGGGACACACGCTGTCCAAAAAGTTCAACTTTTGTCTTGTCCGTCCACAGAATATTTTCCCAAAAGTCTTTGGGATCATCAAGATGTTTTCTGGCAAAACTGAGATGAGCCTTTATGTTCTTTTTGCTCAGCAGTGGTTTGGAACTCTGCCATGCAGGACAGTTTTGCCAAGTCGCTTTCTTATGGTGGAATCATGAACACTGACCCTAACTGAGGGGAGGCCTGTAGTTCTTTGGATGTTGTTGTGGGGTCTTTTGTGACTTCTTGGATGAGTCGTCACTGTGCTCTTGGGGTAATTTTGGTCGGCCAGCCACTCCTGGGAAGGTTCACCACTGTTCCATTTTTTCACCATTTGTGGATAATGGCTCTCACTGTGGTTTACTGCAGCCCCAAAGCTTTAGAAATGGCTTTATAACCTTTTCCAGGCTGATAGATCTCAATTACTTTATTTCTCATTTGTTCCTGAATTTCTTTGGATCACAGCATGTGTCTAGCTTTTGAGGATCTTTTGGTCTCCTTCATTTCTTCTTCTTCTTCTTTTAGATTTGATTGGTGGTTGGCAACCAGCTTACAGGTGCATTACCGCCACAGGAGAATGTCCGGCCATCTGTTCGTGACCTCAAGCTGAAGTGCACTTGGGTTCTGCAGCAGGACAATGATCCAAAACACACCAGCAAGTCCACCGCTGAATGGCTTAAGAAAAACAAAATGAAGACTTTGGAGTAGCCTAGTCAAAGTCCTGACCTGAATCCGATTGAGATGCTGTGGCCTGACCTTAAGAAGGCAATTCATGCTTGAAAACCGTCCAATATGACTAAATTACAACAATTCTGCAAAGATGAGTGGGCCAAAATTCCTCCACTGCGCTGTAAAAGATTCATTGTCAGTTTTCGCAAACACTTGATTGCAGTTGTTGCTCCTAAGGGTGGACCAACCAGTTATTAGGTTTAGGGGGCAATCACTTTTTCCACACAGGGCCATGTAGGTTTGGATTTTTGTTTCCCTTAACACCTTCAATTAAAAACTGCATTTTGTGTTTACTTGTGTTATCTTTGTCTAATATTTAAATTTGTTTGATGATCTGAAACAGTTAAGTGTGGCAAACATACAAAAAAATGAGAAATCAGGAAGGGGACAAACACTTTTTCACACCACTGCATCTCACAAAATTAAATAAAGTAAATGGTAAATGGCGTTCACTTATATAGTGCTTTTCTTCTCATCTAGGATGACCAAAGCGCTTTACAGATCCTGCAATTTACCCATTCACACACACATTCACACACTGATGGCGGCAGAGCTACCATACACACAAGCACTAACCAGACCACCAGAAGCAACTGGTGGGAAGGAGGGAAGAATACCTGGAGTCATCCCTCGATTCAGATCTGCCCAAAAATCTGATGGGTTCTTTGGCCCATGCTCTAGTCTTGCATGAAAGTTAACAAAAATCATGTCAGAAATTTTTGAATAAGCCAGCTAAAATACAGACAGACAGATGAATGCCCCTGTAAACATGACCTCTCTGGCAGAGGTAATAAATCATTGTACAATATGAGAAAAAAAATCTGAAATGTGTTATAATCTTAAAAGACGCTCTAATCCAATTGGGCTTTTGTTCTCCCAAATTGTTTAGTCATTAGCTGCCCACGTACCCAACGTGTACTGCATACCAGCTGAGCACAGATGCCACTACATTAATAAGGAATGCAATAAACAGAAAATGACTCATCAGCACTCTGGGAGGGTGCCATGAATTCTGATCCAGAACCTCCACTGGCTGTGCACTTAGATATCATTATGTGGTTTAGCACTCCAAAATACAGATATGGTTACATCTGGTTCCAAAACCAAAATGCCAGACATAGGTGGTAGGCGAAGTGCATTTTTTGTGTCATTGATCGATCCGCATTGGAAGAGTACACCATTTTTTAAAATATAGTCTTCTCTATTTTTGGTAAATCTGAGAAAATTTGTTGGCAGCCTCGGTCTGCCGGCATTTTTTTAATAAACTTACATTTTTATCGTCAGTCCTCTCCGGCATCTCTCAGAACAGCTTTAGCTGATGAACCAATCAGGTTGCGGTAGGTCACCGCACACACCAATCACGTTCAACTTAATCAGGACACACACACCCCCAGCACACCTCCAGGGTATAAAAACAAAATCAAAATTCAGCGGGTCTCACATGAATATTAACTTTCAAGAATTTAACTAGCTTACAAAAAACCATGTATTGATTGTTGAAAAACAGCCAGACAAGTGCAAAATTATAGAGCATAATATATTTACAAGCCTTGATTCATTACCTCACAGACGATCACATACATTTTCAGGTTTATTCTGTGAACAAAATATATACCATTAAGAACAATGTATCACAACATCCTTAGGAAATTTGATATTTATTACCTCCGCCAAGGAGGTAATGTTTTTACCGGGGTTTGTCTGTCTGTCTGTCTGTTACCAACATAACTCAAAAAGTTATGAACGGATTTTGATGAAATTTTCAGGAAAGGTGTGTAATGGCACGGGGAACAGATGATTAGATTTTGGTGATGATCTGACCGTGCATACCTCCACCAAGGGCTTTGTTTGTATTTGTGCAGCAGGATTACACAAAAACTACTGGATGGATTTGGATGAAATTTTCACCAGAGGTGGTTCTTGGGCTAGAGAGGAATCCATTATATTTTGGTGATGATCTGAGAATGCATACCTCAGCCAAGGCTCTTATCTTCTCACAGTGCGTTAGCAACAATACTCCAAAACTGATGGACAGACTTTGATGCCATTTTCACTACAACTGGCTGTAGGCCTACACACAAACCCATTACATTTTGGAGGTGATCCATGACAAACGGAAGGAGCCTTGGCAGAGGTATGCGCTCTATGAGTGCTTTTCTAGTTCATAATATACTATTACACGAGCATCACTTCTTATATTTAGATCTGATCAGAATGTGAAAATAAAATAAGTTTGTCCCACCCTTGTCTGCTGCTCAATTTCTTGCGTTGGTATGGGCCTATCTTTATTTATAACATGTCAATTATGTCAAGTCAGACACATGCTTTCATTAGCTAGCATGAATATCAGAGACAGGTATGGAGTGCTGTATGCATGCTACAAGCTCTTTAGAAAATATAATTCAATTTTCAGACAGGAGTTGGAAAAAAATTTGTGCAGTGTTCAATAGAGTAGGTAAATCTTGATGCAAAGGAAAGCAAAATAGCTGAAAAAGCAATAGAAAAATATAATTTGCAAAATACCCACCCTTCTGATGTGTCAGTTAACAAAGGCTATCATAGACAATGCTACATGCAGTATGCTAATACAAGAAATATTGAAAGTGTCATAGTCCGAGTGCCAATTCTGTCCGCGCTCAGGCCATACATCATCTCCGCCAGGTTTGACAGCAGTGGTTACCTTCTGGCTCCCCGAGCTCTTATTGTGACAGCTCTCGGAGGGGCTTCCTGCTGTCAAAACCTAACAGCTGTGCTGCATTTACGGCTCATCAGCAACCCGGCATTTAAGCGGGCGCTGGGAGCAGTACTATGCAGCAGTCTCGTCATTATTCCCCTATAATTCCACGGCAACGGATCGTCAACGCTCATCCCCTGTTCGTGGTCAAGATTGTAAGTGAGCTTCGTGTCAGCCTTACGATCTCCTGTATTTGGTGTTGTGTGTTTAGCCCACCGTGGCTTATTACTTTGTATGTTATCTTGTGTTTGTGATTAAAACATCTATGCAAACCTCACCGGTGACTTTTGGTGTCTTATGGTGGCTCGCGTAGACCTCCCTGTCTACCAAGGGACAATTGTCTACCAATTGTCCCTTGGTAGACAGCTGCCAAGGCGCCTAAACGGAGACGCCAAACCGAGACGCCGTTCCCGGTGAGTTTGCTTAATTGGACAATTGTTCTTTCCTGTCAGGGTATCTGCGTGCTGGGAGAATGCCGTCACGGAGGGGCCACGCTCGGAGTTGGGACTACGAGCTAGCGGAGGCTTTGGACTATGTGGACAAAACGCTCATCGCTGCCTCCCTCCTCGACTATCACAGCGACATACGCTGGTACCTGGACTGCGCTGAGGATGTCCTTAATCGTTTCCCTCGCTACGCTGACCATCCTGAAGTCGACGCTAGGAAGGCCGACATCGCCGCACAGCGCGAGATACTCCGTATGGTGGAGGAGGACTACGGCAGGAAGCAGAGGAGGAGGTATCCTCGCTCCCTGCTTTGGGATCCCGTTCCTGTCCTCGATCCAGTCCAGGAGTTCGCGCCATCCGGGGGTCGTCAAAGACGTCGGCGCCACGGCCAAGGTAAACCTCAGCAAGATCCCCGTCCGGATCCAGTTCCGGGTCGTCGCAAGGACTCCGCCTCTCGGACAGCTGCCACTCCTGCGTCTCGTCTGGAGGGAACCTCCGCAGCCTCTCGCCCCGGGTCATCTTTTCCTGCTGTCCCGTCAGCTCATCATGCCCGGCTCAGCTCGGCCGTCGCCCCCTCTTCCTCGACGTCTTCCCCGGCTGCCGTGTGTGCCAAGAGTCCCGCTTCGGCGAGCCCCGTCCTTGATCCATCGTGAGCGGCTACTCCTCGTCCTTCCAGGGGGCCCTCTGTCACCATCCAGTGGGGAAAGGGAGGAACAACGTCCCCTACAGCAGGCACCATCCTCCCTCCAGGAAACAGGCAAGTGCAAGTTCATTCTTTCCATCATAATTGTGATCTGCCTTGTCTGACTCCTGGGGGTGGAGTTCAGGGTTCGCAGTCCCCCGAGCTCCCACCACCTGCTGTAGCTCTAATTACTAAACCTGCTGCCTCTGTGTCTCCCTCCGCTGAGTGGTCCACGACGCCAGGCCTACGTCACCAGACGAGGAGGGGGCCTGCGGTTCTGGAGAGCCTGGTTCCATGCCCCGCAGCCACGTCGTGGGCAGAGGAGAGGAGCGGACTGCAGCCTGGAGCCTGCGCCGATGATAAAGCGTCCCTGGGTCTCCACGCTGGAATGGTTCAAGCCAGCGGGTCGAGGGTCCCCTGCCACCATGCCATGCGGGTAATCGGCGTGGACGTCTGCGCCGGAGGATCCACAGACTGCAGTGACCATCATGCCAGCTGCGGAACCCGCCGTAGCCGAGTGGGAGCCAGAGGATGAACTTCTTTGCCCTGAACCTGGATCGATGAAGTCCTGGACAGCGACAGAACCCGAGTGCAGGCAAGTGCTCTACCTTGTGTTTCTCCTATCTGTCTTAGAGCATTTCTGCCTGCCTCTCGGGGAGGCGAGTCAGGGGCAGCCGCCTGCTGCGCCCGAGCTCGTCTCGCTGGGCTCTGTTGCTACCGGTGATTCTGATCCCGGTTCTTTCCTCTCTTCCGAGCCTTCTTGCAGAGTCACCGGTGCGGAGCCAGTCGTGGTCGCTGTGCTGGAGGTTCCAGGTTCGGGGTCGGAGGTCATCACCGGTGCTGCGCTGACCCAATCGGGGTCCGACACGGGTGCAGCCGAGACCCAATCGGGGTCCGACGTGGGTGCAGCCGAAACCCAGTTGGGGTCCAACGTGGGTGCAGCCGAGACCCAGTGGGGGTCCAACGTGGGTGCAGCCACGATTGCAGCATCAGTATGGGTCAAGGTCGGTGGAGGAGCTGCAAACCCTTCGCCGCCTGACATGGTGCAGGCTCGTCATCACCATCATTCCCCTCGTCTGAGTCACCAGCCCTGCTCATCATCGCCGGGGGCCGTCTTCCCATGGTTCTGGTGCCTGAGGGATGCGGGTCGGCCACCCGAGGAATTGTTTCGCCGGTTTGGCGCCATGGGTCAGCCACCCGACACACTGTGTTTGTTGCTGGGCGACCTGGTTCGGCCGCCGGAGGGCTGGAATTTCCGGGCCTGGGACTGGGGCAGGCCGCCCAATCATGTACTGTTCCCCGTGACCACCCGTCGGCCATTGGACGCAGGGAGACCGCCGGAACTGTTCCCGTGGTTTTTGGTCTCAGCCTGTCGTCATTTTCCTGAACTGTCTGGGTTAAGGGTCATTCGGGGTGATAGTCTTGTTCTGTGTGTAATGTGCATTATGGGGTATGGTATTTTCCGTAAGTCATGCTCTGTAATTGCTTCATTTACGCCCTGTGATTGTCTCATTTGCGCTCTGCCTTAGTTATGGTTTGTGCATTTGAGAGTACTGTATTTTCTGTTATCATGCCCTGTGATTGTCTCATTTGCGCTCTGCCTTAGTTGTGATTTGTGCATTTGAGAGTATTGTATTGTCTGTTATCGTGTCCTGTGATAGTCTCATTTGTCCTCTGTCTTAATTATGATTTGTGCATTTGAGAGTATCATATTTTTTTGGCTATCTGTGTGTTCCTGTTATCGTCTTGGGTTTTGTGGCTGTGCCTCGACCTCCAGGCCTGCTCCCCCATCCGCCCACCCCGGGGGGGCTTGGGTGTCATTGGGCATTCGGAGCCCGCCCTTGGTGGGGAAGTACTGTCATGGTCCGAGCGCCAATTCCGTCCGCGCTCGGGCCATACATCATCTCCGCCAGGTTTGATAGCAGTGGTTACCTTCTGGCTCCCCGAGCTCTTAATGTGACAGCGCTCGGAGGGGCTTCCTGCTGCCAAAACCTAACAGCTGTGCTGCATTTACGGCTCATCAGCAACCTGGCATTTAAGCGGGTGCTGGGAGCAATACTATGCAGCAGTCTCGTCATTATTCCCCTATAATTCCACGGCAACGGATCGTCAAGGCTCATCCCCTGTTCGTGGTCAAGATTGTAAGTGAGCTTCATGTCAGCCTTACGATCTCCTGTATTTAGTGTTGTGTGTTTAGCCCACCGTGGCTTATTACTTTGTATGTTATCTTGTGTTTGTGATTAAAACATCTATGCAAACCTCACCAGTGACTTTTGGCGTCTTATGGTGGCTCGCAAGGGCCACCGCATGACAGAAAGAGCCCAAGAAAGGACACAAAAATCAGTACACACAAGTGATGGTGAGTATTCATTTTTAATCTGATGAACTCCAACTGAACTGATCATGTACATTAATGAGTGTAAACATTAATAGTCAATTTGAAAGGTGACACGTGAAAAAATTGTTTAAATTGAGGAGGAGTTTGCATGACACGTCGACCTCACTCTCTCGTCCAAACTCCTCCTGGATCCAGCAGCAAGACATCGTCAAGACGGGTGGAGGAAGAGACAGATGCAGTGGATGACTGTGACTTCTTGTGCCTCATCACGCTCTTCGCAGTTCACAACATGTTGCAGCGATCGCCATCCAGCTTGCTGAAGTATCTGATGGTTTGAAGCTTTCCGCTGAAGGCTGACCTCACATGCTGGCTAGGCAAGCCCAGAAGTGGCATGCTCACAAAAAGAATTGCCAGGACTGATGCCAAGTTGACAAGCAGAACCGCCGAGTGTAGTGACCTTGGCCGTTTCCCCGGCCAAGGGAGGCCGAGGGTGTGCCAACAATTGCCCAAGGTGTACACCCAGGCTACTGAAGGGAAGGAATCCCCTTACTTCTCCATTCTAGACCGGCTCTAAGCAAGGGCTAGCCACTGACCCAGTAGTCAATTTAAGACAAGATAGAAAGATCCAGACAGGTTCAGGAGTGTATCAGGAATGTCTGAGCAGCTGGAGTTACCTGTAGATCAGAACAGACAATGTTAACACAATATAGTTATCTTTAGAACGAACACTTATGCAGTAAAGATACAGTTGTCCCAAATTAAGCATCCCACCCAATTTTGTCTCCTTTACAATATTTTAAATGAAGAACCAAATACTTCTGCTACAAATCCCTAACCAAACTGGGTTCTCCGATCAACAAAAACAGAGGTTCCAGTCCACCTAAGAAGATCACCACATCTTCTCCCAAGCCAATGTATCATATGCAGAAGGGAAAAGTATGCAACTCAAAAATACAATCGCAAGAGGCTAACAGAGAAACTTAAGCAATGAAAATACTACTGTCCAACAAAGAACATTGAGTGTCATTACAGACACTGGGAAAAGCTTCTCAACTACCACCAGAACAGTATGAGGCCTTTGAAAAATTAACTTGTGTTCTGTATGACCTCAAAGGCTCCAAGGATGTGAATTACACAAGATGCCAACTGTTTAAGAGTGGCAAGTGCACAGACAGAAGTCTTCACCAAAGAGAGACTCACTATATAAACACATTCAGTGAACAAACTACCAGGCAGCCATCTATAGAAGATGCCTGCAGAGTCAGTCAGACATACGTCCACCAATGGCCCATGGTTGGAAGACTGAGGGAGACTCCTGTGAGATTGACTGGATGACTTCCCCCTGCACCTCTCAGCATTCTGGAGCTTGTATACTGCTCCTGTAAAAAACACAACACTGTGAAAGGGAGATGCACGTGCAGACAGAACAAGTTTCCATGCACAGACATGTGTTATTGCTTGGACTGTGAGAACATTTCTGACTAGGCCACATAGACACACACGCTGTGTG
The DNA here is from genome assembly GCA_020510985.1 of Pholidichthys leucotaenia. Classification (NCBI taxonomy): domain Eukaryota; kingdom Metazoa; phylum Chordata; class Actinopteri; order Cichliformes; family Pholidichthyidae; genus Pholidichthys; species Pholidichthys leucotaenia. The sequence goes on from CM035841.1 coordinate 282,394,821, forward strand.
TTCTGTATATGCTTTTGGGTGTGGTATGTTGCAATGAGTTTTCTTGTTGTTCTTCACTTGTTCTTTGTTTGTTGATGATTTTGTGGTGATTATAGCACCAATAAAAATGTTAAAGCTAATTTAGAAAAACGAGCTACTCCTGTTTGAAATGTTGAATATTTATCTTTGACCTCTTAAAATTCCAGTGTTCCACCCATGGAACATTTCACATTGGCTGGAAACTCACTGGAATGCTTTAAAGCCTTTTAGTGCTGTGATTATAATAGTTCGCCTGGTGCTTTTTTATCTTTTTTTTTCAATAAATATGTTGTAAAATGTCCTTTGTGTAAAATATTTTGCCCTGTTTCTCAGGAGAAGAGTACATTTAAAAATCTGGCAAGTATGTGTCAGTATTATATGTTTTAAATGCTTACAACAGTGTGTAATAACAAAAAAAAAAACAGATTTGAATTCTCCCTAGTTTTCTCTTTATAAATATTTCAAATGTACATGAACAAAAGTTTTGCAATAGCAAAAATTAAACTGAACCCTTATGTTCTCAAATATATGTTTGCCCAGAACTTACAGTGTCCAGTTTACAGGCTGTTTTCTGTGTCCATGTCGAGGCATTTTCTTAGCTCTGTGGTAGTCCAGGGATCAGTTCTTCTCCAACTGTTCCTGTTCCACTGCTGGTCCTGGTGGATGGCTCTTCATCTGAAGAATCTCTAAAAATATAAATATGTAGCATAAGATTAGATAAGATTCATCCAAAAGAAACGTGTTTCAAGAAAAAATGTTGAACAGTATACAAATAAGTAATAAACATAACGATGACAAAGCAATTTGAAACAAAGCTAATAAGAAAAAAATACACTAGATATTGAAAAAATAGAAATAATATAAATAAATAGATATTGAAAAAAAATATTGTAACAGAACTGGGAATAAATATCCAGTGATAAAAACTGTATCACTGTGGTTGAGATTGGGGCACTTCCCCTGAGATTTCTTCCTCTTCCACAGGGCTTTTTTCTTTCTAGTTGATCTCCTCAACATTTTTGCTAAGCTATTTACAAATTATTACTTTAAAAAAAATCTATAAAAACAAGAACTAAAGCGGCAAAAATGAACAATATGAAAAAAAGGCGCTGCTCTGAAAACACAACAAAACACGTAACAAAAACAATAAACACTCAAAAACTCTCACAAACAACACTAAAACTACTATTTACAATATTAAACTATTATTTATTGGTGCTGGTCCGATGCTGTTGAATGCCATTTTTTTTCAGCAGGGCTTCTTTAACACCAGGACAACATGAAGGACGTGTAACTTTATTTAGCGATATGCTACACAAGACGAGGGACAATGGGGAGCAGCACTTGGTTGTAATATTAACTATAGAGATCTGTAACACGAAAAGAAAATGCAGGGACATAAATATAACATTATTGTGCTTACCTGGCTGATGAAATTGCAGCCTCGTCAGCCCATCTTTCCTTTACGGTTACTTCCGACAATGACGCAGCTCATTGGTGGAACTCATGTCAAGTGATCATGGAGAGCTGTTTTGATTGGGTAGGCATATAGTGGCCCTTAGTGATCACCTCAGCTCCGCCTTATCAGGTTTAGTAACTAAAGTTTAATTTTCATAAAAAATATGCACATACTTGAGTTCTTTGATATTAATACTACACAAACAACAGCATGTATAAAATGGGAGGCTTTCAAAGCTTTTATTAGGGGGCATATTATTAGTTATACAGGTTCAAAATCTAAGAAGACTCGAGAGGAGAGAGTCCAATTGGAACGTAAAATAAAAATTCTTCAAGAAAAGGTGTATATTGGAAGTAACCCACAGTTAGAGAATGAATTACTGATTTTGAGATCTGAATATGACAAAAAATCAGTGAATAGAGCTGCCTCGAGTCTTCTAAGATTGAAGCAAACTTTTTATGAACAAGGTGAAAAATCAGGAAAATTACTGGCATGGCAGATTAAACAATTAGAATTTAAAACACCAATTACCAGTATTATAAGTAAGGGACAGGCAGTTATAGATCCTTTAGAAATTAATAGTGCCTTTAGAGATTATTATGAAAAATTATATGATACAAAAAATGAAACTGACTTAACAAAACTAAATGGGTTTTTGGGTGGATTATCTATACCGTGTATTCCAAATGAAAACAGAGAGATACTGGAGTCTAAAATTAGTCAAGAAGAAGTTGGGCTAGCCATTGATAATATGAAATCAGGAAAAAGAGCAGGACCAGATGGTCTTCCAGTTGACCTCTATAAAAAATTTAAGAATAAATTAATAAAACCGCTTTTGGAAATGATTTTAGAAGCATTTCAAAATAGTAATTTACCACCGTACATGAATAATGCCTTAATTATACTGTTGCCAAAACCAGGTAAACCCCCTAATAAATGTGAAAACATGAGACCAATAAGCCTATTAAATGCTGACCTTAAGATAATCTGTAAAATTTTAGCAAGACGACTACAAGAAATATTACCAAATATTATTAACCGAGATCAGAATGGCTTTATAATGGGAAGACAAGGCTTCCATAATGTAAGAAGACTATTTAATATTATTTATTCCAATAAAGAAGCACCGGATACAGCTCTCCTATCATTGGACGCTGAAAAGGCCTTTGATAGGGTCGAATGGCCCTTTCTTTTTGAAGTCCTACAAAGGTTTGGACTTGGAAATAATTTCATAAAATGGGTTCAGATAATATACAATAATGCTACAGCAGAAATCCTAACAAACAGCAATATCTCAAAATCAATAAAAATCAATGAAGGATGTCGACAAGGCTGTCCACTTTCACCCTTATTGTTTACTATGGCAATTGAACCTTTAGCGATGGCAGTACGTTTACATCCGCAAATATATGGAATTAAAGTAGGACCAACAGAACATAAAATTTCCCTGTATGCCGATGACATAATTTTGTTTATGTCGAATTTTAAAAAATCAATTCCGACCTTGTTAAATTTAATAAAGAACTTTGGGGAAATATCAGGATATAAAATAAATAAAACTAAATCTTCAATATTAATGCTAAATGAGACCCAGAGAAATCATCCAGCTCCTGAGGTAAACCAATTCAATGTTGTAAATCAGTTTAAATATTTAGGAATTCAAATTTTGCCTAAGCTAGAATCAGTCGCCAGTGCCAACTATGAAGCCTTAATGACAGATATTAATGAGTTACTTCAGAGATGGATGTCACTACCAATGTCGATGATCGGGAGAATTAATATACTTAAAAGTAATATCTTACCAAAAATACTTTATTTATTTCAACACATTCCTTTACCACCACCTTCAGATTTATTCACAAGAATTAAAAAAAAGTTAGTGGAATTTATATGGAACTATAGGAAGGCTAGATTACGTCTGTCCTTACTATATTTACCATTTGATCGTGGAGGTCTGAAATGTCCAAACTTTATGTTGTATTACTGGTCAGCACAACTGAGGTCTATGACATACTATTTTTCATCAAATGATCCTCCTCACTGGACTGAAATGGAATCATACAATTTACCTTTACCTCTTCCCTTATTCATATACTCAGACTCGGCTAAAAAATTACAGAAACAAGTTAAAAATCCAATTGTAAAGCACATGATCAAAATATGGTGTGAAACCAAAAAATATTTAAAAGAACCACACTTATTGTCACAGTTTAGCCCAATATGGGGTAATCAATATTTTACACCAGGGAGAGCGGATGCTGTATTTAAAGTATGGAATTAAAAAGGGATTCAAAAGATTCAAGACTTATATTTGTCACGTTCAGATAACATAATGTCTTTTGAAGAACTGAGGATCAAATTCAATCTTAATAAAACACATTTTTTTAAATATCTTCAGCTTAGGAATTTTATTCGATCAAATCAAAATAATGCTCTCACCCGACCTACTTATTCATCCTTGGAAAAGATTTTGACGAAAGATAGTAAGAGAAAGGGTATTATTTCAGAGTTTTATAACTCATTGACATTATTTTCAAGTGAAAACTCACAGAAAAGACTGAATTATTGGAAAGAAGACCTGCAAAATGAAATTTCAGAGGAACAATGGGAATTGGCTTGTACAGAAGCTCAAACCAAATCAATAAATGTACGTCTTAAATTGATACATTTTAAATGGTTAATGCGGATGTATGTTACACCAGAGGAGTTAAATAGATATAACAAAAACATACCAGATACATGCACAAAATGTATGGAAAGTAAAGGAACCCTATTTCACTGCATTCCTACTGGGAATGTAGAAAAATCAGAATGTTTTGGGAAGAGGTGAGGGTAACAATTGAAAAAATAATTTCAAAACAATTCACATTGAGCCCTAAACTGTTTTTGTTGGGTCTGTATCCAGAAAAGCATAACTTTAATAAGAGTGAAAGAGCATTCATAGACCTCAGTTTGCTTAATGCCAAAAAATGTATTGCACGGAAAAAGACTCATAGACCAGATGTGACTCAGTGGTTAAGACAGATGTTATCAAACCTTCCACTAGAAAGAATAACATACATACTGAAATCAAAAGAAAATGTGTTTGAGAATATATGGAGACCTTTCATTGATTATGTAAAGAAATTAAACATAACTTCTGAAGAAGAAGGTGAATGATGTGTGTGGACCTTGTAAATTCCAAATTGGTGAATGTATAATATGTATACTTATGTAATAGATTACCTAGACTAAACAGAGGAGCATTGTGGATGACTTGCCTTTGTTAGTGTTTTTTTTTTTTTTTTTTTTGTTACTTATTTGTACCCGTAGGTAGACTTGGTTTGCAGTCTGGTGACAAGCCACCGGCTGCTGGTCGCTGTGTGCGCGAGCGCCCTAAACCTACATGTTTTTGGTATGCGGGAGGAAACCGGAGAAATCCCGGAGTAAACCCCCGCAACACGGGGAGAACATGCAAACTCCACACAGCTCACTGTTGGTCGGGGGCTGGGATCGAACCCACGATCTCATGATCCCCGCGATCCCCCGGCCGAGGGTAAAACTGTGCTGCCACAGTGCTAAACCACTGCGCCACCGTGCAGCCCAGTGGTTGTTGATGTTTTTAGTATTTTTTTTTTTTAAATTACTTTAGTGTTAGTGTTTGATTGTTCGTGCCATGTTTGTAAAAAAAAAAAAAGGTTCAATAAAAAATATTGTGGAAAAAAAAATATGCACATACTTAACCTGCCAACAAACAGATTCATGTTTTGAAAAATATGAGCTAGCCTGTCTGTGAAACTCAGCTACTCTCTAGATGGGGACTGATCATCTCAAAAACAAAAGCAGATAGAGGCACTCAGCCCACCACCTAACATGACACATTATCCACTAACTAAAATCCACTGACATGAACTGCCAAATGCAGATAAAAACTAAACATACCACCCATCCATCTTCTTTAATTACTCCAACTTTCTAATTCTAACAGTGTTATCTGATAGGTAACTTGGCACCTCTGACACAATGAGCTGTGTTTATTCAATAGTAATGTGTGGTAATCTTATGGTAATAGGGGCTGATCCCATCTTAAAGCATAAAAACCTTATCGGGTGAATGAACCCATGGATTTGGTGGGACTGCATGCGCTCTTCCGTCTCCCACATCTCTGCACAAGCAGTAGCATCTACATTTATCTCTTAAACTGACAAGCCTACAAATATGACCCAGCAAATCCACAGGGTATTTCATGAGGGGAAATGTGAAGCACTGCCCACACTCTGAACAAAGCACTCTCAGCATGATCAGTATGTGCATATCTAAAAACAGGGTGTGCATCAACATACTGGAACAAAGGACCAACGTGTATTCACCAAGATTGCAGCAGGAAAATATTAATAAAGTGAATAATGCTACACAACAACCAATTTTTTTATCTGATTCTTTATCACAGGAGGTTGCAAGACGAGCTTTTAATTTGAGTGGGACGATGTGTGATTGATAACTAGTCATGAACATTCATTACATGCAAATGCCAAAGTCTGCAATGCTTTGTGGGTTTAAAATGATACATGAATTATGCTAATGGGAGATTCTGGCTGTAATTATAATGAACTAAGAAGATGGTATGCCTATACCGAAAAATGGAGCTTTTGTCCATTTTTTTCAATGTCTCCTTTGAGCTAATCCCATTTAATTTTCACATCATATTTAATGTGCAAAAGTTTTAACAGATGCCATAAGAATAAAAATATGCTGCACACCATTTTGCTCAAAAACGGTATTAGCAGTACTCTCACCTTGAAAGTGTCTCATACAGACAAAGCATTTCCACACAGCAACGTTTTATATATTTATTTTTCCCATGCATATTGTTTGCCATTTTATAGCTGACAGCCTGGACCACTTTAAGATTCCAAGTCAGAGATACATATCGCAAGTCATCACTCTTTTTGCTGAAGGAAGCAACGTTGCTGACATTGCCACGTTGCATTAGAGTCACGCCAAGAAAACAAGGGGACATAATCTGGGACATGCTGTCTGGAATCATCTGAAACAACTTCAGATAATCTACTGTGAGCTGAAGAATTAGTTGTTCTTAAGCAGGAGGATGCTCTCAATCCAGCAGGATCATAAACTTAAACCCCCTCCTTAGCAGCAGCAAGACAAAATGGAAATGCATTTAAAGCCTACCTAAAAAATGATAAAAGCATATTTGAAACATATGCTACAGTATTTAATAAATACAGGCGTTATAATATTAAATTAAGAATGGATGAACATTATTTATACACAAAAACAGGACATTGCTCATAACTTGTTAGTCGTATTATTGCTGTAACGTCATTTAAATGGATCTGATCTGATGTGGCAAGATACTGCACATGCTGCAGTGCAGCATTCATTTCACTTTGTGTCAGCGAAATGAACGGTGCGCTACCTTGCCCTCATAACTCCTGCTGAGGTGCCCTTGAGCAAATGCATCTGACACTGTTCGGTGCTAGTGCAGCTACTTGGAGGCTGCTGCAAGGCAATGGTTTGGCTGGAGCAAAGTGTTCTCCACAGCCTTGTTGAAGGAAATTGCCTCCACTCACCGCTCTTGCAGATGGGACAGCACTGATCTGGCTCATATTCTGGATCCACACACTCCGTTTGTGGGCAGGCTGCCACTGAGCACAACACCTCCCCGCTGGGCTCACACCGGCACTTCTCACATGGAGACACCTGAGCAGCAGTGAAGAAATAGCAATTAACACCCTAACAAACAGTTCAGATACACTCACACACAATAAACAGTCTTCTTGTCTTAATTAATTCCTTGCTATCGTCGCTGACTCTGTGTTTGTCTTAGTGTTTTGTTCACACGCACGCACGCACACACACACACGCACAATAAACCTGCCAGTCTCGCTCATTAAAGTGTGCTTTCATTGTCACAAAGGTGCCGATGTAGGGAAGTCACATCTTTTCCAACTTCATTGACAATAAATGCTTCATTTCGGAGAGGACTGAGTCAAGGATTGAGCTTCACAATTGAATCAAGGGCTATGGTGAAATCAATAGGAATGGGAAACAAGAAGAAAGATGCTTCCAATTTCCTCTCTGTGTGATCAGAGTTCGAAATGACTTGGTTATCCAAGCATTCCTGTTTGTCTCCAGATACAACAGATGTAGAACAAATTCAGAAACTGATAGTACCTTATTTGAATTACACCCAGCACCTGCAGTACCCATAAGAAAATGCATTTAGCAGACTCATGCATAAAGTTATGTACATTTAGTCTTTGCAAAAAGAGCAAAGGTTAATTCTAGCATTGCTGTAGATTGCAAAGGCTTGTGCCTCCGCATGGCACTCCACTGTGAAAAATGGAGAGCGGTAGCACTTAGCACAATACCCCAGAATGTAGCAATCAGGCATAAAAACCTTCCCGTTGCTTAGTTTCAAAGCGCCCCCACTCTGTACAGCAAAAGGGTTGATGTGGCTGCTAGTGGAAGCAGAGTTTCTGCAGATTTCCCTTAGCACAGACACAACAGAAAGCTGTCTGTAGGGCCGTGAGTGAGAAGAAGCAATCCCATATTAGCCTTAACCACTCAATGAGACACTCATCAGTGTACTGAGGAGCAATAGATGCTAGTAAATGAGACCTAACACCAAGACCATAGTGCAGTCTGGAGTCAATCCTTTCAAAGAAGTGTCAGAAGATAAAAAAGACCTCACGGATGCACCTCTGTCTTTTTTCTAAACACCCACATGCAGCAGTGTGCTCTGGTGAGTTGTACGATTACTCTGACTGTAACTTATTTGCTTGTTATGTGTATCAACAAAGTGAATATGGAAACACTCTGCTAAATTCAGCCTCGGGTAATATTGTGCAAGGAAAAAAGACAAGTGCTGACCTTTGCCATTCTAAATCTGCCTGCCTGCTTGCTTGCATGCTGCAAGGCAAGGTAACTAGTTTCTGTGTAGTGCCTGTGATAAACTACACTGAAGGTGAAGAGTGATCTGTCAGCACTTCTTTCTAGTTGGCTCATGTCAAAATGAGTGAATGCACTCGATGGGCTCACCTTAAACTCTTCCAGCGAGGCGTAGATCTTGCCCCGAAACTCACAATAGTTTTTTTTTTCCTTGCACAGTGGGCAGCATTGGCTGGTGTCCACTTTAATGCAGCGAGGGTGGACCTTGGGACACTCTGGCTTAGTGCACAGTGGACCCTCGTCTGTACAAAGGCAAGGGCATGTTGAGGGGCCTGGGGTGAACTCCTCGCCGATGGCAAAGACAAAGCCGCTCTCGTCCATGCAGCCTTTCCCTCGGTAATCAGGGTAGGCGTACTCGTCGATGGTGTCAAGGGAGAGGGTGACGTCACTGGTGGGCCCTTCATCTATTTGGTTCAGACTGCCCTGTTCACTCCACTGCTCCTGGGACTTCCCACCTTTAGATCCTCGTGCTTGTGAGCCGAGGTTTGGCCTGGCACGGTTCACGGCAGTCCTGTTGGGGCCCAAAGCATTGATTTCCACCACCTGCTGCTGGTCCTCGGAGGCCTGCGTGTCTTGATGTTTGTCCTCCCTGGCTTGGGTCAACACCCTTTCCAGGCGCTCCCGGCTGGCTGGCAAGGTTGCAACAGGATTACACTGGGCGCCGCTTGTCATCAGGAACCCGAGAACAAAGAGAACTTCTGCTGTCATGGCAACTAAGTGCAGCATCTCTCCCCACCACCAGCGAGGTGGGAAAACACCTTGGCTCACATAACACCACTTCACATCACAGGTGCGAGCTAGACCATCTGGAAAGAGAAAATTAAACTGGGGTTATGCGCTCTGAATTTTGTCACTTCCTCATGTTTGGGCCTGTCTCGTTTAGCTTAGAGAACAGCACAAGAAATTCACATCAGAACAGTGCTTCATCAAGTCTGGCAAACATCCTACTGAGTGTGATGCAAGGCTGTAGGATCAGTGAATTGGATCTTCAGGACAGGAAGCATTCACAGGGCTGTGCGAGGAAATCAATACCGCTTCATACTGTAACACTTCCCTGCATCAATCAGTCTCAGCAGTGATAGAGTGGAGAAAAAACCACTAGGAAAGAACCTGAATCTGACATTCATGAGCTATGGCTCCTCTTGTGAAAAATCAGGATCAATGTCTGTTTTTTTTTTAAACACACTTAACTGAACAAAAGAAGGGACTGATCTGAAAATAGGACATAATGTCTATCTGGAAAGACGAATTTATTTGACGATAGCTGATGGAAGGGGCCGATTCATTTGCAAAATTAAACTTTATCTGCTACACTTTATGCAAGAGTTCCATGGAAACTTCCCCTTAAAGCAGCCCAATAATAATCTAATACTGCTGTAATCCAAGGTAAAGGCACATCACTTTCATAACATATTTTAGTGTGGTAGGGTGTCAAGACACAACAGCTCAAGTCAAAATCCCAGGATCAGCAGCAGATGCTGCACATTTCTAAAACAGCTTTACTCAATGTTTTTGTTTTCATCTCCTGCTTAACTTGATTTTCTGCAGTGTCTTGAAATTCAAATGTCATGATGTCTTGCCTCATTCATGGCCTACTTCCATTCATTTCCCTTGCACCAAATGTTCCATGCTATGGCTGATCTTCGCTTAACAGGGTACATGAGTGTTAAACCTTGACACTCTATTTGGAAAAAAGGTGAGATTACACCAAATCAGTTGCTTCAACTATTAACTTCAGTCCTGTCTCTGCTTGTTTAAGAATAGTTCACTTTATGGATTGGTTTGTCAGTGTAGCTGGGCACGACTAATTTCCAACAGAGTACTTAGGATTGCTAAATGGCAGGTGAAGAGCAGCAGCAGAGCTAATAGCTGGGTAGCATGTTACATTAGTTCTTTTTCTTCATAGTTAAAATAAAATCTATAGTCATGCTTTAACTCCTGCAGTTTGATATTCATAAATTCTGCTCCATTCACAATGAAAAGGCTGAAATTGGCTGCTGGCACATCAGTAGTAGTCAAGAAGTGTTTGAGCTGAATTGCTGTTTGTGACACAATCCTTGGAGCTGCTATGGAACAGAGAGGAAGCAGAACGAGGTGCATACCGATAACACTGCTGCAGCTGAGAGAGAGAGAGAAAGAGAGAGAGAGAGAGCGAGAGAGAGAGCGAGAGAGACTCATTAGTAAAAACAACCTCATTTGGCATTTTGCAGCCTCACCTCTCCACCTCAACAGCTGCTACACTGTAGCTGTGGTAGAAATACTGCTGCAGGTTTTGCTGTTGTGTTCTCCATCAGGACTGAGTGCTGGGTGACCAATGGGAGCTAAACTGACCAAAGCATCACCAGGTTTGAAAAGGACACGACTGTCAATAAAAAAGTTTGTGAAAAATCAACACGAAATTATTTCTGCATTTTTTCCCATCAGTGTTTGTACCCAGTGGGATTCTGACAGGCAGGTTTTTTTAGGGGTAGGGTGAGAAAAGTTTTTAGTCAATCCACAGTTTAGGGACTGTGAAATAGAAATCAAACTAATGCATACAACCCAAGTTCAGGATGTGTGCCACCAACTGAAACTTTAACTGTAATTTAAATATGCCAGAATTAAATGATTCCAAAAAAAGTGATATTGTTGTGAACTAGCTCCTGTTCAGTTGATTCAGCAAGGAAAATGGTGACTGAGTGTTTACCAGATTGAAATGTGTAGCTTAACGAATATAAGAATGTATAAAAGTCTCCAAATTTTCTAAGTGTATACAAAACTGCACATTTTTATGGTAGTATCACAAATCCTGACGTTATAAGAAAAAGCTGTTTGACATCTTCTTAAAGATGAAGACGAGTGTTGGGTGACACTCAGGTGACACTTACACTGGAGTGGTGGCTTAGAGGTACAGCATCCGCACCCACAACAGGGAGGTCGGGGTTCAAGTCCCAGCCGGGTCATGCCAAAGACCATATAAAAATGGAACTTCCTGCCATCCAGCTTGGAGCTCAGCAAAAATGGAATGGAGGAGGGAAATGCGGGCGGCAGTGGCTCAGGAGGTAGAGCTGGTCATCTAATAACCGAAGGGCTGGCGGTTGGCGGATCCCGCTCTCCCCAAACATCCTGCCGTTGTGTCCTTGGGCAAGACACTTTACCCACATTGCCTCCAGTGTCCATGACACTGGATATGAATGTGTATAAATGTTCGGTAATGGTTGGAGAGGCCGCTGGCGCAGAGTGGCAGCCACGTTTCCATCAGTCTGCCTCAGGGCAGCTGTGGCTACAGCAGTAGCTTACCACTATCAATGTCTGTCTGGAGTGAATGAATAATGGACTCACTGTAAGCACTTTGAGGTGTCACTTGGCATGTAAAGTGCCATATAAATCTAATCCATTAGCATTATTATTATTATTGTTATTATTAAAAGCAAAATATGTTTGAGAAGAAAAGCCAGTGCAGGCTATTTATTTTGCATGATACTTTTCATATAGACTATAGCATATGAAACTGAAAAATGCTAATAAAATTTTGGATCTTGTAGGGTCTCCATTTTGACAGCTTTCTTTTGACTTCCCTGCTGCATTAATGGGTTAATTGCTAAGCATTTTGCCATATTTGTTAGCGCAACCAAATGCTGACTCTTCCTCATTTCTTTCGGCTGCTTCCTTCAGGGGTCGCCACAGCAGATCATCTGCCACCGTCTCACCCTATCCCTTCATCTTCCTCTGTAACACCAACCCTCTCCATGTCCTCCTTCACTACATCCATCAATCTTCTCTGTGGTCTTCCTTTTTTCTTCTCGCCTGGCAACTCCATCCTCAACATCCTTTGTCCAATATCTCCACTGTCCCTCCTCTGCACATGTCCAAACCATCTCAGCCTTGCTTCTCTTACTTTGTCTCCAAAGTATCTTCTCTTACTTTGTCTCCCTCTGATATCCTCATTTCTAATCCTGTCCCTCCTAGTCACTCCCAGTCTTAGCATCTTCAACTCTGCCACCTCCAGCTATGCTTCCTGTCTTTTCATCGGTGTCACTGTCTCCAAACCATACATCATAGCAGGTCTCACTACCATCTTGTAAATCTTCCTTTTCACTCTAGCTGCTATCTTTCTGTCACAAATCACCCGACACTCGTCTTCACCCACTCCACTTTCTCTAGATTCACAAAGACACAGTGCAACTCCTTCTGACCTTCTCTATACTTCTCCATTAGCACTCTTAAAGCAAACACTGCATCAGTAGTACCCTTTCTTGGCATGAAACTGTACTGCTGCTTACTGATTGTGACCTCTCTTCTTAACCTAGCTGCAACAACTCTTTCCCATATCTTCATAGTGTAGCTGTTTAACTTTATGTCTCTGTAGTTACTACAGCTCTGAGCATCACCTTTGTTCTTGGAAATTACTACCACAACACTTCTCCACTCCTCAGGTATCCTCTCATTGTCCAAGCTTGTGCTAAAAAATCTGGTAAAAAAAAAAAAAGTCCACTGCCATCTCTCCTAAATGTCTCCATACCTCCACAGGTATGTCATCTGAAGCGACTTCCTTTCCACTCTTCATTCTTCCACTTTGCTAATCTTCTGCACTTCTTGATTCATTATCTTTCCTTCATCCATCCTCCTCTCTATCTCATTTTCTTCATTCATCAGCTCCTCAAAGTACTCCTTCCACCTTCTCAACACACTCTCATCATTTGTTAGTACATTACTATTTCTGTCCTTAATCAGCCTAACTTGCTGTACATCCTTTCCAACTCCATCTCTCTGTCTAGCTAATCGATACAAGCCCTTTTCTCCTTCCTTAGTGTCCAGCATCTCATACAACTCACTATATTAGCATTAAGTATTAACCCTATGAGTGTGTATGTTGCCAAACTGTGACATACCCCCTAGTGGTCAAGAGTGGTAAATATTTTTTGTCAATAAAATAGTTCAGATTTCCAAGGCTATAACTTGAAAGTGGTAAGAGATAATGGATTACTGTCAATTAGAAAGACGTAAAATATGATCCAAAGTTTCAGACAGGAATAAATTTATGCTTCTAATTTGCATAATGTCGCGGCATCTCTTTAAATTCCAGTCAAAACTGGACTTTGGATATATTTACATAAAAAAATGGTTCAGTCTTTTGACACCGCTTTTTGTACAGAGGTACTTCATCATCTTATCTTCAAAGTATATGAACAAGAAATCAGTACATTTAAAAAAAAAAACAGAAATTTCTCACTTACTTTTGACAAAGAGTGAGAAGGCAGGCGTAGTGCCGCGCTCTGCCACTAGGGGCACGCAAATTCTCACACTCAAAGGGTTAATATTAAGGTGTGCTTAAGGAGTCCTAATTGCTTAACTGTGTGTTGGTGTGTGTGTTATTAGCACCCATTAGTATTAGGATTGAGTTACTGTGTCAGTGTTGTTAGTGTGTCATTACTTTATTAGAATTGTTGTTTCTGTACCTATTACCTTGGCATTCATTTAGAGAGCAAAGTAAGAATTTCATTGCTCAGGAAATGTAGCATTTCTTAACTGTGCACATGATAATAAAGCCTTTGAATCTTGAATCTATATGCCTTTTCCTTTGCCTTTGTTACCTCTCACTTTGCCATATGCCTAAACTCCAAGTACTCCTGTCTGCTTTCTCCATCTCCCTGACTATCCCACTTTCTCTTTGGATTCTCTTCCTTTGAATACTTTCCTGTACTTTTTCATTCTATCACCAAGTCTCTATGTCTTATTTCATCTCTCCAGAGGCTACACCAAACACCTTTCTACCAGTTTCACTCATTACTTTGCCTGTACTTTCCCAGTCCTAGTCACTTCTTCCCTACCACCCACAGCCCGGCCCAGAGCAACTCTTTCCTGAACTCAGTGCAGCCTTCTTCCTTCTGTCACTTTCCCCATTTAATCTTTGGCTCTGCCTTCACTCTCTTCCTCTACTTGCTTTGCAAAGTCATCCTAAAGACTACCATCTGATGTTGGCTAGCTGCATTCTCCCCTGCCATCGCCTTGTAGTCTCCTATCTCTTTCACATTTCTCCTTCTGCATAAGATGTAGTCCCCCTGTGTGTACCTTCCTCCACTCTTGTAAGTCATCCTATGTTCCCCTCTCTTCTTGTGTTCACCACAGCCATTTCCATCCTTTTACCAAAATCCACAACCATCGGTCCTTCCATGTTTCTCTCTTTAAGACCATACCTACCCAGAATCTCCTCATCACCTCTGTTTCCTTCACCTACATGCCCAATAAGTCTGCTCCAATCACCACTCTCCCCCCTGGGAACACTCTCTACCACTTCATTCAGATTACTTCAGAATTCCTCTACCTGACATCCAACTTGTGGGGCATATACACTAAACAATATTTAACATCAGACCTTAGAGTTCTAGCTTCAAACTCATGATCCTGTCTGACTCCCGCTTTACCTTTTTAACACTCTTCACATACTCTTCCTTCAAGACTATGCCTACTCCATTTCTCTTCCTATCTACACCGTGGTAGAACAGTTTAAATCCCCCTCCAATGCTCCTAGCCATGCTTTCTTTCCATCTGGTTTCTTGTACACACAGTATACAGTGGGGCAAAAAAGTATTTAGTCAGCCACCAATTGTGCAAGTTCTCCCACTTAAAAATGAGAGAGGTCTCCAATTTTCATCATACGTATACCTCAACTATGAGAGACAAAATGAGAAAAAAAAACAGAAAATCACATTGAATGATTTTTAATGAATTAATTGGTAAATTCCTCGGTAAAATAAGTATTTGGTCACCTACAAACAAGCAAGATTTCTGGCTCTCACAGACATTTAACTTCTTCTTTCAGAGGCTCCTCTGTCCTCCACTCGTTACCTGTATTAATGGCACCTGTTTGAACTTGTTATCAGTATAAAAGACACCTGTCCACAACCTCAAACAGTCAGACTCCAAACTCCACTATGGCCAAGACCAAAGAGCTGTCAAAGGACACCAGAAACAAAATTGTAGACCTGCACCAGGCTGGGAAGACTGAATCTGCAATAGGTAAGCAGCTTGGTGTGAAGAAATCAACTGTGGGAGCAATTATTAGAAAATGGAAGACATACAAGACCACTGATAATCTCCCTTGATCTGGGGCTCCACGCAAGATCTCACCCCGTGGGGTCAAAATAATCACGAGAATGGTGAGCAAAAATCCCAGAACCACACGGGGGGACCTAGTGAATGGCATGCAGAGAGCTGGGACCAAAGTAACAAAGGCTACATCAGTAACACACTATGCCGCCAGGGACTCAAATCCTGCAGTGCCAGACGTGTCCCCCTGCTTAAGCCAGTACATGTCCAGGCCCGGGGTTGGAAACATCATGCTTTGGGGCTGTTTTTCTGCAAAGGGACCAGGACGACTGATCCGTGTAAAGGAAAGAAAGAATGGGACCATGTATCGTGAGATTTTGAGTGAAAACCTCCTTCCATCAGCAAGGGCATTGAAGATGAAACATGGCTGGATCTTTCAGCATGACAATGATCCCAAACACACCACCCGGGCAACGAAGGAGTGGCTTCGTAAGAAGCATTTCAAGGTCCTGGAGTGGCCTAGCCAGTCTCCAGATCTCAACCCCATAGAAAATCTTTGGAGGGAGTTGAAAGTCCGTGTTGCCCAGCGACAGCCCCAAAACATCACTGCTCTAGAGGAGATCTGCATGGAGGAATGGGCCAAAATACCAGCAACAGTGTGTGAAAACCTAGTGAAGACTTACAGAAAACGTTTGACCTCTGTCATTGCCAGCGAAGGGTATATAACAAAGTAATTGAGGTGAACTTTTGTTATTGACCAAATACTTATTTTACCGAGGAATTTACCAATTAATTCATTAAAAATCCTTCAATGTGATTTTCTGGATTTTTTTTCTCATTTTGTCTCTCATAGTTGAGGTATACCTATGATGAAAATTGGAGACCTCTCTCATCTTTTAAGTGGGAGAACTTGCACAATTGGTGGCTGACTAAATACTTTTTTGCCCCACCGTAGCTACCTTCCTTCTCTCCATCATATCAGCCAGCTCTCTCCCTTTACAAGTAATAGTCATTATACCTTGAAAGTCCCTACTCTCACCTCCGCTTTCCTGCCTTTCCTTTTCTCTCTCTGCCTCCAAATACGCCTTCCTCCTCTACTCCTCCTTCATCTTCTTCCGATAGTAGCCCAATTTCCACTGGCACCCTGTCAGTGAACAGCACTGGTGGCGGTCGTTGTTAACTCAGGCCTTGACCAATCCAATATGGAAGTCTCATACGTCAAGATCCACACATTTTTTGGCAAAGATTTTATGCCAGATGCTCACTCTTTCTTTCTTTCTTTCTTTCTTTCTTTCAAAAAAATTGTCATTGAAACCAAAAGGGCCCATCTGTTTAATTATTTATCTGCCCCTGTTGACACTCATATACATATACTGAAGAATACACATTGTGGCATGTGTATATTTTCTTATAAGTGACTCAGATCAGGGGTATTTTCATGTTAGCACTCTGAATGGGTGGGAAATTAGAAATGATTGAAGCTGCCCCATATTGGTACTGTTACTACATTTCAACTAAATGTCCTTAACAAAACATTCGTAATCATAAATCATACAATTTCTGAAAAGCAAAGACATTCCAAAAAGAAAACACCAAAATCAAGATCCACTTCAGTTTGTAATAATCCTTTTCATTTCAATGTAAATGGGGAAAAAAATCCAAGCCACTACTATACAGTTGAGCAATCATTGGGTTCCTGACAGCTGCGCTACCTAAGGTTTTAAAAGCCATTCTTTTTTTTAGAATAAACATGTGCATATAGCACACTGTAAGTTCAATGTAAAAAAAATTATATCATAACAGGAATACATGAAAAAACCTCTATATGCATTGCAGCTGCTTAAATGAAATTTGTTGCTCTTTTAGTGCAGGGATGGATTTTATTTTTTTTTCTGGAGACCACATTCTAATCTTAGCATAATTACCAAAATATTAATTTTCAGGAGCTTGTTTCACTTTCCCTTAAGGACGCTGGGAGGCAAATTTGAGTGAGCCTCAAGCTATTTTTGGCCCCTGGGCTACATGTTGCCCCTATGTGTTTTAATAAGAACTGGGTCTTACTGAGCTGACCAAAGCCAGCTGACTGACCAGTGCAGCAGTGCACCTGTTCCTGTTCAAACAACAGTAAGTGCATAAATACACTCAAATCTCTTTTCCATTCCTCCACCACCACACAGTAGAGGGCTGATAGCTACCCACTTATAGTGGTGTTATACTGGTGATGTGAGCAGTCACTATAGCACCAAATGTGTAACCATGGCTGAAAATAATCCCCATTTTCTTTTGTTTGTATAACTTTTGCTAAACTGTGCGTCTTGCTATTTGAGAAAAATACAATGCCTTGATAAAAGAGAAAATCTTATATTTGTGCCTCTGACAGCCACAAACAGGGAAGAGAAATTGAAAACTACTCAAATCCCACAATATAATAATCCCATAACAACTAAATTGCCACAGCCATATGCACACACTCAGGATTCACAAAACAAACTGCCAGCAACATCCATTACACCCTAATGTCATCTCGCCATTCTCATATAGATCACATCTTTTCTAAATGTCTGTCTAATTAATTCTCCACAACACAGTATAATGAGTGCCAAATGTCAGGAAGATTTACAGACTACACTGTAACACTGAACGTCTTTTCATTGTACTGCAAACTGCTTTCAAGATGCTTTTGTGGATACTTTTTCTTACCACTCCTCAGGTTCAAGTGATGGCAAACTTTCTCATATTTACAGTGTTGCATATAAGCCATAATGGTGAAAGGTCACGGATTTATCTGGGCCCTACAGCTCTGCAAAGAATTCACTTCTTTTTTTTGCTTCACTGCTCTATCTTAATGTTTGTAAAGACTTTATGGCAGGGAAGAAAAACACTATGAAGTGACATGAAAATGTAACACACAGTCTTTCTACAAGTCCCCGTAGAATACTGGAGAGGCTTGTGTTATGGGATACGACACAAATTATAGCACTCATTTAGGTTTAATGAGCACGTAATGAGAAAATAGCTGCACAAGCTCCACTAGCCTTGGCTGCTGATGTAGTAAAGTCATGTTTTGTTATTTTGTTTCTTCTACTAGCACGGTTATGATAAAAGTCATGTGGTATTCTGCCAATAAAGGCTGCACTTGGTGTGACCTTAAAGTGACCGTTGCACAGTCAAGCTTTAAGCTAACTGTGGTCTGGAGCTGTCAATCAGCAGCAGCATACCAGAGTTTATATGAGTCGCACACGGGACGCTCACTCCTGGAAAACAAAATCTCAGAGTCTTCAATTAACACTTATCAACTAATAATTATCACAAGAAAACAAACATTGAGAACAGGAAAAGATATTTTCTGTTTTTTTGCTTTTATATTGTGGGACACATTTTAAACCACACCACAGTCTCTCTGATTTTGATTAGTTTGGCAGTGGACAGGATTCTCTAGTGTCAAATTAAGTAGCAAATTACAGGTGACATAATAGAATGAAATGGTTTACATATGTCAACAGTGTTGGGGCCATTACACAGTCAAGCTTTAAGCTAACTACGTTACAATAACATGTTACTGTAACACCACTACTTTTGCAGTAGCTTGTGAAACAAAATTACTTTTTAAAATTAAATAATGCCTTACAATTACTGAAATTTTAACAGAATTGTTACTCATTACTCATTTTATTTATTTATATACAGTATGTACAGGTGCATCTCAATTAATTAGAATATCACTGAAAAGTTAATTTATTTCAGTAATTCAACTCAAAAAGTGAAACTCAGATTATACAGAATCAATACACAGAATCAATACACAGAATGATATATTTCAAGTCTTTGTTTCTCTTAATTTTGATGATTATGGTTACAGCAAATGAAAATCCCAAATTCAGTTTCTCAAAAACATTAGAATATTACTTAAGCCCAATAAGAAAAAGTTGATTTTCAATAGAAATGTTGACTGACTGAAAAGCAAGTCCATGTAGACACTCAATTTGGCAAATTTAAATTGGCCAATTTATTTGGCCAATTTAGCCAATTTGCTAATTTTCAACAGCAGTCCCTGGGCAGGTAAAATACATAAATTCAAAGGACATCAACACTGTACATGTAAAAGGGCATATTTCATTAAAAAAAGAGACAACACCTACATAAAACAAGACAACACTAGAACAGTAAAAGACGAAGCACACTTCAGTTCGTCCAGACAAATTAGACAGAATGGTCACATATTTGATTGAGTTTTAACCATGATTTCAAGTTAATTTTAAAAGAACTAGTGCACGCCCATAGAAAGCAAGTATTCCTGTCTGAAACAGGTAGGCCAATCAGACTTTACAGGCCCAAATGTAGGCTGTGTTTGAAAATGGAATACAGAGGTGTAGCCTATATGTAGGCAATCACATGTTACACTTTGACAAATATGAAAGGGACTGAACTGAGATTTATTTGATTGTGTGAATATTAATTACAGAATAACTGAAAATGAATGGGACATCAAATATTAGCGACTGTTTAAGAACCACTTGTTTATTTTTTTTTCAGATCACTTACATGTATCTGTGTGATCTTTTATGAGTTATATTCATAATAGTGTATCTTGCATTTAGGGAATTTATTTATTTTATTTAGCGAATGCAAAGTCCTTAAGCCAAGCAGTTGCCTCCTGGTTTGCTGTATGGAGGGTGTGTAATCCTCCTTCCAGTCTTTGGAGCGGGCAAGTCTCTATGATGTGTTCCATTCCATTTAGGGAATGGAACTTGTTCAGTCACCATCATAATTGTTTTAGTTTATGACATGACATGTTTAGCCATGTGTCATCCTTCAACCGCTGGCTGTTTGTGTGGTGTCCTGCAAACAATGTGGGCTACATAGACAATTGGAACTCATTTTGGGGAAAACCTGGTCTTATTAGACGAGACGGCGTCCATCCCACTTTGGATGGTGCATCTCATTTATCGAACAATCTGGAATCATTTTTATCCAAATTTTCAAAACCTTGACTACTCAGAGTTGGGACCAGGAAACAGAGTCGCAGTCTTACACGCCTCTCTGCAGCTCCACTTCATCCGCCACCCCTCAGCTTAGCCCCTGTCTTCCCCATCAGAGAATCATGGTCTGCTCCCTGTTATGACCCGAGCGCCAGTTCTGATCGCACTCGGGCTAAGTTATTTCTCGCTGCCGGCCTTGACAGCTGCGGGCTGTATTCTGGCCTCACCAGGCTCTTATTACCTCCGCCAGGCCGAAAGGCCAGGAGAAGGTTATGTTTTTGCCGGGGTTTGTCTGTTTGTTTGTCTGTCTGTCTGTTGGTTAGCAAGATAACTCAAAAAATCTTGGACAGATTTCCATGAAACTTTCAGGCGTTGTTGAAAATGGTACAAGGAAGAACTGATTAAATTTTGGGGGTGATCCGATTCACCGTCTGGATACAGGAATTTTTTAAAGCATTTTTCATTCAACACTGTGACATACAGCCATTTTCAACATGTGCGCAGGCGCAATGGAGGGCGCTGGTCGTCGTGTCTGCAACACAAACTCTGCGTTCTTCAACGTTTTAGGCACAAAAGGACGCGGAAAACACTGCTGGCCTAGGCCCGCCAGCGTGCAACTGCAAAACCTCACACGGGCAGCTGTCTGCCGACGGATTCTTTGCCAGAAATTCCCCGGCCAGCCATAGGAGCTGCGCATTTGCCAGAAATTCACCGGCCAGCCATAGGCGCTGCGCAAAAACGAGCTCTCTGCTGGCCAAGCTTCTAAATTGTCGTTTGCCGTGGAGCGCAACCCCCAAAACAATAATATTGTAGCGAACTCAATATGAGCACCCTATTTGGCTTGCCAAGTGGGTTGACCCTATTGGCGACACAGGTAGAGTGCGGGACTCTGGAGCGGGAGGCGTGAGTTCGAACCTCCCGGTGGGACGTCGCCATGTCGAGCAGCACGTTACAATATAATATAAAACCCACGGCAACCTGTCTACCCAATTTGCATCCGTCAGTGGAGGAGATGGACACAACAGCAACACTTCAGTTTATTACCTCCGCCAAGGAGGCAATGCTTTTACTACTGAACCACTAATCCTATCACTATCAGATTGATTGTCATTGATTAATTGTGTGTTTATTGCACTGTCCCTGTCAAATAAACAAATAACCATTGTGAATCCAATTGCTAGTCATATGTTTACATGCTCAAGGAATGTGAAAACGTACACACAAACACTGTATGGGGGGAATTGTGGCGCTTGGCAGAGGTCTGCGCTCTCCGAGTGCTTTTCTAGTTGTGAAAGTGCTCAGTGGGGCTTCCGCCTGTCAACGGCCGGTCAGCTGATTGTCATTACCGTCGTTAGTGCTTCGCCCTTTTAAGCCCGGCACTGACGACGGTAAGAGGGGAGGAGTATTGGTCTACATTCTGTCAACGTCACGTCTCGTCTCGTTTTGCTTGTCAAGTCTGGGTCTACGCCTCGTCATGTTTGAGAGTGCCGTGAGACCTTCATGTCAGGTTCGTCTTCATAGTTTTGTCACAGTTAGCTCGTGGCGGCTGGGTTAGCCCTACGAGCCTAAGTCTCAGTTATGTGTGTGTTTGCCCTATAGGGGTTCATAGTTGTGTTTTGTCACGTCTGGAAATAAATAACATCTGAGCCAAACTCTCTGGTGAACTCTGCGGCGTTTCTTGGTGATCCGCGAGGATCACCACATGACAGTATACTCCTGCCAGGTCGCCTAAACGGAGGCGCCGCACCGAGACGCCGTTTCACCGTGAGTTTGTGCCATTTTGGACTGTTTGTTCTTCCCTGTCCGGATGCCTGTTGCTGGGAGAATGCCGTCATCCAGGGTTCGCGGTCGGCGCCTGGACAGAAAGCTAGCGGAGGTCCTGGAGTACGTGGACTGCACGTTATTCTCCGCTACGCTGTGGGACGCTCCCAGCGACGTGTGCAGGCATTTGGACTACGCTGAGGAGCTTTTGGACAACCTTCCCCTCGATAGTTACGACCACCTGGAGGTGATAACGAGGTGGGAGGAACTCGCCATTCAGCGCGAGTTACTTTGTGGGCTGGAAGAGAGGAGCAGGAAGCAGGGGAGGAGGAATCCCCGCTCCCCGCGTTGGTGTCCCGTCCCGGAGCAGGTCCAGGAGTACGCGCTGTCTGGGGGCCGACGAGGACGTCGGCGTAACGGCGTGGGCAACCCTCAGCGGAATCCCCGGCTGGACTCGCTGCCGGCGTATCCCGTCAGCGAATCTCCAAGAGCAGCCCCACCTCGTTTTCCCAGGGGGCCCTCTGTCGCCATCCAGCGGGGAGAAGGAGGAACGACGTCCCCCACAGCAGGAACCATCTCTGCCCCGGAAGGAAGGCAAGTGCACGATAATTTCTCACATCATGATATTATTCTGCCTTGTCTGACTCCTGGGGATGGAGTTCGGGGTTCGCAGCCCCCCGAGCTCCCTCCACCTGCTGTGGATGAAATTATTAAACCTACTGCCTCTGTGTTCTCCCCCGTTGAGCGGTCCGCAACGCCAGGCCAGCGTCGCCGGACGAAGAGGGCCCCTGCAGTGCTGGATAGCCTGCATCCGGCCCTGCAGTCACGTCTTGGACGGAGGAGAGGAGCGGACTGCGGCCCGGAGCCTGAGCCGACGAAGAAGCATCCCCGGGTCTCCTCGCCGGAGTGGTCCGAGCCAGTGGGTCAAGGGTTCCCTGCCTCCACGCCATACGGGTCGTCGGCGTGGACAACAGCGTGGGAGGAACCTGAGGCTGCAGGTGACATCGTGCCAGCTGCGGAGCCCGACGCAGCTGAGTCCGAGCCAGCTGGCGAGAGTCACCCTGAACCCGGATCGTTGGAGTCCTGGGTGGCAACGGAACCCGAGTGCAGGCAAGTGCTCCCTTTTCTGTCTCTCTCCCCTGTTGAGCATTTTTGCCTGCCTCTCGGGGAGGCGAGTGAGGAGCAGCCGTCTGCTGCGCCCGAGCTCGTCTCGCTGGGTTCCGTTGCTACCAGTGATACTGATCCCGGTTTTCCTGTCCCCGAGCTTTGTTCTAGTGTCGCCGGTGGGGAACGGGTCGGTGTCACCAAGGTGGAGGTCCCAGGTTCGGGGGTGGAGTTCGTCAGCGGAGCTGCACCGGAGGCCCAATCGGGGTCCACCGCAGAGGCGGTTTTGGCCCAATCGGGGTCCGACGTGGGCGCGTCGGAGGCCCAATCGGGGTCCACCGCGGGTGTGGATCTGACCCAATCGGGGCCCAACGAGGGTGCAGCTGGGACCCAATCTGGGTCCAGTGGTGATGCAGCGCGAGCGTGGTCCATAGGCGGGGGAGGAGCTGCAGACCCTTCTTCGCAGAGCGGATTCTTGGCTCGCCCTGCTCATCAATTCCCTATGAGTCACCATCCCTATTCATCATCGCCGGGGGCCATGGGGGTCCCTGTTCGCTCGCCCCGGTTCTCCCGAGTTTTGTTCTCGTCAGGGAGGCCGCTGCGGGTTGTTGATGCCCTGGACTGGTGGCTGAGGGACACGGGTCGGCCGCCGGAGGGACTGTTTCGCCGGTTCGGCGCCTCGGTTCGGCCACCCGACCTGTTATGTGTGCCATGGGGCTACCTAGTTCGACCACCGGAGAAGCGGACGTGCGGGACTTTGGACTCTGGTGAGCCGCCTGGTCCGCCTCCTTTGACCATCGGTCGACATAAACTGTCGGGGGGTGGTAGTGGTCCCTGGGTTTGTCTCAGTATTTGTGCTTTTTTTTCTTTGTCCTGGTTATTTTGTATCTAGTGCTCATGCCTTGCAGTAGCCCTGCTGGCTTATGCATAGTCTGGGTAGAGCATGTGGTGCTCTGGTTTTTTTTTTTTTTTGTTTCGTGTATAGTTTGATATGAGCGAGTAGTGCTCTGGTTTTTATTGCTTCATGTAGTCTGGTATGAGCGTGTAATGCTCTGTTTCTGTTTTGTATAGTCTGGTATGAGCGAATAATGCTCTGTTTTTTGTTTTTTCATGTATAGTCTGGTATGAGCGAGTATGCTCTATTCTTGCATTTAATTTTTTTCTGAACCTGTAGTTCTGGTTTTTGTTTTCGCTTGTACATTTTTTCTTGTTAGTCTTGTCATTGTCTTGTATGGTTTTTTTGTCTTGTTCATGGGTTGGTTTCTCTCCCTCCGCACCTGTCCCTCAACCTTCTACCCTGGGGGGGGGCGGGGGGGGCAGGGTGGTTCCTTGGGGCGTTCGGAGTCCGCCTGTGGAGGGAGGGTACTGTTATGACCCGAGCGCCGGTTCTGATCGCGCTCGGGCTAAGTTATTTCTCGCTGCCGGCCTTGACAGCTGCGGGCTGTATTCTGGCCTCACCAGGCTCTTATTGTGAAAGTGCTCGGTGGGGCTTCCGCCTGTCAACGGCCGGTCAGCTGATTGTCATTACCGTCGTTAGTGCTTCGCCCTTTTAAGCTTTACCCTGACGACGGTAAGAGGGGAGGAGTATTGGTCTACATTCTGTCAACGTCACGTCTCGTGTCGTTTTGCTTGTCAAGTCTGGGTCTACGCCTCGTCATGTTTGAGAGTGCCGTGAGACCTTCATGTCAGGTTGGTCTTCATAGTTTTGTCACAGTTAGCTTGTGGCGGCTGGGTTAGCCCTACGAGCCCAAGTCTCAGTTATGTGTGTGTTTGCCCTATAGGGGTTCATAGTTGTGTTTTGTCACGTCTGGAAATAAATAACATCTGAGCCAAACTCTCTGGTGAACTCTGTGGCGTCTCTTGGTGATCCGCGAGGATCACCACATGACACTCCCTCCAAAGTAAATAAAAATATAATATACAAGCATCCTGAAGTGATTAAACAAAAAGTTGAGAAATCTCAAATTAAACATGAAGCCTCTAAATTTAATGACTTGGCCTCTGTTCCTCCTCATAATTTAAAAATTAAATGTGGTTTGTTAAATATTAGGTCTCTAACTCCCAAGTCTCTGCTAGTCCATGATCTGTTAATTGATCATCAGATTGATTTAATATCCCTTACAGAGACTTGGTTAGTGCAAGAGGATTATGTTGGTTTAAATGAATCAACTCCCTCTGGTTATTTAAACTGTCAAAATCCCAGAAGTTCTGGTCATGGAGGAGGAGTAGCAACAATTTACCATTCCAAATTACTAGTTAATGTAAAGCAAAAAACATGTTATAATTCCTTTGAGGGCTTGGTCCTCAGTATTGGGCATGTTAGCAATTTTAGGTTAAACCCAATTTTATTTGCCATAGTTTATTGTCCTCCATCAGCCTACTCAGAGTTTTTATCCGAATTTGCCGAATTCTTAGCTGATTTAGTGCTGAAATCAGAATAATTATAGTAGGGGACTTTAGTATACATGTAGATGTAGATGGTGATTGCCTTAATATGGCATTTAATTCAATATTAGACTCAATGGGTTTTTTCAGAAAGTAGGAAATTCTACCCATTATCTCCACCACTGATCTGTTCACACTCCGACAGGCAGCAAAAAGCAAGCTAGGAGCAGGAAGACAAAAGAAGAGGAAAACAGCAGCCTTGTGTGTAGCAGAATGGAATGTACACACTCTGTTGGACAGAACAACATCACAGCGCCCAGAAAGACAGACCGCACTTGTGGCCCTGGAAATGAACAGGTACAATGTAGACATAGCTGCACTTATTGAAACAAGATTGCCTGGATATGACAGCTTGGAAGACCATGGGTACATCTTCTTTTGGAGTGGGAGATCAACTCAAGAAAGGAGAGAAGCAGGAGTGGGCTTTGCCGTTAGAAAGGAGACAGCAGCAATGCTTGATGAGGAACCGGTGCCAATCAATGACAGGATAATGACTATGAGACTCCCACTACAGCAGAAGATGTATGCCACACTCATCAGTGTATATGCCCCAACAATGACCAACACAGAGGAGGTGAAGGAAGAGTTCTACAGTGATTCACGTGAGACTATCATGTGTGTACCGACTGATGACAGGCTAATACTCGTTGGAGATTTTAATGCCAGAGTTGGTTCGGACACTGAGAAATGGAAAGGAGTGCTAGGCAGTCATGAAGTAGGCAAGTGCAATGCTAATGGAGAATTTCTACTTGCACTATGTTCAGAGTACAACCTTGTGATAACCAACACTCTATTTAAGCACAAGGACACACACAAGAAGACATGGATGCACCCAAGATCCAAGCACTGGCACTTGTTAGACTACATCATAGTCAGGCAGAGAGACATAAGGGATGTATTGGACACCAGAGCAATGAGAGGTGCGGACTGTGGTACTGATCATGTTATGCTGAGATCTAGATTAAGGATTTGGAGACGAAAACAGCACTGCATGATGGGTGCGAAGCCACCACGGAAGCTAAGCACTAGTGCACTGAAAGGCCAAAAGAAGCAGGAAGAACTTACACAGGAAATGGATGAAAACTTGAAAGACTGGGACAGCAACAACCCAGAGAATGACATGGAAGAGAAATGGGCAACACTGAAGGATATGGTGTATCAGACTGCGAGTGATGTATTAGGTCATCCTGAGAGGAAACATGAAGATTGGTTTGATGAGCATGATGAACACCTGAAGAAACTACTAGAAGCAAGGACTACAGCTAGGCAGGAAAACCTACAGTGTAACACAAGGTCGAAGAAGAAGAAATACTCAAAGGCTCAGAGTGAGCTACAGAAGTACACTAGAGAGATGAAGTCCAACTGGTGGGATGAAAAAGCGGAGGAACTTCAAACTGCAGCAGACAGGAAGGACATGAAAACATTCTTCACAGGTTTGAGAGAAATCTACGGCCCTAAACCAAGAGGATTGATCCAACTAAAGGCTATGAATGGTGAAATGGTTTTGCAGGACAAAGACAAGATCCTGGACAGATTTGCAGACCACTTTGACCAACTACTAAACAACCCTGGAGATCTCACTGAAGAGGCTAAAGAAGCTCTAGTGCAGCGACCAGCTGTATCAAGTCTGGATGAACCACCAAATTTTGATGAACTAATGGCAGCTATCAGGACAACACAGGATGGTAAAGCTCCAGGAAGGGATGTAAGTCCAGCAGAAGTGTGGAAATTTGTTGGTGTTCAGCTGACCAACTGCCTGCACAAGCTCATCCAAGAGATATGGGATTTCCAGAAAGTACCTCATGACTGGAAGGATGCAAGTATTGTGCCTTTGTTCAAGAAAGGTGACAGGAAAGATTGTGGAAATTACCGAGGTATATCACTGGAAGCCACTGTTGGTAAGATTCTCTCACGTGTACTACTGAACAGACTCAATGAACACATTTCACAGAATGTACTACCGGAGATCCAGTGCAGCTTTAGAAGTGGAAGAAGCACAATGGACATGATTTTCTGCTAGAAACAGGTTTAAGAAAAGTGTATCGAACAGAACATGCCGCTTTATGTAGTCTTCATAGACTTCAGTAAAGCCTTCAATACTGTTTCGCGACAAGGACTTTGGGAGGTACTCAAGAAATACGGCTGTACAGAGAAGTTTGTCAGCCTGATCGAGGCACTCCATACAGGTATGCAAGCAAACGTGGCAATGAGTGGTTCAGTATCTAAAGACTTTTCAGTAAGCAACGGAGTGAAACAAGGGTGTGTGCTTGCACCTACACTCTTCTCGCTATATCTAGCAGCCATGTTTGAGGTGGCCTTCAAAGACACTTCAGAAGGAGTATACATTCAACCAAGGAAAGAAGCAGACTTGTTCAGTGTGGCGCAGTTCAAAACCAAGAGTAAGACATCAATAAAGGTAGTAAGAGAAATGCTCTTTGCCGACGACAGTGCTCTAGTTGTACACAGTGTGGAAGATATGCAATCTTTAGTGGAGAAATTTGAAAGAGCAGCTAGCCAATTCAGTCTCAAAATCAACATCAAGTAGAAAAAAGTGCCTTTATCAACCACCAAAGTTCCAATTATCAACATCACTACCAGAAGAGATCAGCATTGGTACAGAGCCACTAATCAAGTGCAAGACTTTCAAGTATCTAGGGAGTACTGTTTCAGAGAATGCTAGGCTGGAGAATGAACTATCTCTCAGAATGGGAAGAGCGAGTGCTGTGTTTGGAAACTTGAGGGAGAGACTGTGGAACAATCGACATGTGTCTATCCGTGTGAAATGCAAAGTGTACAAAGTGACAGTACTGGCTACTCTATTGTACGGTGCTGAAACTTGGACTGTCTACAGAGTGCAGGTGAAGAAACTCCATGCATACATGATGAGACACCTTTGAGCCATAATGAACATCTCATGGAAAGACAAGATAACCAACATAGAAGTGTTGAAACGAGCTGGTCTACCATCAATGGAGGACATGCTAATACAGATGAACCTGAGATGGCTCGGACATGTTGAGAGGATGGACCACCAGCGTCTCCCTCGGCAGTTACTCTACTCACAGTTATGCGAGGGCAAATGCAATCAGGGTAGACCAAGGCTCAGATTTAAAGACACTGTAAAAAGAAACGAAGAAGTTGGATATAGACAGGAGTTCCTGGCAGCGGAAGGCTAAGGACAGAGCTGTGTGGAGAAATCTGATCAGACCTAAATGAAACAGTCATTGTTGCCCACGACAGACTGCTATGATGATGATCTCCACCACACGTTGGACCTTGTTCTGACATATGGCATAGAAATAGAAAATCTGGTAGTGTCTCCTCATAACCCTGTACTGTCAGACCATTGTCTGTTAACCTTTGATTTTACTATTTTTGACTATTTGGCTCCTAAAGAAAAATATTACTACAGTAGATGCCCCTCAGATGATGTTGTTCCCAAATTTATGCAGATTGTTTCCTCTATGCCATGTCAACACAACGGAAATAAGCTATGGTGAGCTTGCGCCTTCTGTAATTGATAGCATGGTAAATAGTGTTTCAGCTTCTCTGCATCAGACTCGAGACATGGTGGCCCCTTTAAAAAAGAAAAAGTCTAATCAGAGATTTCTAACTCCTTGGTTCAACATAGAAACTCGTAGCTTAAAACAGAAGACTGGTCAATTAGAAAGAAAATGGCACTGCACTAATTTAGATGAAATCTATTTAGCTTGGAGAAATCATCTTTTTATTGATAAAAAAAAAATCTCTTACAAAAGCTAGAAAAAGTTATTATTCTGCACTAATAGAAGAGAACAAAAGTAATCCCAGGTTTCTTTTCAGTACTGTAGCCAGGCTGACAAAGAGTCAGGACTCTGTCAATCCTAGCATTCCCTTAGAGCACAGGTGTCAAACTCATTCCATGGAGGGCCAAGACCCTGCAGGTTTTACCTCCACCCAGTGTCTTCAACAGGTGATTTCTCTGAATTTCTTCCTACTGATTGCTGATCAGTGAAAACACCTGCTGAAGAGACTGGGTGGAAGTAAAACCTGCAGGGTCTTGGCCCTCCATGGAATGAGTTTGACACCCCTGCCTTAGAGCTTACTAGTCAGGACTTCACGAACTTTTTCAATAATAAAATTTCATTTATCAGAGATAAAATCAGTCAGATTCTTCCCACCATTAACTTAAATACATTAACTACTACAACTCCTTCCACTGATATCTGTTTGGATGAGTTTACTCCAATTGACCTTTTAAAATTAGATAAAATAATTTCATCATCCAAGCCTTTACCTTGTCTTTTAGACCCTATTCCTACCAGGTTATTTAAAGAAGTCTTCCCATTTATTGGTAGCTCTATTCTTCAAATAATCAATTCTTCATTAACATTAGGCCATGTACCGCAGGCTTTTAAAACTGCTATAAATAAACCCTTACTCAAAAAGCCAACACTGGATCCAGGAGTTTTAGCTAACTATAGACCAATCTCCAATCTGCCTTTCATTTCAAAAATCTTAGAACGAGTTGTTGCTACGCAATTATTTGACCACTTGCAGGGAAATGGTTTATTTGAAGAGTTTCAATCTGGGTTCAGAATCCATCATAGTACTGAAACAGC
This sequence comes from Pholidichthys leucotaenia, assembly GCA_020510985.1. Taxonomy (NCBI): domain Eukaryota; kingdom Metazoa; phylum Chordata; class Actinopteri; order Cichliformes; family Pholidichthyidae; genus Pholidichthys; species Pholidichthys leucotaenia. Next base: position 282,425,168 of record CM035841.1, read on the forward strand.
CTTAGTGAAGGTCACTAATGACTTCCTTATCACATCTGATAATGGACTTGTTTCTGTACTTGTCCTTTTCGACCTTAGTGCAGCTTTTGATACTATTGATCATAATATTCTAGTTAATAGATTAGAACACCATGTTGGACTTAATGGAACTTTGTTGCAGTGGTTTAGATCTTATTAATCTGATAGGTTCCAGTTTGTTCATGTCAATAATGAGTTTTCTTCCAACTCAAAGCTCAGTCATGGAGTTCCACAGGGATCTGTGCTAGGCCCTATTCTTTTTAGTTTATATATGCTTCCGTTAGACAACATTATTAGAAAGCACTGTATACATTTTCATTGTTATGCAGATGATACACAATTATACCTGTCAATGAAGCCAGATGATAGTAATCAATTAGCCAAGTTAGAGGCCTGTCTTAAGGAAACCAAAGCTTGAAAGACTTGTATACATAACCGTCCATTGTTCTGCCCCTCTTCCTGCCCCTCTTCCTGCTTCTGGGTGTGAGAAGAATGTCCACCCGCTGTGTCTAGTGTTACCACACAGCCCCCCCCCCCCCGTTTGGTCTCAAGTCGACGCCAATGGAGGCTGCAGCGGGGGGTTGCCGCTCTGGTCAAACTGTCTGCTGGTGAGGAGTGTCGGAGGGCATGTAAGTCTGTGGGGGGAAAGGGGGAGGGGTGGAATAGACAGTATGCTCTGCTCCGAGTTCCAGCACGTTGAACGGTTGTGGATCGTGGGCGCACGGGGCCGGTGCACGTCGTGCATAATGGAACAAACCGGCGATCGGCCGGCTTTAGGGAGTGAGGTGCGGGAAGAAAAATGTGGAGGGGGGGTGGATGGGAATAAGTGAGTGTCGGCCCGGGACGTCAAAAGTGTCTGGGCCGCGCAAAAATTGCGCATGGATCCGCCATGGTGAGGGACTTTCCCGGTAAACCTGCCGGTGAGCCGCAGCGGCTGTGAAAAAAATTTAGTCTCTGACTCCTCGTGCGGGTGCAGTCCTGCGAGGATGAGGGGAAGGCGAACGGCCAAATTCCCTGAGGATGCGTAGTGGCTGTGAAAAAACTGAAGCTGTGTGAGGGACTTGGCAGTTTTGCTTAAGGTGTGGAAGCAGCCCTAAAGGCATCGGGGAAAGCAATAAGCTGAATTCCCGTTGTGCGCAGCAGCTGAGAGACAAACACATGTCCTGCGTGCGAGGCTGCACGTCTGCTTTAGGAGCGGCAGCAGCCCTAAAGATTCCCAGGATGGCGATCGGCCGTGTTCCCAGGGCATGTGCAGTTGCGAAGGCTGGTGTGTGAGTCGTGGAGCCGGTTTGTCCCTGGTGTGTGGCGCGCACTGCGGCCACGTAGCTGGAAGTTGCGCTGTCCTCATAATCCTGCAGTGTGCGTACGGGGCTTCTGTGCACTGAAAGTCCACTGTAGGGAGGTGAGTCAGGGTTGGGGAGCTTGATGGAAATCAACGCAGATGGCGCCGATGATCTTCCCCGTTCAGGCTGTTTCCTTCGGTTTGCTCGTGTCGCCATTCATGGTGCGTGTCGGTCCCAGCGCTGCCCGCTCCGGAGAGCGCGTTCCGGTGTGGATGAAGAGGATGCAGGCGTTCTCTGGTCCTCTGGAATCCACAGCATGGTAAAAGGGAGCTGACAGTCATCCCACGTCAGGTCACCATGTGGTGTGCCGCGTAAGGGAGAGACAATTCATCTCCATCAGGTCACCAATGTGGAGAAAATGGCATAGTCAAGTGACGCAACATGCACGTCCAAGGTCACCAATGTGGAGGTAATAGAACAGGTGAGATGCAACGAGCTGGAAGGGTACAAGGTTTTATTTCCTCCAACATATTGAAACACGCTTCATAGCTCAGTGAGCTACTGCGTTGCTGAGGCATGTGTAACCATCTCTTTTATACAGGTTATACAGACAGAGAGAATGCATGGCACATTAGCATAGTGATTGTTCTCCAATAACATCAGTCACTACCTAACATTAGCATGACATCAGCTGGCGCCCGGATGTCCTCTCCGTCCTCGAGGGCACATACATAACCGTCCATTGTTCTGCCCCTCGTCCTGCTTCTGGGTGTGAGAAGAATGTCCACCCGCTGTGTCTAATGTCACCACAATGTGTAGTTTATAGTGTATTGTCAATAAACTCATGCAGTACCATAACAGGACACATTTACAAATATTTGAGACCCATTGTAGTGCATCCTTTTATCTTCTTCTTTCGGCTGCTCCCTTTAGGGGTCACCACAGTGGATCATCTGCCTCCATCTCACACTATCCCTTGCATCTTCCTCTGTAACACTAATCCTCTCCATGTCCTCCTTCACTACATCCATCAATCTTCTCTGTGGTCTTCCTCTTTTCCTCCTGTCAGCTTCCTGATGACAGCTCCATCTTCAACATCCTTTGTTCAATATATCCACTATCCTTCCTCTGCACTAGTCCAAATCATCTCAGCCTTGCCATTCTTACTTTGTCTCCAAACCGCTCAACTTGAGCTATCCCTCTGATACACTCATTTCTAATCCTGCCCTTCCTAGTCACTCCCAATGAAAATCTTAGCATCTTCAACTCTGCCACCTCCAGCTCCACCTCCTGTCTTTTTGTCAGCACCACCATCTCCAAACCATACATTATAGCAGGTCTCACTACCGTCTTGTAAATCTTCCCTTTCACTCTTGCTGCTGCCCTTCTCTCACAAATCACCCCTGACATTCATCTCCACCCAATCCACGCTGTCTGTACTCACTTCTTCACCTCTCTTGTGCATTTTTCATTGCTTTGGATGGTTGACCCCAGATATTTAAACTCATCTACTTTCAGTACCTCTACTCCTTCCATCTTCACTGTTGCACCTGCTTCCCTCTTATTATTACTATCTCATTGTTATTTTTCATTTTTCCCCTTAAAAGATTTCAGTTTGTTTTTCAGTTGGATTGTACAGATTATAGGTCACATTAATGGTGGAAAAAGTTTTGAAAAGATTTATCTTGGTCTCATTTTTTTACATCACAAAAGCCTGGCATTTGAACAGGGCTGTGTAAACTTTTTATATCCACTCTGTGTGTGTGTGGGGGGGGGGGGTGTTGATCAAAATTAGAGAAAAATGCATTAATACTTTCTGAAATATTGTTATTCTTCATAGTTCAGAATTTTACAGAATATCAGCTGTGACTATTCCACTGCTGTACTAGCAGGCTTTTTTTAAATAACCGAGGCACTTCAACACAAACATTTATTTCGTTAAAAAAACAGCAAAATTAGAGAACAGTGACCACTATGTCAGAAGAGAAGATGTTTTTTTTATAGGATTAAAAAATTAATAGGAAGTATAGAGGCCCTTGCTTTGAATGACTTCAGCACATCTGCACCCCCAGGACATCACTAGAATGCTGCTGGAGACTGAAAAATACTAATAATAAAAAATCCTTCTGTGAGTTTCAAAAAATACTGTTATGAGTACAGATATGTGTGCTGCAGTATAAATATATTACAGAAACTGTACATTAAAGGGTAATGGGTCTCTGATAGCGTGCAAAACATGAGACACAAAACATATGTGACTGTATTGACAAAACTTTTATGCTCAATCCAAAGATGTTCAGTCTTTGGATTTCTGTTACATAAAACCAGTATTTCATTCACACCCCAAACATTAACAATTTTGTTTATTTATTAGTTTGTGCATTAATTTTTGACAAAGAAGTAATTACTTCTGACTGGAGAGGATTGGGAGATATTAAATATAGATCTAGGTATTTTTATATATATATTTTATTTTTGATGAATCAGATGTTATGACCCGAGCATCAGTTCTGATCGCGCTCGGGTTAAAGTTATGTCTCGCTGCCGGCCTTGACAGCTGCGGGCGGTATTCTGGCCTCTCCAGGCTCTTATTGTGAAAGTGCTCGGTGGGGTTTCCGCCTGTCAACGGTCGGCCAGCTGTATGTCATCATTGTCATTAGTACCTTGTCTACTTAAGCTGAGCACTGGCGTCGTTAGGACGCAGCAGTGTCTGATCGCATCTGGTCACGAACCTGACCGCTATTCTGTTCACCCATCGTCACGTTGCGGATGCCTGAACTGTATTCACACCTCGGCTGCCTTGGGCTTGACCGTCTTTCACCGGGACCAGTAAGTGAGCTCGTTAGCCTTATTCCCCCCGGTGTTAATTGTTCTGTAAGTCCCTGCCTTAGCAGCCCGTGTGCTAATTATTGCCAAGCCTGTCTGTGTGTGACTGTCTCCTGCTTTGGACCTATAGTGTGCTGTATAGCCCTATGCTTCCTGTTTCTGCAAAGACTCCTGTCATTATCTCAGCAGCTTGTGTTAACACCTTTTTCACCGTAATAAACTCACTGAAAAACTCACTGGTGACTCTGTGCGTCTTATGCTGGCTCGTGAGGGCCAGTGCATGACATCAGAAATGTCTGGAGGTCCTTTGTGTAGTGCGCCATTTGTCAAAACCTTTGACAATCATCATTTGCAGCAAAGTACAGGTTTCCATCTTAAAACTTTCAAAAACATTCCTTATCAATCAGAATATCTAGAGAATAATAATGGATATTTTCATTAGAGGTGTGGGGATTTCTCGATTCTTAGAAGCATCCTGATGCAGGCCTTTGCAGAAAGTTACAGATCAAGATCCTCCCACCCCAACACACACACAAAATTACACTCATAGAGCAGACAGTTCACTTTTTTCTCTCCCTGTCTGCCTGCAGTCTCACCCTTCTCATCCACCGTGTCTTCCTCCAAACATATAACTGCCCCTCTCACACCTGCTCTAACCAGTGTACAGCAGAAGATTGCCGGCAAAAAAAAGTCACTTTATAGAGCAGTCGCCAACCTTTCTTGCTTCAAAGACTGGTAACAAGTTTTTAAAAAATCATGGGTGTGGGGGTTTAAAATGAATGGAATTTAAAAGAAAAAAACTCATCCATGAGCCGCCAGTGGACCCCGGTCAGTCACTCTATGGGAACTGGTAGGGGAGGGGGAAGCCATGGTTGGGGTGCCCTCTCTACACCCTCACTGGTTCTCTGTGGCCTGGTGGTACCAAGTGGTCAGTCCGCGGCCCGGTGGTTGGGAAGGCTCAGCAATAAAGACTGCTGCTGACTGAAGCATGTCCTGACAAGCCCTGCTGTAACTGCCGACAACAGAGCTAATGTGCAGTTGAACAGAGTGGATGGATGCAGGTTTTTAGCCAGACACCATCTCTCCATTGGTGAGTTGTGCAGTATTGAATGGATTTATGTGAAATAAGAAAATAAAATAATGCTTAGTAAAAACTTAGTTTACAGTCAAAATAACATACAGGGGTAATATCCTAATACTATCCACAAGATTAATCATCTAGAAATCTGTAATCATATACGAGGCCCACTGCTGAAATTTAAAATCACTTCCATAAACTATCAGCCCTATTAAGTGTGTGTGAGAGAGATGATGTGTGCTACGTACTGTACAAATTTAAATTACATATGTATACAACTGTTTCATCTCAGTAAGCTGGGGATCAGACCGCCAAGGTGTCTGCCTTCGACTGCTGCCCAATCCACATAGCATCAGACCCCCATGATCCCTCCTGCAGATGGTGAGCCCATTGGAGGGTGGACCCATGTGGCTTGTTTGGGCTGAGCCTGGCCGGGTCCCAAGGACAGAAACTCAGACTCCCCCATGCCTGGCACCAGGGCAGGGCCCTGGAAACCCCATGCCAGGTGGGGCACACCAAATCCTTGATTGAACATCCATCATGAGAGTCTATTGGATCGCTCTTTGTCTGGCCCTTCACCCAGGACCTGTTTGTGTTGGGAGACCCTACCAGGGTTGAACTGTCCCCAGCAACATAGCTCCTGGGATCACGTGGGCTTGCACCCCTCCCCACACCACTATCAACACCACAACAAGGTAGCAATCCTTGGGGTAGAAAAGTCAGATTGAACAGACCCAGGACACGCTGAAGAGACTATGTGCCCAGTTAAGATGCTCAACAGTCCATGTTTGAGCCACGCTTCCCACCTTACGTCGGTGGTTTTGTTAGTTTCTGTCAGTACATTGTCAGTTTTTTACACTTTGCGTCACGCCATCTAATTACCAGTAGACAGTGCACCGACTTTGTGCTTGGAGGAGACTCATTTCAAAGAGGTGTGGCAGCGCGCAATCTCATGTACATCGGTATTTCAGTGAATTTTATGACAATGCACTTTTCATCGGGAAAAAGGCGTTTTGTCATCATAGATTCTCATAGATTAGACAAAATCATGTAGAAATGTTATGTATGAACTTGTGTCATCACATCCAACTTATGCCTAGTTTTGTGATAATTAAGCATTTCTGAGAATTTTGTTCAAACCAGTCTCTCTGCTACCCCCTCCCCCCTTTTTTTCTTCAATTTGGAGCAGGCTAATTTGCATAGACAGAGAAGCGATCCAGCCAGTCCCTGATTGGTGAGATCACTCTGGACCACCCTTGTGTGTGTGTGTGTGTGTGTGTGTGTGTGTGTGTGTGTGTGTGTGTGTGTGTGTGTGTGTGTGTGTGTTCATTTCTGTTCCACCGAGACCAGAGTTCTTCCTCTTTCTCTCCTGGCCATTGACCAGGCCACATCTCACGCATCTCTTCTGTTTTTACTCCAGGTAAATACAGAGGGGCTTTTTTCCATTTTGTTCCTCTACCTTGACTTTACACGTTTTAACTTTTTCCCTAAAGTTTTGCCACTTTTTTGAGAAAGCAGTAACGAGTTGGGCTTAATCCTCAATTTCTCCTTTTTTCTAAGTAACCCAAGTTTTGATTTTGCCTCTTTTTGCCAGAGTGGTGGCCTAGATGATGGAGCATCCGCCCCACAACCAGAAGGTTGGGGGTTCAAGTCCCGACCGGGTCATACCAAAGACCATATAAAAATGATACTTCCCGCATTCTAGTTTGGTGCTCAGTGTAATAGAATGGGAGAAGGAGAAGTTGTTTGTGGTGGCGCCTTGCATGGCAGCAACCCCTCTGATTCTACATGTGATTAACATTGTAGTTAGGAGAAACGTAATTTCATTCTACTGTACTTGATTGGCTGTATGGACTGAATGACAATAGAGATGGCTTCTTTTTAACCTTAATTTTTCTGTAAACTCAAGCATAGCTACACATTTTAGAGCATCCCTAGCTAATTCAACTTAAAGCTTTCTTCTGGGCTGACCTCCTATGTCCAAAGCTGTCTGAATGGGCAATCCATTATTCCAAGAAGACTTAAGCAGATCCAAACTGCAGGCCCTAAACCGGGCCCCCACCTGAGAAGATTCTCAGGTCAAAGACTTCCAGGCAAAGAACCATAGAGAGGACTCCTGTCATATTTGCCCTTCCAGGGCGAAGGAGAAGACCCAATCACATAGTGAAAAGAAAACATAATTTATTGTAAAAATAACATAAAGCAGCACAAGGGCTGGAACAAATAACTCAGCTGCACAGCAGGATAAACAGAGAAACAAACCTAAACTAGAAAAGCACTCGGAGAGCGCAGACCTCCGCCAAGCGCCACAGTTCCCCCAATACAGTGTTTGTGTGTACGTTTTCAGATTCCTTGACCATGAAAACATATGACTATCAATTGGATTGACAATGATAGGATTAGTGGTTCAGTAGTAAAAGCATTACCTCCTTGGCGGAGGTAATAAACTGAAGTGTTGGTGTTGTGTCCATCTCCTGCACCTGCAAACTCCCAGGCTGCGGGCGTTGCAATTCATCGCACAACCGCGTACAACTCACAGGCCAATGGGTTATGCGAGCGTTTTCATAGATCACTGAAAGCAGCACTCAGGGCTTCACTGACAGATGCAAATTGGGTAGACAGGTTGCCGTGGGTTTTATATTGGGGTTGCACTCTGCGGCAAAAGAGGATTTGGAAGCTTCCCCGGCAGAGAGCTTGTTTTTGCGCAGCCACTATGGCTGGCCGGGGAATTTCTGCCAAATAATCCGGCGCCGGACAGCTGCCCGTCTCAGCTTTTGCAGCGTAGCGCAAACACAGGCACGCTGCCGGGCCCTGCCCACCACTGTTTTCCGCGTGCTTTTATGCCTAAAACTTTGAAGAACGCGGAGTTTGTGTTCGTCAGACACGACGACCAGCGCCCTCCATTGCGCCTGCACACATGTTGAAAATGGCCGTATCTCACAATGTTAAAGAATCCTTTAAAAAATTCCTGTATCCAGATGGTGATCCAGATCATCCCCAAAATTTAATCAGTTCTTCCTTGTACCATTTCCAACGCCTGAAAGTTTCATCGAAATCCTTCCAAAACTTTTTGAGTTATCTTGCTAACCAACAGACAGACAAACAGACAAACAAACAGACAAACGCTGGCAAAAACATAACCTCCTGGCCTGCGGCCTGGCGGAGGTAATCATGAACAAGCTGTGCGTAAGAGAACTGTGAAAAATAATTCACTAAACAGACATCTTAACAGACAATTTAACAGTAGCAGACCGCCCGTAAAATCTACTGGAGGAAGAAGCCCCCCAGGAGACAGCTAGCCACCAGGGCTGCTCGGAGAGGCGCTCCGGCCACCGGCAGAGTGAAGAGGCCTCGCCGTCACAGGCCCGTGGCTCTGAGAGAGATCCGTCGCTACCAGAAATCCACGGAGCTGCTCATCCGTAAGCTGCCCGTCCAGCGCCTGGTGAGGGAGATCGCTCAGGACTTCAAGACCGTCCTGCGTTTCCTGAGCTTCGCCGTCATGGCTCTGCAGGAGACCAGCGAGGCCCATCTGGTGGTCTCTTCTTCGCTAAGGGGGTCACCATCATGCCCAAAGACTTCCAGCTGGCCCGCCGCATCCGCGGAGAGAGAGCTTAGACTTTCTGCTGCACATTCACCAACCAACCATAATGCTCTGCACTGTGTGTCTATATATATACATTTATAGTAATATGGACATATGTTTACTAGATGTTGTTTTTTCTTGCCTTCTGATTGTTGCTCTGAGTGTTGCTATCCCTGTGCTGTTGCAATCCTGGAATTTCCCCATTGTGGGACTAATAAAGGCTTATCTTATCTTATCTTACCTTAGATCACCACACTGAAAGTGAGACGAAAGCAGAATATAAAGAGCAGGCAGTGATTAACGTGATCAGGTGCAGCTGTGAATAATTAACACTACAATAGAACTAATCAGGGGAAAATAAGGTGCTGTCACAACAAGGATGACACAAGATGACAGGATGATGGCCATAATAATAATACAGAAGATAACAAGACTGAGAGTGGATAAAAGTGGGGTAGAGCATAACCGAAGCAAGGGCAGGAGGGTACAAATAATGGTGATAACCATGGCAATGAGTTAGTGAGCCTTGAGGTGGAGGTGGAGTGCGGGTGGAGTGCGCATGTGTCGGCGTCTGTTTGTAAACTGTCACAACGCTGTCAAAGCGTTATCTTGTCTGTTTTTGTTTGTTGTACTAGCTCCGTTTTAAATTTTATCTCTTTATCTCTTTAACTGATATTAATTTTTTACTTAGTGTTAGCTTAGTAAATACGAAAGCCCGATCAGTCACACAGGTGACTCAGACCCCGGGCAGGGCTGTTTCACCAGGTTAGGCTAACCTGTTTTAGCTAGCTAGCTAGCCACTTCTGGCCTGGAAAGCTATGGCTCCATCCCCTACTTGTGTCAGCTGTGTCTCCCTCTCTAAGAAGGTTTCTGAGTTGGAATTGAGACTCTAACCTTTATAAGATTTGGGAGGCTGAAAACCACCTTGACACTATTATTTTTGGACGGACATCGGCCCCAGCGACGGACTCGCAGCTTGCAGAGACGGCTACTTACCTGGGTGAAATTAGCATATCGCCATCCACTTCCACCCCTGCTCCGGTCACCTCAGCTGTCCAGGACTCCAGCATCAAACACTGGCTTCAGCTCAGAGCTAAACCCAAAGCCCCGGGTGGTTCGTCACAGCCTCAATGCATGCCCTGGACCTTGGTTGACCCAAATAGCAAATGTCGGAGATTGACCAGACATGGCTGTGCCTCCTTCCTTCCACTTTTGCAAGAAAACAGATTTGACATCCTTTCCCTGGAAGATTTCCCCCACCTAGACGTCGATCATCCTGCCATGGCCGCCCCTACTACTTCAGCAGCGGCCCAAACCCGCAAGCCCCGGAACAAAACTACCTTAAGTGTGCCAAACTATACACCAGCTCCAAAAAGAACAGAGCGCATCACCCCCGCATCTGCACCCCACCACCACAGCAGCAACTACGGCAAAATTATCCACCATTTCAGAAGCCACTGACAAAGCCCCCACACACACACACACACGACGCTGGTAATTGGTGATTCAATAATGAGTTACATCAGAAGCAGGTACTGTGTTACACAATTTTTTTCCTGGGGCTATAGTGTCAGACATTGAGGCTCTTACACCTGACCTATTAAATGAATACCCTCACGCTAAAACTGTTATTGTGCACATTGGATGCAACAACGCCCCAGATGAAACGTCTGAGATCTTAAAGAGTGATTTCAGGAGCCTTCTGTCCACTCTTATGAACTGTGGCAGATGTGTGTTTATTTCGGGGCCACTTGCACCTCTTAGAAGAGGTTGCAATTATTTTAGCAGAACTCAAGGGCCTTAATGCTTGGTTGTGTTCAACATGTCCTACTTTTAACATTGGTTTTATAGACAATTTCAACCTGTTTTGGAACTGCCCATCATTTATGAAGCTGTCCAAATAGACTCGGTGCACGTGTACTAAGGGACAATCTGTTTTATTCCATTCAGCATTTTTTAGTACAGTGACTGAAAGCTGGTGTTTTAACTCTCCCCGAAGTACTGGGGTCTGCCAACCAGCCCTTTTTTGCTTCCACTTCTTAATATTATATTAATCCTATTAATCCAAATAATTCTCACTGTTTAGATCAGTCTTCAATTCATAACCCCACAGCGATTGTGTCTGTCTCCCGTTACCCAAAACATTATAACCCATGACAAATACAACATAACTTGATAAATACACGCCTCTCTGCAGCTCCTCTTCATCCGCCACCCCTCAACTTAGCCCCTGTCTTCCTCATCAGAGAATCATTGTCTGCTCCCTCCAAAGTTAATAAAAATATAATGTACAAGCATCCCAGAATGATTAAACAAACAGTTAGTAAAACTCAAATTAAACATCAAGTCTCTAAATTTAATAATTTGGCCTCTGTTCCTCCTCATAATTTAAAAATTAAATGTGGTTTGTTAAATATTAGGTCTCTAACTCCCAAGTCTCTGCTAGTCCCTGATCTGTTAATTGATCATCAGATTGATTTAATTTCCCTTACAGAGACTTGGTTAGTGCAAGAGGATTATGTTGGTTTAAATGAATCAACTCCCTCTGGTTATTTAAACTATCAAAATCCAAGAAGTTCTGGTCATAGTCAGACTCGATCTCTGTTTTTAATAATAGGGTTAAAACCTTCCTTTTTGATATAGCCTATAATTAGGGTAGTAGTAGTAGTAGATTAGTTTATTTGACAGGGACAGTGCAATAAACATAGACAATTAATCAAAGACAATCAATCTGATGTGTTGCACATAGAGTGTATAGCTATTAGCTAATTTGCAACTCTTGTCCCTGGATGGACAGGGAGGGATCATGTGCCCCTGAACCCTCCCTTAGTTATGCTGCTAATAGGTTTAGACAGCCGGGGGACCTCCAACAATGCACTGGGCTTCACTCCTTTCTTCACTCTCAATGAAATATTTTTGCTGGTCATTAACATCTGTTTGCTATGTCATGTATGTCATGTATCTTTATGATCTTTCAAGAGTTATATTCATAATAGTATATCTTGCACGTTAGGGAATGGGAGTTGTTCAGTCACCATCATAATTGTTTTAGTTTATGACAAGACATGTTTAGCCGCTTGTCATCCTTCAACCACTGGCTGTCTGTGTGGTGTCCTGCTAGTGATGTGGGCTACACAGATAATTGGAACTCATTTTGGGGAAAACTTGGTCTTATTAGATGAGATGGCGTACATTCCACTTTGGATGGTGCGTCTCATTTATCAAACAATCTGGAATCATTTTTATCCAAATTTCCAAAACCTTGACTGCTCAGAGTTGGGACCAGGAAGCAGAGACGCAGTCTTACACGCCTCTCTGCAGCTCCTCTTCATCCGCCACCCCTCAACTTAGCCCCTGTCTTCCCATCAGAGAATCATGGTCTGCTCCCTCCAAAGTAAATAAAAATATAATATATAAGCATCCTGAAGTGATTAAACAAAAAGTTGGTAAATCTCAAATTAAACATGAAGCCTCTAAAGTTAATGACTTGGCCTCTGTTCCTCCTCATAATTTAAAAATTAAATGCGGTTTGTTAAATATTAGGTCTCTAACTCCCAAGTCTCTGCTAGTCCATGATCTGTTAATTGATCATCAGATTGATTTAATATCCCTTACAGAGACTTGGTTAGTGCAAGAGGATTATGTTGGTTTAAATGAATCAACTCCCTCTGGTTATTTAAACTATCAAAATCCCAGAAGTTCTGGTCGTGGAGGAGGAGTAGCAACAATTTACCATTCCAAATTACTAGTTAATGTAAAGCAAAAAACATGTTATAATTCCTTTGAGGACCTGGTCCTCAGTACTGGGCATGTTAGCAATTTTAGGTTAAACCCAATTTTATTTGCCACAGTTTATCATCCTCCATCAACATACTCAGTGTTTTTATCCAAATTTGCCAAATTCTTAGCTGATTTAGTGCTGAATTCAGATAGAATAACTATAGTAGGGGACTTTAATATACATAGAGATGTAGATAGTGATTGCCTTAATATGGCATTTAATTCAATATTAGACTTGATGGGGTTTTCTCAGAAAGCAGGAAATTCTACCCATTATCTCCACCACACGTTGGACCTTGTTCTGACATATGGCATAGAAATAGAAAATCTGGTAGTGTCTCCTCATAACCTTGTACTGTCAGACCATTGTCTGTTAACCTTTGATTTTACTATTTTTGACTATTTGGCTCCTAAAGAAAAAAAATATTACTACAGTAGATGCCCCTCAGATGATGTTGTTCCCAAATTTATGCAGATTGTTTCCTCTATGCCATGTGTCAACACAATGGAAATAAGCTATGGAGAGCTTGCTTCTTCTGTAATTGATAGCATGGTAGATAGTGTTACAGCTTCTCTGCATCAGACTCGAGACATGGTGGCCCCTTTAAAAAAGAAAAAGTCTAATCAGAGATTTCTAACTCCTTGGTTTAACAGAGAAACTCGTAGCTTAAAACAGAAGACTCGTCAATTAGAAAGAAAATGACACTCCACTAAATTAGATGAAATCTATTTAGCTTAGAGAAATCATCTTCTAATTCATAAAAAATCTCTTAGGAAAGCTAGAACAAGTTATTATTTTGCATTAATAGATGAGAACAAGAATAATCCCAGGTTTCTTTTCAGCACTGTAGCCAGGTTGACAAAGAGTCAGGACTCTGTCAATCCTAGCATTCTCTTAGAGCTTACTAGTCAGGACTTTATGAACTTTTTCAATAATAAAATTTCATTTATCAGAGATAAAATCAGTCAGATTTTTCCCACCGTTAACTTAAATACATTAACTACTACAACTCCTTCAATTGATATCTGTTTGGATGAGTTTACTCCAATTGACCTTTTAGAATTAGAAAAAATAATTTCATCATCCAAGCCTTCACCTTGTCTTTTAGATCCTATTCCTACCAGGTTATTTAAAGAAGTCTTCCCATTTATTGGTAGCTCTATTCTTCAAATAATCAATTCTTCATTAACATTAGGCCATGTAGCGCAGGCTTTTAAAACTGCTATAATTAAACCCTTACTCAAAAGCCAACGCTGGATCCAGGAGTTTTAGCTAACTATAGACTAATCTCCAATCTGCCTTTCATTTCAAAAATCTTAGAAAGAGTTGTTGCTACACAATTATTTGACCACTTGCAGGGAAATTGTTTATTTGAAGAGTTTCAATCTGCATTTAGAATCCATCATAGTACTGAAACAGCCTTAGTGAAGGTCACTAATGACCTCTTTATCGCATCTGATAATGGACTTGTTTCTGTACTTGTCCTTTTAGACCTTAGTGCAGCTTTTGATACTATCAATCATAACATTCTACTTGATAGATTAGAACACCATGTTGGACTTAATGGAACTTAGTTGCAGTGGTTTAGAGCTTATTTATCTGATAGGTTCCAGTTTGTTCATGTCAATAATGAGTTTTCTTCCAACTCAAAGCTCAGTCATGGAGTTCCACAGGGATCTGTGCTAGGCCCTATTCTTTTTAGTTTATATATGCTTCCATTAGACAACATTATTAGAAAGCATTGCATACATTTTCATTGTTATACAGATGACACACAATTATACCTGTCAATGAAGCCAGATGATAGTAATCAATTAGCCAAGTTAGAGGCCTGTCTTAAAGAAACCAAAGCTTGGATGACTTGTAATTTCCTGCTATTAAATTCAGATAAGACTGAAGTCATTGTAGTTGGCCCAAAAAACCTTAGAAATACCTTTCCAAATCAAGCTTTTAGTTTGGATGCAGTTACTCTTTCTCTGAATAGTTCTGTGAGGAACCTTGGAGTTATTTTTGATCAAGATCTGTTTTTCAATTCACATATTAAACTTGTTTCTAAGACTGCCTTCTATCATTTGCGTAATATTGCCAAGATTAGGAGCATCTTGTCTCAGAGCGATGCTGAGAAACTGATCCACGCTTTTGTTAGCTCTAGATTAGATTATTGTCACTCTTTATTATCAGGTTGTCCTAAAACATCTTTAAAAAGTCTTCAGCTGATCCAAAATGCTGCAGCAAGAGTTTTAACAGGTACTAGAAAGAAAGATCACATCTCTCCGGTTCTGGCCTCCCTTCACTGGCTCCCCATAGAGTTTAGAATTAAGTTTAAAATCCTTCTTACTTACAAAGCTCTAAATAATCAGGACCCTTTTTATTTAAAAGATCTGATACTACTCTATTATCCTAACAGAGCACTACGTTCCCAAAATGCTGGGTTACTTGTAATACCTAGAATCTCCAAAAGTACAATGGGAGGCAGAGCCTTCAGTTATCCAGCTCTTTCCCTGTGGAACCAGTTACCAATCTGGATTCGGGAGTCAGACTCGATCTCTGTTTTTAAGAATAGGGTAAAAACCTTCCTTTTTGATATACAGTAGCTTACAATTAGGAGGGATCATATGTCTCTAAACCCTCCCTTAGTTATGCTGCTAATAGATTTAGACAGCTGGGGGACATCCAATAATGTACTGGGCTTCTCCCATTTAATGTTTGCTCTCTACATGTCTGTTCTTCTCATCTTCTCTATCCCCTCACCCCCCAGCCAGTCGCAGCAGATGACTGCCCCTCCCTGAGCCTGGTTCTGCTAGAGATTTCTTCCTGTTAAAAGGGAGTTTTTCCTCTCCACCGTCGCCAAGTGCTTGCTCACAGGGGATTGCCTGATTGCTGGGATCTTTCTGCAATTGTGGGGGTTTCCCCTACATTTGAAAGTGCTATGAGATGACTGTTGTTGTGAAATGGCGCTATATAAATAAAGTTGAATTGAACTGCATTCAATGAGTCCAAAAGAAACACAAAGCGTGGACAGGGGCTGCACCCCTGTCCAGATCACTGCAACTCCAGCTGCGAAGGCCCCATCTCCAACCCAGGTTGGACAAAGCAGGGCCACCAAAAGCCCAGTCCTCCATCGCCTGTGACCCACTGAGGCTTGACCATTCTGTTTCTGAGTCTCTTGTGAACCCAGCTACTCCAAGAAAATAAGGCAGCCAACAGCATTAGCTTCAGGGACAGACTTTTATCTACCTCAGCCATAACCTTTTCCGTAACTACCGTTCTTTTCAGCATAATGTAAAGTTTGTTTCTTTTTCATAACACTTTTTCAAATTCCTTTTTCATTCGCTTTGTGTTGTACTTAATTTTTGTCGTTATTGTCATTTCACTAATTCAGCCACATGATCACATTTCAGCCTTATTTTATATATGCAAGACCTGTAAATATGTAACTATTACTCTTTCTTTACATATGCAAAATTACCACTGTTCATGCTACCTTTGGTTATCTCCCCATTATACAAGCTATACAGATGTCTACTGTCACTTTGGTTCTCTTTATTAAAACTACTAAACTAAGCACAGGTAGACTTTCTTTGTCCAGACTTCAGAATTGCTCAGTGTTAAGAACTGACACCCAGATTATGAAATTGATTAAATAATTGCTAATTAAATTATTAATTAATGCTTAACTTAGTAATTGCCAAATTCCTAAGCTTAATCATTTGTTCATAGAGTCCCCACCGCTCTGTCCAAAGCGTGGGTGGGTGGTGCCCCATCTAGTGTTATTACTGATAATTATTAATTCAAGTTATTAATTATTAATAATCATATTCATATAATTGTAGCGTTAATGCTACATAACAATTACAATCTAATCACCCCTCACTGATGATACACTTAATAGTTTTTTTTATTCCATCCACATTTTCATTTTAATTGAGGATTTATTATTCGAGTCTATAGATTAGGCATTAATGTAATATTTTTTAGGAAAATGAATGAATAAACAGGGAGCCTGTGTGCATTCTGTTGTGGATGTGGCACATGGGGGAGGCATGGTGGGATACTGTCAGTCTGAAGATTATTAAATGACAAACCTCTTCTGTGACAAAGTATTCTGCCCACTAAACTGTCATGTTTGGCATCATATCATCATATCTCGTGTCTATTTGTGTTCCTGCACTAATGAAAAACTCATACTCAGCCATTGTTTTCTGTTAAATGAGGACAGTTAAATACAAACTATTTGAAGAGACGGCAGTTTTTCACTGCACAGAGGGGAAAAAAATGGTGTGTGGGTTTAAGATTCAGAGGTCCTCTTTTTAATTTAACTACTGGACCACAGTGGGACCAGTCTGCCCTATACCGGGAAAACAGCTATCACCACGGCCTCAGAGAAGCGCTGAGAGCTGCACATAAAACTGACATCCTTATCTAATGATGGCAGTTTGTACATTTTTAAAATCTCATTCCCTGTCATTCTTTTAACAGAATAATTCAAAATGAAAATACATCGACAGATGTTTTGAATTAAAACAATTTTGCATTCAGCAGAAGAGATTATGGACTTCGGCTGAGATGAGTGGCTCCTCTTTCTCTGTTCAAAAGTTTGGATGAATGATTACCTCCGCCAGGAGGTTATGTTTTTGCCGGGGTTTGTCTGTTGGTTAGCAAGATAACTCAAAAAGTTTTGGACGGATTTCGATGAAATTTTCAGGCATTGTTGGAAATGGTACAAGGAAGAACTGATTAAATTTTGGGGATGATCCGGATCACCGTCCAGAAGAAAACCGCCATTAAGGAAAATGCCATTTTCGTGAATAACCACTGAACCACTAATCCTATCATTGTCAATCCAATTGCTAGTCATATGTTTTCGTGGTCAAGGAATCTGAAAACGTACACACAAACAATGTATGGGCGGAACTGTGGCCGCCATTACGGAAAATGTCATTTTCGTAAATAACTACTGAACCACTAATCCTATCATTGTCAATCCAATTGCTAGTCATATGTTTTCGTGGTCAAGGAATCTGAAAACGTACATACAAACACTGTATGGGCGGAACTGTGGCGCTTGGCAGAGGTCTGCGCTCTCCGAGTGCTTTTCTAGTTACTGTATGTAACTGAAAGAAATTTTACGACTCTGACAAAATCAAGTACAAAAAGAAAGACTGGCATAATCCCTGAATTGTAGCCTACAGCTCTCATTTGTGCGTAATTATGATCAAATCTCCCCAGAGCCATGGAGGAGGTTAATGAAAAGCTCCCTTGCCCTTAAACACATTTTCACTTTATGAATGAGCCTTCATTGTCTTCAGCGCAAAACAGATTTGTCCTCCCATTTAAACGCTGTGATATTAATACTAAGCCTTCATCTTGCACCCCTAATTATTACACTGTAAAAAATAACTAGGATATTTCTACTTAAAAGTGTCCAGGCTGCCTTAGAATTTTAAGTTGACTGAACTTGAGTTTGTTTTAAACTTTACAACTTATCTTAAGTTCAGTCAACGTAAAATTTTCAGGCAGCCCGGGCACTAACTTTTTTAAGTTGAGACAACTTTTTTTTACAGTGTAAAGGGAATGAGAGCAAAAACAGTAATTTGTTCATTTCACATTACGTCCCTGGTCATGAGACCACTGAAGAGTCACACCTTTTATTTTAATAGCTACAAAAACGTGAGACACAAGACAGAAAAGATGGTTTTATACTCCAAATACCAGAATATTGTAAAACATAGTAATCCCAGTGAACTGAGCACAGCCCAAAAAAGTTATACAAAACCTGCAATTAAATCTTATGTATTCTCTTTGTGTTGCTAGCATGTTTTTTTATTCAAATGCTTCAAAAGCAGTGTTGTAGGTGTTTCTTAAGTAAAGAGTAAAATTCTGGGGAAAGAAAGAGAGCACATAACTCCCCCAAGGCCCAGCAGTGTTCTCACTGTTTTACAGTGGAGCTGAAATTGAGTTTGACACATGGCACTCATACTGCAGGTCAGGGTGAGCTGAAGAATTTAAAATTTTCTTTTAAAGTTTTTTATTACTGGAATCTTTGACCTATAATTTTGAAAACTGAAATCATTCAAATAAGCATGCTTTCTTGGAAAATTGTTTTCATGAATTTCACATATTAGCACACGTGAAATTCATGGTTTTTGTTTGTTTTCTTTAAGGGCTAATAAAGAGTTCAAGTTATATCTATTATAGTTAGGTCCACTCATTTGAAAAATAGGATTGTGATACATTAAGGCAGGTCACCTTTTCCCAGTCTTTCTTTTCACTGATACCACTGCTGTAGCAGCTGTTGTTTCACCCATTTCAGTACAGACTGTCCTGCTACATTAACTATTCTCTTCCTGTTTTGTCTACATAAATGCCAATATATTTTCTCATGAGAAAACTGCTGTGTGTCAGGAGAATATTAAAGGAGACATATGATGTACTTTTTCACACATTGGCATAGTTCCCATAGGTCCTGGTGAAATGCTGTGACATGTTTTGCAAAAAAAAAAAAATTGCCTCAGGGTTTGATTATACCAGCACCATTTTGGCCCATCTTTGGTAGCTTATCTAAGGGCTCCTTTACACAGCACAGAGATCGTTGAGAGACTGGGCCAATTTTTGATCTTTGGGATCCTTTGGGAGATCATTGTGTGTTTTGGACTGAGTCAAAACTTTGAGACCATGGCAAATGTGTAAATCACTGAAGATCATTAATACATCAAAAAATGGCCAAATCTCTCAGTGATCTCCAGTCCTGTGTAAAGGGGGTATAACTGTAGCTCATTTCAGTGTATGCCTCTTAACGGTTTATCCATCTTTAGTGAAGTAAATATGCAGATAGCTTCCTATAATACAGTACATAATGAGCATCAACTATCACAGATAAAGAGATCTTGGACTCGTGACTATCTAGCAGCAGCAGTTATATAGGTCCATGTCAGATTAGAAAACCTTGGTCTGAATTTCTGTTGCAACTGAATGAATGATGATTTCTAAAAGAAATTACAGATGAGATTCTTTTATTTCCATCACCCAGCAGATTCTTGCTCTTCTGTGGTCTGACCATGAATGTCTGATGATGTTTAGGCCAGGGGACTGTGAGGGCCACAACTTTCATCATTGCCAGCCAATCCTTTGAGGAGTCTGAGGTCCGTTTTTGGATCATTGTCTTGCTGGAGAAGCTTCTCACCTTCATCTCTTTTAAAGATGGTCTGATGGCTGCTTCCCAGTTTGTTGCTATTTAACTGAATCCATTCTTCCCAGTGCCAGTGAAACATTCCCCGTTTCATTCACCAGTCTACAGCATGACCTTACCACCTCAGTGTGACTGGAGACATCATCTTTTTGAAACTGTACACCCTTTTTTCGAGCTAAATCTTTCTGAAGGACTTTTGCAGTCAAGCTGTACTTTTTATTGGCCTTTCCAATGATTGTACAAGCACTTTTCTGTGAAAGTGTTCTTAATCTTCTAGACCTTGGGTTGACTTTCTCTATTCCTGGTAACTGCCATTTCCTTATGACATTATGAGCTGGGGAAACAGCATCCAAAATCCACTTCGCTATCTCCCTACAGCCTTCTCCTGCTGTTTGCTTTGTGATTTCCCTCTTGGGCAGCTGCTTATAGAGGAGCTGGAGGCTGCTGATTGTCATGACAGACTTTGTGCAGTCACCATATTCATAAAGCTTTGAAATCACCTGATTTTTGACAGTGAACAAGTGATTCTCCTGGCAGGCTAATTAAAGTCTGGGGGCTTATTTAAAACTATTTGAAAGCTCAAACTTTGCCAACTTTCCTAGTTTTCCACTCAGGAAAAACAGAAACAAGATACAAGTCCTGGTTCAGTTTTAACTTTCTGTCTGTTGTCATTTTAATTATTTCGAGTAGCAGAAAATTCGGCCACATTTGCATAGCACTGTTTGTCTCCTCGTTATGAAATAATATTTTAATATTGTGTTCCACCATCAAGATTACAAATGCTCAGTGGCCCTGCGCTTTTACGTGTCCACTTAGCTCCACTTTCCACTGACATTTAAATGTTGCTGTGACTTCCTGCGTTAAACTGAATGAACTGAATATTAGCCTCAACATTCGGCAGCAGGTGGAATTTGGTCATTATCGCCGCTGTAGCTATAAATCTCTCTCTGTGAAAGGCCAAACTTGTGTTTACATCCCATACTCCGGAACGTAGTAGACTTGACCACTGAGGGCCGGCAACAAGATTAATCAAGCTGGCTCAGAGTTCACGCTTCAGTGAAGCTCACCATTGCTTTGATTTATGACTCATAAATTATTGTCGTTTTCATTACACAGCAGAGTGAAAATTGACGATAAGTCCTGAAACACCAACCTGAGGTCCGAGTGCAAATTTAGGCATACCTTGACACACACGACACTATTATTCACATAAATTGAACTGGCTAGGTTTCAATAGCACAAACAGTGGGGGTTCAGTCGCACAAAGTCTGACCTCTGAATTCTTTTCTTTTTTGATGACATGCTGAAAGGTTCCTCGTGGGGAGCTCGATGGCTGCTTCACTCACACTATATACCTTAAAAATAGGTCCAGATGTAGTGAGGCAGGGTGTCATCTCCAGAAATAAAATGTTTATTTGTAATTACCATTTAGTCTTAATAGAAGTGTGCATTTGGAAGGATAAATGGGCCAATTTGCAAATGTTATGACTGGAAATGAAGAAAGAGCACAGAGGCAAGAGAGGAAGCGATGCAGCAGAAGTGAGGCTACAGCATCATTCTGCTTTAGATTCCTGTTGGTACTGTACAGAGCATATGTACGAGCCTGCATAACAAGCACACATCACATTGTCTCGGGTAGTGAAACTCTGGTCCCTCTGTAAAAAAAAAAAAAAAAAAAAAATCAAAGTAGATGTCACTGAGAGGAAAACCATCTCCTCGGGGCTGGAATAAACTCAGACAGACAAATGCGCCCTCGCCACTGTGTGCACATCATTTATGCCACAGATCACAGACTCTTCCCCCCATGCCGTCAACAACACACAGGGAGAACGCAACAATTTACTCTGAGGTCTACTTCAATTTGTGACAAAGCAAGTCACTGGGGATGAGATGAGAAATGTTTGGACAGTGCTGAGTGGTGGGCTTGGATGTGACAGGGGCTGGGGGACTGCTGAATTAATGATGGCACCATTTTAAAAACTCATTTTCCTACCGATAAACAGTGTGAAATGATGAAATCCAATTAGAGCAATAAGGGACTATCAGGCAGGATCCGGGAGTGTAAAGCCATCTGCCAAGTGAGTAAAGATTGCTGCGGAGCTGTCTAATTGAATTTTATCCTCTGACTATAAATCTTAGGAGTGACCCAAATCAGAAGAAAGTTTGCCCAAACATGCACTGCAAAACCAAGCGCCCTTGTAAAACTGTCATAGGACCTTAAGATTATGGGCTCTAGAACAAGGTACTTGCTTGTGCACAAAGCCTGCTATACTAGGAAAGGGCAGGGAATGTACAAAGGAGGAGCAAGTACATTTAAATCAGCATGAATGGGGGTTTTTTTGGGGGGGGGGGGGGCTTAATAGATATTTTAACATATAAAAATAAAATCCAAATAAGCTCTCTTCAGGCAGCAAACACAGAAGTGAGAGACCCTATCATCGTTCAGCCACCTACTTTGTTGGACACTATGAAGACACTAAGCGATGGTTGTATTAAAGCTTTCAGCTGCCTTTGCTGAAAGGCTGCGCTGCCTGGATGTTACATCCTAAGTGTGGAGGAAATTCCCCGTTTGCGCTTTTTTTTTTCCTTTTTAAGAAATAACATTTTCAATGCTATATGCATCAAAACACACACTAAGCAGTTCACCTGCACTGGTAAATCCTGGCAGCCTCCACAGGTGCAGCAGCAGCTTTTTACTTTTCTCTGTAATTTGCACGTAATTTGTGGATGGATGCAATTCGGTCCCCGGCGTTCAGTCAGCCATGGTGGCTTTACTGTAAAATATCACAAAATACAAAAATAACAAACACGAGCTGTCCCTCGCTAAACTAAGTTTGGCTGAAATCTAAAGCCAATCATACAAGCCTGCATACAATTAAAAATGAAAAAAGCTGCATCCATGCAGCTGTGATAGAGGCTTATTTACCTGTGATGATGGGAGTCCCTGCGCGTCCGTGACCGAGCGGGGTTCAAACGCAGCCTCCGGACTGTTGGAACACGGAGGAAGAGACGGCAACAAATGAGACGGAACTGTGGAGACGGAGAGAGAGAGAGGGGCAGGGAGACGCGCGTTAAAGCGGTCACGCGCACAGTCCGGAGGACGCACGCAGGTCATCGGCGTGCTGAGCTCAACTTTGATGGCGAGGGCAGACGGAGCCGCTGATGTACGCGCGCACGACGCTGCCACTTTAGCGCTCACGGTGCCAAATAAATAATAACCGGAGAAGAGAAGAGGAGACGACGTGGTGTTCGTCTGCGCGGCCGCTAGGTGGAGCAGTTAAAAAGTGGCCCCGAGACAAGAGGCGGGTTACAGGTTCACACCGACGCCGCTGCCGCTAACGGCTTCACCGCATTATCCGGAATTAGCGAGTCGGTTCCGTGGCCGCTTTGGTCACCGGGTAATTTGGTGGCACATTAGGAGAGACCAAAGTACCTGAAACATGGAGGTGTTATGGAGGGCTGCCAGCTCATGATTACAGGCTGCCTGTTCCAGCGGTGTGCAACCTGTGCCTCTCGAGCTGGATGTGGCCCTTGTGCGCACAGTCAGTATCTACCTATGGCTTTGACCAAAGGACACGTTAAAGGCGGGGGGGGGGGATTACTATAGGGTAAAACCCAGCCAGCATGCCATGTGGACCCCCACCAGACCTGGACTGCCTTCTGGGTCCCATCTGTGTCTGTCCACGTGCACTTTACCTGATTACATATTTTCAACGTATTTTCTTGTAAATTTGCAACTTTTTTCTCCTAAATTGACACATTTTTTTTAATTTTTCTCGTAATCTTGGAACTTTTTCAAAAAATTTGCCACTTCTTTCTGTAATCTTGCAACTTTTTCTCATAAATTTGTTTACTTTTTCCTTGCAAATTTGCTATTTTCTTGTAAATTTGTGACTTTTTCTCATAAATTCGTAACATTTTTCTTGTGAATTTGGAATTTTCTCAAAAATTTTCAACTTTTTTTTACTGTGAATTTACAACCTTTTCTCATAAATATGGGACTTTTTTTTCCTCATGAATTTTCAATTTATTTACTCATATATTTGCTACTTTTTTGTTAAACCTACCAGTCCGGTGTCCCACTTAATCTGCAAATTTTTCTCATAAATTTGCGACTTTTTTCTTCTAAATTTCCAATTTTTTACTAGTAAATTTGTGATTCTTCTCATAAATTTTTTGCTACTATTTTTTGTAAGTTTGTCACTTTTTTCTTATAATTTTTCACATTTTTCTCATAAATTTCTGACTTTTTTCATGTAATTTTACCGATGATGCCGGGGTTATTGAAACCTGCTCACCCACATTAAACCCAGGAGGGGCCCAGTTGGGTTTAAAGCAGGTGAACAGATTACCTTATCTGTACCATATGTAAGGTCCATGTGAGCAAACACAGATGTGGCCAACATGGAACCCGTGGACAAGCCCACATGGGACCCATAAGACAGCCCAGTTAAACATATGGTGGGGCCCACATGGACATGCTAGTTGGAAAAGAGTCCATACTTCTGCCAAGTCTGTTAAAAAAAAAGGTGAGAAAGTGAAAGAGAAAGCTCGAAATCTGACAGTCCACCTCTGATGAAAATTTCATCAAACTCTGCCCAGTAGTTTTTGCATCATCCTCTTAACAAAGAAAAAAAAAAGGCAATGATTACATTACCTTCTTTGCAGTTTAAAAAAAGGTGGAGATTTACAAGAAAAAGATTTTTAAGAAGAAAAGCATCATAAATTTACACATTAAAATGTGAAAATGTAAATGCAGCATTTTGCAAGTGGAAAAAGTTGCAAATTTTCAAGATAAAAAAAGTGCACATTTGTGAGTGAAAAAGAATCAAATTTAGAGAAAACGTCACAAATTTTATGATTTTTCTCTATTTGCACTACGGGAGGTCTGGGTCTACCTTTTGTCTGCATTTGCACTATGGACTGCATTACTGTACATAGACTGCTGTTCTTTTTCCAGCCCTATTCCTTTTTCTTTTTTTTTATTGTGCACACCACTGAAGAGAGAGAGAAACGCCATTTCAATTCTCCTGTATGTCCTGTACGTAGTATTGACAAATAAAATCTTTGAAAAAAGCCACAAAAAGAATAAATGCTGTAAATTTGACAAAAAATGCTAATTTAAGAGAGAAAAAAATCGGCAAATCTATGAATTTATGATGTCATCCACACAGTCAGCAGCAGGCTGCAGACACAGCACCCAAATGCTCTCCAGCTCATCTCTGGTGATTTTAACCATACTTCCTTGTCCTCTGCTCTGCCCACTTTCACCCAGTATGGAGTATGGGCTGCACGGTGGCGCAGTGGTTTAGCACTGTGGCAGCACAGTTTTACCCTTGGCCGGGGGATCGCGGGGATCATGAGGTCGAGGGTTCGATCCCAGCCCCCGACCAACAGTGAGCTGTGTGGAGTTTGCATGTTCTCCCCGTGTTGCGTGGGTTTACTCCGGGATTTCTCCGGTTTCCTCCCGCATACCAAAAACATGTAGGTTTAGGGCGCTCGCGCACGCAGCGACCAGCAGCCGGTGGCTTGTCACCAGACTGCAAACCAAGTCTACCTACGGGTACAAATAAGTAACAAAATAAAAAAAAAATAAAAAAAAGTATGTCACATGCCACACCAGAGACAATAAAACAATGGACTTATTTTATGCAAACACCAAGGAGGCTTACACCTCATCACCCCTTCCCATCCTTGGAAGATCTGATCACAGTCTGGTTCACCTCCTGCCTGTGTACAAACCCCTGGTACACAGACAGCCTCCTGTTACCCGCACAGTGAAGATATGGTCTGAGGAGGCAGAGGACGCTCTGAAGGATTGTTTTGAATCCACCGCTTGGGAGCAGCTCTGGGATCCGAGCACATTGATGGCCTCACACCTACCATCACAGAATATATCAATTTCTGTGTGAACACCATACCCACCAAGACCATACAGTGTTTCTTAAACAACAAACCCAAGATCAATCCTGAGATAAAGTCACTGCTGAAGGAGAACAAAAGGATCTTCAGGATGGGAAACAAGGAGGAGCTAAAGCTCGTACAGAGCGAGCTAAGGAGGAAGATTAGACAGGAAGAAGATGGAGGACAAGCTGCAGCAGAGTGATGTCAGCGGTGTCTGGAGAGGCCACAAAACTATCTCTGGGCACCAGAATACCTCCTCCCAGGCCACAGGGGGTAGGGAGTGGGTGAACAACCTGAACCTGTTCTGTAACAGGTTTGACCATCCACCCTGTTCTCTGCCTGGCCGCCAACCCCTGCTGCCTCCATCTTCATCTAGTCCCTCTGTCCACTGCCCTCCCTCCACCCCCTTACATCCCTCAGCTCTCAGTGCACATCCCCTGCTGTTTTTCCCCTCACAGACCCAATACCACCCCAACACACAGCCCCCCTGCCTCAGTCTGTCCTGTTCTCTACAAGAAGGGGCAGCGCAGGGTGTTCCTCCTGAGAAGACTCAGGTCTTTTGGAGTGCGGGGGGCACTCCTGAAGACCTACATTCTGTGGTGGCATCAGCCCTTACATATGGAGTGGTCTGCTGGGGAAGTGGCATCATGGCAGCTGACAGGAAGAGACTGAACTGGCTGATCTGTTCTGGGGCGCCGCCTCGACCCAGTGGAGGAGATAGGAGAGAGGAGGATGGTGGCTAAGCTGTTATCTCTGCTGGAGTCTGAGTCCCACCCCATGCAGGACATGCTGAATGCACTGAGGAGCTCATTTAGCGGTAGGCTGTGCCATCCTAAGTGCTTAAGGGAGAGACTCCGCAGGTCCTTCCTACCTACGGTTGTCAGACTGTATAATCTAAATACTGCTCATAGAGGCCGTATTAAACATCACAACTCTGCACAATAAATATTGTCCCGTCCAATACTCAACAAAGACAACTGCAATTATTATTGAGGGTGGCAACAACTGTCATGAACTGGGATGATGTTTAGGCCCAGTTCTGTGGCGCAGTGGCTGTTTACTCCTTTGTGTATTTGTTGCTGTCTATTTTCCATCAGGCGCTCTCAGGGAGCCTCTTGGGTCCGCTTGGCTTCCTGACAGCTCAGCCACGCCGTCTCCTCCTGTCAGTGGTATCATCTGTGGTTCATTCTCACTGTCACTCCTCTGCTCACGCGCGTGCGCACACACACACACACAGGTTCAGGTTCAGGTTACTTTATTTGTACCCGTAAGTAGATTTGTTTTGCAGTTGGTGACATCCATATTTACAAGCCACTAATTACATTCAACATAGACACAAACACAGGCACACATCTTACAAAATAGGTAAATATAAAATATGTACAATATAATTTTTATAGCTTGTTCAACTCTTTGACAGCAGCAGGGACAAAGCTGTTTTTGTAGCGCTGGGTTCTACTTTTTGGGACAGCAAACCTCCGTCTGGAGGGAAGAAGCTGAAAGTTGCAGTGCAAAGGGTGGGAGTCATCATTTAAAATCGAGTCGGCCATCCTCTGTACTTGTCTGGTGTACAGGGATGTCAGGCTCAGCTGTGACTCACCAAGCAAACGACTGGACCATCTGACTACCTGATCCAAGGATTTCCTCTGTTTCAGTTTTATCTGACCAAACCATGACATTAAAGAAAAGGATAAAACAGATTCAATAAAAGCCCGATAGAACATAGTCATTATGGTTCGGTCAATTTGGAAGCGTGCAAGTTTCCTCAAACAATGCAAATTTTGCTGACCCTTTTTGCACACCCTTTCACAGTTCACCTCAAAGTTCAATCCACTATCAATAATTGTCCCAAGATATTTGTACGATTGTACACATTCGGTGGTCTGGCCTTTTAGTATGGTGACTTTGTGCCTGGGAGTTTTCCTCCTAAAGTCAATAATCATATCTTTCGTTTTTGTTGTATTCAGCTGCAGGTAGGAATCCTCACACCAGTGAACAAAGTCATCAGCTACTGGGCCGTGGCCACTCTCACCATCCTGGAGGAGACTGACAATGACTGAGTCATCAGCATACTTTATAATGTGTCTGTTGTCATGTCTGCTCCGACACATGTTTGTGTACAGGATGAAGAGTAGTGGTGACAACACACACCCCTGAGGAGAGCCAGTAGAAGAGCACTTTAGGTCAGACAATGTGCCATTGACCCTTACTCTCTGCGTCCTGTTGGTTAAGAAATCCAGAATCCAACCCACCAGATTATTGCTTAAATCAAATTGTTGCAGGAGCCTTGCAGGAACACACACACAAACATTTTCTCCCATGCACACTCTTACACACATACACACACCCATTCATCCTCATCCACATGCTCACTGACATTTCTCCACATACCTGTTTCCACTTTGTGTTGCCCACTCAGTTTCACTCTCATTACCCACACCGGCAATCTCTTCCTCATTAGGCCTGGCACTATTTTAGTCCTTTGTCTGTTGGAGGAGATTGTTGGATCATTGTGTCTTTGTTCGCCGCTGCTCACGTCCAGAAGCCCTGCCTGCTCTTCTCGGTTCTGCTTCACATTGGGTGGCGTGCTTATCTGTCACTGGTTGTTTGTGTTCATCTGGACATTCACTGGGATCTACTCGGACTGCTCCAGCCTACGTGAGTACAGACTGTTTCCTCCCCTGCCGTCCAGTTCTGTCTGGCGGTTCCTCTCCTGGGCACTTCTCCATTCTCCCTCCGCAGTTCTGTCTGCCGTGGAACATTTTCCCTAGTCTACTCGCCTGTTCTGTAGAGCGTCCTGAAGGACATCCCTATGTATCCTGTACAACTCACCTGCCATGCTGAATCACTGAATCCCATCTGGTATATTCATCTGTTATCCTGAACTGTTTATTCACTAACTGTAAATAAAACAAACAACTATCTCCTGCGAGTGGGTTTTTCTCCTTTCCTCTGTGCGCTGTCAAAGCGCACGAGGAGTTCACGACAACAACACTGTTTATTCAATGTGAAATATACTGTCTGGGTCGATATTTATATTCTGCCGAGTAATTTAACTAACTATAATGCTGTTGATACCATTTAACTGCAATGACTCCTGCACTGTGTATATAACTGTGTACATATGTGCATTTATTTACTGCTTTAGCTAACCAGTTCTTATCTTATTATCGTATTTACTATTGCTCTGAGTGCTGCTATCTATTTGCTGCTGCAATCCTGTAATTTCCCCACTGCGGGAATTAAGTGAATTTTTTAAAAAAAGCAGAAAATTTATCAGAAAAAAGTAAAAAGGACAAAGTGTAACATTACAAAAAGGGCAAACTTAAAAGAAAACTTACTTAACCCTATTAAGAGTGAAAGCTTGCATATTTCAGAAGAAAAAAGAGAGGTTGGCCTTTTTAACTAGGCTGTATAAATAAAAATGAAATACAAATGAAAGATTTCTCCAGGCAACTTGATAAAAAGGATCCCCATGTCTTTAAAACTAAAATATTTAGCTATTTATTTTTGGATCATTTCATGCTTTCCTTCCAGTCCAAATAGCTATATTGCTGCTGAGTCTATTATATACCACCAGTTTGTATTTTCCAACTTCTTGTTCAAAAATTTCCAGCAAAAGATATAAACACATTCAGCAGTTGAGCTCCAAACGAACATTCATGATAGCATGCTGGCAGCACAAAGTGTACCCCATCCGCCATCTTAATTTAGCCTGTCAGTATGAATGTGTTGTCAGTTTAGAGAGTGTTTATTCATTAAACAAAGCTGAGCAAACTGACACTTTGACCTGATGACTGCTGGAGGTGAAGTCAAATATTGGTACCTTCATGGACGTGCCTGTCATATCAAGACAGTCACTACCAGAGAAAATTAGTATTTCAGCAGATTCCCCAGCTGCACTTTTATATCTAGATGCAGAATTTGGTTAGAGTATAATGCAACCTGCAGCTCCAGAGTCACATGGAGCTCCTGTCTCGTGACTAACTACGGCCTTGACAAAAAAAAAAGAACAAATTTACAACAAACTAGAAAGTAAACACTAAGTGTATACCTCCACCAAGGCAATGGAGTTTCCCATAATACAATTACAGTGGTGTGAAAAGTGTTTGGCCCTTCCTGATTTCTCATTTTTTGTATGTTTTTTCACACTTAAATGTTTCAGATCATCAAACAAATTTAAATATTAAACAAAGATAACACAAAATGCAGTTTTTAAATGAAGGTGTTTATTATTAAGGGTAAAAAAAATCCAAACCTACATGGCCCTGTGTGAAAGTGACACCCCCCCCCCCCCAAAACATAAATTAACTGTGTTTATGACATCTTTGGAAAGCTGAGCTCAATTTCTCTAGCCCAGGGGTCTCCAACCTTGGGCTCCTGGGACATTCAGGTTTCTGTGGAAAATTTTCTAATTTCACTTCTTCATTGGTCCAAAGATTTGCAAATAATTTGTCATTGTTGTGCATGTGTTCTGTAGGCACCCTTGCACAACAACAGCAAATTATTTGCAAATCTTTGGACCAATTAAGAAGTGAAATTAGAAAATTTCTCACAGAAACCTGAACCTTCCAGGAGCCCCAGGTTGGAGACCCCTGCTCTGGCCACACTCAGGCATGATTACTGCCACACCTGTTCTCAATCAAGAAATCACTTAAATAGGAACGACCTGACAAAGTGAAGTAGACCAAAAGATCCTCTAAAGCTAGACATCATGCTGCCATCCCCCCCAAAAAAAATCAGGAACAAATGAGAAACAAAGTAATTAAGATCTATCAGTATGGAAAAGGTTATAAAGCCATTTCTAAAGCTTTGGGACTCCAGTGAACCACAGTGAGAGCCATTATCCACAAATGGCGAAAACATGGAACAGTGGTGAACCTTCCCAGGAGTGGCCGGGTGACCAAAATTACCCCAAGAGCACAGCGACGACTCATCCAAGAGGTCACAAAAGACCCCGCAACAACATCCAAAGAACTGCAAGCCTCACTTGTCTCAGTTAAGGTCAGTGTTCATGACTCCACTAGAAGAAAGAGACTGGGCAAAAATGGCCTGCATGGCACAGTTCCAAGACGAAAACCACTGCTGAGCAAAAAGAGCATAAAGGCTCATCTCAGTTTTCTTCTTCTTCTTCTTTTAGATTTGATTGGCAGTTGGCAACCAACCAGAAAATATCTTGATGATCGCCAAGACTTTTGGGAAAATACTCTGTGGACTGACGAGACAAAAGTTGAACTTTTTGGAAGGTGTGTGTCCCATTACATCTGGCGTAAAAGGAACACAGCATTTCAGAAAAGAAACATCATACCAACAGTAAAATATGGTGGTGGTAGTGTGACGGTTTGGGGCTGTTTTGTTGCTTCAGGACCTGGAAGACTTGCTGTGGTAAATGGAACCATGAATTCTGCTGTCTACCCAAAAATCCTGAAGGAGAATGTCCGGCCATCTGTTCGTGACCTCAAGCTGAAGCTCACTTGGGTTCTGCAGCAGGACAATGATCCAAAACATACCAGCAAGTCCACCTCTGAATGGCTTAAGAAAAACAAAATGAAGACTTTGGAGTGGCCTAGTCAAAGTCCTGACCTGAATCCAATTGAGATGCTGCGGCATGACCTTAAAAAGGCGGTTCATGCTCGAAAACCCTCCAATGTGGCTGAATTACAACAATTCTGCAAAGATGAGTGGGCCAAAATTCCTCCACAGCACTGTAAAAGTCTCATTGCCAGTTTTCGCAAATGCTTGATTGCAGTTGTTGCTGCTAAGGGTGGCCCAACCAGTTATTAGATTTAGGGGGCAATCACTTTTTCACACAGGGCCATGTAGGTTTGGATTTTTTTTCCCCCTTAATAATAAGCACATTCGTTTAAAAACTGCATTTTGTGTTTACTTGTGTTATCTTTGTTTAATATTTAAATTTGTTTGATGATCTGAAACATTTAAGTGTGACAAACATACAAAAAAATGAGAAATTGGGAAGGGGCCAAACACTTTTTCACACCACTGTACAGTTGCAGTTGAACTTAATCAACCCCACAAATTACGTTTATATTCAAAATGTAAACTTTTTAGCTGTTTGGGAAAAAAATGTTCAACAGCGGAACTATTTTCAAAATCCCTTTCCTGAAAATAACATTTGCAATGGGGGTTGGATGATTTTGAGTGCAAATGTAAATGAATCACACACCCACAAGGTAAAGTGACATTATCATATGTATCATGTAATTTAAGCAATGTTACACAAGAGGGAGTATGGTATCAATGAATATAGTAACTGCAGGTGTGATATGTCTAAATTAGGGTATCATACCCGTAGTTAGTGTCGAAGGTATGCACATGATGTCAGAAAACAGAACTCATGGCAGTTACAAAACACTGAGTGGCAAAAATGAGTGGCGGCATTAGGGTGTATGCAGTAAAACACAAAAAATACACAGTATTCAGCCACAGTAGTCCATGGAGTGCCTGCTTGTATTGCAGAGCTAATCTTACCGTTCTATCTTATTTTAATTGAT
Organism: Pholidichthys leucotaenia; assembly: GCA_020510985.1. NCBI lineage: Eukaryota > Metazoa > Chordata > Actinopteri > Cichliformes > Pholidichthyidae > Pholidichthys > Pholidichthys leucotaenia. The sequence goes on from CM035841.1 coordinate 282,457,342, forward strand.
AAAAAAACAGATAAAAAAATAAAAGCTCAGAACCAGTTCTTCACTTATGTGTGCTCTTATCCACACATCACTACAGTTCATTAAACAGTGTTACATTAACATGTAAACTTAAAAAAGGCACTCTGTGTATTGCTGTGACTAAATATTTTGTGTGGTTTTCATGTTTTACTGCATACAAAGTAAAACTGCCTCATGTGCTTGCCACTCAGTGCTGGGTAACTATGGTAACTGTTCTATAACTGCCAAGAATTTTGTTCCAATGTATCCCCTCTATATTCTGCGCATGCACGCGCGCACGCCCACACACACACACACGAATGAAGGAATCCATAAATAATAAATACATGCAAAAAATAGAGTAAGAAGGCAAAAAAAACTCATTAAAAAGGCAATTTACAGTTAATTGTTGACAATTTACAAGAAAAAGTTGCAAAAATGTAAGAAAAAAGCCATAAAATTAACAATATCACAAATCCAAAAATCTTACATTGTTGAAAAATAAATCAGACACATATTGCAAATTGATGAGAAAAGTTACAAATTTCTGATACAAAGTAGTTAAGTTCCTATTGTTGTAAGGCCAGTTTATAACTGAGCTGTTTAACCTTCATTTTAAGATTCAGCGTTTGTATCTCCATGCAGATTTATGTGGTCAAAAAAACTCAAAATTGCTCTTTTTGACCCTTCCATAGTAGAGATTGTCAGCCTCCATACTATACTGATATTTGACTACTTTTATTTTCATTGGCTGTAAGTATAGGCTATTTAATAGTGTGTTTTTACACTTTTATATCCCACAGCAGAGAAACAATATAAACTTGACCTTCACACTACAACCGGTCCATGAACAGCTACAAAACTGTCAGACAAGGCTATAAATTCTCTATTATTATAGCAATATATTAAATGGCGAATTGCCACACTGTAAGGTCTCTAAAACTATTCAGTGTTTTACAAAACATTAAATTCCTTCTAATCAAAAAAACAACTTTAATTCCTAGATGTCAATATTAATTTAAAGTGAAAAAAATCTGAGAGTTATAATAGAAGAATATTCTGTTCTATCAAGTCTGTATCTGCTGTATATTGTCATTATTAGCCTCATGCTTCGGGGTAGCAACACTCCACAGCCATTCTGTGGGAAAGGTTTGAAAAAAATACAAAAAGGCACCAAAGCCATCCAAGTCTGCAAGAATGTTGCAATGATTTTTCATCAGGAAGTGAGTGACAGCCCTGCCTTCCAATTTACCACAAACCTTCCAGTGGTTATGCACCTCTAAGAAAAATGTATTTATTTCCTTATTTACCTCTGAATGGCTTTTTTTTTTTTCCAAAGCTGCATGATGGCAGCATGGTCCAGAAATGGGAACCCAGTCTCTCCTGCTCGTGTCAGGTTGAAATAGAAATCATTAATATAGCATTAGAGGGTGGCTGTGAACTTATAACCACCCTGGGCACACATCAACATACATGCAGCACTGTTCCCCGCTCATGCACCTTCCCCGAGGTTGAAATGTCATCCTTCACTGTCATTACATCTCTGCCCCCATTAACTATTGATTATCTCCACTTCAGCATTTTGAGTCCTGCTGTGGAAATGGGCCCACATGGATCTCCGCCTGTGCCCCACAGATCAGGCAGAACAGAAGTACACCTCCTCTTGAGGGGGGTGTTGAAGTCAGATTCACAGAGGGAGGCAGGGGTAAAGTGGGACACTGAGGTGGGGGGGGGGGGGGAGTAAGCAGTGAGTGCATGTACCCCCACCTGGCCATTAGCAGCATGCTTGAGCGGACAACTGGAGGTTAAATTGTTCCCTCTTCAGGACCCGTGAGAATTTTGCCGCAGCATGTGTTGAATATTTACTGTGAGGTTAGGCCAGGTTTGCTTCAGATTTTCCAGAACAGTGCAGGTAGAAAAGTTTGTTTGGGCAGAAGCTTTGTGCCTTCTCTCATCAACAAACTGTATCCTTAATACCACAGACTAGTTTGTGCAGAGCTGTCTTTGCACACCTGTCAGACTGTGTGTGTGCTGTGTGCTGGAATGGATGAATTACCCATGTTTAATGTTTGTTGTGTATAGGCTGCGAAGGCACTTTCCCTCTTTGGAGAAAAACATTAAGGTAAAGAATTACAGTTTCTATTTCTTGGCCCACTCTTTGCTTCATATCTGGCCTTGGATTATCCAGACTAGATAAAACACAGCTGAAATATGACCCTAGAAATGTTCTTTTGTTTGCATTAGAGCCCTGAGAACTGAATCACACCATATCTCCAAATGCCTCCTTCACATCCCAGCTTGTATAGAAAAATCAATAATTCAAATTTTTAGCTTTATACACAGCAAGCCTAAACCATGAATATTATATGATATATATTGAATATGTCATAAACACTGTGTGAGATATTACCCATAATTGCGGGAGAGTGGAAATGTGCAGCATATACAATTAAAGCTCAAAGGCGAGAGTAAACAAGCGATAAATCCTCCGAGACAATGTTTGTATTTATGAGTCAGAGCAAAAATGTAAAATATTTTCTCCAACAACAAAATTAGAACAACCAATCTGCATTCTTTAAAAGTCTCATTTATTTCACAGTTGTTTCATCAACAAATATTACAAATCTGCATTGTTTTTGGAAGGAGGAGTGCATGAACAAAACATTTATTAAAATAATTGATATGCGTCCATCTCAGATGCTCAAAGTTGAAGCATTCCACTTGTTTAGGCTGGAGAATAAACAAGAAGCAAGCCTTTGTGCAGAGCCAGTAAATGAGTTAGTGAGGCCAGTCCAGCTTTACACGATTACTGTGTAGAGTGAAATCCACTAGGATCCAATGTGGCTTAAAGATAATCCCATCAGAAATGCAACAGTGCAATGTTACTACACAACGCCCAAGCCTGTTAGCACTGAGGACAGCCTACAGTGAAAAATAGGGAAATATGACAGGAAAAGTGGAGCAATCCTCAGTTTAAAAAAAAAAAGAACTAAATACTAAACACAATGTTGTCTATTGTTAAGAACCTGCTGCAAACAAAGTACCATGTCTTTAATATTACATTGCATTTTCTAACCAAAAACTAGTTACACAGAAAATTAAGCTTGAATTATGGGAAGCACATCTCCTGTGTTCATATAAAGCTCCGAACTTGAATCAATATTAAAAAAATATCTGTTCCTTAAATACTTCTACCAGCCTGAGTTACCCAACTTTAATTATTATGCAAGTCCATGAGATAAAACAGAGCTAATATGCACCTCTGCTGTTCCTTTAATTAATGAGGACGTGCTTTGACACTACCGTCCGTTCTCTGTCTCTCTCGCTCTGTGTGTGTGTGTGTGTGTGTGTGTGTGTGTGTGTGTTTTCTGGTTTAAGGAAAACAAATATGATGATAGGAAAACTTACACTCTGCTGTGAGCTGATTGCACACCATTATTCTGATTGAGAATTCTCTGTCTTTATTTTATTAAGTTTTGACAGAGCCTCTAAAGGGGCACACGAACAACCATAAAGAAACATACCAGGACGGCTCATAAAAGATTTTCCCTGCCCTGACCCACTTCCGGTTATTGTAGGAGGCTAAAACTGCACATGTATAATAATACGTAGGCCACATGGTAATTTGCAGCTCTGAACTCCACAAAGTTTCTCTCTCACAGGTGCTAAGGTGGAGTAAGGTGTGATAATAGGGCCAGTTGCATGCAGAGAGGTCATCAGGTTCCTGTACTTGAGAGGCCACACACCCTCATCGTATGATGTAGTCCAGCACTGGCATTGACAGTTCAAGTGTGGTTAGACATTGGTGAAGACGTCATCATTCCCGGGCAACCACAGTGTGCCATTGATGAAGACACCATCCGGCAAGTGAAGGCCACCATTTTGGAGGACCGCTACATAACCACTTGCCAACAACCCAAGATGTCAAGATCAGTGTGAGGTCTGTGGAAAGAATCATCCATGACCATTTCCTCAAGATAGATAGATACTTCTTCGACGGACTAATCACACAGGATGAAACAGGGGTCCATCACTGTGACCTACAGACTAAAGTACAGTCAATGCAATGGAAGCATTATGACTTACCACCTCAGAAGAAGGCATGCGTCCAACCCTCGGTGGGTAAGGTTATACTCAATGTGTTTTGGCACCAGCATGGAGTATTGATGAGGGATTTTCTGACAAAGGTTGGTGCAATTACCAAGACTTATTACAATTCACTACTGCAGAAATTGCTGAAGGGCATCAAAACCAAAAGGTGTGGCATGCTGACCAAACATGTCCACCTCCTGCAAAACAAATTCTCCAGTTCACAACTTGCATGTTGCCCAGATGGAAGCATGTTCCTGAGCTATGAAACCCTTCCTTACCCCCCTTACTCTACCAACCTCATACCATCTCACTTCCACCTCTTTCATTTTTTCAAGTCATTTTTTAAGGGCAAGTGCTTCCAAGATGATGAAACACTGATTTCCAAGGTCAAGTCATGGCTTCTGACGCAACCTGCAGACTTCTACAGGTGAGGTCTCCATAGCTGCATAAATCAATGGGAGAAGTGTGTGACCCTTGATGGTTCCTATGTAGAGAAAGACTGATAACTGTGCCAAGTTTCATTCCTCTCAGTCCATGGGAAGTGAGTCAGGGGAAATCTTTAATGAACAACCCTCATAAGGTGTATGTAAGCCATCACTATCTATTTCATTCTGTTTTCTTGAGATCAGGATTTAATTAATGCATTATTGTAACAGTGTTAACAAAAGCATTCCTACATGGCATTCCAAGTGAGTCAACCCTATTGGTGACCCAGAGTCCACTGTCGCCATGAGTTTGCGCTCCTGTCAAGTGCCACCAGTTAGGTTTTGCACGATAAAGCATCACTGGCAGAATTTACTAGTGGTGTGTCAGTCCCATCACCAGATGCCACCAGTCTGCCGGTCTTGGGAGCGGTATTTGGTCTTAGTCACAAGTGGTGATGCTGGTAGAACTCACCGGTGATGACATAGTTAGAAATGGAAAATCCTTCATGCATTAAGTGCACCTCTGTCATTCTGACAATGCTAAAATGTGATTGGAAAATAAGTGACAGTGTCAATAAAAGCATTTATACTTATCTTGCCAAGTGGGTTGACCCTGTTGCTGACACAGGTAGAGTGCCAAGACACTGAGGTGGGAGGTTGTGAGTTCAATCCCCTTGCAGAAGCCATGACTGAGCTTCACATTATCATGAGATAAGGATCATTTTCCTGGGATAACAAAGTCTGTTTTCGCCTCTGTTGATCTCTACTTTATTGTGGTAGAGGGATTTGTATGCCCTAATGATCCTTGTAGCTATGATATCAGGGACAACTTGGCCCTGGTAGGGTCCCCCAAGGCAAATCAGTCCTGGGTGAAGGGCCAGATCAAGAGCTGTGTACCCCCCACGCAGTATAGGACTACCGGGGCCCTACCCTGCAGGCAGGCCATACTGAGGGGCTCAATGACAAGCACCTGGTAACCAGGTTTCTGCTCATGGGACCCTGATGTGTTCAGCCTGAATGAGAAACATGGGTCACCCTCGAGTGGCTCACCACCTGCAAGAGGGATCATTGGGATCACGGTGCTATGTGTAACAGACGGCAGTCTGGGCTTCTCAGCTCAAAGTGCTGCCCCCATGACCCGAACACCCAGCTAGACAGTAGAAGATGGATGGATGGATGGATGGATGGATGGAACATAGTCTGTTTATTACAGTTGTTAAAGCTACACATTAAGTTATAGAACCTCACTACAGTCTGGCTGGGATCTCAAAGGGCAATATCTGTGTGATCAGAAACCAAATATTTCTATTTCTCCATAATTATCCTTTCACATTGTACATTATCTTGCAATAATTCGTTAATTTATCTTATAATCACAGAAAAATTAGCCTTGCCATCCCATGGCAACTATTTGAATGCTTCATGATCTCAAGAAAACAGAATAAAGAATAAAGTGCTCAAGGCCAACCTCTGGTTCTATACTAGAGGGGAAAAGTTTTTTTTTCTCTCATAGTTTTCTTTTTGTTCAAGTTCCTTACAGCGCTCTGCACTCCTCATTCAACTACACTGACAAGATGAAACAAAATCAGGCGTCAATAAGGAGCAAACTTCTGGCGCTCTGATTTTTTGATGCTGGTGGTTGGTATTTTAGCGGTGTAAGGGGATAAACCCTGTGCTAGGGTGGAAGCTGCTGCCGGGTGAACAGCCAGCACAGGGAGTGTTTTCATGCCAAGTAGGCTGGAAACAGGGACGGCATAATGTGGGTTTTGGATGGCTGGTAAAGTAGGAGAGTGGACATTAAGTGTGGTAGGGGCTGGGGTGTTGGCCGCCAGGACGGCCATAGAGGTAGCAGAAGTGGAGGCAGTGGGAGCAGACTGTGAGAAGTTCATGTTGAGGTCAACGGGGGTCGCAGAGGAAGCGGCCTGCATTGTGTATTTAGCCATCTCTAAGCTGCAGGTCATGACGATTGGAGAGGTAGATGAGGTGGTGAAGGGTTAAGAGAAGAAAAATGAAAAGGGGGAGAATGGGGGAGGAAAAAAAGGAAAGGAGGTGAGAGAGGAGAAAACATAAGAATCAAAGAAGGAATGTGTTAAAAAGCAGAGACAATCAGGATTTTAATGCAGTCAAGAGAAGGGAGCAGTGAGCTGGAAGGAATCCAGCCTCACCCTGAGCACATTTTCTCTGCCCCAATATAATAGCATGGTGTTTGGCTCTCTTATCATCAGGATGTGATGTGATGCCCTGCTGGACGTGGCTGTCCTGCATAATGTCCTACCTGGCATTGATGAGATACTGGGCCACACTGATGCTGGCTGGCGACCCCGTGATTGTGACCTGGCGTGTAGCAGAGCCATCAGTGGCGCTGGCAATTTTGATGTGCGCTCCAGAGACCTGGCGAATCTCATTGATCTTGCTGCCCTGTCTTCCAATTATGCACCCAATAAACTGTAGAAACATGTAAATATCACAAGAGTAATTCAGGACTTAGACTTCAAAACTGAATATGGGATCAGCAGAAAATATATCAGTGAAACATAACCATTAGAAAAAAGGACACTGACAATCACTAGAATTGAATAGTCTTTATTGTCATTGTACAGTTGTACAGTCCAATGAAATTGTGGGTGTTCTACCAAGCTACTGCGCAATTTAGTATGAGAGAAGGATTAGATAAAACACAGTTACAAAACACACGATTAAAATAAAAATAGCCCAGGATTATGGAAATATACACAGGTATGGTATTGGCTTCACGGATGGATCAATATGGTAAATGGCATTCACTTATATAGTGCTTTTTCTCATTTCTAGGTGACCAAAGTGTTTTACAGATCTTGCTATCCACCCATTCACGCACCGATGGCGGCAGAGCTTCCATACAATGTATGTATGCCCCCCACCCCCGGCAGTCCAGATGGCCCAGGGGAAGAAAGTGTGGAGGTGGAGGTGTGGGACCTGATTGATCTGAACCGTTGTCTTGAGGGAAGCAGGTCAAACAGGTAGTGGGAGGGATGTGAGGAGTCTCCTGTGATGGCCTTGATCTTTCTGAGACAGGAGGATCTGGAGATGTCCTCCAGGGAGGGCAGAGGGCCGCTGATGATTTTTTTGGGCAGTGTTGATGACCCTCTGCACAGCCTTCCTGTTCTCAGCCGTGGAGCCGATGCACCACACACTCAGACAGTAGGCGAGCATGCTCTCTACTGAACAGCGGTAGAAGGCCAGCAGCAGCTTCTGGTCCAGGTTGTTCTTCCTCAGGACATGGAGGAAGTGCAGCCGCTGCGGGGCTTTCTTCACCAGAGCCTTGGTGTTGACAGACCAGGAGAGGTCAAAGGAGATGTGGGTGCCCAGGAACCTGAAGGTGGGGATGGTTTCCATGCAGTCGCCATTTATGAGAAGGGCGGGTGTAGTCCTGTCTGTTCTTTCTGAAGTCCAGTATGAGTTTTTTGGTTTTTTGGACATTCAGCTTCAAGTTGTTAGCTTGGCACCACAGCAGAAGATTCTCTACCTCTGCCCTGTATGCCTTCTCATCGTCATCAGTGATGAGCCCAACTAAGGTGGTATCATCTGCATACTTCACGATGGCGGTGGTTGGATGGGCTAGAATGCAGTCAAAAGTATACAGGGAGTAGTAGTAGGCTTAGCACACAGTCCTAGGGGGAGCCAGTGCTGAAAGACAGTGTGGAGGAGTGGTGGAGACCAAATCTGACTGTTTGTGGGTGGTCGGTGAGAAAGTTTTTTATCCAGGAGTGGGGTGGGGGGCATTCTGGAGGAGGTGCAGTTTGTTGATCAAGCTGTCCGGGATGGTGGTGTTGAAAGCTGAGCTGTAGTCCAAAAAGAGCATCCTCATGTAGCTCCTTGGGTTCCCCAGGTGGCTCAGAACACTGGATTTGAGTCACTTAAAACTGGACACAAATTTAAGAAATACCTGGACATTAATGAATTCACCTTCTTACTGTTTTTGCTCTGAAATAAAAACCAGCTCTGTCTAAAGCAGGGGTGTGTAACTTGTGGCTCTGGAGGCACATCCTGTTCTTTTGCCCATATAAACACTCTTGTCATGCACATGTGCAGTAGGCTGGTTGGCAAGAAGGGGAGCAAACACAACTCAGAACAATGCACAAATTCGGAAGAAATTTCAAAGGCAAGGTACATAAAGAAAATTAAAACGGGAGAGCGGCCAACTCCCAGAGCTGTACTGTACCAAAATGACCGGTTAAAATGAAAAAAAATGAGAGTGACGAATTTATACCTTTGTGGTGATTCAGAACTTCTATGGTGTATGGGTTAAGAATTATCTTTGTACAAGTAGGAACAATATGTATCTTTTTATGTGGCTGCTGCTAATGTAACCTTTACTGCAGCTTCTCCAGGTTAAGTCCATTATATCACAAGTGTCTGGAGGTGATTCAGTTAAATGCTGAGCTGCCTGTTGATGTGTTAAAAATAAATTCCTCAAAAAAATTGGCAAACATTATTTCAGTCAGTCATTTCTCCCCTTTAATAATACCAATTGGTATTGTATTTTATATCGTAGGAAAGCCTGATTAGTCACCTTTACAATGAGGAACAACTTGTAAGGATCATACATTTGTGGTATGAGCAGCACAGCTAAACATGTGAGTAGTTCCCTCCAAAAATGTGCCAAAATCCCCAGCAATATTCTCCTGTTGGTATTCACTCTTGTTTTGAGCTGCTTGATGAACTGGATGACTGCACTCTCCCACAGGAACAAGGAAAAAAACGCACATAAATTTATTGGCCTTTTTTACACTTGATTCATTTTACACTGTCAGGGACATCAGTAGCGTGTGGAAGATCCATACACAGCCACAACAGCTTGGCACCTCCTCCTCATGCTGGTCACATTTTGCTGTAGGGTGGCATCCCATTCCTCAACCAGGAGTTGTTGAAGGTCAACCAACGTGGTTGTGTTGGTCACTCTAGCACATACAGCACACCCAAGCTGATCCTACAAGTGTTCGGTTCCACCTGTGACTGGCACACACCTGGCAGTACTTGAGGCTCAAAACAAGAGTGGAAACCAACAGGAGCCTATTGCAGGAGACTTGGGGTAATTTTCCAGGGCACTAATAGCACTTTTAGCTGTGTTGCTCATCCCACAAATGCACGATCCTTATAAGTCATACCTCTTTGTAAAGGTGACTAATCAGGCTTTCCAGTGATCTAAAATACAACACCAGTTGGGTATTATTAGAGAGAAATCAATGACTGAAATCCACCTATCCATCCATCCATCCATCTCCTACCACTTAATTCTTTTTGGGTCGCGGGGGGGCTGGAGCCTATCCCATCATCTTTGGGTGAAAGGCAGGGTACACCCTGGACAGAATGCCAGTCAATGATTGAAATAATGTTTCTAAACTTTTTTGAAGAGTTTATTTTACAGAGGTGTTTTGCAGTGTCAGGAAGAGCTAGCAGGATGATAATAACACAGGGTTACAAAAATAATTTTTTTGTAAGTTGTCTGTGCTTTTTCAACTGATTTAAGACAATTTTGCACCGCTGAATCTGAAAATGACATCCGTTTCTCTCGATCAGGTGCTAAGTAAAAACCTGTACTTACTTAGTACTTAGTACTGTGCATGTACTTACCTTTATATAAAGGTAAATACATGTAAATTGAATGTTATGTCATCATTGTTCAAAATTCAGAGAATTTCAAGACATAAAAATGAATTTTGCATCATATAAAGCGAAAATACCCGTACATGTAAACAAAAATGTATAAAACAACATGTGGCCATAATTCAAAAAGTTGACCTGATTGAGCAAAACCAATGTGATTTTTGGATTCATTCATTCATTCATTCATTCATTCATCTTCTTCCGCTTAATCCTTTTCGGGTTGCAGGGGGGCTGGAGCCTATCCCAGCATCTTTGGGCGAGAGGCAGGGTACACCCTGGACAGATCGCCAGTCCATCGCAGGGCCACCACAGAGAGACAGACAACCTTTCACTCTCACAGTCATACCTAAGGACAATTTAGAATCCCCAGTTTTGATGCCAATTAACCTAACTTGCATGTTTTTGGCATGTGGGAGGAAACCGGAGAAATCCCGGAGTAAACCCACGCAGACACAGGGAGAACATGCAAATTCCACACAGATCACTGTTGGTCGGGGGCTGGGATTCAGCACATCAAAATTGTCCTAAATCAGCTAAAAAACTTAGACAATAAATTTGGTGTTGACCAGTGTAATGAATTAGCATGCACGCCGATGTTAGCATCTGAATAGCTGAAGAGCAAAGAAAGTCATTGCACACCTCAGGTTACAACATTTGGGATCTCTGCTTTGTGTTTCAGACACTTGGGTGTTGTGTTCACTATGAAGTGAAACCCTTTTCTTGCACTACTGTCTTTAGTGATATGTTGCAAAGGGGCCCACAATCTTTCCTAAAATGTTGTGTACAGTCCTGGGGGCAAGAGTTTGTTGGTATGTTATCCATTTGTGTAAGATTCAATACAATAATTAGCATACAGTGGATATAAAAAGTCTGCACACCCCTATTCAAATGTCAGGTTTTTGTGATGCAAAAAATGAGACCAAGATAAATCATTTCAAAACCTTTTCCACCATTAATGTGACCTATAACCTGTACAACCCAATTGAAAAACAAACTAACAAACAATCAAAATAAAAAACTTACAATAACCTGTTTGCATAAATATACACATCCTTAAACTAATACTTTGTTGCAGCACCTTTGACTTTTATTACAGCATTCAATCTTTTTGGGTAGGAATCTATCAGCATGGCACATCTTGATGTGGCAATATCTACCCACTCTTCTTTGCAAAAATGCTCCAAATCTGTCAGATTGCGAGGGCATCTCCTGGCCACAGTCCTCTTCAGATCACCCCACAGATGTTCGATTGGATTCAGGTCTGGGTTCTGGCTGGGCCATTCCAAAACCTTAATCTTCTTCTGGTGAAGCCATTCTTTTGTTGATTTGGATGTGTTCTTTGGGTCATTGTCGTGCTGACAGATGAAGTTTCTCTTCATCTTCAACTTTCTAGCAGAAGCCTAAAGGTTTTGTCCCACCACTGATTTGGAACTGTTCATAATTCCCTCCACCTTGACTAAGGCCCCAGTTACAGCTGAAGAAAAACAGCCCCAAAGCATGATGCTGCCACCACCATGCTTCACTGTAGGTCTGGTGTTCTTTTGGTGATGAGCAGTGTTGTTTGCGCCAAATATACCTATTGGAATTATGGCCAAAAAGTTCAACCTTGGCTTCACTGGCCCATAACACATTTTCCCACATGCGTTTGGGAGATTTAAAATGTGTTTTTGCAAAATGTAGCCAGGCTTGGATGTTTGTCTTTGTAAGATAAGGCTTCTGTCTTGCCACCGTAGACGGGAGATTGTTGTTACATGTACTAAACAGCCAGTACTTGCCAGAAATTCCTGTAGCATCTTCAGTGTTGCTGGTGGCCTCTTGGCAGCCTCCCTGACCACCTTTCTTCTCATCTTTTCATCAATTTTGAAGAGACGCCCAGTTCTTGGTAATGTCACTGTTGTGCCATATTTTCTCCACTTGATGATGACTGTTTTCACTGCGTTCCATGGCATATTGAATGTTTTGGAAATTGTTTTGTACTATTCTCCTGACTGATACCTTTGAACAATGAGATCCCTCTGATGCTTTGGAAGCTCTCTGCGGACCATGGCTTGTGCTGTAAGATGCGACTACAAAAATGTCTGGAAAAGCTAGCTGAACTTTATTTGTGGTTAATCAGAGGCACTTTAAATGGTGGCAGATATGCTGACTCCCATTTAACATGAGTTTGAATGTGATTGGTTAATTCTGAACACAACCACATCCCCAGTTATAACAGGGTGTGCATATTTATGCAATCAGGTTATTGTAAGTTTTTTATTTTTTATTTTTTCCCTTAAAAGATTTCAGTTTGTTTTTCAATTGGGTTGTACAGGTTATAGGTCACATTAATGGTGGAAAAGGTTTTGAAATGATTTATCTTGGTCTCATTTTTTACATCACAACAACCTGGCATTTGAACAGGGGTGTGTAGACTTTTTATATCCACTGTAACTGTCTATAATTTAAATATTGTTCATGGTCTAACAACAGAAGAATGGAGAGTAGTCAGTCTTTTGCCAACCTGCCAATTTGTCTATTCAGTGGCTCCTGTTGGACTTGAACAAACAACATAAGTTTCAAAAATAAAAAGACACAATTTAAAGACTCAATTTAAGAGGCAAAAATGACTAATTAAGATAAGATAAGATAAGATAAGATAAGCCTTTATTAGTCCCACAATGGGGAAATTCCACGATTGCAACAGCACAGGGATAGCAACACTCAGAGCAACAATCAAAAGGCAAGAAAAAAAAGCAAGAGCAGCTAATATACATATGTACATATTACTATAAATATATATATATATATATATATATATATATATATATATATATATATATATATATATATATATATATATATATACAGTATATATATATACACAGACACATAGTGCAGAGCATTGTAGCTGGATGGAATAAATATATGAGTATATAAACACACAGTGCGGAGCATTGTAGCTAGATGGAACAGTACGGAGCATTGCAGCTAGGTGGAATAAATATGTAAATATATAAACACACACAGTGCGGAGCATTGTAGCTAGATGGAATAATATGTAGATATATAAACACACAGTGCGGAGCATTGTAGCTAGATGGAATAAATATATAGATATATAAATATAAACACACCCAGTGCGGAGCATTGTAGCTAGATGGAATAAATATGTAAATATATAAACACACACAGTGCAGAGCATTGTTGCTAGATGGGATGAAACAGCACAACCGTCTACTTAGTTATCCTACATGGTATGATTATGTGCCCATACATATTCTCACCCTCCATAGCGACCGGTATTTTCCTAGTTGTATGCCGGAGAGGACCATTGTGTAAGTCTATTGCATCTTTTGCATTCAAAACTATTAGGTTGTTACGTCAATTTGCAAGAAGGTTGCAAATTTACAACTAAAACGATGCAAAATTACAAGCAAAAAGCTTTTAAATTAAGAAACAAAAGATGCAAATTTACAAGCAGTCATAGATTTATTTTTTTTAAAAAGTTGCAAGTTTATGAGAGAAGAGTTTCACCAGGCTCTCTAAACATTACTAATCACACATTACTTATCTACGTCACCAATATATTCTATGCACATGTAATGTCTATTTATTGGGGGGCGCACAAATCAGTGCACTCCTAGTGCCGGTCCCAAGCCGGGGTAAATGGGAAGGTTGTGTCAGGGTTGACAGGATGGCAGCAGTATCTACCTTGCTACTAAAAGTCTCTGCAACAAGATGCATTTCTAAAAAGCTATTCCTTGTTGTCATGATCCTGGGCACGGGTGGGTGGTGTGCCCAGTCTTCAGTCTAGTTTAGTCTTTTTCGGTCTGCTTGTCTCCTTGGTTATCCTGTCTGCTGTATTTGGTTCCTGTTTTATTATTGTCATTTTGCATTTGTACTATTATTATTTACATTTTGGGGTTGTGTTGCTCTTGTATCATTATGGTTTCTGGTTTGTGTTTTATTTTGACAGCGCTGTGCAGCTCCCGGCTGTCAAACTGGTTCGCGGGCTGTGCAGCTGTCATTGATTGTGTTAATTTCTCCACTCATGTATCCACACCTGTCACATATCTGAAAAGGGTATTTTAGGGTACGACAACCTCTCCCCGTTGTCGTGTCCTTCCATACTGCTCCGTCCTCAGATGCCCTGCTCAGCTCTGAGTGTATTTGTGCTGCTGTCGAGGAGAACGGGAGTGCTCCGCCAGGTTAGTTTCCCCTTTATTTTCAGCCGTGAGCACCGCTGCCTTTCGGGTGTGCTCCGGCTAGGATTCTGCCACTTTACCCAGCATTCCCAGGCTTCTGTCCCCCTGTGTCATTGAGCCCCACTCTCCTCCAGCGCTTCACCAGTCTCGTATGTGTATGTTTAGTGTTTTTTGTATGGTTCGTCTTTATGTTAATAAATGTGCAGAAACCACAGGGAGCGTTTGGTGTCCTTCAATAGCCCTTAAATAGGCACTCGTAACTTGATGTCAACAGTTCACTTGTATTCATCTTATTTTCTAGAAATGCATAGCACAAGTATGATTGAGGTACGATTTCCTATCACATATTGCTCTGATTCAGTAAAGACGAAAGAAGTAATTTAAAGACTAAAGCAGCACAATTAATATAAAGTGATCAACAGTCTTAGTGGTGGCCCAATGATTTATGTCTCACAACACTAGTTTGTGCTGCAAGTCGCTGCAGTAATCCATGTCAGCTGAAAACAAAACAATTTTCCTTCTGCAGCTAAGTAGGTAAAACATTCGTGCCCCCAAAAATTGCTCATTACAGCCATCCTCCTAGAAAGTTTTTAACGAAGTCAGCTGCATGAGGATTATGGGTGCAGGTTTTATTGCTGGAAGAACACAAACAATGTAACACTTACATCATTAGGTATTGCCAGCTCTTGTGAACTTGTGGGGGCAGAGGCATCCAATCCTGCAAAGTAGGACAAGGAATGATACCACAGTTTGGCACTAATGGCTTCCACTTTAAGGCTTGACAAAGTTGCCCTAGTTTGTCTAGTTTAACTCTGTTACACTGCTAAATTAAGAACATGGAAATGGCAGCGGTCAAAAAAAAAAACTTCTTAGATCCACAAATGCACTATATTTACATATTCAGCAGATATAATTATAATACACATATGGCTACAGTGAGAAAATGCACATTACTATAACACAAATCCTGTTTAGGTATTCAGAGTGTTGCAGAGTATTGTGCTCAGTTAGTTGTGGAATATATGAGTACGTGGGGTGGCTGAGGTCAGGGATGGATTGGCCAAGACAGTGTTAGATTTGGAGGAGACATGTAGCAAAGGATTAGGATCAGGGTCAAGATATTAGGATTTTTGTTTTGGAGAGGAGAAAATGGGCGAACGGAAATTAGATTTTTTTTTTTTTTTTTTCTGGGAGAAGGGTGTGAGAAATAGTGAGAAATTGTTAAATATTTACTAAACAGTAAATATTTTTGAAATTTTTCACATTTCTCTCTCAGAAAAAGCTGCTGTTTTCCCCTTAGTGTTTCATTGTGTTTTTTTGGATGACAAATATTTTAAGGACTAACTTTTAAGGTTGCTGATAAAACAGTTTGGCGGCTTAAACATCACATTCACAAATCTTTACAGTAGTTTTTTTTTTTGCTGTCATATTTTGGTATATGCACATCTTTCTAAAGCCACCCGCCTTAAAAAAGAAAAAACCTGTGAGAGACTGTGAGAGAAGAGAGGCATCCTTGATCCTCGCTGATGTGACAGCAGTGTTTTGATGGAAAAGGAGTGATGACACAGGGATAGATGGACTTCCCTGGGGAGCCGTGGGTACGTACCAGGGAAGGTAGGGTTGCTCTGCCCAAGGGAGGGGAGGGGGATATGCTGCATAGCCAACTGGTGAAGCTTGGTCAACTGCAGGGTAGGAAGGAAGTTAGAGCTAACCAATCAAACTGGATTATTTCAGAGGCGCTGACAACTACAATACAGAGCCAATTTCAAGTTCACAAACATCACAGATGGTGTCCAGAGATTACATTTCCCTCTGAAAGGCATGTTGTCTTCTGGTAGTAGTCATCTGAAAATACAGTCACATCTCTAGCTACAAAGCTACAAGTGATCATGAACTCTTCAAGTCTTCATTAGCATTTCAATCAATGCATGCTGCTACTATGGGTTAGTGTTAGTGACATAAACAGATCAGGGTTACTGAAGTTTCATCTTAGCAGAGTAGGGTACACAGAAGGCATATTGGTAGGCTTGGAAGGAGTGGGCATGAGTCGGTCATTAGGACAGACGTCAGTCACTCAGATTAGCATACTTACATCTTGCTGTGCAAAAGCGTATGGTCCTGGAATTGCAAACGCCTGGAAGGAATCAGAGGTGAGAGGCGGTTATGTAACAGGATGGCAGAGACATGTTATAACATGAAACCTGAAATTAGATTTTTATTTTGGGGCAAAAAGTGTGTAGACTAGGCACGGTAAAAATCAATTGCTTCCCTATTTTTTCCATAGCTGTAATGTTTATAGATCTGGTGAAATTTCATCTAAATGTCATCTACTGTTTTCTCTCTCTCTTTGACCATTAGCTGGAAATCCAATAACACAAACAGATGTCTGATAGGTCAAAGCAGGCTGTGCCAAATTCATGGCAGCAGCTCCCCGGCTCTTGGAAAACATGAGCATCAGACACAGCATCCTTCAGTGTTTCACACACCAGGGGAATTATTCATGTAATCAGACACATTAAAGTTTGGCCGAATACTTGTTAATGTGCTCATTATCCCATCTCTCTGCTTACAGCCTGGCAACATGAAATACTAACTGCGGTGTAATTACCCAGATGTGTCCCCACAGTGGTTAAAATATGCTTAATGATCAGTGAAACTCTTAAGAAAAATTGGAATACTACTGTTCAACTGCTCCACTTTTTTAAAATAACCCCCATATGGCTGCTTACTTGTGCAGAGTGTGGTGGTGCTAATACTGCATGGGCTCCAGCAGGTATGACCTTGGGACGGTAGGGAATAGTTGCTCCTTTTGGTGGAGACTGAAAACACAGCCATGCAAACACAAAAAGGGAGAAAAATTTGTACTCTAGCATAGGCGAGCAAAACAGAACTCTTACTGGCAATGATGTGTTTCATATCCTTCTTTATAACACACCACGGATCCTTTTATAACCCATTCATTGGCTGAGAAAACAACATGAATGATCAACAGGAAGCAGAACTGAAAACATGGACTTTGTCTAGAGTTTCTGAGCTCAATAGAAGGAAGCCAAGTGGATACGAACGTAAAACTCACAGCCCAATGCTTGAGCCCATTAGCACACATTAACAGCACATGCTGCTGTTGTCAGTTTTTGAAAGCCAGTTAACAAGGAAACAGGGAAGATTAAACACTTGCCTCAAAATAAAGGATGTATACATTTTCCATATACTGAACTGGTTGTGGTTCAGCAAAATTGCCCAAAGGCTTCCTGCATTAAAATGAAATAATACTGAAAATCCTTTTAGCTGCTTGATGCGATCAGTTGTATATAATATGCATCATCAGTAAAGCTACTTTACTAACTGGGAAGCAGTTATCACTGCATTCAAAGGTGAACCTATAGTTTTGTTGTACAAAAATATAACGGGTGGAGTGGTTCCAAGATGCCATAGAAATAAGAGGAATCAAATGTGCAAACAAAGCATTCTGTTAAGTTTTGTCTCTAACTTGTAGGGATGCACAATATACAGTGGTGTGAAAAGGTGTTTGCCCCCTTCCTGATTTCTCATTTGTTTGTATGTTTGTCTCACTTAAATGTTTCTGATCATCAAACAAATTTAAATATTAGACAAAGATAGCACAAGTAAACACAAAATGCAGTTTTTTAAATGAAGGTGTTTATTATTAAGGGAAAAAAATCCAAACCTACATGGCCCTGTGTGAAAAAGTGATTGCCCCCTAAACTCGTGTGGTGCCAGAAGTGCTTCTTCCGGCACCACACGAGTAGGCTGCCTTTTTGCAACAGCGGATCAATTTCTTCCTATTTCAATTTACTATCTGGCTGTCTTGCTAATCTTTCTGATCCGGCAACACCTTATTTATCACGGACACGTAGATCACCCAAATGTCTCCTGAGCCAGCGGACGGAGCCACTGTTTATTGCAGGAGGCAGTACAATAGAGACCAGCTGTTAGCACTTAACCGGCCCACGATGCTAACGCAAAAACTCGACATACCGGGAGAAATAAGACGGAAACGGCGTGGATGTCGAGCTGGAGTAAGAAGGCGGGCGAGGAACATAAGGTACAGACCCGTCCTTCCAGCCGTTATTATGGGGAACGTACGATCGCTACTCAATAAGACTGACGAGCTAGCGGCTATCTCCCGCTACAAGACCGTCTTCAGAGAGATTAGCTTGATGTTGTTTACTGAGACGTGGCTAACAGAACTAGCAACAGATGCTAACATCGAACTGGAGGGTTTCCACGCAATACGGGCAGACCGGGCACCGGCCAGTGGGAAGGCAAGGGGCGGAGGAGTGATAATGTATGTCAATAACAGCTGGTGCAGACCGGGACATATCACGCTTAAACAACAACACTGCAACAAAGACATTGAGTTGCTAGCTGTTAGCATGTGGCCTACCTATCTCCCGAGGGAATACTCACACGTGATCTGCATTGTTATTTATGCAAATCCGACAGCGAACGCTGGGACAGTGCGTGACGCCGTTCACTTAGTAATTGGCAGGCTGCTGACAGAACACCCAGATGCTCTCCTACTCATCTCAGGTGATTTCAACCATATTTCACTGTCCCCCATTCTGCCCACGTTCACCCAGTATGTTACATGCCACACGAGAAACAATAAAACACTGGACTTATTCTATGCAAACACTAAGGAGGCATACACCTCATCACCACTCTCCCCCACTCGGGAGATCGGATCACAACTTGGTTCATCTCCTGCCGGTGTACAAACCCCTAGTACACAGACAACCTCCGGTCATGCGCACGGTGAAGTTATGGTCTGAGGAGGCAATGGACGCTCTAAAGGACTGTTTTGAAACCACTGCCCGGGAGCAGCTCTGCGATCCACATGGTGAGGACATCGATGGCCTCACTCACATCATCACGGACTACATCAACTTCTGTGTGCACAACACCGTACCCACCAAGACCATACGGTGTTGCTCGAACAACAAACCCTGGATCAACCCTGAGATAAAAACACTTCTGAGGAGGACTTCCGGTTATGGCGGCCACGTAGGAAGATGTGTTTCACACTGCTCTGCTCCTAAAAATAAAAAGTAGGCTAAAACTCTCTCAATTGGAACAGAAACCTATCCCAGCGTTTAGGCGTGGATATGGGAAATTAGGCGTAGGAAAAAGTAATTCGTCAAAACAATCCAAACTAACAGACTTCCACGCTCGTGACGAAGCAGAAAAATCTCCAAAGACAATGGCGGAGGAGGGAGCTAGCGGCGGAGCGGTGACTGCTGAGGAGGGGACGAGTGCGGTACTTGCTGCCATCAGCTCCATGAGAGCAGACTTTTTGTCTAAATTTGATGGGATTATAGCAGCGATAGAAGGAATGAGAAAAGAAATAAGCGACTGTATGGAGCGAGTATCGCAGGCGGAGCTCCGAATCTCAAGCGCTGAAGATGACATCACCAGCCTACAATTAAAGGTGCAAACATTGGAATTAAAAAATAAACGTCTGGAAGATAATGTCCTGGACTTAGAATCCCGGTCGCGACGGAATAATTTGAGGCTGGTGGGCCTCCCGGAGGGAGCGGAGGGACGGGATACATGTTCCTTTTTGGAAAAGTGGATTCCAGAAGCGCTGAACAACGCGGATCTGCAGCCATCGGTCGTCTTAGAGAGCGCTCACCGAATCGGCCCACCGAGAGATAATAAGACACCACCGAGGACGCTGATTATGAAGTTCCTCAACTACAGAGACAAGATGACTGTCACCAACGCAGCGCGAGCTAAAGGAGAAATTAAATACCAGGATCAACAGGTGCAGTTCTACCCAGATTTGGCCACAGGAATTCAACAATTAAGGAAACAGTTCGACCCCGCCCGTAAAGAGCTGCGCAACCTCGGGATTCGTCACGGAGTGATTCATCCGGCAAGACTGCTGGTCACATATAAAGGGAGAACCCATATCTTCAAGACCCCTCAGGAGGCGCAGGAGCTTATCAAGCAGATCCAAGAAGAGACTGGTGGGAGCTAAGCATGAAGCATGAACAAGATATAAAGGTAGAATATTTAAGCACTTGTACAGGCATCTGATTGATCTGAAACATATAATATGTCTACAAAATACAGATTGTATTATATAAAAAAAAAATAAAAAAAGCTATGATGTACAAAGTTGCTATAAAATTTTGGAGTTATGTTGGAAAAACTACAGAAGAGAGTTAATGTCATGTCATTAAAAAGTAGTAGAGTCAGGGTGATTGAGAGGAGAAAGAGAGAGTGGTTTGACTGATCCTCGCAGGTGTGGAACAGTCACTAGCTATAACGGGAGACGGAACGTTTTTTTTGATTTTGGGGGGATTACCACAAATGTGGGGAAAGGGAATTTGTTTTCGTGTAGTTTGTAGGATGAATGTTCAACCATCCATGTTTTTGCTTCTCTGTATGAGCATGTTTATATTGCAACTATGAAGCCTTAATGACAGATATTAATGAGTTACTTCAGAGATGGATGTCACTACCAATGTCGATGATCGGGAGAATTAATATACTTAAAAGTAATATCTTACCAAAAATACTTTATTTATTTCAATACATTCCTTTACCACCATCTTCAGATCTATTCTCAAGAATTAAAAAAAAAGTTAGTGGAATTTATATGGAACAATAGGAAGGCTAGATTACGTCTGTCCTTACTATATTTACCATTTGATCGTGGAGGTCTGAAATGTCCAAACTTTATGTTGTATTACTGGTCAGCACAACTGAGGTCTATGACATATTATTTTTCATCAAATGATCTCCCTCACTGGACTGAAATGGAATCATACAATTTACCTTTACCTCTTCCCTTATTCATATACTCTGACTCGGCTAAAAAATTACAGAAACAAGTTAAAAATCCAACTGTAAAGCATATGATCAAAATATGGTGTGAAACCAAAAAATATTTAAAAGAACCACACTTATTGTCACAATTTAACCCAATATGGGGTAATCAATATTTTACACCAGGGAGAGCGGATGCTGTATTTAAAGTATGGAATTTAAAAGGGATTCAAAAGATTCAAGACTTATATTTGTCACGTTCAGATAACATAATGTCTTTTGAAGAACTGAGGATCAAATTTAATCTTAATAGAACACATTTTTTTAAATATCTTCAGCTTAGGAATTTTATTCGATCAAATCAAAATAATGCTCTCACCCGACCTACTTATTCATCCTTGGAAAAAATTTTGACAAAAGATAGTAAGAGAAAGGGTATTATTTCAGAGTTTTATAACTCATTGACACTATCCTCAAGTGAAAACTCACAGAAAAGACTGAATTATTGGAAAGAAGACCTGCAAACTGAAATTTCAGAGGAACAATGGGAATTGGCTTGTACAGAAGCTCAAACCAAATCAATAAATGTACGTCTTAAATTGATACATTTTAAATGGTTAATGCGGATGTATGTTACACCAGTGGAGTTAAATAGATATAACAAAAACATACCAGATACATGCACAAAATGTATGGAAAGTAAAGGAACCCTATTTCATTGTTTATGGAAATGTAGAAAAATTAGAATGTTTTGGGAAGAGGTGAGGGTAACAATTGAAAAAATAATTTCAAAACAATTCACATTGAACCCTAAACGGTTTTTGTTGGGTCTGTATCCAGAAAAGCATAACTTTAATAAGAGTGAAAGAGCATTCATAGACCTCAGTTTGCTTAATGCCAAAAAATGTATTGCACTACTGTGGAAAAAGACTCATAGACCAGATGTGAC
This sequence comes from Pholidichthys leucotaenia, assembly GCA_020510985.1. NCBI lineage: Eukaryota > Metazoa > Chordata > Actinopteri > Cichliformes > Pholidichthyidae > Pholidichthys > Pholidichthys leucotaenia. The sequence goes on from CM035841.1 coordinate 282,479,433, forward strand.
TCAGTGGTTAAGACAGATGTTAACAAACCTTCCACTAGAAAGAATAACATACATACTGAAATCAAAGGAAAATGTGTTTGAGAATATATGGAGACCTTTCATTGATTATGTAAAGAAAGTAAACATAACTTCTGAAGAAGAAGGTGAATGATGTGTGTGGACCTTGCAAATTCCAAATTGGTGAATGTATAATATGTATACTTATGTAATAGATTACCTAGACTAAAGAGAGGAGCATTGTTGAAGACTTGCCTTTGTTAGTGGTTGTTGGTGTTTTTAGTACATTTTTTTTTTCTTGTAGTTAGTGTTTTTTTTTATTATTTTTAAATTACTTTGGGGTTGGTGTTTGATTGTTTGTGCCATGTTTGTGAAAAAAGGTTCAATAAAAAATATTGTGGAAAAAAAAAAAACACTTCTGAGAGAGAAGAGGATCTTCAGGTCGGGGAACAGGGAGATGCTGAAGTCCGTACAGAGGGAGATGAGGAGGAAGATCAGAGAAGGCAAGGACAGCTTCAGGAAGAAGATGGAGGACAAGCTGCAACAGAGCGACATCAGTGGGGTCTGGAGAAACCTTAAAACCATCTCTGGGCTCCAGAATACCTCCTCCCAGGCCACAGGGGGCAGGGAGTGGGCGAACAATCTGAACCTGTTTTTTAATAGGTTTGACCAACCGCCCTCCCCCCCGACTGCACAACAACCACTGCTGCCTCTAAAGTCATCGAGACCTGCTGTCCACACTCCACTCCACCAACACCCCCCCCCCACTCCCAGCACACAGCCCCCCAACCTGACCCTCACCAAGACCCAGGTGAGGACGGAGCTGAGGAAGATCAAGGCGAGGAAGGCATCGGGACCGGACGGCATCAGCACAAAGCTCCTCAAGTCCTGCTCAGACCAGCTGTGTGGGATTGTGGAACACATCTTCAACCTGAGCCTGAAGCTGGGGAGGGTACCACAGTTGTGGAAAACATCTTGTGTGGTACCTGTACCAAAGACTTCCCGCCCCAAAGACCTGAACAGCTACAAACCAGTGGCCCTGACGTCTCACATGATGAAGACCCTGGAGAGACTGCTCCTTGCTCACCTCCACCCCCTGGTGGGACCAGCGATGGATTCACTCCAGTCCGCCTACCAGCATGGCATTGGGGTGGAGGATGCAGTGATCTTCCTCCTTCACCGTCCCCTGTCCCACCTGGAGAAGCCCGGGAACGCGGTGAGGATCATGTTCTTTGACTTTTCCAGTGCTTTCAACACCATCCAACCAATGATCCTGAAGGACAAGCTGCTGTGCACAGGGGTGGACCAGCACCTGTCATCATGGATCCTGGACTACCTCACTAACCGGCCACAGTTTGTGAGAACCCGGGATTGTGTGTCCGGCACGATCATCGGTAGCACGGGGGCCCCCCAGGGAACGGTTTTGGCTCCCTTCCTGTTCACCCTTTATACTGCGGACTTCTCACACAACACAACACACTGCCATCTACAGAAGTTCTCTGATGACTCTACGATCGTTGGCCTCATCTCCAACGGAGATGAAGCTGAGTACAGAGGACTTATCCAGGACTTCGTGGACTGATGCCATCGGAACTACCTCCAGGTCAACGTGAGGAAAACTGAGGAGCTGGTGGTGGACTGCTGCAGGCAAGGACAACCCCTCACAGCACCAGTAAACATCCAGGGAACAGACATTGAGATGGTGACATCCTACAAGTACCTGGGTGTCCATCTGAACAATAAACTAGACTGGTCACACAATACCGACGCACTCTACAAGAAGGGACAATGCAGGCTGTTCCTACTGAGGAGGCTCAGGTCTTTTGGTGTACAAGGGGTGCTGCTGAAGACATTCTACAACACGGTGGTGGCATCAGCCATCACTTTTGGAGTGGTCTGCTGGGGCAGTGGCATTACAGCAGCCGATAGGAAGAGACTGAACAAACTAATCAAGAAAGCTAGCTCTGTCCTGGGGCAACGCCTTGACCCAGTGGAGGAGATAGGAGAGAGAAGGATGGTGGCTAAACTGTCATCTCTGCTGGAGTCCGAGTCCCACCCTATGCAGGACATACTGAACGCACTGACGAGCTCATTTAGCAGTAGACTACATCATCCTAGGTGCACAACCGAGAGGTCTTGCAGGTCCTTTCTACCTACGGCTGTCAGACTGTATAACCTAAGCAGGGCTGCTCGCAGAGATAGCAAAAAAAAAAAAAACGTGACGACGTAATAGTATTGAATGCAAAAGACACAACAGACTTACACAAATGGTCCCCTCCAGCATACAACGAGGACAATATCAGTCGCTACAGAGGGTGACAATATGTATGGGTACATATTCATACCATGTAGGGTAACTAAATAGACGGTTATGCTGTTTATTCCATCTAGCTACAATGCTCCGCACTGTGTATATATATTTATATATTTATGTGTACATATGGGATAGGCTCCAGCCCCCCCGCGACCCGAAAAGGATTAAGCGGAAGAAGATGAATGAATGAATGAATGTATATCCATTGCTCTTATTTTCTTATCTCCTTAATTATTGCTCTGAGTGTTGCTATCCCTGTGCTGTTGCAGTCCTGGAATTTCCCCATTGTGGGACTAATAAAGGCTTATCTTATCTTATCTTATCTTATCTTATCTTATCTTATCTTAAACCTAATAACTGATTGGGCCACCCGTAGCAGCAACAACTGCAATCAAGTGTTTGTGATAACTGGCAATGAATCTTTTACAGTGCTGTGGAGGAATTTTGGCCCACTCATCTTTCCAGAATTGTTGCAATTCAGCCACATTGGAGGGTTTTCGAGCATGAACCGCCTTTTAAAGGTCATGCCACAGCTCTCAATTGGATTCAGGTCAGGACTTTGACTAGGCCACTCCAAAGTCTTTATTTTGTTTTTCTTAAGCCATTCAGAGGTGGACTTGCTGGTGTGGTTTGGATCATTGTCCTGCTGCAGAACCCAAGTGCGCTTCAGCTTGAGGTCACAAACAGATGACCGGACATTCTTCTTCAGGATTTTTTGGTAGATGGCAGAATTCATGGTTCCATTTACCACAGCAAGTCTTCCAGGTCCTGAAACAGCAAAACAGCCCCAGACCATCACACTACCGCCACCATATTTTACTGCTGGTATGATGTTTCTTTTCTGAAATGCTGTGTTACTTTTATGCCAGATGTAATGGGACACACACCTTCCAGGAAGTTCAACTTTTGTCTAGTCAGTCCACAGAGTATTTCCCCAAAAAGTCTTGGGGATCATCAAGATGTTTTCTGGCAAAACTGAAACAACCCTTTATGTCCTTTTTGCTCAGCAGTGGTTCTCGTCTTGGAACTCTGCCATGCAGGCAATTTTTGCCCAGTCTCTTTCTTATGGTGGAGTCATGAGCACTGACCTTAACTGAGGCAAGTGAGGCCTGCAGTTTTTTGGATATTGTTGTGGGGTCTTTTGTGACCTCTTGGATGAGTCGTCACTGCGCTCTTGGGGTAATTTTGGTTGGCCGGCCACTCCTGGGAAGGTTCACCACAGTTCCACGTTTTCGCCATTTGTGGATAATGGCTCTCACTGTGGTTTGCTGGAGTCCCAGAGCTTTAGAAATGGCTTTATAACCTTTTCCAGACTGATAGATCTCAGTTACTTTGTTTCTCATTTGTTCCTGAATTTCTTTGGATGGCAGCATGATGTCTAGCTTTAGAGGATCTTTTGGTCTACTTCACTTTGTCAAGCAGGTCCTATTTAAGTGATTTCTTGAATAAGAACAGGTGTGGCAGTAATCAGGCCTGGGTGTGGCTAGAGAAATTGAACACAGCTTTCCAAATAAACCACAGTTAATTTATGTTTTAACAGGAGGCAATCACTTTTTCACACAGGGCCATGTAGGTTTTGATTTTTTTTACCCTTAATAATAAACACCTTCATTTAAAAACTGTATTTTGTGTTTACTTGTGTTGTCTTTGTCTAATATTTAAATTTGTTTGATGATCTGAAACATTTAAGAGTGGCAAACATACAAAAAAAAAAGAGAAATCAGGAAGGGGACAAACACTTTTTCACACCACTGTATATCAGCATGGTATCGTATCGGCATTTTAAAGCACTTAAAACTAAAAAAACACACACAGAGCACATACCTCCATCAAGGCTCCTTCCCTCCCTCCCTTTGTCCATCCATCTGTCCGTACTTCCCTGCCTCCATCCCGCCATACATTGCAAGATAGGGCCTTGGTGGAGGTATGCGCTCATGAGCACCTTCACACTCTAATGGGTTCCTCTGCAGCCCAAGGACCACCTCTGGTAACAATTTCATCAAAATCCATCCAGTAGTTTTTGCATAATCCTGTCAAACCATTGCTAGAAGATTGAGCCTTGGTGGAGGTACACTTATGGATCACCTCCAAAATGTGATTCCATCATTGACCACACGGTGGCGCCCTTGAGAAAGGTGACCACACTGTGGTTGTACTGGGCAGCTTCCAGGTGTGAATGTGTCACTGTGTGAATGTGAACAGGGTGTCCTTGAAACAGAGAGGTTGCCTCTCATTTTACCTTCCCTGTATCAAAAAGGTTAAAGAAATAAAAAATAAAATGTAACACGTTTGTGTGTAGCCCAAGAGCCACCTCTGGTGAAAATTACATCAAACTCTGTCCAGTAGTTTTTGGGTAATCTTACTAACACATTGTGAGACGATAGAACCTTGGCAAGGGAATGTGCTCTCGGACTATCACCAAAATCTAATGGGTTCATCTTTAGGAAAAAGGCAACCTTTGGTGAAAATTTCATCCAAATCTGCTCAGTAGTTTTTGTGTAATCCTGCTAACAGGCAAACAAACGCAAAAACATGACCTCCTTGGCAGTTTTGGTAAAAATGGCAAAAATTAATATTTACAGCCGACACAATAAATTTACAGTGAACACTCAGGAGTGGTGCTCGGCTGTGACATTCTTCCAGTGGCACAGGGGAATGACATCATCACATCCGGTGGTGTAGATAAACAAACGTTTGCCCCTACAGACATGTGAGGAATGGACACAGAAGGAAATTAATCCATGAAGCCCGACAAGAGAAAGACACAATGGCGAAGAAAAAAAAACTTGAGCTGCAGCCTCCGTTGTTCCCGAAAACCAGCCACTCCCAGTTGCTGAAAACTTCAGCAGACCCCTACTGTGGACTCCCAACGAGCCCCGCCATACACGCCCAGTTGCAAGTAATTTTCAGATCTGTGTTGGCCTTGCGATGGACTGGCAATCTGTCCAGGGTGTACTCTGCCTCTCGCCCAAAGATGCTGGGATAGGCTCCAGCACCCCCGCGACCCGAAAGGATTAAGTGGAAGAAGCTAGATGGATGAATGGACGGGTTACAAGTTGTCATTTTTTCACAGTGAGGTGGTTCTAAGTTATTATTTGAAAAAAGATACTGCTTAGCAGGCTTCTATTTTGAAGTGATTTATTTGATCCAGTTCATATATTAAGTCTGTAAATCACATGCAGCCTTATCTGTCCTTCTTTATTCAGTAGTGTAAACGTATTACACTATTTTTCTTAGTGCAAATTGTTTTAGTTGCTGTACAGTTGTACAGTGAATGCCCTTTATTTTCACATGATGCCTGTGGACACATTGCATTTATTTCCATGTTTCCTCTTGCCCTGATTGTAGCTGTTATAATGAAAGGCAAAGTACCAGTATCCTCCAAGCCTGTTAAAATGAGGAAGTTTACAGTTCTGTTGAACATGTTACTAAAAATAAATAATATGGATTTATTTTCAGGGGAAAATGGAGTGAGAGATTGACAGACGAATCGGAGCAGCATCTGCAGTGATGCGGACATTGTACCGGTCTGTTGTGGTGAAGAGGGAGCTGAGTTCTAAGGCAAAGCTGTCGATTTACCAGTCAATCTACGTTCCTACTCTCACCTATGGTCACGAGCTTTGGGTAATGACCAAAAGAACAAGATCGCGGATACAAGCGGCTGAAATGAGCTTTCTCTGTAGGATTGCTGGACTCACCCTCAGAGATAGGGTGAAGAGCTCAGTCATCCGGGAGAGGCTCAGAGTAGAACCGCTGTTCCTCCACATTGAAAGGAGTCAGTTGAGGTGGTATGGGCATCTGATCAGGATGCCTCCTGGACGCCTCCCACTTGAGGTGTTTCGGGCACGTCCCATTGGGAGGAGACCCCGGGGCAGACCCAGGACTCGGTGGAGAGACTGTGTCTCCCAGCTGGTCTGGGAATGCCTTGGTATCCTCTCTGAAGAGCTGGAGCAGGTGGCGGGAGAGAGGGAAGTCTGGGCTTCTCTGCTTGAACTGCTGCCTCCACGACCCGGACCTCCGGAAAAGTGGTAGAAGATGGATGGAGGGTTGGATGGATTTATTTTCATATTATGTTGAGTTAGCTGTCTTACGTATTTTCCTTGGGGGATGTGTCTTTATATGCCAGTTAATCATCACTGTAAGCCAAAGGAGATGTAAATTGGTGGGAAAAATAAGTGCAAAGTATATCGGTATCTGCATCAGCAATCGGCAATAACTACTTTCAAACTATCGACATATTGACTACCGGCAAAAATTCTATTAACCTGCAAGTTTAAGACTTAACTCCAGTCATGCATGTCTTTTTTTTTTTTCTTTAAACTGTTTTCAAATTTAAAAATCAAAAATTAATTGTTGAGGTTTAGGCAATAAGTCTCAGTAAGGATTAAGATGTAAATGTGCTCTGTTAGGTTCTATTTACAGAGCAGGGGTCTGCAACCTGTGGCTCCAGAGACATATGCTGCACTTTTGCTCATAAATGATGTGTCACTTTTGGTTAAACAAAAAGGTTAAAAATAAATTCAAAATAAAGGGGAATGCTTATTTATAGGCCTGTTCTTTATTATATTATGCTTGTGTACTACTGCACTGCAGTGATATACCACAGTCTAGTGTAATATTGCTTAATTGTGAGCCCTGTCAGTAAGAAGAAGGGAGGATAAATAAACAAAAAAAAATGAAAGGATCAATTAACCGTGATGCTGATTTAAGGTCAAATTGCCCAGCCCTGCTGTAAATTTAAAAGAAAAAACTCATAATTTTACAAAACAAAATTTGAACATTTCTAAGGCAGAAATATAAAAACTTAAGAAATAAAGGTGAGCATTTCTTTTTTAAACATCAAATTTAAGAAGACTTTGAACATCTACAGTACTGTATGTACAATTGAAAATTTAATTGAAAAAGTCACAGATTTATAAGGAAAAACAAATTAAACTTACAAGTCATGTAGTACCTTAAATTCAACGATCAAATGTCAGTCCCTCCAGGATTTCGCAGGATGCTTTTATGGTTGTTGTGGCCCAAAAAGCCTGAATTCGTGGGAGCTTTTTTAAAAAGTTGCGATAAAAGTTGCAATGTTTGGAGAGGTTTTTTTGCACTAAAAGTTGTGGAAACAATTACAAATTTTAATTAAAGCAGATGGTTTTTCCAGCTTACTGCAGTGATATTCTATGTAACAATACAAGAAAAGCAAAGGATTGTCAAACATTTCTTGTTCCAGTGATTTGTAAATTAAGCAGAAACTTCTGCTATACAGAAGAACTCTTTTGTGCAACAGCCAATACAGACGTTAACACAATATTCATTACAACAGCTAAATTGCATTGAATGCATGTTACAGAATTAGTTAGTTAGTTAATTCCCTTCCACAGCATGTGGAACACCAATTGGTGTATGGGGCAGTGCCTATCTCCGTTTCAATGTTAAAGAGTAGAGATGTGGAAATTATTTGCAGCGTCTTCATTTGAAAACTCCCTACAGTCCCCAACCACTCAGTACTAAGCAGAAAAAGGGAAAAATAAATAATTTATTCTGTTAGTCCCACATGCCCAAAACATGCAAGTTAGGTTAATTGGCATCAAACTGGGGATTCTAAATTGTCCTTAAGTATGAATGTGAGAGTGAATGGTTGTCTGTCTCTCTGTGTTGGCCCTGCGATGGACTGGCGATCTGTCCAGGGTGTACCCTGCCTCTCGCCCAAAGATGCTGGGATAGATTCCAGCCCCCCCACGGCCCGAAAAGGATTAAGCGGAAGGTGATGGATGGATGGATGTTAGTCTGTATTGTCTATTGGAGTCTGTGTTTTTCCGGAAGAAAAAAAAAAATGCAGACAATATTCCTATGCCTAACTCCTACTCGTCTGTCTATCTGCTGCGTGTCTTCACGCATACACACACACCCATCTCATCAGACACACATCTTTTATTTACGGAAGGAGCGGGGGGGGAGGATTTGTCCATGTTCAGACCAGAGATTCACAGCTGTAAAGCTCACTGACAAGATGTAGTAATGATTTTACCTCTAAAGATGTATGAAATGATCAAACACTGGCTGTACTGTTAGACTTGCTCGTTTGTTTGTGATTTTATGGAGTCTCTTGTCACGTGCACTCCCGCAACGGGGTGCTTTTGGGACAGGCGGATGTTTTTCAACACAAACCCAGTACTTCGTACATGTGGTCAGGATGGAAATGTCCACCGGCAGGCTGGGGGACACGGAGGAAGGGACGGTATTGGAAACCTCGCGGGTGAGTGTTTTTTTTAATCACACACTGTTTTTTGTTGAAGCGTTCCGTTAATACTTACTGTAAACACGGAAGTGAATGTGATGTAGCAATGCATTTGACTGGTTAGGCTGAGCATTTCAGCACCACTCAGCTGAAATTTGATTGGTGAAATTGGTGGAAGTTGATGAGGATTGGCCAAAATTGCGGCAAAGTTGCGGTGGTTGGATAAAGTAGCAAGGTTGCGCAATAGTTGCGCTGATTGGCTGATTTCGCATGAATTGACGCAATCGCAACATCGCGAAATCCTGGAGGGACTGAAATGTGAATTTTGTTTTGTTTTGTTTTTTGGCTAAAACTGTCAAAATGACAATAGCATTTTAATGGCATAATAACAAGTTTAGTAGTGTCCAATATAAATCACCAGGACATTAGCATCCTGTATGTGTATTAGTGACAAATTATGTGCCATTGAATAGACTCTAAAATCTCCTAAATGTGGCATGATGCCAGAATAGAGCAGCTGTTTGTGAAGATCATCTGCTGAGTGACAGCGCTTACCTCCAGCATCACAGAGCAGATGTGTCTTACACACTGAGTGATGGCCTGTGGAGTGCCGGAGATTGTGACAGCCCTCTCCGTAGAGTCCGGCAGCATGTCCCCTGCCACCTGAACCTGAGCGCCTGTGGTCTTAACATCAGCAGACAACAGAGGAAACAAAGGCTATTTATTACTGAAAAGAGCACACCATCACCACCCAGACTGAAGCACCGGTTCAAGCACCCGCAAAATGTCCTGAACACATTTTGACATGCAGGGAGCAGCTGCAAGCCAAATAGCAATGTGCGCTCCAATATTTGAAGAGGCACACACAAATATTGTCCATTCAGACTAAGTATGCTGCCTCTGTCGATCCTCTCAGACATAATCAATGGGATTTTTCTTTATATATATATATATCTATACAAGCAGCCACCAAAAACATGTACAGCTTTTAAGGCAAGGAATAACAAGGACATTCAGACTTGAGTGTTTGTTACTCAAGGTGTCAGTGCACCAGGGAGAAGGTTTCATGTGCTTGTTTGGGTGCAAAAAAACAACTTCCTGCTGGAAAAATATAGAAGAAAAATATCTCCTACCTCTCGGATCTCTTTGATCTTTGAGCCTCCTTTGCCAATCAGGGAGCCACACTGGCTCCCTGGGAAAACCAGCCGAAGCGTCACAGGTGGCTTGCTTGTCACGTTGCTGTTTGTCATTGCAGCGGTAATATCCTGAGGGAAATAACCAAAATATGTTATTTTTCTTTGTTGACTACATAAAATAGCAGCTTTATCTGACAAGTCTATTTTTGAGTGGGTTGTTTTTGCAAGAAAGGGTGCCGTCAGTGTTTTTTTTAAGCCAGATTTGTGATTTTTGTGTTTAAAGGGCCCATACGATGTAAAATGGTGTTTTTGTGAGTTTTAAGCTTATAAAATATGACCATGGCTCACATGTATACTATTAAAACATTAAATTGCTCATTTCCCAGAGAAATGCACACTGTCTTTATTTAATTTAAGAAACAAATCGATTGCACTTCCTGGATCTTGTGATGTCACAAATGAATAAGTACTGTCTTCAGTTCCCCTCCAATCACAGTCCTATAGAGAGCCTAAGTCACGCCCCCTCTACTTCCATATATGGGACCTTACTTCGGAAAAATTCTCCACTGGAGTGAATGGCAAGAGAGAAAGTATCTTTTTATTCCCATTGGATTTTGCCATGAGTTACCCAAACGATGTTTGTCAATTTAAAGATAATTTTCCACATAATTAAAGTTGTAGGTTGTCATCTAACTGTTAAAGTATAAAGTTGTGAAAAAAACGTAAGCCGAAAGACTACAAACTCTGACTCACATAAGTTACGTCATCGTTTTCAGACCGCCCAGGTGGACAGAAGTAACAGTCCTTTGGATTAGCTGCAGCTCTCAAAACACATTTTGAGAAAGCTAGCTCTGTCCTGGGGCAGCGCCTTGACCCAGTGGAGGAGATAAGGGAGAGAAGGATGGTGGCTAAACTGCCATCTCTCCTGGAGTCCGAGTCCCACCCTATGCAGGACATACTGAACGCACTGAGGAGCTCATTTAGCAGTAGACTACATCATCCTAGGTGCGCAACCGAGAGGTTTCACAGGTCCTTCCTACCTATGTCTGTCAGACCGTATAACCTAAGCAGGGCTGCTCGCAGAGATAGCAAAAAAACGTGACGATGTAATAGTACTGAATGCAAAAGACACAACAGACTTACACAAATGGTCCCCTCCAGTATACAACTAGGACAATATCAGTCGCTGTGGAGGGTGACAGTATGTATGGGTACATATTCATACCATGCAGGGTAACTAAATAGACGGTTATGCTGTTTAGTCCATCTAGCTACAATGCTCCGCACTGCGTATATATATTTATATATTTATGTGTACATATGTACACTACCGTTCAAAAGTTTGGGGTCACTTAGAAATTTCCTAATTTTTGAAAGAAAAGCACTTTTTTTCAATGAAGATAACTTTAAACTAATCAGAAATACACTCTATACATTGCTAATGTGGTAAATGACTATTATAGCTGCAAATGTCTGGTTTTTGGTGCAATATCTACATAGGTGTATAGAGGCCCATTTCCAGCAACTATCACTCCAGTGTTCTGATGGTACAATGTGTTTGCTCATTGCGTTAGAAGGCTAATGGATGATTAGAAAACCCTTGTGCAATCATGTTAGGTCTGCAATGCTGTAATTGCTGCAAATGAAGGATTCTTTGACGAAAGCAAAGTTTGAAGGAAAAAATTATTATTTCAAATACAAATCATTATTTCTAACCTTGTCAATGTCTTGACTATATTTTCTATTCATTTTACAACTCATGGTGGTAAATAAGTGTGACTTTTCATGGAAAACACAAAATAATTGTCTGGGTGACCCCAAACTTTTGAACGGTAGTGTATATTCACTGTTCTTATTTTCTTATCTTCTAAATTATTGCTCTGAGTGTTGCTATCCCTGTGCTGTTGCAATTCCTGGAATTTCCCCATTGTGGGACTAATAAAGGCTTATCTTATCTTATCTTACATTTGTGTTGTTTGTCTCCTCTTTGGATCCTTCTTTCGTCGGTGAGAAAACAGGAGGTGAGCTTAGGAGGGGAACTGCCATAATCGTGTTTGGTGACGTCTATAGTCCGAGACAAGAGGATGTAGTCCACTAAGCAGTTTCACAAAAACTAAATATTACTCTTTTATTACACAACAACTGACAACTTTAATTATGTGGAAAATTATCTTTTAAGCCGACAAACATCACATGTGTAACTCGTAGTGCAATTCAATCAGGATGGAAAGATAATTTCTCTCTTGCCATTTACTTCAATGGTGTTTTTTACTAAGGTCCCATATACTAAAGTACAGGGGGCAAGACTTAGGCTCTCTATTGGCTGTTAACCTCCCCTCCTCTCATTGCTTGTGACTGACTGATAAAAAAAATCTTACCAATCAGAATAGAGCTTCATTAATTTTAGTGAGCAGACTGGAAACTGTTTTAACCTCTTGCACTCTGTTGTACCGTGGCGGGCAAGTCTCTGCGTCCCAGGAGCGGCACGAGGGCCCTCGTGTGCTCTAGGACGCACGATGGAGCTGCATAAGCTGCATTTCCGTTCTTCCACTGCAGACACAGCCGCGAACAGATTAGATCATCTGATTGACCTCTCATTCGACTAATAAGAGCCTTGAATTGGTTTCTGAAACCTTGAAGAACCATGACTGAAAACCTAGCATGAAGGAACCCGCCCTACCAACGCTGTGAATGCAGCGAGCCAATTGAAGCACTAGAAGTTCGCAAGCTGTTTTTTTGTAAGGCTGGATGAAGACAGACTGCTGCAGCAGATGAAAAAAGGACACGCAGGAAGAACCGTCACAGACCCAGCAGCACGGAGACCATCCACAAGCGCAACCTGTGTGACAGCGACTGCCATTCGCGCATCAGCATGTTCGGCCACAGGCGGTGCTTTTTTTGTTTTTGTTCCAGCAGAGTAGACGATATGGTTTTCTTCCATGGTCATCATAGACCGACGGAGGCTGACGACGAAGGCTGAGTGACACACACGCGTTCGCCAGTCTTTTTTTAATTACTACTGTTATTTGTTTTGAAAAATCATTTGCCAAAAACCGCAATCATGGAAGCGCAAAACCGCAATATGGAATTATGTTTTGATCGGGTCGCGAGACCAGCGTCGCGTTCGTCTGACAATGAGGAAGAAGTTCGCCAGCTCCGCTTCTGCTGTGAAGAGGTAAGTGTTCTAAGCTAAATTATTCTTTATGTGTGGGGGGGGGACAACCCCCCCCCACACACACACACACAGCCCTTAGTGTCACCTTTCATTAGAGCCCAAGATGAAGCTTCTATATTGAATCATTCAAAATGTTACAGACGTTTTTCCAAACTGTGCCATTTGGCACAATTTGGCACAGTTCAAAAACGCCTGGGAACTACCTGAGGAAAAAGCTGTGTAATATATTCATTTTTTGTTGTATTGTTACAAAATTTGGACCTCAGCTGGATAACACTTGGTTCTACATTTCTGTTGCATTTTCCAGCCCGGATCTGAAGCTGTGTGTTATTTGCAAGCATTTGTATCCAAAAAAACACCCAGGCCAAATTTATTTTCTTCAAGTTCACTATGTTAGATGACTGTAACTCAGTGGCCGGAGCACTTAGAGAGATTATGACTGTTTTTGCCAAAAAATTCAAAGTGTTTTCTTTTAAATGAGACCAACCCCATGAAGATGCTGCAAAGGGTTGAAGAACAGCTTTCGATTTACTTTGGGCACGTTATTTTTTGGCATTTTTAGGGAAATTGACCGGAGTGCAAGGGGTTAAAGAAAGCTGTACAGGACAGCTTTTTTGAGGAGCTATAAAACCACACAAATGATTTTTGTTAAGGATGCACCAATACATCGAATTAACATCGATATCAGCTGATATTCACCCTGTTGAGTGACATTGGCCTACTGACAAAATGGATAAGACTCACCAATAGCAGTAGCGGCTATTTATCTGGTATGTTGAGGTTGGTAGAGTATCCAGAAATTGTACTCAAGTAGCATTGCCTTATGATATCAATTAGTCAAGTACAAGTACGAGTAGTCCCCAAAAATTATTTAGGAGTAAGAAAGTATCTCCTAAAAATGTTACTTGAGTAGTAACGTTATTGTATTTTGCAAGGTTGTGATTAACCCCCCCGCCCCCCCCCAAAAAAAACCTCATAAATTTGAGATCTTTTTTCTCCAACTTGTAAGATTTTTCCATTAAATATTATTTCCTAAAAAAGCTTTTTGGTCTCATAAAGTTTATATTTTTTCCTCCAATAGTTGAAGCTTTTTTGCATTAATATGTGTCATAATTGCTCTTCAGGGTAGGAAAAAGGCACCAAACACCAGCCGTGAGTTTGCAGGATTTATTGAAAGAAAATAACAAAATAACAAACAACTTGAGAAAGGAAAAGGCACAGGCCAGCAAAAATAGCTTGGCTAAGGTGAGGGTAATCGCCAGATAAACCTGGAGGCTAAGCTCAGAAAACAGGCAAGAAAATAGCACCGCTAAGGCGAGAATGATCACCAGCTAAACCTGGAGAATAATAAGTGAACACGTAGCACATATACCATAGACTTACACGTGAGAAGAGTGAGCTGAAAGTACGCTGCACCATGCAATGGTGCAGAGCCCCTAAAATAGTGGTCAGGATTAATTGGTATAATGAACAACAGACGTGGGTGTCTGAACAGGCAGAAGAAGTGAGGATAAATGATGAGGATCAGCTGAGTGCATGAGAGGGAGGCAAATAAACCTGGCAGCTGACAGGACACGCCCACACAAGGCTAAACGCCCCTGACAGCTGTCAACAGTAAAAAGGTAAACTAGGGAATAGAATAACATACAAAATAAGTACACAAAAATACAGAATAAAAATAAAACACAAACAAGAAAAATGGCAAACAGTGTTGGCGCACAAAAACCCAAGCAGGCACGAATAGAACATAACAGTAAATAAAGAGGAAAAAAGCCATGAAACCAAATCTGGTGAAAATCTCCAGCACTCGGTTCACGACAAATATGTATTCTTTTTCATGTAATTTTACATGTTTTACTCATAATTTTGAAACCTGTTTTTTTTTTGTAAATTTGTGACTTTTTCTTGTACATTTGAGACGTTATTCTTATAAATTTGAGAGGTTTTTCCTCATAAACTTCAGGTATTTCTAATGTAAATTTAAAACTTGTTTCTCATGGATCTGCTATTGCAATTTCTTTGTGATAAAATTAAGATTTCTGGGTCTGGACGCCATGGCGACTGCAGCTTAACACTGAAGCTCTCAGACCCAATCCAAGATAACACCTTGAAAATCAAACTTAACGGATTTTTGGAGGAGTGAAAATCAAAAGACAAAATCATCATGTCTAAAGGAAAACAGAAGAAACTGAAATTCTCCAGGCCAGGACACGTATCTGCGGAGAATCTGAACTGGAAGATCTCCGTTCAGAAGACGAGGAACTGGTGATAGCTAACAAAAAGGTTAGCCTGAAATCACTATTTGAAGAGCTACGACGATTTCGCCGAGAAGTTACGGCCGAATTTCGGGAATTCAGAGAAGAATTGAAAAGGACAAACAGCAGAGTGGACCAGGCCGAGAACCGAATCTTGGAAACAGAGGAACGAATAAAAGTGCTCGAAGATTCTGTGCTGGACCTACGCAAAAGACAAGCATCTATAGAGGCTAAGCTAGCCAACCAAGAAGGAAGACAAAGAAGAGACAACATAAGAATTCATGGTCTGATAGAAGGAGCCGAAAACGGTTTTAACTCAATGGCAGAATGCGTGGAATCCTTACTAAGAGAGAAATTGGATATTCCACAAACCACCGACTTGAAGATAGAAAAGCACATCGTTCATTAGCCGCTAGGCCGGCGGCGAAGCGCCCCCACGTTCGGTGTTGGTAAGATTTCCAATTTCAAAATAAAACAAGAGGTTGTAAGACTGGCCTGGCAGAAAAAAGGATTTATGCACCAGGAGAGAAAAGTCTTTGTGGAACACGATTACGCCCCGGAGGTCCTTAAAAAGCGCAGGGAATACAATGATGCGAAAAAGGTGTTAAGAGAGAAGAAATTGCGCTTTCAGACTCCATTTCCTGCGAAGTTAAGGGTCTTCTACGGCGAAGAAACATGTCTCTATAATTCGGCGGAAGAAGCAACAGCTGACATGGCGAGAAGAGGGCTCCCGGTAACGGTATTTAAACCCGCAGCAGACCCGAGTGAGAAGATCAAAGCGCAAACATGGACAACACAAAGACCTTCAAAATCCACGGACCAGCAGCGGGAAACCCAGCGCCAGAGCGTCGCGGATAAACTGTCCGTTTTCAGGTTGGAATAGCGACTTTTTTTTTTTTTTTTTTTCTCTTGAATCAATCCGCACACCCAACCCCCCTCATACAAGGTAACAAACATTAAAGGAGATGCGTATTCAGCATGTGGTAAAACATTTCATGGAACAGTCATAATATTTGAAACAAAAGTCTTTTTAATAAAAAAAAAAGAAAAAAAAAAAACTTGTTAAAATAGAAATGTGACAATAATCCACGTTCTCCTCACACTAACCAATACTGTTTTTGCGTGAATGTTTGATGTGATGGGGGTGGGAGGGTGCACACAATTTCACAGAGTATAGGCATAAAAGGAAAAAAAAAATCATTACAAGTTTGGATTGGGTTCTGAAACTCACGTTAAAAGCATGGGACAACTTACAGGGGTAAGAGAGGGCCCTCAACACGTAACAGAGTTTGAGGAATTTCCCTCAGGGCCTTCACTCCATCAAGGCTCTTACAGGGTCTTTAAAAAGACCTCAGCTCAGGAAGTTCTTCTGACAGCTTTTTGTTTTAAAGTTTTATACACTATGTTCTTAATGTTTTTCTTGTTTTTAATGTTCTTTCAGTTTCTGAGTAGCACAAAAGACGGCCATCACACAGTTATACTAAACAAAACAACACAATGGAGAAACAGGGTGTAACCAAAATAATTTCAAATAATGTAAAAGGAATCCTGAATCCAGTTAAAAGATCCAAGATTCTAGGCAAAATGAAAAAAGACAAAGCAGGAATAATATTTTTACAAGAAACCCACCTAACAGACGTGGAACACAATAAACTCAGTAGACAAGGGTTTAAAATGATCTCTTCATCTTCATATAAGTCAGGGAGGAGGAGGGGAGTAGCGACATTGATATCAACCAAAATTACATTTGAAAAAAAATCAGAACACAAAGATAAAGAAGGGAGATACAGTTTGGTAACTGGGCGGCTAGAGGGAGAAGATATCACCCTGCTGAATGTGTATACTCCCCCAGGGGCTAACTGGAAATTTTATAAAAATGTATTCGACCTAATGATAACTAAAGCTCAAGGTTTAGTGATATGTGGTGGGGACTTCAATCTTAGACTGAATCCATACTGGGATGCTTCTGGTAATTCTCCACATCAAAATAACACCCAAAACAGGAAGACTCGGATGCTACTAAAAGAAATGGGAATCTGTGACGTGTGGAGGGAACTCAACCCCAGTGTAAAAGACTATACATTTACTCAACTCCACATTCATCTTACTCAAGGATTGACTATTTTTTTATGTTTAATAGAGACATTGGAAGAGTAAAAACATGTAAAATAGGACTGATGGATCTCTCTGACCACAGTCCAATCTACATGGACTTAAATATCCAAAATACACAAATAATACATTTTCTTGGAGGTTAAATTCAAATGTCCTGAAAGGACCATTGAAAGATGAATTGGAATCAGATATTCTCAGATATTTGGAAGAAAACGATAATGGAGAAGTATCCCCTTTAATACTGTGGGATGCATGCAAAGCTGTAATAAGAGGAAAGATTATTGCAAAACTGGCAACCCAAAAGAAACTAAGACAAGAAAAACTATCCACATTAGAGTCACAACTTAGGAACCTAGAAAAAGAACACAAAGGCAACACTCATTCTACTGACTCGCTCAAGATTAAGGAAATTAAAAACCAAATAAATGAGATCTACACAATAGAAATCCAGAAGAAACTTACATTTTTGAAACAAAAATACTATGAAGCAGGCAGTAAATCGGCAAAATTGCTAGCCTATAAATTGAGGAAACATCAAACAGAAAGAGCAATCTACAAAATCAGAGACCCAGTATCAAAGGAAATAAAATTCAGAATTCAGGATATTCTTAAAAGCTTCGAGAATTAATATAAGAACTTATACTCCCACAAAAAACATAAAACGCATCCGAGGCATTCCTAAACACATTAAACCTTCCCCAACTTACGGAGTCACAAAATAAAACACTACTGTCAGAAATACATCCTAAAGAATTGGAAAAAGCAATTATGAAACTTAAAGCTAACAAATCCCCAGGAGCTGATGGCTATACAGCAGAGTGGTACAAAACCTTTAAACAGCAACTATCTCCTCTCCTCCTGAAAACATTTAATTATGTCCTCCACACAGGGGAAATCCCCCCCTCCTGGAGAGAAGGGGTCATTGCAGTTATACCTAAACCTGAAAAGGATAAACTAGAGTGCTCCAACTACAGACCAATCAGTGTACTAAATCAGGACTATAAGCTTTTTACCATTATCCTTGCCAAAAGGTTAGAAAATATACTGACAGACCTAATCCATTTAGACCAAACAGGTTTTATAAGACAAAGGCAGACACAAGACAACATTCGACGCACTTTACACATAATTCATCATATAAAAAAATATAACTTAAATGCAGTCATATTGGGATTAGATGCTGAAAAAGCATTCGATTCGGTTGACTGGTCTTTTCTATATAGAATCTTATCCAGTTTCAATTTTCATAACAACTTCATTAGAACTATACAGGCATTATATAAAAAACCAACAGCTAAAATAAGGATTAACGGTAATTTATCATCATCTTTTGAACTGGAAAGAGGATGTCGTCAGGGCTGCCCCCTGTCTCCACTGCTCTTTGCAGTCTTCATAGAACCTCTGAGCCAATGGATAAGACAAAATCAAAAAATTCAAGGTATTACACTTGGTCAGAAGGAACATAAAATAGCACTCTTTGCTGATGACATTTTAATATACCTAGGGCAGCCGGACACTTCTTTACCAGAACTAACCTCAATTTTCTCAAAATATGGAGATTTATCGGGGTACAAATTAAACATGCATAAAACCCAAATTTTAACATTCAACTATGACCCAAATCATTATTCACTAAGCAAACTCAAAACTAACTGGGAGTCGGAATCTATGAAATATCTGGGGGTCAATATCCCGAAACAACTCAACAAAATTATATCACTAAACTATGATCCACTGGTGACAAAAATAAAATCTGACCTAACAAGATGGAATATGATACCATTCTTGGGTACTGCACAAAGAATTGAAGCAGTCAAAATGAATATACTTCCACGTCTTCTATACCTTTTCCAAACAATACCGGTAGAACCTCCCAAAAAAACATGGCAGGAACTGGACAGAAGGATCTCTAGATTCATATGGCAGGGCAAGAGACCTAGAATCAGATATAGAACCCTACAGCTAAACAAAGACAAAGGTGGGCTCGCGCTGCCAAGTATCAGGGACTACTTTAAAGCCGCACAAATTAAAACTTTAGTAGAGATATGTAACCCAGTCTACACTGCACAATGGAAGGAGATCGAATGCCAAATAACAAGTGACATCCCCCTACAGGCGATAATAGGGAACAATGCCTTACCTAAGCTTTTGAATAACACTAACCCGTGGATAGAGACCCCGCTAAAAATTTGGTTTAAGATAGTCAGAGAGAATCAAACTAAAGAGCCCTATCGACTTCTGCAATGGATTGCCTATGGTCAAGACTTTACTCCTAATAAAACAGACTCCAGATTTAAAAAGTGGAAGGAGAAAGGGCTGATAAAATATTACGCTTTTTTTAAAGGGCAAACCTTAAGAAGTTTTGAAGATTTGAAAAAACAAGGCCTAATAAATCAAGACCTTTACAGGTTCTTCCAGCTTAGACACCACATAAACAATATACTTAAAAAGGAGGATTTGGAAAGGGCCCAGTCAGGTGTTCTGAAGGTCTTCTTAATGGCATATAAAGGGATCCCAGGGATCAGATACATTTCTAAAATATACCAAGGTCTTCAAGACTTAAAAGGAGACAACACATCTTATATAAAAGAGAGATGGGAAAAAGAGGGGAATTTCACTTTACAACTGGAAATATGGGAAAAGCTAAATAAACAGCAATGGAAAAGTACCTCATCCCTGCAGTGGAGAGAATTTGGATGGAAAAACTTGGTAAGATTTTTCAGAACACCTGCACAAAACAAATTTACCCATAAGGGGTTGAACTGTTGGCGCTTGTGTGGTGAAAAGACTGCAAATCATTTTCATGTGTTTTGGTCATGCCCAGTTATCCACCAATATTGGACCAATGTACAGACAATATTGGGGAAAATATTCAAAATAACAGTTCCCTTTTCTTTTGTAACTTTGTATTTGGGTTTACTACCGGACTCACTGGAAAGACGAGGAGAAAAATACTTATTCAATGTTTTAATATTGGCAAGCAAAAAAGCTCTAACTAAAAAATGGATGTTGAAGGACTGTCCTACACCTGAAGATTGGATTAACGTGATCCAAGACATTTACTCGATGGAAAAGTTGACATTCGCACTGAGACAGGACATGGATGGGTTCATGAACTTTTGGCAACCCTGGATCGCATATGTGTCTTCCATTCGATCTAATCTTTGACAAATACCATTTCAATAATGGTTCCGCTCTTTGTTCCAACGCTACTCAGATGCTCTTTTACCTTTATTTACTTACTTTTTCTTTTTGTTTGTTTTTTGCTGGTTTGTTTGGGGGGTTTTTTGTTTTTTTGTTTCTTTTTTTTTTCTCTTTAATTTCACTTTTTCTTTCACTTTAAAAAAAAAAGGGGGTGTTGTAAGAATTAATCTTCCAATGTTGTCAGATATCAGAAAATAAGGGAACATGTGATGAAAATGTAAACAATGCACTGCTGTAACGACCTGTATACCCTTTACAAAAACTTAAATAAAAAAAAAAAAAAAAATTAAGATTTCTTTCCACAAAAATTTGCAACTTTTTACAAGTTTCACAACTTTTTTTCATAAATTTCTCCCATTTTTCATTTGTCACTCGTGACTCAATTAAATTCATTTTGACTAAATTAAGAGTAAAAAGTATCCTACATTAAAACTACCCTGTGAAGTACAATTTTGTGATAAAGTTTTTTGAATACATGTCTTCTTCTTCTTCTTCTTCTTCTTCTTCTACTTCTTCTACTTCTTCCGGCTGCTCCCTTCAGGGGTTACTGTAACACCAACCCTCTCCATGTCCTCCTTCACTACATCCATGAATCTTCTCTGTGCTCTTCCTCTTTTCCTCTAGCTTGCCAGCTCCATCTTCAACATCCTTTGTCCAATGTCAGGTTCAGGTTACTTTATTTGTACCCGTAGGTAGATTTGTTTTGCAGTCTGGTGACATCCATATTTACAAGCCACAAATTACATTCAACATAGACACAAACACAGGCACACATGAAATTGACTATAAACATGATAAAAATACTCAAGGCTCCATCAATCAGGGTATAAAAAGACAAAGAGATGAGAGAAAAACCAGAGGTAAGAGAGAAGAGTCATATTAAAAGTTAAAAACTAGTCAAAGAGGTTAAAAACTCAAAGGTCTAAAACTCAATAAAATATTTAGAACCCAAGTAACATCCTACAAAAATAAGTAAATATAAAATGGAGTTAATAAATAGGTACCTAAATTATGTGCAATATATTGTTACAGCTTGTTCAACTCTTTGACAGCAGCAGGAACAAAGCTGTTTTTGTAGCGCTGGGTTTTACTTTTTGGGACAGCAAACCTCCGTCTTGAGGGAAGAAGCTGAAAGTTGCAGTGCAAAGGGTGGGAGTCATCATTTAAAATGGAGGTAGCCATCCTCTGTACTTGTCTGGTGTACAGGGACGTCAGGCTCAGCTGTGACTCACCAAGCAAACGACTGGACCATCTGACTACCTGATCCAAGGATTTCCTCTGTTTCAGTTTTATCTGACCAAACCATGACACTAAAGAAAAGGATAAAACAGATTCAATAAAAGCCCGATAAAACACTGTCATTATGGTTCGGTCAATTTGGAAGCGTGCAAGTTTTCTCAAGCAATGCAAATGTTGCTGACCCTTTTTGCACACCCTTTCACAGTTCTCTTCAAAGTTTAAATTACTATCAATAATCGTCCCAAGATATTTGTAGGATTGTACACATTCGGTGGTCTGGCCTTTTAGTACGGTGACTTTGTGCCTGGGAGTTTTCCTCCTAAAGTCAATAATCATGTCTTTAGTTTTTGTCGTATTCAGCTGCAGGTAGGAATCCTCACACCAGTGAACAAAATCATCAACTACCGGGCCGTGGCCACTCTCACCATCCTGGAGGAGACTGACAATAACTGAATCATCAGCATACTTTATGATGTGTCTGTTGTCATGTCTGCTCCGACACATGTTTGTGTACAGGATGAAGAATAGTGGTGACAACACACACCCCTGAGGAGAGCCAGTAGAAGAGCACTTTAGGTCAGACAATGTACCATTGACCCTTACTCTCTGCGTCCTGTTGGTTAAGAAATCCAGAATCCAACCCACCAGATTATTGCTCAAATCAAATTGTTGCAGGAGCCTTTCAACTAAGATATGAGGTTGGATTGTATTAAAGGTGGAGGAAAAGTCCACAAATAAAAGCCTGGCGTGTGTCCCATTAAAATCCAGATGTTTAAAAAGCATGTTAAACAGAGTGACAGTGGCATCCTCCACTCCTCTGTGAGGCCTATAGGCAAACTGCAGAGGATCCAATGCATGCTCAGTCTGCTTTAGGACCTCACATCTGACCAGTTTTTCAAAAATTTTCATTAAAATTGAAGTCAAAGCAACTGGTCTAAAGTTGTTTACCGTTTTAGGACAGCTGGATTTTGGAACGGGAACAACCACGGCTTCTTTCCAGATCTTAAGCACATGTTGTGTTTGTATGGACTTATTGAAAATGTAATGAAATATAGGACTCAGTTCATGTACACAGGACTTTACCAAACGCCCACATACAGTGGGGCAAAAAAGTATTTAGTCAGCCACCAACTGTGCAAGTTCTCCCACTTAAAAGATGAGAGAGGTCTCCAATTTTCAACATAGGTATACTTCAACTATGAGAGACAAAATGAGAAAAAAAAATCCAGAAAATCACATTGAAGGATTTTTAATGAATTAATTGGTAAATTCCTCGGTAAAATAAGTATTTGGTCACCTACAAACAAGCAAGATTTCTGGCTCTCACAGACCTGTAACTTCTTCTTTGAGAGGCTCCTCTGTCCTCCACTCGTTACCTGTATTAATGGCACCTGTTTGAACTCGTTATCAGTATAAAAGACACCTGTCCACAACCTCAAACAGTCAGACTCCAAACTCCACTATGGCCAAGAACAAAGAGCTGTCAAAGGACACCAGAAACAAAACTGTAGACCTGCACCAGGCTGGGAAGACTGAATCTGCAATAGGTAAGCAGCTTGGTGTGAAGAAATCAACTGTGGGAGCAATTATTAGAAAATGGAAGACATACAAGACCACTGATAATCTCCCTCGATCTGGGGCTCCACGCAAGATCTCACCCCGTGGGGTCAAAATTATCACGAGAACGGTGAGCAAAAATCCCAGAACCACATGGGGGGACCTAGTGAATGACCTGCAGAGAGCTGGGACCAAAGTAACAAAGGCTACATCAGAAACACACTACGCCGCCAGGGACTCAAATCCTGCAGTGCCAGACGTGTCCCCCTGCTTAAGCCAGTACGTGTCCAGGCCCGTCTGAAGTTTGCTAGAGAGCATTTGGATGATCCAGAAGAGGATTGGGAGAATGTCATATGGTCAGATGAAACCAAAATAGAACTTTTTGGTAAAAACTCAACTTGTCATGTTTGGAGGAGAAAGAACACCATACCTACTGTGAAGCATGGGGATGGAAACATCATACTTTGGGGCTGTTTTTCTGCAAAGGGACCAGGACGACTGATCCATGTAAAGGAAAGAATGAATGGGGCCATGTATCGGGAAATTTTGAGTGAAAACCTCCTTCCACCAGCAAGGACACTGAAGATGAAACGTGGCTGGGTCTTTCAGCATGACAATGATCCCAAACACACTGCCCGGGCAATGAAGGAGTGGCTTCGTAAGAAGCGTTTCAAGGTCCTGGAGTGGCCTAGCCAGTCTCCAGAGCTCAACCCCATAGAAAATCTTTGGAGGAAGTTGAAAGTCTGTGTTGCCCAGCGACAGCCCCAAAACATCACTGCTCTAGAGGGGATCTGCATGGAGGAATGGGCCAAAATACCAGCAACAGTGTGTGAAAACCTTGTGAAAACTTACAGAAAACATTTGACCTCTGTCATTGCCAACAAAGGGTATATAACAAAGTATTGAGATGAACTTTTGTTATTGACCAAATACTTATTTTACTGAGGAATTTACCAATTAATTCATTAAAAATCCTTCAATGTGATTTTCTGATTTTTTTTTTCTTATTTTGTCTCTCATAGTTGAGGTATACCTATGATGAAAACTGGAGACCTCTCTCATCTTTTAAGTGGGAGAACTTGCACAATTGGTGGCTGACTAAATACTTTTTTACCCCACTGTATATTATCAGGGCCCTGACTTTTGATCACTTTTACAGCGCAGAACTCCCTTTTAACATCCTGCACCTCAATATTAAAGTGCTGATTGTCTTTGAGTTTCTGTTTCAAATCTTGGGTTTCAGTGCTAAAATCAAAGGAGTCAAAACGACCATAAAAACAATTAAGAGCATTAGCCAGCTCTGTGTCTGAATTGAAACCATCTAAAAACACACGATTACTGCGCTCTGTGCTCTGAAGGCCTGCAATAGTTTTCATACTGGCATACTGATAGATTTCAATATATCCACTATCCCTCCGCTGCACATGTCCAAAACATCTCAGCCTTGCCTCTCTTACTTTGTCTCCAAACCGCTCAACCTCAGCTGTCCCTCTGATACTCTCATTTCTAATCTTGTCCCTCCTAGTCACTCCCAATGAAAATCTTAGCATCTTCAACTCTGCCACCTCCAGTTCCACCTCCTGTCTTTTTGTCAGTGCCACCATCTCCAAACCATACATTATAACAGGTCTCACTACCGTCTTGTAAATCTTCCCTTTCACTCTTGTTGCTACCTTTCTGTCACAAATTACCCTGACACTCATCTCCACCCACTCCATCCTGCCTGCACTCTCTTCTTCACCTCTCTTGTGTATTTTCCATTGCTTTGGATGGCTGACCCCAGGTATTTAAAACTCAGCTACTTTCAATACCACTACTCCTTCCATCTTCACTGTTACATCTGCCTCCCTCTCATTCACACTCATGTAATCTGTCTTGCTTCTGCTGACTTTCATCCCTCTTCTCTCCAGAGTATACCTCCACCTCTCCAGGTTCTTTTCCATCTGCTCCCTACTCTCACTGCAGATCACAATGTCATCTGCAAACATCATGGTCCACGGAGACTCCTGCCTGACCTCGTCTGTCAGCCTGTCCATCACCATAGCAAACAAGAAGGGGCTCAGAGCCGATCCCTGATGTAAGCCCACCCCCACCTTGAACCCATCCGTCACTCCTACAGCGCACCTCACCACCATCTTGCTGTCCTTATACATGTCCTGCACCATCCTCACATACTTCTCTGCCATTCCTGACTTTCTCATACAGTACCACACTTCCTCTCTTAACACCCTATTTGAATACATGTATTTGAGTAAATGTAGTTACTACCCACCTTTGGTCCCAGTTGTGTGGCTTTGATTTTGCCCTGAAGAGGACAACAATAGACTACAGCTGCAGTCAGAAAGAATACATGCTAGACTGAACCGTTTTTAAGAATTTCAGTTCAGTTATAGTTATCTAATGTACATTTATTTAAAAAAATGTTCCCCTTCCATTAAGGATGGAATAGATAATAACAAAAATAAAGGAAACAATCTGTATTGGCTATCAGCTAATTTATTATTTTAAACATCAGTATCGGTATCTGCCCCAAATTTCACAACTAGTGCATCTCTATTTTTTATCTTTAAAACTACATATAGCATATGTCCTTGAGAATGTCAAAACTTAAATTTCATGCCTGAATGGGCCTTTTAAACAGTGGAATTAATTAGGCTGATGGTATGTGAAATTTGCTGCATGAATGTGTTGCTGCACCTCCTCAAACTTCTGTGCAATCATGGAAAACGCTCTGAAGATACCCTCAGTCGGTCCCGTAATGGTAACTATCCTCTCAGGAGATGATCCCTCTGATATGTTGATACGGGCGCCACTCTAAAAAAAAAACAAAAACAGGAGCACAGTTATTCCACCCTTGATTTGGTTTGATTGGATCTGTCCAATCACAGGAAATTTTATGTTCGTCACAATAAGGGACATCAAAGCAAGTGCTCACCTCCTCCCTCATTTTCTTAACCGTTTCGCCTTTCTGAAATCAGACAGGAAAGCAGACAGATTGATTGTTTAAAACAAAAAGACAATCAGAGAGAACATTTTGCGCATCAATAAATGTTGTTGGATGGAAAATAAATCTACCTTCCCAATTATGCTGCCAACTTCCTGTAAAAGAAATGGCAACAACAGAGAGTGTTTTACATCTAGAGCAGCATGTAATCATTCCTTTTCTTCTTCACATCACCAGACCATCTGTGTGTACATGCTGAATTATTCAAACTGATAACACATGGTTTGATTACCTTTCCGTGCATAAGCAGCCTCAGTGTCAGTGTAACACTCAGACCCCCATCAGAAGCCATTCCGAGTTTGTCAGTCATTTTCTGATTTTTGAGATTTTAAATTAAAATTCTGGGGATTGGGGTGTGGGGAGGGGGGGAGAGAGAAAAAGTCAGTGCTCTATATTTTGGGAAACACTGCTTAAATCTGTAGCATCCAGATTAAATATTGATGCCATCACACTTATTAACTCACAATGTGTTCACTCTAATTGTAAAGTCAGACTGTATTTGTATTTTCATTAACTCCCAACAAGGCTGTTCTTCCTCAGTTTATTACCCTTAAATTGCGGCAGCTGCAGGAAATGTGAAACATACAATTTCCTGCTCTGAGCAAGATTCATTGGCGAGAGCTATCAGACAGAGCAAACGTAAAAGCCTTCATGAAGTGGGTGCAAGCCGTGTGGCCACTGTTAAATCCATCGGTGGTGGGGATGAAGTCTGTCTCCATTTGAAAATGTCATGGAGCATCACTGTTAACTATGATGGATGGAGGAGCCCAGTCTCAGCAAAAAAACATTCAATTACACGTTTTATCACTCAGAGAAAACGTACAGAGGCACGTAAAAATGATTTTTGGCATGCAGTGGGTACGTGGCGTTTACAGCTTTAAGAAAGCTGGGTAACTGCAGTTTTTTGGGGTTTTTTTTTAACTTTTATTGTCTTTCAGAATTGACCAACTACCCCATACTTTAACCCCTAACCCTAACCTCACAGGAACCTTTCATTAGTAGAGTGACAAACAAAGTAAGAAAAAAAAAATGAAGAAAGAAATCAGTGACAGACTAGAGTGGGAGTCGAACTCGTGTGTTTTTGTGTGTATTGCTTGAGACAGCTGCGTAGGTAACCTTCCCCCTCCCACCAACAGAATGAGCGTTGGGAAACCAAATTAAGAGATGTGCTGTTCTGCACATGCGCGGTGAGGACTGTATGCGCAGTGAGTCAACTTGTAAAAACGTACCAAGGCACGTTTTTTTGGATTTAATGTGCAAATGTACGTTTTTAGAGGGGTGGAAAAACGTTTATTAGATACGTTTTTTACTGAGACCGGGTTGAATCGAGAGTAAGCGGAAAATCCTCCAAAGCTGGACCTGTCGCTTTTATGCTGCGAAAGGAAGCCAAATAGACTTTTTTAAAAAAGAATACCCAGGGACTGATGCTCTCTGTAGAGTTACGGACCATTGTTACTTGTCTTCTCATCGCGTAGTTCAGAGTCGGGGAAGATAAGCCTATCACTGGGTGCAATCTTCACATGAAACCTTGCCTTTAGTTCCAGCTAAATACAAGTTGTATGACTCTCCTGGATAACACAGAAATACAAAAGCAGCTCCCTGTGCTGTGGCAGTCTGAGGATCAAGTGGCGTGTGTCTACGTGGGCATGTGTATGTGAGAGAGATGGAGACTTTCTCCTAATACCACACTGACGCCACACAATCTCGCCTCTGTTGTGGCCGCGTATCCAATTCTTTATATTTGCAGAACAAATAAAGAATGTCTGGATGCAGTGAAGGACAGGCAGCTTATTGCACCGCAGCAGACAGACAGAAGATTTTAAGTCTGCAAAGCGCTAAGGTCACAGTGTTTATTAGATCATCATGTTTCTGAGAGATGAATTTTCCATTTACTCTAAACAAAAGGCATGATAGAGAATTTGTAACTAATAAAGACTGTAGTCTAAAAGGAATGAGGGTAATTTAAAAGTGAACTTAGGGAATTTGGGGGCAACTCATTAAGCAGTCACATGTGTGTGTTTTTTTTCCTTCAGTCCATAATAAGATTTTGTTCCATTTTCCTTCATTTTGTTGCATTTTAGACTAGATAAATGTTTGGAATGCACCTTTTTCACACTTTGTCTACAGGCCATTTTTAAAACATGCTCAAGTCAAATAAGATAATACTTCATTTATATAAGGGACAAACTGTTTTTAAAGAGAGATTTTGTTTTTTCCTCAAAATGAGATCTGTCTTACCCACTGAGTCAGAAATCTGCACTTGGCACACATGTACCAACTTTTCCTGTTTGTTTCCTGTCAGTGTTCTGAAGGAATCTGCAGAAGGGGCTGCTCATGTATCATTCAGAGCCCGATTTATTGAACTAAAAATATCGAAGAAACTGGCTTTTACTGACAGCTGGCAGCATTTTCTGATTGAGGAAGCAAGAGAGATTTGAGTGTACCTTCTGTAGGCTATAAACTTTTGACTCTAGTGTGTCAACAAAATAAACTGAGACTGGATCTAAATTCAACCAATGTTCAGATCTGGGTGTGGGAAAATTTGATGTGTAAGGCATATCAGCCCCGCTAGCATGTCAAATGTAAAAGTTTAGAAAAACAAATAGGTCCATAATATGACAGAAGCTTCCTGGTGCAGATGTACAAAGAGTTAATGTCAGACAGGACAGCAACAAAGTGGGTTTTAGTGGCAAGTGTGCATGAGGTATTCCCAGCTAATCCGGAGTTTAATTCAATCCGATTCTAGGGATTTAGCAGAATGCTGAACAACATTTGAAACAATGGTTTTTATGGTGGAAATGCTTATTTGGTTTCTGGTTGAGAGAGAGAGGTGGCAGCCTTCACACGTTCATGTTTTTAAAAGTGACATGATAAAATTATACTTTTAAAAGGTAAACTAGACAGTATCCGTGAAACCAAGTATTGAAAAATGATACATCAATAAAATGTTTAGAAAGGTGCAGAATTAAAGTCTTTAATTTATATTCTTAAAAAAAAATCATATATCGATGGAAAAAATGCTTTTGAAGATTTTTACAGGTCCAAAATAATAATATTTACAACTGGGCACTGGATGATGATGATGATGATGCAACACACACACACACACACACACTCACAGAGAGGTGTTTCACCTATAAAAGCCCCACCTGTGCACCTGTGAGCGATCCTCCGGAAGCTCTCAGTCACTGGGTTGGCTACTGGCTGCCTGCCTTTTGTCTCGTGCACCCAACACACACTCACCACTGACATTTACATATATTATTTGTTTCCTTAGATAAAGTTTCTATTAATTGGCACCCTCGTGTTGTCTCCTTTTAGTCCAGCCTTGAGTTGGGCTGTGACTATATATATAGTTATGTGTCCCAGCCAATAGCATAACTGGGTTGATGTCACGTGTCTCTACCAAGCAGTTGGGGCAAGAGTAAGCGCATCACTTGCTGGTCAGGAGGTCAGAATGTTGTCTCTATCACCTTTAGGTGCTTTTGAGCATGAATTTGGGTATCTGGAGTCACTCTCAAGACAAAAACTCAAAGAAAATACAAATCTCTCCCTTTGTTAAGGGTCCAACTCGGGCTAACTAGGTCTCCTAACTAGGTCTCAGTGAATCTGTCTCCATTTGTTACTTTAGGACCAAAACTCCTTTTAATGATATTGCCCCTTAATCTTTATTTCTCCTCATCATCATCTTTTAATGATGGTATGATTAGATGTGTCCTGTAAACTTCTGAAACCACACACCAACAGCACAGATTGCTTAGTTTGCTTAACAAAGTGACCCTGGTTTTTATGGCTATCCTCTACATATGCTACTAACCTCATAAGATATCAGTGTTCCAAGTGTTTGCGTTCATCAGTCCAAACTCTATCATATACCTCAGTTCCAGGCTTTAGTCTGGTTTATTTTGTTATATTTTGGCCAGGATAACCCTGAAACCACAGTGGCAGATGCTAGCAAAGTTAACCTTGCTTAGCTACTGCTTGTACTGTAGCTCCCCTCAGAATAACTCACTCACTCACTCCATCCAAGCTCCATGATCCTTGCCAGATCATTAACTATCACTTGATTGCACGTAGCCACAGCTGGCAGAGCCGACCACTGACTCCTTCAGGGTCATTTCTGTGCTTAATATACACCGTGGGCCTGTCATATCCTATTGCCCGGTGAACTGTGGCTCATTATCATTTAAGCAAACATGCACTTAAACGGGCCACTGTAAAGAAGGGTGTTTAATTTGGGTGGAAAATGGTACTGCAGTATTTAAACTCTGAGGATCATATTTTAACCAAAGCATCTCACATAAATTTGATAACCACCTCTGGAAACTGTGTCATAATATAAATAGCCTTTAAGAAGCAGTAGCAGCAACTTAGATTGTCAACATTATACAAACCCATAGTGTAAAATTGATATACTGTGAGCAGACTATTTGCTACCTTTGACCAGTTGCCAGTCAAACAGGCACTCCTGGAGCTGCTGCACCCAGCCACGAATTGTGAGACCTTTGTACTGAGCCTTCTTTCCTATCTTTGCGGGGAACTTACCTAGGCTTCATACATATTTAAAGATAACAAAAAAAGTGTAGTGACTTCACCAAAATAATCTCTTAGAAACATGATCTCACCTCAGATACTCACACAAAGTAATAAATTCAGAATCCTCCGCTGCCATGCTGCACCTGCAAAATAAAAAAAGAGCACAAATGAATGGGCGTTTGGCTCAGGCATGCTGTCGGTGATAACACAAACATTCAGTTATTCATCAGTCATGAAATTCAGCAATATCACCGTGATGGGAAGCAAACAGAACAGATTTCCAACAAGTAACAGAAGCTCACAATATGTCATTATTCTTGCACTTTCCGCTATTGATAATGGCAGACTGAGCAAAAAACTTAATCCAAACAATATCCCACATGAGTGCAGGCTGAATTTCTGCTAATAAGACACACGGCTATTCTACACCTGTGTGTCATTATAAAGCTACTGTGAAAACATGGAATAAAGAGCAACATCTCTGTCTAATCCTATAGGCCGGGATTTGTTTAGCTAATGCTAAGACCCTTTTGACCTATTTCTGTCACCTCTAGCAAGCAGACACCCACTCAAGAATCCCGAACAAAACGCTGGTGCACAGTAGCACCCACAGAGAATACATGATAAAACAGATAATCTACAGGAACTCAGCTCCCAGCGCAGGCAGAAGTGTGCTTCAGACAATAAAAAACAGAGCATTATCCCCTGAGGGAAATGGAGAACAATGTCTAAGTGGATTATACGAAGGATTTCATATGAAAATATATTCAAATTTTGAGGCAGAACAAAGAACTTTGTGAGAATGAAAACTGTAATGATAAAATTATGGCTCTTTAAGATATTACTATATAAAATTGTGCTCCAGTTTACATAAAGACCATATTTTAAATGATCTGTCTTCATTAAAACAATACATTTTCCAACAACCAATTCTTAGATATTTGAAGTAAAATCTATTTATAGCTACTGTAGTTGTGAGCGAACATACATGAGACTCTAAATATGAGGCCTTTCAGCTGGCATTTCTCGCTAGACACAAAGGTTAGATTCATCACATGTCTAGTTTAATGTGTTAATTAATTCAAGCCCAAACTACCTCTTTGGGGAACAGTGCAACAAAATGCATTCACACACAGCATAGAGAAGAGGAAAAAACAAGCATCTCGAATTATCTCACCCTAATGGGAGTCAGGAGTGGTGCATTCAAAAAAAGCCTCTCATTATCCAGCTTCCATTAAAAGTCCAGAACCAACAACTTCAACATACTCTGGCTAAACCCTGAGGTTAATGTTGTAGGCAACAATTCTACTGACAAATACTCTTCAGTGAACAGTCATTTCATGCGGCTCAGCAGGAATGATTAATGTAAAATACTGACCTTATATACAAAATTCTCCTTTTTCTTTATTTCTGGTTCCTTGTGGAGATAGCCGGCCTTACAGTCTGTAGTCCGTGTTCAGTGTTTACCACCCTTTATTGTCAGTTATGCACAGAGTGGACAGATGGCTCCCTGTGCCCTCAGACCGACTGGAGCAGAGGCTGGCTTTGCTATTAGTCCCTCAGCTTAGCCCAAGTTAAGCCCCTATGCAGGGCAAGTGAACCCACATCACTTGCCTAATTCTCCCTGCAACAGCCACCAAAGAGGCGTTCCGCCGCATGGAGATCCACTAGCTGAAGAGGCCAGAGGGCAGGGCAACGGAGGCTCTTCGGCTGGACACTGTCCAGTAAAGACAAAGCAAACTACGCTAACAGCAGCACAACACAAAGCCTCTGGAAGGTCTCGCCTTTTGCAGCCATCAAAAGCACAGACGCTTGGTTAACCACTGTTGCTTTGAGACTAACAACTCCGCATGACTGCTGTTTTCTTCATTAGATTCTCTGAGAGCTTCCTGCCTGCACAGGGCAGAATTTTCTCTAAAAATAAATCTCCCTGTACCAAAGCCGCACCTTGTAGAAAAGAATTCGACTAATTGAGAGCTGAGAAGTACAATGTGGTTTGTGAGGTATTAAGTGATGTTAAACACAATGTCTTCACGGGGTGCCCCCCTTCCCAACCTATCCCCAAAAAAATCCTCTGCCCTCCCCCACAAGCCTCGTCTGCCGTTGTAATGGGCCATACTGGATACAAAGCAGCCCTTCTGCATAGAAAAATGTATTCAGCCCCAAAATTGTGAAGGAAGTGAGTCAGTGAAGCATAAGTGGCATATTTAATTACTATTCAGCGCGTTGCACTGAGACAATGTTGGCTGCTCTTGGCCGTCTATCAGACATCTAAACAGGCATTCACTCCTCAGCTAGGATTTCCATGTCACTTCTACAACTTATTTCTCAGATTAAAAGGATAAAGTGTCCTCATGAGAGATGGGCAGTGAATATTTTGTCATACTTTAATTACTACTATGCTCCTTTATCAATGCTAAGAGACTGAGGACTTTAGGTCAATAAGAGTTTAAACATGTGTAATGAAATGTGTACTACTGTGTGTCCAAACTGCAAACTGAAAAGGAGGCACAAGAGTATATATGTGACGTAGTATGTGGTGGTTATTCCTGTCCTTTCAGAGGGATGATCTGGTTTTCCATGCCAACCATTTGTGACTAATTTCCTCTCTTTCTTACATGGTGTGTCATGGAGATTAAAGAGTTGGGGATTATAAATAATTGGATTGCTAAAGTGATTACTGAGTCTTGTTATCAGTTACAGTTACTGAAAACAGAGTACATTTCAAAAGTCTTAAAGAATAACCATAAGATCATATAGTAGCAGCTCTGATGTGATGGCTTTATATTTACTTAGAAATTGTCTGAAGGTACATACATGGTTTTTTTTCTTGATTTTGTTTTGTTTTGTTTTGTTTTATAACCAGAATGTTTTACTGTTTACTCTGACACCAATTTCAGGCCTGCTTGCCCAACATACTGTAACCAATCAATATTTTTAATAACATTTTGAATCCCTGTCACTTATGATTAATGTCATCCCATTTGCACTTTGTCTGTCAGTGAGGAGAAGCCAGATTTTGGAAAACACTGCAAATGTGAAGAAAAAATATACAAAGAATATGAAAAAAACTGCTGTGTTTAAATGTGAATTACTTTACCATTTTATTTCAAAGCCTGCAGCTCCCTGTGTATTCAGAAAAGCAATTGCTTTGCATGATGGGTAGTGGTAGCCATGTGAAAACTTCATAATACCTTACTTCATGACTTACAGTGGTGTGAAAAAGTGTTTGCCCCCTTCCTGATTTCTCATTTGTTTATATGTTTGTCACATTTAAATGTTTCAGATCATCAAACAAATTTAAATATTAGACAAAGATAACAGAAGTAAACGCAAAATGTAGTTTTTAAATGAAGGTGTTTATTGTTAAGGGTGTGGTCTATATTAACCATATATTCCATAACCTACATATGTTGAAGCATGTGGAAATGTTTGGTAATACATGTGTAAAGGACTTCACACCTCTGAAAGGACAAAGGGCTCTCACCCGCCGAGTGAAGAACAAAGACGTTCCCGGACGCGGCGGAGGAGACCGGAGGAGCCACCCTCACCCCCCAAGGCGAGAAGAGGAAATACCAAGACAATGGGGGGATTAAGATAATGAGGGATGTCAGCCTTTGTTATGCATGTCTTTTATTGTGTGCCAGTATAAAGTCAGTGAGCTGGAGACATTCTGCCTCTTTTCCCTTCTGCCACTCTCTGCACCTGATGAGACTTGTTAGAGGAGCTGAATATTAAACTTTGCTTATAAACCAAATTGCCTCTTCATTTCCAAGCTCCTCTACACTGGTGACCTTGACGCGAGTATGGACCGGAGGCATTCCCCCGCAATCGACTCATCCGTGGCGACCCAGGCAGACGCCAGCGGCCACGCAGACGAGGGAACAGATGGACAACTGTTCCCCCCAGCAGAAGAGATTGAGAGGGCTCAACCGAGCACCAGCACTGCCGTGAGAGCCGAGGCAGGGCACTCTCACCCGGCAGGCACAGCAGTGATGGTGTGCACGAATGCCGTCGCTGTCAAGCTGCCAGACTTCTGGCAAGAAGACCCCGCCTCTTGGTTTCAGCAGGCTGAAGCCCAGTTCGCACTCGCGGGCATCACGGCTGACGACACCAAATTTTATCATATCGTCTCCAAACTCAACGCCGCCACTTCGAAGTGTGTGCGGAGCATGATCCGGCGACCACCGGCCCGGGACAAATACGAGACGCTCAAAGCGACCATCGTGGCGAACTACGTCCCATCAGCAGAAGAGAGAGCCGAGAAGATCCTGGCGGTCTACGGCCACAGAGGGTGCAAACCGAAGGCCCTCATGGAGGATTTGCTACAGCTCAAAGAAGAGGACAATGACAACTTCCTCTTCCAGTTTATATTCCTCAGCACGCTGCCGCCACACATGAGAGGGACACTCGCCAGCATGAAATGCAGCAACCACCAAGACTTCCGCGCACTGGTCAGCGAAGCTCATCGGCTCATCAACGCCTGCAAAGAACTGACACCCACAGCAGCATCCGCAGACATCAAAGCTGACGCCCCGAGCCGCGAGGAGCCACAACCCACGGAGCAGACCCAGCCCACGGTGACAGCGACGCGGCTAAAACGTAACAGACAGAGCGACGTCTGTTATTATCACCACCGCTTCGCCGAGAGGGCCCGCAATGCGTTCCCCCCTGCAAATTTGCGATTTCGGGAAACGCCAAAGCCGAGAGCCGTTAACAGCAGCGGTTCTCGGCGAGAAGAATAAGCTGTTGTAAGTGACGGATGGACACACAGGCAAGCAGTTCCTCATCGACACAGGAGCCCAGCTGAGTTTCGTCATGCCCTCCCATGCAGATCGAGCCACGGGCACCTGGGGCAACGGAGCCGTGGCAGCCAACGGCTCTAGCATCGACACGTTCGGCGAGAAGAGCCTGCACCTCCTCATCCACAGCCGCAGCTACAGATGGACATTTGTTGTAGCGGCGGTGAGTTTTAATTTATTAGGCGCAGATTTTTTGTGTGCACATGGGTTATTAGTGGATCTAGCAAATAGGCGCCTGGTTAATGCACTGTCCTTTGCTTCTATTCCATGCTCAGCCCGGGTTTCTCCACCACCTGTGCAGGCCAACGTCACCACGGCAGGAGGTAAGTTTGAGCAACTCCTCACCCAATTTCCAGCACTCACAATCCCCAAATTCTCAGCCACTGTGGCTAAACACGGGGTTGAACACTTCATTCCCACAACGGGGCCTCCCGTTTTTGCCAAAGCTCGCCGCTTAGACGCAGCCAAGCTCAACATAGCACGGGACGAGTTTACAACCCTTGAAAAATTGGGCATTGTTAGACACTCGAAAAGCCCCTGGGCCTCACCACTTCACATGGTTCCGAAATCCGACGGTTCTTGGAGACCGTGCGGAGATTACCGCAGATTAAACAACGCTACAGCGCATGACCGTTACCCAATTCCTCACATTCAAGATTTTTCACTACATCTAGCGGGTGCGCGCATTTTTTCAAAAATAGACTTAGTCCGCGGTTATCACCAAGTCCCAGTCCGAGCAGAAGACATTCCTAAAACAGCGGTAATAACCCCTTTCGGCCTTTTTGAATTTCTGCGAATGCCTTTCGGCCTCAAAGGCGCTGCTCAAACTTTTCAACGAATGATGGACGCGGTCCTACGCGACCTTCCTTTTGTCTTCGTCTACCTCGACGACATGCTGGCAGCCAGCTCGTCTGAGGAAGAACACGAGCAGCACCTCACTGCGGTTTTTCAGAGGCTAGAAGAGCACGGGCTAATAATCAATCCAGCCAAATGCAAATTCGGCGTGTCACAAATTGATTTTTTAGGACACAAAGTCTCTCCGAAGGGGGCAGTTCCACTTCCAGACAAAGTTCACACGATAGAAAGTTTCCCACGACCACAAACGGTCAAATCGCTACAGGAATTTTTAGGGATGGTTAATTTTTACAACCATTTCCTCCCCCACGCAGCTCAGCTCATGCAGCCCCTATATGACGTGCTCAAAAAAAAGAAAGCTTCCAACGCGGTCGAATGGACCCCGGAGCGCGAACGCGCTTTCGCGGAAGTAAAAAGCGCCCTAGCTAACGCCACATTGTTAGTTCACCCAGATCCCTTGGCCCGCATCGCGCTAACCACAGATGCTTCAGACCTAGCTATAGGGGCAGTTGTAGAACAACTTGTCAGCGGGGTCTGGCAACCTTTAGCATTCTTTAGCAAATCGCTAAACCAAACTGAACGTAAATACAGCACTTTTGACAGAGAGCTGCTGGCGCTTCATTTATCCATCCGCCACTTCCAGTTCTGGTTAGAAGGGCGGAGTTTCACGGCTTTTGTAGACCATAAACCGCTCACCTTTGCTATGGCTAAAATTTCAGAACCATGGTCAGGCAGGCAACAAAGACAACTAGCTGCGATTTCAGAGTTCACCACAGACATTCGACACGTGGCAGGCAAACTTAACGTAGTAGCAGACTGTCTCTCTCGCGCTGTGACACCACCAGAGCGCGGGGAGACAGATTATACTGCTTCAGCAGCAGAGCTCTTCACTAACGCAGACACATATGCAGCACCTGTCCATGCAGGGATAGATTATGCAGCCATGGCGGAGGAACAAAGCAGTGACGCGGACATGCGCGCACTCCTGTCTGGACCAACAGGGTTAAGGCTGGAGAAAAAGGGTTTACGCGACAGCGTGCCCCCCCTAATATGCGATGTTTCAACCGGCCGACCTCGCCCGTTAGTACCAGCTACATGGCGCCGCCGTATTTTCGACGCAATTCACTCCCTCGCACACCCAGGTGTGCGCGCCTCGGTTAAAATGGTCGCCGAAAAGTTTGTGTGGCCAGGCCTGCGCAAAAACGTAAAAGAATGGGCAAAAACTTGCATTTCTTGTCAACGCGCCAAAATACACCGACACACAAAAGCCCCTCTGGAGCCTTTTCCAATCCCTGCTAGAAGGTTCGACCACGTTCATGTCGACCTCGTGGGGCCACTACCTTCCTCCCAAGGTTTCACACACCTGTTAACAATGATAGACCGCACCACACGCTGGCCAGAGGCAGTCCCTCTGGCGTCAACTACAGCGGAGGAAGTCGCTCACGTTTTCTTGACAAACTGGGTGGCACGTTTCGGCGTCCCATCAGACATCACGTCCAATAGGGGGCCTCAATTTGTCTCAGAGCTCTGGTCAGCCATGTCCAACAGCTTAGGGGCAACAATTCATCGCACCACCGCTTATCACCCTCAGGCTAATGGGTTATGCGAGCGTTTTCAC
This sequence comes from Pholidichthys leucotaenia, assembly GCA_020510985.1. Classification (NCBI taxonomy): domain Eukaryota; kingdom Metazoa; phylum Chordata; class Actinopteri; order Cichliformes; family Pholidichthyidae; genus Pholidichthys; species Pholidichthys leucotaenia. The sequence continues at coordinate 282,517,469 of CM035841.1, forward strand.
AGGTCTTTAAAGGCTGCCCTCAGAGCCTCACTAACGGACACAAATTGGGTAAATAAACTTCCCTGGGTTTTATTGGGGTTGCGTGCAGCACCTAAAGAGGATCTAGACGCCTCTCCCGCAGAATTAGTCTTTGCACAACCTCTCAGGCTCCCAGGTGAATTTTTACCAGAGAACCCAGAGCCAGGGCACCTTCCAGTCCCAAGGTTTTTAGGCAGCAACGGACCGGACTCTCTCCCCAGTCCAGCTCGTCACTCCTTCCCACGGGTTTTTGTCCCTCAAGCTTTAAAAAACGCTGAGTTCGTTTTTGTTAAGCATGAAGCTTTAAAACCAACTTTCCGGCCAGCATACGATGGGCCATTCAGAGTGCTGGAAAATGGTGATAAACACTTTGTACTTGATTTTGGGGATAGAAAAGAAACAGTCAGCATTGACAGACTTAAACCTGCCTTCTTGTTGAAAGACGAGCCTGCACACTTGGCGAGAGCACCTCGGCGGGGTAGACCCCCCAAGAGAAAAGACTCAACCCCCCTGCAGGGAACAAATAACCTCTCTCCTTCCCACACTGCAGATTCCTCACAAGAAGGTCCCAGCAGGGCGCCTAAACCAACCTACAGCAGCTTTGGGAGAAGATTAAAACCCAGACAGCACAGGGACTGATACAAACCACTCCACAATTATTCACTAATTGTGCTGCAACAGTTTAGGACTGACTTATGATTTTACTATGCTGTTATGTTTACCACTGAACTCTCTTAGGAGCATGGCTGCTGAAAAGTTTCTTCCGTGGCAACAGATGTAACACTTAGTATGTCATAATAACTATCTTAGACTGTGAACCTTTCTGTTGTCCTTTCTTAGTTGTTTGGGGGGCCTGTGGTCTATATTAACCATATATTCCATAGCCTACATATGTTGAAGCATGTGGAAATGTTTGGTAATACATATGTAAAGGACTTCACACCTCTGAAAGGACAAAGGGCTCTCACCCGCCGAGTGAAGAACAAAGACGTTCCCGGACGCGGCGGAGGAACCGGAGGAGCCACCCTCACCCCCCAAGGCGAGGAGAGGAAATACCAAGACAATGGGGGGATTAAGATAATGAGGGATGTCAGCCTTTGTTATGCATGTCTTTTATTGTGTGCCAGTATAAAGTCAGTGAGCTGGAGACATTCTGCCTCTTTTCCCTTCTGCCACTCTCTGCACCTGATGAGACTTGCTAGAAGAGCTGAATATTAAACTTTGCTTATAAACCAAATCGCCTCTTCATTTCCAAGCTCCTCTACAAGGGGAAAAAATCCAAACCTACATGGCCCTGTGTGAAAAAGTGATTGCCCCTAAACCTAATAACTGGTTGGGCCACCCTTAGCAGCAACAACTGCAATCAAGCATTTGTGATAACTGGCAATGAGTCTTTTACAGTGCTGTGGAGGAATTTTGGCCCACTCATCTTTCCAGAATTGTTGTAATTCAGCCACACTGGAGTGTTTTTGAGCACGAACCGCCTTTTTAAGGTCATTCACAGCATCTCAATCAGATTCAGGTCAGAACTTTAACTAGGCCACTCCAAAGTCTTCATTTTGTTTTTTTAAGCCATTCAGAGGTGGACTTGCTGGTGTGGTTTGGATCATTGTCCTGCTGCAGAACCCAAGTGTGCTTCAGCTTGAGGTCACGAACAGATGGCCGGACATTCTCCTTCAGGATTTTTTGGTAGACAGCAGAATTCATGGTTCCATTTACCACAGCAAGTCTTCCAGGTCCTGAAGCAGCAAAACAGCCCCAGACCATCACACTACCACCACCATATTTTACTGTTGGTATTGTGGAGTGTTGGAAATGAGGAGGCAGGTTTACAAACAGACGAAGTTTATTAACACTCTCTCATCAGTCATACACATAAAAAGCATGAAACAGCCAAGCCTGGTTTCTCCTTATAAACCCAACAGATCATCTCACATCTGCATGGCATTTCACATCACCCTGCATGAAATCTAACACCACAATACATTCCCCTTAAACCCCCAGCTCCCTCTTCCTGCCAACTCCCCATGACGTCCCTGACTATTGTCCTCCTACACCCCCCCCCCCCCCGCAGACAGAGTTTCAGTCCCCACGTCTTTTGGGCTTCAGTTTCCTCCCATATCTGCTGTAACGGGGGTCTTTGTGCCGGCGGGGGGCTGCTGGACGTGTGTCTGACTGCTGGTGGGCCAAGGCGAGGGGGGGGGGGGGGACTTCGCTTTGCCCGTGTGGCTGTCCTGGTGAATCGTTTGCCTGGGGAGTTCTCAGTGGGGGTCCGAGCCAGCAGCACTTGCTCGTCCACCACTACAAAGGCGGGCTTAAGTCTGTCTCTGCATATTTTCTCCCGACACCCCTCCAAGTCTAACAAAAAATGCTTGTCCCCTGTTTCCAGCACTCTGAACGGGCCATCATAGGGTGGGCGCAATGGAGGGTGGTGGGCATCGTGTCTGACGAACACGAACTCCGCGTTCTTCAAAGTTTTTGGCACGAAAGCGCGTGGAAAACAGTGGTGGGCCGGGCCAGGCAGCGTGCCTGTGTCTGCACTACGCTGCAAACGTTGAGACGGGCAGCTGTCCGGTGCGGGATTATCTGGCAAAAATTCCCCGGGCAGCCGCAGTGGCTGAGAAAAAACCAGCTCAGCCGGGGAAGCCTCTAAATCCTCTTTTGGTGCGGAACGCAACCCCAGTAAAACCCACAGCAACCGGTCAACCCAATTTGCATCCGTCAACGAAGCCCTGAGTTCTGCTTTCAGTGACCTATGAAAACGCTCGCATAACCCATTTGCCTGTGGGTTGTACGCGGTTGTGCGATGAATTGCAACACCCAGGCTGCGGGCCATCGCGGACCAAAGTTCGGAAACAAACTGAGGGCCCCTATCGGATGTGATGTCCGACGGGATTCCAAAACGCGCCACCCATGTTGTCAAAAAAGCGCGCGCCACGTCCGCGGATGTGGTTGCCGCCAGCGGGTCTGCTTCTGGCCAGCGTGTGGTGCAGTCCACCACTGTCAGAAGGTGCGTGCACCCCTGCGACGGCGGGAGGGGGCCCACGAGGTCCACGTGAACATGATCAAATCTTTAAGCCGGTATACTAAACGGCTCCAAAGGAGCCTTCGTGTGTCTGTGTACTTTGGCTCGTTGGCACGCTATGCAGGCTGCAGCCCACTCTTTCACTTGTTTGCGCAGGCCTGGCCACACGAATTTTGCTCCCACCATTTTGACTGACGCGCGCACTCCTGGGTGCGCCAGAGCGTGAACTGACTCAAACACACGGCGGCACCACGTGACCGGGACCACCGGGCGCGGGCATCCCGTGGAGACATCGCAGATTAGGGGGGGAGCTGCCGTCTTGCAGTACTCTGCTCTCCAGCCTTAACCCTGTTGGTCCAGACTGGAGCGCGCGCACGTCCGTATCGCTAATCTGCTCTGCGGCCATGGCTGTATAATCTATCCCTACGCAGACCGGGGCCACAACCGCGCGTGAGAGGCAGTCTGCCACCACATTCAGTTTACCTGACACATGCTGAATATCGGTCGTAAACTCCGAGATCGTGGCCAGCTGTCTTTGCTGCTGGCCCGACCATGGTTCCAAAACCTTGGCCATCGCGAACATCAGCGGCTTGTGGTCCACGAACGCGGTGAAGCTGCGCCCTTCCAGCCAGAACTGAAAGTGGCGTATGGCCAGGTGGAGAGCCAGCAACTCCCTGTCGAACGTGCTGTATTTATGCTCACTGTCGCACAAAGCCCTGCTGAAAAAAGTGAGCGGCTGCCAAGAACCGGCGACACGTTGCTCTACGACGGCCCCTATGGCCACGTCCGAGGCGTCTGTAGTGAGCGCTATCCGGGCTGCCGGGTCTGGGTGCGCCAACAGTGCGGCGTTTGCCAGGGCTGCTTTAACCTCAGAGAACGCCTGCTCTCGCTCCGGAGTCCATTCGACTCTGTCCGCGGGTTTCCGTCTCTTGAGCGCAGCGTACAATGGCTGCATGAGTTGAGCTGCGCGGGGGAGGAAACAGTTAAAAACGTTAACCATCCCCAAAAATTCCTGCAGGGCCCTGACCATCTGAGGCCAGGGAAAGTTCACCACAGCGCGCACTTTGTCGGGCAAGGGTATCGCTCCCTCCGGTGAGATGCGGTGCCCCAAAAAATCAATCCCCGTCACGCCGAACTGGCACTTCGCCGTGTTGATTATTAACCAGTGCTCCTCTAACCTCTGGAAAACCGTCCTGAGGTGGGTTACGTGTTCATCTTCGGACGCACTGGCTACCAGGATATCATCCAGGTAGATGAACACAAACGGGAGATCACGCAGCACCGCGTCCATCATGTGCTGGAACGTCTGTGCCGCTCCTTTTAATCCGAATGGCATGCACAGAAACTCAAACAAGCCGAACGGAGTTATTACCGTTGTTTTGGGTATGTCCTCCGCGCGCACTGGGACCTGGTGGTAACCGCGGACCAGGTCTATTTTAGAAAAAATGCGTGCTCCGGCGAGGTGAACGGAAAAATCCTGAATATGGGGAATCGGGTAGCGGTCGTGTGCTGTGGTGTTATTCAACCTGCGGAAATCCCCGCACGGTCGCCACGACCCCTCAGCCTTAGGGACCATGTGTAGCGGGGATGCCCATGGGCTGTTTGATCGCCTGATGATGCCCAACCTTTCCAGGTTGGCAAACTCCTCGCGCGCTATGGCCAGTTTAGCTGCGTCCAAGCACCGAGGTCGTGCGAAAACGGGTGGCCCGGTGGTGGTGATAAAGTGCTCCACCCTGTGTTTAGCGATGGCCGCCGAAAACGTCAGGACCGTGAGTGCTGGAAATTGAGTGAGCAGTGTGTGGAACTTACCGCCTGGAGCTGTGACGTTAGCTTGTGTCACTGGCCCGGCCCCTCGAGCTGTACAGAGGAGAGAGTCAAAAGACAGTGCATTAACCAAGCGCCTATTAGCAACATCAACTAGTAAACCATGTGAACACAGAAAATCAGCTCCCAGGATTAGGAACTTCAGTGCTGCTATGACAAAAGTCCACTCGTATGTACAGCCGTGTAGAGATAAAGCCAGTGTTCTCTCACCAAAGGTCTTAATGTCCGAGCCGTTTACTGCCACCAGCCCGGGGCCGCTAGGTCCTGCCAGTCGGTCGGCGTAGGTCGGCAGGATGATGCTCTTCTGGGCTCGGGTGTCTATGAGGAACCGTCTCCCCGAGCGCGAGTCCGTCACGTAGAGCAGCTTGTTCTCTTCACCGGCGGTTGCAGCTGCTACCGACTGCCGGCCTTGGCATTTCCCGAGCGCTTGAATTGGCACGGTGGCGCGCATCTGCGTGCGTTCTCTCCAAAGCGGCGGTGGTAGAAGCAGAGCGCGTCTCTCTGGCGCTCCTGGGCCCCCGCTGCCGCTACCGTCGGTGGCTCCTCGCCTCCTCTGGTCGTCTCGCTGGGTTCCGACATCGCCGCGTTGACTGTGGGTGCTCTGGTGGTGAGGATGATCCAGTCTGCCTCCTGGGCTAGTGCACGGTAGTCACGCGTGGCCAGCAACGGCGAATTGGCCAGAATCGCTCTCGCCTCTGTTGGAAGGTTCCGGAGGAAAAGGTGGGCAAACAGAAAATGCCCGTCGCCCGTGCCCATTAACACCAACATCTTCTCCACCAGATCGACACCCGAACCATCTCCTAACTCGGAACGCTTCAGGAGCCTCTCTGCTCTCTCACTGTCCGACAGCGTGTAGCGCCGGATCAGCGCAGCCTTGAGAGCTTCGTACCTGTTGTGGGCTGGGGGCTGGACGAGCAGGCTCGCTACCTGCTGAGCTGTGTGAGCGTCCAGCGCTGCAACCACGTAGTAAAACTTGGTGTCGTCTGTCGATATTCCCCGGAGGGCGAACTGGGCCTCGGTGTGGTGGAACCAAGAGCGCGGGTTGTGCTGCCAAAAGTCCGGTAGCTTGACTGAAACAGCGCACGCGTTGCTGGGGGTTCCCGTCCGGGCCGTCTCCGGGGTTCTTGCCTCGTGTTCCATAATTCGTCAAAGGGTCACCAGTGTGGAGAGTGTTGGAAATGAGGAGGCAGGTTTACGAACAGACGAAGTTTATTAACACTCTCTCATCAGTCATACACATAAAAAGCATGAAACAGCCAAGCCCGGTTTCTCCTTATAAACCCAACAGATCATCCCACATCTGCATGACATTTCACATCACCCTGCATGACATCTAACACCACAATACAGTCCCCTTAAACCCCCAGCTCCCTCTTCCTGCCAACTCCCCATGACGTCCCTGACTATTGTCCTCCTATGTTTAACCCCTGCATCCTGACTGAGATGCTGTCTGCTGACTCCTCTACAATATTTTTTTTTTTTTTTTTTTGTTACTTATTTGTACCCGTAGGTAGATTTGGTTTGCAGTCTGGTGACAAGCCACTGGCTGCTGGTCGCTGCGTGCGCGAGCGCCCTAAACCTACATGTTTTTGGTATGCGGGAGGAAACCGGAGAAATCCCGGAGTAAACCCACGCAACACAGGGAGAACATGCAAACTCCACACAGCTCACCGTTGGTCGGGGGCTGGGATCGAACCCACGATCTCATGATCCCCGCGATCCCCCGGCCGAGGGTAAAACTGTGCTGCCACAGTGCTAAACCACTGTGCCACCGTGCAGCCCATATGCAATGGGCTGCCCATATGCAGCAATATGCATTGCTACAGTATGATGTTTCTTTTCTGAAATGCTGTTACTTTATGCCAGATGTAATGGAACAGACACCTTCCAAAAAGTTCAACTTTTGTCTCGTCAGTCCACAGAGTATTTTCCCAAAAGTCTTGGGGATCGTCAAGATGTTTTCTGGCAAAACTGAGATGAGCCTTTTTGTTCTTTTTGCTCAGCAGTGGTTTTTGTCTTAGAACTGTGCCATGCAGGCCATTTTTGCCCAGTCTCTTTCTTAAGGTGGAGTCATGAACACTGACCTTAACTGAGGCAAGTGAGGCTTGCAGTTATTTGGATGTTGTTGTAGGGTCTTTTGTGACATCTTGGATAAGTTGTTGTTGTGCTCTTGGGGTAATTTTGGCCAGCCACTCCTGGGAGGGTTCACCACTGTTCCATGTTTTCACCATTTGTGGATAATGGCTCTCACTGTGGTTTGCTGGAGTCGCAAAGCTTTAGAAATGGCTTTTTAACCTTTTCCAGACTAATAGATCTCAATTACTTTGTTTCTCATTTGTTCCTGAATTTCTTTGGATTGCAGCATGATGTCTAGCTTTTGAGGATCTTTTCGTCTACTTCACTTTGTCAGGCAAGTCCTATTTAAGTGATTTCTTGATTGAGAACAAGTGTGGCAGTAATCAGGTCTGGGTGTGGCTAGAGAAACTGAACTCAGCTTTCCAAAGATGTGATAAACCACAGTTAATTTATGGGGGGGCGGGGGGGGGGGTTGTCACTTTTTTCATAGAGGGCCATGTAGGTTTGGATTTTTTTTTCTCTTAATAATAAACACCTTCATTTAAAAACTGCATTTTGTGTTTACTTGAGTTATCTTTGTCTAATATTTAAATTTGTTTGATGATCTGAAAGATTTAAGTGGGACAAACATACAAAAAAAAAAGAGAAATCAGGAAGGGGCAAACACTTTTTCACATCACTGTAAACTATGGCCATATTTTATATATCATGCACTCAGATTCCTAAATGCATTTTATTACTATCTGTTCAATTACAACCAAAGATAAAACAAATTATGTTGTCCACAATTTAATATATTAATTAAATCATATTGACAGCTAGAAAGGGTGTATTACTGAAGCAACAGAAAATTCAGTTTAATTTATTTACATATTTTTGTAATGTAATGTGCAAATTAAATAGTCTACAATTTCTTTCTTCATAAGCCTTTTTTGTTCAGAGCAGGTCTCAGCCACAGTATGCATCAAGACAAGGGACACAAAGATATTAGCATTGCAACAAAAAAGGTTTGGAAAAAGGTTAAAACAAATGTAATGTAACAAGTAACGAAAAATAAATAACTTACCAACTTTTTAAGAACTGCATTCTTTCTTTTTTCTTATTAGTTTTCATTCCTTGGAGTAAAACAATAAAAATCGAAAAGGAAAAATGGCTAAAAATGTGGGAGGAGTCAAAAGATTTCTTGTCACGTGACTAAGCCCAGCAAGGATGTAAACATTCTGTATTATTCATATAGTGTATGGTTACAGCAGAGTTTAGAGACCAATTGACTTTGGTTTATCGACTAATGGTCATATATTTTTGATAGCCATATAATTTATTATCCATTGGAATGAAAATCTGAGCGTAACTTCTTCCATGTGAACAGTCTGGACGGTCGGCAGCTGGGGACACGAAGAGGACAGTAAATGCGCCTTGGACTTGGACCTTACGTTAATGATACACCACATTAGTCGTCTGTGTGTGCTAAAATGTCTAAAACTGTATCAGTCCTGCGGTGTGTTGTTCTCCAGCGCATTCACGCCGAACATCGATGGATTTCCGCAAACTTTGCACCTTTGAAACTTTCCAGCAGCTCTCCAGCCACTACGGTTATGGAGGAAACTTCCGAGACGTGATCGAGCAGGAGTTCACGCGGATCAAAGGTACCGAGGCCTGCGCAGACGAGGGCGGACGCGCTCGAGTCATGGAAACGTTTCCTTATCGCAGTTGTGCTGATAAAGGGGGGAAAAAATCTCTGAAATGTCAAAGTAAAGCTCAGAAACGCTAAATCTGGGTATCGCTTTTGTCACATTGAAACTAAATTTTAAAAAAAAAGTAAGTTTTGAATGGCGACAGTGAAAAAACGTAGCCATCCCAAATCTCGAAAAACTACCCGCCTTTAAGCATTTTACTTGATTTTTCTACACATTAGTGTAATCAATTTTGATTCATTGGTTGTTTTATTCAGACATCATGTAATTGAAAATGTGCAAATTTGTCCTTTATAGGTTGATTTATAAATGTCATTATCCTAGTTACAAAAACAAAGTGTGCATGGCATAATGGCCATTTTCTACACTTTTGTACCATAAACAATTAAGGGATAACATATGCATCCAGGAGCCAGATTTATGTTGTACTGTATAATTTCAAATCCCTGAAGCCATCATATATGATGAGCTGTGAGACTGTGTTTTTCACAGATCCAGTACTCTCTGTTCAGAATTTCACCAACACGTTTTTAGAGCTACAGATTAGACTGTCACGAAAAGTATTAGTGAGTGTTACTCTTTGATCGGGTTTTTTTTTCTTTGAATGATCAACAAACTATAAAGTGTTTGTCTGAGGAACATATTCACATGTACCTTCTAATCCAAATTATACTGCACAAAAAGTTGAGCAAAACAAATGAAATACTTTCTGAACCAGAAGAGAAGGCCAATAATTTCGACACTAATGAGAAGAAACCTGACGAGAGGAAAAACTGGGCGTGCACCCAGATTAAATTACTGAAATTAAAACTCAAAAAGTAAGGATAAATGTGCAACCCCAATTCCAGTGAAGTTGGGACGCTGTGTAAAACGTAAATAAAAACAAAATGCAATGATTAAAAAATCATTTTCAACCTATATTCAGTAGAATTCTCTACAAAGACAGGATATTCAATGTTAAAACTGATAAACTTTGTTTTGTTGCAAATAGTCACTCATTTGAATTTGATGCCGACACCCAAAAAAGCTGGAACTCGGACAAGAAAACGTCCCAGCTTCATTGGAATTGTGGTTGTACTTGAGTAACAATAGGATGCAGGTTTTTCTTCATAAATAAACTAAAGAGTCAAAACTATCCTACTAGTAAATATAGTTTTTGTGTAACACTTGTTCCCCTGTGATTCAAACAGCAGTTACATATCTGGATCATGCAGCAGCTCCTCTCTACCCTGAGTCTCTGGTCAGGGATTACTGCGGGGACATATCTGCCAATGTTTATGGTAAGAAACCGGCCTCATCAAAGATATTCAAGTCTCTAAGGTCAGTAGCCACTGTGGATTGTGGATTTTCAAAGTCAAGACTGTGACTCAGCATTTTTGCAAGCCATATGTTTGCAGTTGGGAGGTCAGTGTATCATGCTGCAGGTAACAAAAACAGCTAGAAGTAGTGGGTGTTTTGGTGAGCCTGCACTTTTTTCAGCTCATAATTGACTTAATTCTCCTGTTTGTGCCATTACAATGAAACATTTTGATAGTTAATGTTCTTTTTTCCTTATAAACGTACCAATTTTTAATCAAAGCATTGTCTTCTCTTAAGTTTACAACTTTTAACTTAAATTAGACTTTTTGTATGAGCCTCAATTCCAGTGAAGTTGGGACATTGTGTAAAACGTAAATAAAAATGGATAACAATGATTTTAAAAATCCATTTCAACAGGGGCATGATTCTCCATCCATCCATCTTCTTTTGCTTTTCTGGAGATCCGGGTCACTGAGGCAGCAGCTCAAGCAGAGAAGTCCAAACTTCCCTCTCCCCGGCCACCTGCTCCAGCTCTTCAGAGAGGATACCAAGACGTTCCCAGGCCAGCTGGGAGACATAGTCTCTCCAGCGTGTCCTGGGTTTGCCCTGGGGTCTCCTCCCAGTTGGATGTGCCCGAAACACCTCAAGTGGGAGGCAACCTGATCAGATGCCCAAACCACCTCAACTGGTTCCTTTCAATGTGGAGGAGCAGCGGTTCTACTTTGAGCCTCTCCCGGATGACTGAGCTCCTCACATAGATTGACCGGTAAATCGACAGCTTGCTTTAGAGCTCAGCTCCCTCTTCACCACAACAGACCAGTACAACATCCGCATCACTGCAGAGGCTGCTCCGATCTGTCTGTCAATCTCTTGCTCCATTCTCCTCTCACTCGTGAATGAGGCCCCGAGATACTTAAACTCCTCCACTTGAGGCAGGAGCTTGTCTCCAACCCAGAGAGGATAATCCACCTTTTTCCGGCTGAGGAAAAAGGTGGATTGTCATTTTATTCTGCTATTTACTGTTCTTCCTGGGGTCTAACATTTACACAAACTTACATACACACATTTACAGATAGCACCAAGAACATTGAAATAACCTATAATTGTTGAAGCTTTGTAGCTGGAATTCTTTCCCTTTCTTGCTTGATGTACGACTTCAGTTGCCCAACATTTCGGAGTCTCCATTGGTGTAGGGCTGGGCGATATGAAAAAATTCCAGTCACAATAAAAAAAAATTTCATATTAATCGATATCAATATATATTGTGATATGAATCAAATTACTATTCCTGTCAAGCTTAAAGGTTCCTTTTTACTCCTAAGTGAGATGTGAAGCTATCACAAGATTAATTTTAAATATTTATTTTCTGTCAGAAGTTGAACTTGACAAATGTTGTGTAGAACATTATACAACTGTATTTCAAATAATTATAAAACCTAAAATATAAATATTTTATAATATTCTGCTTACCAGCTTACCCATAGCTGAGTGAAGTACAGGCCCAAAGCACTGCAGTTGTGTCCACTTGTTTAGTGATGTGGGCTTCACTATATGTGACGCGTGCTGGCAAAATGAGTGACTTTGAGGAAATTATCAAAACTGAGGTTGTGGGGGCATGGTGTGGGACTTCTCCACCCAGAGAAGATGGGGAAGGGGGGAACAATGCAGGCGATGTCACCGGGGGCTATCAGATGAGACAGTAAGGACTATGTGCCCCCCCGGGAAGAGCGGTAAATGCCGGAGCCGCTGGAAGAAGACAAGCGGCGCCAGCGTTATGTCATGTTAATGTGCCACACAGGCTTTGTTCTAAACACAGTGTGTGATGGTCAGAAGTTCTGGGTCTCAATGCATGGTATTAAAGATACAAAAGAGGAATGCACAGAGACCCGGGAGCTCTTTTACTGTACTGTATGTTAGAATAAAGTTTCTGTGTCCAGCTCGTTGCCTTGCCTGCTTCCTTTCTCCACATTGGTGACCCTAAGACGTGCCATGGAAAGCGAGCCGAGCACCGCCCCAGAGACTACCTGGACGGAGAGCACCAGTGCCGCGTGCATCGTCTCAGTCAAGCTCCCAGACTTCTGGCTTCACAACCCGACCGTGTGGTTCTTGCACATAGAAGCCCAGTTTGCACTCCACGGGGTAACAATAGACAATACCAAGTATTACTACGTAGTCACTGCGCTGGATGCGTGCGCCACACAACAGGTGACGAGCCTGCTCCAGGAGCCGCCAACCCAAGGAAAATAAGAAGCACTCAAGAGGATGCTTCTCCAGCACTATACCCTTTCTGACAGTGAGAGGGCAGAAGGATTCCTAACACGTTCGGAGTTAGGGGACAGATCAGCAGTAGAGCTCATGGAGAGCATGTTGGTGCTGAGGGGGAAGGACGACGAATCTTTCCTGTTTGCCCGCTTGATCCTCAGGAACCTATCGGCTACATCGAGGGCGATCCTGGCCAACTCGCCGTGGCTGGTTGCTAAGGACTACGACCGCATCATTTTAGCGACCAGAACTCTCAGCATGCAGACAGTGGCACCGGCATCCATGTGGGACTCCAGCAAGGTTGAGGAGCCGTTCGTGGTAGATGGGATGGACACCAGGGGACAAAGGAATGGGGCAATCTGTTTTTATCATCACTGTTTCGGCTCGAATGCCCAACACTGCCTGTCACCATGCCAATTCAAGAAGCCGGGAAGACGGCACGTTCGGAATTCAGTGGCAGCTGCGACCGATGGCGACAGGAACAGACTGCTTTATGTCACGGACACACGTTCGGGGAGACGTTTTTTGGTGGACTCCGGCTCCCAGAAGAGCCTCATCCTGCCAGTCAATGCAGACAGGGTGGCAGGACGCAACGGTCCCGAGCTCACGGCCGCCAACGGATCCACCATCAGGACATTTGGCGAGCGGACACTGACGATATGCTGACACGGAGGCAACTTTCAGTGGGACTTTGTGATAGCTGCATGTTCCAGCTCCATTTTAGGAGCAGATTTTTTATGTGCTTATGGGTTGTTAGTCGATGTTGCTAATAGGAGATTAGTGGATGCTGTCTCTTTTACCTCACTGCCCTGTACAGCTCGGGGAGCTGGGTCGACAACACTGTCTAACGTTATAGCTCCAGGGGGTAAGCACCAACATTTGCTCACACAGTTCCCAGCGCTCATGGTCCCAACTTTTTCGGCTACGGTAACAAAACACGGGTTCAAACACTTTAATACGACAAAAGGCCCACCGGTGTTCGAGCAACCTTGGCTTTTGGACACAGCTAAACTGGCCAGCGCGCAAGAGGAGTTTGCCATCTTAGGGCAGTTGGGCATCGTCAGGTGCTCCAACAGCCCGTGGGCATTCCCGCTACACATGGTGCCTGAAGCCAACGGGTCGTGGCAACCGTGTAGCGATTTCTGGCGCTTGAATAATGCCATGGGTTATCCCATTCCGCACATCCAGGATTTTTCCGTGCACCCGGCCGGGGCGCATGTTTTTTCGAAAGTGGATCTGGTCCACGGATACCATCAGGTCCTGGTGCGTGTGGAAGATGTTCCAAAAACAGCGGTAATAACTCCTTTCGCCCTTTTTGAGATTTTACGCATGCCATTCAGATTAAAAGGCGCAGCGCAGACTTTTCAGAGGATAATGGATGCAGTGCTTCGTGACTTGTCCTTCATTTTTGTCTACTTAGATGACATTCTGGTTGCTAGCACGTCAGAGGAGGAGCACGTTGCCCATCTCAAGACGGTTTTCCAGAGGTTGGAGGTGCACTGGCCAATAGTTAACCTAGCGAAGTGCCACTTCGGTGTGCCAGAGATTGATTTTTTTGGGCCATTGCATTTCACCGGAGGGCACAATTCCATTACCAGATAAGGTGTGTCGGACTTTCCGTGTCCACGGACCATGAGAGCACTACAGGAGTTTTTGGGAATGGTTAATTTTTATAACCGTTTCTACTACTACTACTACTAATCTGCACTTGTATAGCGCTTTTCTAGTCACAAAGACCACTCAAAGCGTTTTTCACTAGTACTAACCCTCTATTCTAAGGGCCTATAGGAAACAGATATCTAGGGACAATTTAGAACAACCAATAAACCTAACATGCATGTCTTTGGATTGTGGGAGGAAACCGGAGCCCCCGGAGTAAACCCACACAGCACAGGGAGAACATGCAAACTCCACACAGAAAGGTTCCAACCCCTGCCAGCCTGGGGATTCGAACCAGGAACCTTCTAGCTGTAAGGCAACAGTGCTAACCACTGCACCAGCACCACCGTGCTGCCCTGTTTCCTTCCCTGGGCAGCCCAGCTGATGCAGCCGTTGTATGCCGCGCTTAAAAAAAAAAAAAGAAGAAGCCTGCGGAAGCCATTGACTAGACTCCCGAGCGAATCCAAGCTTTTACTAATGCCAAAGCAGTGCTTGCGGATGCCGCGTTGTTAGCCCACCTGGATCTGTCTGCATGGATAGCACTCACAACGGACGCATCTGATGTTGCCATAGGGGCAATGGTGGAGCATAACGTCTCAGGTTTGTGGCAGCCGCTCGCATTTTTCAGCCAAACTTTGCGCAACAACGAACGCAAATACAGCACGTTCGATAGAGAATTGCTGGCTCTCCACCTGGCGATGCACCATTTCCAGTTTTGGTTAGAGGGGCGCGAGTTCACCATGTTCGTGGACCACAAGCTACTGACGTCCGCAATGGCCAAGGGCTCAAAACCGTGGTTGGCCTGGCAGCAACGGCATTTGGCCACAATTTCAGAGTTTACTACCAACATTCAACATGTCGCCGGTAAACTCAGTGTCGTGGTCAATTGTCTGTCACACACGTTAGTCTCGCAGGTCTACATGGGAATAGATTTCCCCGCGATGGCCACAGAGCAAGCCGGGGACGCAGACATTTGCGCGCTCCAGTCTGCGCCTACTGGGTTAAGGGTGGAGAGCAGGGTGGTGCAAGAAGGGTGCCCTCCGTTTCTCTGCAATGTCCTCACCGGGTGCAGGAGAGCTCTTGGCGCTGTTGCGTTTTTGAGTCAGTCCACTCCCTTTCATATCCGGGAGTGCATGCTTTGGTGAAGCTAGTGGGGGTGAAATCCGTCTGGCCATGCTTGTGCAAGGACATGAGAGAGTGGGCTGCAGCTTGCGTCACGTGCCAGCGGTCCAAAGTGCACAAGCAGACCAGAGCCCCCCTCGAGCCGTTCCAAACCCTGGCCAGGAGGTTCGACCTTTGGTGGGAACCCTCCCGCCGTTGCAAGGTTTTACGCACCTTTTAACAATCGTGGACCGCACCACGTGCTGGCCTGAAGTGGTCCCGCTGGCTTCTATCAGGTCTGCAGAAGTGGCTCGTGCTTTTTTGTCGGCTTTGGTGGCATGGTTTGGATCCCCATCGGACATCACTTCTGACAGGGGTCCACAATTCATTTTGGAACTCTGGTCCATGATGGCCCAGAGCCTGGGGGTCAGAATTCACCACACTACCACGTACAACCTCCAGGGTAACGGGTTATGCAAGCATTTTCATAGGTCGCTTAAAGCAGCGGTCAGAGCTTTGCTCACGGATGCAAATTGGGTTGACCGCCTGCCCTGGGTTCTTTCAGGGTTGCGCTCCGCACCTAAGGAGGATTTGGCAGCCTCCCCAGCAGAACTAATTTTTTCTCAGCCGCTACGGATCCCCAGAGTTTTTACCGGAAAACCCTGCACCCGAGGCTGAGCCGCCTACGCAATTTTTGCACAGTACAGAGGCTTTTAACGTACCGGGCCCAACCCACCATTGTTTTCCACACACCTTCATCCCATAAAGCTTACAGAATGCCAGTTTTGTTTTTGTCAGGCACAATCCGCACCGGACCCCACTGCGCCCACCATATGACGGACCGTTCAGGGTGTTGGAACCTGGGGCGAAGCATTTTGTGTTCGACTTTGGGGGACGTAGGGAGACCATCTGCATCGACAGGCTGAAGCCCGCTTTTGTGTTGGCAGATGAGCAGGTGGTGTTGGCCCAAGCTCCCCAGCGCGGACGCCCACGGTTGTGGCTCTGCAAGTTGGTGATCCCTCAGCAGGGACCTGCCCTTGCGAAGCCAATTTGTTTTCTCCCCCTCCCTTTTTCCCTCCACAGACTGACGTGCCCTCCCATACACTCCACCAGCAGGGCGGTTCAACTGGATCAGCAACTCCCCGCTACAGCCGCTATGGGCACTGGCTCAAGCCCAAAGGACAGGGGGCTTAGTGCACCTTCTGGGTGTTCGGAGTTGACTGTGTGGGGGCATGGTGTGGGACTTCTCCAAACAGAGAAGATGGGGAAGGAGGGAACAATGGACCGAAAGAGGAGGTGTCACGGGGGGGGTAACAGACGAGACAGTAAGGACTCTGCCCCCCCCCCCCCCCCCCGGGAGAGGAGTATGTCAGAGGCGCTGGAAGAAGACGGGTGTGAGAGCAGCGCCGGCGTTATATCATGTTAATGTGCCACACAGGCTTTGTTCTAAACACAATGTGTGATGGTCGGAAGTTCCGGGTCTCAATGCATGGTATTAAAGATATAGAAGAGGAATGCACAGAGACCCGGGAGCTCTTTTACTGCACTGTATGTTGGAGATGGAATAAAATTTCTGTGTCGTCTAGCTCGTTGCCTCGCCCGATTCCTTTCTCCACAAGGTAACATTTTTTCCATATTCTGTATTGAAAGACCTTCAAAATGATACTTAATTTGTAGGAAGTGCGCAAAAACAGACCCAGAAAAAGACGATTTGTTTATATTTTGGCTACATATAAAACTCGTGTTCGCTCAATCAGGAGTTACGTCTTCCGCAAAAAAACATATGTATTTTTAGAAAGTACGTTTTCTAAGCTTTCCAATGGTACCAAGCACTCATGGGGGTTTTCCCAGGACTTGCCGCTAGCAAACAAAGAAAGAATCATGATTTATGACTTCTCATGCCTGCAGCTCGTAATGACGCGGTGCGCATTCCAGCTGATTTTGCCAGCACATGTCACATATTTGTCCCACTGTCTGTTGTAATGCAGACTTGTTTGTCTTCACTCAGTCTCCAGGATGCTTCGGTCAGTCCTAAAGTAATGATTTCACCTGTATGGTCTTCAGGAAAGTTTGAAGACATTTGCTTTTCAAATTCCAATCTTGATCAATGAAGTGGGCAGTGAGGCTCATATATGTTTCAGATGTGCAACTTGACCATAAATCTGATGTGGTAGCGAAGTATGGCAGACTTTGCCGCTCCTTTTCAACCGTTTCTCTACATTCTGTGTACAGCTGAGAAAGTGCCGTCTGGGAGAAATCTTTACGACCAGGGATTTTGTAACGAGGGCCAATTACTTTAATCAGCCGCTTAAATCTGACATTCTGTCCACACTACTGAATTCCTCGGACCCTTCTTTTCAACAGTCTCCTCGTCTATTCAACATTGGGCGGCATCCATTTCGGTGTTTTCTTTGGTAACGCTGTTACTGGACTTTTCATTAATGTTTTCTGTCATTTTCTTTTTAACCACGCTCCAACTTCTACACAGCTGCGCTAGCCCAAACATTAGCAGGTGTGCTAAACCCCAGCTGCTGGTCCTATGTGCCTACGCATGCTGTTGTGTGCATCAATCCAGCGTGACTTCCAGCCACATGATTGGTTTGGTGCAGTGTATTCTCATTTTCATTGGCTTTTCGTGCTGTCATAACAGAACAAATGAGTTTTATCAACATTCTATTGAAAATGTATTATGTCTCTATTGAGGAAAAATTATTTTGCAATAATTATCGTTATCGTTTTATCGCCCAGCCCTACATTGGTGTATTTTGCACTTCATAATGCACCACACATCTTCAGTGGGAGACAGGTCTGGACTGTAGGCAGGCCAATCTAGTACCCACACTCTTTTACTATGAAGCCACGCTATTGTAACACGTGCAGAATGTGGCTTGGCATTGTCTTTCTGAAATAAGCAGGGAGGTCCCTGAAAAAGACATTGCTTAGATGGCAATATATGTTGCTCCAAAACCTTCAGCATTAGTGGTGCCTTCACAGATGTGCAAGTCACTCATGCCATGGGCATTAACACACCCCCATACCATCACAGATGCTGGCTGATAACAATCTGGATGGTTGTTTTCCTCTTTAGCCCGGAGGACACAATGCCCATGATCTCCAAAAACAGTTCAAAATGTGGACTCATCAGACTACAGCACACTTTTCCACTTTACGTCAGTTCATCTCAGATGAGCTTGGAGCCCAGAAAAACTGGTGCCATTTCTGGGTGTTGTTGATATATGGCTTTGGTTTGCATGGTAGAGTTTAAGTTGCACTTAACACACTGTGTTAACTGACACTAGTTTTCCCAAGTAATACCTTCTACAGAATTGAATTGAACTGATGTTGTTTTTATGCGTTTCCACTTGGGGGATTGAAGGTCACGGGCATTCAATGTCAGTTTTTGGCCTTGCTGCTTACATGCAGAAATTTCTTCAGATTTTCTGAATCTTTTGATGATATTATAGACTGTAGATAAGGAAATCATTAAATTCCTTGTAACTGTGCTTTGAGAAATGTTGTTATTAAACTGTTGGACTATTTGTCTACACAGTTGTTCACAAAGCGGTGAACCTCACCCCATCCTTGTTTGTGAATGTCTTAGCCTTTCGGGGATGCTCCTTTTATACCCAATCATGACACTCACCTGTTTCCAATTAACCTGTTCACCTGTGGAATCTTCCAAAAAGGTGTTTTGGGAGCATTCCTGAACTTTTCCAGTCTTTTCTTGCTCCTGTCCCAGCTTTTTTGGAACATGTTACAGGCATCAAATTCAAAATGAGTGAATATTTTCAAAAAACAATAAAGTTTAGCAGTTTGAAACATTAAATATCTTGTCTTTGTAGTGTATTCAGTTGAATATGGGTTGACAAGGACTTGCACATCGATGTATTTTTTAATTCACGTTTTACACAACATCCCAACTTCATTGGAATTGTGTGTTTTAACTTTGCAACACTTTGCAACTTGTGAAAATTCTTTTGTCATTAATTTCATATGCTCTTCTTTGAAGTGTCCCTTTTTGCACAAAAGTATGCATTTTTTTCTAATAATTTACAACTTTGCTCTTATAAATTAGCAACTTTTTTCTAATAAAATTTTTTTTCATTCTTCTCGGAAATTTACTATACTATTTTTCTTTTGAATGTTCTAATTATTTATAAAATAGCTATTTCTTCTCTTTGGCTTGCAAAAATTCAGAAAAATGTAAGACATTTTTCTTGTAAATTTTTATCGTATTTCCCATAATTTTTCAACTTTTTCGCATCAATTAAATTTACAACCCTTTTCAGTGTAACTGATGAATATGAAGAAATTTGAAATATTTAGAAATAATGTGTGCATGACTGAAGTGCTGCTAATTAGATGCTCCCTAGCCAGCGTGCCCATGTGGGCCCCATGGTAGGTTAGATCTGGGCTGTCTTCTGGGTCCCATGTGGGTTGGCCATGTTAGCCCCGTCGGTGTTTGCCCACATGGACTTTTCCTGTGGTGCAGGTGAGCAAGTAATGTGTTTACCCACTTTAAACCCATCTGGGTTTAATATGGGTGAGCAGGTTTCAGTAACAATTGTGCCAGAGGCAAAATTACACAAAAAAGTCACAAATTTATGAGAAAAAATGGGAAAATTTATAAGAAAAAAGTGACAAATTTACCAAAAAAAATAGTAGCAAATTTATGAGAAAAAAGTCACGAATTCATAAAAAAGTCACAAATTTACTAGAAAAAAGTCATAAATTCATGAGAAAGTGAAAATTCATGAGAAAAAAGTTGCAAATTTACAAGAAAAAAATTGTCAAATTACTTGAAAAGAGTTAAACTTAAGAAAAATTTAGCAAACTTACAAGAAAAAAAGTCACAAATTTATGAAGATAAAATTAGGAAAAGTTGCAAATTAACAAAAAGAAGCAGCAAATGCATGAGTAAATCAACTGAAAATTTATGTGGGGAAAAGGTCCCAAATTTATGAGGAAAAGATGAAAGTTTACAGTAAAAAAAAAACAAAAAACTGAAGATTTTTGAGAAGTTCCAAATTTACAAGAAAATTGTTGCAATTTATGGGGAAAAACTCACAGATTTACAAGAAAATCGCAAATTTACAAGGAAAAAGACCATACAGTGTTGCTCGAACAACAAACCCTGGATCAACCCTGAAATAAAAACACTTCTGAGAGAGAAGAAGAGGATCTTCAGGTCGGGGAAACAGGGAGATGCTGAAGTCCGTACAGAGGGAGCTGAGGAGGAAGATCAGAGAGGCAAGAAAGCTTCAGGGAAGAAGATGAAGGACAAGCTGGCATCAGCGCGACATCGGTGGGGTCTGGAGAAAACCTTAAAACCATCTCTGGTCTCCAGAATACCCCCACCCCCCTCCCCCAGGGCCACTGGGGGCCAGGGAGTGGGCGAACAAATCTTAACCTGTTTTTTAATAGCGTTGACCAGATCCACCCTCCCCCCCGACTGCGACACGCAACCACTGCTGCCTCTAAAGTCATCAAGACCTGTCTGTCCACACCCCACTCCACCAACACCCCCCCCCCCCCCCCCACTCCCAGCACACAGCCCACAACCTGATCCTCACTAGACCCAGGTGAGGACGGAGCTGAGGAAGATCAAGGCGAGGAAGGCCTCGAGACTGGACGGCATCAGTGCAAAGCTCCTCAAGTCCTGCGCAGACCAGCTGTGTGGGATGTGGAGCACATCTTCAACCTGAGCCTGAAGCTGGGGAGGGTACCACAGTTGTGGAAAACATCTGGTGTGGTACCTGTACCAAAGACTTCCCACCCCAAAGACCTGAACAGCTACAGACCAGTGGGCCCTGACGTCTCACATGATGAAGACCCTGGAGAGACTGCTCCTTGCTCACCTCCGCCCCCTGGTGGGACCAGCGATGGATCCACTCCAGTTCGCCTACCAGCATGACATTGGGGGTGGAGGATGCAGTGATCTTCCTCCTTCACCGTTCTCTGTCCCACCTGGAGAGCCCGGGAATGCGTGAGGATCATGTTCTTTGACTTCTCCAGTGCTTTCAACACCATCCAAACCGATGATCCTGAAGGGACAAGCTGCTGTGCGCAGGGGTGGACCAGCACCTGTCATCATGGATCCTGGACTACCTCACTAACCGGCCACAGTTTGTGAGAACCCGGGATTGTGTGTCCGACATGATCATCGGTAGCACGGGGGCCCCCCCCAGGGAACGTTTTTGGCTCCCTTCCTGTTCACCCTTTATACTGCGGACTTTTCACACAACACAACACACTGCCATCTACAGAAGTTCTCTGACGACTCTGTGATCATCGGCCTTATCTCCAAATGGAGATGAAGCTGAGTACAGAGGACTTATCCAGGACTTTGTGGACTGGTGCCATCGGAACTGCCTCCAGATCAACGCGAAGAAAAACTAAGGAGCTGGTGGTGGACTGCCGCAGGCAAGGACAACCTCTCACAGCACCAGTAAACATCTGGGGAACAGACATTGAGATGGTGACATCCTACAAGTACCTGGGTGTTCATCTGAACAATAAACTAGACTGGTCACACAATACCGACGCACTCTACAAGAAGGACAGCGCAGGCTGTTCCTACTGAGGAGACTCAGGTCTTTTGGTGTACAAGGGGTGCTCTTGAAGACATTCTATGACACGGTGGTGCATAGCCATCACTTTTGGAGTGGTCTGTTGGGGCAGTGGCATTACAGCAGTCGATAGGAAGAGACTGAACAAACTGATCAAGAAAGCTAGCTCTGTCCTGGGGGCAACGCCTTGACCCAGTGGAGGGAATACACTACCGTTCAAAAGTTGGGGTCACCCAGACAATTATTTTGTGTTTTCCATGAAAAGTCACACTTATTTACCACCATGAGTTGTAAAATGAATAGAAAATATAGTCAAGACATTGACAAGGATAGAAATAATGATTTGTATTTGAAATAATTAATTTTTTCCAGATACTCAACCCGCTCAAAGGAAGGTCAGTTTTATAGCTTCTCTAACCAGCTAAACTGTTTTCACCTGTGCTAACATGATTGCACAAGGGTTTTCTAATCCATAGCCTTCTGACGCAATGAGCAAACACACTGTACTATTAGAACACTGGAGTGACAGTTGCTGGAAAATGGCCTCTATACCACCTATGTAGAGATTGCACCAATAACCAGACATTTGCAGCTAAAATAGTCATTTACCACATTAGCAATGTACAGTATTTTAGATATTAGAGTGTATATTCTGATTAGTTTAAAGTTATCTTCATTGAAAAAAACAGTGCTTTTCTTTCAAAATAAGGAAATTTTCTAAGTGACCCCAAACTTTTGAACGGTAGTGTAGGAGAGAGAAGGATGGTGGGCTAACTGTCATCTCTGCTGGAGTCCGAGTCCCACCCTATGCAGGACATACTGAATGCACTGAGGAGCTCATTTAGCAGTAGAAATACATTCATCCTAGGTGGCGCAACCGAGAGGTTTTGCAGGTCCTTCCTACCTACGGCTGTCAGACTGTATAACCTAAGCAGGGCTGCTTGCAGAAATAGCAAAAAAACATGACGACCTAATAGTATTGAATGCCAAAACACGCAATAGACTTACACAAATGGTCCCGCCAGTATACAACTAGGACAATATCAGTCGCTACGGAGGGTGACAATATGTATGGGTACATATTCATACTATGTAGGATAACTAAGTAGACGGTTATGCTGTTTAGTCCATCTAGCTACAATGCTCTGCACTGTGTATATATATTTATATATTTATGTGTACATATGTATATTCGCTGCTCTTGTTTTTCTTGTCTTCTTGATTGTTGCTCTGAGTGTTGCTGTCCCTGTGCTGTTGCAATCCTGGAATTTCCCCATTGTGGGACTAATAAAGGCTTAGCTTATCTTATCTTAAAAAAGTAACACATTTATGAGAAAAAAGCTGCAAGATTATAGTAAAAAAAAAAGTGGTAAATTTATGAGAAAGTTCCAAAATTACAAGAAAAAGTCAGTTTTTCAAGAAACACTAACAAATTTATGAGAAAGTGTCAAATTTTCAACAAAAAAAAATATCAAATGGGAAAAACAAATTTACAAGAAAATAGCACATTTATGAGAAAATAAGTTGAAAAGAAGTAAACGGGTCCATGTGGGCATATACAGATGGGGCCCCACATGGGACCCATCAGACAGCCCAGATTTAACCATTGGTGGGGCCCACATGGACATGCTGGCTGGGGATCATCACTGATCAGGTAACACTTTTTTAACATGAAGAAAATGCTGTGATTAACATGGTAAAAAAGAGGATGTTATTGACTAACAAGTAATATTTTAGTAAACTGAACACCTTCAAGTTCTATATATATTTCTGTTTATGCCCAATAGGAAACCCTCACAGCCATAACCCTAGCAGCAGACTGACACACGACACCGTGGAGGGGGTCAGATTCAGGTAAAGTTGACGCACGCACTCAGAAGCTTCTATAATGGCTCATTGACTCCTTCAGATGGTACTTAGCTGGAATAAATGAGCATTAAAAAAACAGAACATTTTCTTACAGGGTATTGCAGCATTTCAACACCACCCCCAAGGAATACTCTGTGATTTTCACTTCTGGTTGTACAGCTGCTCTCAAATTAGTGGCTGAGAGCTTTCCCTGGAGGCCCCACACTGAGAGCGAGGTGGGGAGCCACTTCTACTACCTCACCGACAGCCATACCTCTGTAGTCGGCATAAGAGCACTGACGTCTGGCCGAGGGGTAGCTGCCCTACCCGTCTCCCCGCAGGAGCTGGAAAAGAGGGCAAAGGATGAGACTCGAGCTGAAGATGTTATTTGCCAAACACCACATCTCTTCTGCTACCCAGCACAGAGCAACTTCTCTGGGAGGAAGTATCCCCTTAGCCATGTGAAAGCCATCCAGGCGAGACGCCTTTACCCAGCATGTGCCCACCAAGGCCGCTGGTTCGTGCTGCTCGACGCAGCCTCCCACGTCAGCTGCTCCCCACTAAGCCTACAGGACTGCCCTGCTGATTTCATTCCCATCTCTTTCTACAAAATGTTTGGCTTCCCTACAGGTCTGGGGGCCCTTCTTGTCCGTAACAACGCAGCAGGCATACTAAAGAAGTCTTTTTTTGGAGGAGGCACAGCAGCAGCTTACCTTTCGGGAGAAGATTATTATGTGGAGGCGGCAAACATTTCTGACAGGTAAAGAACTGTACAAGCCTGTCGAATCCCAGATATTTTCTAAGAACTCCCTGTTCTTTCCATTTATATTCTGAAATCCTGTGTTCGCTTTCCCCTTGATAAAGATTTGAAGAT
This sequence comes from Pholidichthys leucotaenia, assembly GCA_020510985.1. NCBI lineage: Eukaryota > Metazoa > Chordata > Actinopteri > Cichliformes > Pholidichthyidae > Pholidichthys > Pholidichthys leucotaenia. The sequence continues at coordinate 282,541,718 of CM035841.1, forward strand.
GGGACTGTCTCCTTCTTGGACATTATTGCTCTTAACCATGGGTTTGAGAGTCTTGACAGGATCACAGGTGTCATGACAGAATGCCTTGATTTAGTAAATCCGTCATTTAACAGCACAATAATAATCTGTATTCATGGTATTTATAGTGATAATCTGTTTCAGGTTAAAAGCAAACAGCTTGATCACCTTTATCCCTTTTTGCTTTCAGGGGGCATGCACAACATCCAGCAGCACACGTTTGGCCTGGCACGGTACACTTACATCCTCCTGTCAAGTCTTTGCCATGGCAACGGGAGACCAGTGGCTCGGCTATACACCGAAGGCCATTTTGACAGTCCAATCACACAGGGTGCTATCCTGAACTTCAACCTTGTGGATTCTAAAGGGCAGATAATTGGCTATTCACAGGTGCATAGAGAAATCAGACTAATTTATTGGTATTTGGTGAAGTTGTAATTATCGCTCTTTTATCTGGTGTAATCCGCCTGTTGCACTTAGGTCGACAGGATGGCCAGCTTGTATAATATTCATGTGCGCACAGGCTGCTTCTGCAACACGGGGGCCTGTCAGTCCTTCCTCGGGATCACCAGTCAGCAGATGAAGAGGAACCTGCAGGTGAGCGATGAAAGAGGAATGAAATTGTCAAAATCTGTTAAGGGCAGAATAAAGAATTGTCTTTTCCTCTTTGAGGCCGGACACGTCTGCGGAGATAACATGGACCTAGTGGACGGCATTCCGACTGGATCGGTTCGAGTGTCCTTTGGCTACATGTCGACATTTGAAGACTGTCAAAAGTTTCTGAACTTTGTCGCCGAGTGCTTTGTAGAGAAGCCAGTCACAGTGGACCAAGTGAGGCTGCGGATGTTAGGAGCAGGCACAGCGGCAGTGGAGGGCTCCAGTGAACCTGCTTCAGTCAAAATCACTAATGGAGAATTATGTGATGGAGATGAGAAGATGAGCGAAGCATCGCTGAAGGGATTTGGGCAGACCGACTCAGACAGCCACAGGGAGGCTTATACCCTCGCCAACATCTACATATATCCTGTCAAGTCATGTGGAGCGTTTGAGGTTTGAGCACAATTCATATTTATCTGGTCTCTTCTTTTCTGTAGGCAAATCCAGTGTCCAATTTGTGTCTTGTGCCCTCTTGTGGCACCTCCATTGCTGTGGTGGCCAGTGGAAGGTGATTAGTGCCTGCTGCCGCTAGCTAACAGCTGCGTGAGGAGTGGGATTGGTGACATTAGGCAGTGGCCATCAGCCGCTAGTATCTGAGCAAGTGTACTTAATTACTTTACACTACTGCATTACTGTAACTGTTTCATGACACTGAAATAATTTTTAATATCACAGAGATTGTATTTAATTGACTTAAAACCCATAATATAATGTGCCACCCACATCTTTTAAATGTCAGACATTACTATTAAATATGAATATAACACTTCCATTCCCACTGGTATATCAGTAATATTAATCTTTGAAAAAAGGTTGTGGTGGTTTAATTCAGTATGAAATGTGGACACCATCTGTGTTGATAGTTACTTTCAGTCGTAGTGATGGGAATTCTGGCTGTTTGAAGAGAGCCCGTTCTTATGGCTCAGCTCAGTAAAAAGAGCTGGGAACGTTGGCTCCTAAGTGGCTCCTCACATTTTTTGTTGCTTAGATTAATTTATTACAAAAAAATAATGTAAATTTATGAGTAAAATAAATTACTAATGTAAAAAAACATACATTATATCAAATGTTTACTGTTTGTTTGGCTTATTATACTCAACATGGAACAGAGTGCTACAGAAAATAAAGAGTACAAAAACAAATGCTCATCTCGCTGTGCCTGTGCAGGTTATTTGTAGAACCTGCTTGATATGAGATTTTAACCATGTATACTCTATGCATTGACTTTATCGATGTAACTGAAATGCATTCAAATGTTACTGTTTCCTCCAGTCACTCATTTTCTCACCTTTCCAGTGTGTTGTCTGTAGTGGCTGTTCTCTCTCTCTTTCTCCCTCCCTCCTGTTTCTCACTCTCTCTCTCTGTGCTGTGTCTGTAACCCCCGCCCCGCCCCTCCTGCTCGGTGTGGACGCACAGACCCCACCACACATCATGTACTTGACCAATCACATGTGACTTGAACAAAAAAAAAAAATAGTGTTGTCAAAGTGTTGTTTAATAAAGAGAAAACTATAAAGAAACTCTACACTTGTAGGGACAACACCCCACCGCGGTAATGGCCTCTTGTCTACTTCTGGTATTTGCCCGGATTCTTCTGTAACTTTTTTTTGTCTTCATTTGACTCTGCGCTGCTCTTCGTGCAGGTTCATGACTGGCCAGTGGGACGACTGGGTCTGCTGTATGACAGAGGCTGGATGGTGGTGAATAGAAATGGCGTGTGCCTGAGTCAGAAGAGGGAGCCGCGCCTGTGCCTCATTCGCCCACAGGTTCACCTTAACGCCAACAAATTGCTCCTGCAGGCACCAGGTCAGGCAGTCAGTCGCTGAAAAGAAATAAAAATCAAACAGGAGAAATTTCAATCTGCTGTAACACTATAAGAGGATTTTCTTTCTTTAATGCCCTGCAGATATGGATACCATTTCGGTTCCCTTAGAAAACAGCTCTGAATCACACACAGGCTATGGGGTGTGTGTCAGTAAAGTTTGCGGTGACAGGTGAGCTGGAAACGTGAGGATATCTGAATGGCGGCAGCTGCAGGAAATACTGCAACATATGTTTTGTTGCATGTTTTCCCATCCTCTCTCCACATTGTTCTTTGTGCTACCTTCACTCAAGAGGATGAAATTATTAACCCCCAACCCCCCAACTTCTCATGAAATTCCTGCTGCTTCCTGTTTTAGGGAAAAACAAACAGTGAGCAAGAGATGATGTTAATCTCCTCTGACACATCCCCTCATGACGAGTCACAAGTTCAGAAAAGAAAAAATCTATTCATCCACTGATTCTTGGATTAGGTGTCACACCAAATAGTAAGCAGCATCAGAACGTGCAGATTTCCCCTGGGACCCCCTGAATATAATCGTCCTCCTTCTCCCCCCCCAGGGTGGAGACTGTCGACTGTGGGGACGAGGCTGCCTCGTGGCTTTCAGACTTCCTCGGACAGCCATGCCGCCTGATAAGACAGAGACCTGATTTTACCCGAGAAATGAGGAAGAGTGGAGGTACCTATATTAGCATTCCATCTGCTCTGCTCTGTTTTTGTTTAGATTTATCTGTGACACGGTACTTGAGCAAGATAAAATTGCATAGTTGTGGCTGTGATCTTGCAGTCCCTTTCTGCTGGTCACGTAAAACGTAGAAGCATCACCTTTTTTTCTTCTGTGACTTGTTTAAGGGCAGCAGTTTGCTGCCTGAAAGGAAATGTCTCAGTATGTATTCCTGTGATTATCAGTCGTGCAAGAAAAAGGAAAAACAAATAAGCATCTGAAAATACAGGGATAGAAGACTGTCTCAAATTCAAAATGTGATTTACTCACATGCAAGCTTAGCATTAATTAAAAGTTTGTAAGAAATTAAAAATATTAGTTTAGCGTAACAGTTTGATGATTGAAGTCAGCTGCTTTAGGGATAGATTATTTGTTATAGTGCATTAAGGGATAATTACTCGTATTTATGTTTAATTGAGCTATAACTGAGTAAATGTAAGAAAATGAGACAAAAATAACATTAAAAGGAATGCAAATACAGGTGACTTGTGTATTGTGAGGCCAACACACAGGGACTGCACACTGTCATTTCCACATCTACTACGATGGCCAACAAATTAGAAGTAAGGTGCTTAAGATTTTTAAAGTTCTTTTTTATATGCTCCTAAAATGTGTTCCACTGGTCCTGTCGGCAAATATTTCATTAGAGCACCTAAAAAAAACTACTAAAATTAATGATCTTGGGATGCCAGGATTCTGAGAAATGTTTGATCAATCGCTGTTCCAAGTGATTGGTCAGTCAGCCTGTCAATCAATGGACGTCCCTGCTTATATACAAGAAATAAACATGCGTACTCATTCTGCATTTATAGAACTGCTAATCTGAAATCACACTGTCCCCTTGTTGTGGGGAGCATTCGTGTGGTGTGAAGGGGTAACGTGGGAGAGATCTCCAAGGAGGGGTCCAGGGAGCTCTGTGAGCTGTGAAATTTCAAAATAAATACATTTCTCCTCTGGGGCACGCCACCTTTAGCTTAACATGTATGCTCCTGCACTGAGAGACAAAACCACCAGGCAGGACCCTCAGAGAAAATAATTAATGGTAAGCACCCCTTATATCGAATTAGAATTGACAAAAATAAAATGCAGGGACTGCTATTGCAATTTCTGCCTGTTTTACAGCCATTTTAGTTTTGATGTTATGGTTATTCATAAGGAAAATATATGAGAAGAAATGTGTACAATCTTCAATCATCTCCAGTAGTTAATATATGCTTACATACCACTGCAGTAAGGCCCATACATTCATTTTCTCTTGACGGTAACTGTTACATTTTTGTCTTGCAGAATAATGTTTAAGAAGTTTATACCGATTGTTTTAATTCATGGTATATGAGAAGAATGCAAAGTGGACCACTTCTAGAGTAGGTCAGCCTATATAAGATAGTAATAACCCAGTATTAGATTTTTTTGTGTTTTCGTGGTTCAATAGAATCCAAATTTGTGACATTGTTTTTTTACAGAAATGTATACAGCTGAGGGAATCTGTAGCTGTAAACTGTACAAAAGCATACAAAACTAGAAAATCACTCAGAGAGCACTCTGCCAAGGTTCCTTCCCTCCCTCCCTCTGTTCCATCCACCCATCTGTGCCTCCCTGCCTCCAAGAACCACCTCTGGTGCAAATTGCATCAAAATCCATCCAGTAGTTTTGGTGTAATCCTGCACAAATATAAATAAGGACCTTGGTGAAGGTATGCACTCTCAAGTCATCACCAAAATGTAATGGGTTCATCCTTAAGCCAAGGGCCACCTTTGGTGAAAATTTCATCCAAATCTCCCAAGTAGTTTTTGCATAATCCTGCTGACAGACAAACAACCAGACAGACAAATGAACGCACACTGGCAAACACATTACCTCCTTGGCAGAGGTAATAATAGACAGTTATTCACAAAATTAGCATATGTACAGTTTTGACATAATATTAATGTTATATAATAAAATGTCACTCTGCTTCAACAAATGGCTATCAGCACAGTCCTATTATGAGGTATGAAATGTCTTATGGGCTAATGATAGTGAAATGGTGTGTGAACATCATGTATATGTAGCACTCATGGAGGATTGAAAAAACATGCTGTACTGTTGAATTTTCATGTGAAGTGTGAGATCCAGTGCTCTGGGTTTTTCTGAGCTACACATTTCACCTTTGATTTAAAGACATTCAGCATTATTTATTCAACAACTGGGTGTTTTTAATGTTTTCATGGTTTCCTGGTTTTTATACCACTAAGTAAGCTCCAAAGACATGCTCCATTTCCCACAATGCAATGGAAGCATCTTTCCATGTAATCCCTCCCTGGTTAAACACCCATGTTTTTCAGTGTATGTGGGCCAGGCTTGCTTTCCATAAATTTTCCTCCAAACCCAGCTTGAGGTACCCTGATGACATCAGTAAGATAATTCATCTTTCGTTTTTGGCTGCTTCCCACAGAGCCACGAGAAACTTGATGCAGCTGCTTTCCCCAGCTTCAGCACCCCCTCCTCCTGACTAAAATCTTTAAGGCTGCATTAGGCCTTTGCAGCCAGTGTTGCAAATTAATAAGCAGAATGGCTTTTGGGTAATTTTCAATTCATAACGTGACTTCAATCTATATAATTTACTTTATCTTCAAGTCTTACTCAGTAGATGAGCCCCTTACTATTGGACTCTTATCGATAAATAGTTTCTCAAATTCATTTCTAGAATAATTATTGCGTTGTGGAATAACACTTTAGCAGCTGCCTTTTCTCAGGGAGAGAAATTATGTATGTTGAATTATGACTCCCCATTTTGATCAGCATTGACTCACACAAGACTTTTTTTCTAGGATTTTATAGATCGAAATGTTTTCATTCATCACTTGGGTAATATGAAGTTGTTTCTCTGTAGCTGCCACCTCCACGTCCCTCTCGCTGGTAAATGAAGCTCAGTACCTCATGATCAACCGTGGCAGCGTGGCGCTCATTCAGAAGCTAATCAGCAGCAGGTTTGAACACATCATGCATTCAAAACACGCACAGCTCCGATGAAGTCACTCAGATGCTCTGACATCCGTACATTTACGTACATGACACGGGATCACTTTCAAGGAAAATAACGTGCAATTTTCACATTCCCACTCCCAGGCAGGATGGATGTGAAGGCGATCAGCTCCTTGACACACAGAGTGTCATTAGCCGCTTCCGTGCCAATTTAGTCATCACTGGTGTGGAAGCGTTTGAGGAGGATAATTGGTCACACTTGGATATTGGCAGCACTCGATTCGTGGTGAGTTGACACTTTGAGATAAGTGGTGAAATCTTTTTGTGCTTTCAAAGCTTTTCTTTTTTCAAAATTAATGTGCTGCCTCTGTGATAAACCCAAAGGTTACAGGTCAGTGTGGAAGATGCCACCTGGTGGGAATAGACCAGGATACTGGAACCAAAACAAAAGAGCCTCTAATGTCTTTATCTGCCTACCGCACCGGGAAGGTCAGTCAGAAACAATTACTGCACCTTCATGTTGATGCTGTGTGTGCGTGTGGAAGCAGTAGTGTACCTGCATGAAAGGAACAGTACACCTGGTCTGTTGTTTTGTGAATTTATAGGTTGACTTTTGGTGTGTACCTGAACCATCTGGTAGCGGAGGGCTCTGCTACAGCCGGTGTTCTCTCTGTGGGTTCCCTGGTAAAACCTGAGCCACGCACTTTATGATGCGATCGTCACATCTTTGGTCCTAAGATGGCATTTCTCACCTGCTCATCTCAAAGATCACATGACAAATAGAAAGATTTTGGTACGTTTGTGAAGAAATAAAAACCTTCTCTTTCACAGTTATATTTGGTTGGACTCTATGGGGTACTTTTGATTTTGTTTGAATTGAGTGCACGTCCAATTTTTGAAGCTTTTCAATTATATTAAAACAGCAAAATTGAGGCATAAGAGCAATATGCTGCCTACGTGCTGTGCACCTAAATGTTCAGAAAGTTTCCCTGTTTTCTCTGATAATTCAAAAGTAACAATAAAACTTGACTTTCCCCAGTGGAATTGAGATTGTTGGTGGTCGTTCATTAAAATGCAGCAGCCATGCAGGGAGAAATCTGGTTAGAAATGTTCTTGTTTATACAGTAATGATTTGGGCTTATGACTGCATGTTTAGCCATTTTTGAATTTGTGATTTTATTCACTTTACATTTACGAGGACTGTGAGATGGTGGTGAGGTGTGCTGTGGAAGTGACAGATGGATTCAAGGTAGGGGTGGGATTACATCAGGGATCAGCTCTGAGACCCTTCTTTTTTGCCATGGTGATGGACAGGCTGACAGAGGAGGTCAGGCTGGATGCTCCATGAACCACGATGTTGCAGGTGACATTGTGATCTATAGTAAGAGTAGTGAGCAGGTGGAAAAGAGCCTGGAGAGGTGGAGGTATGCTCTGGAGAGAAAAGGATTGAAAGTCAGTAGATGCAAGACAGAGTATGTGCGTGAATAGGAAGAGCCAGCTGTAACAGTGAAGATGCAAGGAGCAGAGGTAGTGAAGGTAGATGAGTTTAAGTACCTGGGGTCAACCATCCAAAGCAATGGATGGTGCACAAGAGTGATGAACAAGAGAGTGCGGGAAGGGTGGAGTGGGTGGAGACGAGTGTCAAGGGTGATTTGTGACAGAAGGATAGCAGCTAGAGTGAAGGAAGATTTACAAGACTAGTAAGACCTGCTATGATGTATGGTTTGGAGGCAGTGGCATTGACAAAAAGACAGGATGCAGAGCTGGAGGTGGCAGAGATGAAGATGCTAAGATTCTCATTGGAAGCGACTAGGAGGGACAGGATTAGAAATGAGTATATCAGAGGGACAGCTCAGGTTGAGTGGTTTGGAGACAAAGTAAAAGAAGCAAAACTGAGATGGTTTGGACATGTGCAGAGGAGGGATAGTGGATATATTTGATAAAGGATGTTGAAGGTGGAGCTGCCAGGCAGGAGGAAAATGGGAAGACCGCAGAGAAGATTGATGGATGTAGTGAAGAAGGACCGGGAGAGGGTTGGTGTTCCAGAGGAAGATGCAAGGGATAAGGTGAGATGGAGACAGATGATCAGCTGTGGAGACCCTAAAGGAAGCAGCCAGAAGAAGAAGATTTTATACAAATCAGAGTTGAAATTGTTCTTCCTTTCTGGTATGGGGAATATTTGATTTTTTTTTTAACAGTCTACTAATTTCATCTGCATTACATTAGAGGGTACATATGGCTAGTTTACATTTTTCCTCAGATGAACACTTTACAGCCTGGCTGACATGTGCATTAATAAACATACGTGTAATTACAGTTACTCTTACTTAATCAATTTTTGCTTATTTTCATTCAACTCAATGTGCATGAGCATCAGGAGTCGGGAGTGGCTGCTGCCATGATGCATCTGTTGGAGGAAACCAGTATACTGAGTAAACCCTCATGAACACAGAGAGAACTCTGAAGTCACTTCACCCAGAAGGAGTCTGTGTGAGGTTGGACCCTCCAGCTGTGGGGCAACAGTACTGACCACTCATCCTCCATGCTGTCCAGGTCCTTCACTTTGGTTTAATCCACCCACAGTATCATCTGTCTGTTTTTAAGCCTGTTTTTATGCTTTAACATCTGAGTTTTTTTCCAGTAGTGGTCCTGTTCCAGCCTTCTTTATATCTGAGCACATGAAAGTTATGAACAGATTTGGGCTCAAAAATATTGTGCAAGTAGATAATAGGTTCTTGGCTGCATCTGGTTTAATCTTTTTTAAAGTGGGTGAATTAAGCTATTTTACAGCTTAATATTTTTTTTTTTTTTACTCCTAGGCGCTACTACTGCAGTACCTACTGTATATGTGCATTGCAGTTCAGAACAGTCCTTATTTATCTTACAGTGTGTCATGGTGCAACCCTGTTGTCAAAGACAAGCTGTTTAAACTCCACTCCTTTAAAGTCTGCTTTTTTATGATAAGTTTCTCCTTACACACACAGACTCATGCACATTAAAACACAAATTAAAATCATCCCTTTGACATCATGTACAAAAACAGATTTAAAAGAATGCTATTGTGTAGAGCAGTCTGGAGTCTGGGATTACAGCTTATTGATATTAGTTATACATACACAGACCTCATCGTTTGAAAATTTTGAATGATATTTATTACATCCACTACCCATACTGTTTGTGCATAACCAAAATCAAGGCATAAAAGAAAAGCGTTAACTTTGCTGCAGTTCATTTCCACTTTCTCTCCACAACTATTTTAAGTGCCTAGCCTCTGTCTGAAAAGAATGAATGTTTTCCCCAAAATTACATGCCATTTTGTCCAATTTTGTTTAAGGGAATGAAGCTACCTTTTGATAATGTCAAAAGAAGAAGTGTTATTTCAATCTACTATACATCAACCCTCATGCAATGAAACAAGTGAACCACCAATATGAGCATTCATCTTTATCAGGCATGGAGTTGTAAACTTTTCAGTGAAATAATCCCACCATTACTGTAAATCAGAACATAATGTATTTAATGGGCTCCTCCTGTTATCTGTTGAAGAATAAAATTCTGAATGACCCTAGTAGAAACTGCATGCAGTAATGTGGCAAAGGGGCTAACTGCAGGTCTTTTTCTTAGGCATGCACAGAGGGAAGTGTAGAGAATCATGGAAAAACATGGAGACGGCGTAAAGAGGGTGCAAACAGTACAGCAGTGATGATGTCACAAGGAAACTATAAAAAAAGAGAGTAGGTGGCGGTAATGCACCTGTAAGCTGGTTGCCAACCGCCAATCAAATCTAAAAGAAAAAGAAGAAGATGCACAGAGAGGAAAGTTTACTGAGACGGGGAGGATTGCAGTTAAGAAACATGCACACACACACACACACACACAGGACAGACAAGGAAGCGTTACAGCAGGAGAGACGTTGAGGACATGATATGGAGAACATAGAGTAAGATCTTGTTCCAGAAAAAGGAATATATTGCAGAGAGGCATTAACACCTGAAATGACACATGATTAATGGCTTGTGAAAAGTAATAAATACAGTGACCATCCTTTCTTTGTCGGTCCTTCCAACAGTGGTTGAATTTTGCAATTGTTTGTTTCAAATGTGGAATATCTTTGCTGTCTTTTTGGGAACTTTCTACCACTTTGAAATTTGATTGTAAGCCAGAAGAAAACTACCGAAGAAGTTATGCAAAGACAATTGGCATGTTTGAATTTGGAGATGTGTTTTTAATTACACAACACTGTTCTACAACAGGGCAGTGCGGTGGAGGAGTGGTTAGCACTGCGGCAGCACAGCAACTCACCCTTGGCCGGGGGATCCTGGGTTCGATCTCAGCCCCCGACCAACAGTGATCTGTGTGGAGTTTGCATGTTCTCCCCGTGTCTGCGTGAGTTTACTCCGGGATTTCTCCGGTTTCCTCCCACATGTCAAAAACATGCAAGTTAGGTTAATTGGCATCAAACTGGGGATTCTAAATTGTCCTTAGGTATGACTGAGAGAGTGAATGGTTGTCTGTCTCTCTGTGTTGGCCCTGCGATGGACTGGCGATCTGTCCAGGGTGTACCCTGCCTCTCGCCCAAAGATGCTGGGATAGGCTCCACCCCCCACCCCCCTGCGACCCCAAAAGAATTAAGCGGAAGAAGATGGATGGATGTTCTAAAACATGACGAGGCTGGTTACCTGTCTCTGCTCAAGTTTAAACCGCCCCGTCATGTTTCTTCCTCTGTTTATTCCAGTGGAGGTTTAGTATTCACCATTCATTCCAAACATCACCACTGTGACTGCGGCCAGAAATTTAAAACCTATCTGTCCTTGTAATGCACAAACATGGCAAACACCCAGTGCTCCGTATATTTTCCCAATGATGTTTTAGGTGTGCTCAAGTTTCTAAATCAATTTATTCTGTCCACTTTTCAACTTATCAATCACTTGTATACTATTTGAACTGTTTACTATTACTCTGTATGAAAAGTTCTATGTGAGACTAAATTCGTTACATTGACTAAGTCATATTTTGATGTATAGATGATAAAACTTTTCTGTTTCCTAATAAACATTCTGGGTTATGTGTCTTAGCCCATCTTGTGAAAAAAACTGACTGGTCTGTACATATCCCCTTGCAGGCATATTATGTTATAGTGGATGCATGATAGCTTTTATCTCACATGTCAGAAGTAAAAACTGAAAATTCTCCAATAGAACATTCTTGCAGTTGCCAGTAAATATGTGAACTGGTGTAGGTGTAAGAGAATGGACTATCAAAATTAAACTCACTTATAGTATTGAGCTTCATTAGGCTCCCTCTGACCAAACAGTAGAATCTATTTGGACTAAATAGATTGATTGTTGCTTTGACCAGGGCTGATGTTGTTTCACAAGGGAAAAAATAATGGTGTTTTAGTCATCACAAACTCAGTAATTCCTTGACTTTTATTTTGTTCAAACTTTCCATGTATTAAAGCTCATTCCCGTGACTGCAAAATGAGCTAATATTATGGTGCTGTATCTGTCATCCATCTATACATCAATATTTCATGAAAATTGCTCCTCCACCAAGGCAGTTGGGTTCACATCAAACTCACACACAATGATTCTCTGGTGAGGTTGAAGGTTATGGTGTAGGTCAAGAGTCACTATGGGTACATGTCATTTAAACTTTCATTAGGACGAGACTGTATGTTTATAGAGAGGAAGGGTCCTTATGAAGTCAGGGTGGGTTCATCAGGCCAGGATGAGCTATTTACTGAAGGTTTGGTCGCACAATTTGTCAAGCTAGCTTCTGTTAACACAGCTGATATTTTTAAAATGCAAGTTTTCTGTCCAGACCAACAGGTGTAGAGCAGCCAGAAACAGTACTCAAGTAAAAGTAGCATTACCTTATGATATTAATTACTCAACTGTAAGTAAGACTAGTCAAAGTATCAACTAAAAAAGTTACTTTAGTAGTGAGTAACCTGTTATGTCAGTAAAACGAGGATCAATGATGAGACTGAATGTAGAACTGAACATGACTTTATTGTGGACTCACACTTATTACATAGGCACTACCGTCAGGCAGAGAGGAGGTCAAAGAGACCACCCTCTTCAACACAGCCCTCTTATACCCGGGATGGCGGCAGAACAGGAAAGGTGGAGCCACCACCCGTGTCACACAATAATACGTCCTATAACAACACAACATCCCCCCCCCCTTCAAAAAAATGGTCCAAAACACACACATACAATCGAGACCGTCCCCAATTTGGAACCCGAATCACGCACTAAGACTAAACAGAAATATACCAAGGCCTATAACATTCACACAAAACAACTAAAGCTAGGGGGGAACAGGTGGACTACCGTTCCACCCCCACATGGCTAGATGGATTATTCTACCATCTCTGCTAAAACACAGTCATTTAAACATAAAATTGCTGTGCTCCTAAAATAAATAACCTAAAACAATCCCCTTAACAAAACTAATATACAAGGTGATTATCCCACACTTCAACCCCATGCAATAAACACATCACCCAACCATCAGTCTGCCCCGGTAGAGGAACCCCTCCCCAGAAAACCGTCAGATGGTTCCCCTCTGGTGCACCTTCTTATCTTCACGCCCAGGGATGGCCCACACCGAAGGCCAAACACCTCCTTCCCCTTGCTTGGCGCGCCGCAGCTCGTTGAGATGCTGCCATAAGCCATCAGACAGCTGAAGGTAGCCATCCTCCTGAACAGCCACCACCTGTAGCCACCCCTGGTCGTCTTGTCGTTTGCCTCAAACTCCTCTCGACCGGACCTCCTCTCTGGGTCGGACCACATCAGCAGCCCCCAGAGGAGCCCGACTCAGCTTCCAGTGTCCCTGTGTGGCATGTGGTTTTACCGTGCCAGCCAGTCCTGCCCTGCTCGCTTTCATTTTCACCGCTGGCATAGCCATTGTGACCCCCTGCTCTCCGCTCCCTTCCAGCCGAAATCCAGGAGCAGAATGGGCCCTCCACTCAGCGCCACCCACCGTCACAGGCATCCCACCGCACTGCCCAGTTCCCTCAGCTAGGGTTACTTGGGCGCTGTCACCAGGACCCTCCCGCAATGACCCTGAATGGAATTGGTCCTGCACATTGTCCAGATTACTAGGCAAAGGTTCGTACCACACAGCTCCATCCATTGTTCGCAGAACCGGCTAGTCCCACAGACCACAGCCCGACCGCTCTTCTCCAACCCGAGACTGTAAGAAAGAACTCCACAGGTTTTCCCAATCCAACACCGATCTCACCCGCTCCCCGTGTCAACCAGCAATGGCACTGTCAACTCCGTCCAGTTCCACCATACGGAACAAACGACCATTGTCACTTGGGGGATACACTGGCAGACAACTGTGGGAGGCGAAGTGGGAAGATCATCTATGTGTCTCGGATCGCCTCACTCGAACCTGTAACATGCCCTGGCAAAAATGATGGCAGGAATCCACACATGCCTGCTAGCATCGTCCTCATGCCAAACACCTCGTAGTCCTATAATGGTGCTTGGTGGTCCACAACCCAAACGCCTGGGTGATCCTGGGGCAGACCTTATCTTTACAGCATTAGCGCATTCTTCATCTTTTGCGCCATCGTTGTTATCCAGGTCCACTGCTTGCGCCGTCGACTGTGGTTCAAAATGGTGATGTGCCGCTCTCTCACCGAGGTCACGTGATGGTTCGTCCGCTGCTTCACAATGCTGAGCAATCTCAATAGTCATGGCTAATGTCAGGTCGCCGGAGTGCATGAGGAGCCTCGACCGTGCCGTTGAGCAAAGCGTGTGCTCCACCAACTGGTCGCGGACCATCTCTTTCTCCAATGCTCCAAACTGGCAGTCTCCAGCCAGCTGACGCAGGTCCGCAGCATACCATTGTACTGACTTGCTGGTCCGCTGGTGGCACTGCCGAAACTGAATCCTCCAGACGATGACGTTCTCTGGAGCGCGAAAATGCCTCGCTATTAGCTCAACAATGTCCTCGAAGCTATCACTTCACCCAAGGGTAGCAAGTATACACTCTCCTTCCATACCCAAATTTGAACCAATATTGCCCGAGCCCGCATCTTTCTTCAGTTCGCCAAGGTTCAAGAGCCACCAAAGTAATTTTGGAACGCAGCGAACACATCCTCGCCAAGGGCCTGGCAGCTCGGCCAGGATGCTCCAGAACGGCAAATGTCAGCGGACTCCCCCTGCATCCATACTTTTATCCTCGTTGCCCCCACATTGTTATGTCGGTAAAACCAGGATCAATGACGAGACTGGGGATGTAGAACTGAAACAACTACTTTATTGAGGACTCATACTACGCTACGTCAGGCAGAGAGGAGGCAAAGAGACCGTGCCCTCATCTGCACAGCCCTCTTATACCTCGGGTGGCGGTGGAACCGAAAAGGTGGAGCCACCACTTGTGTCACACAATAATATGTCCTATAACAACACAACATAACCCAGTTACTTTGTCAGTGCATATGCCCCACAAGTTGAATGTCAGGTAGAAGAGAAAGAGAAATTCTGGAGTAAGTTGGATGAAGTGGTAGAGAGTATTCCCAGGAGGGAGAGAGTGATGATTGGAGTGGATTTTAATGGACATGTAGGTGAAGGGAACAGAGGTGATGAGGAAGTCCTGGATAGTAGGGTCTTAAGGAGAGAAATTGAATGGACAGGTGTTGTGGGTTTTGGCTAAAAGGATGGAAATGGCTGTGGTTGAAACAAATACTTTAAGAAGAGAGAGGAACATAGTGACTGCAAGAGTGGAGAAGGTGCACACAGTGGACTACATCTTATGCAGAAGGAGAAAACTGAAAGAGACAGAGACTGCAAGGTGGTGGCAGGGGAGAATGTAGCTAGACAGCATCAGATGGTAGTCTGTAGGATGACTTTGGAAAGCAAGAAGAGGGAAGAGGAGTGAAGGCAGAGCCATAGATTAAGTGGGTGAAGTTACTGAAGGAAGGTCACAGAGGAGTTCAAGAAGGAGTTGATACAAAAAGTACAACAAAAGTACAACAAAAAGTACAGCAAAAGTATTGAGGGAAACAGGTAAAAGGTATGTGGTGTATCCAGGTTGACAGAGGAAGGAAGACAAGGAGACTTGGTGGTGGAATGAGGAGGTACAGGAAAGTATTCAAAGGAAGAGGTTAGCAAAGAAAAAGTGGGATAGTCAGGGAGATGAAAGTAGACAGGAGTATTTGGACTCTAGGCGTGTGGCAAAGGGAAAGGCATATTGTGAGTTGTATGAGAGGGCTAAACAATAAGGAAGGAGAAAAGGACTCATATCGATTGGCTAGATAGAGAGATTAAGCTGGAAAGGATGCACAGCAGATTAGGGGGCAGATTTACTAAGGCAGTGCTAATTAGCAAGTGCGCCAAATTAGGACCGCCTCAGGGCAGTGCCAATTATTGCCAGTGATCTACTAACAATACGCAAAATTAGAACACAGAAGCAGTCACTTCATTTCAATAGTGCCCACCCATCCGCCAAAAGCACCACAAAATTGTGCACAGGCACAGTCAGCTGATGAGGAAGCAGGTCATCAACATAGGCAGAGCTAGTTCGGAGGAGCATAATAGATACAGCTTTTTTTTAAGTTTTGTTTAAGCCCAAATCCCACTAAAATAGTTTATTTTTGTTCATTATGTCTCATAATTTAGATTTTCATTTAACATGGCATACTTTTTGTTTAATATATATAAATGAGGCAGCACGGTGGCGCACAGCAAGAAGGTCATGGGATCGATTCCACCCTTGACCATCGTGGGTTCGATCCCACCCCCAGACCATCGGTGACCCTTCTGTGTGGAGTTTGCATGTTCTCCCCGTGTCTGCGTGGGTTTACTCCGGGCACTCCGGTTTCCTCCCACATGCCAAAAACATGCAAGTTAGGGTTAATTGGCATCAAAACTGGGGATTCTAAATTGTCCTTAGGTGTGAGAGTGAATGGTTGTCTCTCTCTCTGTGTGGCCCCTGTGATGGGACTGGCGATCTGTCCAGGGTGTCCCGGCCTCTCGCCCAAAGATGCTGGGATAGGCTCCAGCCCCCCCGCGACCCGAAAGGATTAAGCGGTAGAAGATGGATGGATGGATGGATATATAAATGAAGCATTTGTATCTAATTTAATAAGGGACTACTCATGAATAAATTGATTATTTAACCGTGTTTATTTTATCAACACTAGAACCATCAAGATGGTCTGATGGAGACTCTGGGGTTTTATTATGTGAATAACTTTGTTTTACAAAATCAACAGGTCTCTCAGTTTCACAACTTTTCATAAATGCCATTGAGTTACGGTGTTGCAATTTCGGGGGACATTTCTATGTATCTGTGAGCTCTTTTTGTTAATAATCTCATTGTTTTTTTCCTCCTATATTGTGTATCCTGAACTGGGAGAGAGAAATGGAGAGAAGAGGGAACTGAATTTATGCACACCAAAAAGAAATACTGTAAATATAGAAATATGGATAGAGGGGGAAAAAACGAAGAAAATTGGCAATGTGGAAGATTTTGCTTCAAGAGTGAGGGAAAGCTGAGGAAAACTCCAGATCCCTGTCTGAACCTCCGCTGAAAGAAAAAACGAGTTATTATCAGCTGACATCATCTGTATGTCCACTGCGGGTAAGGGCTCCTATTGTATCCTATTTTATGGATACAAATTCTTGTAATAGCCTATATACAGTATAAAACAAATGGAATTTTAAAAAAACCTGCCGGCTGATGTCCAGTTCACCATAACACCGATCTCTGTGAGACTGTTGATATTCATATAATCTGTTCTTCTGTTATGCCAAATAAAGTCATGGGCAAAGTGAAGCTTCTGCCACGTGTCCTCGGTTCTCGCAGCAGTGTCTCTTCCTGGCACCAACAATCACTATCATGGGGGCATTAAATCCTGGTGCATTTAGCAGGAGACTGACAACCGCAAACCTTACTAAATCACCTTGCGCCAGTCATTTAAATACTCCCCTCCCTCAAATTTGCGCATTGACATGACAACTCCCACAAATACATATGCAATGAAGCCAGGCACAAAATTAACATAGTCCACACCTTTCCACCGCAAGTTTTGCCCTGTGCCCCTTTTGTAAATCTCAACAGTAGTTTTTTTAATGCCAAAACTGGGTTTTGCAAATGGCGCAGCACATTAGTAATCTGTGCCCAGCTGATTACGGGCCAGAAATGGTAATGTACGAACAAATGATGAGTGTGTTGAGAAGGGTGGAAGGAGTACTTTGAAGAGCTGATGTGAATAAAGAAAATGAGAGAGAGAGGAGGATGGATGAAGGAAAGATAGTGAACAAGGAAGTCCCAAGGATATAGCAAGGCAGAAGTGAGGGCCAGCTTTGAAGAGGATGAGGAATGGAAAGGCGGGTCGGTCAGATGACATACCTGTGGAGGTATGGAGATGTTTAAGAGAGATGGCAGTGGACTTTTTAACCAGTTGTTTAACACAATTTGGAGAGTGAGAGGATGCCCTGAGGAATGGAGAAAAAAGTGCTTTGGTACCAATTTCAAGAGCAAAGGTGATGCTCAGAGCTGTAGTAACTACAGAGGCATATAGTTGATCAGCCACGCTATGAGATAGGGAAAGAGTTGTTGAAGCCGGTTCTGTGGCAGCAGTACAGTTTCATGCCAAGAAAGGGTACTACAGATGTATTGTTGCTGCAAGAGTGCTGATGGAGAAGTACAGAGATAGTCAGAAGGAGTTGCACTGTGTCTTTGTGATCTAGAGAAAGCATACGATAGGGGCCAAGAGAGGAAGTGTGGTACTGTATGAGAAAGTCAGGAGTGGCAGGCAAGTATGTGAGGGTGGTGCAGGACATGTGTGAGGACAGCGAGATAGTGGTGAGGTGTGATGTAGGAGCGACAGAGATGGGTTTCAGGTAGGGGTGGGGTTACATCAGGGGATCAGCTCTTAAGCCCCTTCTTGTTTGCCATGGTGATGGGACAGGCTGACAGATAGGTCAGGCAGGGAGTCGCCATGGACCATGATGTTTGCAGACGACATTGTGATCTGTTCGAGAGTAGGGAGCAGGTAAAGAGAACCTGGAGAGGTGGAGATTCCTCTTCTCTGGAGAGAAGAGGAATGAAAGCCAGTAGAAGGCAAGACAGAATAGTACATGAGTGTGAATGAGAGGAGACAGGTGTAACGGTGAAGATGGAAGGAGTAGAGGTAGTGAAAGTAGATGAGGTTTTAATACCTGGAGTCAACATCCAAAGCAAAGGAAAATGAAAAACTGAAAAAGAAAGGTGAAGAAGAGAGTGCAGCCAGGGTGGAGTGGGTGGAGATGAGTGTCCCGGGTGACTTGTGATAGAAGGGTTGCAGAAAGAGTGAAAGGGAAGATTTACAAGATGGTAATGAGACCTGTTATAATGTGTGGTTTGGAGATGGTGGGCTCTGACAAAATGGAGGATGGAGCTGGAGGTGGCAGAGTTGAAGATGCTAAGATTTTTCACTGGGAGTGACTAGGAGGACAAGATTAGAAATGGGTATATCAGAGGACAGCTAAGGTTGTCTTACTTGATGTCTTGAGAAAAATGACAAATCCAGGCTTTCCAACCTGTTGGCCATAGGCCAAAGAGGGTCCTGAGGTAAAGGTGGGTTTCAGAGATTTGTATGATTTTTTGGTTCCTTACTTGAATGTTCCAGGAGAGCAGAGGTAGACAGGCAAAAAGCAGCCCAACATGACACCCCACACGGCTCCAAGCTCAGAGTGAGGCTTAGCTTTATGAGGATTATCAGAGGCTGGTGTGGGTAATTGGACTCAGCTGACTGTTGTTAGATATTGTGCAGGCTCACCCCAGATCCATGACATTATTCTCATGAATTTTATGAGGTTTTGTCTCATACATTTCAAAGCATTTTTATTTTAAATTTATACTTTTTTTCTCATAAACTTGCAATTTTTTTTCTTATAAATTTGTTACTTTTTTCTCATTCCTTTGTAACTAAGCATCAATCATCAATCATATCATCGATCTCAATGAAATATAAATTCATCATTATAGATTTACTAAATAGCTTTAGGCACAGTCATTTCTGGGGCGAATAGGGCATTACAATATAAACAAGCACATTTCTAAACAAAAAATCAAATCAAAAGTAAGTCAGTACAACCAATCGACTTGAGTAAAAGTATAGATTTTCTCTGTCACGCCTCGCCGCTCATCTGCGGCGCCAGCTGCACGCACACCTGCACTTCATCAGCGGCGAGGGATTTAAGCCGCCTCGCCCTGGGCTTCGGCCTGAGCCATCAGACTTCACTCGTCACGATTGCTGTGAGTAACCTCTACCACTTCAGCAAACATTTCGGTAAGAAGCCCTTACCTTTTTCCTTTCCAAGTCTGCTCCCCTGTGCACAGGTGGATTCCCGGCGGCGGACCATTCCTCTCCGTCTCCATCCCCTCGCTGCTGCACCGGGCTCTCCAGGTCGCTGTCTACCGGACCTCGTCCTTGCTGTGCCAGCCACCTGCTAACTCCAAGTAAGCTCATCATCATTTTTACATCTCCTGTGTTGGTGTGTGCCCGTCACCCTTCTCCCTTTGCTTCTCCCATAGGGTTGTCCCGGCTGTACGGTCTCCTGCCTCCGTGCCCGACGCAGACGCCACCACCAATACATCCACATCTCACAGACACACATTCATACACACTTGTTGCTAATAAAGCTATTGGATCTACTCTGAGCCTGCGTGTGTGTCTCCTGAGCCGTGCATTATGTCAGTACGGCTTCAGCAGAGCGGCTCGGCAGACGACGGGCTCACACGCCGACTTTCCGCTCTCGAGGCTCGAGTGGACCTAATAGCTCACCAGCAACAGGTGATTTTAAATCAATTAACTATTATCACTAACCGATTGGGCCGCTTGGACCCCCAACAGCCGTTCCCCCCGGCTCGTCAGGGGTGGCCGCGGCTCCTGTTGCTCCAGCGGCCGTCCAGCCGGCTCTGGTAGCACCGGCTCGGCTCACGCCCATTCCAACCCCCGCCCGCTTTAGCGGTAAGCTCGGCGGAGCGCGGGGGTTCATAATGCAATGTGAGTCCATGTTCCACCGTGTGCCCGGAGATTTTCCTTCAGATCATAGCCGAATTGGCTACATTGGGAATCTCCTAGAGGGGCGAGCACTAACTTGGGCTTACCGCCATAATGGCGAGGGCCCAGTTACGCCACCCTCACCTATGGCCAATTCGTGAGACAATTCCTGGAGGTCTTTGATCATTCTCGTACCGAGACCGTCCAGGTCAATCGGCTTCTCAGTGTCCAGCAGGGAAGCCAGTCGGCAGCGGACTATGCGATTGACTTCCGGGTAGCGGCGGAGGAATTGGGCTGGGATGAACGTTCATTCTGCGGCCTCTTCCTCCGCAGTCTCAATGATGATCTGAAGGATGAACTGGCTGGGCGGGACATCCCGGAGACTCTAGCGGAGCTAACGTCCCTAGCCATCAGTTTGGATAACAGGCTACGCGAGCACTCCTCGGGGCGGGAAGTCGTCTTCTTCTCGCTCTCGTGGTGCCTCGTCGCGCATGTTCCAAGCTCGCCCCCTGGCGACGCCACCACCATCGCGCCCCGAGGAGTCGGAGCCGATGGTGACGGTTGGACCAAAGCTCCCCCCTGCGGAGAGACAACGCCGCCGTGAGTTGGTTCTCTGCATGTATTGCGGAGACAGTCAACACACGGTGGAGCTTTGCCCACAGAAGCCACGGCGGGGTCCGCGAGTCACTGTTGGGGCTTCGTGGACATCAATCGGGTTAAATCCCCCTCTCCCAATTGAAGCTGCCCGTCCGATTTTGTCACAACTCCACTGGGCATCTCACCCACCGCACTGGTGGATTCGGGCGCCGGAGGGCAGTTTTATTTCACAAAGCCTGGCAACCCGATTGGGCATCCGTTGCCAAGTTCTCAAATCCCTCCTCTCGCCCATAGTCAAAACCTCTCCCATGTCTCCCTGGGGAGAGTAACACATCAGACCCCTCCCTGTTCCCTGTGATCATCTCTGGGAACCACCGGGAGGAGATGACCTTCTACGTCCTCCCCCAACTCTGTGTCGCCCGTCATCCTGGATACCCCTGGCTTCGCCTCCATAACCCCGTCATGGATTGGAAGTCCGCCAGGGTGTCGGCATGGACGTACATTCTGTATGAGCACCTGCCTGCAGTCCGCTGCCAGCTCTCCGTCCTCTTCTCCAACTCCTACGGACGCTGCGCCCCCCGGATCTCTCTCTGGTGCCATTGGGAATTTCATGACCTGGGCATGGTTTTCAGCAAGTCCCAAGGCGATGTCTCTTCCCCCACACAGACCCTAACGACTGTGCAATAAACATCCGCCAGGGGGCATCCTTACCCTCTGGGCGACTCTACAGCCTGTTGGCGCCGTGAGAAGGAGACCATGAATGCCTACCTCAAGGAATCGCTGAGTGCTGGAATTATCCGTCCCTCGTCATCACCATTAGGGGCAGGATTCTTCTTCATGGGCAAGAAGGACGGTTCCCTCCGTCCTTGCATCGACTATCGCGCCCTAAATGATATCATGGAGAGGGATCGTTACACCCCTGCCCTCTCATGGACACCGCCTTCCACTCCCTCCAGGGGGCGACTTGTGTTCACCAAGCTGGATTTACGCAGCGCATACCACCTCGTCGGATCCGGGAGGGAGATGAGTGGAAGACAGCCTTCGTACCCCGAACGGCCACTTCGAGTACCTGGTGATTGCCGTTCGGGTTGACCAACGCTCCAGCCGTCTCTTTCAGCGCCTAATTAATGACGCCCTCTGGGATTTCATTGGCCTTTTTGTGTTCGTCTACCTGGATTGACATCCTCATCTTCTCCAAGTCCAGGGACGAGCACAGGGTCCATGTGAGGCGGGTCCTCCAAAGGCTGCCTGGAGAACCGGTTGTATGTGAAGGCCGAAAAATGTGAATTCTACGCAAAGGACAACATCCTTCCCTCGGGTTCATCATCTCCCACGACCAGGTGCGGCCCGGACCCAGTGAAGGTGAAGGCGCTGGTGAATGGCCTACACCTGCATCAAGAAAAACAGGTACAACAATTCAATCGGGTTTGCAAATTTCTACCGCCGCTTCGTCCCTCATTTTAGCACCATCGCCGGCCCACTGACCCGCCCTCATGTCTCCTAAGGTCCCGTTACCAGGTGGAGACCGAAGAGGCCGCCGGCCGCTTTTTCAGGCGCTGAAGGCGGAGTTCTCCTCCTCCCCGGGTCCTGAGCCAAGTCAACCCGTCGCTGCAGTGCATCGTGGAGGTGGACGCTTCGGACACAGGGGTGGGGGCGGTCCCTGTCTCAGCGGTCCGCCAGATGACGGAGTCAAACGGCCCCTGCGCTTTCTTCTCTCGGCGCTTGTCCCCAGTGGAACCGGAATTACGACGTGGGGGACAGAGAGCTCCTCGCCATCAAGCTCGCGCTGCAGGAGTGGCGCTCACTGGCTAGAGGGGGCGGACCCTGCCGTTCGTGGTCCTGACTGACCACAAGAACTTGGAAGTAATTGAGATCTGCCAAGCGTCTGAAACGCCCGCCAGGCGCGCTGGTCCTTGTTCTTTGCCAGGTTACCGTTTTTAACATCACCTTCAGGCCTGCCTCCAAGAACGGCCTGCCAGACGCCCTCTCTAGGCAGTTTGCCCCTGAGGAGTCTGAGGACACGGCCCACACCATCCTGCCCAGGTCGTGCATCGTGGAGCCATCACCTGGGACATAGAAAGCAAGATTCCGGAAGGCCGCAGGAAGTGGAAACCTGACCCCTGGCGGCGGACCGGAGGGAGAGGCTGTTCGAGCCATCCATGGTTCGGGGGGAGGTCAACCACTGGTTACATACATCCAAGCTCACTGCCATCCTGGCTCCTCCCGGATGATCGACCTCCCTTCAACGGTCCCTTCTGGTGGCCGGGCCTGCGAAGGGGATGCTGCCCGCTACGCCCGGGCCATGCCCAGTATGTGCCACCAAGTAAGTCAGGGGTAATGCCCCCTCCAGCGGGTTGCTCAGCCTCTGCCCGTCCCTGGCAGGCCTGGTCACATATCGCCCCTGGATTTCGTCACCGGACTCCCAGTCTCAAACACATTCGACACTGTCCTGACCATCGTAGACCGCTTCTCCAAGGCGGCACACTTCATCCCGCTCCGAGGTCTTCCAACCCGCCCCTGGAGACAGCGGACCTCCTAGTCCAGCACGTGGTCAGGCTGTACGGGATTCCGGTGGACGTGGTCTCGGACCGGGGGCCCCCAATTTTCCTCAGAGGTTTGGAGGTCATTCTGCAACGCCTGGGAGCCCAGGTGAGCCTCTCCTCCGGCCATCACCCCCAAACAACGGGCAGTGCGAGCAGACCAACCAGGAGCTGGAGGCTGCGCTCCGCTGCGTCACTGCGTCCAAACCTACGTCCTGGAGTAAACCATCTCGCCTGGGTTGAGTACGCCCACAACACCACCCGCTTCTGCCACAGGGATGTCTCCCTTTAAGGCATCCCTGGGCTAACGACCCCCCCCCCCTTTTCCCAGCGCAGGAGCGTGATGGAACGGTTCCCTCAGATCGGGCGCACTCAGGCAGTTCCGTTCCATCTGGGCATCAGCGCGCAATGCGCTTTTACGCACGGCGGAGCGCCACCGACACACGGCGGACTGGCACAGAAGACTGCCCCAGCGTACCAGGTGGGTCAGCGAGTCTATGTGTCAACCCAGGACGTCATTTTAAAGGGCGAGAGGAGGAAGCTGGCACAGCGTTTTATGGGCCCATACCCCATCACCAGGATTATCAACCCGGTGGCTGTGCGTGTAGCTATTCCCCCCTCCCTTCGCATCCATCCCACCTTCCACGTATCCAAGGTGAAGCTGGCAGTCTCCGACCCCCTTTGCCCTCCTCCTGCTGCGCAACCCGCGCCCCGGATGGTTGATGGCCATCCGGCCTGGCCTGTCTCCTCCATCCTGGACTCCCGGCGCCGGGGTCGTGGGTTGCAGTACTTGGTGGACTGGGAGGGTTATGGGCCTGAACATCGGCAGTGGGTACCCTCGTCATTTGTGTTGGACCCGTCCCTCATTACTGAGTTCCACCGAGCGCACCCGGAGAAACCATCGCCAGGAGGCGCTGCTAGAGGGGGGAGAACTGTCACGCCTCGCCGCCCATCTGCGGCGCCAGCTACACGCACACCTGCACTTCATCAGCGGCGAGGGATTTAAGCCGCCTCGCCCTGGGCTTCGGCCTGAAGCCGTCAGACTTCACTCGTCACGATTGCTGTGAGTAACCTCTACCACTTCAGCAAACATTTCGGTAAGAAGCCCTTACCTTTTTCCTTTCCAAGTCTGCTCCCCTGTGCACAGGTGGATTTCCCGGCGGCGGACCATTCCTCTCCGTCTCCATCCCCTCGCTGCTGCACCGGGCTCTCCAGGTCGCTGTCTACCGGACCTCGTCCTTGCTGTGCCAGCCACCTGCTAACTCCAAGTAAGCTCATCATCATTTTTACATCTCCTGTGTTGGTGTGTGCCCGTCACCCTTCTCCCTTTGCTTCTCCCATAGGGTTGTCCGGCTGTACGGTCTCCTGCCTCTGTGCCCGACGCAGACGCCACCACCAATACATCCACATCTCGCAGACACACATTCATACACACTTGTTGCTAATAAAAGCTATTGGATCCACTCTGAGCCCTGCGTGTGTGTCTCTGAGCCGATGCATTATGTCATTCTCCTCACATATGTATACAAATAAGAGTAAAACAATCCTGAAGTTAGGAAATGTTCCTGTTCTAAAAGAAAATGCCTACTTCAAGGGTCATTATAGTTACATACAAGGTCAAGGATCACCTTGTGATCCTTGACCTTGATCACAAGGTAAGGATTGTTTAATTTTCATTTCCTTTGATGTGCACCCCCATATATTTATAAACTCCTATGTGCCCATGTTGTTCTCTCAGTATGTCTGTTGTCTCTATGCTCAGCCAGACCTGCACACTTGTTCAACATATTGTGCCACAGTAACCAGAGAACTGAAATTCTGCACCCTCTCAAGACAGATAACTCTATTTTATTCAGGAAGTGTAGTAGTAGTGACCAGTCATGAATTTTCAGGTGAACCTACGATCGCTAACTGCATTCATTCTGGGACTGTGCAAATCTAGGGAACTTGAGAGAGCACTGAAGAGTATTAAAGTAAAACAAGAATTTGGACAGTCAAAAGTCACTTTGAACATAATTTTTTTTCTCAAATAATTTTCCTCACAATTTTATTTTATTTTTGCATGTAGTTTTCATCCCTTTGCTCAAAAACTGTATGGGCTCGATTATAGTTAAGGGATAAATCTATCCATTTGTTGCAGAGAAGCAATTAGCAATTTCACACTGGGGCAACAAAACACTGTCAAACATGATCACCCAAAGCAGGGCTGGCCCAAGCCTTCATGTGGCCCTAACGAAATTTGTATTTTGGGGCCCCCTCTTCGTAAAGTACATTACATGAATCTTCTAAGGAGATTTTTGCACAGTTGTAGTGGCATACTTGCATCATCTCCAATGTCTGTCTCGTGTGTTTCACCATAATATTGGAATTAACTTTAATGGTACCAACCTCAGAAGGGGGGGGAGTAGTCTGTGTTGGTTTAGCCTCCTGTTAATATTCAAAGTGGTACAATTTTAAGTAACATGCCCAATATGAGGTAGACTAACTACAAAATGAATGAATGAATTAAGACAGTGAATATATTGTGAACATGCCAATGACTTTACTAGTCTAAAAAATTAAAAATGCAATGTGCGGACTTCCGGTTATGGCTGCCACGTAAGACGGACGGTGTTTCACTCTGCTCTGCTCCTGGAGAAAAAATCGGCAAATAACTCTCTCATTTGGGACAGAACGTATCCCAGCGGTTTTGGGCGAGGATATGTCGGCGAAGCCTAAGGCTGGAAAACCAGGTAAAGGAAAAAGCGAGCCGCCGAAACAGTCCCAAATTAACGGACTTTCAGGTCTGTGACGCAGCAAACAAAACTCCATATATGGCGGAGGAGGCTGGCAACGGTGCGAAATCTGCGGGGAGCGGCGCAGATGCGCTGATGGCTGCCATGAGTTCAATGAGAGTGGACTTTTCCTCTAGATTTGATGGGATTATGACAGCGTTGGAAGGAATAAGAAAGGAATTGGGTGACTGTGTAGAACGAACGGCGCAGATGGAGCTCCGTCTCGCTAGTGCTGAAGATGACGTCACCCGTCTTCAATTAAAGGTGCGCACTTTGGAAAAAAAAATAAATGTCTAGAAGATAATATTTTGGATTTGGAATCTCGGTCGAGGACAGAATAACTTGAGGCTGGTGGGTCTTCCAGAGGAATCAGAAGGTCGGACGTATATTCCTTTCTGGAAAAGTGGATTCCGGAGGTGCTGGGCAGCGAGGAGTTGCAATCAGCAGTGTTCTGGAAAAAGCACATCGTATTGGCCCACGGAGAGATAAGGGACCGCGAGGACCTTAATTATGAAGTTTCTTAGCAACAGAGACAGGATGAAGATCTTCAACGCTGCACGAGCTAAAGGAGAGATTAAACCAGGATCAGCAGGTTGCGGTTCTACCCAGATTTGGCCACAGGAATTCAACAATTGAGGAAGCAGTTTGATCCCATACGTAAGGAGCTGCGCAACCTTGGGATTCGTCATGGTGTAATCTATCCTGCGAGGCTGCTGACCACGTATGAGGCAGAACCCACATCTTCAAGACCCAGAGGAGGCGCAGGAGTTCATCAAGAAGATCAAAGAAGAAGAAGAGACTGGTGGGAGCTAAGCATGAACAAAATATAAGGTAGAATAATTAAGCATTTGCACAGGCATCTGACTGACTTGAAGTAAACAGCAAGTTTACAAAATATAGATTGTATTATATATTAAAAAAAAACAAAACAAAACAAACAAAAAAAAACTATGATGTACAAAGTTGTTAAAAATTTTGGAGTTAAGTTGGAAAACTACAGAGGAGAGTTATGTTACGTCATTAAAAGCAGTAGAGTTAGGGTGATTGGGAGAATGAAGAAGGAGTGGCTTAGGCTGTTCCCCGTGGGTGTGGAACGGTCGATGGCTATATCGGGAGACGGAATTTTTCTTTTGATTTTGGGGGGTTCGCCACAAGTGTGGGAAGGGGGAATTTGTTTGTGTGTAGTTTGTAGGATGAATGTTCAACCACTCATGTTTTTGCTTCTCTGTATGAGCATGTTTACACTGCAAGGTAATCCCAAACTCTCTATTGATCATAAACCAAAGTGTTAATCTTAATTTAACTTCATGGAATTGCAGAGGTCTACAAAATTTTAAAAAAACTTAAACAAGTTATGAATAAAATAAAAGACATGGGTTCAAAAATTGTGTTTTTACAAGAAACTCATCTGATAGAGGAGGATGTTAAAAGAATTAGGAGTAGATGGCAAGGAAGTGTATTCACCTCATCATTTTCATCCCGGGCCAGGGGAGTTATGACTCTCATACATAAATCAGTCCCTTTCAAGTGAAAAATGTAATTGGAGACAAACTTGGAAGATATGTAATCATTCAAGGTTCTTTGCTATTAGAAAATATAAATCTTGTGAACTTATATGGTCCCAATATAGATGATCAAAAGTTCTTGCTAATTTATTTCTTATTTTATCATCACTTACAGGGCAACATATAATAGCAGGGATTTTAATTGTACATTGAATCCAGGTATAGATAGATCAACAGGACTGGATTGTACGCACAATGGATGTAGGATGACTATTAATCATTTTATGAAAGAATTGAGATTGTTAGATATATGGAGAGAAATGAAACCACAAGTTAAAGCCTATTCTTGTTATCAAGAAAATCAGGAAAATTATTGGCATGGCAGATTAAACAATTAGAAATTAAAACACCAATTACTAGTATTATAAGTAATGGACAGGTAGTTATAGATCCTTTAGAAATTAACAGAGCCTTTAGAGATTACTATGAAAAATTATATGATACTAAAAATGAATTTGATTTAACAAAACTAAATGGGTTTTTGAACGAACTATCTATACCGTGTATTCCAAATGAAAACAGGGAGATATTGGAGTCTAAAATTAGTCAAGAAGAAGTTGGGCTAGCCATTGATAATATGAAATCAGGAAAAAGTGCAGGACCAGATGGTCTTCCAGTTGACCTTTATAAGAAATTTAAGAATAAATTAATAAAACCTTTTTTGGAAATGGTTTTAGAAGCATTTCAAAATGATAATTTACCATCATACATAAATAATGCCTTAATTATACTGCTGCCAAAACCAGGTAAGCCCTCTAATAAATGTGAAAATATGAGACCAATAAGCCTATTAAACGCCGACCTTAAGATAATCTGTAAAATTTTAGCAAGACGAATACAAGAAATTTTACCAAATATTATTAATCGAGATCAGAATGGCTTTATAAAGGGAAGACAAGGCTTCCATAATGTAAGAAGACTATTTAATATTATTTATTTTAATAAAGAAGCACCGGATACAGCTCTCCTATCACTGGACGCCGAAAAGGCCTTTGATAGAGTTGAATGGCCCTTTCTTTTTGAAGTCCTACAAAGGTTTGGACTTGGAAATAATTTCATAAGATGGGTTCAAATAATATACAATAATGCTACAGCAGAAATCCTAACAAATAACAATATTTCAAAACCAATAAAAATCAATAGAGGATGTCAACAAGGCTGTCCACTTTCACCTTTACTGTTTACTATGGCAATTGAACCTTTAGCGATAGCGATACGTTTACATTCACAAATATATGGAATTAAAGTTGGACCAACAGAACATAAAATCTCCCTGTACGCCGATGACATAATTTTGTTTATGTCGAATCTAAAAAAATCAATTCCAACCTTGTTGAATTTAATAAAGAATTTTGGGGAAATATCAGGATATAAAATAAATAAAACTAAATCTTCAATATTAATGCTAAATGAGACCCAGAAAAATTACCCAGTCCCTGAGGTAAATCAATTCAATGTTGTAAATCAGTTTAAATATTTAGGAATCCAAATTGTGCCTAAGCTAGAATCAGTTGCCAGTGTCAACTATGAAGCCTTAATGACAGATATCAATGAGTTAACTCAGAGATGGATGTCACTACCAATGTCGATGATCGGGAGAATCAATATACTTAAAAGTAATATTTTACCTAAAATACTTTATTTATTTCAATACATTCCCTTATCACCACCTTTAGATTATTCTCAAGAATAAAAAAAAGTTAGTGGAATTTATATGGAACAACAGGAGGGCTAGATTACGTCTGTCTTTATTATATTTACCATTTGATCGTGGAGGTCTGAAATGTCCAAATTTTATGTTGTATTATTGGTCGGCACAACTGAGGTCTATGACATATTATTTTTCATCAAATGATCTCCCTCACTGGACTGAAATGGAATCATACAATTTACCTTTACCTCTTCCCATATTCATATACTCAGATTCGGCAAAAAAATTACAAAAACAAGTTAAAAATCCATTTGTAAAGCATATGATCAAAATATGGTGTGAAGCAAAAACTATTTAAAAGAACCACAGTTATTGTCACAATTTAGTCCAATATGGGGTAATCAATATTTTAAACCAGGGAGAGCGGACGCTGTATTTAAAGTATGGAATTTAAATGGGATACAAAAGATTCAGGATTTATATTTGCCATGTGCAGACAACATAATGTCTTTTGAAGAGCTGAGGATCAAATTTAATCTCAATAGAACACATTTTTTTAAATATCTTCAACTTAGAAACTTTATTCGATCAAATCAAAATAAAGCTCTCACTCGACCTATTTATTCATCCTTGGAAAAAATGATGATGAAAGATAGTAAAAGAAAGGGTATTATTTCAGAGTTTTATAACTCATTGACACTATCTTCAAGTGAAAATTCACTGAAAAGATTAAACTACTGGAAAGAAGATCTGCAAACTGAAATTTCAGAGGAACAATGGGAATTGGCTTGTACAGAAGCTCAAACCAAATCAATAAATGTACGCCTTAAATTGATACATTTCAAATGGTTAATGCGGATGTATGTTACACCTGAGGAGTTAAATAAATATAACAAAAATATACCAGATACATGCACAAAATGTATGGAAAGTAAAGGAACTCTATTTCATTGTGTATGGGAATGTAGATTAATAAGAATGTTTTGGGAAGAGGTGAGGGTAACAATTGAAAAAATAATCTCAAAACAAATCATATTGAATCCTAAATTGTTTTTGTTGGGTCTGTACCCAGAAAAGCATAATTTTAATAAAAGTGAAAGAACATTCATAGACCTCAGTTTGCTTAATGCCAAAAAAATGTATTGCACTATTATGGAAAAAGACTCATAGACCAGATGTGACTCAGTGGTTAAGACAGATGTTAACAAACCTTCCATTAGAAAGAATAACATATATACTGAAATCAAAGGAAATTGTGTTTGAGAATATATGGAGACCTTTTATTGATTATGTAAAAAATTTAAACATAACTTTTGAAGAAGAAGGTGAATGATGTGTGTGGACCTTGTAAATTCCAAACTGGTGAACATAATATGTATACTTATGTATTGGATTGTCTAGACTAAACAGAGGAGCATTGTTGAAGATTTGACTTTGCTGGTGGTTGTTGGTGTTTTTAGTGCATCCTTTTTTTTTTTTTTTTTTTGTAGTACTTTAGTGTTAGTGTTTGATTGTTTGTATCATGTTTGTTAAAAAAAAAAGGTTCAATAAAGATATTGTGGAAAAAAAAATGCAATGTGCAAAATTGCAACTATTAAAGAACTACAAAAAATACTGCAAATAAAGTTAAATAACTTACAGAAACACCATCTTGTTAAGTGTCCCCACTTAAAAATAAATGCAAACAATCAGGACACAGTATTAAACAAAATAAATGTATAATAAAGAGATGAACCTGTAACAAGGTAACAAAATGCTTTCAGAGGTAAATAAAATGCCAAGCACTTCAAACTAGTTAAAAATGTAAATTAAAATAATAAAAATGTTAAAATTAAAATGTTAAAATACTTGGGGGGGGGGGCTGGTGGATGTGGGGCCTAAGCAGTCACTTAGGTTGCTTATACCTTGGGCCGGCCCTGACCTAAAGAGAAAATTTGGCATGATACTGAAGGCAAAAGTTTTCAGGTTGACCTTAAGGACCACTGGAAGCACCTGTGAAATACACCAAGCCAGTGTGCTTCAGGACAAATTATTGTCAGATTTAGTACATTTTCCAACATTTTTCATTTTAATAAAAAGTATGGAGCCACTATCTTCCATTTTTGGTCACTGTCAACAGCCAAAATTAATAATGGAGGAAAACCTCCTTTTTGGAAAGAAGCCTCCTGTCTTTTGTTGAGAGGCCACACAGTCCAGAAGCTGTTTTTTGTTTTTTGTTTTTTTTTTGCAAATTTACATGTATTTAGTGTGAATACACCCACAAACTAGTTCCTGGAAGCGGACACATATTAAAAAGGAAAAGGTGTGATGGCTCGAGGAACAATTAAAAGGTTAATGCAACCCAGGAGATGAGGCATCAATACCCCTCTGCAAATATTCATCTAGCCTATTAATCTCCCTGCAGAGTTTGCATCAAACCATTCTAAATCAATTCATTCGTCTTCTTAACTGCTTAATCCTTTTCGGGTTGTGGGGGGCTGGGGCCAATGCCAGCATCTTTGGGCTGTGATGGACTGGACAGATCACCAGTCCATTGCAGGGCCACCACAGAAAGATAACCATTCACTCTCACATTCATACTGAAGGACAGTTTATTCTCAGTTGATGCCAGCTAACCTGGGGCGGCTGTGGCACAGGCGTAGAGTGTGGTCGACCTCTGATCAGCAGGTCAGTGGTTTGGTTCCTGCTCTCTCTACAGTCTGCATGTCAAAGTGTCCTTGAGCAAGCCACTGAACCCCGAGTTACTCCTGGTGGGTCAGGCCAGCACCTTGCATGGCAGCAACGTCACCATCAGTGTGTGAATGAGTAGATAGCTGAACCTGTAAAGCGCTTTGGACATTCACTGATGAGTAAAAAAGGCTATGTAAGTGAATGCCATTTTAAACTAATGCGCATGTCTTTGGACTGTGGGAGGAAACCAGAGTACCCGGCAAAAACAAACTCCACACAGAAAGGTCATCATGGGCCAGGGGTGGGCTCAAACCCACGACCTGCTGTGAAGGTGACAGTGCTAACCACTGACTCACCGAGCTTCCCGCTAAAAACCAATAAATACTGTGTTATCTCAAGTATGTCATTCATCTGCTCAGCTGCACATTGCTTTCACCAATTACGTGTTTATGAAATAAACTTATATGTTTATGAAATACAATAAATAACCAAAATAAATAAAATAGTGTCACACAGCTTCATAAAATAAAGAGCTCTGTGACATTTTAGAGATAACAAATTATTCTGTTCATCTACTCTTGATTTTTAGTTACTTTTTTCTCTTTCTGTCACTTTCCACCACTTACGTAACCGTTGAGTGACCACCAACAAAAACTGATCTTACGATAATACTTGACAGTGGTACGTAACAGTGCTATAGTTAAGGTGGCGTTACCTGAATCTTGTGCTGTACTTTGTAGCCAAATCAAGCCCAAGGCCACCTTAAATTTCCCTGACAACGCCCTCTCTACTAAAAGTGTACTTTGGTCAAAAAAAAAAAAAGTTGGACGCCAAAGTCCCAGTGTCTGAAAAGTGTATTTCAGTTTAATATTAAAGATGAAGAAGAGGGCCGGGAAACAGCGTGAAACCCCCTCCGCCCCCAGTGGAGGCCAGCGGTCGAATAAAGCTCAGAAGAAGAGGGAGGAGGAAGGGACACGGCCACTGTGGTGAGTCCGTTAGCACACAGCTGCCTGCTGGCTCAACAGGGTGGTGGTGGTCACTGAATAAAGGTTAGTCCAGTTTAAAGCTGCTGGTGCATGCATTGCGTTGGTCTCCACCACCAGCGCCCATGCAGTTTTCATTTGTTTTTGGCTGTTCCAATTATTGCTGTAATCACGCCACCTTTATTTCCTGCTGTTTTCGGCAGCAGCCTTTGGGCCAGTAAAACCCCGACTTCTGACATACTTTGATAACCAGCACCACAGCACTTCATTTGTGCACATCACAGGAAGTTACACTCACCCATGAACCTTTAAACCCGAATGGCAGAATGCCTTGGGTAAAAATAATCACGTAAAATAAATTGATCAATATCAACAAATTTAGATAGATGTACTTTATTGATACCAAACTGGGAAATTACGGTGTAATAGCAGCATGACACAGTGGATGACATAAAACACAGCATAATAGCAAAAGGAATTACCCAGGGAAAGCAAAACTGCCTTGATAACTTATATCCACCTTATTCCTGGGGGTGCCCGTAGGAGCAATTATGGGCGGAGCTTCCGGTTTCGTCTGACCTAGTGTTAAATCAGTCAGTAAGAGTGGAGTAGCAGGGGCATTTAAAATAGCGTTTTGAAAAGGGTTTTTCAAATTCATTTTAATGTATAGTCCGCATACGTGTTTTGCACTCAAGTGGCAGCTAATTTCAGCACTTGTAGTTTTTGTATTTTTGAATGTTTTGGCATAGTTCTGGTACTTGCTGCTGTTCATGGTGTGGGGCTCCTCACAGATAAGCACAGCTAAATGTGTGGCTTCAACAGCAATGAGTAGATCATGCACTGAAAACTAAAGGATTGTTCGTGTGATCGGTGGTACAGACACAGCAGCACCAGGTATGTTTTCACTTATACGAATGTCACAGATCTGACGTTTTACCCCGAATTTAAAATGCCCAAGCACGGTGTTGTGATTCTTTGTGGCTCTGACTAGACTCTACGTCTGCTCTGAGGTAAATCTGATTATGTCCAACATATTTTAACAAAATGCAGCCGACTTTATTGTGGTGGAGACATTGATATCAGAGCTTTTATTTGTTTACAGCGTTAGCATATTAGCAGCGGCACTAACAAACGAAGCTACAGTCTGCCAGACCACTTTTTAAGGTCGTCTTCCCATCCCTAGATAGTCATGGGAAGTGGTATGATTATATTACTGTTTTTGAGGTGCAAAAGGCCGTGTTCCCGCATTTCTGATGCTGAAGTCATTGTTTTTTATAAAGGAAAAGTGTCCCATTTCAGTGACAACCATACGTTCTAAACTAGTACCGGAAGTTGCTACCATAATTCACGCAAGGCATCATGGGGCCTAGGAATAAGGTGGATACATCGCAGATGAATAGATGATGACCTGTTTAGATACATGAATCGTACTAGTACAATGCAGGACTATCGGGTGCAGGGTGAAATGTGAGGTACCAATTAGACTGTAAGGTGCAGTATGGCAGCATTGTTATGACCAAGATTCAACATTAAAGTGAGTTATTGTACAGTGAAATGGCATGTGGCAGGAAAGATTTCCTGTGTCTGACTATACGGCAGCGGAGCTGTAGTAGTCTGCTGGAGAAAGTACTTTGCTGTCTGTCCAGTGTGTGGTGGAGGGAGTGATCAGGGCTGGCCATGATGGATAACTGTCATGAACCGAGCCAGGTTGTTCTTCGGACTCGGTTTTGACCTGCTGTGGCTCAAGGTTATCTGTGTAGTTATGTGTTATGTTATCTTTTTAGTTTCTTGCAGTTTCTATTTTCCCTTGTTTATTTCTGCACCTGTAGCCACTGCATTCTGGCTGGCAGCTGTGAGGTAGTTGCCTTTAGCCTACTCTCGTGTGGGTGCTGTCTGACACTTGCCGGTCTGACCATGCCCCCTCTCTCATGACAGCCAGCTGGTTCCACTCCAGTAATTGCCTTTTCCACGCTTCGCCCAGGTGCACCCAATCTTGCTTGCCAGCAATGTTTGTACTTAAGCAGCTCTTTGCCAGTCAAGCATTCCTGGACTATTGTATTGTCATTACATTTGTGCCACTGTACATTGTGGTCTGCCCGCTTCTCGTCCCATCTTGAAGCCAGTAAGTGTACCCTTTTGCCTTTTTGTATGTCAGCCTTGTTTTTGCACTGTTTGTGTTCTGTCACTGTATACTGTGGTCTGCCCGCTTCATGCCCCATCGTGTAGCCGTATGTCTGTTTTTGTATGTCTGTATTTTGTGAACTGATTCTTCTTTCTTTAATAAATGTGTTTGTGTTGTAACCTGCTCGTAAATCCGTCTTCCTTCTACTCCTCCGTGCGCTTTTACGCAGCGCACGGGGAGAATGTGACAGAATAGTCCAGCCAGCAAAGGATTTAATAGGTTACACCCACATGTCACTTTTTTTTTTTTTTTGAACTGTTTCCTCACCCACCTGTTTTTCCCCTACGATGCCTTCGGCACACCGTTCCCACACCGGCCAGAGCAGACCATCGGCGGGGCATCCCACGGTGGAGGAGGAATGAGCGGCAGCCTTTATCCAGGACTTTATGGACGAGGTAGAGTCTGCTCATCCCCTTCTTGTACACAGCATCAGGATTAGATTTCCTGTCCCGTCCATTGCTGATCACAACACCCAGGTATTTGTAGTCCTCCACTACCCCCACATCCTCCCCCTAATCCGCAATGGCTGTGAAGGCGTCCTCTTGTTCCTGAAGTCACTCACCATCTCTCTGGTCTTGCTGACATTCAATTCATTTCAATTCAATTCAATTCAATTCAATTCAACTTTATTTATATAGCGCCATTTCCCACCAACAGTCATCTCATAGCACTTTCAACTGTAGGGGAGACCCCCACAGTTACAGAAAAACCCCAGCAATCAGGCGATCCCCTGTGAGCAAGCGCTTGGCGACGGTGGAGAGGAAAAACTCCCTTTTAACAGGAAGAAACCTCCAGCAGAACCAGGCTCAGGGAGGGGCAGTCATCTGCTGTGACTGGCTGGGGGTGAGGGGATAGAGAAGACAAAAAGAACAGACATGTAGAGAGCAAACAGCACAATGGGGACTCAATCTATGGGAGAGAACAAACAGATGTTAATGACCAGCAAAAAAAAAAAAAAATTTCATTGAGAGTAAAGAAAGGAGTGAAGCCCAGTGCATTATTGGAGGTCCCCCGGCTGTCTAAACCTATTAGCAGCATAACTAAGGGAGGGTTCAGAGACACATGATCCCTCCCTAATTGTTGGCTATATCAAAAAGGAAGGATTTAACCCTATTTTTAAAAACAGAGATTGAGTCTGACTCCCGAATCCAGATTGGCAGCTGATTCCACAGGAGAGGAGCTTGATAACTGAAGGCTCTGCCTCCCATTGTACTTTTGGAGATTCTAGGTATTACAAGTAGTCCTGCATTTTGGGAGCGTAGTGCTCTGTTAGGATAATACGGTAGTATCAGATCTTTTAAATAAAAAGGGTCCTGATTGTTTAGAGCTTTGTAAATAAGAAGAAGGATTTTAAACTTAATTCTAAACTCTATGGGAAGCGAATGAAGGGATGCCAGAACCGGAGATACATGATCTCTCTTTCTAGTACCTGTTAAAACTCTTGTTGCAGCATTTTGGATCAGCTGAAGACTTTTTAAAGATGTTTTAGGACAACCTGATAATAAAGAGTTACAGTAATCTAATCTCGAGCTAACAAAAGCGTGGATCAGTTTCTCAGCATCACTCTGAGACAAGATGCTCCTAATCTTGGCAATATTACGCAAATGGTAGAAGGCAGTCTTAGAAACGAATTTAATATGTGAATTGAAAAACAGATCTTGATCAAAAATAATTCCAAGGTTCCTCACAGAGCTATTAAGAGAAAGAGTAACCACTTCCAAACTAAAAGTTTGATTTGGAAAGGTATTTCTAAGGTTTTTTTTTGACCAACAAGAATGACTTCAGTCTTATCTGAATTTAATAGCAGGAAATTACAAGTCATCCAAGCTTTGATTTCCTTAAGACAGGCTTCTAACTTGGCTAATTGATTACTATCATCTGGCTTCATTGACAGGTATAATTGTGTGTCATCTGCATAACAATGGCTATGTTTACATGGGCACAAGTAACCGTATTAAAAGCCTGATCGGAATAAAAATGCTTCATGTAAACATGCCAATCTGAATATTCTAACCCAATCACGCTCATTCAGATCAAAATTTCATTCCGATTGAGAGGGGTGGGTTATGCCGATTGTTAATCGGAATGGTGCGCATGAAAACACTTATTCCGAATGTAGGGCAGAAAATATGTTTACTGCGCATGTCCGTACACCAGCCGCACGTCGACGTGACGTATTTCTGCCTTAGCAGCAGCTAGCGGAAAACATAACGGGAGTAAAACAAAACTGGTCTGTATCGTCCTGCTGTCTCCCTCTGTTCGTCATATGCAGAAGTATGTACTTGTAGCTTCATTACAGAGACCAGCAGAAGCAAAAGTACAGTCTGAATAACACAATACAGGTCAATTTCGACATGAAGCGGGGCTTGCTAACACCGGAAGTTGCTTCTTCTTCTACTATTTTCGGAATGTCGAAATGTCAACGTGCGCATGTCAAAATGATTTATTCCGTTCAAACGTGTGACACATGGAAACGCACATCCTAAACGGATCAGCTTTTTCAGGATCCATGTAAACAGTAAAATTCTGATCTGAATTGCAATCAGATTGATGAAATTTTGCCCACGTAACCCTGGCCATTGAAAATGTATACAGTGGTTTCTAATAATGTCGCCTAACGGAAGCATATGTAAACTAAAAAGAGTAGGGCCTAGCACAGATCCCTGTGGAACTCCATGACTGAGCTTTGAGTTGAAAGAAAACTTATATTCAGCCTCAGGTGATTCTGCTCGGCCCACTCCACAAATCTGTCTCCCAGTTGTCTGTACTCTCCCTCCTCTCCACCCAACAACAGTCGAGTCATCAGAGAATTTCTGCAGGTGGCATGACTCGGAATTGTACTGAAAGTCAGTTGCTGTGTAAGGTGGAGAAAAAAGGAGAAAGCACAGTCCCCTGTGGAGCTCCCCTATCATTAACTACGGCATCAGACAAGACACTGCCCAGCCGGACAAATTGTGGCCTGCCTTTCAGGTAGTCAGTAATCCAGGAGATCACAGAGCTGTCGACTAGGGTTGCACAATTAATTGAATTTTGATCGTGATGCCACAATTAAATTAACGTGATCGTCTGCAATATTAACATATCAAATCAAGCATTTTCTCAACCAACAGCCAGCCGGCCACCAGGGGGGAACACATGTTAGGGCAACATTAAGCTGCAGAACGGACAAGCAGCGCACCCTATAGTGGCAGCCTTAAATTTCCAATAGCGGACTGGTGTGATGGTGAAACACAAACCAGATGTTGGGATCAGAAAGTGATAGTACGGAAACACGTGGAGACGAGGAGCTAGTGCCTTGAAAGGATCATCATCCGTTTTCTGGACATGTTTTGGATTCAGGGCAAGTGATGCTGGCTAAAAAGAAATTATGCAAAGAGTGCCATGGAGCTGTGTCTGCGCCACAGGGCAACACAACTAACATTTAACCACCTGAAAAAACACCATAAGCACAGGTATGATATGAATGAAGGCACGAGCGCTAAAGCGAATGTCACTTCACTAAATCACAGTCTGTGTCCGGCGCTGACCCAGACAATCATAGTATCAACCCTGCACAGAGCTTCACCGTATCCATCCGCCTCCCAAAGACATGCTAAAGTAACTGATGCAATAGCGTTTTATTTGGCCAAAGACATGTTTCCAATAAATAGTGTATGAGCAACGAAGGTTTCAGAAACATGGTCAAAACACTGGATGTGATCCCCATGTGATTCTCCAAAGTTGCATTACCTGCGCTGTATGAAAAATACAGATGGATATCACAACTGTCGAGTACTTTGCAGCTACGACTGACCTATGGTCAAGCAGAATAATGGAGCCCTACCTGTCCCTGACAATTCATTACAATGATTGAGATTTTAAAATGAAGAGTCAATGCTTGCAGACATAATTTTTCTCACAAGACCACGCAGGAGAAGCTATAGCCCACGGACTGAGGGAAGTGCAATCATCTTGGAGCCTGCAGGAGGAGGGACTAGTCTGCATAACAACAGACAGTGGATCTTATGTCATCAAGGCAGCTTCTCTAAATAAATGGATGAGGCTCCAGTGCTTTGGCCACAGGCTTCATCTAGCAATTGGTAAGTAGGATGAATTAAAAAAAAAAAAGAATTTTATGTAATCTTGTGGAGGAAGTCACCAGTGTGGAGGAATGATGTGACGAAACACAATAGCTGCCAGTTCAGAACTTTATTCACGCCAACAAAAAGAATAACCCTGGCACCCAAGTGCATACATTTATAACTCCTGCCTCCTCCCCCTTGGCACCAAGGTGCATACATTTACATCTCCTACCCCAGGTGCCAAGGCACATACATTTACACCTCCTGCCCCAGGTGCATACATTTACATTTCCTGCTTCCTCCCCCTCCCCCCCCCAGTCACTAGGTGAGAGTGGAACCTCCTGGTGGTCCACCACACAGCACCCCCCCCAACACCCAGAAGGGGCCTTAACAGTCCAGTTCCTTGGGCTTGAGCAGTCGCCCGTAACGGCTGTAACGTGGAGCAGCCAGGCCAACCAAGGCGCCTTCCGGTCAAGGTGAGGAGGGAAAGACTTGGTCTCCGGCGAACAGTCCTCTGAAGGGGGAAAAGGTGGGGAGGGAAAAGACTCGGTCTCCGGCGAACAGTTCTCTGAAGGGGGAAAACCAACCTGTGAACCCACCGCAGGCGGGCGTCCATGCTGAGGAGCCTGGGCCAGCACCACCTGCTCATCTGCCAACACGTAAGTGGGCTTAAGTCTGTCTCTACAGTATATGGTTTCCCTGCATCCCCCAAAATCCAACACAAAATGTTTTGTCCCCATTTCCAAAACTCTGAAAGGGCCATCATAAGGCGGACACAGTGGGGTTCTGTGGGCATTGTGCCTGATGAAAACAAACTGCATTCTCCAACCACTTCAGAACAAAAGTGCGGGAAAAACAATGGGGCACTGGCCCTGGAACATTACCTGCCTCTTCCCTAGAAAAAAGGCATGCTGACGAGTCGGTACAGGGCGCGGGACCTTCCGGCAAAAATTCCCCCGGGATCCACAACGGTTGACCAAAAATGAGGTCAGCCGGGGAAGCTGCCAGAGCCTCCTTGGGCATGGAGCGCAATCCCAGTAGGATCCAAGGCAGGTGGTCGACCCAATTCGCGTGGGTCAACAAGGCTCTGAACGCGGCTTTAAGTGACCTGTGGAACCTCTCACATAAACCATTAGCCTGCGGGTTGTATGCGGTGGTACGGTGAACTCTGACCCCCAGGCTCTTGGCCATAGTGAACCAGAGTTCCGAAACGAACTGGGAACCCCTGTCCGAGGTGATGTCCGATGGGGAACCGAAACGTGCAACCCAGGATGACAAAAACGCGTGGGAAACATTGGTAAATGTAGTGGAAGTCAGTGGAACTGCCTCTGGCCAACGCGTGGTGCGGTCTACTATCGTCAAAAGGTGCGTGAAACCCTGCGACAGCGGAAGGGGGCCCACTAAGTCCACATGGACGTGGTCAAACCTCCTGCTTGGAATCCGGAAAGGTTAAAGGGGGGCCTTGGTGTGCCTCTGAACCTTAGCCCGTTGGCACGCAGCAGCCCACTCCTTCACATCCTTGTGTAAGTGGGGCCAGACAAATTTAGACCCCACCAGCTTAACCGAAGCCCATGCGCCAGGGTGTGAGAGAGAGTGCATGGACTCAAAAACATGGCGGCACCAAGAGTCTGGAACAACCGGGCGGGGACGGCTGGTGGAGACGTCACAAAGTGTGTGTGGGGGGGGGGCCCTCTTATACCACCCTGCTCTCCAATTTAAGGCCCGTACCTGAGGAACCGGAGCGCACAAATGTCTGCGTCCCCCGGTTGGTCGGCGGCCATGGTGGAAAAATCAATACCCAAGTAGACTGGAGAGACCAGCGCAAACAGTCGGCCACAATGTTGAGCTTACTGACCACATGTTGAATGTCGGTCCTGGACTCCGATATTGCGGCTAGGTGAGATTGCTGCCACGCCAACCACAGTTCCGAGACTTTGGACATCGTGTAGGTTAGAGGCTTGTGGTCGACAAACGCGGTAAATGTGCGACCCTCGAGCCAAAACTGGAAGTGACGCGTGGCCAGGTAGAAGGCCAACAACTCTCTGTCAGAGATGCTATACTTACGCTCGTTATCACGCAGGTTGCCACGAACCGGAGACGTACTGTTCCACCACTGCTCCTACCGCGACATCAGACACATCTGTAGTAAACGCGATCCGCACCGACGGGGATGGGTGGGCCAGCAACGCTGCATTGGCGAGCGCAGCTTTGGTGCCTACAAAAGCCTAGACCCGATCGGGGGTCCTGTCAATAGGCACGGTTACATGGGCAAAATTTCATCAATCTGATTGCAATTCAGATCAGAATTTTATTGTTTACATGGATCCTGAAAAAGCTGATCCGATTAGGACGTGTGTTTCCATGTGTCACACGTTTGAACGGAATAAATCATTTTGACATGCGCACGTCGACATTCCGAAAATAGTAGAAGAAGAAGCAACTTCCGGTGTTAGCAAGCCCCGCTTCGTGTTGAAATGGACTTGTATTGTGTTATTCAGACTGTACTTTTGCTTCTGCTGGTCTCCGTAATGAAGCTACAAGTACATACTTCTGCATATGACGAACAGAGGGAGACAGCAGGACGATACAAACCAGTTTTGTTTTACTCCCGCTATGTTTTCTGCTAGCTGCTGCTAAGGTGGAAATACGTCACGTTGACGTGCGGCTGGTGTACAGACATGCGCAGTAAACATATTTTCTGCCCTACGCTCGGAATAAGTGTTTTCATGCGCACCATTCAGATTAACAATTGGCATAACCGGACTTCCGGTTATGGCGGCCACGTAGGAAGACGTGTTTCGCCCTGCTCTGCTCCTAAAGATAAAAAGTCAGCAAATAACTCTCTCATTTGGAACAAAGCCTATCCTAGCGTTTGGGCGAGGATATGCCGGTAAAGCCTAAGGCTGGGAAATCAGGTGGAGGAAAAACTGAACCGCCGAAACAGTCCAAGTTAACGGACTTTCACGTTCGTGACGAAGCAGAAAAATCTTCAGATACGGCGGAGCAAGCTAGTGGCGGAGCTGTGACTGCTGGCGACGGCACAGGTGCGGTGCTCGCTGCCATTAGCTCAATGAGAGCAGACTTTTCCGCTAAATTTGATGGGATTATAGCAGCGATAGAAGGAATGAGAAAGGAGATAAGCGACTGTATGGAACGAGTAATGCAGGTGGAGCTCCGAATTTCCAGCGCTGAGGATGACGTCACCAGCCTACAA
The DNA here is from genome assembly GCA_020510985.1 of Pholidichthys leucotaenia. Lineage (NCBI taxonomy): Eukaryota > Metazoa > Chordata > Actinopteri > Cichliformes > Pholidichthyidae > Pholidichthys > Pholidichthys leucotaenia. The sequence goes on from CM035841.1 coordinate 282,584,154, forward strand.
TTAAAGGTGCGCACATTGGAATTAAAAAATAAACGTCTGGAAGATAATGTCCTGGACTTAGAATCCCGGTCGAGACGGAACAACCTGAGGCTGGTGGGCCTCCCAGAGGGAACCGAGGGTCGGGACCCATGTTCCTTTTTGGAAAAGTGGATTCCAGAAGCGCTGAACAATGCGGAACTGCAGTCATCAGTCGTTTTAGAGAGCGCCCATCGAATTGGCCCACTGAGAGATAATAAGGCACCACCGAGGACGCTGATTATGAAGTTCCTCAGCTACAGAGACAAGATGACGATCTCCAACGCGGCGCGAGCCAAAGGAGAAATTAAATACCAGGATCAACAGGTGCGGTTCTACCCAGATTTGGCCACAGGAATCCAACAATTAAGCAAACAGTTTGACCCCGCCCGTAAAGTGCTGCGCAGCCTCGGGATTCGTCATGGAGTGATTCATCCTGCAAGACTGCTGGTCACATATAAGGGCAGAACCCACACCTTCAAGACCCCTGAGGAGGCGCAGGAGCAGATCCAAGAAGAGACTGGTGGGAGCTAAGCATGAAGCATGAACAAAATATAAGGTAGAATATTTAAGCATTTGCACAGGCATCTGACTGATCTGAAGCATATAGCAAGTTTACAAAATATAGATTGTATTATATAGTAAAAAAAAAAAACCTATGATGTACAAAGTTGCTATAAAATTTTGGAGTTAAGTTGGAAAACTACAGAAGAGAGTTAATGTTACGTCATTAAAAGCAGTAGAGTCAGGGTGATTGAGAGGATAAAGAGGGAGTGGCTTTGGCTGGCCCTCGCGGGTGTGGAGCAGTCAATGGCTATAGCGGGAGACGGAATTTTTTTTTGATTTTGGGGGGGATTACCATGAATGTGGGAAGGGGGAATTTGTTTGTGTGTAGTTTGTAGGATGAATATTCAACCACTCATGTTTTTGCTTCTCTGTATGAGCATGTTTACATTGCGAGGTAATCTCAAACTCCTTATTGATCATAGACCAAAGCATTAATCTTAATTCAACTTCATGGAATTGCAGAGGTCTACAAAATTTAAAAAAACTTAAACAAGTTATGAATAAAATAAAAGACACAGGTTCAAAAATTGTGTTTTTACTAGAAACTCATCTAATAGAGGAGGCTGTAAAAAGAATTAGGAGAAGATGGCAAGGAAGTGTATTCACCTCATCATTTTCATCCCGAGCCAGGGGAGTTATGACTCTCATACATAAATCAATCCCATTTCAAGTGAAAAATGTAATTGGAGACAAATTTGGAAGATATCTAATCATTCAAGGATCTTTGTTATTAGAAAATATAAATCTGGTGAACTTATACGGTCCCAATATAGATGATCAAAATTTCTTTGCTAATTTCTTTCTTATTTTATCATCACTTACAGGGCAACATATAATAGCAGGGGATTTTAATTGTACATTGAATCCCGGTATAGATAGATCAACAGGACTGGACTGTACGCACAATGGATGCAGGATGATCATTAATCATTTTATGAAAGAATTGAGATTGCTAGATATATGGAGAGAAATGAAACCACAAGTTAAAGCCTACTCTTGTTATTCTAATACCTACAAGACATTCTCACGTATTGACTATTTTTTGATCTCCACAGAGTTAAGGTCCAAGATTCAAAACTGCTTCTTTGATAATATTGTGATCTCTGATCATGCACCCTGCTGTCTAATATATGTAGATCAGAAATTGACAAAGGAACCAGGTAGGTGGCAATTTCAGCATAAATGGCTTCAGGATGAGGAATTTGTTAAGTACATAGAAAAACAGATAGATGAGTTCTTTGATATCAATACTACACAAACATCAGCATGTATAAAGTGGGAGGCTTTCAAAGCTTTTATTAGGGGGCATATTATTAGTTATACAGGTTCAAAATCTAAGAAGACTCGAGAGGAGAGAGTCCAATTGGAACATAAAATAAAAATTCTTCAAGAAAAAGTGTATGTAGGAAGTGACCCAAAGTTGGAGAACGAATTACTGATTCTGAGAGCTGAATATGACAAAAAAATCAGCGAATAGAGCTGCCTCGAGTCTTCTAAGATTGAAGCAATCTTTTTATGAACAAGGTGAAAAATCAGGAAAATTATTGGCATGGCAGATTAAACAATTAGAATTTAAAACACCAATTACCAGTATTATAAGTAACGGACAGGCAGTTGTAGATCCTTTAGAAATTAATAGTGCCTTTAGAGATTACTATGAAAAATTATATGATACAAAAAATGAAACCGACTTAACAAAACTAAATGGGTTTTTGGACGGATTATCTATACCGTGTATTCCTAATGAAAACAGGGAGATACTGGAGTCTAAAATTAGTCAAGAAGAAGTTGGGCTAGCCATTGATAATATGAAATCAGGAAAAAGTGCAGGACCAGATGGTCTTCCAGTTGACCTCTATAAAAAAAATTAAGAATAAATTAATAAAACCATTTTTGGAAATTGTTTTAGAAGCATTTCAAAATAGTAATTTACCACCATACATGAATAATGCCTTAATTATACTGTTGCCAAAACCAGGTAAACCCTCTAATAAATGTGAAAATATGAGACCAATAAGCCTATCAAATGCTGACCTTAAGATAATCTGTAAAATTTTAGCAAGACGATTACAAGAAATATTACCAAATATTATTAACCGAGATCAGAATGGCTTTATAAAGGGAAGACAAGGCTTCCATAATGTAAGAAGACTATTTAATATTATCTATTCTAATAAAGAAGCACCGGATACAGCTCTCCTATCATTGGACACCGAAAAGGCCTTTGATAGGGTCGAATGGCCCTTCCTTTTTGAAGTCTTACAAAGGTTTGGACTTGGAAATAATTTCATAAAATGGGTACAGATAATATACAATAATGCTACAGCAGAAATCCTAACAAACAGCAATATTTCAAAATCAATAAATATCAATAGAGGATGTCGACAAGGCTGTCCACTTTCACCTTTACTGTTTACTATGGCAATTGAACCTTTAGCGATGGCAGTACGTTTACATCCACAATTATATGGAATTAAAGTAGGACCAACAGAACATAAAATCTCCCTGTATGCCGATGACATAATTTTGTTTATGTCGAATCTTAAAAAATCAATTCCGACCTTGTTGAATTTAATAAAGAATTTTGGGGAAATATCAGGATATAAAATAAATAAAACTAAATCTTCAATATTAATGCTAAATGAGACCCAGAGAAATCATCCAGCTCCTGAGGTAAATCGATTCAGTGTTGTAAATCAGTTTAAATATTTAGGAATTCAAATTGTGCCTAAGCTAGAATTAGTCGCCAGTGCCAATTATGAAGCCTTAATGACAGACATTAATGAGTTACTTCAGAGATGGATGTCACTACCAATGTCGATGATTGGGAGAATCAATATACTTAAAAGTAATATCTTACCCAAAATACTTTATTTATTTCAATACATTCCTTTACCACCACCTTCAGATCTATTCTCAAGAATTAAAAAAAAGTTAGTGGAATTTATATGGAACAATAGGAAGGCTAGATTACGTCTGTCCTTACTATATTTACCATTTGATCGTGGAGGTCTGAAATGTCCAAACTTTATGTTGTATTACTGGTCAGCACAACTGAGGTCTATGACATATTATTTTTCATCAAATGATCTCCCTCACTGGACTGAAATGGAATCATACAATTTACCTTTACCTCTTCCCTTATTCATATACAGTGGTACCTCTACTTACGAATTTAATTCGTTCCGGAAGAATTCTCGTAACGTGAAAAATTCGTAAGTAGAGGCGCGTTTTACATGTAAATGCCGTAATCCGTTCCAAGCCCCCAAAATTCGGGCATAAATTTTTTATAAATCATAAAAACGCATCAAAACATGTAACAAATACATGTTACAATTAGATTACTGCACAATAAACATAAAATGAGAGTTTAAAATGAGAGAAAGAATAATAAAAGAGAATAATAAAAGAGAAAGAATAATAAAAATTATGTTCATTTACCCTTTAACTGCTATCGTCGTCGACGTCGTCACCGTTTGCCTTCTTTGGTTCATGTTCTGATCCAAGGACGTTTGCTTTTGTCGGCTTGTAAGTGCTTCGTTTTGTTTTAATACCGTGCTGATCGTTGATGTATTACGGCCATATTCTTTGGTGAGATCAACCAAACGCATAAAGTTTTGGAAAAAAAAAAAAAAAAACTTCGTGGCCAATGGGATACCAGGAAGATGCTAGGCGATAGCCAATGGCAGAGCAGCTACAGGTATATTTACGTTCGGTAAACTACGGAAGCTGCGAGGAGCGCGTACTTTTTTGCCTTTCGTATCCTGAAATTTCGTTCGTAACTAGAGGCAATATTTTCCCGTTGAGGCGTCTCGTAACCTGAAAATTCCGTATGTAGAGACGTTCGTAAGTAGAGGTACCACTGTACTCAGACTCGGCTAAAAAATTACAGAAACAAGTTAAAAATCCATTTGTAAAGCATATGATCAAAATATGGTGTGAAACCGAAAAATATTTAAAAGAACCACACTTATTGTCACAATTTAGCCCAGTATGGGGTAATCAATATTTTTAAACCAGGGAGAGCGGATGCTGTATTTAAAGTATGGAATTTAAAAGGGATTCAAAAGATTCAAGACTTATATCTGTCATGTTCAGATAACATAATGTCTTTTGAAGAACTGAGGATCAAATTTAATCTTAATAGAACACATTTTTACCTCCGCCAGGCCGAAAAGGCCAGGAGGAGGTTATGTTTTTGTCGGAGTTTGTGTGTTTGTCTGTCTGTCTGTTTGTCTGTTGGTTAGCAAGATAACTCAAAAAGTCTTGGACGGATTTCCGTGAAACTTTCAGGCGTTGTTGGAAATGGTACAAGGAAGAACTGATTAAATTTTGGGAGTGATCCGGTTCACCGTCTGGATACAGGAATTTTTTAAAGCATTTTTCAACACTGTGACATACAGCCATTTTCAACATGTGCGCAAGCGCAATAGAGGGCGCTGGTCGACGTGTCTGATGAACACAAACTCCGCCTTCTTCAAAGTTTTAGGCACAAAAGCACACAGAAAACAGGGCTCGCCAGAGTGCCTGTGTTTGCACTACGCTGCAAAAGCTGACACGGGCAGCTGTCCGGCGTCGGATTATTTGGCAGAAATTCCCCGGCCAGCCATAGGGGCTGCGCAAAAACCAGCTCTCTGCCGGGGGAGGCTTCCAAATCCTCTTTTTTCCGCGGACCGCAAACCCAGTAAAACCCACGGCAACCATTATCGCACCTTCTTTTGTCCAGCGGCTCCGGAACAGAGAGGAATCCCGGCGCCAGTAATGCTGCGCCTGATATGTCTCACTCTAATGCTAAAAGTGACTGCATCAGGGATTTACCACCTTGAATGAATGAATGAATGAATGAATGGCCTGGGCCCGCCGCAAAACCTCACACGGGCAACTGTCCGCCGACGGATTGTTTGGCACAAATTCACCGGCCAGCCATAGGCGCTGCGCAAAAATGAGTTCTCTGCCGGCGAAGCCTCTAAATTCTCGTTTGCCGCGGAGCGCAACCCCCCAAAAAATAATATTGTAGCGAACTCAATATGAGCACCCTACTTGGCTTGCCAAGTGGCTTGACCCTATTGGCGACACAGGTACAGTGCGGGACTCCGGAGCGTGACTTCGAACCTCCCGGTGGGACGTCGCCATGTCGAGCAGCACGTTACAATATAATATAAAACCCACGGCAACCTGTCTACCCAATTTGCATCTGTCAGTGGAGGAGATGGACACAACAGCAACACTTCAGTTTATTACCTCCGCCAAGGAGGCAATGCTTTTACTACTGAACCACTAATCCTATCACTATCAGATTGATTGTCATTGATTAATTGTGTGTTTATTGCACTGTCCCTGTCAAATAAACAAATAATCATTGTGAATCCAATTGCTAGTCATATGTTTACATGCTCAAGGAATCTGAAAACGTACACACAAACACTGTATGGGGGGAATTGTGGCGCTTGGCGGAGGTCTGCGCTCTCCGAGTGCTTTTCTAGTTTTAAATATCTTCAGCTTAGATATTTAATTATTGGAAAGAAGATCCATCGCTGGTGGAACCAGCGATGGATCCACTCCAGTTCGCCTACCAGCATGGCATTGGGGTGGAGGATGCGGTGATCTTCCTCCTTCACCGTTCTCTGTCCCACCTGGAGAAGCCCAGGAATGTGGTGAGGATCATGTTCTTTGACTTCTCCAGTGCTTTCAACACCATCCAACCGTTGATCCTGAAGGACAAGCTGCTGCGCGCAGGGGTGGACCAGCACCTGTCATCATGGATCCTGGACTACCTCACTAACCTGCCTCAGTTTGTGAGAACCCGGGACTGTGTGTCCGACACGATCATCAGTAGCACGGGGGCCCCCCAGGGAACGGTGTTGGCTCCCTTCCTGTTCACTCTTTATACTGCGGACTTCTCACACAACACAACACCACTGCCATCTACAGAAGTTCTCTGATGACTCTGCGATCATTGGCCTGAGTACAGAGGGCTTATCCAGGACTTTGTGGACTGGTGCCATCGGAACTGCCTTCAGATCAACGCGAGGAAAATTAAGGAGCTGGTGGTGGACTGCCGCAGGCAAGGACAACCCCTCACAGCACCAGTAAATATACAGGGAACAGACATTGAGATGGTGACATCCTACAAGTACCTGGGTGTTCATCTGAACAATAAACTAGACTGGTCACACAATACTGATGCACTCTACAAGAAGGGACAGCGCAGGCTGTTCCTACTGAGGAGACTCAGGTCTTTTGGTGTACAAGGGGCGCTGCTGAAGACATTCTATGACACGGTGGTGGCATCAGCCATCACTTTTGGAGTGGTCTGCTGGGGCAGTGGCATTACTGCAGCCGATAGGAAGAGACTGAACAAACTGATCAAGAAAGCTAGCTCCGTCCTGGGGCAGCGCCTTGATCCGGTGGAGGAGATAGGAGAGAGAAGGACGGTGGCTAAACTGTCATCTCTGCTGGAGTCCGAGTTCCACCCTATGCAGGACATACTGAATGCACTGAGGAGCTCATTTAGCAGCAGACTACATCATCCCAGGTGCACAACCGAGAGGTTTCGCAGGTCCTTCCTACCAACAGCTGTCAGACTGTACAACCTAAGCAGGGCTGCTCGCAGAGATAGCAAAAAGACGTAACAACCTAATAGTTTTTTGAATGCAAAAGATGTAATAGACTTACACAATGGTCCCCTCCGGCATACAACTAGGAAAATACCGGTAGCTACGGAGGGTGAGAATATGTATGGGCACATAATCATATCATGTAGGATAACTAAGTAGACGGTTGTGCTGTTTCATCCCATCTAGCAACAATGCTCTGCACTGTGTGTTTATACATTTACATATTTATTCCATCTAGCTACAATGCTCCGCACTGGGTGTGTTTATGTTTATGTTTATATTTATATATCTATATATTCATTCCATCTAGCTACAATGCTCCGCACTGTGTTTATATATCTACATATTATTCCATCTAGCTACATTGCTCCGCACTGTGTTTATATATTTACATATTTTTTCCACCTAGCTGTAATGCTTCGTACTGTGTGTTTATATATCTACATATTATTCCATCAAGCTACATTGCTCCGCACTGTGTTTATGTATTTACATATTTATTCCATCTAGCTGCAATGCTCCGTACTGTGTGTTTATATACTCATATATTTATCCCATCCAGCTACAATGCTCTACACTGTGTCTGTGTGTATATATATATATATATATACAGTATACGTATATTTATAGTAATATGTACATATGTACACTCACCGGCCACTTTATTAGGTACACCATGCTAGTAACGGGTTGGACCCCATTTTGCCTTCAGAACTGCCTCAATTCTTCGTGGCATAGATTCAACAAGGTGCTGGAAGCATTCCTCAGAGAGTTTGGTCCATATTGACATGATGGCATCACACAGTTGGCGCAGATTTGTCGGCTGCACATCCATGATGCGAATCTCCCGTTACACCACATCCCAAAGATGCTCTATTGGATTGAGATCTGGTGACTGTGGAGGCCATTTGAGTACAGTGAACTCATTGTCATGTTCAAGAAACCAGTCTGAGATGATTCCAGCTTTATGACATGGCGCATTATCCTGCTGAAAGTAGCCATCAGAAGTTGGGTACATTGTGGTCATAAAGGGATGGACATGGTCAGCAACAATACTCAGGTAGGCTGTAGCGTTGCAACGATGCTCAATTGGTACCAAGGGGCCCAAAGAGTGCCAAGAAAATATTCCCCACACCATTACACCACCACCACCAGCCTGAACCATTGATACAAGGCAGGATGGATCCATGCTTTCATGTTGTTGACGCCAAATTCTGACCCTACCATCCGAATGTCGCAGCAGAAATCGAGACTCATCAGACCAGGCAACGTTTTTCCAATCTTCTATTGTCCAATTTCGATGAGCTTGTGCAAATTGTAGCCTCAGTTTCCTGTTCTTAGCTGAAAGGAGTGGCACCCGGCGTGGTCTTATGCTGCTGTAGCCCATCTGCCTCAAAGTTCGACGTACTGTGCGTTCAGAGATGCTCTTCTGCCTACCTTGGTTGTAACGGGTGGTTATTTGAGTCACTGTTGCCTTTCTATCAGCTCGAACCAGTCTGGCCATTCTCCTCTGACCTCTGGCATCAACAAGGCATTTCCGCCCACAGAACTGCCGCTCACTGGATATTTTTTCTTTTTCGGACCATTCTCTGTAAACCCTAGAGATGGTTGTGCGTGAAAATCCCAGTAGATCAGCAGTTTCTGAAATACTCAGACCAGCCCTTCTGGCACCAACAACCATGCCACGTTCAAAGTCACTCAAATCACCTTTCTTCCCCATACTGATGCTCGGTTTGAACTGCAGGAGATTGTCTTGACCATGTCTACATGCCTAAATGCACTGAGTTGCCGCCATGTGATTGGCTGATTAGAAATTAAGTGTTAACGAGCAGTTGGACAGGTGTACCTAATAAAGTGGCCGGTGAGTGTATATTAGCTGCTCTTGCTTGCTTGCTTTTTTTTTTTTTTTTTTTTTTTTTTTTCTTGCCTTCTGATTGTTGCTCTGAGTGTTGCTATCCCTGTGCTGTTGCAATCCTGGAATTTCCCCCTTGTGGGACTAATAAAGGCTTATCTTATCTTATCTTATCTTATCTTAAGACCTGCAAACTGAAATTTCAGAGGAACAATGGGAATTGGCTTGTACAGAAGCTCAAACCAAATCAATAAATGTACGCCTTAAATTGATACATTTTAAATGGTTAATGCGGATGTATGTTACACCAGTGGAGTTAAATAGATATAACAAAAACATACCAGATACATGCACAAAATGTATGGAAAGTAAAGGAACCTTATTTCATTGTTTATGGGAATGTAGAAAAATTAGAATGTTTTGGGAAGAGGTGAGGATAACAATTGAAAAAATAATTTCAAAACAAATCATATTGAATCCTAAATTGTTTTTGTTGGGTCTGCATCCAGAAAAGCATAACTTTAATAAAAGTGAAAGAGCATTCATAGACCTCAGTTTGCTAAACGCCAAAACATGTATCGCACTATTGTGGAAAAAGACTCATAGACCAGATGTGACTCAGTGGTTAAGACAGATGTTAACAAACCTTCCACTAGAAAGAATAACATACATACTGAAATCAAAGGAAATTGTGTTTGAGAATATATGGAGACCTTTCATTGATTATGTAAAGAATTTAAACATAACTTTTGAAGAAGGTGAATGATGTGTGTGGACCTTGTAAATTCCAAACTGGTGAATGTATAATATGTATATTTATGTAATGGATTGCCTAGACTAAACAGAGGAGCATTGTTGAAGACCTGTTCTTGTTAGTGGTTGTCGGTGTTTTTAGTACTTTTTTAAAAAAATTATTTTAGTGTTAGTGTTTGATTGTTTGTGTTATGTTTGTAAAAAAAAAAAAAGGTTCAATAAAAAATATTGTGGAAAAAAACAATCGGCATAACCCACCCCTCTCAATCGGAATGAAATTTTGATCCGAATGAGCGTGATCGGGTTAGAATATTCAGATTGGCGTGTTTAGATGAAGCATTTTTATTCCGATCAGGCTTTTAATCCAGTTACTTGTGTCCATGTGAACATAGCCACTGCTGTCCGTGGGTTTCTTCTTCTTGAGCGAGCCGTACAGTGGTTGCAGCCGCTGAGCTGCCCGGGGAAGGAAACGGTTGTAAAAATTGACCATTCCCCAAAATTCCTGCAGCACCCTCATGGCCTGCGGACATGGGAAACCTGACACCGCCCGCACTTTATCCGGCAGCGGGATTGCGCCCTCAGATGAGATGGAGTGGCCCAAGAAATTGATCACCGGAAACCTGAACTGACACTTTGCTGGATTAACTATCAGTCCATGTGCTTCCAGCCGATGGAAAACTTGTTTCAGATGGGAGAGATGCTCCTCCTCAGACGCGCTAGCCACCAGAATGTCATCTAGGTAGACGAACACAAACGGCAAGTCGCGGAGCACCGCGTCCATCATACTCTGAAAAGTCTGAGCTGCTCCCTTCAACCTAAAACGGCATGCAAACAAACTCGAAAAGGCCAAAGGGTGTTATCACCGCCGTCTTTGGGACGTCTTCAGCGCAAACCGGGACCTGGTTATAGCTGTGGACCAGATCCATCTTAGAAAAAATGCACATTCCAGCCAGGTGCACTGAAAAATCTTGAATGTGTGGAATGGGGTAGCAGTCATGCTCAGTGATGTTGTTCAAGCGAAGGAAATCACCGCACAGCCGCCACAAACCATTGGACGCCCAAGGGCTATTGGAGCGCCTAACAATCCCCAAACGTTCCAAGCTAGCAAGCTCTTCCCGCGTGATGGCTAGCTTAGCTGTGTACAGGCGGTGCAGGTGCACAAAAACCAGCAGGCCCTTTTTAGTAATAAAATGCTCAACCCCATGCTTGGTCACAGTAGCGGAAAAGGTAGGCACGGTGAGCGCGGGAAAATCAGAAAGCACACGTTGATACACATCCCCTGAGGCTAAAAAATTAGCATGTGTTAGTGGCCCAGCTCCCCGAGTCATACAAGGCAGTGAAGAAAAAGACATAGCTTCCACTAAATGTCTATTAGCAATATCTACAAGGAGACCATAAGCACACAGAAAATCAGCACCTAAGATAACAACCGAGCAGGCAACTACCACAAAGTCCCACTTGTAGTTAAGATAAGATAAGATAAGATAAGCCTTTATTAGTCCCACAATGGGGAAATTCCAGGATTGCAACAGCACAGGGACAGCAACACTCAGAGCAACAATCAGAAGACAAGAAAAAACAAGAGCAGCGAGTATACATATGTACATATAAATATATAAATATATAAACACACAGTGTGGAGCATTGTAGCTAGATGGAATAAATATATAAATATATAAACACACACAGTGCGGAGCATTGTAGCTAGATGGAATGTACAGCATAACCGTCTACTTAGTTATCCTACATGGTATGATTATGTACCCATACATATTGTCACCCTCCGTAGCGACCGGTATTTTCCTAGTTGTATACCGGAGGGGACCATTGTGTAAGTCTATTGCATCTTTTGCATTCAATACTATTAGGTTGTCACGTTTTTTTGCTATCTCTGCGAGCAGCCCTGCTTAGGTTATACAGTCTGACAGCCGTAGGCAGGAAGGACCTGCGAAACCTCTTGGTTGTGCACCTAGGATGATGTAGTCTGCTGCTAAATGAGCTCCTCAGTGTATTCAGTATGTCCTGCATAGGGTGGGACTTGGACTCCAGCAGAGATGACAGTTTAGCCACCATCCTTCTCTCTCCTATCTCCTCCACTGGGTCAAGGCGTTGCCCCAGGACAGAGCTAGCTTTCTTGATCAGTTTGTTTAGCCTCTTCCTATCGGCTGCTGTAACACCACTGCCCCAGCAGACCACTCCAAAAGTGATGGCTGATGCCACCACCGTGTCGTAGAATGTCTTCAGCAGCGCCCCTTGTACACCAAAAGACCTGAGTCTCGTCAGTAGGAACAGCCTGCACTGCCCCCTCTTGTAGAGTGCGTCAGTATTGTGTGACCAGTCTAGTTTATTGTTCAGGTGAACACCCAGGTACTTGTAGGATGTCACCATCTCAATGTCAGTTCCCTGTGTATTTACTGGTGCTGTGAGGGGTTGTCCTTGCCTGCGGCAGTCCACCACCAGCTCCTTAGTTTTCCTCGCGTTGATCTGGAGGCAGTTCCGATGGCACCAGTCCACGAAGTCCTGGATAAGTCCTCTGTACTCAGCTTCATCTCCGTTGGAGATGAGGCCAACGATCGCAGAGTCGTCAGAGAACGTCTGTAGATGGCAGTGTGTTGTGTTGTGTGAGAAGTCCACAAACACAGTTGCGTCCATGCAAACACACAGTCACTGACCTTTCTCCAAAAGTCTTGATGGGGAGCCATTAGCGGGAGCTAATGACGGGCCACAGCCTTCAGCCAGCCTCTCAGCACCAGCTGGCAAAATAAGACTCTTCTAGGAACCAGAGTCGACCAAAAACCATCTCCCGGAACGTGTGTCCTTGAGGAAAAGCAGCTTCTCCCTGTTGCCAGCAGTTGCAGCTGCTACTGACTGCTGGCTGGCCCATTTCCCAGGATCTTGAAATGGCATGATGGGACACAGCACTGCGCGTCAGCGCCAAAACGATGATGGTAGAAACACACCATCCTGTTCTGGCATCTCCGAGTGGCTGTCCTGGCTGCAACCTTCAGCTCTGCAATCTCAGTGGACTCCGCCGAAGGTCCTGGTGTCACCGCCTGGACGCCGAAACTCTTATTCACCAGGATAATGTGGTCTGCTTCTTCTGCCAGTTTACAGTAGTCCCTGGCAGCCAGCAGCGGTGAGTTGGCAAAAATTGTCCATGCTGAAACCGGCAGTTTCGTCAGGAAGAGATGGGCGAAGAGAAAAGATCCGTCATCTGTGCCCAGCAAAGCCAGCATACTTTCCATTAACTCCACAGCCGAGCCGTCTCCTAACTCAGAGTGGGAGAGGAGCTTCTCCACTCTCTCCCCGTCAGAGAGGGTGTAACACCGCAACAACAGCTATTTGAGAGTGTCGTATTTCCCCCCGGGTGGGGGGTCTCGGAGCAGGCTCATGGTGCACTGAGTGGAGCGCGGGTCTAGCGAAACCACCACATAATGGTGTCTCATGTCGTCTGCAGAAATTCCACAGTGTCATGATCCGGAGGCATGGGGGGGTGTCGTGCCCCGTCTCTAGCTTAGCTTAGTCTTCTCTGTTTCTTTGTGCATTTATAGTTATGTTCTTGTGTCATTATGTTTTCCAGTTTGTGTTTTATTTTGACAGTGTTGTGCAGCTTCCGGCTGTCAAACCGGTCGGAGCTGCACACCTGTTTGTCATTCTGTTATTTTCTCCACTCATGTATCCACACCTTTTGCTAATTATGTTTGGCATATAAGGGCACGGCAAACCTCTGGGAGGTTGTCGTGTCCTTCTTCTATGTGGACTCGTCCTGAGGAGCTCTGAGTGTGTTTAGGTGCTGCTGTCGAGGAGAGTTGGAGAGCTCCGTCCAGGTTTGTTTTTCCTGTTTTCCAGCCATGGGCCCCCGCAGCCTTTGGGAGAGCTCCAGCCAGATTCCGCTCTTGGCCAGGCGTCCCCTGGCTTCATGTGCCCCTGGACGTTGAGCCCCACTCTCCTCCAGCATTTGCCATTACTGTGTTCTTGTTTATCAATGCCTTGTATTTCATGATTTAGTTTTGGTTCATTCACGTTCTTGTCTGTGTTTATGTTAATAAACGTGCAAACTCACAGAGAGCGTTTGGTGTCCTAATTGCACTCGTGAAACGAGCGCTTCATGACAGAAGGACACAACCTCCTGAACACCAGCCTCTGTGACTTTGGTCTTTGGTCCCTGTGAGTGCAGCTAAGCCCCAATCTGGGGCTGCCGCGGGTGCAGCTGTGCCCCAGGCCGGGGCTGCCGTGGGTGCAGCGCCGCGTCAGGCCAGGGCCACATTGGTTGACCGCCTTCTTGGTCTGGTGCTTTCACTGGTCAACCTGATGGTCATGGGGACCTTGCCCTGGTCCAGAGCCGCCAGGGGTGCTATTCCCCAGCCTGGGGCCGCCGTGGGTGCATCATGGGAGGTTCCCGCCAGTTGGCCGCCCTTCGCTGGAGGATGCCGCCCCTAGCTCCTGACGCTCACTGGCTTAGGGATGCCGGGAGGCCGCCTGATGGGCTGCCCCTCCTGCTCGGGTCGTTCTGGCACACGGGAAGACCACTCGACGTGTTCCAGTGGAGACGCTGGTGGTCTTGGGACTCCACCTGTAGACTGTCCGAACGGCCCTTCCACTTATCAGTTGGGCTAAGAGTTCCATGTTGCCACCCATTGGGCAGTGTGTGTTTCATGAGTGTTTGTTTTTCTTTGTTTTGGTTTTTGGATGAGTTTGGTCCCTTCATGCCCCCCCTCCAGGGTGGGTTGTTTTTTGGTTGTTTAATGTTGTTTTCCTTTTATTGCAGTGCTTTTTCTGAGTTCTTTTCTTATGTATGCTTAGTTCTTGTACTCTCCTTGCCTTTGAGTTGTTGCGTTCCTTCGAAAACTATGAATTTTTGTTTCGTTTGTTGGTTTTTGCTGTTTATTGTTTTTCTATTCTTTTTGTTTCTTTTCTTTTGTGGGTATTTGAAGTATTACTTTGCTAATTTGTCATATTTCTTTTTAGTCTGGCTTTATTTTCTTTTTGTTACATTTTGAACTTACACCCTTAGTTTGATTATATCTTGGTCTCAGTTATATTCTTTATTGTCTTATTTATTAGTATTTATTTTTGATGTCATAGTTATGGTTAGGTTTGGGTTATTTTGGTTTCTGGACCTGTTCGCGCCCTACTGAGACATCCTCAGTTGGTCTGCCGTCACCATTGAGGACGGTATGTTGAGCTCTGACCAGGTTTTGTCCTTTCCCCTATTTCCCTCAGCTGTTAAACCCTGCTGTACTCTGGCTGAATCTGTCTCATGTTCCCCGGCGTCTGGGTGTGCCTCAGCCATGGCGTTTCCGGACTGTTCTGTTCCCCTGGTCGTGAGCTCTGCCCTCCTCCGGTACATACTTTTTCTGTTGTTTGTTCCTGTGTTAGTTTATCATGGTCTTAGTGACATGTTGGGGTTATGTTTTGTATTTGGGGAGGGTCCTCTGTCTGTGTGTGGGGGGGGTGTTTTTTGGTGATGTTCCCCTGGGGTGTCTGGGATCCACCCCTTGAGGGGAAGGCGCTCTCATGATCCGGGGGCACGGGAGGGTGCCAAGCCCCATCTCTAGCTTAGCTTAGTCTTCTCTGTTTCTTTGTGCATTTATAGTTATGTTCTTATGTCATTATGTTTTCCAGTTTGTGTTTTATTTTGACAGTGTTGTGCAGCTTCCGGCTGTCAAACCGGTCAGAGCTACACACCTGTTTGTCATTCTGTTATTTTCTCCACTCATGTATCCACACCTGTTGCTAATTATGTTTGGCATATAAGGGCACAGCAAACCTCTTGGAGGTTGTCGTGTCCTTCTTCCATGTGCACTCGTCCTGAGGAGCTCTGAGTGTGTTTGGGTGCTGCTGTCGAGGAGAGTTGGACAGCTCCGTCCAGGTACGTTTTCCAGCTGTGAGCCCCCGCAGCCTTCGGGAGAGCTCCAGCCGGAATCTGCTCCTGGCCAGGCGTCCCCTGGCTTTGTGTGCCCCTGGACGTTGAGCCCCACTCTCCTCCAGCATTTGCCATTACTGTGTTCTTGTTTATCAGTGCCTTGTATTTCATGATTTAGTTTTGGTTCGTTCACGTTCTTATCTGTGTTTATGTTAATAAACGTGCAAACTCACAGAGAGTGTTTGGTGTCCTAATTGCACTCGTGAAACGAGCGCTTCACAACACACGGAGAGCAAACTGAGATTCCACATGGATGAACCAGGCAGCCGGGTCATGAAACAAGAGGTCCTAGAGCTTGATCGCCACGGCAAATGAGACCAGGGTCTCGGGGGGGGGGGGGGAACCCTAGCGTGGGTGTTCCCGAAGAGGAGCTTGCTTCATCTCCCAGCCTGAGCATTTTCACATTGTAGGTCACCAGTGGGGAGGAATGATGTGATGAGACACGAGAGCTGCCAGTTCAGAACTTTATTCACTCCAACAACAAGAATAACCCTGGCGCCCAGGCGCATACATTTATAACTCCTGCCTCCTCCTCTTTGGCGCCAAGGCGCATACATTTACATCTTCTGCCCCAGGTGCCAAGGCGCATACATTTACACCTCCTGCCTCAGGCGCATACATTTACATCTCCTGCACCCTCACCCTACTCCCCAAGTCACTGGGTGAGAGTGGAACCTCCTGGTGGTCCACCACAATCTGTGTTTTTCCTAAAGTTAATGAATAATCGTGATTAATAATTGTGATTTCAATATTGATCAAAATAATCACAATCATCATTTTGGCCACAATCATGCAGCCCTACTGTCGACCCCCTGTCACCCGCAGCTTCTCACCCAGCAGCAGTGGCTGGATGGTATTAAAGGCACTGGAGAAATCAAAGTATGTGATTCTCACAGTGTCTCCTCCGCCATCCAGGTGCAAATGGGCTTGTTGCGCAGGTAGATGACACCCTCTTCAACTCCTAAATGGGGCTGATATGCAAACTGCAGAGGGTCCAGCCACATCTTCACCTGTGGCCTCAGGTGGGCTAAGACCAGTCTCTCCAGGACCTTCATCACATGAGATGTGAGGGCAACTGGTCGATAGTCATTCAGGTCCGATGGAGATGACTTCTTGGGGACAGGAACCAGGCAGGATATCTTCCACAGCACCGGTACACTCTCCAGGCTCTGCCTGAGGTTGTACAGGTGTTTCAGTACAGGAGATAGCTTGTTGGCACAGGTCCTCAGGATCCTGGTGGATATTGTAAACGTTGTGGCTTGTGGCAAGAGGCTTTCAATCAATTTTTCAATTAACAGTTTTTCAATTTATTCCAAAAACTTACAGGTATTAACTCCAAAACATCCGACACAGTTTATCACGACTGGAATTTGTCCATCAATCATTATCATTGATCCTCTCGATAACACTTGACAACTCTCAACAACTCTCGACAACTTGAACAACTTGACAACTTGACAACTGTTATATACTATTTGAGACAATTAACGTCAATTAGGACATACCATATGTCCCAGGTAAGACAATAAGACATTTTCCATTTTACACACATACCCACTAACATCTAAAAGACCATAAATATTTCCCCACCTATATACAGAATAAATATAACTAACACACAATAAATAATACCATAAATAATTCAATAAATAATTTAACCCCTATTTACAAATTTAAATCACCCCTCTAACTCACCATAACATGCTTCCTTCCTGCTGGTGTCCTTTAAAAGGCATCCAACCCCTAACAGAGTCTTTTGCCCGGACACCCTCAGGAAACATGTTGGCAAAGGTATGTGGATTAAATAATTACCAATTGTTTACCCAAATAATTAACCATAGCAATTATCTCAAAGGCATTCAAATTAGACAAAGACAGATCCTAGAAATAATTTGTGTACTTTAACAAATAATCATAATAACATTTACAATATTACAAATATAACATAATCACACAATACAATAAATCATAACAGTGGGGACACTTCGTCGTCACATTTCCTCCCCCCTTTTCCCAAGAGTACAGTACTCTAAGATTCATGTACTCTTGAGAGGCTATCTGCCACAAGGTTGGTCTTCCCTGCCACATACCGAACAGTAAAATCATACGGTTGAAGGGACACATACCACCCTGTGAGACGACTGTTTACGTCCTTCATCCTGTTCAGCCACTGTAGGGCCCGATGATCTGTCTCCAACACAAAATGATGCCCCAGTAAATAGTATTTGAGAGACCCTATTGCCCATTTCATGGCAAGACATTCCTTTTCTACCGTAGAGTATCTTGTCTCCCGGTTCAACAACTTACGGCTCAAGAACAGTACTGGGTGTCTCTGTCCCCTCTCCTCCTGGAGAAGTACTGCTCCAATGCCAACTCCTGAAGCATCTGTCTGTAAAATGAACGGGCGAGCAAAGTCTGGACTGTAGAGAACCTTCTCACCAGAAATAGCCCTCTTCAGATCTTCAAAAGCTCTATTACACTCCTCTGTCCATTTTACCCTATTAGGTGCTGAAGCCTTAGTGAGGTCAGTCAAAACTGCAGCTCTTTCGGCAAAGTGGAGGATGAACTTACTATACCATCCTACCATTCCCATAAATGAGCGTACCTTCTTCTTAGTAGTGGGCACAGGGTAGGTCCGGATGGCATCCACTTTACCTACTCGTGGTCTAATGACCCCCTGACCAACCACATGTCCCAGGTACTCCACCTGCTGCTGTCCAAACGCACATTTGCGTGGATTGATTGTCAGTCCTGCCCTCTTAATCAACTGAAGGACCTGCTTAAGGTGTACCAAATGTTCTTCCCAAGTCTGACTATAGATGACCACGTCATCCAAATAAGCAGCTGCAAAATTTGATACCCTTCTTAACACTTGGTCCATAAGTCGCTGAAAAGTTGCAGGTGCCCCCTGAAGGCCAAATGGCATGACCCTAAATTGGAAACTGCCATAAGGTGTTTTAAAGGCTGTAAGTTCTTTTGTTTCCGGTGCCAGTGCCACCTGCCAATACCCCTTGCATAGGTCCAGAGTAGAAATAAACCTAGCCCTGCCCACTGTCTCTAACAGTTCATCAATCCGGGGCATGGGGTATGACTCAAATTTAGACACTGAATTGAGATATCTGAAGTCGATACAGAATCTCAAAGAGCCATCCTTTTTGGGGACCAGCACAATCGGGCTACACCACTCACTGACTGACTCCTCGATCACTCCCAGCTGCAACATCAAGTCAATTTCCTGCTTCATCTTTGGAACCAATCGCTCCGGCATCCTATAAGATTTCCTACGTGGAACAGCTTCTTCTTTCAAATAAACTCTATGACGTACCAATGTGGTGAAACCAGGTCTCTCCTGAAACAATTCTGGATCTAACAGTGCCTCTAACTCTCTCTGCTGATCCACCTGCAAATGAGACATTTGAAATAAACATGGCTCTGACACATTTGTGGGAAAAGACTGTTCTCTCTCCTCATCCACTTCCGTCGCACAAATGAAGAGCTGATGTGTCTCCTGAAGAACAGGTTGCTGCTACTGATGACCAGGCTGCTGAAACTCTTTCAACAAGATAATGTGGAAGGTCTGATATTTTACCTTCCTGTCAGGCATATATAGTTCATATGTCACTGCACTTAGTTTTTTAGAGATTTCACATGGCCCCTGCCATTGAGCCAACAGCTTACTGTCACACGAGGGCAGCAATAACAAAACCTGCTGTCCTGGGTGAAAAACCCTTTTTCTGGTCTTCTTGTCATACCAAGTTTTTTGTTTGGCCTGCGCCGTCCTCATGTGCTCCTGAGCCAAAGCAGTCAATCGATCCAGTTTCTCTCTCATCTTAATGACATAAGAGACCACATTGTCCTGATCACTCGGTGGACTCTCCCAGTGTTCCTTTAATAAGTCCAGTGGGCCCCTCACCTGACAACCATACAGCAGTTCAAAAGGTGAGAATCCTGTTGAAGCCTGGGGCACCTCCCGATAAGCAAACAATAAGTATGGTACCCATTGGTCCCAATCCGAGCCCGTTTCAGAAACAAATTTCCGCAGCATGTTTTTTAGAGCCTGATTAAATCGCTCCACTAGTCCATCAGTCTGAGGGTGATATGGGGTGGTCTTAATACCCTTAATACCCAACAGCTTATATACCCACTGCAACAGTTTTGACAAGAAATTTGTTCCACAGTCTGTCAGAATTTCTCTGGGTATGCCTACCCTTGAAAATAACTGGATAAGGCAGTTTGCAACCTGCCTAGCCTTGATAGATTTCAGGGGAAAGGCTTCTGGGTACTGAGTAGCGTAGTCACAAATCACCAGAATGTATTTATTACCAGCAGAACTTCTCTCTAGGGGGCCAACTATATCCATCCCTATTCTGTCGAATGGTGTTCCAATAATTGGTAGTGGGTGTAGTTGGGCACGGGCTACTCCCCTAGGTGATGTAATCTGACATATTGGGCACGATGTGCAGAAGTCCTTTATCTGGATATACATTCCCGGCCACACAAACCTTCTAGCAAGTCTCTGCAGAGTTTTTTGAAATGCTAAATGACCTGCCCAAGGGATAACATGTCCCAGTTCCATAATCTTTGGTGTGAGGTCCTGTGGCAAAGCTATGGCCATAACTTGGCCATTACAGAAAGCTGGGTCAGCTTTCTGTAATTCAGCTATGTCAGGAGGGATGTCAAACTCTACTGACTGACTTAGTTGTGGTGTTTCTTCACCTAAGTTCTTTACAGAAGCTAACACCTTATCTCTTCTCCTCTGAGCCTTGGATTTAGGTTGTTTACTAGGGCCTGCCTCTATCTCAGAATCATAAAAAGGCAGCTCCTGAAGAGCATTGGCAGTCCTCTGCGCCCTGGCTGTCACCATATTACAACTTTTTTCAACAGGTGCATCAAGCCTCTGCTCAATAGCGCCACCTGCCTGTCCCTCAGTTTGTTCATCTCTAACCTGTTGTATGATGTCCAACAAAGTTGGAACATCATTGCCAAGAATAATTGGATAAGGCAAATCGGGCACAAGAGCTACAGGAAGGAGATAAGTTTGACCTCCCACTGTTAGATAAACCTCAGCGGTCGGGTACAATTTCTTATCCCCATGAACTCAACTAATATTTATTTCAGACTCATTCCACAAATCCCTAGGGACCAAACTGGGCAGCACAACCGTTTGAAAACAACCTGAGTCTAACAGGGCCTCTTCACACTGACCACTAAGCAGCACCTTCGTTTTATACACTCCACTGTGCACTGGGGCTGAAAAAGTGGGTCTAGGAACTGAACATAATGGTGATGGTTTGCTATTTCTTGTGGCAGGACATGAATATTGTGTGTGGCCAATTTTGTTACACTGGTAACAGCGTATATCGTGACTTGGAACAAAACGTGACTTTCTACTCCCACTATGTTTGCTAACAGTGACCTGACTGGAGCTGGAATACAGTCTTTTCTGCGCTTGACCACCCCTTTCACCCCCATCAAACTTACTCCGTGCGGTGAAAGAGCTGTCACGGCCGAGAGTAGTTCTCCCGCTCCCAGACCTGGCCGACAGAAAAACCTCCGCCAGACAAGCAGCGTCCTCTGCAGTCTTCGGGTCCCGCTCTTGTATCCAGATTCCCAGTTCCGGGTTCACCATCCGCAGAAACTGTTCCAAAATTATACGTTCCATAATGTCTTTCACCGTTAAGGTCTCTGGTCTAATCCATTTATTGCACAAGTCTTTTAGACGAACATATAGTTCACGGGGGGTTTCGTCCTGAAGAATGTCCAGAGCACGAAACCTTCTCCTATAAGTGTCGGACGTTATTTCGTATTTGTTTAAAATTGCTTCCTTCACTTTTCCATAATCAGTGGAGTCTGCAATGTCCATCAGAACATATGCGCTCCGCGCTTTACCTGTAAGCAGAGGAGCTAGCTGGATAGCCCACTCTTCTTCACGCCAGCGGCAGACTGTAGCGATCCTCTTGAACGTCGCCAGGTAGTGCTCGATGTCATCCTCGGGAGAGAGAGGATTCAGCCTGGGCTCGTGGTGCGTTCGTGTCCTCCTTGGCTGCACCTGCAGCGGCAAATCATCCTCCTGCAGGCCGACCCGACTGGCCGTCACCCTGGGGTCCTCCCCCGAAGCGCCGTCATCACCACTACGTTCAGCCTGGCTCCCATACTCCTCTCTCAGCTCCGTAACCCGCGACTCCATCCGACGAATTTGATCATCCACAGTCCGCCACCTTTGGTCCTGAAGAGCGGCTTCTTCCTCCATCCGACGATCCCTGATAGTCAGCGAATGAACCAAAGACTTCACTAAGCATGTTGGCTCCTCGAGCTCGCCCAGTCCGCTGACTCCCGGCTCCTCGGCTGCCATACCTGCATCCAGGTCAGACTGCTCCTCTTGTCTCGTCACTTTCCTTCTCGCCATCGCTCCTTCCGTCCCGTGCTCTATCCACCACTTCCACCAAACGTTACCTCATCAAGGGCGGACCACCGCTTTTGCCGCAAAATGTAGCGTCCTCCTGGGAATGGAGCACCGCTGCCACCAAATGTAAACGTTGTGGCTTGTGGCAAGAGGCTTTCAATCAATTTTTCAATAAACAGTTTTTCAATTTATTCCAAAAACTTACAGGTATTAACTCCAAAACATCCGACACAGTTTATCATGACTGGAATTTGTCCATCAATCATTATCATCGATCCTCTCGATAACACTTGACAACTCTCAACAACTCTCGACAACTTGAACAACTTGACAACTGTTATATACTATTTGAGACAATTAACGTCAATTAGGACATACCATATGTCCCAGGTAAGACAATAAGACATTTTCCATTTTACACACATACCCACTAACATCTAAAAGACCATAAATATTTCCCCACCTATATACAGAATAAATATAACTAACACACAATAAATAATACCATAAATAATTCAATAAATAATTTAACCCCTATTTACAAATTTAAATCACCCCTCTAACTCACCATAACATGCTTCCTTCCTGCTGGTGTCCTTTAAAAGGCATTCAGCCCCTAACAGAGTCTTTTGCCCGGACACCCTCAGGAAGCATGTGTGCAAAGGTATGTGGATTAAATAATTACCAATTGTTTACCCAAATAATTAACCATAGCAATTATCTCAAAGGCATTCAAATTAGACAAAGACAGATCCTAGAAATAATGTGTGTACTTTAACAAATAATCATAATAACATTTACAATATTACAAATATAACATAATCACACAATACAATAAATCATAACAGTGGGGACACTTCGTCGTCAAAGATATGCTATCAGGGCCCGAAGCCTTCCGCTGGCAGAGTCTCTCCAGCTGTTTCTTAACCTGGTCTGTTATTAGCTGTTGATTTGGTGTGACTGCTGACACGTCACGTTGCGTCCCATCACGTCAAAGCGTTATCTTGTCCACTTTTGTTTGTTTTTATTAGCTTCGTTTTTAATTTTTTATCTCTTTTTACTGTTATTAGCTTTTTACTTAGTGTTAGCTTAGTGTTGGCCTAGCAGAAAGCCCAACTGGCATACAGGTGAATCAGACCCCGAGCAGGGCTGTTTTTACTAGGTTAGGCTAACCTGTTTTTAGCTGTTTTTAACTGTTTTTAGCTAGCTAGCTAGACTAGGCTAACCTGTTTTTAGCTGTTTAAGCTGTTTTTAGCTAGCTAGCTATCCACTTCTCGCCTGGAATGTCATGACTCCATCCCCAACGTGTGTCAGCTGTGTGTCCCTCCTTAAGAAGGTTTCTGAGTTGGAAGTGAGACTCTCCAACCTCTAATAAGATTCAGGAGGCTGAAGACCACCGAGTGATCGAGGCTGCTCCTTTTTATTCTCATTAGCAGCGCCCCAGCTGATGAGGATTAATTGGCCCCAGCCGTCCCGTAATACTGACAGCTGGGAGCCAGCTGAGACGCTGTCCAATGAGAGGCGGAAACGAGGAGACATGGGCTGAGCGCCGAAATGGCGTCTCCTCCCATGGTGACAGAGATGCTGCCTAAAGAGAGGCAGGGATGAGGAGACGTGGGCTGAGCGCCGAGATGGCGTCTCATCCCATGGTGACACTTGTAGCTTAAAACAGAAGACTCGTCAACTAGAAAGAAAATGGTGTTCCACTAATTTAGATGAATTCTATTTAGCATGGAGAAATCATCTCCTAATTTATAAAAAATCTCTTAGAAAAGCTAGAACAAGTTATTACTCTGCATTAATAGAAGATAATAAGAATAATCCCAGGTTTCTTTTCAACACTGTGGCTAGGCTGACAAAGAGTCAGGACTCTGTCAATCCTCGCATCCCCCTAGAGCTTACTAGTCAGGACTTTTTGAACTTTTTCAATCATAAAATTTTATCTATTAGAGATAAAACCATTCAGATTATTCCCACTGTAAACTTAAGCACAGCAACTACTATAACTCCTTCAATTGATATCTGTTTGGATAGTTTACTCCAATTGACCTTTTAGAGTTAGATAAATAATCTCCTCATCCAAGCCTTCTACTTGTCTTTTAGACCCTATTCCTACCAAGTTATTTCAAATAAGTCTTCCATTTATTGGTAGCCATATTCTCAAATAATCAATTCTTCTTTAACCTTAGGTCATGTTCCGCAGGCTTTTAAAATTGCTGTAATTAAACCCTTACTCAAAAAGCCAACGCTCGACCCAGGAGTTTTAGCTAACTATCGACCAATCTCTAATCTGCTTTTCATTTCAAAAATCTTAGAAAGAGTTGTTGCTACGCAATTATTTGACCACTTACAGGAAATGGTTTATTTGAAGAGTTTCAATATGGGTTCGGAATTCATCATTCGTCCTTTTAGATCTTAGTGCAGCCTTTGATACTATCAATCATGATATTCTACTTGATAGATTAGAACACTATGTTGGACTAAATGGTACTTCACTGCAGTGGTTTGGATCTTATTTGTCCGATAGATTTCAGTTTGTTCATATCAATAATGAGTTTTCTTCCAACTCTAAGCTCAGTCATGGAGTTCCACAGGGATCTGTGTTAGGCCCTATTCTTTTTAGTTTATATACACTTCCATTAGGCAACATCATTAGAAAGCACTATATACATTTTCATTGTTACGCAGATGACACACAGTTATACCTGTCAATGAAGCTTGATAATTGTAATCAGTTAGCCAAGTTAGAAGCCTGTCTTAAGGAAATCAAAGCTTGGATGACTTGTAATTTTCTGCTATTAAACCCGGATAAGACCGAAGTCATTCTTGTTGGTCCAAAAAACCTTAGAAATACCTTTCCAAATCAAACTCTTAATTTGGATGCGGCTACTCTTACTCTGAATAGTTCTGTGAGGAACCTTCGAGTTATTTTGATCAAGATATGTTTTTTTAATTCACATAGTAAATTGTGTTTCTAAGACTGCCTTCTATCATATGCGCAATATTGCCAAGATTAGGAGCATCTTGTCTCTGAGTGATGCTGAGAAACTGATCCACGCTTTTGTTAGCTCTAGATTAGATTATTGTAACTCGTTATTATCAGGTTGTCCTATTTAAAAAGTCTTCAGTTGATCCAAAACGCTGCAGCAAGAGTTTTAACAGGTACTAGAAAGAGAGATCATATCTCTCCGGTTCTGGCCTCCCTTCATTGGCTTTCCATAGAGTTTAGAATTAAGTTTAAAATCCTTCTTCTCACTTACAAAGCTCTTAATAATCAGGCCCCTTCTTATATAAAAGATCTGATATTACCCTATCACCCTAACAGAGCACTACACTCCCAAAATGCAGGATTACTTGTAATACCTAGAATCTCCAAAAGTACAATGGGAGGCAGAGCCTTCTGCTGTCAAGCTCCTTTCCTGTGGAACCAGTTCCCAATCTGGGTTCGGGAGTCACACACAATCTCGGTTTTAAGACCAGGGGTAAAAACCTTCCTCTTCAATCTAGCCCTACGATTAGGAGGGATCTTGTGTCTCTTAACCCTCCCTTTGTTTTGCTGTTAATAGATTTAGACTGCCGGGCGACCTCCAATAATGTACTCGGCTTCTCTCTGTTAATGTTTGCTCTCTTTATGTCTGTTCTTTCCATCTTCTCTATCCCCTCACCCCCCAGCCAGTCGTAGCAGATGACTGCCCCTCCCTGAGCCTGGTTCTGCTAGAGGTTTCTTCCTTTTAAAAGGGAGTTTTTCCTCTCCACCGTCGCCAAGTGCTTGCTCACAGGGGATCACCTGATTGCTGGGGTCTTTCTGCAATTGTATGGTTCCCCCTACATTTGAAAGTGCCATGAGATGACTGTTGTTGTGATATGGCGCTATATAAATAATGTTGAATTGAATTGAAGTCTGTGGTCACAGTGATGTGGGGGTTAGTGCTGATGTCTTCAGAGGAAGGGGAGGGGGATGAGGGAGGAGAAAGGTGCTGCACAGGAGAGTGAGGGGGGAGGGGTGTATTGGGGTCTGGCTGTGTTGTGGGGGTGACAGACTGTGAGTTGAACCTATTAAATAACAGGTTCAGCTCATCAGCTCTCTCCTGGCTCCCCGATGTCTGTCTATCTCTCCCCTTACACCCAGTGATGTGCTTCATTCCAGGCCACACATCCCTCATGTTTTTCTGCTGTAGTTTATCCTCTAACTTCCTCCTGTAATTGTCTTTGCACATCCTCAGCATTTCTCTCAGTTCCCGCTGCACCCTCCTCAGTTCCTCCCCGTCTCCAGACCTAAAAGCCCTCTTCTTGTTAAGAAGTGCTTTCAGGTCACTGGTGAGCCATGGTTTGTTGTTGGGGAAACAGCACACGGTCTGAGCTGACATGGTTGTGTTTTCACAGTATCTGATGTATTCTGTGATGCAATCGGTCATATTGTCTATGTCCACCCCATGTGGTTCACAGAGTACATCCCAATTTATCAAAGTCTTACATTGAAGTCTCACAATTATTTTTAATCGCTGAAATGATTTACTAGTGTTGACATGGATTTTGTTTCTCAGTTATAACACTTGTGCTTTCTTTCTTTCTTTCTTTCTTTCTTTCTTTCTTTCTTTCTGGGAAGGTGGTGGTTGAAAGCTTAGCTGT
Source organism: Pholidichthys leucotaenia (assembly GCA_020510985.1). Taxonomy (NCBI): domain Eukaryota; kingdom Metazoa; phylum Chordata; class Actinopteri; order Cichliformes; family Pholidichthyidae; genus Pholidichthys; species Pholidichthys leucotaenia. Next base: position 282,610,916 of record CM035841.1, read on the forward strand.
TTGCTGGGTGAGCAGCAGCCATACATCAAGTTTGACAAGACTTGTTTCTATTGAATATGCCACAGCCAGCATATACAGGTATGCACCATCTTGAGGTGTGTCAGGCTATTTTCCTGCCAGAATAGAGCGGCTCCAAGTATATCTGTCATTCAGATAACTCGGTCCTCTTCTTCTAAGCCTACCATTCATGTATCTAATATACATATATGTGATTAAATGGCCTTAAATGAAAAATATTTATCCAGATCAAGGAAAATATGCAATTGGTGTGTTTATAGATTTTAGAAAAGCATTTGATACAATAAATCATTCAATACTTCTTAATAAATTGCAAATGTATGGTATTAGGGGAATGGGCTCTGAATGGTTACAAGTTATCTACCTGAGAGACAACAATTGTGAGATGGGAGAATATCTGTCTGGGTGTATGGGAATTGCCTGTGGGGTCCCCCAGGGGTCAGTATTGGGCCCCAAATTATTTAACATATACAGTATATAAATGATATATTTCAAGTTTGAAATAGGCAAATGTGAATCAGGTTGTTATATTTGTGTATTTATAATATTTATAATATTTATAATATTTATAATTGTGTATTTATAATCTTTTTGCATTGATGTATGTGGTTATTGTGTATTTTCTTTTCTTTTTTTTTTCTTTTTGTTACTTGATTCTCTTTCTAAAGCCATCCAGGGACAGAGTTGCAAATTAGCTAATAGCTATACACTCTATGTGCAACACATCAGATTGATTGTCATTGATTAATTGTCTATGTTTATTGCACTGTCCCTGTCAAATAAACTAATCTATCTATCTATTCTTCTTTTGGCTGCTCCTTTAAGGGGTTGCCACAGCAGATCTTCTGCCTCCATTCTCACCCTATGCTTTGGCATCTTCCTCTTTAACACCAACTCTCTCCATGTCCTCCTTCTTTACATCCAAATCTTCTCTGTGGTCTTCCCCTTTTTCTCCTGCTTGGCAGCACCATCTTCAACATTCTTTGTCCAATATATCCACTATGCCCTCCTCTGCACATGACCAAACCATCTCAGCCTTGCCTCTCAGATAACTCAGTCAAATAACCAAAGAGGTCATATCTGTCTTTGTAAAATGCTGATCTTAAAAAAAAAAATTCCTTAACCTCAGCTCTCTGCTTCCTTGTACATCTTTTTATGTAAAGTTGAGACTATCTTGTGTTTTACCTGATTTAGTTAATAGTGGGCTACAGGAGCACAACACCTTTTAGTCCAGAGTAGTATCTCAGGCAATGTAGTGCACAGATCGTTTGCTATCTACCAACCTATAAACGATCATAACAAGTGTATGTCACTGGGACATTTGGGGATAATATCAGTATACTGGGGCATCTGAGTAAATTAGAATGTGTAGGTAAAACTGGTTTATTGGCTATAGAATTCTAAAGATAACCATCATATTATTGATTATGCATTACATGCACAGAGAAATATTTCAAGCCTTTTGTTTTTTTTTGACGATTATGTTATAGGATTTTAAAGATATTCTAATAATATTAATACGGAGATGCACTAGTATGAGCTTTAATTCATAAAATGCCTTGAGGGCCTTTAACTGTAAAGCTCTGTATACTTGTTATTCTGTTATTTGAAGTTAATCCTTCTCAGAAATAGAGTAAATGGTGCTGTAGTGCACTTTCTGACTAAAAGCTATCCAAATGTTCCATATAATACCATTAGATGTGATGTATGATTATTAATGTCATCTTAAAGTTGTTTTGAAACCACCTTATATAATAATAGTCCAGTGGCTTTTTTCAGAGCATCAGTTAAAGATTTTATTGCTATTTTATTGAGGAAATATCACTGTTGGCATACTAGTGCTTCATATGTGTCATGAATTCCCTTTAAGGGAGAGAAAGAGGCACCACGCGCCGGCTGTGAGTTTGTGAATTTATTAGTGACAACACAGAACTCTAAAACTAGTGAACAAGGAAAATGCAGGCAAGCAAAAAATAGCAAACAGCTAAGGCGAGAGGAATCGCCGGCTAAACCTGGAAAACAGAGCTAGGAACACACGTTGGGAATACATAGAGAAAAACAGGAGAATTAAGAGGAACTTGCGTCCTGTTGATGCGAAGGGTGCTGCGCCAGACAAAAACGCACACAGCCCCTTAAATAAGGCAAAGGAAATGATGACAAAAGGGAACAGGAGTGTGGAACAGGAGCAACGATAATTAACTGAAATACAAACAGCTGAGGACAACCACAAAACTAGCTAGGAGATACAGGAAGTAACAAAGGACACTATCATAGTAAAAGCATGGAGGACAGGACAGAAGAATACTGACCCGTATTCAGACAAAATACAAAAGACGGACAATAATAATACGCCAGCATAGTAAGGGCAAGGTAAGGAAATAATATTCTTACGCAAACTGGACAACTGGCTAACTAAAATCACAGAAACATTCAAAACCAAACATGAAGTCAAATAATAACACCGAGGCGAGAAAAAGTGCGTAACACTGTGCTCAGTGTCACGACAATATGCCAGTGTCTGTACCAAGGAAGTCTCTATTAGGGATGCAAGCTATTGATTAATTCATTAATCATGAGTTGATTCACCATTGGAGTTTTGGCCTAGTGGTAGAGCATCTGCCCCACAGCTGGGAGGTCGTGGGTTCAAGCCCCAGCCGGGTCATACCAAAGACCATATAAAAAAAATGGTACTTCCCGCCTTCTAGCTTGGTGCTCAGCATAATAGCATGAGAAAAGAAAAGGTTGTTTGTGGCGGCACGGCAGTAGCCCCTCTGATTCTAGATGTGATTAACATTGTAAATAGGAGAAGCATAATTTTGTTCTACTGTACATGATTGGCTGTGTGGATTGAATGACAATAAAGTTGGCTTCTTCTTATCGATTGATTAACAATTAATTGATAAGTGGCAATTTTCCTGAGAATCTGAATGCCCCTTGGTACAATAGTCTTTCTATCTATAACATAAAAACACTAATTACTGTTTTTGATATACTGAATAAAATATGCACATCATATTACTCAGTGATTTGTTATACCATTTGTATTTGTTTACTACAGAGAATGGCATTTTTTTGTGTGGTTTAAGAAACTTTGTTCTGTATAGTGTGTACTATGTTCTGGTGCATCTCAGTAAATTAAAAGGTCATGATTTATAGTTTATTTTAAAAACTATAACCAATATCAAATTTATTCAAAAAGGTTTGAAATATTTCCCTTTCTGTAATGAATATATCAAAGTTTATCTTTTTTGTTATATTACAAAAATGTAACTTTCACAGTGTTCTAATTCATTGAGAGGCACTAATAGACTATCTTCACAGGAAAATAAATAGTGAGCTGCTTCATCTGTTGCATGTTAAACTTTAGCACCTTTCAAAGTACCCCAGCAATCCAAGCAAACTCAGTACGATCCTGGCTCCCACTGTTGTCTGATAGGGTTAAGGGTAGGGCTGTGCGATATGACAAAAATTTCATATGATGATATGTCATCTTATATCACGATAACGATATATATCACGATCAACATTTTCTGTAAATTCTACAGTTTAGATCAAGGATGGGAAACTTTGGTGGTAGTGAGGACCACAAAATTTTTTCCTCACTTCCCGAGGGCCAGATTTACATGTAAACCTACCGTGGAGGCAGGGGGTATTATTTCCTGCAAAGTTAAAAGTTTCACAATTAAAACTGAAAATGCAAATGAAAATAAAAGCTACTCAGTGTTTTATCATGTTAGAATTAAAATTACTGATAAAATTATATCTGCCATACAATGGACTGGCGATCTGTTCAGCATGTACCCTGAGGTTCCTACTCACACATGTGGTGATTTAAAACAAAACAAACCACAATCGTGGATGTGCAATGTTTGTTAATGTTAACAGTATTTTCTTGGGGGGGTTGTGCACTGAAGTGTTTGACAGCTCTTTTTTTATTCAGCTAAATGCACTTTGTGATGTGCCAAGGTCAGTTATGACATGGATGTAGTGTACTTTATTTCAAAAGAGAAACAAATGTTAATGCTACTAACAGTGTACATTGAGTTTTTATGCACTTTGAGATATGCCTGAGTAAGATGTGACCAAAATGGTTATTTACAGAATTTTTTTATTTTATTTATTTAATTGTTGTTCAAGAGGAAAAATATTTCTACTACTTCAAGTTCTGCTCAACCCCAGCACTGTTATTTTGTTTTTATGCACTTTTGATGTGCCTTTGTCATGTGCCAAGTGCACATTTAAAACCAAGACAGTGAATAAAAAGTGCATATTTTTCGTCATATTGATCTGTGTTGGTTTGAAATTTGTCATATTCAACAAATCGCTGAACACATGTGGCCCAGTTACATGTCTTGATTTCAGATTGTGGCCCAACTGATTTTGTCATTGAATAGCCCTGCAGTAGAAGATGGATGGATGGATAGATGGATAAAATTATATCATGACCTAATTTTTAAAACTCTCTCCATCAAAATGATGAGCAAAGAGAAATTTCGAATGATAATTAACAAAAGAATCCAAGAAGAAAAAGAAATATGATGAGGCTTTGCTTGCTCATGTATTCATTGTGGGTGTGGATGGGCAGAGAAATAGCTGTGTGAGCTTGGTAATGTCTGGCTCCCCAAAATGGGGAATTAAAAAAAAAAGTTTAAGAGCTACTGGTATAAATGAACAACAGCCAAAAAAAAAAAAAAAAAAAAAAAAAGGAGCAGATTACAACGACCAGTCTCTGAACTTTGCTGACATGGGCTTCACAAAACAAGAATAAATGCTAAAGCTCCTCAGCTGTACAATTTATTCTTGTGTAAAAGCAGTCTACTTTGTACATTTAGTGCTGGTTACAGCCTATTAATGTTGTCTTAGCATGCAAAACATACCTGACAACACTCCGATGCACACTGTCACTGCTGCTCCCGCTAGTGGCTCCCTCACTCTTGCTCTACCAATTGCAGAGAGTGGCACTTAAGTTTTGATTAGAGCTCCCTCTGCTGGCAGACTCTATAATTGCATTTAAGAATGTGGTTCTAAACTTGATATGAATAAATAATTGATTTTTGGAAATGAACTGGCAGGCCTCAGTGGATAAGGGCCACCAGTTGCCCATCCCTGGTTTAGATAATCACATAAAAAGGACCATCTCTTTTTTTTTTTTTTTTTTTTTACTTTTTTTACATGCACCTCTTTCCCCTCATAATTTTGCAGTGTTGTTTTAACCTTTTGAGTGTGAGAGTTTGCGTGCCCCTAGTGGCATAGCGCGGCTCTGCACCTGTCATCTCACTCTGACATGATCGGCTGCATTGGTGATTTGTACTGATTTGTACTGATCTGCCAGTTTCAGAAGGTGGCAGACATCCGTTGGAGGACTCAATGGATGACACGTAATACACCAAAGAAGAAGAACTCCTCATTTCCTTTTCCTGTTTTTAGCATTTTAGCCCAGAAAACCAATATGGCTGCCGTCTGTCATCATGCACCGTCACTTAGTCAGCTTTGTACGCAGAAAATAGCCGTGGGATACAAGCAAAATTTTTGTGGGATAATCATAAGATTTTATAGATATGGTAGAGAGCGTAAATGACTGACAGAACGCAAAATAACAACCACAATGGGTGAAAACGCAGCGACCGCAGCAGCAAGCGAGTCCCCTTAGCCACTGATAAGTGAGGAATTTCTGGGGTTTTTTATGTACTGATTTCTTGTTCATATACTTTGAAGATAAGATGATGAGGTACCTCTGTACAAAAAACGGTGTCAAAAGACTGAACCATTCTTTGTGTAAATACGTCCAAAGTCCACTTTTGACTGAGTTATGGAATTTGAAGAGGTGCCGTGACATTATGCAAATTAGATACATAAATTTATTCCTATCTGAAACTTTGGATAATATTTTACTTCTTTTTAATTGACATTAAGCCATTATCTCTTACCACTGTCAAGTTATAGCCTTGGAAATCTGAACTATTTTATTGACAAAAAATATTTACCACTCTTGACCACTAGGGCTTATGTCGCGATTCGGCGACAGACACACTCAAAGAGTTAAAATAGTTTTTTTTTTTCCCACAATATCTTTATTGAACCTTTTTTTTTTTTTAACAAACATGATACAAACAATCAAACACTAACACTAAAGTACTACAAAAAAAAAAATGCACTAAAAAACACCAACAACCACCAACAAAATCAAATCTTCAACAATGCTCCTCTGTTTAGTCTAGACAATCCAATACATAAGTATACATATTATGTTCACCAGTTTGGAATTTACAAGGTCCACATACATCATTCACCTTCTTCTTCAAAAGTTATGTTTAAATTTTTTACATAATCAATAAAAGGTCTCCATATATTCTCAAACACAATTTCCTTTGATTTCAGTATATATGTTATTCTTTCTAATGGAAGGTTTGTTAACATCTGTCTTAACCACTGAGTCATATCTGGTCTATGAGTCTTTTTCCATAATAGTGCAATACATTTTTTGGCATTAAGCAAACTGAGGTCTATGAATGTTCTTTCACTTTTATTAAAATTATGCTTTTCTGGGTACAGACCCAACAAAAACAATTTAGGATTCAATATGATTTGTTTTGAGATTATTTTTTCAATTGTTACCCTCACCTCTTCCCAAAACATTCTTATTAATCTACATTCCCATACACAATGAAATAGAGTTCCTTTACTTTCCATGCATTTTGTGCATGTATCTGGTATATTTTTATATTTATTTAACTCCTCCGGTGTAACATACATCCGCATTAACCATTTGAAATGTATCAATTTAAGGCGTACATTTATTGATTTGGTTTGAGCTTCTGTACAAGCCAATTCCCATTGTTCCTCTGAAATTTCAGTTTGCAGATCTTCTTTCCAGTAGTTTAATCTTTTCAGTGAATTTTCACTTGAAGATAGTGTCAATGAGTTATAAAACTCTGAAATAATACCCTTTCTTTTACTATCTTTCATCATCATTTTTTCCAAGGATGAATAAATAGGTCGAGTGAGAGCTTTACTTTGATTTGATCGAATAAAGTTTCTAAGTTGAAGATATTTAAAAAAAATGTGTTCTATTGAGATTAAATTTGATCCTCAGCTCTTCAAAAGACATTATGTTTTCTGCACATGGCAAATATAAATCCTGAATCTTTTGTATCCCTTTTAAATTCCATACTTTAAATACAGCGTCCGCTCTCCCTGGTTTAAAATATTGATTACCCCATATTGGACTAAATTGTGACAGTAACTGTGGTTCTTTTAAATAGTTTTTAGCTTCACACCATATTTTGATCATATGCTTTACAAATGGATTTTTAACTTGTTTTTGTAATTTTTTGCCGAATCTGAGTATATGAATATGGGAAGAGGTAAAGGTAAATTGTATGATTCCATTTCAGTCCAGTGAGGGAGATCATTTGATGAAAAATAATATGTCATAGACCTCAGTTGTGCCGACCAATAATACAACATAAAATTTGGACATTTCAGACCTCCACGATCAAATGGTAAATATAATAAAGACAGACGTAATCTAGCCCTCCTGTTGTTCCATATAAATTCCACTAACTTTTTTTTTATTCTTGAGAATAAATCTAAAGGTGGTGATAAGGGAATGTATTGAAATAAATAAAGTATTTTAGGTAAAATATTACTTTTAAGTATATTGATTCTCCCGATCATCGACATTGGTAGTGACATCCATCTCTGAGTTAACTCATTGATATCTGTCATTAAGGCTTCATAGTTGACACTGGCAACTGATTCTAGCTTAGGCACATAAAATAGTTTTTTAATGTGCATTTGAGACTCGATTCTCATAAATTTCAGGTTTTTCTTTTAAATCATATCATATGAATAAAAAGTAAACATCTGTAAGTTAAATATTTCCTGAGCCAGAGGAGAATAGCAAAAATAAAAAACCCATAACATAAAAAAATTACCCATCGCTGCCATCTACTGATATAAATTAGCTGTTAGTTTAAATCAATGAAAATTTAAGTGTAGACCTACAGCCTAAAGACTGCCATTCTGGCCTGATTTAACCTGTTTGCTTCTTAGCAAAAATATTTCAGATTGGTCATGATTTGAGAATCAAAGACACAAGAGGTAATGTAAGAAAGTACATCTGATGACTTTAACTTTATTCATTATCGCTACTTGACTAATTAAAATTATTAGAAATCAAATAAATTACGTTAAGAGCCAACTTGCTCCTCTGACCTATTTTAATTTATTTATTTATTTTGTGTATATGTGCCACCATCATGCACTTTTGCAGCCTTAATAAATTTTTTTTTAGACAAAACTAAGAAACTCAGCAGTAATTTAAACCAAAGAAACAATGGTCTGAGACACTATTAGGTTTCCAATTAGCACAACTTAGCACTGTCATTTAGCATTTGCCGTTTTATAATTAGACATGGTGTTAACGTTACTTACTTCCTATTAAAACAAGGTTAGCGGACTATCCTCTCTGACGCAGCACGATGGAAAACAGTCCCACATCCTCTCTGGCAAACAGGAGTAGCAGGCTAGCGGCTATTTGACCAAACTTGGACTTCAGAGTTAGCAGCCACCGGAGAGCCTAGCCACACACCACACACATTGCACGCACTGCGGGGGAGAGGAGGGGCGCTGACAACTAGTGTGAGGAGCTTTGCTCTAGAAATGGGGGTATGCGCATTTTAAATAACGATATAAATGGTAGAGGGGGGAGGAAGTCAGGTGGGAAGTCAGATGTCAGGTGGGGGGAGGAAGTTTTCTCTCTCCTCTACTGGTAAGATGTAGCCCAGTACAACCTGTCGCATTAAGGGAGGAGGTGTGTCCCCCTTGGGCTGGGCCCAAATGTGTGGCACGCAGGCCCACCGGCGCGTGGACACGCCCTGGTGCCACACAAAACAACCCCCAGCTATGGGCAAATAGCACCACTGCCTTGTGGTCGTCACGGGAGTGACAAAGGCTAAGGGAGACAACCCCTACAGAAAATCCGGAGTGGAGCCCCGAAGGCGGTTGGTCTTCGCGTAGCGGGACCTCCCGGCAACTCCTGTAGCCAAGTTGGTACCAAACTGTATCGGCTAGTTCCTTCCATTGGACACTACCAACAAGGCCGAGAAGGAGGATCTGTCAACTGGGCATCTCAGTTTCTCCACAACTTCGCCCTGGCCTGTGCCCTGGAGAGGTCACTCCAGTGCCGCCTTCTGCGGCAACTCAAATACGGGGAGACGCAGTTACTGGTTAAAAGTCCAGAGCAAATTGGCGTAAGCTCGGGCGCCTAGGGCTGTCTCCCGACGGTGGGAGGGATCGTCGTGTCCCACTGGCCAGCTACCGCCCGCCTTTAGCTGGGCAGCCCCCAGTCAGTAAGGTGCTGGCCCGTCACGGTCCGCTTACTTCAAAGGGTGCTTGAAGTGTAGGCCAAAAGCTGAATCACAGACTGTAATCACTGCACCAGCTAATATCAAGAAACCAAAGCCGCCAGCGCTGAGTCTGGCAAGCTGGAACGTCAGAACAATGTGTCCTGGCCTCTCTGACGACCTCCAGCAAATCAACAATGCCAGGAAAACTGCTATCATCGACCGCGAGCTGAAGAGGCTTAATATTGACATTGCAGCACTGCAAGAGACGCGACTCCCGGGCAACGGCAGCTTGAAGGAGAAGAACTATACGTTTTTCTGGCAGGGACAGGAGCCTGACGAGCCTCGCCTGTATGGTGTTGGATTCGCTGTTCGAAACTCCCTTCTGTCCTCTATTGAACCGCCGTCTTCAGGCACTCCACGAGTCCTCTCTCTCCGTCTCATAACCTCCTCTGGACCAGCTAATATCCTTAGTGCCTATGCTCCGACGCTCTGCTCTTCAATTGAGATGAAAGATGCATTCTACGAGGCGCTCGAAACCAGGATCCAGCAGATCCCTGCCAAGGAGCACCTGTTTCTGCTTGGTGACTTTAACGCACGGATAGGGGCAGATCATGACTCCTGGCCCCGCTGCATTGGCCGCTTCGGCATCGGCAAGCTCAACGAGAACGGTCAACGCCTCCTTGAACTCTGCTCCTTTCATGACCTCTGTCTGACCAACACATTCTTCTCCACCAAGCCTTGTCACCGTGTGTCCTGGAGACATCCAAGGTCTCGCCACTGGCATCAGCTGGACTTTGTCATCACCAGGAGATCCCTGCTGAACCGAGTGCTGGTCACGCGCAGTTTCCACAGCGCTGACTGTGACACCGACCATTCCCTGGTCGCCACTAAGGTACGTCTCTGCCTCAGACGTGTCAACCGCTCCAAGCAGAAACCCCGACCCCGCATCAACACAGCTATGATTACAGTACCTGAACTGCGGGAACGCTATGCTAAAGTCGTAAATGAAGCCCTGGTGGACTGTCCCACTGACTGTGCTTCTGCAAGGTGGAACCATATCCGTGAGGCTGTGTTTGAGACCGCCATAGGTACCTTTGGGAAAAAGGTGGGGAAGAGTGCAGATTGGTTTGAAGCTGGAGCCGCTGAGATGGAACCTGCAATCGCTGCCAAGCGTGCAGCCCTAATTGCCCACAAGAAGGAGCCCTCTGTGCAGACGCTTGCTACACTGCGCGCTGCGAGGAACAATGCACAAAAGATTGCAAGGCGATGTGCCAACGACTACTGGCTTAACCTCTGCCAGGACATTCAGCTTTCTGCAGATCACGGAAACATGCGCAAAATGTACGAAGGCATGAAGAAGGCTTTCGGTCCCAGTGTCATCAAGACCGCCCCACTTAAATCAGCTGCAGGAGATGTCATCAAGGATCGCGGTAAACAAATGGAGAGATGGGCTGAGCACTACCAAGAGCTCTACTCGAGAGTAACCACCGTCTCGAACACGGCCCTTGAGAACACCCCTCTACTGTCAGTCATGGATGAGCTTGACGCTCCACCCACCATCGAGGAGCTCAGCAAGGCGATAGACTCTATCTCAAACGGCAAGGCTCCGGGCAGTGACAACATCCCCCCTGAAATCGTCAAAACCGCAAAGGAGAGCTCGCTCTTGAAACACCTCCATGAGCTCCTGTTGCAGTGCTGGGAGGAAGGGGCTGTACCCCAAGATATGCGTGATGTCAAAATCATCACTCTTACAAGCAAGAGGGGGAGCGGAGCGATTGTAACAACTATCGCGGTATCTCACTCCTAAGCATAGTTGGCAAAGCCTTTGCCCGTGTCGTCCTCAACAGACTACAACTACTTGCCGAACGTGTGTATCCAGAGGCGCAGTGTGGATTCAGAGCAACCAGGTCAACCATAGATATGGTCTTCTCTATGAGGCAGCTGCAAGAAAAGTGTAGGGAGCAGAGGACAACCCCTCTTTTTGGCCTTTATTGATCTGACCAAGGCTTTTGACTTGGTCAGCAGGGATGGACTGTTTGCCCTCCTCCAACGAATTGGATGTCCCCGCAAGCTTTTGAGCATGATCAAGTCATTCCACCAGGACATGAACGGCATTGTCCAGTTTGATAGATTATCCTCAGACCCTTTCCCGATCAAGAACGGGTGTGAAGCAGGGTTGTGTTCTGGCTCCTACCCTATTTGGCATCTTTTTCTCCCTGCTTCTGTGCTACGCTTCCGGGGCTCTGAAGACGGTGTCTTTCTCCACACCAGGAGCGACGGAGGCCTCTTCAACATGGCACGCTCAGATCAAAGACCAAGGTGCGAAGCGTTCTAATCAGGGAGCTGCTCTTTGCTGATGATGCTGGTCTTGTTGCCCACACCGTGGAAGCGCTCCAGCGTCTCATCAACTGCTTTGCTCGTGCCTGCTCTGAGTTTGGCCTCACCATCAGCCTTAAAAAGACCGAGGTCATGGGCCAGGATGTCAGCAGTGCTCCAAAATCAATATCGGCGACCACACACTTGCGGTGGTGGACAAGTTCACCTACCTCGGGTCGATCATCCCCAGCACTCTTCCCTAGACGCCGAATCTGAACGCCCGTATCGGCAAGGCATCGACGGTGATGGCCCGTCTGGCGAAGCGAGTCTGCGACAACCTCTATGCTAACCATCAACACCAAGATAAGAGTCTACATGGCCTGTGTACTGAGTACTCTCCTATACGGCAGTGAAGCTTGGACCCTCTACTCCAGCCAGGAACGGCCGACTGAACGCCCTTCCCACCAGCGCTGCCCTTCGCAGACTACTGCACATCACTTGGCAGGACCGTGTCTCCACATCGACGTCCTGGCCAGAGCAGATGTGCCCAGTATGTTTGCCATCATGACAAAGAGACGCCTTGCGATGGCTTGGCCACGTCAACCGAATGGAGGATGGCCGCATCCCCCAAAGATTACTGTATGGGGAGATGGCTACTGGAACTAGATCAAAGGGACGCCAACTCTCAGATTCAAGGATGTTTGCAAGCGTGACCTCAAGGCTGGAGGCTTTAACCCTCCGACCTGGAGTCAGCCGCCTCCGTCCGCTCCAACTGGCGGACCATCACCAGGATGTCATCCGAACAGCAGAGGAAAGAAGAGACACTCGCTGGGGGGAGAAAGAGACTCCGCAGACAGAGGAGGACTGTCGAGACCCCCACTACACTGTGAAGAATTCATCTGCAACGGCTGCGGCAGGACCTGCAGATCCCGTATCGGCCTCTACAGCCACGCCCGATGGTGCAGCTCCCTGAATGGTGACCCAAGGCACAAAACCCCCCCATGATCTTTCGAGATCGATGGAGCCAATGATGATGATAAATGGTAGAGTATTCAATGAAACGATAGACGTTTTTATATCATTATCCAATACATATCATCATATTGCACAGCCCTAGTTAAGGGTGCTACTTGATGTGGGCTGAATGACCCTGCAAGTGACATGGGTCCTTGGCCACTTCACCTCAGCGGACATTTGAATAGAACAGCACAGATAAACACAACATGCGACAGCGACAGAGAGTGGAAATGATTCTGAAGGCTGTCTGTCATTATTCTGACAGATTATATTAATTTAGAAGCTGCAGCAGACAACTGTGTATGCCACAATTACATAAATATCACAGCAGCTGACAGTGAGAGGTTTCTTTCTATTTTTTCAGTCGCTCCTGCGGAGACTGCATAGGCTGTCTGACCATCTCCTGCTGCTGTGGAGCTGACACCAGACTGTCCTTTTAGTCCAAGCCGGGCTCCGCTGCTCTGTGTTGAAATGTAAATATCTTTACCTCAGTAGTAAGTTGGGTCTGCTTGGGTCTGCTTTCACTTCTAGTGGCGGCGGGTTGAAGGCTATGGGGATAGTTTTTGGCACTCGTGTAGTCTTTTTCATTGCTCCAGTCCAGTTCCCTGCCCTGCTGATTTGAAGCAGGTGGGTGGATCTTCAAGCTCACATGCCATCGGAACTGGCCTTTCTTGTTTTGGCTGTCCGACATACCCTGGAAGGTTGAGGCATTTCGCTCTGCACAACGCATGTGCTTTGGGAGCTTGGTGTCTTCTTCTGCTCTTTTTCTTTTGTCTCAGTTGAAAGGTAGCAATGGGTGACTGTGTGTGCCCCAGCCTGGATGACAACATCACTCCATTTCATAGAATAAACTCCCATTGAAAAGGACTGCGGAATTATCAGTTAAATGACAACTAATTTAATTTAGTCAACTAAATTCTTGTCTACAGTTCATCGAACTTCAATTAATCATTAACATCCCTAGTCTCTGTCTTTTAGTATTGTTGAAAAATCATAACATTTTCTGTTTTAGAGACCTGTTTTATGCAGGCTCTACCTGACAAGGTCAGTCGAAGGAACACCTGTTAACGAGCAATCCTGCTGTTTATTCAGTGTCTTGGTATGAGACACCCATCTCATAGATACAGTATATTCTCAAAGCAAGGTCCTCTGTTATTACTGATACAATAATCATTTTCTGTTTTGGAATGTGTTTTGTTGATTTTTCTATGGAAAATAATAACAAGGACACTGTCATGTTCGGCTGCGTAACTCCGCAGCGAACATATTAAATGGCAGCGAGCCCGAAATGCAGAGCAAGTAACGTGTTTATTTACAATGGGTGAATATGTACTGTATATACAGTCCAAAAACACAATCACAGCAAGGGAAAGACACACAGCTACAAGCTAAATTGGTTCAGGAAGTGCGGAACACGCTCCAATTAAACAGGAGCAGAGAAAAGGCACAACGGAAGACTTGCTATACGTCGGAGCAGAAAGGCTCTGAGGAAACAACGTGATAAAGTCCAGGGAAAAACCAACAGAAGCGAGACTGGATGTCCAACGTTGACAATGCAAAGCTGCCACATCGGCTGGTCTCGTAGGCCTGCTACTTATACACAGCCTTAATGACAGCAGGTAGACCAGCCGTGTGGCAACAGGTGTGTGACTGATTGGACCAGTGTATGGATGCGTGTGTGTGAGTATAAGAGTGAAAATGAATGTGTGTGTGGATGTGTGTGTGTGTGCATGCGTGAGTGTGTGAGTGAGTATGTGGTGAACATTCTGCCGGTGGATGCTTGGTGAGGGGGATGCCTGGCTGTGGGACTGGCAGAGAGCAAGCTCAATTAGTCAGCTGGAGTTAACAAGCAATAATAAGACCTACAGCTGTCAATCATGCTCAGAGTAATGACCCTGATCATGACAGTGCCCCTCCCAAGAGGTGGATACCAGACACCCACCATACCATCAAGGAAAATATAACCTACCCCCCCCCACACACTCAAAAAAAACCCCATACAAACAACCCAGGGTGGGAGATGGGGGAAAAACAGGTTAGGAGGGACACAACATGATGGGCAAATCACCACAAAAACAACACAACACTCCCCAACCCCAAAACTAAACTAACCCACCCCATCCCCAAGAGTCCCACAGTTCCGGGGGCCGACCAGAGTCCATGGCCCAGCAGGTTGCCATAAGTTCAGGGGGCCAACTGAAATCCCAGGGCCAGCAAGCAGCCTGCAGAACAGTATCAGGCAGCCTGCCAGAGAAAAAGGGCCATTTGACCTGAGAACCAAATCCTTCAGGTGGCCTGCCCACACGATTAGGCCACCAGGACCGGAAGGGCAGACGAGGCGGTGGCCTACCCACTGGAAGGCTGAGTGGTGGGTGGCCAGACAGGAAAGAGGGACCCCTGCGGTCACTGGCGCTAAGGGAGAAGGGACCCCGATGGTGCCGCAGAAGGAGGAGGAACACCCCACAGGGCCTCCACAGTGGATAGGAAGACCCCAGCGTCCCAAACTGTCTCCCGTGGCACCCCCAGTGGTCCCGACGTAGGGCTGGAGTGTGGCTGCACCCTCGATGGTCCCAGCATGGGACTGGAGTTCGGCTGCACCCTCGATGGTCCCGGCATGGGACTGGAAACCTGCTGCACCCTCGATGGACCCCGACCGAGCCATTGCTGCACCCACGATGGAGTCCAGCTGGACCCCTGCTGCACCCGCGGTGGGACCTGGCTGGGCCACTGCTGACCCCATCGCCATCTTGGCCATGGGCCAGCCAACCCGTATGAGCACCCAAGTGAGGAGATGGTCAACCACTGGCACCCTGGACTGGGGCCGAGTGCCCCCGACAACCACCTCGTCTGGAACCTCTGTGACCTCCGATGGTGGACCTGGATCCGCAGCCTCGTCCGGCGACGGGAGACCCTCTCCGACGACTCTGGAAATGGACTCAGAAACAGAGAGGGAAGGGTGAGAGTCGCCGGCAGCGGCAGAGCCCAGCAAGGCGAGCTCAGGTGCAGTGTTTGGCTGCAGCTGGCTCTCCTCACCTAAAGCTAGGCAAAAGTGCTCAATAATGGAAAGAAGAAAGACAAAAGAGAGCACTTGCCTTAGCTCAATCTCTACCGCCGACCAGGACTGTGACGAGCTGGGCGATGTCTCCTCAGGTCCAGGCTCCACGAGGTTCCACTCAGGTGCCGACTCTTCTGTGGCGGCCTCCACAGCAGGCGTGATGGTCTCAGCAGTCTTCTTTTCCCCAGCTGCCATAATCCACGCTGGTGACTCTTCCGGCGCGGGAGCTGGAACCTGGTTCACCAAAGCTGTGAGGGGACCCCCCTCCCGGACTTCTGGCTCCTCCTGATCCAGGTGGCTTGGCTCTGGTTCCGGCAGGACCACCAAGGAAGGAAGAGAGAGGGCTGGTGAACAGTTCTTGACAGCAGCAGGCGGGGAGAGCTCAGGGGACTGCTTACCCTGAGCCTCCCTACCGGGAATCAGACAAGACATTTCATTATCAATGTGAGAAAAATGAAAAGAAACTTGCCTGTTCCCTCGATTGGTGGTGTTATTTGCCGTTGCTGCTCTTTGGCCATCTTCACCCGTCCGTCCGGGAGAGGCGGTGTTTGGCTCCTCAGTAGACGATTTCGGAGCCACCCATCTCGCCTCAGGGACGGTAGACCCTGGTGAGGAAGGCAAGCGCCCCACTGCCGCCAGAGAATGAGCCAGGGAAGATGACCTCACTGCAGATGCGGAAGGGAGTCCTGCAGACGGAACCGCTAGGGACTGAAGACGATCCACTGCGGAGGTAACCGGGCTCGGTGTGGGAGCAGTTGGCAGGGCTGGATTTATCCTCCAGTAATCCCAGTGACGTCAACCCTGCCGACCTGGTGGATGCCATCTTGGAGCGGTGGGTGGAGGAGAGGAGAAGATGGCTGCCAGCGGAGAAGGGCGTCCTTGTTTGGGCTTCGTCCAGAAAGCCCTTCTCTTCAGGTCGGGGAAAGCCTCCTCGAGCGCGAAGACCCTGGACAGCAGCTCGGAGTACTCGGGGTAATTCCAGAGGCCCCGATGAGACCTCAGGATCCGGATTACTCTGTTGAGGCAGGCTAGACATTCTCTGGGTCTGATGGAGTCGTGTGCCTCCTTCAGGAGCTCCCAGATTCGCCAGGCCGCCCGCAGCTCCTCTGCGCTGGGTTGTCCTGCGTACCATCCACTAGACCCAGCGTGGGAATGGCTCGACCAGGACATCTTGCTCAGAGCAGGTTAGTGAAAAAAGAAAAAAAAAATGAGTAACATGTTACTGCTCGCTCGGGCCCTGTTGGTGGCAGCTTTCTGTCATGTTCGGCTGCGTAACTCCGCAGCAAACATATTAAATGGCAGAGAGCCCGAAATACAGAGCAAGTAACGTGTTTGTTTACAATGGGTGAATATGTATATACAGTCCAAAAACACAATCACAGCAAGGGAAAGACACCCAGCTACAAGCTAAATTGGTTCAGGAAGTGCAGAACGCACTCCAATTAAACAGGAGCAGAGAAAAGGCACAGCGGAAGACTTACTATACGTCGGAGCAGAAAGGCTCTGAGGAAACAACGTGATAAAGTCCAGGGAAAAACCAACAGAAGCGAGACTGGATGTCCAACGTTGACAATGCAGAGCTGCCACATCGGCTGGTCTCGTAGGCCTGCTACTTATACACAGCCTTAATGACAGCAGGTAGACCAGCCGTGTGGCAACAGGTGTGTGACTGATTGGACCAGTGTATGGATGCGTGTGTGTGAGTGTAAGAGTGAAAATGAATATGTGTGGATGTGTGTGTGCATGCGTGAGTGTGTGAGTGAGTATGTGGTGAACATTCTGCCGGTGGATGCTTGGTGAGGGGGATGCCTGGCTGTGGGACTGGCAGAGAGCAAGCTTAATTAGTCAGCTGGAGTTAGCAAGCAATAATAAGACCCACAGCCGTCAATCATGCTCAGGGTGACGACCCTGAACATGACAGACACACTTTTAAAGCACCATCCTGGATCCTCTTAAATCCCACAGGTAACTGCACAGTGCTTCTTTCTCAAAAACCAGACTATTTTTTAATAGATTTATCTTGTCAGTTAAGAAATGAACAAATATCAGTTAAGATAATCATGCTATCAAAAAATCTGAATTGAACTAACATTGCAATTGTGATTGATTAAATGTGATGCCCTGTCAGTTTCTGCAATTATATAATCACACAAAATGCTGTGATTTTAGTTTAATTAGTAATATATAGTTGTAATTGTGAACAATATTGTACAAACTAGGGATGCACAATATTATTTATTTATTTTTCACCAATATGCCAATATTTGGCAAATACAGTCATGTGGAAAAAATTAGGACACCCTGTATAAGCCTGTGCCTTTTTTGACATATTTGGACATATGGATATTTAATATTAATGTTAAAAATACTGGGAGATTCATGTAATACAACTAAACAATTAAAAATGAGTTAAAGACTTTTTACAAATTTTATGTAAAATGTAATTCTAAACAAATAGTGAGGAATAAATTAGGACCCCCCCCCCATCTTTTTAGGACACCCCCACATTCATTCCCACTTAAAATAGCTAAAATATATGTTAAAAAATGCAAATTAAAACAAAAACAAGGTTAGACATAGATATGTGAACATTTCTTAATAAAGAACTGACTATTTAATGGGGTGTCCTAATTTTTTCACATGACTGTAGTTATTGCTGATAATGATATAGGCACATATTTTTCCCACCTATTTAGAGGGCTGTGAAAATGCATTTGCGCCTCACTCATGAACAGCTATAGGCCCATTTCAAACCTTCCTTTCTTTCTTTTTAAAATAATAGAAATAGATGT
The DNA here is from genome assembly GCA_020510985.1 of Pholidichthys leucotaenia. Classification (NCBI taxonomy): domain Eukaryota; kingdom Metazoa; phylum Chordata; class Actinopteri; order Cichliformes; family Pholidichthyidae; genus Pholidichthys; species Pholidichthys leucotaenia. Next base: position 282,629,464 of record CM035841.1, read on the forward strand.
CTTTTAACAGCTGTGCAACTTTCTGACACTCAGTATCTGTTTTGATGTCTTCCAATCAGGTTTTCAGCTTCACCACAGCACTGTCTGAGACAGCTGTAGTTAAGGTCCTTAATGACATCTGTTCCAATACAGATAGTGGCAACATTTCAGTCTTGGTTCTACTGGACCTCAGCACTGCATTTGATACGGTCAACCATAACATCTTACTAGACCGGTTGAAAAACTGGGTGGGACTTTCTGGCACAACACTTGGCTGGTTTGAGCCCTAATTAAAAGACAAGGACTATTATGTGTCTATAGGTAACTACAAATCTGAGTGAACAAAAATGACCTGTGGAGTTCCCCAAGGTTCCATTTTGGGACCTTTACTTTTCAACATCTGTATGCTCCCACTTGCTCAAATTATTTAAAAAAAACAACAAAATACATTACCATAATTATGCAGATGGCTGACAAATCTACATAGCCATCTCACCAGGAGACTATGGTCCAATTCAAACTCTGATCAAATGTGTTGATCATATTAAAGAGTGGGTGTGCCAGAATTGTCTTCAGTTAAGACAAAACTGAGATAATAGTTTTTGTAGCCAAGGATAAAAGACTCAAACTTAGTTCTCATCTTCAGTCAGTGATGCTTAAAACCAGCACCCAAGCCAAAAATCTGGGTGTGATTCTGGACTCAGAACTGAATTTTAACAGCCACATTAAGACAGTAGTGAAGTCAGCCTATTATCACTTAAAGAACATAATGAGGATTAAAGGACTGATGTCTCAGCAGGATCTAAAAAAACTTGTCCATGCAGTTATCCTCAGTAAACTGGACTACTGTAACGCTGTCCTCACAGGTCTCCCTAAAAAGTCCATCAGACAGCTGCAGTTGGTTCAGAACGCCGTTGTGTGAGTCCTTACTAAGGCCAAGAAAGTAGATCATATAACTCCAGTCCTCAGATCTTTACACTGGCTTCCTGTGTCTCAAAGAATGAATTTCAAAATACTGCTCTTGGTTTATAAAGCTCTGAATGGTTTAGGACCAAAATACATTTCAGCTTTTCTCGTCCATTAGGAACCACCCAGAGCCCTCAGGTCGTCAGAGTCAGGCCTACTATCTGTGCCCAGAGTTAGATCCAAACATGGTGAGGCAGCGTTCAATTTTTATGCTCATGTGTAGAACAAACTCCCAGAAAGCATCAAGGATGCTGATACGCTCAGCTGCCTTAAATTGAGGTTAAAAACTTTTCTATTTGCTGCTGCCTGTCATGAATTGCCCCTCAGGGCAGAGAGAAAGACCCAGATGCTGAACTGCTAGTTTGTGAAATTTATTAAGAAACAAGAACACAAAGTCCACACAGTGTACCAATACAAAAATCTAGACTGTCAAACAAACAAACAAACTTACGAGTTAAGCTCACCAGAACAAGGGCAGAGCTCTGGTGAGGACGAGGGGGAAGAATCTTGAGACTCCAGCAACGAGAAATGAAAATAACAGCCCTTAAATGACACAAGTGATAGCAGGTGTAGGTCACATGAGCAGGCAGGAGATAATAAAAATACAATTTAGACCAGCTGGGAGCAATAAGAGGGAAGAGACCGGAGCTGACAGGGGCAACGCCCACACGGAGAAAACCCCAGAAGCGCCAGTGACAGCTGTCAACCCAGAGGGAGAACACAACAGTAAGGGATATAAAGAATAAAATATCAACAAATACAGACTGAGATATAGAGCGTAACAAAACTATGACATAAACAGGAAAATAGAAAACAGTACAAGAAATACAGAAACCAAAAGGCACCAAATACAACAAATAAATAAATACAGAGAAAAAGCCATGAGACTGAGAATGGTGGAAACGTCCAGTGCTCAGCTCATGCAGAGCCCCCCTCTCAAGGGGTGGATACCAGACACCCCAGGGTAACATCAAAGGAAAAGAAAGACCCCCCCCCCCCCCAAAATAAGTGCACGACAATGACCCACCCCGGGTGGGTGGTGGAGGGAACAAAACAAAACCCTGCTCAGGACCCACACCAGGCAAAACCCCGACCACCTAAGCCCCTTGGACCAAAGAGCTGGACAGTTCAGGTGGACGGCCAAAGTCCCAGGCCCAGCAAATGGCATGATGGAAAGAGTCGGATGGCCTACCAGAGAACGTGGACCACCCAACCCACAGTTGTCTGGTAGACCACCCAATGACCTCAGTCTGTCGGGTGGTCTACCAGAGTTTTTTAGCCACCTGAACAGAAAGGGTGGTCCAGGAGGCAGCTGCTCAACGGGAAGAACTAATGGTGGGCAAGATAGAGGAGTCAGGGAAACCATGACAATGTCAGGCAGAGGAGAGGGAACCACGACGGCCTCAGGCAGAGGAGAGGGAACCACGACTAACTTGGGCAGAGGAGAGGGAACCACAACGACATCTGGCAGAGGAGGTGGAACCACGACTGCGTCTGACAGAGGAGGGGGAACCACGACTGCGTCTGGCTGAGGAGAGGGGACCACGACGGTTTCATACTGCTCTGCAGCACCCTCAGTGGTTCCGGACTGGGACATAGCAGCACCCTTTGTGGTTCCAGACTGGGACATAGCTGCACCCGCGGTGGCTCCGGACTGGAGCAGAGCTGCACCCACAGCGCCTCCGGGCTGGAGCAGAGCTGCACCCGCAGCGCCTCCGGGCTGGAGCAAAGCTGCACCTGCAACGACCTCAGCAGGAGGGGAAGCAGCACCCACAGAAGTCCCTGAGTTGGACGGAGCACTGCAACGACCTCAGCCGGAAGGGGAGCAGCAGCACCCCACGGACGGTCCCACGGCTGAGAGCACTGCAATGACCTCAGCCAGAGGGAGGCAGCAGCAGCCACGGAGGTCCAGGGTGGGACAAAGCACCCGCGGACGACCTCAGTGGGAGGAGCTGGACCCACAGTGGACCCGAGCTGAGGACGAGCTTCACCCACAGAGGTTCCGGGCTGGAACGGAGCATCGCACATGACCTTCAAGGCTGATGGGAAAAGCGGCATCCCTCAGAGGTCCCAGGCTTGGACGGAACACCTGCGCGAAGACCTCATCCTTAGGGGTGAGCAGCACCCACGGAGGTCCCGGGCTGGGATGGAACACCTGCGAAGACCTCATCTGGAGGGGGAGCAGCACCCACGGAGGCCCCGGGCTGTGACGAAGCACCTGCGATGACCTCGGCTGAAGGGGAAGCTGGACCTACGAAAACCTCAGGCATCGAGCCCGAACCCACGGAGACCTCTCGCAAAGCTGGATGATCCTCGCTGACCCTGGGGAAAAGCTCAGACAGGACAGGCAGAGACACAGGGTCAGGGTTACCGGTGGCAGTGAAGCCCGGCGAGGTGAACTCAGGCACAGCTGATGACTGCACCTTGCAATCCCCACCAAGAGCCAGGCAGAGCTCTCCAAAATAGAAACAACAAAGACAAAGGAGAGCACTTGCCTGATCTCAAGCTCCACCGCCGTCCAGGACTCGGTCGATCCAGACAATAGTTTCTCGGGCCTGATCCTCTGGAGGTCCAGCTTGGACTCTGCTGTGGCAGCCCCAGCAGCAGGCATGGTGGTCGATGCAGTCCTGGGACCCCCCCAGCGATGTAGCCTTCGCAGGTAGCTCACCCAGCATGAACACAGGAGGTCAGCTTCCTGCTGATGCTGGATCCTGTTCTGCTGAGGCCAGGGGACGCTTCATTGTCGGCACAGGCTTCAGCTCGGTCGCAGCACTCTCCCTCCGTCCAGACCATAGCTGCGGGGCTGAAACCAGGTCTTCCAGGGCCGCAGGCTCCTCCATAGCCCGGCGGCTCAGTGCTGGGGCCAGCGGACACTCAAGGGGGACAGGAGGAGACACAGAGAGAGCAGTTGAACAGTTTATGGCTGCAGCAGATGGCGAGGACTCGGAGGACTGCTTAATCTGAGCCTCACCACCAGGAATCAGGCAAGATAATTCATGTTTAATTGAATGAGATTTGAAAAACACTTGCCTGAGTTCCCTGGGTGCGATGTCTTCTGCTGCAGCTGGGTGGAAATCAGTCCTGTCCATGACTTCAATGGATGTGGGCCCCCTAGTGGAACGTGAAGGAGCCACCCCTGCAGACACAGTGACATTTGGAGCCAGGAAGGAAAACGGCGACCCCTCAGCAGCAGCGGAGGGGCAGCGTTGAGGAGAAGCAGGATACAGCAGCTGCAGAGAGGGAGGAAGTTGGCAAACATGCCGGAGAGGAAAAACCAAAGAGGGCACTGCCTGCAGGAGTCTTCTGCCTCGGCGCAGGGAGAAACTGCTGCCTGAGAGGTGGAGTGTTCCTCTGGCGAGATTTCCCTGGGCTACAGGCGGGAGGCAGGAGGCGGAGACGTCGGCTGCTGGAGAGGTGGAAGAGCAGGCACGTTGGAACCTCCTTCAGTTCCTGGACGAGATCCGGGAGGCAGCATGCTTATCCTCTAGAAGGAGCTCAGTCTCACCTAAAATGACTGCCTGCACACTCCTCCTGCTCCTCGGCCGATGGAGCGGGCCAGTGTTCGGGAGGAGGAGGCAGAGCTGCCGCTGGAGAAACAGCAGAGGCTGGAGGCTTCCCATGTGCGCGGTGCGGCGCTTGCTCTTTGTCAGCGCAGGCACAGACATCTGAGTGGATTCCCCCAGCCCATGACTCTAGATTGTGAGACGATTATGGAGAAGAGTAGGTCTGTGAGCTCCGGGTGCTCCCACAGGCTGAGGCACTGCCTCGAGTACCTGAGCCGTGCTCTCCAGACACTCTGGGCTGCCTTGGGGTACGAGAGGCACAAGCCCTGCATAACGATGTCCTCCAGCATGCACACAGACCACCGCTCTGCTTCGCCCGTCAGGGTTGACAAATCCCAGCGTGACAGACATGGTTAGGCCTGGAGGATGGAAGGAGGAAAAAAAAAACAAAAACAAGAAAACAAACCGGCATTACAAAGTAGCAGCAGCTGGGTCTCTTACTCGGCCGGAGTCTTCTGTTATGAATTGGCCCTTAGGGCAGAGAGAAAGACCCAGATGCTGAACTGCTAATTACGTGAAATTAATTAAGAACAAAAACACAAAGTCCACAGTAGTGCACCAACACAACAATCTGAACTCGTCAAACAAGCAACAAACAAACTTACAAGTTAAGCTCACCGACACAAGGGCAGAGTTCTGGTGAGTCCGAGAGGGGAAGAAAACTTGAGATTCCGGCAACGAGAAATCAAAATAACAGCCCTTAAATAAGGCTAGAAACAAATGCACACAAGTGATAGCAGGTGTGGGTCACAATGAGCGGGCAGGAGATAATAAAAATACAATTTAGACAGCAGGGAACAATGACAGGGAAGAGATCAGAACTGACAGGGGCAACGCCCACTACGGAGCAAAACCCATAAGTGCCAGTGACAGCTGTCAACCCAGAGGGACGAACAACAACAGTAAAGGGATATAAAGAATTAAATAACAACAAATACAGACTGAGTTATAAATACAAATTAGTACAACAATAAGAGCTATGACAAAAACAGGAAAATAGAAAACAGTACGAGAAATACAGAAATCGAAAGGCACAAAATACAACAAATAAATAAAACTAAAGAGAAGAAGCCAAGAGACTGAGCATGGCGGAAACCTCCGAGTGATCAGCTCATGACCAACTGCCTTTCAGTAGAGCAATTATTAATCTCCCACAATGTACTGTTAATTTTTATTTCCTTGCACCTTTTCTTATTCTAGTTTAGCTTGTTTTTGTTTCTCTTTAATTTACTTTTCTAGGTTGCTTTCTAAATCTCTACGTATTTCATTTGTAACTTGCTGTAATGCTTTAAATGTTTTATGTAAAGCACTTTGTCCTTGTACATGAAATGTACTATAACAGATAACATTGCCTTGCCTAAAACCTAATAAACTGGTATGTGCCATCCCTTGGCGGCACCAGCTGCAACCAGGTGTTTGTGCGAAGGTGGCAATGAGCTCTTTTACATAGCTGTTGAGAAATTTTGCCCCCACTTCTCAAGAAGAAATGCTTTAATTCAGCCACATTGTAGGGCTCTTGAGCTTAGGGCTAGGGTGAATATACAAACTGAAACCGACCAAGTTCACTAGATAAGAACCCGACAATAATGTTGCTCATCTTGGTTTTTTTCAGTCTTCTCTTCTTCCTGTTTGTGTGCGTGTGTATATGAGAACTTTCATGTACTGCCCCTTTAAGATGTTTCTGGCGGTCGCATGACTCTGCAACCCGGTAGCAGTGTAGTCTGTGCTGTTTGGAAACAACGTAAAAATTGAAACGGCTTGTAACCGCCCCCCATCCGCCCCACAACCGGGATGTTGGGGGTTCATGTCCTGGCCGGGTCACACGAAAGACCATATAAAAATGGTACTTCCCCCGTTCCAGCTCGGTGCTCAGCGTAATAGAATGGGAGAAGGAGAAGTTGTCTGTGGCAGCGCCTTGCATGTCAGCGACCCCTCTGATTCTACATGTGATTAACATTGTAGATAGGAGAAACGCAATTTCTTTCTACTGTACATAATTGGCTGTATGGACTGAATGACAATAGAGATGGCTTCTTCTTCTTCTAACAAAATGAAATGTGGTGTCTGTCCACATAGTATGAGAGGACTGACTTTTTACTTCATCTGGAGATGTCATGAGGGTGCAAGCGTGAAGGCTAGCTTCAGTGTGTCGAGGCTGAGTCCTGTTGACCTCTGACTGCTGTCTGGCTGTATTTAAGAACCTCATCGGACATTTATGGTCCCTGTGTGGTGATGGCATGGTCGTGGCTGTGTGAAGGGCTCCCCTGGAGCAGCTGACTGGCCTTTGGCACAGGTCATGTGGCCCATGGGCCCTCAAGAGGTATGTGTGGACAATGACTTTGTTTTGTTGCATGTGTGTGGGGTGACAGTGTACCTATTCTTTATTATATTATGTTCATTTATGGACAAATCACCATAGAGATATATATATTCATTGATGCCGCACTATCATGGGTTAATTATGAGCCTTTTCAGTGAACTATAAGAGAGAAGAAAGGAGGGAGGAAAAAAAAACGTAATAACCCTGATGCTGATTTAAGGTCAAATTGCCCAGCTCTACTTGAGCTTCAGATCATTAACTGATGGCTGGACATTCTTCCTCAGAATTTTCTGGTAGAAAGCAGAATTAATGGTTCCATCAATTATGGCAAGTTGTCCAGGTCCTGAAGCAGCAAAGCAGTCCCAGACCATTACACTTCCACCACCATGTTTGACTGTTGGGATGATGTTCTTTTTATGAAGTGCTGCATTAGTTTCACACCAGACGTAACGAGTCATACGCCTTCCAAAAAGTTCAGCTTTTGTCTCGTCAATCCACAGAATATTATCCCAAGTTATTGGGGATCATCAAGATATTTTTGGGCAAATGTGAGACAAGACTTTATGTTATTTTTGGTCAGCAGTGGTTTTTGCCTTGGAACTCTTCAATGGATGCCTTTTTTGCCCAGTATCTTTATTGTTGGATCATGGACCAGGATCCAGACTGAAGTAAGTGAGGCCTGCAGTTCTTTAGAGGTTGTTCTGGGTTTTTATTTGTCATCCGTTCTTGGATTTCTTTAGATCGCTGTATGATGTGTTGCTTTTTGAGATCTTTTAGCCTACCTCACTTTGCCAGACAGGTTCTATTTAAGTGATTTCTTGATTTATCAGGTTTGGTAGTAATCAGGCCTGGGTGTGGCTAGTGAAATTGAACCCAGCTTTCCCAAAACATGTGGTTAATCACAGTTAATTCATAAAGTAACAGGGGGGCCAATTAACATTTTTCACATAGGGCCAGGTAGATTTAGATAGCTTTTTTCCCCTCCATAAATGAAACTGGGGATTTCCTAGCCCTTCTGTGTGAGCGTTTGCATGTTCTGCCTTTGCTGTGTGGGTTTACTCTGGGGGGCTCCAGTTTCCTCCTCGACACATCCAAAGAGACTGCATAGTTAGGTTAATTGGTGACTCTAATTGCCCTAGAATTATAAAGCTTAGAATAAAGGTTAGTTTAACTATTAGTTAAGTTAAGCTTTGAGTAGTCTTTGCGAATAGAAAAAGCACTACACAAGTACAGATCCCCTCCTTATTTAAAAACTGCATTTTGTATTTACTTGAGTTCTTTGTCTAGAATCTAGCATGATCTGAAACATATTTAACAAATATGTAAAATATAAAATTCAGGAAAGGGGCAAATACTTTTTCACAGCACTGTACTTGCATGGTGCTTGTAAGGAAATCAATTTGTACTTTGAAATGTTTTTCATGAAAAAAACCCAAACTGATGTGAAAGAACAAAAAAATCAAAGGCAAAATTTATAACTCTTCCATTTGAAAGCATTTTCTCAGCATTATACAGCTGAGAAAATGTTCTAAAATTCCTTTAGAATTTGAAATTTTACTCTGAATACAGTATAACTGGAAAAATTATGTTGCCTTTAAAAAAAACTGTAACTCTCGTGGACATTTTGAACATCTGAAATTCAGTTTTGTACCAGTGATTGGCAAAACCATTGAAGATTAAAAGTTATGTTGTTATTACTTATGATAATAAAATTATATTTAAAACAAAGTAGTCATAATGAATGGAATAGATAAAAAAAAGAATTATTCAGTATAAACCAAATAAAAGTGAACACTTGTACATTAGAAAAGGTTGCAGTAGCTAATAGCTTCAGTGTAAAACTGGTACCAGAAAGGACGAAGAAGTTGTTCTGCATAAGGGCACAGGTTGTGCCATCACAGTGGTACATCAGGGTTTCCTCTGGTAGCATTTCTGGGTGGCGGCCCACTGCACCAGAAAAATTTCCGCCGTGCTTATGAGGAGATATAAATTTAAGAAAAATATATGAAGCAATGACTTTCCGCAAGTGTGCACACAACGCGCGTGACCGTCATCCGCGCGGAGTTTAGAAGCGTCTCGTCCACGCAAGCTTTCCAGTCAGTTACCAGGCAGAGCGTCTCGCTAGCGTGACTGTCCGAGAGAAACATGAGTTTATTAAAGTACTTTAAATGCGGAAAAAATCAGAAGAGGTATGTAAGGACTGGCGTTTATCATGGTTTTAACTCGCTGGAAACGGGAGCAATAATGGAAGAGTCGCTTAGCTAAGAGATGTGGTTAGAATTCATATGCAGCCAGCTTCATATGAAGGGAAAGGCAAGGGACTGATGAATTGCTGAGGATATATTTCACCAGCCACTACAATATTAAGTTATGTTCCCTATTATGTACCTGGCAAGTTAAGATTACCGAAATTCACACAGTCAGTGACTTTAATCTGTCAACATCCTTCAGACAAACTAAACGTGCCAACTTTTGGGTTTCAAAATAAGGGAGGTTTTTCCTCCTGTCTGAGCAGTGAGGAGATTTCTAAAAAAAAAAAAACTATAAAGAAATATTATAACAGAAATAACGGCATCCTTGGTCATTTAAGTTAATTTATTTCATTAAATACAATTTTATTAATATTTTTTTCTTTAAGATAAGATAAGATAAGCCTTTATTAGTCCCACAATGGGGAAATTCCAGGATTGCAACAGCATAGGGATAGCAACACTCAGAGCAACAATCAGAAGGCAAGAGAAAAACAAGAGCAGCGAGTATACATATGTACATATAAATATAAATATATATATATAGACACACAGTGCGGAGCATTGTAGCTAGATGGAATAGATATATAAATATATAAACACAGTGCGGAGCATTGTAGCTGGATGGAATAAATATATGAGTATATAAACACACAGTGCGGAGTATTGTAGCTAGATGGGATAAATATGTAGATATATAAACACACACAGTGCGGAGCATTGTAGCTAGATAGAATAAATATGTAAATATATAAACACATACAGCGTGGAGCATTGTTGCTAGATGGAATGAAACAGCACAACCGTCTACTTATTTATCCTACATGGTATGATTATGCACCCATACATATTCTCACCCTCCATAGCGACCGGTATTTTCCTAGTTGTATACCGGAGGGGACCATTGTGTAAGTCTATTGCGTCTTTTGCATTCAATACTATTAGGTTGTCACGTCTTTTTGCTATCTCTGCGAGCAGCCCTGCTTAGGTTGTACAGTCTGACAGCCGTAGGTAGGAAGGACCTGCGAAACCTCTCGGTTGTGCACCTAGGATGATGTAGTCTGCTGCTAAATGAGCTCCTCAGTGCATTCAGTATGTCCTGCATAGGGTGGAACTCGGACTCCAGCAGAGATGACAGTTTGGCCACCATCCTTCTCTCTCCTATCTCCTCTCACTGGGTCAAGGCGCTGCCCCAGGACAGAGCTAGCTTTCTTGATCAGTTTGTTCAGTCTCTTCCTATCGGCTGCTGTAACGCCACTGCCCCAGCAGACCACTCCAAAAGTGATGGCTGATACCACCACCGTGTCATAGAATGTCTTCAGCAGCGCCCCTTGTACACCAAAAGACCTGAGTCTCCTCAGTAGGAACAGCCTGCGCTGTCCCTTCTTGTAGAGTGCGTCAGTATTGTGTGACCAGTCTAGTTTATTGTTCAGGTGAACACCCAGGTACTTATAGGATGTCATCATCTCGATGTCTGTTCCCTGTATATTTACTGGTGCTGTGAGGGTTTATCCTTGCCTGCGGCAGTCCACCACCAGCTCCTTAGTTTTCCTCGCGTTGATCTGGAGGCAGTTCCGATGGCACCAGTCCACAAAGTCCTGGATAAGCCCTCTGTACTCAGCTTCATCTCCGTTGGAGATGAGGCCAACAATCGCAGAGTCGTCAGAGAACTTCTGTAGATGGCAGTGTGTTGTGTTGTGTGAGAAGTCCGCAGTATAAAGGGTGAACAGGAAGGGAGCCAAAACCATTCCCTGGGGGGCCCCCGTGCTACCCATGATCGTGTCGGACACACAGTCCTGGGTTCTCACAAACTGAGGCCGGTTTGTGAGGTAGTCCAGGATCCATGATGACAGGTGCTGGTCCACCCCTGCGCACAGCAGCTTGTCCTTCAGGATCATCGGTTGGATGGTGTTGAAAGCACTGGAGAAGTCAAAGAACATGATCCTCACCACATTCCCGGGCTTCTCCAGGTGGGACAGGGAACGGTGAAGGAGGAAGATCACCGCATCCTCCACCCCAATGCCATGCTGGTAGGCAAACTGGAGTGGATCCATCGCTGGTCCCACCAGGGGGCAGAGGTGAGCAAGGAGCAGTCTCTCCAGGGTCTTCATCATGTGGGACGTCAGGGCCACTGGTCTGTAGCTGTTCAGATATTTGGGGTGGGAAGTCTTTGGTACAGGTACCACACAAGATGTTTTCCACAACTGTGGTACCCTCCCCAGCTTCAGGCTCAGATTGAAGATGTACTCCACAATCCCACACAGCTGGTCTGCACAGGACTTGAGGAGCTTTGCGCTGATGCCGTCCGGTCCCGACACCTTCCTCGCCTTGATCTTCCTCAGCGCCGTCCTCACCTGGGTCTTAGTCAGGGTCAGGTTGGGGGGGCTGTGTGTTGGGAGTGGGGGGTGTTGGTGGAGTGGGGAGTGGGCAGCAGGACTTGATGTCTTTAGAGGCAGCAGTGGTTGTTGTGCAATCAGGGGGGAGGGCGGTTGGTCAAACCTATTGAAAAACAGATTCAGATTGTTCGCCCACTCCCTGCCCCCCGTGGCCTGGGGGGAGGTATTCTGGAGCCCAGAGATGGTTTTAAGGTTTCTCCAGACCCCGCCGATGTCGCTCTGTTGCAGCTTGTCCTCCATCTTCTTCCTGAAGCTGTCCTTGCCTTCTCTGATCTTTCTCCTCAGCAACCTCTGTACGGACTTCAGCATCTCCCTGTTCCCCGACCTGAAGATCCTCTTCTTCTCTCTCAGAAGTGTTTTTATCTCAGGGTTGATCCAGGGTTTGTTGTTTGAGCAACACCGTATGGTCTTGGTGGGAACGGTGTTGTCCACACAGAAGCTGATGTAGTCCGTGATGGTGTGAGTGAGGCCATCAGTGTCCTCACCATGTGGATCGCAGAGCTGCTCCCAGGCGGTGGTTTCAAAACAGCCCTTTAGAGCGTCCATTGCCTCCTCAGACCATAACTTCACTGTGCGCATGACCGGAGGTTGTCTGTGCACTAGGGGTTTGTACACCGGCCGGAGATGAACCAAGTTGTGATCCGATCTCCCGAGTGGGGGGAGTTGTGATGAGGTGTACGCCTCCTTAGTGTTTGCGTAGAATAAGTCCAGTGTTTTATTGTCTCTGGTGTGGCATGTGACATACTGGGTAAACGTGGGTAGAATGGGAGACAGTGAATCATGGTTGAAATCGCCTGAGATGAGGAGAAGAGCATCTGGGTGTTCTGTCTGCAGCCTGCCAGTTACTGAGTGGATGACGTCACGCGCTGTCCCAGCGTTCGCCATCGGATTTGCATAAATAACAATGCAGATCACGTGTGAGTATTCCCTCGGGAGATATGTAGGCCGCATGCTAACAGCTAGCAACTCGATGTCTTTGCTGCAGTGTTGTTGTTTAACAGTGATATGTCCCGGTCTGCACCAGTTGTTGTTAACATACATTATCACTCCACCGCCCCTTGCTTTGCCACTGTCTGATGTTCGGTCTAATCAGAGTTGTAATCAGAGTTAAATTATTGTTCTGTTCTGACTGCAAAGTTATGTTCAAAAATGTAAATTGTTATAAGGAAAAAGTAAAAAAAATACAACAGTCTGTTTCATATTTATTTACAAAACAGTAATTTTATTTAAAAAAAAAAACAGACAAAAATATGCCACAAAATAATCCACAAATTCATATTAAAGTTTCAAATGTACAAGAAAAGTCAATTTTACAAGAGGAAATTACAAATTTGAGGAAAATGGTTTCAAATTTAGATAAATTTACAGAGAAAGGTAGAAAATTATAAGAAAACTGTTAAAAAAAAATTTTGAGAAAAACCTCAAACCTTCAAGACTGAAGTCATTACTCAAGTTTTTAAGTGGGTGCTCTTTGTACCCTTAACTCAACTAGAAATTTTTGGTTGTCTACTTTTAATTATTAATTTCAAAGCACTGCTTATACATGAGTAGAATTTCTGGTTACTATACCCACCTGATCATATAATTTAAGTGTGCATAAGTACGTTACTATTATGAATGTTTCTTTCCCTTCCCTACTCTCTCAATGGAAAAAAAAGAAACACTAGAATAAAAACACAAAAAATACACATATTTTTGTCATTTATGTAAACCATGACAAAAAAACATCCTGCAGGACAAAACATGACACTTGATATTTTCTAACTTGTTTGTATACCACCATAGACAGAGAGAGAACCTGAATTAGACAGAGCTCAGAGAGGGAAAGATGAGACAGAAGAGAGGAGCCAAGGAGAGGAAGGTGTTCAGGCAGAAGGTCCAGGAGAGGTGAGAGCAGAGGAAGGAGAGAAGGATGACACCACTAAAAAGTCTAAACACAGGATGTCTGGGTGGGACCCCAACTGGCCCAGTATTCCAGTATTCAAGCCTCGGTTGTACAGTACTTCAAATGGTAAGTTCCATATGCAGAGTTACTGTACAAAATTTAAAAAAGAAGTAAATAGTATAAAATTAACATATTCCGGTAACAATCGTGTCATACTGTATGTTTACCCCCCCAGGAAAAAATATGTTACCACCGTACCAAGGTCTTTAAGCCAGAGGAAACACTGTACATTCATTAACTTTGGGACATTTTTTTGTAAAACATTAAGTAAAAGTAAAGTGAAGAAGTTAATTTTCAACTGTGATGACTTGTGAAATGAGTGACCTCCTATGTTTTCCCTGGAGCAGTACACACAGATCTCTCTTCCACTAAAAGGGCTCTTCTGGCTGATAAGAGTGTTACTGGAGGGGGGAGGGATGCATTGTCCATTAATTGGCAATCGTCTCAATAGCATCCTTTTTTTTCTGCTGTTTGCTCGAGAGAGTCCAGACTGAATCCAATGACAGCCTGCTTCCTTGATTAGATCATTCAGTTCCTCTCTTCCATATTAATGTTTCTGTTTATGCACACTCTGGTCAGACGTGTGGAGCTGCTCGGTATATGCCAGAGGGCCAGAGAGGACATTCATATTTGCATCTGCTGAACTAGGTTCATAGTCCCTTCATTTTGCTTGAACTGGACAACAGTCGATTCTTTTCACATTATGCAATAAAACCACTGCTGCTTTCCTTCCCTTTGCTTTACACATCTCACATTAGCTGAGTCATTTAAAACTGCAGAAATGGAGCTACAGATAAATGTGAAGTGGGTGAAGAGGAGTGGAGATGGTGAATCTTTTTAGTGTTAACTTAATTACAGCAGTTATGGCAGGTGTAAAAGTATACAGACTCCTGTTAAAATACCATTTTTTAAACACCTTTTATTTATTCAAGTTTTACATATTAACAATTTGACATTTTAAGCATGCCACCCATAAATAAAAAAACAAAGAAAAAATAGAACTTCCCAGATCCCCCCCCAAAGAAGCCAGGAGACAAAACAAAAAGAAAATTTAATAATAATAAACAACAGTAATAATAATGATGATAAATAAAAATAATTTTCATTTGATTCCACTTATATCAAATATTGATATTGTTTGTATTCTTCACATATTGGGTAAATGGCTGCCAGGTGTTATAAAACTTGTCGGTGGATCCCTTCAAAGTGGATCTCAGTTTTTCTAGATGTAAAAACTGCATTAGGTCCCTGATCCAGTGAGTATGGGTGGGTGGAGCCTCTTCCTTCTATCTGATAAGAATTAATCGTCTCACTATTAATGTAGCAAAGGCAATAGCAACCAGCTTATATTTTGGAAGGCATGATCCTTCAGCTGTCCCAAATATTGCAGTTAATGAGGATTGATCCTGGGAAATATCCAAGACATCTGAAAGGGTTTTAAATATCACCCTCCAAAATTTGCTAAGTCGAGGGCAGGTCCAAAAACTGTGGATGCAGACGTGGACAAAATTGTTGGTACCCCTCTGTTAATGAAAGAAAAACCCACAATGGTCACAGAAATAACTTGAATCTGACAAAAGTGGTAATAAATAAAAATTCTATGAAATTTAACCAATGAAAATCAGACAATGCTTTTGAATTGTGGTTCAACAGAATTATTTTAAAAAACAAACTCGTGAAACAGGCCTGGACAAAAATGATGGTACCCCTAGAAAAGATTGAAAACTAGAAAAGCACTCAGAGAGCGCAGACCTCCGCCAAGCGCCACAGTTCCCCCCATACAGTGTTTGTGTGTACGTTTTCAGATTCCTTGACTATGAAAACATATGACTAGCAATTGGATTCACAATGATAGGATTAGTGGTTCAGTAGTTATTGACGAAAATGGCATTTTTCCGTAATGGCGGTTTAGCGCCACAGTTCCCCCCATACAGTGTTTGTGTGTACGTTTTCAGATTCCTTGACCATGAAAACATATGACTAGCAATTGGATTCACAGTGATAGGATTAGTGGTTCAGTAGTTATTGACGAAAATGGCATTTTCCGTAATGGCGGTTTAGCGCCACAGTTCCCCCCATACAGTGTTTGTGTGTACGTTTTCAGATTCCTTGACCATGAAAACATATGACTAGCAATTGGATTCACGATGATAGGATTAGTGGTTCAGTAGTTATTGACGAAAATGTCATTTTCTGTAATGGCGGTTTTCTTCTGAACGGTGATCCGGATCACCACCAAAATCTAATCATCTGTTAGGATACCCCATTTCTGACAATCTGTGAAAATTTCATGAAAATCCGTCCATAACTTTTTGAGTTATCTTGCTAACAAGCAAGCAAACAGACAGACAAACAAACAGACAAACCAACGCCGATGAAAACATAACCTCCTTGGCGGAGGTAATAATGTGACCATAGGGACATGTTCAACCAAGATGTGTCCTCTAATTAACATCACAGGTGTCTACAAACTTGTAATCAGTCAGTCGGCCTATTTAAAGGGTGACAAGTAGTCACTGTGCTGTTTGGTGACATGGTGTGTACCACACTAAACATGGACCAGAGGAAGCAAAGGAGAGAGTTGTCTCAGGAGATTAGAAAGAAAATTATAGACAAGCATGTTAAAGGTAAAGGCTATAAGACCATCTCCAAGCAGCTTGATGTTCCTGTGACTACAGTTGCACATATTATTCAGAAATTTAAGATTCACGGGACTGTAGTCAACCTCCTTGGATGTGGCCGCAGGAGGAGACGGATAATATGAATGGTAACAAAAAAGCCCAGAACAACCTCTAAACACATTCATGGTGAACTCCAAGGTCAAGGTACATCAGTGTCAGATCGCAGCATCCGTTGTTGTTTGAGCCAAAGTGGACTTCATGGGAGACAACCAAGGAGGACACCACTGTTGAAAACAAATCATAAAAAAGTCAGACTGGAATTTGCCAAACTGCATGTTGACAAGCCACAAAGCTTCTGGGAGAATGCCCTATGAACAGATGGGACAAAACTGGAACTTTTTGGCAAGACACATCAGCTCTATGTTCACAGACGCAAAAATGAAGCATACCAAGAAAAGAACACTGTCCCTACTGTGAAACATGGAGGAGGTTCTGTTATGTTCTGGGGCTGCTTTGCTGCATCTGGCACAGGGTGTCTTGAATCTGTGCAGGGTACAATGAAATCTCAAGACTATCAAGGTATTCTAGAGAGAAATGTGCTGCCCAGTGTCAGACAGCTTGGTCTCAGTCACAGGCCATGGGTCTTGCAACAGGATAATGACCCAAAACACACAACTAAAAACACCCAAGAATGGCTAAGAGCCAAACATTGGACTATTCTAAAGTGGCCTTCTATGAGCCCTGATCTAAATCCTATTGAACATCTATGGAAGGAGCTGAAACATGCCATCTGGAGAAGGCACCCTTCAAACCCGAGACAACTGGAGCAGTTTGCGCATGAGGAGTGGGCCAAAATACCTGCTGAGAGGTGCAGAAGTCTCATTGACAGTTACAGAAATTGTTTGATTGCAGTGATTGCCTCAAAAGGTTGTGCAACAAAATATTAAGTTAAGGGTACCATCATTTTTGTCCAGGCCTGTTTCATGAGATTGTTTTTTAAAATAATTCTGTTGAACCACAATTCAAAAGTATTGTCTGATTTTCATTGGTTAATTTTCATAGAATTTTTATTTATTACCACTTTTGTCAGATTCAAGTTATTTCTGTGACCATTGTGGGTTTTTCTTTCATTAACAGAGGGGTACCAACAATTTTGTCCACATTTGTAAGTGTGCCCGTTTGATTTTTGCATCTAACGCACATCGGGTTCAAATTCGGAAAAATCTTGGCCAATTTCTCTTTGGTATAAGAAAGACAGTGAACGACTTTAAATTGTAGAAGTCCATGTCGGGCACATATGGAAGATGAATGGACCCTTCCCAAAATTGATTCCCATGTGTCATCGCTCAGTTGCAATCCAAGGTCCTTTTCCCAAAGGCTTTTAATTTTAGATAAAGAGGGACATTCGTAGCTGAAAATTAACTCATATATTTGCGTAACCACACCTCTACCAAATGGATTTTATATCCAAAATGCTATCCATCAAAGTTTTTGATGGTAAATATGGAAAATTTGTCAGGTTAGATCAAGCAAAATTCCTGACTTGAAGATATTTAAAAAAAGCTGGTTACTTCCAAGATTGTATTTATGCATCAACTGAGTAAATGAGGCAAAAAACATTGTCAATATACAAATCAATAAAGGAACTAATATTTTTCATCTTCCAAATTCTAAAGGCTGAGTCCTGCATGGATAGCGGAAAAATGGGATTCCGATCTATTGGTGCAGACAGAGCCATAGACATTAGGCCAAATTTCTTCCTAAATTGCCACCAGATTTTAAGAGCGTTTTCCACTATTGGGTTGAGTCTGTAATCAGCTAACTCTATAGGCAAAGGTCCTGCGAGAAGCGCATGTAATGAGGAAGTTTTACAAAAATTAGCTTTCATAGCTAACCATGATATTTTTTGGCCACCTCTTTGATTTTTTCCAGAATAATGAACTATGAATATTGGCTACCCAATAATAGTGTTCATTGTTGGGTAAGGCTAGCTCTCCTAATTTTTTTTGATCTCTGCAGGAAAACTCTGTGGATCCTTGGAATTTTTTTTACTCCATATAAATTCTGAAATGTATTTATCAAGTTGTACAAAGAATTTTTTCCTGAGCAGAATTGACACACATTGAAACAAATACAAGAAATTTGGTAATATGTTCATCTTGACCACATTAACCCGACCTGCCAAGCATAAATGGAGTCCATTCCACCTCTGAAGATCTTTTTTAACTGCTTTTAGGAGAACTGCAAAGTTTAAATCAAAAATTTTACTGTGCTGTTGTGGGACATTGATTTCCAAATAAGTAATGTATGCTGATGATGGCCCCAAACCTAAATTTTGAAGTGACAGATTTTTTGCTATGGCATTTATGAGAAGCCATTCACTTTTACCAAGATTTAATCTGTAACCTGAAATTGTGCCAAAGTCATTAAATATGCTAAAAATATGTGGTAATGATGTTAGAGGATCGGAAATATAAAGCAAAAGGTCATCTGCATACAAAGACAATTTATGTTCTTTCTCACCTCTAAGTATACCTTTGAAATGTGTCACTGAATGGAGTTTAATTGCTAGCAGTTCTATCACTATTACAAAAAGGAGGAGGGGATAATGGATACCCCTGCATTGTACCACGGTGGGGTGGGAAATAGTTTGATTTATCTTTATTAGTTTGTACTCGTACCATAGGAGATGAGTATAATAATTTTATCCATGATATAAAGCTTTTATCAAATCCAAATTTAGTGAGGGTAAAACATAAATAATCCCACTCCACTCGGTCAAAGGCCTTCTCTGCATCAAGAGATAGAGTAATCTCAGGTAGGGGAGAGGAGGGCATGTACAGGATATCAAATAGTTTACGTGTATTAAAAAAATCAATGTCTTCCTGTGATAAACCCAGTTTGAGCCTGAGATATGATAGAAGGTAGCAATTTTTCCAACCGCCTAGCTAGGCACTTTGATAAAATTTTGAAGTCCACATTTAATAAAGAGATTGGCCGATAGGATGAGGGCTCTAATATTTCTTTATTTGGCTTTGGTATCAGAGAAATGGTAGCTTCGTTCAAAGTTTGAGGGAGAATTCCTGCTATAAATACCTGATTGTACATTTCTTTTAGAATGAGAGAAAAAATTTTAATAAAGCTCTTATAAAATTCAATTGGGAAGCCATCTGGTCCAGGTGACTTTCCAGACTGCATTACTTTAATTGCTTCTTCAATTTCCATTTCTGTGATGTGGTCATTAAGATACTGCTTGGCCTCATCACCCACATCAGGCACAGAAATTCCATCAAAGAATTTGTTAAATTGTTAAACTGTTGAGTGTCTCGACAGGAAGTTTTTTGTAAAATTCCACAAAAATTTTATTAATTTCATTAAAGTCACTTGTCATATTGCCAGTTTCAGTTTTGATGGGCGATATTGACCGTGAGTTTTCTGAGTGATGCAGCTGATACGCAAGAATCTTTGATGGTTTTCACCACACTCATAATTCAGCCTTTTAGGTTTCAAAATCATCTGTTCACTTCACTTGGTGGAGAGAATATTAAATTCAGTCTGTAAACATAGTCTTCGTTTGTTTAACTCTGGAGAAGGAGAGGTTGTGTTGTTGATCCACCTGTAAAATCAAGTCTGTCAATTTTTGTAATCGCATTCTTCTCTGTTTATTTTTAAAAGAGCTGTAAGAAATTATTTTTCCTATGATATAAGCTTTAAGACTCTCCCATACTAGTCATAATCGTAGTCCCTTCATTTTGCCTGAACTGGACAACAGGTGATTCTTTTCACATTATGCAATAAAACCACAGCTGCTTTCCTTCTCTTTGCTTTACACATCTCACATTAATCATTTAAAACTGCAGAAATGGAGCTACAGATGAATGTGAAGTGGATGATGCAGAGTGGAGATGGTGAATCTTTTTAGTGTTAATTACAGCAGTTACGGCAGGTATAAAAGTATACAGACTCCTGTTAAAATACCATTTTTTAATGTAAAAATAAGATCATGATAAATAATTTTCAGATTCTCCCACCTTTAATTTGACCGATAACCTGTACAATTCCATTAAAAAGCAAATTTTTTAGGGGCAAATATAAGATTTTTAAAAAAAAAAAAAACAATAAGCTGGTTGTGTAAGTGTGCACACCCTTAAACAACTACCTTGTGGAAGCACTTTTTGATTCAATTACAATATTTAGTCTTTTTGGGTGTGCATACCTTCCATCAATTAAAGTGACTGATTAGCCCCAGATAACTTTTTTATATCACAGTAACTTGGCATTTTAACAGGGATGTGTTCATAGGCCTGTCACAATAATTACTGTCTCAATTTATCATACATAAAAATGAAATCAGTAGTTTGTCTGTGTCACATAATTCCCGTCGTCCACCAACATTGCAGTCAGTTGCAGTGCTTCTTGTCCCTCTCCTCTCAGTCAGCATGATCTCTGTGGGAGGCAGGCCTATACCCACACAGCAAGGACAGCATGAAAAAGTAAAGCAGCCAACTGAAGGGTTAGCTAGCACAACTGACCCTCAGTTCCTCCAGGTTCACCACCGTGGAATTCAAAGACAAATGAGAGGAAAGGAAAAAACAAACATCAGTAAAATCTGATCATTATTACAGATGTGAAAGTTTTACTGTAATAAGTAAATACATAAATAATGTAAACTTACCAAGAGCTCTGCAGGACTTTAAAAGTTATTTTAAAGTGAATTAATCAGCCACATCACACTGTGGTGTTTTTATATTACTGACATTAGTAATAAAAATTAATAAATCTGCCCAACTTAAAGAAAACAATTATTTAACATGTTTAAGTAATGTGACCAGGTAAAATGAAACACGCTGGAAAAAAGTAATGTCATGTCACATACAGCTGGGAAAATAAGTATTTTCTCATTAAACATATTTCTGATGGAGCCATTGACCTGAGATTTTCACCAGATATCAGTAACAGCCCAAGTAATCCATACATACAAAGAAATCAAGGCAACTGTGTTCACAAAACAAGTTATATTTAATAAAGTGGAATGACACAGTGAATAAGTATTGAACGTGAGGAAAAAGAGGTGCAAAAAGGCAAAGAAATCCAAGAAACCAGCTAAAATCCATCAGAATTTAGGAAGCCATCCCATCCCCCATCAGTGCAAATTAATTTTAGCTTGTTAAGTCATGACTGATAGCCTTTTAAAAGGTCGGTGAATATCAGATTGTCACAACACAAAGAACTCATGACGGGAACAAGCAAAGAACTCTCTCTAGACCGTTGCAACTTTATTGTTGCACAACATAATGAGGACATTGGTTACAGGCGCATTTCTAAACTGCTGAATGTTTCAATGAGCACTGTTGGAGCTGTGATGGCCTGAGCGCCAATCCCATCCACGCTCGGGTTGTCCAGTACAGTGATCCCTCGCTACTTCGCGCTTCACCTTTCGCGCCCTCAGTGCATCGCGGATTTTTCAAAAATATTCATCAAAAATTCAAAATTGAGAAATAATGGGCGGGCGCTAGCAGAAGGCAGGGAGACTACATTAGACCATCAGGTATCAACATGGACAGCCGCTCAACTCTCTGTTCGCTGTTCTCGTGTTCGCTCGGCTCGGAAATCTCGCAAGCTGATTGGCCGAGACGTTTCACCCCGCAAGCTGATTGGCCGAGACGTTTCACCCACCTCCTCTCCCTGCCGAGGACCCATGGAGGGAAGGAAGACCGCATTCATTGCTTTTTATCGCTCGTGTTACCTAGTCTCGCCGCGTGGAACTTTTTGCTGTTCTCTTGTGCCATTTTGTGCGAAATAGTCTTCCCGTCGAGCCACTACGCCGCCTCCTGCAGCTTCAGCTCCATCGGAAGCTGCCCTCGATGATCCTGCGCCTCCAGCACCTCACGATGAGGCGTCACCTGAGGAGCAGTAAAGCTCTCATTAACCTGTGCAGTAAATCATTTTCATCTTGAGTTACGTATCTTGTTATAAGAATAAAAGAGTTCTAAAAACATATTTATGTACACTTTGTTTACATCTACGTATGTATGTACATGTACACACACACACACGTATCATATGAGAGAGAGAGAGTGAGAGAATGAACGTACGTATTATTTATGGATGACGTCATTAGGGGTGACGCTACTTCGCGGTTTTTCACTTTTCGCGGTCGGTTCTGGAACCCATTAACCGCGATAAGTGAGGGATCACTGTATTTTCCCTGTTCTATCTTATTTCGGGTCTTGTCTTATGGCCTCCTCCAGGGCTCTTATTCTGACAGCATCACGGCGGGACTTCCGGCTGTCAAAGCCGAGCCGCGCTGTGACAGCTGTGGGTTATTCTACTAATTACTTTCCCCTTTTCTGATTAGCCCTTGTCTGTATTTAAGGAAGCAGCAGAGGCACACTCCTCGCTGCAACCTACAACAACATCGTGCACCTCCGTGTACGCAACGGGAGTTCCTATCCCTGACTCCAGTCTCTCCTGTGATTCATTTTGTCCTTCGTCTCGTAAGTGTTTATTGTTCAGTGTAGGCTTCGTCCTCGCTACCTCTCATAGTTAATCTCCAGTGTCAGTTTTCTTGTGTCTAAGTTTATGTTCGTGTTTTGCCCCATGTGGCTGTTTATTTTGTCATCCTTGTCTTTTGTTAAATCAGCAAACTTACTGTTTGGTCTCTGCCGTCTCATGAATGCCCTGCAAGGGGCGTTCCTTAACAGGAGCCATCATTCGGAAGTGGAAAGAACATCATTTTACCATGAACCGGCAACGACCAGGCGCTCCTTATAAGATTTCTGACAGAGGAGTCAAAAAAATTATCAGAAGAGTTATCTAAGAGCCTAAGACCACTCATGGAGGCTCTAGAAAGACCTGGAATTAGCAGGTACTGCTGTTTCAAAGAAAACAGTAAGTATTGCACTCAACTGACATGGGCTCTATGTCCGCTCACCTCGCAAGACTCTGTTGCTGAAGAAAAAGCAAGTTGAAGCTTGTTTAAAGTTTGCTGTACAACATTTGGGCAAGCCAGTAAAATACTGGGAGAATATAGTCTTGTCAAATGAGACCAAAATTGAACTTTGTGAATGACACAACACACAGCAGGTTTGGAAGAGAAATGACACTGCACATCCCATCATGGTGTGGGGGTGTTTTTCAGCACATGGTACAGGCAGACTTCATATAATTGAAGGAAAGATGAATGGACAAATGTACAGAGACATTCTTGATAAGAACCTGTTGCCATCTGCCAAGATGCTGAAGAGGAAATGAGAGTGGACATTTCAGCAAGACAATAATCCCAAACACACAGCCAAGGAAACTCTCAACTGACTCCAGAGAAGGAAAATAAAGCTGCTAGAATGGCCCAGTCAGTCACCTGACCTGAATCCAATTAAAAATCTATGGAATGAACTGAAAATCTGTTCATAGAAGACGCCTACGGAACCTTCAAGATCTGAAGAGTTTGTGTGGAAGAATGAGCTAAAATCACTCCTGAGCATTGCCTGCACCTAGTTCAGGGATGGGCAGCTGGAGGCCCGCGGGCCGCAGAACATAACTTCGGGGGCTGCATGTGGCCAGTCCATAGCGCCAGTCCATTTCCAAAAATCAATTATTTATATACTGTATATCCCGTTTGAACGTATTTGGAACTGCATTCTTAAAGGCCAAATGTCACGTAACAGGGTACTTTAAATATCTTGAAACTAGATATAAAAGGGAACCGATCCGTTCAGGTCTTGGTGCATATGCTTCAGTAACAATGGAATATTCATTAATTTAAAACTGCCGCGCTTGGCCTGACACGGCCCCTGGAATCGCCTGGGGAAGAAGGCGGAAGTGACGAAATCGATTGTACCCTAGTTTGATGCTTGGGGTATTTCAATTGATTGTTTATATGGAGACTGGAAGGTTGAAGTGAGCAACAAGAAAGGAAAAAATTGGATATTTCACCCATACCTTAAAACGGGACTATCAGGGACAGCTGGGTAATAAGGGACACTTCTCTGGGAAATGTTTTCATACCTGTCAAGTGAGACGTTTTCGCCGTACTTCAACACCGTAAAAAGCGGCTATAAGGAACGGCGGAGCAACAAGGGACACCTCTGTGAAATGCCCCAAATGCAACTCGTGTTGTTATTGTCAAATATTTTAAGGATTCATGGATATTTGACAATAACAAAACAACTGAGCGTCCGGCGCAAAATTAAAAAAAAAAGCAGAATTCTGTATTTGTCAGGCGATCTCTGTCTGTTCCGCAACCGCTGCACAGCTCAACGTGTTAAACCATTGTCCTAATGACTTCTCATTGTAGTGAGAATAGCTCAAGCTGAGTGATCAGCCCGCTCAGACAATTAAACTAATGATTGACTCCACACTTCGAACAGTAGTGAGAATAGCTCACGCTGAGCGATCAGCCCGCCCCGACAGTTAAACTAATTAGTGACTCCACACTTCTCATGGTAGTGCGAATAGCTTCCGCTGAGCGATCTGACAGCCCCAGCTGTGAGTGATCACACACAGGAGTCCTCAAGACACTCAGTTTTTTTTCCAGTATATTTTTTCTTTTGGGCGTACAGAAATGGCAATACGCCCGTTTTTGCTAAAATTGCATTTTCCCCGTATTTTCCTTAAAATATTTGACAATAACAACACAAACTACATTTAAAACATTTCCCAGAAAAGTGTCCCAAACCACTCCGCCATCTCCCACAGCCGCGCTTGGCACCAAAATACGGCGAAAACGTCTCTCTTGACAGGTATGCGCCTCCATTTTCATATTGATCTGGTCAATTTCTTGACAGCAGCGGCTCTCCTCCACTGTAATAATAATGGCTTCCGAAAAATCAATATTTATGGGGCGCCCTGGACAGGCCCTCTTCGGCTTCGCAATTCTGGAGGCAATTAATGTCCAGTTCAATGACATTTTCCACTGGTTCTGCTCTCTGGTCATCATTGGAACTGTTGTCATCAGACAAAGCATCTGATTCCGTCTCGGACGGCTCGAACCGGTAAGGTTCAATGCCTCTGTCACTGTCTGAACCACTGACAAAAAAAAAGACAAAACTAAACTAATTTGTTCACAATCGCTGTCACTTTCCGTCATGATTGTCCAATGTTGATAAGTGTGAATGTGGATAGGCAGGGCAGCCAGGGTACAACTGGTGATGTCAAAAACATGGGCGTGGTCTGGACTGGCTGTCACAAGCCAGCAAGCAAGGTGGGGCCTTCACCTGGTGTATTTTGTGCAATTATGTAAATACAGGTGGGTGATATGGTCTCCGGTATGAATATTTGGTTTAAGCTATGTGTATTTTATCTAAATTCGTTGTCATTTAGAAAAAAAAATTACGTGACATTTGGCCTTTAAATGCAGTTATAAGTCCACCAGCAGAGGGACCTCTAATCGAAACCTAGGTGCCGCTCCTGCCAGTGGTCAAGCGAGAGTGAGGGAGCCACAGAAAGAGGGAGCAGGTGCCCCGAAGTACGCATGCTGAGACCGCATTGATAGGCTGTATAGAGTAGGCTGTTTTTAAACCACAATAAATGCTACAGCTCCTCACTGAGGAGTATTTAGAATAGAATAGAATAGGCTTTATTGTCATTGTACAGTTGTACAGCACAGCAAAATTGTGGGTGCTCCGCCAGGCTACTGTGCAATAAAGTAAGTAAGAAGAATTTGAAATAAAACAGTTACAGAACACACGATTAACCATACGACTGAGGTAAAAGTAAAAGTAAAAATAAAAATAGTCCATTGGTGTACAGTGCAGCCAGAAAGTATTCACAACGCTTCACTTTTTCCACATTTTGCTGTGTTACAGCCTTATTCCAAAAGGGATTACATTTATTTTTTTCCCTCAAAATTCTACACATAATACCCCATAATGATAATGTGAAAAAAATTATTTGAGATTTTTGCAAATTTATTAGAAATAAAAAACTAAGAAATCACATGTACATAAGTTAGGGATGTGATTCGTGGTTGGTGAAATTATCTGAAAATTTTGCATGGGGTCTGGGGGACGCAGTTCTTGGGTTTTTATGATTTTTAAGTACCAGAACTGTGCTTAAATGACATAAAACAAACAGCTGAATGCCACTTATTACTGTATAATATTGACTTATGTTCCAAGAAGATAGCATTCCTAAAATATTCCAACAAGCATTATCCATCACATGCTTTAACATTTGATCAAATCAAAATCAGTTAATTTTATCTATTCCATAATAGAAATAAAATTCCAACATACCATTACTTTTTATAATTTCAGCATTTATTTCAGATCATCAGTTTCAATCTCCATTGAGTCTTGAGCAGTTGAAGGAAGACAGAAAAGCACAAACATAAACGTAATTCTAAGTACGTGTGGCGTTAAAAATATTTATTAAATAAAGTCCAAAACATCTTCAGCAGGCAAGATGAAGAAAATATTAACTAGATGACATGTATACAAAAATATATCTTCACATACCTCAAAATTCACTACTCTATCCGCAACTGGCACTGGTTGTTGGGGTGGATCCTTCCTTTCGATTTCCGGGTCCAATCGTGTCGTTAACAAAGGGTGGAGGCCGTATGGTTTCGATGGTTTTTTCTGAACACCGGAAGTTCCAGCAATTGAAAGTGAATTGAAAGTGGACCTCGATTTCACCTGTTGTGCATGTTTTCTGCTCTTAGCATGACTCTCGAGAGACTTAAATCCTCTTCCACCATAGTCAATGGTGTCGTTACACCACGTGCATATTGCCTTCCCAGCACGGTCGATTTTCCATATGAAATTGCTAAATAAATTTGTCACAGTTGTCTTACCAACATCCGTTGCAATCTCCTTTTCTAGCCAATCCCAACGAAATTTGTTTTTCACGATCTTGTCAATTTCTTTGACTCTCGGAGCATCTTTACGTTCAACCACCGACATCACTGCAATGCAAGTCCGCTATGGGAGAGCGAGGAAAACAAAGGATTAAGAATAAAATAGGATTAAGATAAGAAACAGCCGCATTCATCGGTCACTGCAAGGACGATCAGCATCAGCCAATCAGGCGCGTCGTTAGGGGATTACTAAGGGATTTTTTTTTTTTTTAAGGACGATCAGCATCAAATCAGGCGCGCCGTTAGGGGATTACTAAGGGAATTTTTTATTTTTTATTTTGGAAGATTAAAAAAAGCGGAATTCCTCGAATTAGCAAAAAAATCACATCCCTAATAAGTATTCACAGCCTTTGCCATGAAGCTCAGAATTGAGCTCAGGTGCATCCTGTTTCTACTGATCATCCTTGAGATGTTTCTACAGCTTAATTGGAGTCCACCTGTGGTAAATTCAGTTGACTGGACATGACTTGGAAAGGCACACACCTGTCTAGAAAAGGTCCCACAGTTGACAGTGCATGTCAGACCACAAACCAAGCATGAAGTTAAAGGCATTGTCTGTAGACCTCCGAGACAGGATGGTCTGGAGGCACAAATCTGGGGAAGGGTACAGAAAAATTTCTGCTGCTTTGAAGGTCCCAATGAGCACAGTGGCCTCCATCATCCGTAAATGGAAGAAGTTCAGAACCACCAGGACTCTTCCTAGAGCTGGCCGGCTGTCTAAACTGAGTGAGCGGGGGAGAATGGATTTAGTTAGGGAGGTGACTAAGAACCCGATGGTCACTCAGTCATAGCTCCAGTGTTCCTCTGTGGAGAGAGGAGAAGCTTACAGAAGGACATCTATCTTGGCAGCAATCCACCAATAATGCCTGTATGGTAGAGTGGCCAGACGGAAGCCACTTCTTAGTAAAAGGCACATGGCAGCTTGCCTGCAGTTTGCCAAAAGGCACCTGAAGGACACTCATACCATGAAAAACAAAATTCTCTGGTCTGATGAGACAAAGATTGAACTCTTTGGCATGAATGCCAGGCATCATGTTTGGAGGAAATCAGGCACCGCTCATAACCATGCCAATGGTGGTGGCAGCATCATGCTGTGGGGATGTTTTTCAGCGGCAGGAAGTGGGAGACTAGTCAGGATAGAGGGAAAGATGAATGCAGCAATGTACAGAGACATCCTGGATGAAAGCCTGCTCCGGAGCACTCTTGACCTCAAACTGGGGCGATGGTTCATCTTTCAGCAGGACGACGACCCTAAGCACACAGCCAAGATATCGAAGGAGTGGCTTCAGGACAACTCTGTGAATGTCCTTAAGTGGCTTAGCCAGAGCCCAGACTTGAATTCAATTCAATTCAATTCAATTCAATTTCCAATCGAATCCAATCCAATTGAACATCTCTGGAGAGATCTGAAAATGGCTGTGCACTGAAGCTTCCCATCCAACCTGATGGGGCTTGAGAGGTGCTG
This sequence comes from Pholidichthys leucotaenia, assembly GCA_020510985.1. NCBI lineage: Eukaryota > Metazoa > Chordata > Actinopteri > Cichliformes > Pholidichthyidae > Pholidichthys > Pholidichthys leucotaenia. The sequence goes on from CM035841.1 coordinate 282,657,826, forward strand.
CAAAGAGGAATGGGTGAAACTGCCCAAAGATAGGTGTGCCAAGCTTGTGGCATCATATTCAAAAAGACTTGAGGCTGTAATTGCTGCCAAAGGTGCTGTGATGGCCTGCTTGGATGTGATTATCCTCTCCAGCTGCGCACACACCTGTTTCTCATCACAGCTGGGGCTATATAATCTACGCTGCCCTGGAATCTGTGTGGAGTCATCTGTCTTACTCCATGAAGACCACGTACGCCCTCTTTGATTCCAGAGACCGTAGACTCAGCCTGACTGCTACCCTGCTGTCCACCTACAACCTGCCTGCGCTTTGAAGGATACTCTCCACCACGCAAGTAAGCCTCAGCCTTCCCTCACCATCTCCCATATCAGTCCCCTGTGCACAGATGGAGCTCCGTGGCGGCGGACTGAACCTGTCATGGTCTGAGCGCTGATGTCATCCGCGCTTGGGTCATGCAGTATTTTCCTCCCGTTCTGTAGCAGTTTTCCTTATGGCCTTCCCGGGCTCTTATTTTGACAGCGTCTCGGTGGGGCTTCCGGCTGTCAGATCAGAGTTCCTCAGTGACAACTGTTTGCCATTTCAGCTGATGACATCCTCATCAGCTGATTATTCCTCTTCCCTATTTAAGGGAGCAGCTTAGGTTACTCCGGGCTGCGACCTCGCCTTTTCCAGACTGGTTTCCCTACGTCTGAAGCCAGTTCCTTTCAGCGTCAGGTTCCGCCCTTGCTATTCTTATGTAAGTGTTGTATCCTGGTCTCCCATCAGTCTCCCTATTTCTCTGTTATCGTTGGTCTGTTCTAGTCACAGTCTTTATTTGTGTTTTGCCCCATGTGGCTCATTATTTTGTACCTTGTTCCTTCTTTTAATAAATACGCAAACTCACTGGTTGCCTATAGTGTCTTATTAGTGGTCCGCCAGGACCGCACCATGACAGAACCTCACCCTCTCACGAACTACACCTCACCCATCTACACGCTGCAACGGGCTCTGTGGATGCTGTCCTCCTGGCCATAGCCGCCGTGCTAACCTGAGCATCGCTACATCTCTACAAACAGTAAGCTGCAGATTAACCAGCACATTCCCAGCTGTGAAGCCACTAACCATCCTGCCTCTGTTTGTCTCTAGGGTTGCCAGGTCGAACGGCGTTCTGCTCACCCCCAGCTGCAGCAAGAACACACACCCACACATTCACACACTCCACATTATTATAATAAAGATAATTGTATCTACTTTGGTCTCCAAGTCTGCTCACTGGGTCAACAAACCATGTCAGTACGACTCCGCCAAAGTAACCCAGCTGACAGCGTGCTGACGCGCAAAGTTAACAACCTCGAGACCTGAGTAGATCAGTTAGCTTATCAACAGCAAATTGTTTTGAATCAGTTAACCCGGCTAACGGACCGGTTGGATCGTTTCACTACCCCGCAGACGTTTCCGCCGGCTCCGTCGTTTCCTAGTAGCTCCTCGACTCCCTCTAGCCACCCACCCAGGCACGGGTCTTCTCCTTGGTTTGCTCCCGTCCCCACTCCCACCTGTTTTGGTGGAAAGCTTGGGGGGGGCGCGGGGTTTCATTATGCAGTGTGAGATTGTGTTTCAGCGGGTACCAGGGAATTTCCCCACAGATCACAGCCAGATAGGCTATGTTATTAATTTGTTAGAGGGGCGAGCTCTAGCTTGGGCCTACGCCGTCATGGCTAGGGTGAATTGTTCCAGCATGACTTATGCACAGTTTGTTCGTGAGTTCAAAGAAGTATTTGACCATTCTGACCGTGATGGTGTGCTTACCTCCTGGCTGCTTAACCTTAGGCAGGGAACTCAATCTGCGGCAGATTACTCTGTCGACTTCTGGGTAGTTGCTACAGAGGTCGGGTGGGAAGATGCTTCACTGTGCAGTATTTTCATTAAGAGTCTTACCCCTAGCCTGCAGGACGAGTTGGCTTCCTTGGAGAAGCCGGGTAGGCTTTCTGAATTAATCTCCTTGGCCATCAGCCTCGATAACAGGTTAAGGGAATGGGCAGCGGAACGTAGGTCCTCTGGTCGTTCCGGTGTCCAATCTCGTCATTCCCCATTGCCCTCTGTGTTGGCCCTGCCTTCCTCAGATTCCCCGGAGGGTCCGGAACTCACGTCAGCTAAGCAACCCAAGCTTTCTTTGGCGGAGAAACAGTGCCGCCGTGAGTTGGGGTTGTGTCTGTACTGCGGGAGCGAGGAGCATGAGGTAGTGTCATGTCCTGAGCGGCCAAAAGGGGGAGTCCGTGCGTCACAGTAGGGGGACTCACAGACGCACCTTTAACTAATCCCCTATCTAGTTTACGTCTCCCTATTCGCTTCATTCACAAACATACTGAAATAGGGACGCATGCACTGATAGATTCGGGGGCTGAGCAGAACTTCATCTCTGGGGAACTGGCAACCCGGTTGGGTCTCCCCTGCCTATCGCTCAAGGTTCCATTGAGACTTATTGCTCTGTCCAAAGCCCCTCTTGTTACTATGTCCCAGCAAACCCTCCCAGTGGCCGTCATTACATCTGGGAATCATCGGGAGGAACTGAAGTTCTTTGTGTTGCCGGTTTCCTCCTCCCCAGTTATTCTTGGGTATCCATGGTTACGGCTTCACAATCCTTCCATTGACTGGCGCTCTGGGAGTATATTACTATATAGTTCGTTCTGTCTCGGCGCTTGTCTTGAATCAGCTGCTTGCTCGCCGTCACTGCCTCTGACTGTTTCCACCATCCCTTCCCCCGATCTGTCCAAGGTGCCCCCAGAGTATCACGACCTTGGCGCCGTGTTCAGCAAGACCCAGGCCCTTTCCCTTCCCCCTCACCGCCCTTATGATTGTGCCATCAACCTCCGTGCCGGAGCCCCGCTACCGTCAAGTCGTCTCTACAGCCTGTCACCTCCAGACCAGGAAGCCATGGAGGTTTATATTAAAGAGTCATTGGCCTCTGGCATAATACGGCCATCATCCTCGGTGGTGGGGGTGTTTTGTTTTTTTTTGTGGGAAAGAAGGACGGTTCACTGAGGCCGTGTATTGACTTCAGAGAACTGAATAACATCACTATCAAGGATAAATACACCCTGCCTCTTGTTAACTTGGCATTTGATTCCCTCCAGGGGGCCTCCTGCTTCACTAAGCTGGATCTGCGGAACGCTTACCATCTGGTTTGCATCCGGGAAGGCGATGAGTGGAAGACGGGGTTTCGGACCCCCAGCGGTCACTTTGAGAATTTGGTCATGCTGTTTGGACTGACCAATGCCCCCGCTGTGTTCCAGCGGTTAATCAGTGATGTGCTGAGGGATTTTCTGGGTGTGTTTGTCTTTGTCTACCTTGATGACATCCTTATTTTTTCGCAGTCCCTGGATGAACACTGTGTGCATGTGAGGTGAGTGTTGCAGTGACTTCTGGAGAATAAGTTATTTGTGAAAGCTGAGAAGTGCGAATTCCATGCATCTAAGACAACCTTCCTGGGTTTTATCATCTCCCACAACAAGATCATCCAAGATCCCAGTAAGGTAAAAGCGGTGGTAGATTGGCCCACTCCTTCCTCTAGAAAACAACTGCAGCAGTTCTTGGGGTTCGCTAACTTCTACCGCCGCTTCATTAAAAATTATAGCATCACTGCTCTCCCTCTGACCCGTCTGACTTCCTCCAAGGTGCCCTTCAGGTAGTCTGAGGAGGCGGCCACAGCCTTCGTCGACCTTAAGAAGCAGTTTTCGGATTCTCCCATACTGGTCCAGGTGGACCCTGTTCTGCAGTGCTTGGTGGAGGTGGACACCTCGGATTCGGGGGTCGGGGCCGTTCTGTCCCAGCATTCCCCAGCAGATGGCAGGGTGCGCCCCTGTGCGTTCTTCTCCCGACGCTTGTCTCCTGTAGAATGTAATTATGACATCGGCGACAGAGAGCTGCTAGCGGTGAAGATGGCACTGGAGGAGTGGCACCATTGGTTGGAGGGGGCTTCCCAGCCGTTTGTGGTCTGGACGGACCCCAAAAACCTGGAGTACCTTAGGACGGCCAAGCACCTGAACGCCCGCCAGGCCTGCTGGTCCCTGTTCTTCGGCCGTTTCGACTTCACCATCACGTATCGTCCCGGGTCCAAGAATACCAAACCTGATGCCCTGTCCAGGCAATTCTCCTCTGACATCACGGCGAAGTCGGAGCACCCCATCCTTCCTCCGTCGTGTGTCGTAGGTGCCCTGTCGTGGGGCATCAAGGAGAAGGTCCTAAAGGCGCTGGAGGTTGAACCTGACGCGGACGGGGGGCCAGCGGGGAGGCTGTTTGTTCCATCTGCTGTCCAAGGGGAGGTCATTCGCTGGGCTCATGCCTCCAGGTTCGCATGTCACCCCTGGAGGGGGCGCACGGTAGCCCTGTTGCAGAGGACATTTTGGTGGCCATCTATCCAGAGGGACGTTGGAGATTATATCCGCGCCTGCCTCCAGTGTGCCGTAGGCAAGACATCTTCCTCCTCTCCTGCCGCTCTGCTTCGCCCCCTTCTGATCCCTTTCATGCCGTGGTCCCATGTGGCGTTGAACTTTGTCACCTGTCTTCCTTCTTCTAACCAGCATACTGTTATCCTCACCATTGTGGACAGGTTCTCCAAAGCCGCCCACTTCGTCCCCCTGCGAGGACTGCCTATGGCTAAGGAGACGGCTGATCTCCTAGTCCAGTACGTGGTGAGGCTACATGGAATTCCGCTGGACATCGTCTCCGATCGTGGACCCCAATTCATCTCACAGGTTTGGAGGTCCTTCTGCAATGCCCTTGAGGCTACTGTAAGCCTGTCGTCTGGTTACCATCCCCAGAGCAACAGGCAGTGTGAAAGGCCGAATCAGGAGTTGGAGGCTGCTCTGCGGTGTGTGGCGGCCACCAATCCGGCATCCTGGAGCACGCACCTCCCGTGGATCAAATGCGCCCACAACACCACGGTCTCATCAGCGATCAGGATGTCCCCGTTCAAGGCTTTGTTGGGCTACAATCCTCCTCTATTCCCTGAAGAAGAAGGGGACATCGCCGTTCCATCTGTACGGGCCCGTTTGAGATGCTGTCGCCGCCTGTGGAGGGCTACCCGGACCGCGCTACGGCGAACGGCGGAACGCAATTCTTCGGTGGCCAATCATCACAGGACTGAGGGTCCGGCTTACCAGGTGGGTCAGCAGGTATGGCTATCAACAAAAAATATTAATCTGAAGGCTGAGCGTAAGAAGACGTCGCAACGGTTTATTGGGCCATTCACTATCACCCGCATCATCAACCCTGTCTCTGTGCGTCTAGCCTTCCCCCCCCTTCGTATTTGCCCTACTTTCTATGTGTCTCAGGTCAAACCCTACTATTCCAGTCCTCTGTGTCCTCCTCCCAGGTCTCCACCCCCACCGATGGTGATCGACGGCGACCCGGCGTGGAGGGTCAATTCCATCCTGGATGTCCGCTGCTGGGGTCGCGGCCTCCAATACCTGGTGGACTGGGAGGGCTATGGGCCGGAATGGAGGTCCTGGGTGCGTCCCTCCTTCGTGCTGGATAAAGATCTCATTCGGGACTTCCACCAGACGCACCCAGGTATGTTGGATCGACCGCCGAGAGGCGTTTTGTAGTGGGGGGAGTACTGTGATGGCCTGCTTGGATGTGATTATCCTCTCCAGCTGTGCACACACCTGTTTCTCATCACGGCTGGGGCTATATAATCCACGCTGCCCTGGAATCCGTGCGGAGTCGTCCATGAAGACCACGCACGCCCTCTTTGATTCCAGAGACCGTAGCCTCAGCCTGACTGCTTCCCTGCTGTCCACCTACAACCTGCCTGCACTTGGAAGGATACTGTCCACCACGCAAGAAAGCCTCAGCCTTCCCTCACCATCTCCATATCAGTCCCCTGTGCACAGGTGGAGCTCTGTGGCGGCGGACCCTGTCCCACCTGGCGGCGGACTGAACCTCACCCTCTCACGAACTACACCTCCACCATCTACACGCTGCAACGGGCTCTGTGGACGCTGTCCTCCTGGCCATAGCCACCATGCTAACCTTAGCATCGCTACATCTCTACAAACAGTAGCTGCAGATTAACCAGCACATTCCCAGCTAGTGAAGCTACCTAACCATCCTGCCTCTGTTTGTCTCTAGGGTTGCCAGGTTGAACGGCGTTCTGCTCACCCCCAGCTGCAGCAAGAACCACCACCCACACATTCACACACTCCACATTATTATAATAAAAGATAATTGTATCTACTTTGGTCTCGAGTCTGCTCACTGGGTCAACAAACCATGTCAGGTGCATCAAACAAAGTATTGAGCAAAGGCTTTTGAATACTTATGTACATGTGATTCTTAGTTTTTTTATTTTTAATAAATTTGCAAAAATCTCAAAAAAACTTATTTACCACATTGTCATTATGGGGTATTGTGTGTAGAATTTTGAGGAAAATTAATTTAAATCCCATTTGGAATAAGGCTTGTAACATAACAACTGTGGAAAAAGTGAGTGCTCTGCGAATATACTTTCCGGATGCACTGTATACACAGGTACGGTAGTGACTTTGCAGGTGGTACTATATACATAGAAGTACGGAGTGCAGAACACATAATAGAGTAAAATGGCCCAAGGATTATGGAGAAAACGTACAGTAGTGATTTCACGGATGGGTCAATATACATGAAAGTGAGGAGTGCAATGACAGGTGAGTTATAGTGATAATTAAAAGGTCCTCAGTTCTGTGCATGTGAGCGTATTGAAGGGAAGGGGTGGGGGCCTCTGACTGTTTGGAGTTCAGATGGCCCAGGGAAAAGAAACTGTTTGTCAGTCTGGAGGTGTGGAACCTGATCGATCTGAACCGTCGTCCAGAGGGAAGCAGGTCAAACAGGTGGTGGGTGGGATGTGAGGGGTCTCCTGTGATGGCTTTGATCCTTCTGAGACAGGAGGATCTGGAGATGTCTTCCAGGGAGGGCAGAGGGCTGCGATAATTATTTTGTGCGGTGTTGACCCTCTACACAGCCTTCCTGTTCTCGGCTGTGGAGCCGACATACCCCACACCAAGACAGAAGGTGAGTATGCTCTCCACTGAGCAGCGATAGAAGGCCAGCAGCAGCTTCTGATCCAGGTTGTTCTTCCTCAGGACACGGAGAAAGTGCAGCCGTTGCTGAGCTTTCTTCACCAGGGCCTTGGTATTGACAGTCCAGGAGAGGTCAGAGTTGATGTGGGTGTCCAGGATCTTGAAGGCAGGGATGTTTTCCATGCGGTCGCCATTTATGAGGAGGGGGGGGGGGGGGGGGGTCCTGTCTGTTCTTCCTGAAGTCCAGAATGAGTTCTTTGGTTTTTTGGACATTCAGTTCCAGGTTGTTTGTTTGGCACCACAGTAGCAAATTCTCTACCTCTGCCCTGTATGCGTTCTCATCGTTGTCGGTGGTGAGCCCAACCAAGGTGGTGTTGTCCGTGTATTTCACAATGACAGTGGCTGGGTGGGTTGGAATACAGTCAAAGGTGTACAGGGAGTACAGTAGAGGGCTTAGCACGCAGCGTTAGAGGGAGCCAGTGCTGAGGGACAGTGTGGCAAAGAAACGGCAATTTGTTGACAGAAAAACTAATTAGAAAAATCCCAGTACAACTAAAAAGATGCAAAAATGATGCAAATTTACCAATAGATGCAATAGATGCTCCAAAATAAAATATAGATTTGCAAAAAAATGGCTAATTTAAACCAGAAATGTGGCATATCTATCAGTAAAACTATTTTTTACTTTGATGATTTTCTTTTAATGTTTGAAAAATATTTTTCTTTGTTATATTTCCTTTTCTTGAGTAGCTTTTATTTTTAGTTACATTGTCAGTTTTAATTGTGAAACTGTTGACGTTGAAGAAAATACCCCCCCCCCCCCCAAGGTTTACTTGTAAATCTGGCCCAAAATTTGTGGCCCTCACTACCACCAAAGTTGTCCATCCCTGGCCTAGTTTCTCCATACAGGAGGCATCTGGAAGCTGTTATTACCAACAAAGGCTTTTCTTTTTTTTTTTTTTTTTTCCACAATATCTTTATTGAACCTTTTTTTTTTTTTTTTAACAAACATGATACAAGCAATCAAACACTAACACTAAAGTACTACAAAAAAAAAAAAATGCACTAAAAACACCAACAACCACCAACAAAATCAAGTCTTCAACAATGCTCCTCTGTTTAGTCTAGACAATCCAATACATAAGTATACATATTATGTTCACCAGTTTGGAATTTTACAAGGTCCACACACATCATTCACCTTCTTCTTCAAGAGTTAGTTTAAATTTTTTACATAATCAATAAAAGGTCTCCATATATTCTCAAACACAATTTCCTTTGATTTCAGTATATATGTTATTCTTTCTAATGGAAGGTTTGTTAACATCTGTCTTAACCACTGAGTCACATCTGGTCTATGAGTCTTTTTCCATAATAGTGCAATACATTTTTTGGCATTAAGCAAACTGAGGTCTATGAATGTTCTTTCACTTTTATTAAAATTATGCTTTTCTGGGTACAGACCCAACAAAAACAGTTTAGGATTCAGTATGATTTGTTTTTGAGATTATTTTTTCAATTGTTACCCTCACCTCTTCCCAAAACATTCTTATTAATCTACATTCCCATAAACAATGAAATAGGGTTCCTTTACTTTCCATGCATTTTGTGCATGTATCTGGTATATTTTTGTTATATCTATTTAACTCCTCGGTGTAACATACATCCGCATTAACCATTTGAAATGTATCAATTTAAGGCGTGCATTTATTGATTTGGTTTGAGCTTCTGTACAAGCCAATTCCCATTGTTCCTCTGAAATTTCAATTTGCAGATCTTCTTTCCAGTAGTTTAATCTTTTCAGTGAATTTTCACTTGAAGATAGTGTCAATGAGTTATAAAATCTCTGAAATAATACCCTTTCTTTTACTATCTTTCATCATCATTTTTTCCAAGGATGAATAAATAGGTCCAGTGAGAGCTTTATTTCGATTTGATCGAATAAAGTTTCTAAGTTGAAGATATTAAAAAAAAAATGTGTTCTATTGAGATTAAATTTGATCCTCAGCTCTTCAAAAGGACATTATGTTGTCTGCACATGGCAAATATAAACCTGAATCTTTTGTATCCCTTTTTAAATTCCATACTTTAAATACAGCGTCCGCTCTCCCTGGTTTAAAATATTGATTACCCCATATTGGACTACATTGTGACAATAACTGTGGTTCTTTTAAATAGTTTTTAGCTTCACACCATATTTTGATCATATGCTTTACAAAGGATTTTTAACTTGTTTTTGTAATTTTTTTGCCGAATCTGAGTATATGAATATGGGAAGAGGTAAAGGTAAATTGTATGATTCCATTTCAGTCCAGTGAGGGAGATCATTTGATGAAAAATAATATGTCATAGACCTCAGTTGTGCCGACCAATAATACAACATAAAATTTGGACATTTCAGACCTCCACGATCAAATGGTAAATATAATAAAGACAAACGTAATCTAGCCCTCCTGTTGTTCCATATAAATTCCACTAACTTTTTTTTTATTCTTGAGAATAGATCTAAAGGTGGTGATAAGGGAATGTAATGAAATAAATAAAGTATTTTAGGTAAAATATTACTTTTAAGTATATTGATTCTCCCGATCATCGACATTGGTAGTGACATCCATCTCTGAGTTAACTCATTGATATCTGACAATAAGGCTTCATAGTTGACGCTGGCGACTGATTCTAGCTTAGGCATAATTTGGATTCCTAAATATTTAAACTGATTTACAACATTGAATTGATTTACCTCAGGGGCTGGGTAATTTCTCTGGGTCTCATTTAGCATTAATATTGAAGATTTAGTTTTATTTATTTTATATCCTGATATTTCCCCAAAATTCTTTATTAAATTCAACAAGGTTGGAATTGATTTTTTAGATTCGACGTAAACAAAATTATATCATCGGCGTACAGGGAGATTTTATGTTCTGTTGGTCCAACTTTAATTCCATATATTTGTGAATGTAAACGAATCGCTATCGCTAAAGGTTCAATTGCCATAGTAAACAGTAAAGGTGAAAGTGGACAGCCTTGTCGACATCCTCTATTGATTTTTTTTTTCCACAATATCTTTATTGAACCTTTTTTTTTTTTAACAAACATGATACAAACAATCAAACACTAACACTAAAGTACTACAAAAAAAAAAAAAAAATGCACTAAAAACACCAACAACCACCAACAAAATCAAGTCTTCAACAATGCTCCTCTGTTTAGTCTAGACAATCCAATACATAAGTATACATATTATGTTCACCAGTTTGGAATTTACAAGGTCCACACACATCATTCACCTTCTTCTTCAAGAGTTATGTTTAAATTTTTTTACATAATCAATAAAAGGTCTCCATATATTCTCAAACACAATTTCCTTTGATTTTAGTATATATGTTTATTCTTTCTAATGGAAGGTTTGTTAACATCTGTCTTAACCACTGAGTCACATCTGGTCTATGAGTCTTTTTCCATAATAGTGCAATACATTTTTTGGCATTAAGCAAACTGAGGTCTATGAATGTTCTTTCACTTTTATTAAAATTATGCTTTTCTGGGTACAGACCCAACAAAAACAGTTTAGGATTCATATGATTTGTTTTGAGATTATTTTTTCAATTGTTACCCTCACCTCTTCCCAAAACATTCTTATTAATCTACATTCCCATAAACAATGAAATAGGGTTCCTTTACTTTCCATGCATTTTGTGCATGTATCTGGTATATTTTTGTTATATCTATTTAACTCCTCCGGTGTAACATACATCCGCATTAACCATTTGAAATGTATCAATTTAAGGCGTGCATTTATTGATTTGGTTTGAGCTTCTGTACAAGCCAATTCCCATTGTTCCTCTGAAATTTCAATTTGCAGATCTTCTTTCCAGTAGTTTAATCTTTTCAGTGAATTTTCACTTGAAGATAGTGTCAATGAGTTATAAAACTCTGAAATAATACCCTTTCTTTTACTATCTTTCATCATCATTTTTTCCAAGGATGAATAAATAGGTCGAGTGAGAGCTTTATTTTGATTTGATCGAATAAAGTTTCTAAGTTGAAGATATTTAAAAAATGTGTTCTATTGAGATTAAATTTGATCCTCAGCTCTTCAAAAGACATTATGTTGTCTGCACATGGCAAATATAAATCCTGAATCTTTTGTATCCCTTTTAAATTCCATACTTTAAATACAGCGTCCGCTCTCCCTGGTTTAAAATATTGATTACCCCATATTGGACTAAATTGTGACAATAACTGTGGTTCTTTTAAATAGTTTTTAGCTTCACACCATATTTTGATCATATGCTTTACAAATGGATTTTTAACTTGTTTTTGTAATTTTTTTGCCGAATCTGAGTATATGAATATGGGAAGAGGTAAAGGTAAATTGTATGATTCCATTTCAGTCCAGTGAGGGAGATCATTTGATGAAAAATAATATGTCATAGACCTCAGTTGTGCCGACCAATAATACAACATAAAATTTGGACATTTCAGACCTCCACGATCAAATGGTAAATATAATAAAGACAAACGTAATCTAGCCCTCCTGTTGTTCCATATAAATTCCACTAACTTTTTTTTTATTCTTGAGAATAGATCTAAAGGTGGTGATAAGGGAATGTATTGAAATAAATAAAGTATTTTAGGTAAAATATTACTTTTAAGTATATTGATTCTCCGATCATCGACATTGGTAGTGACATCCATCTCTGAGTTAACTCACTGATATCTGACATTAAGGCTTCATAGTTGACACTGGCGACTGATTCTAGCTTAGGCATAATTTGGATTCCTAAATATTTAAACTGATTTACAACATTGAATTGATTTACCTCAGGGGCTGGGTAATTTCTCTGGGTCTCATTTAGCATTAATATTGAAGATTTAGTTTTATTTATTTTATATCCTGATATTTCCCCAAAATTCTTTATTAAATTCAACAAGGTTGGAATTGATTTTTTTAGATTCGACGTAAACAAAATTATATCATCGGCGTACAAGGAGATTTTATGTTCTGTTGGTCCAACTTTAATTCCATATATTTGTGAATGTAAACGTATCGCTATCGCTAAAGGTTCAATTGCCATAGTAAACAGTAAAGGTGAAAGTGGACAGCCTTGTCGACATCCTCTATTGATTTTATTGGTTTGAAATATTGTTATTTGTTAGGATTTCTGCTGTAGCATTATTGTATATTATTTGAACCCATTTTATGAAATTATTTCCAAGTCCAAACCTTTGTAGGACTTCAAAAAGAAAGGGCCATTCAACTCTATCAAAGGCCTTTTCGGCGTCCAATGATAGGAGAGCTGTATCCGGTGCTTCTTTATTAAAATAAATAATATTAAATAGTCTTCTTACATTATGGAAGCCTTGTCTACCCTTTATAAAGCCATTCTGATCTCGATTAATAATATTTGGTAAAATTTCTTGTATTCGTCTTGCTAAAATTTTACAGATTATCTTAAGGTCGGCGTTTAATAGGCTTATTGGTCTCATATTTTCACATTTATTAGAGGGCTTACCTGGTTTTGGCAGCAGTATAATTAAGGCATTATTTATGTATGATGGTAAATTATTATTTTGAAATGCTTCTAAAACCATTTCCAAAAAAGGTTTTATTAATTTATTCTTAAATTTTTTATAAAGGTCAACTGGAAGACCATCTGGTCCTGCACTTTTTCCTGATTTCATATTATCAATGGCTAGCCCAACTTCTTCTTGACTAATTTTAGACTCCAATATCTCCCTGTTTTCATTTGGAATACACGGTATAGATAGTTCGTTCAAAAACCCATTTAGTTTTGTTAAATCAGGTTCATTTTTGGTATCATATAATTTTTCATAGTAATCTCTAAAGGCTCTATTAATTTCTAAAGGATCTATAACTACCTGTCCATTACTTATAATACTGGTAATTGGTGTTTTAATTTCCAATTGTTTAATCTGCCATGCTAATAATTTTCCTGATTTTTCACCTTGTTCATAAAAAGATTGTTTCAATCTTAGAAGACTCGAGGCAGCTCTATTCGCTGATTTTTTGTCGTATTCAGCTCTCAAAATCAGTAATTCATTCTCCAACCTTGGGTCACTTCCTGCATACACTTTTTCCTGAAGATTTTTTATTTTATGTTCCAATTTAGCTCTCTCCTCTCGAGTCTTCTTAGATTTTGATCCTGTATAACTAATAATATGTCCCCTAATAAAAGCTTTGAAAGCCTCCCACTTTACACATGCTGATGTTTGTGTAGTATTGATGTCAAAGAACTCGTCTATCTGTTTTTCGATATACTTGACAAATTCCTCATCCTGAAGCCATTTATGCTGAAATTGCCATCTACCTGATTCCTTTGTCAATTTTTTATCTACATATATTAGACAACAGGGTGCATGATCAGAGATCACGATGTTATCATAAAAGCAGTTTTGAATCTTGGACCTTAATTCTGTGGAAATCAAAAAATAATCAATACGTGAGAATGTCTTGTAGGTACTGGAATAACAAGAATAGGCTTTAACTTGTGGTTTCATTTCTCTCCATATATCTAACAATCTCAATTCTTTCATAAAATGATTAATAGTCATCCTACATCCAATGTGCGTACAATCCAGTCCCTGTTGATCTATCCACACCTGGATTCAATGTACAATTAAAATCCCCTGCTCTATTATATGTTGCCCTGTAAGTGATGATAAGATGAGAAATAAATTAGCAAAGAACTTCTGATCATCTATATTGGGACCATATAAGTTCACAAGATTTATATTTTCTAATAGCAAAGAACCTTGAATGATTACATATCTTCCAAATTTGTCTCCAATTACATTTTTCACTTGAAAAGGAACTGATTATGTATGAGAGTCATAACTCCCCTGGCTCGGGATGAAAATGAAGAGGTGAATACACTTCCCTGCCATCTACTCCTAATTCTTTTAACATCCTCCTCTATCAGATGAGTTTCTTGTAAAAACACAATTCTTGAAACCCATGTCCTTTATTTTATTCATAACTTGTTTAAGTTTTTTTAAATTTTGTAGACCTCTGCAATTCCATGAAGTTAAATTAAGATTAACACTTTGGTCCATGATCAATAGAGAGTTTGGGATTACCTTGCAGTGTAAACATGCTCATACAGAGAAGCAAAAACATGAGTGGTTGAACATTCATCCTACAAACTACACACAAACAAATTTCCCCTTCCCACACTTGTGGCAAACCCCCATAATCAAAAGAAAAATTCTGTCTCCCGATATAGCCATCGACCGTTCCACACCCACGGGGAACAGCCTAAGCCACTCCTTCTTCATCCTCCCAATCACCCCTAACTCTACTGCTTTTAATGACGTAACATTAACTCTCCTCTGTAGTTTTCCAACTTAACTCCAAAATTTTTAACAACTTTGTACATCATAGTTTTTTTTTTTTTTTGGTTTGTTTTGTTTTTGTTTTGTTTTTTTAATATATAATACAATCTATATTTTGTAAACTTACTATTTACTTCAAGTCAGTCAGATGCCTGTGCAAATGCTTAATTATTCTACCTTATATTTTGTTCATGCTTAGCTCCCACCAGTTTCTTCTTCTTCTTTGATCTTCTTGATGAACTCCTGCGCCTCCTCTGGGGTCTTGAAGATGTGGGTTCTGCCCTCATACGTGGTCAGCAGTCTCGCAGGATAGATTACACCATGACGAATCCCAAGGTTGCGCAGCTCCTTACGTACGGGATCAAACTGCTTCCTCAATTGCTGGATTCCTGTGGCCAAATCTGGGTAGAACCGCACCTGCTGGTCCTGGTGTTTAATCTCTCCTTTAGCACGTGCAGCGTTGAAGATCTTCATCCTGTCTCTGTTGCTAAGAAACTTCATAATTAAGGTCCTCGGCGGTCCCTTATCTCTCCGTGGGCCAATACGATGTGCTTTTTCCAGAACCACTGCTGATTGCAACTCCTCGCTGCCCAGCACCTCCGGAATCCACTTTTCCAGAAAGGAACATACGTCCCGACCTTCTGATTCCTCTGGAAGACCCACCAGCCTCAAATTATTCTGTCTCGACCGAGATTCCAAATCCCTAAATATTATCTTCCAGAGATTTATTTTTTTTTTCCAAAGTGCGCACCTTTAATTGAAGACGGGTGACGTCATCTTCAGCACTAGCGAGACGGAGCTCCATCTGCGCCGTTCGTTCTACACAGTCACCCAATTCCTTTCTTATTCCTTCCAACGCTGTCATAATCCCATCAAATCTAGAGGAAAAGTCCGCTCTCATTGAACTCATGGCAGCCATCAGCGCATCTGCGCCATTCCCCGCAGAAATCGCACCGTTGCCAGCCTCCTCCGCCATATATGGAGTTTTGTTTGCTGCGTCACAGACCTGAAAGTCCGTTAATTTGGACTGTTTCGGCGGCTCGCTTTTTCCTTTTCCTGGTTTTCCAGCCTTAGGCTTCGCCGACATATCCTCGCCCAAATGCTGGGATACGTTCTGTCCCAAATGAGAGAGTATTTGCCGATTTTTTTCTCCAGGAGCAGAGCAGAGCGAGACACGTCCGTCCTACGTGGCAGCCATAACCGGAAGTCCTCCTCTATTGATTTTTATTGGTTTTGAAATATTGTTATTTGTTAGGATTTCTGCTGTAGCATTATT
Organism: Pholidichthys leucotaenia; assembly: GCA_020510985.1. Classification (NCBI taxonomy): domain Eukaryota; kingdom Metazoa; phylum Chordata; class Actinopteri; order Cichliformes; family Pholidichthyidae; genus Pholidichthys; species Pholidichthys leucotaenia. Next base: position 282,673,490 of record CM035841.1, read on the forward strand.
GTATATTATTTGAACCCATTTTATGAAATTATTTCCAAGTCCAAACCTTTGTAGGACTTCAAAAAGAAAGGGCCATTCAACTCTATCAAAGGCCTTTTCGGCGTCCAATGATAGGAGAGCTGTATCCGGCGCTTCTTTATTAAAATAAATAATATTAAATAGTCTTCTTACATTATGGAAGCCTTGTCTACCCTTTATAAAGCCATTCTGATCTCGATTAATAATATTTGGTAAAATTTCTTGTATTCGTCTTGCTAAAATTTTACAGATTATCTTAAGGTCGGCGTTTAATAGGCTTATTGGTCTCATATTTTCACATTTATTAGAGGGCTTACCTGGTTTTGGCAGCAGTATAATTAAGGCATTATTTATGTATGATGGTAAATTATTATTTTGAAATGCTTCTAAAACCATTTCCAAAAAAGGTTTTATTAATTTATTCTTAAATTTTTTATAAAGGTCAACTGGAAGACCATCTGGTCCTGCACTTTTTCCTGATTTCATATTATCAATGGCTAGCCCAACTTCTTCTTGACTAATTTTAGACTCCAATATCTCCCTGTTTTCATTTGGAATACACGGTATAGATAGTTCGTTCAAAAACCCATTTAGTTTTGTTAAATCAGGTTCATTTTTGGTATCATATAATTTTTCATAGTAATCTCTAAAGGCTCTATTAATTTCTAAAGGATCTATAACTACCTGTCCATTACTTATAATACTGGTAATTGGTGTTTTAATTTCCAATTGTTTAATCTGCCATGCTAATAATTTTCCTGATTTTTCACCTTGTTCATAAAAAGATTGTTTCAATCTTAGAAGACTCGAGGCAGCTCTATTCGCTGATTTTTTGTCGTATTCAGCTCTCAAAATCAGTAATTCATTCTCCAACCTTGGGTCACTTCCTGCATACACTTTTTCCTGAAGACTTTTTATTTTATGTTCCAATTTAGCTCTCTCCTCTCGAGTCTTCTTAGATTTTGATCCTGTATAACTAATAATATGTCCCCTAATAAAAGCTTTGAAAGCCTCCCACTTTACACATGCTGATGTTTGTGTAGTATTGATGTCAAAGACTCGTCTATCTGTTTTTCTATATACTTGACAAATTCCTCATCCTGAAGCCATTTATGCTGAAATTGCCATCTACCTGATTCCTTTGTCAATTTTTTATCTACATATATTAGACAACAGGGTGCATGATCAGAGATCACGATGTTATCATAAAAGCAGTTTTGAATCTTGGACCTTAATTCTGTGGAAATCAAAAAATAATCAATACGTGAGAATGTCTTGTAGGTACTGGAATAACAAGAATAGGCTTTAACTTGTGGTTTCATTTCTCTCCATATATCTAACAATCTCAATTCTTTCATAAAATGATTAATAGTCATCCTACATCCAATGTGCGTACAATCCAGTCCTGTTGATCTATCCACACCTGGATTCAATGTACAATTAAAATCCCCTGCTATTATATGTTGCCCTGTAAGTGATGATAAGATGAGAAATAAATTAGCAAAGAACTTCTGATCATCTATATTGGGACCATATAAGTTCACAAGATTTATATTTTCTAATAGCAAAGAACCTTGAATGATTACATATCTTCCAAATTTGTCTCCAATTACATTTTTCACTTGAAAAGGAACTGATTTATGTATGAGAGTCATAACTCCCCTGGCTCGGGATGAAAATGAAGAGGTGAATACACTTCCCTGCCATCTACTCCTAATTCTTTTAACATCCTCCTCTATCAGATGAGTTTCTTGTAAAAACACAATTCTTGAACCCATGTCCTTTATTTTATTCATAACTTGTTTAAGTTTTTTTAAATTTTGTAGACCTCTGCAATTCCATGAAGTTAAATTAAGATTAACACTTTGGTCCATGATCAATAGAGAGTTTGGGATTACCTTGCAGTGTAAACATGCTCATACAGAGAAGCAAAAACATGAGTGGTTGAACATTCATCCTACAAACTACACACAAACAAATTTCCCCTTCCCACACTTGTGGCAAACCCCCCAAAATCAAAAGAAAAATTCTGTCTCCCGATATAGCCATCGACCGTTCCACACCCACGGGGAACAGCCTAAGCCACTCCTTCTTCATCCTCCCAATCACCCTAACTCTACTGCTTTTAATGACGTAACATTAACTCTCCTCTGTAGTTTTCCAACTTAACTCCAAAATTTTTAACAACTTTGTACATCATAGTTTTTTTTTGTTTGTTTGTTTTGTTTTTGTTTTGTTTTTTTTAATATATAATACAATCTATATTTTGTAAACTTACTATTTACTTCAAGTCAGTCAGATGCCTGTGCAAATGCTTAATTATTCTACCTTATATTTTGTTCATGCTTAGCTCCCACCAGTCTCTTCTTCTTCTTTGATCTTCTTGATGAACTCCTGCGCCTCCTCTGGGGTCTTGAAGATGTGGGTTCTGCCCTCATACGTAGTCAGCAGTCTCGCAGGATAGATTACACCATGACGAATCCCAAGGTTGCGCAGCTCCTTACGTACGGGATCAAACTGCTTCCTCAATTGCTGGATTCCTGTGGCCAAATCTGGGTAGAACCGCACCTGCTGGTCCTGGTGTTTAATCTCTCCTTTTTTAGCTCGTGCAGCGTTGAAGATCTTCATCCTGTCTCTGTTGCTAAGAAACTTCATAATTAAGGTCCTCGGCGGTCCCTTATCTCTCCGTGGGCCAATACGATGTGCTTTTTCCAGAATCACTGCTGATTGCAACTCCTCGCTGCCCAGCACCTCCGGAATCCACTTTTCCAGAAGGAGCATACGTCCCGACCTTCTGATTCCTCTGGAAGACCCACCAGCCTCAAATTATTCTGTCTCGACCGAGATTCCAAATCCAAAATATTATCTTCCAGAGATTTATTTTTTTTTTCCAAAGTGCGCACCTTTAATTGAAGACGGGGTGACGTCATCTTCAGCACTAGCGAGACGGAGCTCCATCTGCGCCGTTCGTTCTACACAGTCACCCAATTCCTTTCTTATTCCTTCCAACGCTGTCATAATCCCATCAAATCTAGAGGAAAAGTCCGCTCTCATTGAACTCATGGCAGCCATCAGCGCATCTGCGCCATTTCCCCGCAAATATCGCACCGCCGCCAGCCTCCTCCGCCATATATGGAGTTTTGTTTGCTGCGTCACAGACCTGAAAGTCCGTTAATTTGGACTGTTTCGGCGGCTCGCTTTTTCCTTTTCCTGGTTTTCCAACCTTAGGCTTTGCCGACATATCCTCGCCCAAACGCTGGGATACGTTCTGTCCCAAATAAGAGAGTTATTTGCCGATTTTTTTTTTTTCCAGGAGCAGAGCAGAGCGAGACACGTCCGTCCTACGTGGCAGCCATAACCGGAAGTCAACAAAGGCTTTTCTACTAAATATTAAATAAATTTCACTAAATGTGTTCATTACTTATCCCCTGTGTTATTCCACTTTATTAAATATAACTTGTTTTGTGAACACAGTTGCCTTGATTTCTTTATATGTATGGATTACTTGGGTTGTTGCTGATATCTGGTGAAAATCTCAGGTCAATGGCTCCATCAGAAATATGTTTAATGAGAAAAATGTTGACGTGTTCAATACTTATTTTCCACGCTGTAAGCTTTAACCTTCCTCTATAATAACCAAATGTTGCAGTTTTAGGAGTCATTAGTGTTTTAACATTCAAACTGCTGCATAATATAAGCACAAAACTTACTTTTAATACTTTTTTCCTCCTTTGCTCCTCTTCGGATGCCTGCAATCCTGCCCGTAGAGGGCACTCATTTGCCACAAATGAGCTGAGAACAAATAAATATGAGTCTTTTTTTTTTCCCCTCATTCTCGTGGCACCCCCTAGAGCAGGGGTGGGCAATTATGTGCCATGAAGGGCCATTCCACTGCAGGTTTTCTGTTCCACCCAGTCTCTTCAGCAGGTGTTTAAAATTATTAGTAATCCTTGAAGCTGATCAGAGCTAACACCTGCTGAAGAGACTAGGTGGAACAGAAAACCTGCAGTGGAATGGCCCTCACTGCCCACTCCTGCCCTAGAGAATGCCACCCTGGGCAACTGCCCATGTGATCCATATCAAAAACCGCCGCTGCATGCATATTAATGCGTAAGAGGAAAGATGACATTACAAACCTCCCTTCTTACACCTAAGGAATCGGTGACAAGCTCAGACTAATATGCATCAACATTAATGGCACATATATCGGTACAGTTGCATTCATCAGCAATCAGTAGTCAGTGATTTTTTTTCTCTCTTTCACTGTTTTTAGGTCTCGTGGTTGGCTTAAAAAAGGCCTAGTAGCTCTCTTTGTTATCTTCATTGTGGTGCCTTTCTCGCTGATAATGCTTCCAGAATTGATCCAGCACTTTGCTCACACTCACAGAAGTAAGTGAATACCACACATGCATGAAAGTACTGTAAATTCTCAGGTTGCCCTGAAAAAAGTACTTTTCTTCTCTTTTTCTGTTTGTAGTCAGGTTGCCATTTTTTGTTGACTTGAACCGACCTGCTGAGCTCTCCCTTAATCACACCATCAACATGTATTTAACTTCAGAGGAAGGAATTTCCCTTGGTGTGTGGTGAGTATAAGCTAAGTTAAACAGTTTTCTCTTTTTACCCCAGCATAAATCTGAAAAGCCCCGGATTAAAAGAACAATGCATGTTTTTTAATGACTCACTTATCAGTAGTTTATAAGTTGTGTGTTTGTTTTGGACTGTCAAAGGCACACTGTCCCTGAAAGTCTGTGGAAAGAGGCACAAGGGAAGGACTTGGCATGGTATCAAAACACTTTAAGCGATGATAATCTGGTTTTCATATATCTTCATGGGAACACGGGCACAAGGTATTATGAATAATGCATTTATGTTATAGCTCCATGTGCAAAAAGAAAATAATCCAAATCTCTTGATGTATGAAGTTTTTTTTTTAAATTAAAAACACCCATCTGTTGGTACTCCTGTTTTTTTATTCATTATGACAGGGCATTCCCTCATCGGGTGGGAGTTGCAAAAGTGAGTGATCACCTACACAAACACTTTCACCTTTTTGTTCTAGTTTGATATGAGAGTCGTGGTGTCTATTCTGATAACAAATATGTGTTATATGTCAACAGCTATTGAGTGCGCTTGGTTACCATGTGCTGGTCCCTGACTACAGAGGTCAGTGTAAATGAAGATTTGTGACTTTTTTTTCTTTCTCACTGTTTATTTCATTGCATATAATCTCAATTGTAGCCATATGATCACTGTAGGGTAATGTAGTTGTGCGTGATGAGTTGTTCATTTATTGAAAAGCAGTCAAAAGATAACAGTTTTACATCAGGTTGGTGTCTGGTAGAGGTTTTCCTCTGAGTGACTGCCACCTTGTGGTAGCTCTGCTCCTAAAGACTGACTCTGTAAGCAGCAGCTGATGAGAGAAACTCTGGCAGGTTTTGGAGACTCCACTGGAGAACCGACTGAACCTGGACTGACCACTGATGCCCTCTATTTGTACAACTGGGTCAAAGCACGCAGTGGGAACAGCCTGGTTGTCATCTGGGGACACTCTCTGGGCACTGGGTCAGTACAGAAAAGCTCCTCCTGGTGTGCAGCATTTTAATCAAGATTCTCTTACACTCACAAAAACAATTTTGAATATTTACCACATGCATCTAATTTTTAGGGATTAAACTCTAAACTTTCAAGTAATAGCCTGCAGCATTTAGACCTTAATGACACTGAGAAACTGTTGTTGATGAGGAAGTGCTGGGTAGATATGGTCTTAAGGAGAGAAATGTGGAAACACAGTTGAGGATTTTGCTAAAAGGATGGAAATGGCTGTGGTAAACACATTTCAAGAAGAAAGAGTAACACCGGGTGACTTACAAGAGTGGAGGAAGTTGCACACAGGTGGACTACATTTTATGCAGAAGGAGAAATCTCAAAGAGGTGGGAGACTGCAAGGTGATGGCAGGGGAGAATGTAGCTAGACAGCATCGGGTGGTAGTCTGTAGGATGACTTTGGAAAGCCAGAGGAGGAAGAGAGGGAAGGCAGAGCCAAGGACTAAACGGGGAAGTCACAGAAGGAAGAAGGTTGCACAGCGTTCAGGAAGGAGTTGATACAGGCTCTGGGTGGTAGGGAAAGAATTATCAGCTGACCTGGGAGAGTACAGCAAAAGTATTGAGGGGAACGGCTAGAAAGGTATTTGGTGCATCACCTGGACAGAGGGAAGAAGACAAGTAGACTTGGTGATGGAATTAGGAGGTACGGGAAAGCATTCAAAGGAGAGGTTGGCAAAGAAAAAATGTGGATAGTCAGGGGAGATGAAGAAAGTAGACAGGAGTATTTGGAATCCAGGGCATTATGGCAAAGAGAGAAGTGGTTTAAAGAAAAGGCATATGATTGTATGAGAGGCTGGACACTAAGAGGGAGAATTGGGACTTTGTATCAGTTGACTAAACAGAGAAAGATCAAGCTGGAAAGGATGTGTGGTAAGTTAGGTTGATTAAGGATTGAGATGGTAATGTACTAACAACAAGAATGTGTTGAGAGGGTGGAAGGAGTACTATGAGGAGCTGATGAATGAAGAAGATTGATGAAGGAAAGATGGTAATCAGGAATTTCAGAGGATTAACAAGGCAGAAGTGAGGGCAGCTATGAAGAGGATGAAGAGTGGAAAGGCGGTTGCTCCAAATGACATACCTGTGGAAGTATGGAGATGTTTATGAGAGATGGCAGTGGACTTTTTAACTAGATTATTTAACACAAACTTGGAGAGTGAGAGGATGCCTGATGAGCGGAGAAGTAGTGTTGTGGTACCAATTTTCTAGAACAAGGGTTGATGGTCAGAGCTGTATTAACTACAGAGGCATAAAGTTGGTCAGCCACACTATGAAGATATGGCAAAGAGTTGTGGAAGCCAGATTAAGAAGAGAGGTGACAATCAGCGAGCAGCAGTGTGGTTTCATGGCAGGAAAAGAGTACTACAGATGCAATGGTTGCTTTAAGAGTGTTGATGGAGAAGTATAGAGAAGGTCAGAAGGAGTTGGAATGTGTCTTTGTGGATCAAGGGAAAGCATATGATAGGGTGCCAAGAGAGGAAGTGCAGTACTGTATGAGGAAGTCAGGAGTGGCAGAGAAGTATGTGAGGGTGGTGCAGGACGTGTATGGGGACAGCAAGATGGCGGTGAGGTGTGCTGTAGGAGTGACAGATGGATTCAAAGTGGGGGTGGGATTATATCAGGGATCTGCTCTGTGCTCCTTCCTGTTTGCCATGGTGATGGACAGGCTGACAATAAAGAGAATTCAGAATCAGAATCAGAATCAGAATCAGGTTTATTGCCATTGTTCATGTAGTACACAAACTAGGAATTTGTCTCGGTACAATGCTGCAACATTAAACATGATAAGATAAGAGAAATAAACTATACATGTAATAAAGTGTAGGATAAGATTAAGTGATACTGGTCAACAGTTAAAATATATATTAGCCAGCAGCAGATACTGTGGAGAACTATATAGTGCAGTCGGTAATGCAGGAAGAAAACAGTGATGATTGACATGAGTCTGGTTGAGCTGCTGTACATGGTGCACGAGAGTCACTTAGTGTTCAGCAGTCTAATGGCAGAGGGGAAGAAGCTGTTCATGTGACGGGAGGTTTTAGTCTGGATGGACCGAAGTCTTCTACCAGAGGGAGGGGGGCAAACAGTACGTGACCGGGGGTGTGAGGGATCGGCTATGATCCGGCCAGCACGCCTCCGGGTCCTGGAGATGTACAGATCCTGGAGAGATGGGAGCTTGCAGCCGATCACCTTCTCAGCAGTGCGCACGACGCGCTGCAGCCTTAGTCTGTCCCTGGCAGTGGCTCCTGCGTACCACACGGTTATGGAGGTGGTGAGGATGGACTCGATGATGGCTGTGTAGAACTGCACTAACATCTTGGTGGGTAGCTTGAGCTTCCTCAGCTGCCGCAGGAAGAACATCCTCTGCTGGGCTTTTTTGATGAGTGAGCTGATGGTCAGCTCCCATTTGAGGTCCCTGGTGATGGTAGTGCCTAGGAAGCGGAAGGAATCAGCAGTGGTGATGGGAGAGCCTGAGAGGGTGAGGGGGGGCAGAGGAGTAGTGACTTTCCTGAAGTCTACAATCATCTCCACTGTCTTCAGAGCGTTCAGCTGCAGGTTGTTATTGCTGCACCAGGACGCCAGCTGGGCACCTCTCTCCTGTAGGCGGACTCGTCGCCGTTGGAGATGAGCCCGATGAGGGTGGTGTCGTCCGCAAACTTGATCAACTTGACAGACTGGTGGCTGGAGGTGCAGGAGTTGGTGTAAAGGGAGAAGAGTAGGGGGGAAAGTACACAGCCCTGGGGTGATCCGGTGCTGATGCTAGTAAAGTCTGAGACAGTCTTTCCCAGCGCACATGCTGCCTCCGGTCCGTCAGGAAGTCGATGATCCACCTGCAGAGGGAGTCAGGCACGTTGAGCAGGGACAGCTTGTCCCGGAGCAGAGCGGGGCGGATGGTGTTGAATGCGGAGCTGAAGTCCACAAACAGGATCCTGGCGTAGGTTCCCGGGGAGTCCAGGTGCTGCAGGATGGAGTGGAGGGCCAGGTTGACTGCATCGTCTACAGACCTGTTGGCTCGGTAGGCAAACTGCAGCGGGTCCAGGAGAGGGGTGGTGATGGACTTGAGGTGGGACAGGACCAGGCGCTCAAAGGACTTCATGACTACAGAGGTGAGCGCTACAGGTCTGTAGTCATTAAGTCCAGTGATCCGTGGCTTCTTGGGGACAGGGATGATGGTGGAGGATTTGAGGCAGGATGGCACGTGGCATAACTTAAGGGAGGTGTTAAAAATGTCTGTGAATACAGGAGCCAGCTGTTTCGCACAGAGTCTCAGGGTGGAGGGAGACACGCCGTCTGGGCCGGGGGCCTTGCGCGGGTTCAGTCTGGAGAACTGTTTGAGCACATCCTGCTCACTGATGATAAGGGGAGGGGGGGAGGAGGGGGGGGGGTGCCTTAAATGAAGTAGGGAATGTGGAGGCTGTGGAGCTGGAGGGAGGGGGGGAGTTGGACACAGATGACGAGGTGTCCAAAACGGGCATAGTGTTGGGACAGTCTCTGACAAAGGGCTTTGTCATCCTGACCTTTAGGAGCCTGAGGCCGATAGTTGGTGATCTGCCTCAGTCCTCTCCACACGGAAGCCGAATCATTAGCAGTGAACTGCTGCTGGAGTCTCTCTGAGTACACAGATTTAGCCCTCTTCAGCTCTCTGTTAAACCGGTATTTAACCTCCCTGTAGCAGTCCCTGTCTCCACTTTTCAGCGCTGCTTCCTTCTCCTTCCTGATCTGTCTGAGCTTAGCTGTGAACCAGGGTTTGTCATTAGAGTAACTCACCCTGGTGCGTGATGGAAGAAGGTTCTCTTCACAAAAGTGGATATATGAGTTCACAGTGTCCGTGTACTCATCCAGATCATGCGTGGCTCCTTTAAGCATGCCCCAGTCAGATATTTCCATGCACGTTTCCAGCTTCTCCTCAGCATCACTGGTCCGTATCTTCGTAGTGCTCACAACAGGTTTAGTGAGCTTCAATCTCTGTCTGTATGTGGGAATGAGGTGAACCATCACGTGATCAGATAATCCCAGCGCAGCTCGAGGGACAGCGCGATATGCGTCTTTCATTGTGGTGTAACAGTGATCCAGTGTGTTTAATCCTCTGGTGGGGCATTTAATAAACTGTTTGTAGTGGGGGAGATCGTGGCTCAGATTGCACTGATTAAAGTCGCCAGCCACAATAATCAGCGAGTCTGGAAAACTCCGCTCTGTGTGTTGAATGTGATCCGCGAGCACGCGCTGAGCTTCGCGCGTGTTCGCGTCGGGAGGGGCGTACACAGCGATCATTATAAAAGAAGCAAACTCCCGCGGGGAATAGAAGGGCTTGCAATTGATAACAAGAAATTCCAAGGCAGGAGAACAGTGTTTGGAATTACCGTTACATCAGAGCACCAGATGCAGTTGATGTAGAAGCAGGACATCCGCCTCCTGTGGTCTTGCCGGAAAGGCTCTGTGTCACGATCAGCACGGAAGAGCTGGAAGCCGTCGAGGCGCAGCGCGCTGTCCGGTATATTTTCCCGGAGCCAGGTCTCAGTAAAGCAGAGGACAGCTGAGGAGGCGAGGTCCTTAAAACGCATCAGCAGTCTCAGTTCATCCACCTTGTTAGAGAGAGAGTTGGTATTGGACAGAAATATGCCAGGCAGCGCCGTTCGCGAGCCTCTCCTGCGAAGTCGCACGAGAGCGCCCGCTCGTCTTCCTCTCTTCCGCCGTCTCACTTTCCGAGCCAAACAATAAACCAGATCGGCGGCAGGGGCTAGAAAAACTGGGAGGAGGTCCGTGGGGGTGAAAGTCCTGATATTTAAAAGTTCTTCACAGGTATAAGTGCAAGCAGACACACAATTGACAAACAAAAACAAACAAAGAGCGCAGCGAAGCACCATGTCGACCGCTGTGGGCGCCATCTTGAATTGCTTGTCATGATACATGTATGTTCTTTTGTTGCTGATATTTTTTTTTTCCACAATATCTTTATTGAACCTTTTTTTTTTTTAACAAACATGATACAATCAAACACTAACGCTAAAGTACTACAAAAAAAAAAAAATGCACTAAAAACACCAACAACCACCAACAAAAATACAAGTCTTCAACAATGCTCCTCTGTTTAGTCTAGACAATCCAATACATAAGTATACATATTATGTCACCAGTTTGGAATTTACAAGGTCCACACACATCATTCACCTTCTTCTTCAAGAGTTATGTTTAAATTTTTTACATAATCAATAAAAGGTCTCCATATATTCTCAAACACAATTTCCTTTGATTTCAGTATATTTGTTATTCTTTCTAATGGAAGGTTTGTTACATCTGTCTTAACCCTGAGTCACATCTGGTCTATGAGTCTTTTTCCATAATAGTGCAATACATTTTTTGGCATTAAGCAAACTGAGGTCTATGAATGTTCTTTCACTTTTATTAAAATTATGCTTTTCTGGGTACAGACCCAACAAAAACAGTTTAGGATTCAGTATGATTTGTTTTGAGATTATTTTTTCAATTGTTACCCTCACCTCTTCCAAAACATTCTTATTAATCTACATTCCCATAAACAATGAAATAGGGTTCCTTTACTTCCATGCATTTTGTGCATGTATCTGGTATATTTTTTGTTATATCTATTTAACTCCTCGGTGTAACATACATCCGCATTAACCATTTGAAATGTATCAATTTAAGGCGTGCATTTATTGATTTGGTTTGAGCTTCTGTACAAGCCAATTCCCATTGTTCCTCCGAAATTTCAATTTGCAGATCTTCTTTCCAGTAGTTTAATCTTTTCAGTGAATTTTCACTTGAAGATAGTGTCGATGAGTTATAAAACTCTGAAATAATACCCTTTCTTTTACTATCTTTCATCATCATTTTTTCCAAGGATGAATAAATAGGTCGAGTGAGAGCTTTATTTTGATTTGATCGAATAAAGTTTCTAAGTTGAAGATATTTAAAAAAATGTGGTTCTATTGAGATTAAATTTGATCCTCAGCTCTTCAAAAGACATTATGTTGTCTGCACATGGCAAATATAAATCCTGAATCTTTGTATCCTTTTAAATTCCATACTTTAAATACAGCGTCCGCTCTCCCTGTTAAAATATTGATTACCCATATTGGACTAAATTGTGACAATAAACTGTGGTTCATTATAAATAGTTTTTAGCTTCACACATATTTTGATCATATGCTTTACAAATGGATTTTTAACTTGTTTTTGTAAATTTTTTTGCCGAATCTGAGTATATGAATATGGAGAGGTAAGGTAAAATTGTATGATTCCATTTCAGTCCAGTGAGGGAGATCATTTGATGAAAAATAATATGTCATAGACCTCAGTTGTGCCGACCAATAATACAACATAAAATTTGGACATTTCAGACCTCCACGATCAATGGTAAATATATAAAAGACAGACGTAATCTAGCCCTCCTGTTGTTCCATATAAATTCCACTAACTTTTTTTTTTATTGTTGCTGATATTTAATTATTTATTGTATTGTATTATTTTTTGTGTAATAAGATGATTTTTTCCCTGTAAAATGAAATGGCTGAGGGGATAGGACTAGGTAAGTTTTATTCATCCTACACCCTTTCGGACATGGGTAGTTGTTTTAATTTTTTGTTGTTGTTGTTCACTTCAGCATCTAAAATTTTGTTTTTCTGTATGCAGTATGTGCTTGTGTGTGTATATACATAAGTATGTGTGTGCGTATATTTTATTATTTTTACTATGTTCAGATAAACTACACTATCAAACAGACAAGTTCAGGCAGGAGTCCCGTGGATGATGATGTTTACATATGACATTGTGATCTGTGGTGAGTAGGGGGTAGGTGGAAGAGAACCTGGAGAGGTGGAGGTTTGCACTGGAGAGAAGAGGAATGAAAGTCAGTAGAAGTAAGACAGAATACATGTGTGTGAATGAGAGGGAAGCAGGTGTATCGAAGATGCAAGGAGTAGAGGTAGTGAAAGTAAATGAGTTTAAATACCTGGGGTCAACCATGTAAAAGCAATGGGAAATGCACAAGAGAGGTGAAGAAGAGAAGGAGAAGAAGAGTGCATGCAAGGTGGAATGGATGGAGATGAGTGTTGGGGGATTTGTGACAGGATAGCAACAAGAGTGAAAGGGAAGATTTACAGGACTGTAGTGAGACCTGCTATGTTGTATGGTTTGGAGGTGGTGGTACTGACAAAAAGACAGGAAGCAGACCTAGAAGTGGCAGAGTGGAAGATGCTAAGATTATCATTGGGAGCGAACTAGGAGGACAGGATTAGAAATGAGTATATCAGGAGGATGGCTCAGGTTGAGCGGTTTGGAGACAAAGTAAGAGAGGCCAGGCTGAGATGGTTTGGACATGTGCAGAGGAGGGACAGTGGATATACTGAACAAAGGATGTTGAAGATGGAGCTGCCAGGCAGGAGGAGAAGAGGAAGACCACAGAAGATTCATGGATGTAGTGAAGAAGGACATGGAGAGGGTTGGTGTTACAGAGGAAGATGCAAGGGATAAGGTGAGATGGAGAAAGATGATCCACTGTGGCGACCCCTAAAGGAAGCCGCTGAAAGAAGAAGAAAAGCAGGAGAAAATGTAACTCTAAACTGTTATAATTGGGTAGTATTATTTTTTTGTGGTTACTAATATCTATTTACACTGTTTACACTGATACCAAATAAATTAGCCTCTATCACCAGTAAATTATGTTGAACATCAATGACATAAAATTATAAAATTAGCTCACATCCATAGTAAACTTACTATCATCGTGAACAGCTAAGAAGTTGGACAAACTAAAGATTCTTTCTTTCTATGCAGAGTGGCGACGAACACTGCAGTCAAGCTGTTGGAGCAGGGTAGGTTTTGCTAATGAGAAAATATGCCAAGTAGAGTGAAATGTAGAGGAAAATGTCAGTTTGTGATGTTTGATTTCTCATTTTTTTAGGTGTGGTTTTTGACGGTGTAATCCTGGAGGGTGCTTTTAATTCTGCTCGTCAGAATATTCCAGTTAATCCTTTCTACTGGGTAGAATAATCTGAGTCACCACTTTCATCTTGTGCATTTATTCTTTTCTTTCCTACAGGTGCATCTCAATAAATTAGAATACCATCGAAAAGTTATTTCAGTTATTCAATTCACAAAGTGAAACTCATATACTGTAGATTCAATGCACAGAGTGATATATTTCAATTATTTATTTCTTTTACAGTTTGATGATTGTGGCTTACAGCTAATGAAAGCCCAAAATTCAGTTTCTCGGAAAATTACAATATTACATAAGACGAATGAAAAAAATAATTTTTGATTGAAATGTTGGCCTACTGAAAAGTATGTACATGTACACACTCGATACTTGGTCGGGGCTCCTTTTGCATGAATTACTGCATCAGTGCAGCATGGCATGGAGGCGATCGCTGTGGTTACTGCTGAGGTATTATGGAAGTCCAGGTTGCTTTGATTCCAGCTTCAGCTCGTCTGCATTGTGGGTTGGTTGTCTGTCATTTTCCTCTTGACAATACACCCATAGATTCTCGATGGGGTTTAGGTTAGGCCAGCTTGCCAGTCAAGCACAGTGTTGCCCAATGGTCATCAGGTATTAGTACATTTAGCAGTTGTGGGCAGGTGCCAGGTCATGCTGGAAAATGAAATCAGCCAGCTCCTTAAAGCTTGTCAGCAGATGTAAGCATGAAGTGCTCTAAAATTTCCTGGAGAGGCCGTGCTGACTTTGGACTGAATAAAACACAGTGGACCCAACACCAGCTGAAGACACTGACTCCCCATCTTCATCAGTGACTGTGGAAACTTCACACTGGACCTCAAGCAACTTGGGTTCTGTGTCTGTCCACTTTTCCTCCAGACTCTGAGACCTTGATTTCAATGAATGACAAATTTACTCTCATCAAAAAAGAGGACTAGGGCCATTAAGCAGCAGGTCCCGTTCTGTTTTCCCCTTAGCCCAGGTAAGACGCTTCTGATGTTGTCTCTGGTTCAGGAGGGGCTTGACTCAAGGAATGTGACAGTTGTAGGCCATTTTCTGGGTATGCCTGTGTGTGGTGGCTCTTGAAGCACTGACTCCAGCCACAGTCCACTCCTTGTGAATCTCCTCCAAATTCTTGAATTGCCTTTGCTTCACAGTCCTCTCAAGGCTGCAGTTATCCCTGTTGCTTGTGCACCTTTTTCCGCCACACTTTTTACATCCACTAAACTTTCCATTAATATGCTTGGATACAAGGCAAGGCAAGTTTATTTGTATAGCACATTTCATGTACAAGACAATTCAAACTGCTTTACATAAAAACATTAAAGCATTACAGCAAGTTGCAAATGGAGTACATAAGAATTTAAAAGCAAACTAAAAAATAAATTAAAGAGAAACAAAAACAAGCTAAAATAGAATACGACAGAAATAAAAATTTACAGTGCAATGTAGGAGATTAACAGTTATTCTACTGAACGGCCATGGCGAATAGGAGAGTTTTTAACCTGGATTTAAAGCAGTGGAGAGTCTCAGCAGCCCTGATGCTTTCTGGGAGTTTGTTCCATATGTGAGGGGCATAAAGAACTAAATGCTGCCTCACCATGTTTGGTTCTAACTGGGCACAGATAGTAGGCCTGACCCTGATGATCTGAGGGCTCTGGGTGGTTCATAATGGACTAGCAGATCTGAAATGTATTTTGGCCCTAAACCATTCAGAGCTTTTTAAGCCGACAGCAGTATTTTGAAATCTATTCTTTGACAGACATGAAGCTATTGTAATGATTTGAGAACTGGAGTTACAGTATCTCACAAAAGTGAGTACACCCCTCACATTTTTGTAAATATTTTATTATATATTTTCATGGGAGAACACTGAAGATATGACACTTTGAAAAAATGTAAAGTAGTCAGTGTACAGCTTGTATAACAGTGTAAATTTGCTGTCCCCTCAAAATAACTCAACACACAGCCATTAATGTCTAAACTGGTGGCAACAAAAGTGAGTACACCCCTTGTGAAAATGTCCAAATTGTGCCCAAAGTGTCAATATTTGGCTCACAGGGAGGTCACAGAACGTGCGGGTTGGCAGCAACACTTCCCAGACCATCACACTGAGCACAGGGGCCCCACAAGGGTGTGTGCTCAGTCCACTGCTCTTCACCCTGCTGACCCATGACTGTGTACCAGCCTAAAACACCAACCACATCATCAAGTTAGCAGACGACATGACGGTGGTGGGTCTCATCACCAACAACGAGGAGGCCGACTACAGAAACGAGGTGAGCCAACTGGTTCAGTGGTGTAAAGACAACATCCTCTTCCTGGACATCGGAAGAACCAAGGAGATTGTGGTCGACTTCAGGAGGGGTCACACACAGCACCCCCCTCTGATCATCAATGATGCAGCCGTGGAGAGGGTGAGCAGCACCAAGTTCCTGGGGGTGCACATCTCTGAGGACCTCTCCTGGTCCAACATCACCACATCACTGGCCAAGAAGGCCCAAACTCACCTCCATTTCCTCCGCAAACTGAGGAGAGCACAAGTCCCACCCCCCATCATGTGTTCTTTCTACCGGGGCACCATTGAGAGCATCCTCACCAGCTGCATCACAGTGTGATATGGAAGCTGCACCGCCGCCTGCCGGAAGACACTACAACACACAGTGGAAGCAACTAGCAAGCTCATTGGTGCCCCTCTGCCCCCCCTCTCAGACATCTACCCCACCCACCTCTCCCACAGAGCCATTAGCATCACAGGCAACACTTCCCACCCCTTACACTCTCTTTTCAGCCCCCTGCTCTTGGGGAAAAGGTACCGAAGCCTCCAGGCCCCCTCCACAAGACTGCTTAACAACTTCGTTCATCAGGCCATCAGGACCCTGAACTCTGTTCATCCCCCACCACCGGATGGAAACACAATCACCCGCACAATAACTACCTCAGCTGTTGGCACAGAAAGACTGGCACGTCAACAGTAATACTGTTGTTTTGTTGTACTTTTGCTGCTGTATGTCTCTGCACATTAACTGCAACCATTTGCACAAATGCCGTATTTGCTGCTGTCTGTCTGTCACTGCAGTACTGATCACGTGCAGTCCTATCTGTTACTATCTGCACCTACACTACCGCATTGAACTACAACTGTGGGTATTCATCTCTAGCTGTCTGTATATAGGATTGCTGGGTTTATCATCATTAATTGTTTATCTCTGTGGAGGTCTGGGTCTTTCTTATCGCCATTGGTACCATGGGTTGCATTACCGTACATAGACTGCTGTTGTTGTTGTTGTTGTTTTCTTTTCTTTTTTTCCAGCCTTATTGCTTTTCTTTTTATATTATGCATGTCATGAATCAACCCAGTTCTGACTTATTATTTATTTGCCCTCTTTTCCATCAGGCGCGTCAGGGAGCTTTTGGCCTTTGCTTCCTGACAGCTCGGGCACACCCCCTTTTCCTGTTGAGTGCCATCAGCTGTGCTGCGTTACTGGGTGTTTCACACACATACACACACACTCCATTCATTCTCATTCACACGCGCAGACATTCACTCATGCACACCTGGGGTTCATTTGGTCCAGCCCACGCATTTCCACACCAGCGATCTCTTCCCTCGTTAAGTTTATTATTATTTAAGCGAGGAGTTGGTAGGAAGAGATCGCCGCAACATTCGCCCTCATTTGTGGCAGCGAGTTCTCCGTGAGTGTTGTATCATTTCCTTCACGCATTCAGCCCGACATTTTCAGATGTTCAATCCCTGGATGTTTGCGGCTGACCCAGCTTGTCTCCCTCTTCCGCCAGACTACACAGGAAGCTCCGGATCGCTCCAGTTCCTAAGTCATTGCCTTTTTTCCCTGTGCCAACAGCTGCTCTGCGGCACTAGGCTTTCTTGTCGCCAAGCTGTAGAGCATCTGTGAGACGCCCTGTATGTCTGGTGGCCATTTTCTCATCAGAACAATTCTCTGTATTTGTGGTTAAAATTGGACTTGTTATTTTCATGGGTTTTGTTAATAAAAGTGCACATTCTACTCTCGCTCTTGGGTTTTTCATTTCCTCCCTCGTGCGCCACGTAATGGCGCACGAGGAATTATGACAATGCACACCAATAAAAGAGAGAAATGCCATTTCAGTTCTCCTGTATGTCCTTCATGTATAGTGGTATTGACAATAAAATCTTTGAATCTTGAATCTTGAATATTTTGTGTGGCCACCATTATTTTCCAGCGCTACCTTAACTTGCTTGGGCATGGAGTTCACTGGAGCTTCACAGGTTGCCACTGGAATCCTCTTCCACTCCTCCATGATGACATCATGGTGTTAGAGACCTTGCACTCCTACACCTTCCGTTTGAGGATGCCCCACAGATGCTCAATAGGGTTTAGGTGTGGAGACATGCTTGGCCAGTCCATCACCTTTACCCTCAGTTTCTTTAGCAAGGCAGTGGTCGTCTTGGAGGTGTGTTTGGGGTTGTTATCATGTTGGAATACTGCCCTGCAACCCAGTTTCCGAAGGGAAGGGATAATGGTCTGCTTCAGTATGTCACAGTACATGTTGGCATTCGTGGTTCCCTCAAACAACTGTACCTCCCCAGTGCCAGCAGCACTCATGCAGCCCCAAACCATAGTACTCCCACCACCATGCTTGACTGTATACAAGACACACTTGTCTTTGTACTCCTCACCTGGTTGCCGCCACACACGCTTGACACCATCTGTATCAAATAAGTTTATCTTGGTCTCATCAGACCACAGGACATGGTTCCAGTAATCCATGTCCTTAGTCTGCTTGTCTTCAGCAAACTGTTTGTGGGCTTTCTTGTGCATCATCTTTAAAAGGGGATTCCTTCTGGGATGACAGCCATGCAAACCAATTTGATGCAGTGTGTGGCGTATTATCTGAGCACTGACAGGCTGAGCCCCACCCCTTCAACCTCTGCAGCAATGCTGGCAGTACTCATATGTCTATTTTCAAAAGACAACCTCTGGATATGATGCTGAGCATGTGCACTCAACTTCTTTAGTCAACCATGGCGAGGCCTGTTCTGGGTGGAGCCTGTCCTGTTAAACTGCTGTATGGCCTTGTCCACCATGCTGCAGTTCAGTTTCAGGGTGTTGGCAATCTTCTTATAGCCTAGGCTATCTTTATGTAGAACAACAATTCTTTTTTTCTGATCCTCGGAAAGTTCTTTGCCATGAGGAGCCTTGTTGAACTTCCAGTGACCAGTATGAGAGAGTGTGAGAGTGACAACACCAAATTTAACATGCCTGCTCTCCATTCACACCTCAGACCTTGTAACACTAACGAGTCACATGACACCGGGGAGGGAAAATGGCTAATTGGGCACAATTTGGACATTTTCACTAGGGGTGTACTCACTTTTGTTACCAGCGGGCTGTGTGTTGAGTTATGTTGAGGGGACAGCAAATTTACACTGTTATACAAGCTGTACACTGACTACATTGTATCAAAGTGTCATATCTTCAGTGTTGTCCCATGAAAAGATATAATAAAATATTTACAAAAATGTGAGGGGTGTACTCACTTTTATGAGATACTGTACATGATCTAATTTCTTGGTCTTAGTGAGGACTCAAGCTGCAGCATTCTGAACCAACTGCAGCTGTCTAATGGACTTTTTAGGGAGACCTGTGAGGACATCATTACAGTAGTCCAGTTTACTGAAGATAAATGCATGGACAAGTTTTTCTAGATCCTGCTGAGACATCAGACCTCTAATCCTCGCTATGTTCTTTCAGTTATAATAGGCTGATTTCACTACTGTCTTAATGTGGCTGTTAAAATTCAGGTCTGAGTCCAGAACCACACCCAGATTTCTGGCTTGTCTGTTGGTTTTTAGCATCATTGATTGAAGCTGAGTACTAACTTTGAGTCTTTCTTCTTTGACTCCAAAAACTATTATTTCGGTTTTGTGTTTGTTTAACTGAAGACAGTTCTGGCACATCCACTCTTTAATTTGACCAATGCATTTGATCAGGGTTTTAATTGGACCATAGTCTCCTGGTGAGACCGTGATAGATAGATAGATAGATGGATGTACTTTATTGATCACAAGCTGGGAAATTACAGTGTAACAGCAGCATGACAGTAGACAACCAAACAACAGAAACACACGCATGACAAAGGGATTACCCATGAAAAGTAAAACTAACACTACTATAAAAACCTATATACATCATAGCTGAATATATGGTGACCCATATAAACACATGAATCATACCCATTGCACAATGCAGGACTATCAGGAGCAGAGTGAAATGTGAGGTACCATTTAGACTAGCTCGAGTAGGTTCATTTTGTCTTCTTTTAATTATTTACCTTTTGTTCTTATTAAAGACAAAAATAGGAGATGTTTTTACCTTCTTTACATGTTTCGACTGTGCACTGCAGCCTTTGTCAGACGAACATCTCCTTTCTATTTTTGTCTTTAATAAGAACAAAAGGTAAATAAACCATTTACACTGTAAGGTGCAATATGGCAGCATAGTTATGACCAGAATGCAACATCATAGTGAGTTATTGTATAGTGAAATGGCATACGGCAGGAAAGATTTCCTGTACCTGGCCGTCCGACAGCGAAGCTGTAGTAATCTACTGGAGAAAGTGCTCTGCTGTCTGTCCAGTGTGTGGTGGAGGGGGTGATCAGGATTGTCCATGGTGGATCATAGTTTTAGTGTTCTCCTCTCCACCACTGTCTCAAAAGTCTCCGGCCTGAGACCAATTACAGAGCCAGCCCTCTTGATAATCTTGTCAAGTCTGTTGGTGTCGCTGGCCCTGATACTGCTACCCCAACAGACAGCAGCAAAGAAGATGGTGCTGGCGACAGTGGTCTGGTAGAAAAGCTCCAGCATCCTGCTGCACACATTGAAAGATCTCGGCTTCCTCAGGAAGTAGAGTCTCCTCATCCCCTTCTTGTATGCAGCATCGGTGTTGGATCTCCAGTCCAGCCCGTTGATGATCCTGACACCCAGATATTTGTAGTCCTCAACCACCCCCACATCCTCCCCCTAATCTGCAATGGCTAAGAAGGCGTCCTCTTCTTCCTGAAGTCAATCACCAGCTCTCTGGTCTTGTTGACATTCAGCTTCAGGTGATTCTGTTCTGTCTGCTCCACAAATCTGTCTGCCAGTGCCCTATACTCCCCCTCCTCTCCCCCCTTATACACCCCACAACAGCTGAGTCATCAGAGAATTTCTGCAGGTGGCATGACTCAGTGTTGTACTGAAAGTCAGTGGTGTATAAGGTGAAGAGAAAAGGAGAGAGCACAGTACCCTGTGGAGCTCCCATATCACTAACCACCACGTCAGACAAGACACTGCCCAGCCAGACAAACAGTGTGGCCTGCCTGTCAGGTAGTAATCCAGGAGATCACAGAGCTGTCGACCCCCATCACTCGCAGCTTCTCACCCAGCAGCAGTTGCTGGATGGTGTTAAAGGCACTGGAAAAATCAAAAAAGTGATTCTCACAGTGTCTCCTCCGCCATCCAGGTGCAGATGGGCTCGTTGCAGCAGATAGATGACACCCTCCTCAACTCCTAAATGGGGCTGATATGCAAACTGCAGAGGGTCCAGTCACGTCTTCACCGGCGGCCTCAGGTGGGCTAAGACCAGTCTCTCCAGGACCTTCATCACATGAGATGTGAGGGCAACTGGTTGATAGTCATTCATGTCCTATGGAGATGACTTCTTGGGGACAG
Source organism: Pholidichthys leucotaenia (assembly GCA_020510985.1). NCBI lineage: Eukaryota > Metazoa > Chordata > Actinopteri > Cichliformes > Pholidichthyidae > Pholidichthys > Pholidichthys leucotaenia. The sequence continues at coordinate 282,694,778 of CM035841.1, forward strand.
AAACCAGGCAGGATGTCTTCCACAGCACCGGTACTCTCTCCAGACTCAGACTGAGGTTGTACAGGTGTTTCAGTACTGGAGCTAGCTGGTTGGCACAGGTCCTCAGGATCCTGGCGGAGATGCCATCAGGGCCCGCCGCCTCTCCGCTGACTGAGTCTCTTCTGCTGTTTGTTAGCCTGGTCTGTAGTCACAGTGATATGAGGGAGGGTCCTGGTGTCCCCCGAGGAAGAGGAGGGGGGAGATGGAGAGAGGTGCTGCACAGGAGGGTGGGGAGGGAGTGGTGTGTGGGGGTCTGGCTGTGTTGTTGGGGTGACAAACTGTGAGTTGAACCTGTTAAAAATCAGATTCAGTTCATCATCTCTCTCCTGGCTCCCAGATGTCTCCCTGACTCTCTCCTTGCACCCAGTTATTTTTTTCATTCCCATCCACACATCTTTAGCGTTGTTTTGCCTGAGTTTATTCTCCAAATTCCTCCTATAATTGTCCTTGTACCTCCTCAGCATCTCTTAGCTCATGCTGCACTCCCCTCAGCTTCTCCTTGTCTCCAGACCTAAAAGCTCTCTTCTTTTTGTTCAGAAGTGCTTTCTGGTCACTCGTGACCCATGGTCTGTTGTTGGAGAAGCAGTGTACAGTCTGAGCTGGCATGGTCGTGTCGTCACAGAATGTGATGTATTCTGTGATGCAGTCGATCATATTGTCTGTGTCCACCCCATGTGGTTCACAGAGTACACCCCAGTCTGTCGTCTTGAAGCAGTCTTGCAGTGCATCAGCAGCCTCCTGTGTCCACCTCCTCACAGTCCATGTATAAGCAGGCAGCCTTTGCACAAGGGGAATGTACTTGGGTATTAACATGACCATGCAGTGATCCAGTTTGCCAGTGGGGGGGTAGAGCTGTTGCACTATATGCATCTCTGACATTGGCATACAGTAAATCCAGTGTTATGTTTTCTCTGGTGGGGCAGTCAACAAACTGGTGAAAGTTTGGTAATGTTTTTCCCAGTCAGACATGATTAAAATCACCCGTGATGGCCATAAATGTGTCCAGGTGCTTCTCCAGTAATGTGGCCGTAGTGGAGCTGATGACGTCACAGGCCACCGCTGCGTCAGCTGACAGAGGGACATAGACGATAATTACTAAGGCACACTTCATTTCTCGTGGCATATAATAAGGTCGCATACTCACAGCCAGCAGTTCAATGTCCAGGCTGCAATGCCTTTCCTTCACATAAATGTGTCCAGGATTACACCACTTTTCATTCACAAGAAGTGCCACTCCTCCTTCCCTTTTTTTCCTGCTACTTATCACATTTCTGTCCCCCCATATAGTCTTGAAGCCAGGTATTGCTACGTTAACATCCGGGATCTGGGAGTGTAATCACGTCTCTGTGAAATACATGATACTACACTCACAATATTCCTTTTGCGTCCTGACCAGCACTGTAAGCTCATCTGTTTTGTTTCCGAGCGATTACATGTTCCCGGTGATGACCATCGGTACAGCCAGCTTATGCTTCTTCCTCCTCCTCCTCCTCACCTTAGTTCCAGTCCTTTGCCCACAGCGTCTCTTTAGCTCATCCAGGATGAGGGGCTTCACTCCGGGTAGCAGCACTGGCCTCCTCAGAGCAATCAGCTGGTCGTGTGTGTAAACAAGACACCCCCCCCCCCGTTGATCTCCATTGCTCGAGGAAGAGAAAAAACTAAGAGAAAGACTAGACTAAAATAGAAAAAACTTGGGCCAGTCTTAATCCAAATCTTCCTACCAAGCCCTGGTTAATAAGAGACGCACTATATACAGGAATAAGCAGATGGAAACACAAAGACACGAGAGAATTGCTGCTTGTACTACCGCCCTGTTTTTGACACCATTAAAAAAAAATACGTAGATTATATAGATATGTAGATTTGTGTATCATCTGCATAATTATGCTAATATATTTTATTGTTTTTATGATTTCAGCTAGTGGGAGCATATAGATGTTGAAAAGCAAAGGTCCTAAAATGGAACCTTGGAGAACTCCACAGGTTATTTTTGTTCACTCGGATTTGTAGTTACCTATTGACACAAAATAGTCCCTGTCTTTTAAATAAGACTCAAACCACCTAAGTGCTGTACCAGAAAGTCCCACCTAGTTTTTTAACCGGTCTAGTAAGATGTTATGGTCGACCGTGTCGAATGCAGCACTGAGGTCCAGTAGAACCAAGACTGAAATGTTGCCATTATCTGTATTGGAGTGGAAGTCATTAAGGACCTTAACTAGAGCTCTCTAAGTGCTGTGGTGTGGCCGAAAACCTGACTGGAAGACATCAAAACAGATATTTAGTGTCAGAAAGTTGTACAGCTGTTGAAAGACATCTATTTCTGTTATTTTAAAAAGAAAGGGAGGTTTGAAATGGGCCTATAGCTGTTCATGAGTGAGGTGTCTAGGTTGCTCTTTTTTAGAAGTGGCTTGATAACAGCTGTTTTTAACCCTTTGAGTGTGAGAATTTGTGTGCCCCTAGTGGCAGAGTGTGGCACTGCGCCTGCCTTCTCACTCTGACTTTGTCAAAAGTAAGTGAGAAATTTCTGGGGGGTTTTTCAATGTACTGATTTCTTATTCATATACTTTGAAGATATGATGATGAGGTACCTCTGTACAAAAAAACGGTGTCAAAAGACTGAACCATTTTTTGTGTAAATACGTCCAAAGTCCAGTTTTGACTGAGTTATGGAATTTAAAGAGGTGCTGTGACATTATGCAAATTAGATGCATAAATTTATTCCTATCTGAAACTTTGGATCATACATCTTTCTAATTGACAGTAAGTCATTATCTCTTACCACTTTCAAGTTATAGCCTTGGAAATCTGAACTATTTTATTGACAAAAAATATTTACCACTCTTGACCACTAGGGGGTATGTTGCAGTTCTGCACCATACACACTCAAAGGGTTAAGTGCTGAGGGAAGACACCTGAATGTAGAGACATATTTATGATCTATAGTAGATCTGAGGCTATACAATATGAAACGTTTTCAAAAAACCCTGTTGAGAGGGTATCAAGGCAGCAGGTAGTGGATTTCAGGTGGTGTATGATGCCATCCAAGAGTTTATGATTGATTGGAAAAATTTCGCCATGGTGTTTACGTCTTCTCTACGTGGACACAGAGGAAGCACATGTCCAGCACCTGGCATAGGAGCAGTGACTGACTGTCTAATTTTCTGAATTTTGTCAGTAAAGAAAAAGGCAAAGTCATTGCAGGCACGGTTGGATAGAAGTTCAGTAGCTACTGACATGGGGATTTGTTAGCCTGTCAAAGGTAGTGAACAAGGTGCGTGCATTCTTGTTGTTTTTAGCAATGATGTCAGAAAAATATACTTGCCTTGCATTTCTCAGCTCCAAATTATAAATGCTCAATCTCTCATTATGGATTTCATAATGAACCTGTAATTTAGTTTTTCGCCACCTGCATTCAGTTTTTCAACACTTTTTTTAGTTCTTACTAGATTGGCATTTCTCCATGGAGGTTCCTCTTTAATAGTGACCACCTTTACCTTGATGGGAGCAATGGCGTTGATAATATTTGTAATTTTACCATTGAAATTTTCCACAAGCTCATTTACTGAAGGTGAAGAGAGGGGGGTGAGGAAGAGAAAGCTTTGATGAATGTTTCACTGGCATTATCACTGATGTACCATTTTTTTGATGACCTCTGTCTGGATATTTCTGTTGACATTAATAGCACTCTCAAAGAAAACACAAGAATGGTCGGACAGAGCAACGTCCATCACCATAACCTTAGAGATGTTCAGACCTTTGGAGAGGGCCAAGTCCAGACTGTGTCCTCTGTTTTGTGTTTTTTCCTTTACATGATGAGTCAGTCCAAAGTTATCTAGGACACAACAAAAATCTTTGGTCCCTGTGTCCTGAGGGTTGTCAACATGAATGTTAAAATCAACTACACAGTCAAAGTCAACACAGATAATAACACAGCAGCTTTGTAAAATCATCAAAAAAGGTTACATGTTATTTAGGTGGTCTGTAAACATTGAGAAACAACACACAGGAGGAGGAATTCAGCTGAAGAGCCACATATTCAAATGAAGTAAACTTATCATAAAACATCTGCTTACACTGAAGGGAATCGTTAAACAAAACAGCTACTCCTTCTCCTTTCTTTTGCAGCCTGGGTTCACTTATAAAGCTGTGGTTGGGAGGGGCTGCTTTGATAAGAAGAGATCTACTGTTATCATGTAACCAAGTCTCTGTTAAAAACATAAAATCCAGTTTTTGAGTGGGCCATTAATAAACACTTCAGCATTCAGACAGCTAACTAAAGCCAGCAGTTCTTTGAAGTCCTGTTTCAGCACCTCAGACTGCCGTTCACAACATCATTTGAGCCTACATGTAATATGAGAGTTTTCACCCAGGGATGAACAGCCATGATTTGCAGGATTTTGTCTCTCACATCAGACACCGTATCCCTGGGAAACCACATTATTTCTGTGCGTTTACCACATACATTTCTCACATCTTTCACAGCAGAGTCACCAACAGTCAGAGTTTCAGGCCCAGCTGTTGGCTTTCTCTGTAGCCTTTTACCTTCTGAGTTGTTCTGTTTTTACCTTGCTGCGTGTGGGGGAGACTTTATCCAGGTCATCAGATGGAGATCCAGGGTCCCACAGTAGTGGCACAAATCTGTTCTGAAGTGGCATGTTTGGCTGTTGTAGAGGAGGTTTGTTTTTAGGCTTTGCTTTGACAACTATCCACGGCTGTGTCTTGCTGACAGTCAGGATTGAAGATGCTCGTGGTCTACCCGATAATGCAGGCCAGCCGTTCATATCACAGATTTCACCAGGTTGAGCTGTTACTTGTCCTCTCCTCACTCTGTGTGATGATTTATTATTGGCCTTCGCACCAAGGGCATTCCAGGGGGGACTGTCATTTGAGGATTTATTTCTCCGTACACAATCCTCCTGTTTCCTCTCAGCCATGTTAGCACTGAATAGCTGTGAGTTAGTGGGGCCTTGTTCACTGTATTTACTCACTGGTAGTGTTGTATCATTTTCACAGAGTCCATTTACTTCCAGATTAACTTCTAGCTGCTGGATTTTTGTTTCCAGCATGGTAATCTTCTGTAGGAGTTTGTAGTAGTCATCTGTAGAAAGGGGAGGCATCTTGTTGATACTTAGCTTTAGCTTGTCAGTCGCTGTCGTTCAGGCTTCAGCTGCTTCTAGGCCACACTCACATAACACCGATAAGGGCCAAAAAAGTGTTAGATCATGGTAATAGTGAGCTATATCTTCAGCGAAATATAGTCCCAGTGATTTATGAGTATCCAGCAGGTGCTGCCTATAAATTTCTTACAGGGGAAATAAAAATATTGACAGAAAAGGGCATGCAGAAGGAAGAGCGAAGCAGCAGAGCGTCCTTCCACCAGCGACCACTGCACCCTGTGAACAGCCAGCTTCTTTAGTAATGACCTTTTGTGGCTTACCCTCCTTGTGGAGGGTGTCAGTGATGGTCTTCTAAACAACTGTCAAGTCAGCAGTCCTCCCTATGATTGTGTAGACTACTGAACCAGACTGAGAGACCATTTCCTCCTCCTCCTCCTCATAGCAGTCTGTCGGGGGTGACAATGACTGTTTCATTTAGGTCTGATCAGATTCCTCCACTGCAACAGATACTGGAGTCAGTTTGTCTTGGCCTGTCCTTGCCACTGATAATACCCCTATCTGCCAAGAATGTGCTGCTAGTCCAGCAAAAGCTAGCGATACTCAAATACTTTGTAAGCAGTTTCATGAAATGGGAGAGACCATTTAAAAGCTCAGGAAACCTTTGCAGGTATTTTGAGTTATTTAGCTAATTAGACTGTAACACCATGATTCTATAATACTGACCTTTTTCACAATATTCAAATTTTCTCATATGTCAGATTTAGGTTTTTCATTAGCAATGAATCATAATCATCAAAATGAAAAGAAATAAATGCTTGAAATATATCACTGTGTATAATGAATCTACATAACTCAGGGTTTCCTCTGGTAATATTTCTCCGTGGCTGCCCGCCTCGCCAGAAATTTTACCACTACCCCAAGGCGATATGAATTTATTAAGAAAAATATATGAAGCACTGACTTTCCGCAAGCGCACACACGAACAACGTGCGTGGCCGTCATCCACGCGGAGTTTAGAAGCGCCCAGCTCACACAAATTTTCCTGTCAGTCAGCAAACAGTGTCTCGCTAAGCGTGACTGTCTAACAGAAATATCAGTTTATTAAAGTACTTTAAACGTGAAAAATAAATCATAAGAGGTATGTAAGCGCTGGCGTTTATCATGGTTTTAACCCGCTGGAAATGGGGGCAATAATGGAAGAGTCGCTTAGCTAAGAGATGTGGTTAGAATTCATATGCAGCCGGCTTCATATTGTGACGTATGAGGGGTTCCACAAAGAAGAGAAGCAGATGGTTGTGACGAACAGGCTTTATTCAACACACCCAACCCCAACAACCCCTGAGCGCAGACAGGAGGGGAGGTCATTCTCCCAGACCTCCGTTTCAATCATGGTTATACAACACATAATACATCTTGCCCTAATCCTGCCTATAAACACTGCTGGGTCATTATAACACAGTTATAATGACACAACAGTATAATAACTCAGTAATAACACACACACAGTAACGTTTTCAGCTGGCAAAGCATGCTGGGAAATCCCTGTCCCCCTTAACACGGCCCCGACATTACACTGCTCCCCCCTGGACTGGTTTCTGTCCCCAGAAAAATCAGTCAAACCCAGAAGTCCAACGCGAATCAATCCAGGTGTTGGGGGTGGTTTCGATGCCGATGACCAGCACATCCAACAGCTTCAGTAGGACTACGCACAGTCCCTCCCCTGGCAGCGGGAGTCATGACTCCCACCGCTGCCAGGACCTCCCAGGCGGCCGCTGGCCCGCGTCCAAGCGTCCAGCCTCTACCGAGCCCAGGAAAAGACCGGATCTGTCCTGCTCACTCTGCTGCTGCTGCGTGCCGAGGGCCTCTGTGACGTCCCCACCGGGGGAAACATCTACGGGCGGCGGTAGGACTACGCACAGTCCCTCCCCTGGCAGCGGGAGTCACGACTCCCACTGCTGCCAGGACCTCCCAGACGGCCGCTGGCCCGCGTCCAAGCGTCCAGCCCCTGCCGAGCCCGGGAAAAGACCGGATCTGTCCTGCTCGCTCCGCTGCTGCTGCGCGCCGAGGGCCTCTGTGACGTCACCGCCGGGGGAAGCATCTGCGGGAGGCGGCCTTTCCCCGTCCATGCCACCTCGCTCTAATTTAACGTCAGCGAGGTGCCAGTTTCCCGCAGGGTGGGCGCGGGGCAGTACCGTGCGATGTGCCCTGGCTCTCCGCAGCGGAAGCACCCTTCCTCGTGTCGCTGCGGCCGTCTCCTCCGTGGACGCGCCGCCGTGGTCTGCCATAACTCCTCCTCCTCCCCCTCACTGTCAGCACGGCGGTTTCCTCCGGTGACCAGTCGTTCAGCACGGCAGCCAACTCGACCTGGGCCAGGTGGTCATCCAACAGGTTCTCGCCGTTGTAGCGGGGAATCTTGGCCCGCTGCCGGATGGATGGGACGGTCGCCTCCCAGTCGATCGCCACTCCTGATCGCCAGCGGGCAGGAAGCGGGGCTGGTTTGCTCTGCCTTGAAAAAGGCGGAAGGCGGGGTGCGCTAGTCCGTCCATCGCAGCGAGCCATTCCAGGAGTCCGCGTCTCAGCTCTGCGCTCCATTCCCAGCCGGGCGATGAACCGCCCCGGCCGCTGGACCTCCGCCCGGGTCCTGGCCAACATCTTGCTCCATCCCCACTCCTGACACCAGTGTGACGTATGCGGGGTTCCACAAAGAAGAGAAGCAGATGGTTGTGATGAACAGGCTTTATTCAACACACCCAACCCCAACAACCCCTGAGCGCAGACAGGAGGGGAGGTCATTCTCCCAGACCTCCGTTTCAATCATGGTTATACAACACATAATACATCTTGCCCTAATCCTACCTATAAACACTGCTGGGTCATTATAATGCAGTTATAATGACACAGCAGTATAATAACTCAGTAATAACACACACACAGTAACGTTTTCAGCTGGCAAAGCATGCTGGGAAATCCCTGCCCCCCTTAACACGGCCCCGACGTTACAATATCAAGGGAAAGGCGAGGGACTAATGAATGGCTGAGGATATATTTTCACCAGCCACTACAATCTTAAGTTATGTTCTGTAGGAATTGCAGGAATGAAGAGACTGGCAATTTCTCTCTTTTCTCGCACGAGTAGGCGTGCCGTTTTAATTCTCCAGCAGCAGTGACAAAAAGCAACAGCTAAAAATGCTAGCTCTAAACAGAGGTCCTTGGCTGCCTAGAGAGGTGCCTGATGAGAAAGCCTGAGCGCACAACTATAACTGCCTAAACAGATCATTCTGTACATGAACGCATATTGTGGTGAATTATGTCTTTAGAGTCTGTTACAGTTCCCTGTTATGTACCTGGCAGGTTAAGATGACCGAAATTCACGAAGTCAGTGACTTTAATCTGTCAGCAGCCTTCTGATAAACAAACTAAACGTGCCAACATCTGATTTCAAAATAAGGGAGGATTTTCCTGCTGTCTGGGTGGTGAGGAGATTTCTAAAAAAAAAAAAAAAAAAAAACTATAAATATAAAGAAATATTATAACAGAAATAACGGCATCCTTGGTCATTTATGTTAATTTATTTCATTAAATACAATTTTATTAATATTTTTTCTTTGTAATCAGAGTTAAATTATTGTTCTGTTCTGACTGCAAAATTATGGTCAAAAATGTAAATTGTTATAAGGAAAAAATAAAAAAAAAAATTACCACAGTCTGTTTCAAAGTTATCTAAAAAATACAGTAATTTTATTTTAAACAGACAAAAATTAGTCATAAAATAATCCACAAATTTATAATAAAGTTTCAAATGTACAAGAAAAGTCAATTTTACAAGAGGAAATTACAAATTTGAGGAATATGGTTTCAACTTTATATTTACGTAGAAAAGTAGAAAACTATAAGAAAATTGTTATAAATTTTTGAGAAAAACCTCAAACCTTCAAGACTGAAGTCATTACTCAAGTTTTTAAGTGGGTGTTCTTTGTACCCTTAACTCAGTTAGAAGTTTTTGGTTGCCTGCTTTTAATTATTAATTTCAAAGCACTGCTTTTACATGAGTGGAATTTTTGGTTACTATACCCACCTGATCATATAATTTAAGTATGCTTGAGTACATTACTATTATGAATGTTTCTTTCCTTTCCCTACTCTCTCAATGGAAAAAAAAGAAACACTAGAATAAAAATACACATATTTTTGTCATTTATGTAAACCATGACAAAAAAATCCTGCAGGACAAAACATGACACTTGATATTTTCTAACCTGTTTGTATACCACCATAGACAGAGAGAGAACCTGAATTAGACAGAGCTCAGAGAGGGCAAGATGAGACAGAAGAGAGGAGCCAAGAAGAGGAAAGTGTTCAGGCAGAGGAAGGAGAGAATTCAATTCAATTCAGCTTTATTTATAATGCGCCACATCACAACAAAAGCTGTCTCGTGGCGCCACAGAGCAGAAAAAAACCACACACGATCCCCTATGAGCAAGCACTAAGCAACAGTGGAGAGGAAAAACTCCCATTTGGAAGGAAGAAACCTCTAGCAGAACCAGGCTCAGGGAGGGGCAGTCATCTGCTGCGACTGGCTGGGGATGAGGGGATAGGGAGGATGGAAGGGACAGACATAAAGAACATAGCAGTAAGATGCCAAGTACAATATTGGAGGTCAACCAGCAGTATGGATCAGATAACAATAGAACAAGAGTGGGGTTAAAAGACACAAAAACCCTCCTTAAACGAAAGCTATATTAAAAAGGAAGGATTTTGAAAGACTTCCGGTCTGGACGCCATGGTGATAGCAACCTAACGCTGAAACTCCCAGACTCAATCCAAGGAAAACATCCTCAAAATCAGACCTAACGGATTTTTGGAAGATTAAAAATCAAAAGACAATAACACCATGCCTAACCACAAGCAGAGGAAACTGACATTCCCCAGGTCAGGACGCACAGCGACCGCAGAATCTGAACCGGAGGACCTCCGTTCAGAAGACGAGGACCTGGGCCTAGCTAACAAAAGGATTAGCTTGAAATCACTATTTGACGAAATACGACGATTTCGGGCCGAATTTCTTGAATTCAGAGAGGATCTAAAAAAGGCGAACAGCAGAATGGACCAGGCCGAAAACCGAATCTTGGAAGCTGAAGAAAGAGTAAAAGTGCTTGAAGATTCTGTGCTGGATTTACACAGAAAACAGTCATGGCTGGAGGCTAAGCTAACCGACCAAGAAGGAAGACAGAGACGAGATAACATCAGAATTCACGGTCTGAAAGAAGGAGCTGAAGATGGTTTCAACACAGTGGCAGAATGCGTGGAATCCTTATTGAGAGAGAAGTTGGATATTCCACAAACCACCGATTTGAAGATGGAAAAAGCCCATCGTACATTAGCCGCAAAGCCAGCCCCAGAAGCGCCCCCACGTTCTGTGGTGGTAAGATTCGCCAATTTCAAAATAAAACAAGAGGTTGTAAGACGGGCTTGGCAGAAAAAAGGATTTATGCATCATGAGAGAAAAGTCTTCGTGGAGCACGATTACGCCCCTGAGGTTCTTAAAAAACGACGGGAATATAACGACGCCAAAAAGGTTTTACGGGAACAGAATCTACGCTTTCAGACGCCATTTCCGGCGAAGCTAAGGGTCTTTTACGGTGAAGAGTCATGTCTCTATAATTCAGCGGAAGAAGCAACAACTGACATGGCAAGGAGAGGGCTCCCGGTAACGGTGTTTAAACCCGCAGCGGATCTGAGCGAGAAAATCAGAGCTCAAACGTGGTCCACTCAGAGACCTTCAAAATCCACGGGGCAGCAGCGGGAAACCCAGCCCCAGAGCTACAAAGATAAGCTTTCCAGTTCCAGGAAGGAATAGCGACCTTTTTGTTTGTTTTTTTTTCTTTTCAGTCACTCTGCACTTCCACCCCCCCCCTCCTACAAGGTAACAAACATTAAAGGAGATGCAGAATCAGCATGTGGTAAAACCTTTCATGGAGCAGTTATAGCATTAGAAACAAATGTCTTCTTAATTTAAAGGGGGGAAAAAAAAAAATCATGTTAAAATAGAAATGTAACAATGACCCACATGTTCTCTCCATACTAACAAATACTGTATTAGAGTGAATGTTTGCTGTGATGGGGGTGGGAGGGTGCACACAATCTCATAGGTTATAGGCATAAAAAAAAAAAATCATTACAAATTCGGATTGGGATCTGAAATTCACGTTAAAAACATGGGACAACTTACAGGGGTAAGAGAGGGCCCTCAACACGTAACAGAGTTTGAGGAATTTCCCTCAGAGCCTACACTCCATCAGGGCTCTTACAGGGTCTTTAAAGAGACCCCAGCTCAGGAAGTTTTTTTGACAGTTTTTTGTTTTAAAGTTTCGTACACTATGTTCTTAATGTTTTTTATGTTCTTAATGTTCTTTCAGTTTCTGAGTAGCAAAAAAGAGGGCCACCACACTGTTATACTAAATAAGAAAATACAATGGAGAAACAGGGTGTAACCAAAATAGCCTCATATAATGTAAAAGGGATCCTGAATCCAGTTAAAAGATCCAAGATTCTACGCAAAATGAAAAAAGACAAAGCAGAAATAATATTTTTACAAGAAACACACCTAACAGACGTGGAACACACTAAACTCAATAGACAAGGGTTTAAAATGATCTCTTCATCTTCATATAAATCAGGGAGGAGGAGGGGAGTAGCGACATTGATATCAACCAAAATTACATTTGAAAAAAAATCAGAACACAAAGATAAAGAAGGGAGGTACAGTTTGGTAACTGGGCGGCTAGAGGGAGAAGATATCACCCTACTGAATGTATATGCACCACCAGGGGCTAAATGGAAATTTTATAAAAATGTATTCGACCTAATGATAACTAAAGCCCAAGGTTTAGTGATATGTGGTGGAGACTTCAATCTAAGACTGAATCCATACTGGGATGCGACAGGTAATTCTTCACATCAAAATAACACCCAAAGTAAGAATACTCGGATGCTACTAAAAGAAATGGGAATCTGTGACGTATGGAGGGAATTCAACCCCAGTGTAAAAGATTATACTTTTTATTCAACGCCACATTCATCTTACTCAAGGATTGATTACTTTTTTATGTTTAATAGAGACATTGGAAGAGTAAAAACATGTAAAATAGGACTGATGGATCTCTCCGACCACAGTCCGATCTATATGGACTTAAACATCCAAAAATACACAAATAATACATTTTCCTGGAGGTTGAATTCAAGTGTCCTGAAAGGACCACTGAAAGATGAATTGGAATCAGATATTCTCAGATATTTGGAAGAAAACGATAATGGAGAAGTATCTCCTTTAATACTGTGGGATGCGTGCAAAGCCGTAATAAGGGGAAAAATTATTGCAAAACTGGCAACCCAAAAGAAACTGAGACAAGAAAAACTAATCACACTAGAGTCAGAACTCAAGAACCTAGAAAAAGAACACAAAGACAACACTCAGTCTAATGGCTCGCTCAAGATTAAAGAAATTAAAAATCAAATAAATGAGATCTACACAATAGAAATCCAGAAGAAACTTACATTTCTGAAACAAAAACACTATGAAGCAGGCAGTAAATCGGCAAAATTACTAGCCTATAAATTGAGGAAACAACAAACGGAAAGAGCAATCTACAAAATCAGAGACCCAGTATCAAAGGAAATAAAATTCAGAATTCAGGATATTCTTAAAAGCTTCGAGAATTACTACAAGAACTTATACTCCCATAAAAAAACATAAAAACGCATCCGAGACATTACTAAACACATTAAACCTTCCCCAACTTACGGATTCACAAAATAAAACCCTACTGTCAGAAATACAACCTAAAGAATTGGAAAAAGCAATTATGAAACTTAAAGCTAACAAATCCCCAGGAGCAGATGGCTATACAGCAGAATGGTACAAAACCTTTAAACAGCAACTATCTCCTCTCCTCCTGAAAACATTTAACTACGTCCTCCACACAGGGGAAATCCCCCCCTCCTGGAGAGAAGGGGTCATTGCAGTTATACCTAAACCTGAAAAGGATAAACTAGAATGCTCCAACTACAGACCAATCAGTGTATTAAATCAGGACTATAAGCTTTTTACCACTATCCTTGCCAAAAGGTTAGAAAACATACTGACAGACTTAGTTCACTTAGACCAAACAGGTTTTATAAGACAAAGACAGACACAAGACAACATTCGACGCACTTTACACATAATTCATCATATAAAAAAATATAACTTAAATGCAGTCATATTGGGATTAGATGCTGAAAAAGCATTCGATTCGGTTGACTGGTCTTTCCTATATAGAATCTTATCCAGTTTCAATTTTCATAACAACTTCATTAGAACTATACAGGCATTATATAAAAAACTAACAGCTAAAATAAGGATTAACGGTAATTTATCATCATCTTTTGAGCTGGAAAGAGGATGTCGTCAGGGCTGCCCCCTGTCTCCACTGCTCTTTGCAATCTTCATAGAACCTCTGAGCCAATGGATAAGACAAAATCAAGAAATTCAAGGTATTACACTTGGTCAGAAGGAACATAAAATAGCACTCTTTGCTGATGACATTTTAATATACCTAGGGCAGCCAGACACTTCTCTACCAGAACTAATCTCAGTTTTTTCAGACTATGGAGATTTATCGGGGTACAAATTAAACATGCATAAAACCCAAGTCTTAACATTCAACTATGACCCAAATCATTTTTCACTAAATGAACTCAAAACTAACTGGGAGTTGGAATCTATGAAATATCTGGGGGTCAATATCCCGAAACAACTCGACAAAATTATAACACTAAACTATGATCCACTGGTGACTAAAATAAAATCTGACCTAGCAAGATGGAATATGATACCATTCTTAGGTACTGCACAAAGAATTGAAGCAGTCAAAATGAATATACTTCCACGTCTTCTATACCTTTTCCAAACAATACCGGTAGAACCTCCCAAAAAAACATGGCAGGAGCTGGACAGAAGGATCTCAAGATTCATATGGCAGGGCAAGAGACCTAGAATCAGATATAGAACCCTACAGCTAAACAAAGACAAAGGTGGGCTCGCGCTGCCAAATATCAGGGACTATTTTATAGCTGCACAAATTAAAACTTTAGTAGAGATATGTAACCCAGTCTACACTGCACAATGGAAGGAGATGGAATGCCAAATAACAAGTGACATCCCCCTACAGGCAATAATAGGGAACAATGCCTTAACTAAACTCTTGAATAACACCAACCCGTGGATAGAGACCCTGCTAAAAATTTGGTTTAAGATAGTCAGAGAGAATCAAGCTAAAGAGCCCTGTCGGCTTCTGCAATGGATTGCCTATGATCAAGACTTTACCCCCAGTAAAACAGACACTAGATTTAAAGAGTGGAAAGAGAAAGGGCTGATAAAATATTATGATTTTTTTAAGGGGCAAACTTTAAGAAGTTTTGAAGATTTGAAAAAACAAGGTCTAATAAATCAAGATCTTTACAGGTTCTTTCAGCTTAGACACCACATAAACAATATACTTAAAAAGGAGGATTTGGAAAGGGCCCAGTCAGGTGTTCTGAAGGTCTTCTTAATGGCATATAAAGGGATCCCAGGGATCAGATACATTTCTAAAATATATCAAGGTCTTCAAGACTTAAAAGGAGACAACACATCATATATAAAAGAGAGATGGGAAAAAGAGGGGAATTTCACTTTACAATTGGAAATATGGGAAAAGCTAAATAAACAGCAATGGAAAAGTACCTCTTCCCTGCAGTGGAGAGAATTTGGATGGAAAAATTTGGTAAGATTTTTCAGAACACCTGCACAAAACAAATTTACCCATAAGGGGTTGAACTGTTGGCGCTTGTGTGGTGAAAAGACTGCAAATCATTTTCATGTGTTTTGGTCATGCCCAGTTATCCACCAATATTGGACCAACGTACAGACAATATTGGGGAAAATATTCAAAATAACAGTTCCCTTTTCTTTTGTAACTTTGTATTTGGGTTTACTACCGGACTCACTGGAAAGACGAGGAGATAAATACTTATTCAATGTTTTAATATTGGCAAGTAAAAAAGCCCTAACTAAAAAATGGATGCTGAAGGACTGTCCTACACCTGAAGATTGGATTAACGTGATTCAAGACATTTACTCGATGGAAAAGTTGACATTCGCACTGAGACAGGACATGGATGGGTTCATGAACTTTTGGCAACCCTGGAACGCATATGTGTCTTCCATTAGATCTAATCTTTGACAAATACCATTTCAATAATGGTCCCGCTCTTTGTTCCAACGCTAATCAGATGCTCTTTTACTTTTATTTACTTAATTTTCTGTTTGTTTGTTTTTTGCTGTTCTGTTTGTTTGTTTATTCATTTTTTTGTTTGTTTTGTTTTGTTTTTATTTAATTCTCCTTAATTTCACTTTTTCTTTCACTTTAAAAAAAAAAGGGGGGGTGTTGTAATAACTATCCTACCAATGTTGTCAAATAGCAAAAAATAAGGGAACATGTGATGAAAATGTAAACAATGCAATGCTGTAATGACCTGTATACCCTTTACAAAAACTTAAATAAAAAAAAAAAAAAAAAAAAAAGGAAGGATTTTACCCTGTTCTTAAAAACAGAGACCGAGTCTGACTCCCGGACCCAGAGTGGTAACTGGTTCCAGAGAGAAGAGGCTTGGTAGCAGAAGGCTCTGCCTCCCACTGTACTTTTGGAGATTCTGGGCACCACAAGTAAGCCAGCATTTTGGGAGCTTAATGCTCTATTAGGATGGTACGGTAATATCAGATCTTTTATATATTGGGGGGCCAGATTGTTAAGAGCTTTGAAAGTAAGAAGAAGGATTTTAAACTTGATTCTGAATTTTATGGGAAGCCAATGGAGGGAGGACAGAACCGGGGAAATATGATCTCTTTTTCTAGAACCAGTTAAAACTCTAGCAGCAGCATTTTGAATCAACTGAAGATTTTTTAAAGATACTTTAGGACAACCAGATAATAGCGAATTACAATAATCTAATCGAGAACTGACAAAGGCATGAATCAGTTTCTTAGCATCATTCAGAGACAAGATGCTCCTGATCTTGGCAATATTGCGCAGATGATAGAAGGCAGTCCTAGAAACAGTTTTAATATGTGAATTAAAGGACAAATGCTGAACAAAAATCACTCCAAGGTTCCTCACACAACTGTTCAGAGTGAGAGTGGCAGCATCTAAATTAAGGGCATAATCTGAAAAGGAATTTCTAAGATGTTTTGGGCCAACAACAATGACTTCAGTCTTATCAGAGTTCAATAGTAAAAAATTACAAGTCATCCAAGCTTTGATGTCCTTAAGACAGGCATCTAACTTGGCCAACTGATCACAGTCATCGGGCTTCACTGACAGGTATAGTTGTGTGTCATCTGCGTAACAGTGAAAATGTATACAGTGCTTTCTGATGATATTGCCCAACAGCAAAAGAGAAGGATAACACCACTAAAAAGTCTAAACACAGGATGTCTGGGTGGGACCCCAACTGGCCCAGTATTCAAGCCTCGGTTGTACAATACTTCAAATGGTAAATTCCATATGCAGTGTTACTGTGTAAAATTTAAAAAAAAAAATAGTATAAAATTAACATATTCCAGTATGTTCCCCCACCCCCCGGGGAAAAATATGTTGCCACCGCACCAGGAAACACTGTAACTAGTGCAGTAGACTAGAAAGCAAGTATTCCTGTCTGAAACAGGTAGCCCATTCAGACTTTACAGGCCCAAATGTAGGCTGTGTTTGAAAGTGGAATACAGAGGTGTAGCCTATATGTAGGCAATCACACATGTTAGACTTTGACAAATATGAAGATAAGATAAGGTAAGATAAGCCTTTATTAGTCCCACAATGGGGAAATTCCAGGATTGCAACAGCACAGGGATAGCAACACTCAGAGCAACAATCAGAAGACAAGAAAAAAGAGCAGCGAGTATACATATGTACATATAAATATATAGACACAGTGCGGAGCATTGTAGCTAGATGGAATAAATATATAAACACACAGTGCGGAGCATTGTAGCTAGATGGAATAAATATATAAATACACACAGTGCGGAGCATTGTAGCTAGATGGAATGAAACAGCATAACCGTCTACTTATTTATCCTATCCTACATGGTATGATTATGTACCCATACATATTGTCGCCCTCCGTAGCGACCGGTATTTTCCTAGTTGTATACCGGAGGGGACCATTGTGTAAGTCTATTGCGTCTTTTGCATTCAATACTATTAGGTTGTCACGTCTTTTTGCTATCTCTGCAAGCAGCCCTGCTTAGGTTGTACAGTCTGACAGCCGTAGGTAGGAAGGACCTGCGAAACCTCTCGGCTGTGCACCTAGGATGATGTAGTCTGCTGCTAAATGAGCTCCTCAGTGCATTCAGTATGTCCTGCATAGGGTGGAACTCGGACTCCAGCAGAGATGACAGTTTAGCCACCATCCTTCTCTCTCCCATCTCCTCCACTGGGTCAAGGCGTTGCCCCAGGACAGAGCTAGCTTTCTTGATCAGTTTGTTCAGTCTCTTCCTATCGGCTGCTGTAACGCCACTGCCCCAGCAGACCACTCCAAAAGTGATGGCTGATGCCACCACCGGTGGCAAGGGACTGAACTGAGATTTATTTGATTGTGTTGTGGAGGAATGAGTTCAGGCAAGATATGGCGACTGGAAGGTTGCAGAGTTTTATTTCCTCCATCAAAATGAGACACACTTGTAACGCTGTGCACTACTGTGCTGCTGTGCTGTGTTGCTGAGGCGTGTATCGTCAGCTCTTTTATATGTTATACAAACAGAGAGAATGCATGGCACATTAGCATATTGATATACATATCAGTCAATACATATGATTAGCCTGATCAACTGGCGCCCGGACATTTTCTCCTTAATCCGGGGATGTATAAACAATAGTCCATTGTTCTGGTTGTTCCCCCAGGGGCTCTCTGTCCGTATGTGAATGGTCCTCTGCTTCTTCCAGACCTTCTGAGTGTGAGGATGAATGTCCCTGTAGATTGTGGTGGGTCACCACAGGGCTCCCCCCAGAACACTCAGAAGGGGCTGTGACCCGACCCCCCCCCCCCCCGTCGTTTGGGCTCCAGCTAAGGTAGAACTGTCCTGCTGTAGAGAAGTGTTGGATGGCTTGTGAGTCCGTGGGGGGGGACGGGGGAGGGGTGGAAAGGACAGTGTGCTCCGCTCCGAGTTCCAGCACTTTGAACGGCCGTGGACCGTGGGTGCACGAGGCCGGTTCGCGTTGTGCGTAATGGAACAAGACGGCGATTGGCCGGCTTTAGGGAGTGAGGTGCGGGAAGAGCGTGTGGAGGAGGAGGGGGAGGGGGGTGGGAGTGAGTGAGTGCCGGCCCGGGACGTCAAAGGTGTCTGGGCCGCGCAAAAATTGCGTGTGGATCCGTGATGGTGAGGGACTTTCCCGGTCACCCTGGCAGTGATCCACAGCGGCTGTGAAAAAAATTAAGTCTCTGACTCCTCTCGCGACTCGGTCCAGCGAGGATGCGGGGAAGGCGAACGGCCAAATTCCCCGAGGATGCGTAGCGGCTGTGGAACAACTGCAGCTGTGTGAGGGACTTGGCGGTTTGGCTTTTAGGTGCGAAAGCAGCCCTAAAGCCACCGGGGACAGCAGTCAGCTAAACTCCCGGTGTGCGCCATGGCTGAGAAACCTATACAATGTCCTGTGTGTGGGCTGCACATCTGCTTCAGGTGTGTGAGCAGCCTTGAAGGTTCCGAGGGTGGCGATCGGCCGTGTTTCTTGGGCATGTGCAGTAGCGGAGGACGATGTATCAGTCTGTGGAACCGGCTTGACCCTGTGCATGGCGCAGTGACCACTTAGCTGGCAGCTGCGCTGTCCTCATAATCCTGCAGTGTGCGTGCAGGGCTTCTGTGCGCGGGAGGTCGGCTGCCGTGAGTTGAGTCAGATTCGGGGAGCTTGGCGGAAATCAACACAGTCGGCGCCAATGTCCTTCCCCGTTCAGGCTGCTTCCTTCGGCTCGCTCGTGTCGCCGTTCATGGTGCATGTCGGTCCCAGCGCTGTGCTCCGGAGCGCACGCTCCGGTGAGGATGAAGAGGTTGCAGGCGTTCTCTGGTCCTCTGTGTCCACAGCGCAATGAGAGGGAGCAGACGGTCATTCTCTCTCATCAGGTCACCAGTGTGGAGGTATAAGTTCAGGCGAGGGGCACACCATGACACGTCGGGTCACCAGTGTGGAGGAATAAGTTCAGGCAAGATATGACGAGCTAGAAGGTTGCAGAGTTTTATTTCCTCCATCAAAATGAGACGCACCTGGTGCGCTGTGCGCTACTTTGCTGCTGTGCTGTCTATGCTGTGTTGCTGAGGCATGTATCGTCAGCTTTTTTATATGTTGTATAAACAGAGAGAATGCATGGCACATTAGCATATTGATATACATATCAGTCAATACATATGATTAGCCTGACCAACTGGCACCCGGACGTCTTCTCCTTAATCCGGGGATGTATAAACAATAGTCCATTGTTCTGGTCGTCCCCCCAGGGGCTCTCTGTCCATATGTGAATGGTCCACTGCTTCTTCCAGACCTTCTGAGTGTGAGGATGAATGTCCCTGTAGATTGTGGTGGGTCACCACAGTGGGAATATTAATTACAGAATAATTGAAAGTGAATGGGACAGCCAATATTAGCCACTGTTTAAGAACCACTTGTTTATTTTTTTGTCAGATCACATTAGTGTGATCTTTTATGACTGATATTCATAATAGTATGTCATGAGCTCTCCGTGCGCTTCTCCAACAGCACACGGCGAGGGGAGAAAGAATGAGGATTTAAACACTGGGTTACACCACACACACGTTTATTAACACACAGCTTAACATACAGACACAGAACAGCTTGGATCCTCGTTAGTGTCATCAAGGTTGCCCTACACACGCACAAGAGGGAAACAGCGGCAGAACAGCACATAGGCAGTTACTCACAGTGGGGGGGTGCAGACCGAGTCGTCACAGCAAGAATCCAAGACACAGACAGTTCTTACTGACATGACAGTTGACGGCGGAGAACGCCCATCCAACACGTACAATAATCCAGCGGCGTCTGTCTAGCAAAGAGCTCCTTTAATACAGATGCTGCTGGCGTGACAAATAGGGGACACCTGGGCAAGCGCGGGAAAGATGATTACAGGGGCCAACAGCTGGCTGTCAGAAAGAGGGGGGCGTGGCCGGACAGGCCAGAGCGGCAGCTACAGGCAGGAACAGAAGCGGTGCGCGGAAATGAAAACAACAAGAAATCAAAACACAGCTCCACATAATAAACCCACTGCCTGAGCCACCAGCATCGCTCAGAACCGAGCCCACAGGAAACACGGGCTCGGTTCATGACAATAGTATACAGTGGGGTAAAAAAGTATTTAGTCAGCCACCAATTGTGCAAGTTCTCCCACTTTAAAGATGAGAGAGGTCTCCAATTTTCATCATAGGTATACCTCAACTATGAGAGACAAAGTAAGAAAAAAAAATCCAGAAAATCACAATGAAGGATTTTTAATGAATTAATTGGTAAATTCCTTGGTAAAATAAGTATTTGGTCAATAACAAAAGTTCATCTCAATACTTTGTTATATACCCTTTGTTGGCAATGACAGAGGTCAAACATTTTCTGTAAGTTTTCACAAGGTTTTCACACACTGTTGTTGGTATTTTGGCCCATTCCTCCATGCAGATCTCCTCTAGAGCAGTGATGTTTTGGGGCTGTCGCTGAGCAACACAGACTTTCAACTCCCTCCAAAGATTTTCTATGGGGTTGAGATCAGGAGACTGGCTAGGCCACTCCAGGACCTTGAAATGCTTCTTACGAAGCCACTCCTTCATTGCCTGGGCCGTGTGTTTGGGATCATTGTCATGCTGAAAGACCCAGCCACGTTTCATCTTCAATGCCCTTGCTGGTGGAAGGAGGTTTTCACTCAAAATCTCACGATACATGGCCCCATTCATTCTTTCCTTTACACGGATCAGTCGTCCTGGTCATTTTGCAGAAAAACAGCCCCAAAGTATGATGTTTCCACCCCCATGCTTCACAGTAGGTATGGTGTTCTTTCTCCTCCAAACACGACAAGTTGAGTTTTTACAAAAAAGTTCTATTTTGGTTTCATCTGACCATATGACATTCTCCCAATCCTCTTCTGGATCATCCAAATGCTCTCTAGCAAACTTCAGACGGGCCTGTACATGTACTGGTTTAAGCAGGGGGGACCACGTCTGGCACTGCAGGATTTGAGCCCGTGGAGGCGTAGTGTATTTCTTCTGATGTAGCCTTTGTTACTTTGGTCCCCAGCTCTCTGCAGGTCATTCACTAAGTCCCCCCATGTGGTTCTGGGATTTTTGCTCACCATTCTCGTGATCATTTTGACCCCATGGGGTGAGATCTTGCGTGGAGCCCCAGATCGAAGGAGATTATCAGTGGTCTTGTATGTCTTCCATTTTCTAATAATTGCTCCCGCAGTTGATTTCTTCACACCAAGCTGGCTTACCTATTGCAGATTCAGTCTTCCCAGGCCTGGTGCAGGTCTACAATTTTGTTTCTGATGTCCTTTGACAGCTCTTTGGTCTTGGTCATAGTGGAGTTTTGGAGTCTGAACTGTTTGAGGTTGTGGACAGGTGTCTTTTATACTGATAACGAGTTCAAACAGGTGCCATTAATACAGGTAACGAGTGTGAGGACGAGGAGCCTTTTAAAGAAGAAAGTTACATGTCTGTGGAGAGCCAGAAATCTTGCTTGTTTGTAGGTGACCAAAAATACTTATTTTACTGATGGAATTTACCCAATTAATTCATTAAAAATCCTTCAATGTGATTTTCTGGATTTTTTTTTTTCTCATTTTATCTCTCATAGTTGAGGGTATACCTATGATGAAAATTGGAGACCTCTCTCATCTTTTAAGTGGGAGAACTTGCACAATTGGTGGCTGAGCTAAATACTTTTTTTCCCCACTGTATCTTGCACTTTGGGAAATGGGAGTTGTTCAGTCACCATTATAATTTAGTGTATATGTGTAGTTTATAGTCTATCATCAATCAACTCACGCAGTACTATAACAGGACACATTTACAAATATTTGAGACCCATTGTAGTGCATCCTTTTATATTTTAGCAGTATTATAAGTCAAAAACAACCGAACATTATTATTTTTTTTGTATTTGTATCTTGTATACTTTATTGATCCCCAGAGGGAACTTCAGGGCATCCACGGTACAGTGCCAATCCCTTCTGTCACAATTCCCCGTGCACCATTATGCAGTGCACGAGGGAAGGAATGAAAAACCCAAAAGCGAGAGTAGAATGTGCCATTTATTAACGTAAACCACAAAAATAACAAGTCCAGCTTTGACCACACAAATACAGGAAATTGTAATGGTGAGATTAAGCCACCACACATACAGGGCACCTCCCGGATGCTCTACAGCCTGGCGACGGGAATGCCTAGTACCGCAGAGCAGCTGTCGACACAAGAAGAAAGGCATGCATAACTTACAGAACTGGAGCGATCCGGGGCTATCCGTGCAGTCTGGCGGATGAAGGAGACAGGCAGGGTCAGCCGTTAACACCCAGGGATTTACCGTCTGTAAATGTCTGGCTAAATACACGAAGGTGATGGACGCGCACACACATGAATGAACACGCTACATGTATGAAGTTGAATGCCCCGACAATCTCTTCTCACAAATGCAGCGTATAAGTAATCACAATGCTAACGAGGGAAGAGATTGCCATTGTGAGAAAGCGTGGGCTGAACATAATTAAACCCTGATGTCATGAGTGAGTGTCTGAGCGTGTGAATGGGAATGAATGGAGTGAGTGTGTGTATGTGTGTGAACCCCCGTAATGTGAAACAGCTGATGGCACTGACAAGAGGAGGAGGCGTGCCTAAGCTGTCAGGAAGCGAAGGACTCAAACAGCTCCCTTACGTGCCTAATGGAAAACAGGGCAAAAACTAACAGTAAGTCAGAACTGGGTTTGGAATAACCAAACCCAGATTCATGACACCTTCAGCATTCACACACACACCCACACACACACAGAACAGAATGACCCATTTGGCTGCAACTGTTGCATCAGTGTTGCCCATTTGTCTGTAAATATTTAAATAAAAATGATTTATTTCATTATTTGGGCATTTTTGCGTCTTGTTGTCATTTAGTCAATGCATGCATATGTGTCCGCATATGATGGGCAGTTGATCTGGCCATTCCGCTCCACACTGAAGCAGCAGTTGGGACTGTTGTCTACCACTGACCGGGCAGGCTGGGCGTGCCTCCCTGAGAATGATCGTCGAGTGCCCGGTCGGAAGCCCAGCTTGCCTGGTTAATGGGAGTCTTAGCTGCTGCTTTACCCATGTGCCAGTGATGTCCTTTGCGGCACCACGGGCACCCCCCGTGCACCTCATGCTCTCCATGCTGAATTATCCATTATTCATTCATTCATTCATTCATCTTCTTCCACTTAATCCTTTTCGGGTCGCAGGGGGACTGGAGCCTATCCCAGCATCTTTGGGCGAGAGGCAGGGTACACCCTGGACAGATCGCCAGTCCATCGCAGGGCCAACACAGAGAGACAGACAACCATTCACTCTCACATTCATACCTAAGGACAATTTAGAATCCCCAGTTTTTGATGCCAATTAACCTAACTTGCATGTTTTTGGCATGTGGGAGGAAACCGGAGAAATCCCGGAGTAAACCTAGTAGACACGAGGAGAACATGCAAAACTCCACACAGATCACTGGTTGGTCGGTGGCTGGGATCGAACCCAGAATCCCTGGCAAGGGTGAGTTGCTGTGCTGCCCGTAGTGCTAACCACTTCACCGCCGCGCGCGACATACGCAATCACAGCAATTTTATGGTATAATTTTTTAAGCATTAAATCTTAAGTATTGTCTTTTTCTAGTCAAATTTCTCACTTTTTGCTTCCTTGTTTTGATCATGGAGTGCTGTGGTTACTACTGCCTGTGGTTACTGATGCCGGCATGCTGCATATTATCCAATCAGTACGGAGTCAATCCGAAACCCTGCCCACACTTCCTGAACAGGGCATGAAGAGACAAAATGGTGACAGAGCAGTGGCTAAACTTTTATTGATAAAAATTATACATTTTGACTGAGCGACTCCATACTCGGGGATGCACACCCTCATAACCTCAGCAAAACACTTATAAAATCTTAGGTCAGTCTGAGGAACGGTTCAAGAAATATGTATGGAACAGACAGAGATTTTGTACATATATAGATATGTAGATATGTTTCACTTTTGGAATTGAATTACTGAAATAAATTAACTTTTCATTGATATGCTGATTGATTGAGATGCACCTGTTCTTCACAGATAACATTTTTCATTTTCTGTGTCTTCAAAGTACTACTGGAAATTTCCAGGCATGGGGTATCTATACCCAGTACCATGGGCCAATAATATATGTGTTTTTCCTACTGAAGAAAAGTAAGTTAGTTTGGATGTTTTGTGCCAAAATCTGCCTTTTTTTTCCTGATAATTTTCATGTTACTTAAAAAGTGATCTGTGTGGTTTTTTCTTGCAGTTTGAAGAAAATGAAGAGCCCAATACTTTTCCTTCATTCAGAGGATGACCACTTAGTTCCCTTTGAAATTGCTCAGCAGGTATTACTAACACAAAAGCAACTTATTATTAAATGTAAACTAAGGCAGTAAAGTTACAAATAATGCACTCACTTCTCCCTCTCTTCTAAGGTGGTTAGTTGTAGAGGGTATAATATTTTTGACCCGTTTGTCCATCCGTTTGACATTTTATGTTGTCACTAGCCTCTACATTTCTGATAGAATTCACTTCATATTTATACAGAAGCTTTAACTCATCAATACCTTGAACACATTTGATTTTCAGAAACCTCTAATGAGAGGTTCCATTTATATTGGGGAGGGGTCAATATTATACACCCATCTCCAAAGACGGGACACATTATGGTATGATGATGTCGGTCCGTCCCTCCATCTGTACAACTTGCCCAGTGAACTCCTCCCACAGTTTCATGAATTTTTTATGACAAGCAGTGTTTGTACATGTATTGAAGATGTGCATATTACTAGGATTTTAATTTTTGGATCATTTTGGTGAAAATTACAGGTTTTAGAACTTTGTCACTTTTTTGAGTGGAATTTCAATACAGGGTACATGGTATGTCCGTCTAACTCCTCCTACAGTTTTCAAGCTAGAACATTTTTTTTTTTGCACTGTTTGTACATGCATTGAAGATATGCATATTGTAGAGGGTTAAATGATTTTTTGATTTGTTCCACTTTGAATTGTAGATTGTTTGCTTTGCTTAAACACCTTACAATTACATGGATCTACACTTTATTAAATCTTGAATTTGAAATGGATTTTCTGGTTGTTGGTGTACTAGTTATGAATTATTAATAATGGATGTATGTAATAATTGTATAATGCGGTGCTCTTTTGTTGTCGCTACTATAGCTTCTTCTATAGTATAGCTACTATAGCTTCTACATTTCTGATCTGATTGACTTCAGATTTATATATCTAATGAGGGGTTCCATTTTTTGTGGCAGGGGACTTATGTTTTTCCAGTCCATTTTATGATGATCACTGTTCTCATTAAAGGTCCCTGATGTGCAGATGCATGGGTATGTGAGCATGCTCACTAAGGTTGTTTTTATTTATTTTAGATTGACTGGAATCTGGAGTTTCCCCATCATGGAATTCATAAAGGCTTATCTTATCTTATCTTATCTTGACTAATAAAATTAAACTTTATGTAAACTTTGTGTGCTTTGCTCTCCCAGACATATGAGGTAGCAGCGAGTGCCCAGAACAAAGAGCGAGTGAAGCTGGTGACATTCGATGGTTCTCACGGTTATCTGCACAATGGATTATACAGAGACTCTAAACTACCTGATATTATCAGGTGAGAAACGTTCGTTGAACCCATATATTAAAGGTCATGTTGATGGCATTTTCATGAAAATTTTTTTTAAAAAGGAATGTAACCAATGTAGCAAAGTACAAAATGAAAGTGTATATTTTCTTGAAAAAGTTATAGTTGTGAAGTATTTTTTTTAAGTTATGGGTCCAAAACAAGTCATAATATTTACATTTGAGTAGTTGTCTGACAAGAATTCTGGTGGCCAGTAAGGGTCTCAAAGCCAATACCTTAACTAGTTTGATATCACCCATCGTCATTTAAGAAGCTCAGGGGGTGCCAGATACAGTGAACGGTGCCAGATACCTGTGACTTTTGGATATTTGTCTCAACCTGGCAACCAGTACGATATTCTAGTGGAGCAAGAGTGAGTGTGACACCTACTGGCCAGTAGGAGACTATGTTATCTCTATCCCCTTTAACTCTTGGAATCTTTCATTAATATGATATTGTGTGGTGGGTTTTTAAATGTGTCTGTAATCAGTTCTGTTAGTAGGTGGGGGTTAGGTTTGTGTGGGCGGTGATAATGGTCTGATATTTATAAATCATCTGCTCAGATGTCTACAACAAGGGCAGCACTCCATATTTTTGCTGACTACTCATACATAGTATAAACTGCTGATTCATATTATTTTTGTCCCAAGTTGGCTTTTCCATTTCTTTGTAAAGTTTTGTATATGTACTTTTTTAACTCAGCAGGTTGTTTGTTGCTTTAGATATGCTGTAATGTGGCTGATAAACATATGAAATGATCTTGTCTCCTCTACAGGACGTTTGTGGAGTCTCTGTGATGTTAGAAAGATGGCTGGGGAGAGAAACACTTCATACTTTAGATGGACAGCACTGATTTAATTTGATTTGCACACAATTTATACACTACCGTTCAAAAGTTTGGGGTCACCCAGACAATTATTTTGTGTTTTCCATGAAAAGTCACACTTATTTACCACCATGAGTTGTAAAATGAATAGAAAATATAGTCAAGACATTGACAAGGTTAGAAATAATGATTTGTATTTGAAATAATAATTTTTTCCTTCAAACTTTGCTTTCGTCAAAGAATCCTCCATTTGCAGCAATTACAGCATTGCAGACCTAACATGATTGCACAAGGGTTTTCTAATCATCCATTAGCCTTCTGACGCAATGAGCAAACACATTGTACCATTAGAACACTGGAGTGATAGTTGCTGGAAATGGGCCTCTATACACCTATGTAGATATTGCACCAAAAACCAGACATTTGCAGCTAGAATAGTCATTTACCACATTAGCAATGTATAGAGTGTATTTCTGATGAGCTTAAAGTTATCTTCATTGAAAAAAGTGCTTTTCTTTCAAAAATAAGGAAATTTCTGAGTGACCCCAAACTTTTGAACGGTAGTGTATATGTGTGAGTGTGTGTGTTTTATAATGTGAATTATTTGAAATATGAATTGCATAAATGCAACACACATTTTTCTGTTTTTTCAATTCTTTTGTATAAAATATTTAAAGTAATTCTGTTTATTTAGAAAACAATGTTTACTAGAGTTGCAGCTGTTAATGAATGTAAATTGCTGATTGTTGTTAATTTATAAATAGTAATTGCTTATAATATAATGTAATTAGGGTGAGTTATTACAACCCTATAGCTGTTTGTGTGGTGGTGGTTCTCATTTCTTCGTTACTGCAGCAATACAGGCACATATTGTACTGTATGTTCATCTAGGCAATGTTGAGTTTACAGTAATGTGATGGTTCTAAAAATCTATTTTTTGTTCCATCTGCTGCAGAGTATACACATTCAGATGAAGTTTCAGATCAGTTCACATGATTTCAAAGTTTGGTGAAAATAAATTTTGTTAAAGCCTCTGTCCACCAGCAGCTGACTGCATGTGTCTCTTATTGAAAGTCACCTTTGTTAAATAATTGTTTACTGTATAACATTAAATACACAATTCAACTGCTCTACTTAGCTGAAAAGTAATGAACTTATTATTAATTGAATGTTACTGGTATCAATATGCTTATATTTTTCAAGCTAAAAACATTAAGTGCCCCATTTTGCATTTTCCTTGTATTAAAGTAACATATACACTCCCCTCTAAAAGTATTGGAATAGTGACAAGTTTTGTTATTTTAGCTGTTTACCAAAACATTCACATGTACAACTATATGTACAACTGTGCTATGACAATAAAGCCTATTCTATTCTATTCAAGATGCAGTTATATAATCAATATGGGTTTAAAGTTCAGACTCTCAGCTTTAATTTGAGGGTATTCACATCAAAATTGGAGTTAGGGTTTCGGAATTACAACCATTTTTATACAAAATCTCATTTCAGGCACTCAAAAGTAATGGAACAAATTAATGTTATAAATAAAATGTTCATTTTTAATACTTTGTTGAGAGTCCTTTGCAGGCAATGCCTGCCTGAATTCTGGAACCCATGGACATCACCAAATACCAGGCCTTCACTGCAGCTGTCTTCAGTTGTTGCTTGTTTGTGGGTCTCTCTGCCTTTAGTTTTGTCATAAGCAAGTGAAATGCTGCTTGATTGGGTTGAGATCTGATAATTGACTCAGCCATTGCAGAATATTCCACTTCTTTGCCTTACAAAAACTCCTGGATTTCTTTTGCAGTATGTTTTAAGTCATTGTCCATCTGTACTGTGAAGCACTGTCCAATCAACTTTGCTGCATTTGGCTGGGTCTAAGCAGATGTATACGTCTGTATATGGATGTATACATCCATATACAGTTCAGAATTCACGTCACGCAATTCTGTCACATTGTGAAGGCACGGTGTGGGGGTTTTCTCCACTCAGAAAGGCATGGGGAAACAGGAGGGCAATAGACCGAATGAAGAGGTGTCACTGGGGGGTATCAGACGGGACAGTTAGTTCTATGCACCCCCCGGGGAGAGTTAAAAGCTGCTCTGGCCGCTCAGAGAAGAAAGGTGTGAAAGCGGCACTGGTGTATGTTATGTTAATGTGCCACACATTCCTTTGTTAATCAACAATGTATGATGGTCGGAAGCTCCAGGTAGATATAAAAGATATAAAAAGGGGAATGCACTGAGACCCGGGAGCACAGTAGGCTGTAGTACTGTTTCGCTGTTTGCTGTTATGTTGTTGGAGGAAGAATAAAGCCTTGTGTTGTTCAGATTGTTGCCTCGCCTATTCCTTTCTCCACACTGGTGACCCTGACGTGCCATGGAGAGCGAGCCGAGCACCACCCCAGAGACTACCCAGAGGGAGAGCACCAGCACCGCAGGTGCTGTTTCAGTCAAGCTCCCGGACTTCTGACTTCACGACCCGGCAGCATGGTCTTTGCATATAGAAGCCCAGTTCACACTCCGTGGGATAGCTATGGATGACACAAAATCCTACTACGTGGTCGCGGTGCCGGATGCACACTCCACGCAACAGGCGACAAGCCTGCTCCAGGAGCCACCGGCGTCCAGGAGGGATTCCAGTGAGGTCGAGAAGCCATTGGTAGTAGCCGGAGCAGACGCCAGGAGACGCAAGAATGGGGTGATCTGCTTCTGTCATCGCTGTTTTGGCTCAAACGCCCAGCGATGTATTCCACCATGCCAATGCAAGAAGTCGGGAAATGGCACGGCCAGCAGTCAGTAGCAGCTGCGACTGCTGGAGACAGAAACAAGCTGCTGTATGTCACAGGCACACGTTCGGGGAGACGGTACACTCACAGACACAAATTGGGGTGACCACCGGCCCTGGGTTCTTTTAGGGCTGCGCTCCGCACCTAAGGAGGATTTGGCAGCCTACCCCGGCAGAACTCGTTTGTTTGTCAGCCGCCGCTGCTCTCCAGAGAGTTTCTACCAGAAAACCTACCGCCAAGGCTGATCCGCCTGCGAACTTTTTACACAGAAGGAGGCTGGGAGCGACCCAGCCCGGCCCACCATTGTTTTCCCCGCACATTCGTCCCAAGAAGCTTGCAGAAAGCTGGTTTTGTACTTGGTAGGCATGATGCGCACCGGACCCCGGTGCGGACGCCCACCATTGTTGGCTTCACAAGTTGGCGATCCCTTGGCAGGGACCTGCGCTCGCTGGTGACCTGATGTGGACCCCCCCCCCTTCCCTCCACAGACTGACGTGCCTTCCGGTACACCTCACCAGCACCACAGTTCTACTGGATCAGCAACCTCCCACTACAGCCGCTATGGGCGCTGGCTCGAGCCCAAAGGATGGGGGGGTTAGAGACCCTTCTGGGTGTTCAGGGAGGGGGGTGGCTGTGTGGAGGCACGGTGTGGGGGTTTTCTCCACCCAGAAAGGCAGGGGGAAACAGGAGGACAATGGACCGAATGAAGAGGTGTCACCGGGGGTATCAGATGTGACAGTTAGTTCTATGCACCCCCCGGGGAGAATAAGAGCCGCTGTGGCCACTCAGAGAAGAAAAGTGTGAAAGCGGCACTGGTGTATGTTATGTTAATGTGCCACACATTCCTTTGTTAAACAACAATATATGATGGTCGGAAGCTCCAGGTCTCCATGCATGGGAATAAAGATATAAAAAGGGGAATGCAGTGAGACCCGGGAGCACAGTAGGCTGTAGCGCTGTTCGCTGTTTGCTGTTGAGTTGTTGGAGGAAGAATAAAGCCTTGTATTGTTCAGCTCGTTGCCTCGCCTATTCCTTTCTCCACAACATCCTCAATAACACTGGTCAACACCAAATTTATTGTCTAAGTTTGCAAAATTGTCTTAAATCAGTTGAAAAAAATACAGACAACTTACAAAAAAATAATTTTTGTAACCCTGTGTAATCACTAGTGACCCAGTGCCACTGAAAGCCATGCATGCCCTTAAATCACACTGCCTCCACCATGTTTTACAGAAAATATTTTGTGCTATGTATGATGAGCCGTTCAAGCCGTTTCCATATTTTCTTCTCATCATTCCGGTACAGTTTGATCTTGTTTCATCTGTCAAAAGAATGCTGTTCTACAATTTTGCTGGCTTCTTTAGATGTTTTTTTTGGCAAAGTCTAATCTGGCCTTTCTATTTTTGAGGCTGATTAGTGCTTTGCACCTTGTGAACCCTCTGTATTTGCTCTCATGAAGTCTTTACGGTAGACTTAGATACTGTTACACCTACTTCCTGGAAAATGTTCTTCACTGGGGTGTGTGGTGTGAAGGGGTTTTCTTCACCATGGAAAGGATCCTACGATCATCCTATACTTTTGTCTTCCGTGGACGTCCAGGCCTTTTTAAGTTCCAGAGCTCACCAGTGTGCTGTTGATTTGGCCACTCCTAACATTTCTGCCATCCCTCTGATGGATTCTTTTTTTTTTTTTCAGCCTAAGGGTGGTCTGTTTCACTTCCAGTGAGAGCTCCTTCAACTGCATGTTGTGGGTTCACGGCAACAGCTTCCAAATGCAAATGCCACACCTGGAATCAAGTCCAGACCTTTTACCTGCTTGCTAGATTGATGATGGATTAATGAGGGAATAGCCTATGCATCCCATGAAATAGCTTTTGAGTCATTTGTTCAATTACTTTTAAGCATCTATGAAATAAGGATACTTTCTATAAAAATGGCTGCAGTTCCCCAACCCTTTCTCTAATTTGGATGTGAATGCCCCCAAATTAAAGTTGAGAGTCTGCAATTTAAGCCCATATTGATTACATAACTGTATCTTGAATATGTTTTGGTAAACAGCTAAAATAGCAAACTTGTCAGTGTTCCAATACTTTTAGAGGGGAATGTACACTACCGTTCAAAAGTTTGGGGTCACCCAGACAATTATTTTGTGTTTTCCATGAAAAGTCACACTTATTTACCACCATGAGTTCTAAAATGAATAGAAAATATAGTCAAGACATTGACAAGGATAGAAATAATGATTTGTATTTGAAATAATAATTTTTTCCTTCAAACTTTGCTTTTGTCAAAGAATCCTCCATTTGCAGCAATTACAGCATTGCAGACCTAACATGATTGCACAAGGGTTTTCTAATCATCCATTAGCCTTCTGACGCAATGAGCAAACACATTGTACCATTAGAACACTGGAGTGATAGTTGCTGGAAATGGGCCTCTATACACCTATCTAGATATTGCACCAAAAACCAGACATTTGCAGCTAGAATAGTCATTTACCACATTAGCAATGTATAGAGTGTATTTCTGATTAGTTTAAAGTTATCTTCATTGAAAAAAGTGCTTTTCTTTCAAAAATAATGAAATTTCTAAGTGACCCCAAACTTTTGAACGGTAGTGTATATATAGGTTTTAAAGACAAAAAAAATATTTTCTGTGTTGTTTTATAGCATTTCAAAAGGGCTGTCTTTAAACCTCTTTCTGAAAAAGTCAGTTTCCTGTCAACTACTAAAATTTGTGAGCCTCAAGTCTGAAAACGTTTTTGAATCAGCCAATCACAAGGAACGAGGTGTAGCCTACAGCAAAGAACTTGTTCCTTTGTCACATCACAATATCCAGGAAGTGCAAACGGATACATACAGTGACCGGCCTGGTTGGCCGACATCTATAGAGTGATGATATAGAGTGAAGTGGTGATATAGAGTAAAGTACAAGGAGACGAAGAAGAGTGATGTCTGAAGATAGAGTTGAGGTTCGATTGGACACAGCAATGATGATAGAAGGAGTACAGCTCCTGACCAGATAGAGTGATGATATAGAGTGAAGTACGTGACGGTAATGCACCTGTAAGTTGGTTGCCAACTGCCAATCAAATCTAAAAGAAGAAAAAGAAGAAGTGATCTGAAACATATAGAGTGATAAACCGGAGAGAAGTACGTGGTGGTAATGCACCTGTAAGCTGATTGCCAAACGCCAATCAAATCTAAAAGAAGAAGAAGGAAGTACAAACCATTTATTTCTTTAAGAGTTTAACTATATAAAGACAGTGTGCATTTCTCAGTAAAGTGACAGTTATGAAGTTAAAAACTCACAAAAATGTGGGTGACCCCCACAACAGACTGGGACAAGCAGAGCGCTCAGCTGGAGCAATTAGCAGAACAATGAGATGTATGTATTGAGATCAATAGGCAGCTTCTTTCCTGCCAGTATCCTGCTGTTATGTTGACTCAAATGCAGGTGTTCATGACTTCCTGCTCTGTACTGTGATGCAAATGTCCCATGCCTTCCTGCATTTACTGTGATGTAAATATGCCTTTCATGTATTGTCTGTAGTGGGGTATTTAAACTGCATATCGCTCTGTAACTCTCTCTCTCTGACCACTGCTTCTGACTACACGCCTTGCCTGAGAGCCTGAGAGCTCGCTCCGACACGCCTGCACGGCGCTGGAATGAGTTCTGTGATGGCGGGATGAATGATTAATAAACTTCCTTAAAAACTCTCAGTTTGCAGCTTATTATTTCATGCCGCCACACTGGTGACCCGACGATGAAAAGAACACGCTGACAACGAACGCAGCACCCGGCGGTGACTCTCTGACGACAAGCGAACGCAGCAGCCTGACGCAAATGATCTGCCCTCCCTTCTGCTACAGGGAGACCTTGACGCAGAGCCACCACCAGGCGAACTCTCCGGAGATTACCCACGACCGGGAAAGCTGCAGAAAGCTTCATGGTGAGATCTGCACGCCTGAGATCTGCACATCCACGCTGGACCGGCCGAGGACACAGAACGTCCCCTCTCACCGCTCCCTCCCTCCCTCTCACCGCTCCTCCGCATCGACACGAGCCGAGGGACAAAGATCGTCTCCTCCCTCTCACCGCTCCAACGCATCTGCACGAGCCCGAGGGCAAAGGATCGTCTACTCCTAATCTCACCGCTCCAACGCACCACGACGAGAACGACGCAACAGCTTCAGCAGGGATGACCATCGGCGCCGACGACGCTGATCTCCAGCAAGCTCCCTGACCCTAACTCACCTCTACAGCGGTCCTGCCATGCACCGAACCCCGCACGCACACCGGGGGGTTATGAGGACAGCGCACCACGCACGGGACAATACCGGCTTCACACAGACCACCATCGTCCTTCGCCGCTGCACACAGAACCTTCAGGGCTGCTCACACACCTGAAGCACGCACACAGCTCGCTCACAGGATTTGTAAGTGGTCTCAGCCACGGCGCACAAGGGAATTCCAGCCGTCAGCTGTCCCCGAGGACTTTAGGACTGCGCGCGCACCTAAACTCAACACGCCAAGTCCCTCACTGCTGCAGCTCCTTTTTTTCTTCATGGCCGCGAGAGGAGTCAGAGACTAATTTTTCTTCTTACAGCTGCTGTGGACCTCCGCACGTTCAACGGACAGCCCCTCAACATCGCGGATCCACAGGCAATTTTTGCGCGGCCCAGACAATTTCGCCGTCCCGGGCCGGCACTTGCTACCCCCACCCCGCCTCCCTCCACCGCCGCCTGCAGCGAGCTTTCCCCGCAGCTCGCTCCCAAAGCCGGACTATCGAGGCCTCAGCTTCCTGCTGAGCCCTCTGGGGGGGAGTACTGTGGGTGACCCCCACAACAGACTGGGACAAGCAGAGCGCTCAGCTGGAGCAATTAGCAGAACAATGAGATGTATGTGTTGAGATCAATAGGCAGCTTCTCTTTGTCTAACTCTTTCCTGCCAGTATCCTGCTGTTATGTTGACTCAAATGAGATGCAGGTGTTCATGACTCTCTGCTCTGTACTGTGATGCAAATGTCCCATGCCTTCCTGCATTTACTGTGATGTAAATGTGCCTTTCATGTATTGTCTGTAGTGGGGTATTTAAACTGCATATCGCTCTGTAACTCTCTCTCTCTGACCACTGCTTCTGACTACACGCCTTGCCTGAGAGCCTGAGAGCTCGCTCCGGCGCGCCTGCACGGCGCTGGGGTGAGTTCTGTGATGGCGGGATTAATGATTAATAAACTTCCTTAAAAACTCTCAGTTCGCAGCTTATTATTTCATGCCGCCACAAAAAACACCATTTTGTACAGTATAGCTTCTTTAATAAGATCACTTAGAACTTAAGGTGCGTTCACACCAAACGGGAACGGGCAAATTTTTTGCGCAGCACGATTACATTATAACTCAATGTAAACACCCGAACAGACATGACTTCCCCTTCTGAGTGAGATGCAGACAGGTGAAGTTGCCTTTATAACTTCTGCAGCTGTGTTGAACCTGTTGTGGAAATTCCCAAAATAATGTCATGCTTAGGTTTACATTATCCGACTGGGGGCTCAGCTGAAAATGTTGTCTCAAGCCTCCAAAACTTCACAGAAGATGGGTGCTTTCATTGCTAGCTTGCAAGCTTGCTAGGACGTCTGTGGCCAGAAACCGTGGCAAAATAACTCCAAAATCCCAATTAAGCTGAAGAGTTCCCGGTCCTCCTGTCTCCCGGTGAGCGGACGCAAATGCACGACAACGTAAATTTGCACGTACTCGCATCTTCCCCATTGACTTTCTATGGATTTGAGTCGCCCGTTCGGGTTTGGTGTGAACACGCCTTTACTAAATGAAATGCTGATGTTGTGGGGGCACAATATGGAGGTTTTCTCCACCCAGAGAGGCAGAGGGAAAGAGGAGGACAATGGACTGAATGAAGAGGTGTCACTGGGGTGCATCAGATGGGACTGTTGGTTCTATGTGCCCCCCGGGGAGAGAAGAAAGGTGTGAAAGCAGCGCCGGTGTATGTTATGTTAATGTGCAACACATTCCTTTGTTAAACAACAATGTATGATGGTCAGAAGCTCCAGGTCTCGATGCAAGGGATTAAAGATATAAAAGGGGAATGCACAGAGACCCAGGAGCACTGTAGCACTGTAGCGCTGTTGTGCTGTTTCACTGTTTGCTGTTATGTTGTTGGAGAAAGAATAAAGCCTTGTGTCGTTCAGCTCGTTGCCTCACATTGTCATGGTGGCCGCTGGGCCGTCATCAGTCCCAGCTGCGCGCACACCTGTCATTAATCCCCGGCGGGCTATAAGAGCCAGACCTGCCGACAGCTCAGCACGGAGTCATCGGTCAGCAATACGGAGCCACGTTCTGCGTTCTCAGCTACAGCCTGACGCTACGCCTGACCCTGCTCTTCACACCACGCCACGTAAGCAACTCTCGCACTTACCTTGCCAAGCCATTCTCCCCTGTGCACAGGTGGATCCTCCAGGCGGCGGATCAACCCTTCTCGGCGGCGGCTCAGCTCCTTCCCGGCACCAGAGTCGTCCCTCCGCCTCACGATGCCGAGCAGCACTCTCCCCTCCTGGCAGTCGCTTGCTGAGCGAGCAGAGGCTCAACATCGCCACCTGCAAGTAAGCGGCAACTATTATTACATCTCCCGCTGCAGTGCAGTATTAATCCCTCTGCTCTGTCTCCCTAGGGTTGCCGGGCAGCAGCGAGACCTGCTCAGTTCCAGCACGCATTCAGCACACTCCACACTTATACATACACGCACTCATACAACACACTTGGGTGAAATAAAGAGTTAATTGTACTACTCGAGTCTGTCTTCTGTCCCCTGGGTCAAACCACCATGTCACACATAGTATTCCTTTCTCCACAGTGTAATTTCTATTTGGCCATCCTTTTAATGAACACAGGCCAGGATGAGTGACTGCAAGAGTCCCAGTCATGATGGCTCATTGTTTTCTAAACCTTTGTACACAAAACACTGGAAAGCACATCACTTCCCCACAAGAATCAAATCCATATAAGTATGAAATTATGATCACAGCACCGCTAAAGTAAAGATTTACACATTAACAGTCCAGTCGGTGTTTATGCAGAAGTGTCCCTTGCATAAAAAATTGCTACACACTAAGTAGAATGGTTTGATTTGAATCATGTTGACATAATATCCAACCAAAGCATGCAAGAAATATTTACATTTAAACCTAAAACACACCTTCTGAGCCTGGCTTTTGACTGACATGCCTCTATAATTAGGTTACTTTATTTTTATTCATTAACTTTAATGTAGCCAGATTTGCTTCAAGCCATTTGCCTAATGATTTTTCTTTTCATGTGTTTTTAAATATGATGATAAATGTTTTGCTGTAAGCCAGTAAATGGATAATAAGGGGAGTTTTTTATGATAAAATCTCTCTGGTTTGTGGTTATTCTGCCTTTATGTGGCCACAGTATGGACCCACTGACTTGGAGAGAACACACCAGAGAACATGGAATCAGCCTATTTGCAGAGGTGGGTAATAATGTTACATTTAGGATGTGCTCAAGTAACTATTCATGTAATGATGTTGTTTTTTTATTTTCTGCATTCATTTGTTATTGGCTGTAATGAAGTGCCTCATAAAGGGGCAGTGCGGTGGCGCAGTGGTTAGCACTGCACCAGCACAGCAACTCACCCTTGGCCATGGGATCCCTGGTTCGATCCCAGCCCCCGACCAACAGTGATCTGTGTGGAGTTTGCATGTTCTCCCCGTGTCTGCGTGGGTTTACTCCGGGATTTCTCCGGTTTCCTCCCACAGGCCAAAAACATGCAGGTTAGGTTAATTGGAGACTCTAAAGTGGCCCTAGGTGTGAATGTGTGTGTGAATGGTTAAGGGATAGCGCCGTACTGTGGCTGCTTCATCCATCCAGGTGAATGCCCTCAATTTCCCCTCTGGGGATCAATAAAGTATACAAAATCAAAAAAATAAATAAATAAATAAATATATGAATACCACTGTTTTAAGCAGACGTATTAACTCATTTGTGACTCTATCTCTTTTTGCTGCAGGCTAATACAGGAGGACACTAAAGCCAGGCTGGGCCATTTCTTCCATCACTGCTTCAGGGAACTCAGCATAACAGGTGTGTTCCCACTGCCCAAATCTTTTCCGAAAGTTGTTTGGGACAGAAGTACTGAAGAGGGTGAACTGCTCCCTGACTCAGGAATCAACTGGGGATCCATTTATAGCTGCTGAAAAGGGTCCACTGTGTGATCTACATTTTAAAAAGGTACATCCACCAAATGCATCAAGAGCAGGAGTGGTGAGGTACTACCACGTTGCATGTTTTTGGACTGTGAGAGGAAACTAGACTGGACTATGCAATAAACCCACACAAATCCAGGGTGAACATGTAAATTCCACATAGAAGGGCCCTTCTTGGGTTTATATCAAGAGCCTCTAGCTGTGAGGAAACAATGCAAACCCCTAATCCACCACGCTGCAGACAGAGAGGGAGTGGCAGGGTGGACCGAGAACTGGTTCTCAGTCACCTGAAGGCAAAATGTGCACAGGGCCAGGAACCTTGTCCTAAAAACTTAGCTAAAATACAATTGTATGTACAGTACTTTTAAAAACATGTTATGTTGATAAAATGTGGTGTTGTGAGCCAGTAAACAAGAAAAAATATGCATTTTTGCATAATTTTATGCATTTATAGGATTGATGCTGTGCAGTCAACATGGAAAAACTGTGTGTAGTTTTATATGTGACAACTTATGACTGTGAAGCGCACAGCCAGGTACATTGTAGTAACATGCCCCATGCACCTTCATTTTAAGGTTTATTATAAATTCGAATGCACCAAGATATTGTGGGCACCCAGCACAATGCAGACTGATAATATTCACGCTCAGCAGGGATTTGCATACGACCAGAAGAACCACAGGAGACAGTCAGACGGGACTGAATGCATGCATCTTCTGTGCCAACCAATGTCATGCTAATCATGTGTATTGACCGATGTGTATTGGATGACAATTGATATGCTAATGTGCCTTGCATTCTCTTTTGTCCTATTGTTATACACCCCTGGAGTAAGGAGAGGAGTCTGGTGCCAGTAATCAAGCAATTGATATGTATTGACTTTTATGTATATCAATATGTAAATGTGCCATGCATTCTCTCTGGTCTGTATAAATGTGCTGACTTGACATGCCTTATGGAGCTCACTCACAGTGCACTGACAACAGCGCACACACAGCACACAGTGCTGCAGTGTATCTCATGATGATGGAGGAATAAAACTCTTAAACCTTCAGCTCGCCGTGTTTCAACCTGAACTTATTACGTTCCTCCACACTGGTGACTTGACATGAATGGACTGTCTTTCCCTTCTGCCACGCTGTGGACTATTATGTTCCTCCACACTGGTGACCTTTGATGAGGGAGAATGACCGTTTGCTGCCTCTCACCGCGCTGTGGATCCCAGAGGACCAGAGATCGCCTATGTCCTTCGCACCCACACGGAAGCGCACGCGCCTTGTCCTCTCTCCACGATGGCGACCTCCAGGGCCAAGAGTGCAGCGCTGGGACCGAGACGCACGCAACCTTCTGATCAGTGACATGAGCGAACGCACAGAAACAGTCTGAATAGGGAAGACCATCGACGCCAACTGCGTTGATTTCCATCAAGCTCCCTGACCCTGACTTCAACTCTCGACAATGGACCTTCTGCGCAACTTTCAGCTATGTGGTCACTGCACCAAGCGTGCGCCACGCACGGGACAAAACCGGCTCCACAGACTGATACATCGTTCTCCGCCGCTGCACAGGCCCGAGAAAAACGGCTGATCGCCACCCTCGGAACCTTCAGGGCTACTCGCGCACCTGGAGCGGACGGGCAGCCAGCACACAGGACTTTGTATGAGTTTTTCAGCCACGGCGCACAAGGGGAATTTAGCCGATTGCTTTCCCCGATGACTTTAGGACTGTTTCCCGCACCTAAAGCCAAACTGCCGAGTCCCTGACACAGCTTCAGTTTATCACAGCCATCGGGGAATTTGGCCACTCACCTTCCTCACATTCTCGCTGGACCAAAACACGAGAGAGGTCAGAGATATATATTTTTTTACACAGCCGCTGTGGATCTCTGTCACGTTTAACGGGAAAAGTTCCTCACCATCGCGGATCCACACGCAATTTTTGCGTGGCCCAGACACCACGGCCCGGGCCAGCACTCGCTTATTCCCACCCCCTCAACCTCCACCTGCACAGAGCTTTTCCCGCACCTCTGGAACTCAAAGCGGAGCACACTGCCCTTTCCACCCCTCCCCCGTCCCCCTCATTGACTGACATGCCCTCCGACAGTTCTACCGGAGCTGGAGCCAAACAACTGGGGGGGGGGGGGGGGTGTCACAACCCCTTCTGACCATTCTAGGGGGAGCGGTGTGGGCACCCAGCACACGTGTAGGCACCCAGCACAATGCAGACTGATAATATTCACGCTCAGCAGGGATTTGCATACGACCAGAAGAACCACAGGAGACAGTCAGACGGGACTGAATAAATGCATCTTCTGTGCCAACCAATGTCATGCTAATCATGTGTATTGACCGATGTGTATTGGATGACAATTGATATGCTAATGTGCTTTGCATTCTCTTTTGTCCTATTGTTATACATCCCTGGAGTAAGGAGAGGAGTCTGGTGCCAGTAATCAAGCAAATGATATGTATTGACTGTTATGTACCGTATATCAATATGTAAATGTGCCATGCATTCTCTCTTGTCTGTATGTACAGACTTGACATGCCTTATGGAGCTCACTCTCAGTGCACTGACAACAGTGCACACACAGCACACAGTGCTGCAGTGTATCTCATGATGATGGAGGAATAAAACTCTTAAACCTTCAGCTTGCCGTGTCCGCCTGAACTTATTTCTTTTCTCCACAATATAACCAACAGGTAGGACACTTAAATGTTTTTGTGCATACTCTTAATTACCTGTCAGTTCTTTATGTGTGACACATTGACAACTTTACGCATATTAAAATGCCCAATCATCCGATAGTAGATCCGGTTTCCTTTTCCAGCTTTCTGTCAAAGGTGAAGTCTGGACAGTCGGATGACGTGGCTGAACACTACGAACGATGCGCCCGCTGTGGTGTTTTATTCAACATTTATCCACCGCTATCTACAGTGATTGGATTACTTGAACCACGTGACTGTGTTCAGCCAATCAGACGTACGTGCGTTCCAATCTAGTGCGGCTCTTATGCGTAGGAAAGCATCCCTTAAAAAAACTGCCTCTGTCATACAACCAGGAAGAAGGTGGGATAGCCCAGCGAAGCTAACGTCCCCAATCTTTCTGCACACTTTCTCCGTGAAATAATGGGATCCTGCAGGTGGAAGGTGTCAGCGGCGGCGTTGCTCGCGATAGTGGGCTCTTTATTGTTTCCTGTGGAGGCAGACGAACACGAACACACGGTAAGACAGTGTCTGGAGAGGCCGATTAAAAAAGGGGAGCCTTGAAAATAATGGACGTTTGTGCTTTCTGAAGCCTGCTAAATGTAGCTGCTGTGGCTAGCTGCAGCCCACGAAACACGATAAGGTTCATGACTCGGCCTGTTGGCTCATATACTGGCACTTTATGAGTTATCAATCACATAGACACTCAGTAACCCAGCTAACTTATCTCCCTTGTCGGCCTCAGTACTCACGATTGGCGTTTGGCTGTTAGCATGTTAGCATGTCTTCCACACTGAACACCGGCGGAAACTGCCCTAGAATTAGCAGCTAGCTAGATTTTTATTAGCCGTCTGTGTGTCTCTCTGTGGCCGGTTGTTGTAAGACACAGACACGTTAATTACCGATAATTAACGAGGTATAATAAGGTCCAATGCATGCTTCGTTACACACAGTCCAGTTTTCTCATATTTTAAAGGTATCCGGTCAATGGGCGGATGTGGTTGTCAAGTCAACTTTCCGGTATGGAAGCATACACAGCTAACGACTATTACTTTAAACTGCGCTACGTGGGTGCAGATATAACTTTGTTGTATTTTTAATTAATTGCACAATGTAGCACCCGTTTAATATTTAATTTGGGCCAACTTAAGTCAAATTATTCGGCACTGTTGATAAAGTTGATTGAAAATGACAAAATTGTCTCAATACATGATCTAATTCATAGAAAGCTGCAAACCGACAGAAATATTTCTTGAGACATGCGATTTGATAAATTAAGAGCTACAGAGATGAACAAGAAACCTCAATGTGGAATAGAAATTACATACATAATGGATTAGTAAAAGCTAATGAAAGTGAAAAGCTGATGAAAATCAGAGGTCGAAATTGATGAAAACAACAAAACCGAGCCCATGAGCTGCAGCATACTAGACTGAAACCAGAGAATGTATGTTTGTAAAATGTCTATAAAACTGTTAATGGTGAGGCATAACTTGAAGGAAGTGTCTATGGATACGGAAGCTGTATCCCTATATGAAATGTCTATTGATATGGAAGAGTTGACAATCCGACAAAACCTTTTCAGATCAACTTCAAGCCATCTTCCCCTGTGGCTTAGGTAGATAGTATGGTGGACCTGTGATCGGAATGTTGCTGGTTCACATCCTGCTTTTGGTACCTTGTCCATACCATTTTACTTGATATGAGATGAAATTTAGAATTTAAATTAAGAGGTTAACCTTAGGATTTGGGAGTGGGTAAGGATAAAAAGGTAGCAAATGGATATTAATTAAAATTTTAAAACAAATAGATGCCTCAGATTTCCGTACCTGTAGCCTGCTGCTTTTAAGATAGGCGTTAATAGAACGTACTGGCCAATCAGATTTGAACCGTATCTGTAGACAGAATTCTATGGATAGGCCACTGCCTAACTTAAATCAAATGGAATCAAGGGCATGGAGCTACAAAAGAAAAAGGGGGTCTACAGATACAGAAGACATATCCCTGTATGAAGTGTCTACAGATATGAAAGTGGACAATGCACAGAAAGCTCACTGCGTCTGTGGTGCAGGTGTAGCGTGTGATCAACTGCTGATCGGAGGGTTGGTGGTTCACCTCCTGTTCTCACTGCCATGTCCACTTTTTTACTTGACATGAGATGGACT
Source organism: Pholidichthys leucotaenia (assembly GCA_020510985.1). Taxonomy (NCBI): domain Eukaryota; kingdom Metazoa; phylum Chordata; class Actinopteri; order Cichliformes; family Pholidichthyidae; genus Pholidichthys; species Pholidichthys leucotaenia. The sequence goes on from CM035841.1 coordinate 282,737,646, forward strand.
TTATAATTAAAATTAAGAGGTTAGCCTTAGGATTTCGGAGAGGGTAAGGTTAAAAAGGTAGTAAATAGATATTAATGACAAAATTGAAACAAATAAAGGCTTCAGTTCTGTAGCTGTAACGGCTACCTTTACGATACGGCATTAGTAGAACGTACTGGCCAGATTCGAGCCATATCTGTAGCATGATCGAAGGATCATCCTTGTTACCTAGTGACAAAACATAGTGTATGAATATTTGCATCCAGTTAACAGTGAATATTATATTATTATATATGAATATTATAATATTGGTCTGTTCCTCAGTTACTGAATTGAACATGACAAGGAAAAAATGAGATTGTGTAATTTGTGCATGGTTTATTATTTATGAACGACATTTGTATCATTTAAGACTTTTTTCTCTGATTCACTGTGTTTTCTCCAACATATCCTCATTGCTCCCTCTTAGAATAGGGCTTTCTTTGATGTTTTGTTAGATGATTTTTACAGAAAAAGTTCTCCAAAATGTTATGCAAGTCACTTATTCAAAATGATATGTCTCTAATATGCCACAAATGGAAAAAGAGAAGACTATTAATGAATATAAGAATATTGAATATTTAGGTACACTCCTGGTACAGTAAGTTTATGTTGTATTGTAGAGCTGTTCAGTTGATAAAAATCTGTACTTGACAGATAACCACTGCAAGGGAAACATTTCTGTGATGAGTAATCATTCCTTAAAACCTCAGTGTCTAATGTTGCTTTAGCTGTGACATCAGTATGAGCAGGTTTTAATAGTTTTTGATAGCTCACAGATGTCCTTGTCAGTTATCAGCATAAATGCTGTGCTAGCAGAAATTGTGAAGTAGGTGTTTCTGTCTTTGATATCACAGCATCACTTCTTGTTTTAACTTTGTAGTACACAGACAAGGAGGAGGTGGTTTTATGGATGAACACAGTGGGGCCTTACCACAACCGACAAGAGACATATAAGTATTTCTCCTTGCCCTTCTGTGCGGGCTCCAAGAAGACCATCAGTCACTACCACGAAACACTCGGAGAGGCTCTGCAGGGAGTGGAGCTGGAATTCAGTGGCCTAAATATAAAGTTTAAAGGTAAAAAAAAAAAACATTGTCACACTGACTTTTACCTGCTCTGTGCATATAAGATAAATGTAAAATATCTGTAAATGTCTGTTTTAATTTATTTAAAAAGTATGTTTTTTTTGTTTGTTTTTTAAATATCACTTTAGAGGAAGTCATGCAGACAACGTACTGTGAAATTGATATGGACAAAGCCAAGCAGGATGCCTTTGTCTATGCTATTAAGAATCACTATTGGTACCAAATGTACATAGATGACCTGCCCATATGGGGTGAGTAATTCCATTTTTCTACTACAAAGCCTGTTTGCATCTACCTGTGTTTTCCTTTATTTCTGAGAGATATTAACTTGCACTTTGAGGATATACTGATTATTGGTTGATATTAACCTTTGCCTTATCAGTATATAAAACAACATTTGACACTGTTTATATGTTGTGTCATATTAACTTTGTGGACCTTATATCATTAACCCAGTTTCATAAATTTGTTCATAAACTTGTACTATTTAAACGATTAGATGGTCTGATGAATGTCTGAAATATAATTATATGGTACTAACAATATTTTTAGCACTGAAGCAGGTAATCAGCATTTGTTTACAGTGGGGTAAAAAAGTATTTAGTCAGCCACCAATTGTGCAAGTTCTCCCACTTAAAAGATGAGAGAGGTCTCCAATTTTCATCATAGGTATACCTCAACTATGAGAGACAAAATGAGAAAAAAAAATTCCAGAAAATCACATTGTCTGATTTTTAAAGAATTTATTTGCAAATTATGGTGGAAAATAAGTATTTGGTCACCTACAAACGAGCAAGATTTCTGGCTCTCACAGACATGTAACGTCTTCTTTAAGAGGCTCCTCTGTCCTCCACTCGTTACCTGTATTAATGGCACCTGTTTGAACTCATTATCAGTATAAAAGACACCTGTCCACAACCTCAAACAGTCAGACTCCAAACTCCACTATGGCCAAGACCAAAGAGCTGTCAAAGGACACCAGAAACCAAATTGTAGACCTGCACCAGGCTGGGAAGACTGAATCTGCAGTAGGTAAGCAGCTTGGTGTGAAGAAATCAACTGTGGGAGCAATTATTAGAAAATGGAAGACATACAAGACCACTGATAATCTCCCTTGATCTGGGGCTCCACGCAAGATCTCACCCTGTAGGGTCAAAATGATCACGAGAACGGTGAGCAAAAATCCCAGAACCACATGGGGGGACCTAGTGAATGACCTGCAGAGAGCTGGGACCAAAGTAACAAAGGCTAACATCAGTAACACACTACACCGCCAGGGACTCAAATCCTGCAGTGCCAGACGTGTCCCCCTGCTTAAACCAGTACACGTCCAGGCCCGTCTGAAGTTTGCTAGAGAGCATTTGGATGATCCAGAAGAGGATTGGGAGAATGTCATATGGTCAGAAGAAACCAAAATAGAACTTTTTGGTAAAAAGTCAACTTGTTGTGTTTGGAGGAGAAAGAACACCATACCTACTGTCAAGCATGGGGGTGGAAACATCATGCTTTGGGGCTGTTTTTCTGCAAAGGGACCAGGACGACTGATCCGTGTAAAGGGAAGAATGAATGGGGCCATGTATCGTGAGATTTTGAGTGAAAACCTCCTTCCATCAGCAAGGGCATTGAAGATGAAACGTGGCTGGGTCTTTCAGCATGACAATGATCCCAAACACACCGCCCGGGCAATGAAGGAGTGGCTTCGTAAGAAGCATTTCAAGGTCCTGGAGTGGCCTAGCCAGTCTCCAGATCTCAACCCCATAGAAAATCTTTGGAGGGAGTTGAAAGTCCGTGTTGCCCAGCAATAGCCCCAAAACATCACTGCTCTAGAGGAGATCTGCATGGAGGAATGGGCCAAAATACCAGCAACAGCGTGTGAAAACCTTGTGAAGACTTACAGAAAATGTTTGACCTCTGTCATTGCCAACAAAGGGTATATAACAAAGTATTGAGATGAACTTTTGTTATTGACCAAATACTTATTTTACCGAGGAATTTACCAATTAATTCATTAAAAATCCTTCATTGTGATTTTCTGGATTTTTTTTTTCTCATTTTGTCTCTCATAGTTGAGGTATACCTATGATGAAAATTGGAGACCTCTCTCATCTTTTAAGTGGGAGAACTTGCACAATTGGTGGCTGACTAAATACTTTTTTGCCCCACTGTAAATGAGCAAATTAGAAAATTGATGTTTATAATACCATATTTTAAACATCCATTTGCTAATATGTTGATCAGAGGTTTACAGCGATGTTGACAACCTGTATTTTGGTCAGTTTTGCCTGATGATGGAGAAATCAAACCAGTCCTTAATTATACGAGGGCCTATTTCTTCATTTCTGACCTGCCCAGTGGGGCTGTAACAATAAAATCTATCGATCTATCTACGGGTCATGGGGGTCAGCCACTTCCTCCAGCTCTTCATAATAATAATGCATCAGATTGATATTGCACTTTCCATAGACACTCAAAGACGCTTTACACTGGATACATTATTCATTCACTCCACAGACAATGGTACTGGTAAGCTACTGCTGTAGCCACAGCTGCCCTGGGGCAGACTGACGGAAACGTGGCTGCCAATCTGTTTCAACGGCCTCTCCAACCACTACCAAACATTTATACACATTCATGCCCAATGTCATGGACACTGGAGGCAAGGTGAGTAAAGCGTCTTGCCCAGAGACACAATGGCAGGATGTCTGGAGAGAGCAGGATTCAAACCGCCAACCCTCTGGTTATTAGACACCTTGCTCTACCTCCTGAGCCACTGCCACCCACATTTCCCTCCTCCGTTCCATTTTTGCTGAGCACCAAGCTGGATGGCAGGAAGTTCCATTTTTATATGGTCTTTGGCATGACCCGGCCAGGACTTGAACCCTGACCTCCCGGTTGTGGGGCAGATTCTCTACCTCCAAGTCACTACTCCAGTCTTCAGGGAGGATATCAAGGTGTTCACAGGCCAGCTGGGAGACATACTCTCACCAGTGTGTCCTGGGTCTGCCAAAGGGTCTCCTCCCGCTGAAAGTGTGCCTGAAGCACTTCACATGGGAGGCGTCTGCAGTGCATCTTGATTAGACACCCAACCACTTCAGGTGGCTCCTTTTGATGTGGAGGAGCATTGGCTCTATTCTGAGCGTCTACTAGATAACTGAGGTCTTCATCTTTTAGGATGAGTCCAGCTGCCCTGTAGAAAAAGATGATTTCAGCCACTTGTATCTATGATCTCATTCTTTCGGTCATTACCCAGAATTCATCATCATAGGTGAGGGTAAGAACATAGATTCACCGGTAAATGGACAGCTTTGATTTGGAGCTCAGTTCCCTCTTCACCACGACAGACTGGTATAACATCCACATCACTGCAGATGCTGCTCCAATCTATCTGGCAATCTCCCGCTCCATTCTTCCCTCAATGTGAATAAGACTCCATCCCCAACCCTGAGGGCCATGGACTTTAAATTGCAGGTGCTGATTATCCATCCATCCATCTTCTTCCGCTTAATCCTTTTCAGGTCGCGGGGGGGCTGGAGCCTATCCCAGCATCTTTGGGTGAGAGGCAGGGTACACCCTGGACAGATCGCCGGTCCATTGCATGATTATCCTCTTAGCCATTTCACACTCAGTAGCAAACTGCCCCAGTAAGACTTGTAGGTCATTGCTTGCTGAAGCCAACAGGACAACATCATCCACGAACAGCAGAGATGACATCCTCTGCCCGCCAAACATGACATGTCCCCTGGCTGCACCTAGAAATCCTGCCCATAAAAAAACTATGAATAGGATTGGTGACAAAGGGCAGCCCTGGCAAAGTCCAACTCTCACTGGGAAAGATATTGTCGGCAGTATGAACCGAACTCTCATAAAGATCTTATAGAGACTCAGATAGCTCACAGCAACAAGCCCAATACCCCATAGTCCTAAGAAGATCCTCGAAGTTCTCTTGCCACTGCCTGACACCATCCCCAGTTGAAGTCAGCAGTTCTTCTACTATACACTATACAGTGTGGACAGGGAGCTGATTTCCCCTTCTGAGGTGCTTGACAGTTTGCCAAAATATCTTCAAGGGCAACCAAAAGTTCTGTTCCATGGCCTCACTGAACTCCTCCCACACCCGGGTTTTTGCTTGAACTACTGCCTGAGCAGCATTCTGCTTGGCCCGCCTATACTCTTCATTTGGTGCATATGTAGAAATGATGGTCAAGACCTGTCTCCCTCTCCAAAGGCACAGGGAAAGAACCCTTTCCCTTTTTTTTTGGGGGGGGGGGGGTACAAGAATACCCACCCATGCTCATCTCCTTTCACCCAGGACAGCTTCAGTGTAGGCTCCAATCCCTCTTCAGGAGTCTGGCCCCAGAACCCTAGCTGTGCATTGAGGTGAGCTCGACTATATCTAGCTGGTATCTCTTTACCTCCTTTACAAGCTCAAGCTCCTTCCCCACCAGAGAGATGACATCCCACGTTCTAAAAGCTAGATCAGGAAGCTAGGGATTGGTCCGCCAAGGTGTCTGCCTTTGACTGCCACCTGAGCTACATAGCACTGGACCTCCATGAGCCCTCCTACAGGGGTGAGCCCACTGGAGCCCACCCATATACTGTAGCTCGTTTGGCCTGAGCCCAGCCAGGTCTTATTGGCAGAAACCCGTCCACCAGACGCTCACTGTCAAGCCCCTCCTCAGACCTGGCTCCTTGGCGGGGCCCTGGTAATCCCATACCAGCTGTGGTACACTGAATCCTTGATATTTTATCTGTCATGAGAATCTGTTGGACCGCTCTTAGTCTTGTCCTTCACCCCAGTACCTGTTTGTCTTGGGAAACCCTACCAGGGGCAAATTGCTTCCAACAACATTGCTCCTGACCTGGGATCACTTTGGCACACAAACCCCACCACCACGATAAGGTGGCAATAAACTTTGTCATGTATCAAATTTCCTAATAAAAGGCCATAAAGTCGGTATGCATAGTGATTAGATTGACATTGTTTTATGTTAAGTAGTGCTTTTTGGAGCGTCTTCAGTGTGCATTGTTATATTTTAGTGACATTTTTTGTTTGACAATATTAAGAGCCCACTCTGAACTAGATGTGAACTTTATTATTTCAATATCAAATATACAAATTTTATGAAATCAAGAATTAGAATTGCATTTGAGTATAATCATAATCTTCTCTCTGTTTCTCTTCATTTTTTTTTTATCATGTATTGATTTTTGTCATTAATGCCGCACTAAACCTCACTGTAAATTCACAGGTATAAAGCAGCTTTTCAAATCAACATTGACCATGGTGTGTCTTGTAAGAAAAATGACTCACTGTCATAAGTGGTTCTTCTTAAGGCTGTCACTCTAACAGTTTAATGTGAACACTGTCATAGGTTTGTACAGCAGTGCCACTTCTATGCTGCTTCAACAGGCCAGTGTTCAGCTGATACTGTGGGAAGTGGGTGGGGTGCTGATATTTACTCAAGCCTTCTTGTCAGTTGTAAACTGCATACTTATAGTTTAATTGCAGTAGATACATCTACATTTTGACCTAATAGGGATTCCTTTGTTGGTGACAATATTATAAATTACAGAGTGGCAAGAGTATCAATCCTACAGGTTGTAGTCAAAGAATGAACACAGTCAAATTTTTCAAGGTACAGCTTTACTGTTGATTCATATTTTATAATTAATGCATGTCATTTCTTTTAAGGTATTGTTGGTGAGGCAGACGAAAATGGAGATGATCATTATCTGTGGACTTACAAGAAACTAGAGATTGGCTACAATGGCAATAGAATTGTTGATGTCAACTTGACCAGTGAAGGAAAAGTTAAACTTGAAGCCAACAGAAAAATCCCCATGTCTTATTCGGTGAGTGCTAAATGTTCGACTCATTGTTCCACATTCATGAGGTGCAGGTCATCTAAATCATTTGTGTCATTTATATATACAAATACATCTTCTCTGTTATCTGTTATAGGTGAAATGGAAGAAGTCGGATGTAAAGTTTGAGGACCGGTTCGACAAGTACCTCGATCCATCCTTCTTCCAGCACAGAGTAAGTTCTGTGGTGTGTGTATGTCTGCTTTTTTTTTCCTGAGTAAATCTTTGTTGCAGGCAGGAAGACTGCCAGGCACCTATGTATGATGCATGCAAAAGTGAACTGAGCTTTACATAGATTATGATGTGATTGACTAATGTCTCATTTCACTTTTTACGACCTGACTGGCTTCCCCTAAAAGAAAGCTTGAATGGAACCTGCTTTTTTCCAGGACTTTTTTTAATGTACCAGAATTTTCGGAACTTACAGTAACTCCAATAATATGCTGTTTTGATTGATAAATGTTAGGTTTGGTACCCTCAAGGTATGCATTTATACGAGTGTTTTACATATCATTAAAAACAGCACGCGCCCCTCATTCTTAAACACTCCATTTTCTGCCTGCTCATTAACATCTGTGACCCTTTCGCTGACAAAACAATTTTTCTTGCTTGGTAGGGCTGCTAACTCAAATTGCCAAATTGTACTTAGTGGCCTGTCTCACCACAGCTGCCACTGGTACAAAAAGCAGAGGACAATCAACAATTCTAAGGGTACCAACAATACCACCACCAATACAGTAGCGAATAGCAAAGAATACCTGTAAATATCTTCTCATCTTTTAACAACATGCTATCAGTGCAAAGCTAACAGCAGTGTTGGTAGCCTCGGGCTCTGATTATTCGGCCTCAGCGATTAAGCGTTTAATTTTTTTTCTCACAGGTTGTGATTCTGATGTACATCTCAACAGTGTGGAGGCATTAGCTTCCTTAAGAAGCAGCATCACAACAAAACATAAACTCTGATTTATTCAAGCAATTTGCAGTGTTAGCTCTGAAGCTAACGGGCCACTTAAAGTAGGGAAAATAAGTATTGAACACGTCAACATTTTTCTCATTACATATATTTCTGCTGGAGCCATTGACCTGAGATTTTCACCAGATATCAGTAACAACCCAAGTAATGCATACATACACAGAAATCAAGGCAACTGTGTTCACAAAACAAGTTATATTTAATAAAGTGGAATGACACAGGGAATAAGTATTGAACACGCTTGGTGAAATTCATTTACTATTTAGTAGAAAAGCCTTTGTTGGCAGTAAAAGCTTCCAGATGCCTCCTATATGGAGGAACTAGGCACAAGCATTGCTCAGGAGTGATGTTAGCTCATTTTTCCACACAAACTGTCTTAAAATCTTGAAGGTTTCACGGGTGTCTTCTATGAACTCTGATCTTCAGTTCATTCCATAGATTTTCAATTGGATTCAGGTCAGGTGACTGACTGGGCCATTCTTGTAGCTTTATTTTCCTTCTCTGGAGTCAGTTGAGAGTTTCCTTGGCTGTGTGTGGGATCATTGTCTTGCTGAAATGTCCACCCTCGTTTCATGTTCAGCATCTTGGCAGATGGCAACAGGTCCTTATCAAGGATGTCTCTGTACCTTTGTCCATTCATCTTTCCTTCAATTATATGAAGTCTGCCTATACCATGGGCTGAAAAACACCCCCACACCATGATGCTCCCACTTTTAAACTTCACTGTTGGTATGGTGTTTTTGGGCTGATGTGCAGTGCCATTTCTCTTCCAAACATGCTGTGTGTTGTGGAATCCAAAAAGTTCAATTTTGGTCTCTTCTGACCAGACTATATTCTCCCAGTATTTTACTGGCTTGCCCAAATGTTGTGCGGCAAACTTTAAAAAAGCTTCAACATGCTTTTTCTTCAGCAATGGAGTGTTACAAGGTGAGCGGGCGTAGAGCCCATGTCGTTTGAGTGCATTACTTAGTCTGCGGTTACACTGCAGGTCAATGCTCAATTCTGATTTTTTTGCTGAGATCTGATTTTTTTTTTTTTGTGTGTGTGTGTGTGTGTGTGTGTGTGGGCGTTCACGTTATAATTTAAATGCAACCCCCATCAGACTGCAGTGTGAACAGTCCACAGCTATGAAGTGACCCGCGTGCACAGAAGAAAACGTAACGTCAGTTACGCCGTTGTTTACAGAAGTAAATATGAGCCCCGAACGATTGAGGGGGGACAGAACTTCTTAACCTTGATGCAGCGCAGCAAAATAAAATGTTAAAATCATTATTTATTTAGCGAATGCAAACTCCTTAAGCCAAGCAGTTGCCTCCTGGTTTGCTGTATAGAGGGTGTGTAATCCTCCTTCCAGTCTTTGGAGCGGGCAAACCTCTATGATGTGTTCCATTGTTTGCTCCTCTCCACATGCGCACAGTGGGCTAGGGCTACTGCCCCATCTGTGAAGGCTGGCCAAGCAGGGGCCATGTCCAGTCCTGAAGCGATTGAGTGTAGACCACTGTCTCCTTGGGAGGTTGGTGCCCGGGACCTGTTGGTTGGGGTTTATCACCAGCTGTTTGTTTGGGACCTCCTTAAAATCATTAAGAAATGATTATGCACAAAATAAATGAGACCAGCTTCATTCCTCTACACACCAGATGACCGCTGTGATCAGCTCTGCTTTAACAGAACTGATCACATTAAACAGCTCTCTTGAAAATGAGACCCTGTGTCTCAGTGGGATTACCTATATAAATAAGGTTAATAATAAATAAAGGGCACGGCTCGTACCAGCGGCGTAACATCAGTCCTGCACAAGAAGCAGAAGCTGCCACAAACTCCCCTCTCCTGGACTGTGGGTCCTCATATCCCCATATTTGGCCATTCCGCTCCACAGTCATGTCGGTATTAACATTTTAGATATTACAGTGGCCAGGACTCACGGTGTGCTGTTTACAGGGAAAAAGGAATTTGCAGCATCCAGTAAATGTGCCGTTACTGTGCGCCTATAAAGCTAGTCTGGCGATTTCAGCCCCAACCTCCCCCCTGAAATTTTGAAGTTGTTGTGCAGTTGGAGCCGACAAAATTTTAATCCAGTGATAAAGGAAAGAAGGTTGATTAAAAAGAGAGCACAAATCAGCTGTGTCTGCCATGCTTGCTGCATCCTCCACTGCAGAATTGTAGCATCTATCTCACTTCAATGAGGAAGAATGTCAGATGAAATGTGACATAACTGTTCAGACTGAGGTCGCTTTGGAAGATATCAGATACGTATCCGAATTAGGACCACATTTGAAAGTGGCCTGAGTCTGGTGTGAAAAAAATCAGATCTGTGCTGTTCAGACTTTCATTAAGAAACCAGATATGGGTCACAAAAAAATGCAAAAAAATCAGAATTGAGCGTCAAAACTTGTAGTGTGACCGTAACATGAGTTTCAGCAGTGGTTGCTATATAAGACTATACATTTCTAGATATTTCTTGTGGAACATATTAGGATATTAACCCTGTAAGTTATTCTTACTGTAAACTAAGTCTTTACTGAGCATTATATATTGGTATTTTCATATTTTTTCATATAAATTCATTTAATACTGCACTCTACTCACCAGTGGAGAGATGAAGTCTGTGGCTAAAAACACTGCATCCATCCACTTACACCGCTTTGACAACATTAGCCCTGTTGTTGGTAGTTAAAGCAACCAGGCCTGCTGGACTGAGCTTCCAGCTTGTCAGGAGTTAGATATCCTGCAGTGCTGCATGTTCCCTGGTGTGGTCCTGGGGAAAATAGCTGGTTTGGAGACTGGAGGCTTATGTTCTAGGGGTTGTCCTGGGAGGGCTGCCCGTGGCAACAGTGCCCCGGTCGTGGCCTCCCCAGCTGTTACCTGCTGAAGCACCGGTGGGCCAGGGTAGATGGAGGAACGTTCAACCCCGGGCAAGATTTTTAAAACTTGTTTCAGGTCATGTGACGCAACTGCATTATAAAGTTAATTTTTTGGCAGCCATCCTCTAGCTGGATGGGAATGAGTGGGTGGAGGAGGGGCACTTATTGGAGGGAGAAGAGACGGAGTGAAGATGCGGATAAGTATTGATACAAACGATGCTGGATCATCCTGTGTCGCGGATGAAAATTCATCAATACAAGTATCGAGGTATAGCCCTGCCCTAATCCTTGGGTTTGAGTGGAGCTGTGACAGCTCTGTGCTCTCAGGGTGCACACAGTTCAGGAAAACTTGCATGATCTTGGCTGTGGACTGGATTTGTATCGCAGTCAATAGTACTTTGATCAGGAGGGTAACTAAAAGCAGGACTTTAGAGATTGTAAATTAGCCCAGAAAAAAACTGTTGTCATTCCTATCCAAATACATCTAAATAGAGTGTATTGTATTAAAGTGAGCATTCTGACATTTTTACATTAAACATGTTACCCATGGATGCAGTTTAGAAAACCACAAAAATGACATTTTTCTTTTATTGAGAACATTTAAAAATTATTAATGGAAAACATTTTAAAACCACTTAATGATTTGAGAGCCAATATTTCTTATTTTGATATGCTTAACAATGTTGTTACTTCTTAAAATTAGTTTTATTTAAATAAAATTCTTGCTTTAGATTCACTGGTTCTCCATCTTCAACTCCTTCATGATGGTCATCTTCTTGGTGGGTTTGGTCTCCATGATCCTTATGAGAACACTGAGGAAGGATTATGCCAGATACAGCAAAGAAGAGGAGATGGATGACATGGTACATTGAGCTGCAGTTGAACAAACACAATTTTCTTAAGACCTACTGCTAGATTCTGTCAAATTTAACTTTGAATTGTGAGAATCCTGTATTATGCCAATACAGGACAGAGACCTGGGAGATGAGTATGGGTGGAAGCAGGTCCATGGAGATGTGTTTAGACCGTCAAGCCATCCATTGATCTTCTCCTCGCTCATCGGCTCTGGCTGCCAGATCATCTCTGTGTCGCTCATCGTTATCATTGTAGCTATGGTGGAAGATCTATACACAGAGTGAGTAATTGGTTTTAGAGTATTTTATTGTAATTGTCTGCATTGACCAAGTATGAGATGCTATTTTGGATCAGTTTTAAGCTGCTAAAATGATTAATTTTGTTAGTGAGGGATTCCCCTTGTTAAAATATGAATAATTCTTCTGCATGAAGTAACTGCATAAAGATTTTAGACTGGCTATTGTATACAGTGTCTATATTATTTATGCATTCCTCCAGCTTTTTATGATATCATTTGTAGGGCTGGGAATCATCACTAATTTCTGGATTCAATTCCGATTCTTGAGGTTTTGAATCAATTTGATTTTGATCCCATTCCAATTCAATCACGGAAATTACCATTTTAATAGCTATTTTACGTGCCAGAAAAAAAAAATCTTAAGAGACCTAATGCTGCAAATTGTAGCAGGAATACTCCAACTTTAATACATAAATTATCACATAAAGAACTGACCCAAAATCAGTTACAATAATACACTTTATATTATTTAACTTGTGATTTCACAAAGTGCTAACAAGTGCTTTCTTTAGTGCAAAGGGTGTGTAGTGTCAAGTTAACAACCCAGAGTAAGTAAACAGATTCAATCCATGAAGCATGTAGACATAGTTTCACTATATTTCAGTCCCTCCAGGATTTCACAGCTGTTTTTGTGATTGTTGCAGCCCAAAAAGCCTGAATTTGTGGGAGTGTCTCTAAAAAGTTGCACGTAAAGTTGCAACATTTTTAGAGGTTTTTTGCACTGAAAGTTGTGTGAGGAAGCGCAGATAGATAGATAGGTGTACTTTATTGATCCCAAACTGGGAAAAGTAGCTGCTTTTTCCATAGTTTACAGTGATGCTATTCTATGTAACACCCCAAGAAAAGCACAGGATTGCCAAAAATTTCCTGTTAAACAGTGATTTATTTAGAATTAAATGCTCGGGAAAATTGTCAAAAAATGACCAACATTGTATTCTTGCTGAGAACTTAAATAAAAAAGATAAAAGAATTAGCCATTACAACAACTAAATTGCATTGAATGCATGTTAGAGTATGGAGAAAATTATGGCAGCACCTTCTTGAGTCTTGAATTAGAAAACTAAGACCCCTGAAAACTTGAGGTCTTCTGTGCTGAAATTCACAACGAAGCAGGGATGTTCCTCCACTGACAACCTCTTCCCTTCAGAACGTCTCAGGGCAGGATGGACCTTGGAGTGGAAACCCAAGTCTTCACAGATCTGAAGGGGAGGTGAAAAGGAGAATATTTTTCAAAGTAAAATTAATAATCATATTTTTAGATCCCCACACCACAGTAGGGTTTAATAATTTAGGTTCTTTTATTTGTTGTTGTTTATATTTTAACTACAAATTAATTTTCTATTTTTGAAAAGGGTTTCAATTCATTTCGTGGAAGATTTGGTCATTTCAGTTTAGTTCTATTGAGTAAAAATGTCTCATTGTACTGCAGCCTTTAGTAATTCTGCCAGTTTTTAATTTACAACACAAATGTTAAAAAAAACAACAATATTTTACTTACCCCTAGCAGCTGCAGCAGTCTCCCTCTCTGGTCTGTTGTTCTCTGTGTGTTTTCCGTTTGAAAATTGTTTATCCATCGTCGACTTTTTATGTTCCAACACAGCGCTGCATGTAGTACAAAACCATTTATCCCCACTTTATGAAAAATATTCAGGAACCATTGAGGACAGTCTTTAGCGGTGACTTTTGTTGATAAATTAACGTTGGCAAGTCCACCAAATCATTGCTGTGTTTTATATCATTTGAGGAGGTGATTTCCTTCCATTCAGTTTCATTTATTGCCATTGTTATATTTTGTTGTTGGTTTTTTGGGATTATATAATTTACTGTGTTACATGATGACTTCTTAAATGGATTTGAAAGCTGTTTCTGTGGAAGTTTTCTTGTTGCTAATATTATATTGTGGTCAGATGGCTCTGTTATAAGTCTGGGAGATTTAGGTCTCTTTGTAAAAAGTAAATCATTTTTGGTTTTTGACTGACTTGTGACTCTGATTGGTTTATCTATTGAGTTAGGTTATAGTGATCTGTAACAGTTCTTAGATTTTTTTTTGTCTTTTTTGTCATCCCAGTTTATATTAAAATCACCCCATAATATTATAGGGATGTGATTTTTCCACTAATTCGCGGAATTCTGCTTTTTTTATCTTCCAAAAATTTTCAGACCAGATGGCGGTGCTTGCACAACGCGAGGCTCAGCATCTGTTTAGATTTTGTGGATTAGCAGCGATATTTCTGCTCATTTCGGGTCTGTTCGTTTAGAACAGCTTCGCTTTTACATCCTACACCCGAAATGAACTTTTGGACATTGGATTACAAAATAACGACCTTTTTATCAGCAACCTACGTTTCATCCCTGAGCTCTGGAGAACACCCGACACTAGGTAAGCTACCCGGCCGACCGGAAGTGCTCGCAGGCGGCGTAGAGACCGTAAACAAAGGCGGGGGAAGCGCGGAGGGCTAAGAGCTAAGCTAAAGCTAACACCGCTTTCTCTACCCAGTGTTTTCCTCGCTAATGTACGGTCAGTGGCGAACAGAATGGATGAGCTACGGCTTCGGATCACCAACAATAAGAAACTTATGAACTGCAATATCATGATTTTCACGGAAATATGGCTACATAGTGGAGTACTTGTGTGGCGCCACGAGACGGCTTTTGTTGTGATGTGGTGCATTATAAATAAAGCTGAATTGAATGAATTGAATTACTTGACGGTGCTGTCGAGCTGGCCGGACGGCACACTCTGCGGGCAGACAGAGCAGCTAATGACTCCGGTAAGACCAGAGGTGGGGGGAGTATGCATTTATATTAACAAGGCTTGGTGCACGAACTCTGTCACTGTTGGGAGACACTGCTCAGCTAACCTGGAGTTTCTCATGGTTAAATGTAGACCTTTATATCAATCAATCAATCAATCAATCAATCAAAGACTTTATTCCAGACTCATGGTCCATCAAAAATAAAATAAATAAATAAAATAAAACAAGACAGTTGAAAACATAAAAAGAAAAACAATCAAAGCGTTACAAAACAATAAGACACAACTACTAAAAGAAGTACAAAGACAGTACAGACTTTAAAAAGACTTAAAAAGACTACTGTACCAGTGCCTTCTAAACTGTGACTGACAGCGAATAGAACTGAGCTTAATGCTAGACATGACTTGAATGATTTCATTTCTAGATACATCAAGCCGACAGATGAATTTATACATAAGGTTCCTTATTACTGCATGCAGAGTATTTACACGTGATGAGACAAATAACTCGGAAGCACTGCACCATCGAGGCTTTAAAGCATCATTGTAAGCAACCTGAAATTTCTGCATACTTTGTTTCCTATAATTTACCCATAAATGAGCAGTGTATAAAGGTGTACAATAGGTTTTAAAAAGAACCAGTTTCACCTCATCTGAACAAAAACCAAACATGCGTGCAAGAATATTTGCTTGCATGTAGATTTTGCAGCGTTGTCTGAAAATATCATCATCAGTCATTCTATCATTAATAAAATGTCCCAGATATTTAATTTTATCCCTGACAGTTAATTCCCTGCCTGCCAATTCAAAGACGGGGAATTTCATTAACAAATCTTCTTTAGTGCGGCAAATCAGCACACAACTCTTATTTGTATTATATTTTATGTCATTTTCCTCTCCATAAGCAGTACACACTCTTAATAACTCCTGAAGACCAGCACTACTTGGACTGAGAATAACTAGATCATCAGCATACATAAAATGATTCACTAACTTATTCCCTATTAAACACCCAGTTTTACAGGCATTCAGTTGCTTTGACAACTCATCCATATAAAGATTAAACAGGACGGGACAATATACTGCCCTGTCTGACACCACTGCTCACACCAAATGGGGATGAATGACTCTTCCCCCATTTCACCAGCATCTTCTGATGTGCGTACCAGTAAATCAGGATACGTACTAAGTACTTGGGAACCCCCCTGTCAATCATTTTCCTAAACAATATCCTGTGATTAACACGATCAAACGCCTTAGAGGCGATCAAACGCCTTATATCTGCCACAGGAGTTCACTTTTCACTTTTCTTCATCTTGCCTGCTGAAGATGTTTTGGACTTTATTTAAAAAATATTTTTAACGCCACACATGTGATGGATAATGCTTGTTGGAATATTTTAGGAATGCTATCTTCTTGGAACATAAGTCAATATTAAACAGTAATAAGTGACATTCAGCTGTTTGTTTTATGTCATTTAAGCACAGTTCTGGTACTTAAAAATCATAAAAACCCAGGAGCTTCGGGGGGCTTTGCCCCCCTTGCCCCCCCCCCCCCCCCCCCCCCCCACCGGGGCTCTGCCCCGGACCCCACTGGGAGACTGCATCCCCCAGACCCCATGCTAACTTTTCAGATAATTTCCCCAACCCCAAATCACATCCCTAATATTAATTCATTTTTAGGATTGCATTGATTAAGAAACACTTTAAATTGGTCATAAAAATCTGCTTTAGAGGAGGGTTTGTGGTATAAACAAATGATAGAGAAGGTCATACTGGCTGACAACTTAATGTTAACTTCTACACATTCTAGACTTATCTTTTGACCATTCGATCTGATTACATTTTAAGGTGTTTTTTAACATACTGTAAAACTCCTCCATCTTTTCCTTGCTCCCTGTCTTTCCTGTGCACATCATAGGCATGGTCACAACAGTTTCAGGTGACGAAGATAATAACCAGTTTCAGACAGACCCATGACTTTCAATGGAACACTCATGTTGTGAAAGTAAGAAGCTATTGTCAAATTGTTAGAGTGGGAAAAGTATGACAGTTGCCACTTCTTTGTTCTGTCATTGAGGTCTTTTACATAATCACTGATAAGTTACCGTGATTCTACCCTCTACTTTTTTATGTTGTTTTTATGGTTTCTTGTTTTTTTTTGTTATGGCACTTACTTTACTTTTAGGTTTTATGCACACCACTTATGTCAGTGATAGTTGTTTTGAATGTGCTTTATAAATGAAGTTTTATTTGACTTGACCTTAAATATTCATAAATTCAGAATGTTGAATAATTATCAAAAGAAGGATATAAAGAGATATTCAAGCAATATCCATGAATATGGTAATATCCTCTGTTTAAAAAAAACAAAACAAAAACATTTCAAAGTTGAAATATTAGAAATCAAATCTTCTTTGTCTTCTTTTGGCTGCTCTCTTTAGGGGACGCCACAGCGGACCATCTGCCTTCATTTCATCCTATCCCTTTCATCCTCTTCTCTCACACCAGCCCTCTCCATGTCCTCCTTCACTACATCCATGGATCTTCTCCAGTGTTCCTTTTCCCTCCTGCCTGGCAACTCGACATCTCCAACCTCCTTTGTCCAATATATCCTCCATCCCTCCTCTGCACATGTCCACACCATCTCAGCCTTGTCTCTCTTACTTTGTCTCCAAACCACTCAACCTGAGCTGTCCCTCTGATATACACATTTCTAATCCTGTCCCTCCTAGTCACTCCCAGTGAAAATCTCAGCATCTTCAACTCTGCCACCTCCACCTCCTGTCTTTTCATCAGTGCCATTGTCTCCAAACCATACATCATAGCAGGTCTCACCACTGTCTTGTAAATCTTCCCTTTCACTGTAGCTGCTATCCTTTTGTCACAAATCACCCAAAACTCCGAACACAGCTTCCTCCTCTTCTCAGTGATCTCCAACCAACAGTAGCCCAATTTCCACTGGCACCGTGTCATTTAACAGCACTGGTGGCAGTTGTTGTCAACCCAGGCTTCTACTAATCTGTTGTGGAAGTCTCATTCATGATGATCTGCATGTTTGATTTGGCAAAGATTTTATGCCGGATGCCCTTCCTGTTGCAACTCTCCCCTTTTACCCAGTCTTGGGACTGGCACTCGGAGTACACTGGCTTGAATTCTCAATATAGTCATGTACATGTTTTGTTTTGTTTTTTTTCTTCCCGCTTGATTATGGTAAAACTGTGTGAAATATGCATGAAATAGTGAATTTACCACAGCCATTCAGTATGTTAACTTGTTATAATTCAAAAACTTGACACTGTTTAATTTATATTTTAGATTTGCAGTGAGTAAGAAAATCAGTGAGTTCTCCATTCTGTGTTTTTTAACCACTTTTAGAAACTGAGTGAGTATAATATAGGACCCTGACTTTTAGTGGATATAAATCCCCTATAAAAACAAATCTACACTGTCTAAAATGGTATCTTATGCCCTTTTTCTACAAAAAAAACCCAACTTTTGTTGTCTTATAGTTTTGTGTCAAAATCTTTTCAATTTTCCTCCTCCTTCAAACGTTAGGATCTGTGAATAATCCCACTCACATCCCACAATGCAAATAGTGGCTAGTGCTACATTAAACAAAATAAATCCTGTAATAAAAAGACTTACCGGTTAAAGGACATGCCCAGTTGTATGCACAGTGGCCAAGGATAAGGACTGATACTGCATTGGTCCTTAAAAGTGTTGGTCCTGGTCTGGCCAGTGAAATTGCAAAGAGTGATGGTAAAGACTATGTGGAAAGCAAATATATAAGTATTAGAGAATCAATATTTACGTATAAGGAAGACTGATGAAAAGAAATTATCAACACTGTTAAACAATTTAAAAGCAAGAAATCAGCTGATTGTTACAAATAGATATGTCAACCGTTAAACAAATTATTGAATACAGTCCTTACTAACTGGCTTATTAACCCAGGTAAAATGAAAATAGCTAAAGTCATACCAATATATAAAACTGGAGACAAACATTTAATCACAAACTACAGACCCATTTCCAAGCTTCCACAATTTTCAAAAATACTGGAAAAAATATACTTTCAAAGGTTAGAAGAGTTCATCATGAAGTATAAAATACTGTGTGATCAACAATATGGATTAAGGGTAAATAGGATGACATCATATGCGCTTATAGATTTTGTATAGGAAATTACAGCAACAATTGAAAACAAGGAGCATGCAGTTGCAATATTTCTGGACTTAAAAAAGCATTTGATCCAGTTGACCATGAAGTGCTATTTAAAAAACAAAAAACAAAAAACAAACAAACAAAAAAAAACTACAAAGATATGGAGTCAGAGGAACTGCTTTTTCCTGGCTAACCAGCTACCTACATGATAGATATCAGTATGTAGAATTAAACAACAAAAAATCAAAATTGAGAGTTACGTGTGGGGTCCCTCAAGGGTCAGTGTTGGGACCATTATTATTCAATTTATATATCAATAACTTATGTGAAGTGTCAAAATCATTGAAAACTATTTTATTTGCTGAGGATGCAAATTTATTTTGCCGTGATCATAATTTGGGAGGACTCTTTGGATACTATACCGGAGTGGTGGCCTAGTTGGTAGAGCATCTGCCCTATGACCTTCCGGTCGTAGGTTCAAATCCCGGCCGGGTTATACCAAAGACCATATAAAAATGGCACTTTCTGCCTTCTAGCTTGGTGCTCAGCATAATGGAACGGGGAAAGTAAAGTTAATGCACAGAGCTACCAGAGGACTGACTCCCCACTGTAACTTTCACTACTCACAGTAGCTGTGTGGCCTAGGGTCAGTAAAACGGAGATGGGTATCACCCCATACACCACATGGTGTGGAAGGGATTAACTTGGATACTGTGGAAATGGAAATAAAAAGATGAAGAGTTGGGTTGATGCAAATAAACTAACACTGAATATAAGTAAAACAAAATATATTATCTTTGAGAATTGTAGAACTGATTCGAATAAGAAAATCATGATAAATAATGTAGAAATTGAGGAGTTGCTTATACAAAATTTCTTGGAATAATAATGGATAATAAATTAAATTGGAAACCACATATAGATTATATAAGAACCAAAATATCCAAAACGGCTGCAATACTTTATAAATACCAGGATTTTTTAAAATCAGCAACATTGTATACTTTGTACTGCTCCCTCATCCTTCCATACATTATCTACTGTGTGGAAGTGTGGGGTAACGCCTGTAAAGCCAGCACAAATCCAGTATTCATCCTTCAAAAGAGAGCAATAAGAATAGTAAATAAATCCAGCTATAAAGCACCATCAAACCCACTCTTCATCAAATTAAAAACACTCAAATTTAAAGACTTGGTGGATTTTAAAACGGCTCAGATCATGTTTAAAGTAAAACAACAGCATTTAGCCGACTGTGTCCAAGGGTTGTTTCACTTAAAGGGTACCTGTAGTGAATTTTAATGAATAGCTATTTCAAAGGATCAAATATGATACTAGTGGTTCAGTCCGGTAATTTTGGTCATGATTCCTTCTCAAATATGCACGAGTTTCAAGTCACTGCCTCCTCTATGACCAGTTTCAGCACGGTAGTGACACACAGTCGTTGCTTTGTGTGACTGACTGGGCTGCAGTATAGCAGTCAACAAAGTTTTAACATCAGAATTTTATGTAATTTTTTTACAACCATGTATAAGCAAATCTACTCGCATATAATTTAATGAAATAAAATTCTAGTATATCAAGATTTATTCAATGTGTTCAGAAGTTACTTGACTGGGAGCTTACCTGTTCGTCAGGTCCCCTTCAGCTGTTGGTCCCGGAGGTAACTGCGGATCATGCCGTCAGTGAAGGCCATTTCCAAAGACAGTTTGTACAGTATATATCCGTGCAGATTTTGCACCGTTTTCAACTCGGATCTTGACCCACTGAGCATCTGCTGAACACTTTTACTCAGCCGTAGTAAAGCTGGAATCGAGTGTCACTTCCAGCCGGCGATGGCTGCTCCCCATTGGTTTTGACCGAGAGGTTTTCATGGGATAAAATTATTCATTATACTGACTCTAGGGGGTTATTTTTACTGAATAAACACATTTTTAAGTAACTAGTGCATGCCCGTAGAAAGCAAGTATTGTCTGAAAACATGTCAGCCATTTAGGCTTTACAGGCCCAAATGTAGGCTGTGTTTGAAAGTGGAATACGAACAGGAGTAGCCTATACAGTATGTAGGCAATCACACATTAGACTTTGACAAATATAAAAGGGACTGAACACTGATTTATTTGATTGTGTGAATATTAATTACAGAATTACTGAAAATGAATGGGACATCCAATATTAGCGACCATTTAAGAACCCTTGTTTATTTGTTTGTTAAACTTATTTGTGTGATCTTTTATGACTTATATTCATAAGTGTTGTATCTTGCACTTTGGGAAATGGGAGTTGTTCAGTCACCATTATAATTGTTTTAGTTTATATGTGTAGTTTATAGTCTATCGTCAATAAACTCATGCAGTACTATAACAGGACATGTTTGCAAATATTTGAGACCCATTCTAGTGCATCCTTTTATATTTTAGCAATATTTTAAGTACAAAACACACAACATTATTATACTCGGAAGAATCAGTGTTGCCCATTTGTCAGTAAATAAAAAATGATTTATTTCATTAATTCAATTCAATTCAATTCAACTTTATTTATATAGCGCCATTTCACAACAACAGTCATCTCATAGCACTATCAACTGTAGGGAGGACCCCCACAGTTGCAGAAAGACCCCAGCAATCAGGCGATCCCCTGTGAGCAAGCACTTGGCGACGGTGGAGAGGAAAAACTCCCTTTTAACAGGAAGAAACCTCCAGCAGAACCAGGCTCAGGGAGGGGCAGTCATCTGCTGCGACTGGCTGGGGGGTGAGGGGATAGAGAAGAAGAAAAGAACAGACATGTAGAGAGCAAACAGCACGATGGGGACTCAATCTATGGGAGAGAACAAACAAATGTTAATGACCAGCAAAAAAAAAATATTTCATAGAGAGTGAGGAAAGGAGTGAGGCCCAGTGCATTACTGGAGGTCCCCCGGCTGACTAAACCTATTAGCAGCATAACTAAGGGAGGGTTCAGAAAACACATGATCCCTCCCTAATTGTAGGCTATATCAAAAAGGTAGGTTTTAGCCCTATTCTTAAAAACAGAGATCGAGTCTGACTCCCGAATCCAGATTGGCAGCTGATTCCACAGGAGAGGAGCTTGATAACTGAAGGCTCTGCCTCCCATTGTACTTTTGGAGATTCTAGGTATTACAAGTAAACCTGCATTTTGGGAGCGTAGTGCTCTGTTAGGATGATACGGTAGTATCAGATCTTTTAAATAAAAAGGAGCCTGATTGTTTAGAGCTTTGTAAGTAAGAAGAAGGATTTTAAACTTAATTCTAAACTCTATGGGAAGCCAATGAAGGGAGGCCAGAACCGGAGAGGTATGATCTCTCTTTCTAGTACCTGTTAAAACTCTTGCTGCAGCATTTTGGATCAGCTGAAGACTTTTTAAAGATGTTTTAGGACAACCTGATAATAAAGAATTACAATAATCTAATCTCGAGCTAACAAAAGCGTGGATCAGCTTCTCAGCATCACTCTGAGACAAGATGCTCCTAATCTTGGCAATATTACGCAAATGATAGAAGGCAGTCTTAGAAACAAATTTAATATGTGAATTGAAGGACAAATCCTGATCAAAAATAACTCCAAGGTTATTTTTGGGGCGGTTTTTGTCACGGTCATCGTTTAGTCAAAGCATGCTCATATGTGTCCACATATGATATGCAGTTGAGCTGGCCATTCTGCTCCACAATTATGGTGGTATTATTAACTTTTAATTTTTAGATAGCCGTGCACCAGGAGGAGCGGCATATTGGACCCACGGTGCTGCAAAGGATAGAGGTGGCACATGGGTGAAGCAGCAGCCAAAACTCCGTCCCGTTAATCGGGCAGGCTGGGCTTGGCTCCCTGGGAGGGACTGTGATAAGCCGGTCCAGCTGTCCCCACCCCCCACCCCCCAACCATGCACCTCATGTTCTCCATATATCGATGGCCAAAACGCAAAACCTCCTATCTGAAAAATGCACTTTTTGGAGAAAACTTTAAAAAAACAAGCTGTTTTCTTGCAGAATGCTATGCTATTTTTTTCATCAGAATAATTTTCTGTCACAATAAAGGACGGGACTGTCTTGCAGACAGATATGAGCAGCCTTCCCTGTTCTCCTCATCCAAAGTGAAATCTGCAAAACAGAAAATCCTGCAGATAGGTTTTGCATTTCAGCCATTGATATGCCGAATTATCCTTTAGGGCTACACAATCACGGCAACATCATAGTATAATTTTTTTTAAGCATTAAATCGTCAGTATTCTCTTTTTTTGGTCAAATTTCTTGCTTTTCACTTCCTTGTTTTGTTTGTGGAGCGCTCTGGTGACTGGTCGTGATGCCATATTATCCAAAGAGTCAATCCGAAGCCCCGCCCACACTTGTAGAAGCCAGGGCATGAAGAAAGCGGTGGCTAAACTTTTATTGATAAAAATTACATATTTTCACTGAGCAACTCCATACTCGGGGATGCACACCCTCGTAACCTCAGCAAACACTTATAAAACCTGAGGTCAGTCTGACGAATGGTTTGAGGGATATCTGAGGAACACTCACAGACACAAACAGACAGAGATATGCTGCATTTATAGATAGATACCTAAAGCACGATTAATGTTGTTATAATGACCAGTCTCATGGGTCGGGCCGTCGGCAACTCAACCGGCAACCCCGCCCTTCTGAGGGCATGGAAGGGTGAAACTGGGTATCCTAGCAGAACTAAAAACAATATCTGTCACAGGTCTGTGGTGAACCACTCCCAGTTACACGGTGTGAGACTGGACATCCTGGCAGATAAGCACATCTGTCGCAAGGTCTGTGGTGGACTTTTGCCAGTCGGTGCATCGTGACATGCACTACACAAAGAGCAGAGATAAACAAACCTATCATCTGGTCAGTCACTGCAATAGATACTGGAGTCAGTCTGTCTTGGCCTGTCCTTGCCACTGATAATACCCCTATCTGCCAAGAATGTGCTGCTAGTCCAGCAAAAGCTAGCGATATCAAATACTTTGCAAGCAGTTTCATGAAATGGTCAATCAGAAAGCAACTCATACCAGCACAGACGTCGCCCGGGTTAACAAGGCCAGGAGTTCCTGGCAGCGGAGGGCGAAGGACAGAGCTGCGTGGAGGAATCTGATCAGACCTAATAAACAGTCATTGTCGCCCCCAACAGACTGCTATGAGGAGGTTTCCTTTAAGAGAAACCCAACATGAACTGAAAGGGTTACTTTAATTCAAAAAACCATAAGTAAGAACTAATGCAAAATATCACTGTATCTCAACCAAAGGAATTTAATTATGGAATAATTTTACTGATGAAATGAAAATCTGTGGGTCACTCATCAAATTTAAAATACCCTTTAAAAAATCATATATTGAACAGCTATGAAATGGACTTATGAGATGTAGGCTGGACTGATTTCTTCTGGGCCTGATGTCGCTGATATGAGTGACTGATATTTGAGTTTAATTTTTTTTTTTTTTTTTTAAAAAGGCTGGAAAAGGGGTAGGACTAGGAAGAGTTTTTTTAAACTTCACCCTACTCCTTTTCGAACATAAATTGCTGATCCGATTTGATAGAAAAATGTTGAAGATCTTTTGTCTACAATGTTTCTTTTTTAAAATTTCCATTTTATCTTATTTTCTTTGTTTACATGTTTGAAATGAATAAAAAAGAAAGAAAAGCAGTTTAAAGGTTAAAATCCATTTTAATTTGGGTCAAGTTTTCAAAGCAGCTGTCCAAAAATGCTATCTGACCCTGGAGGCTAACTTCAATCAGGCCAGAGAGTCCTGATTGACTCAACACTACTGACCTGGGGCCTCATGTACAAAGACTTGCGTGGATTTCCTACTGAAAGATGATATACATTTAAATCAAGAAAAAGCCGTAAGCAGAAAAAAATCCAGATGTATGAAACTGTCTGTATGCAGGAATCCAAGCACATTTCCTGTGTACATACCAATCTGCTTAGAATTGAACGCACGTGAGGAAATACCGGACCCTTGACACACCTCCGTTTGAATATGCAATTAGATGCAAATCTACAGTATATACTGTATACAAGCGTTGCACGTTTGATTCTCCTGTATCCCTAATCAAAAATAATGGATTTAATGGAATTTCATGGACTGTGAGTTGGAGGTGCTCCTGAATGAGGTAGAGGCATGTAAAAACATTTTGTTTGGCACGCTGTCCTCCGGCATTAGTGCCGGATACAGATAATTCAATAGCCTGCTCACAGCCCTGTAAGATTACTTTACTGTTTTCCTTTAGTCAGACAGGAATGAGAAGGAGATATTTAGTTAACTTTGACATGTTTCGACTGACATCTGCAGTCATCCTCAGATGCGTCAGCAGATCGCTGTGATTTGTAGCGTATATAGCTCAGGGGTTACAGTGCCAGACTTCAAAGCAGGAGGGTCCAGGTACGAGACTAGCTAGAGTCCTCTTTTAGAGACCACAGTGGAAATAAGTGTGCACACTTTCTTGTGTCATCCCATTGTTTTTAAATGTATGTTGTATCTTTTATACAGTGTCATTTTAAACAAAGGATAAATCAATCAATTTTTGACCAGCCAGGTGGATCAGCTGGTTGAATAAAGGAAAACGGTCACAAAAAAGAAGACAATATGAACCTATTCAGTGGGTAGCCAAGGTCACCTGTTAGTTGAAAGCAGATCATATTAGACTTGACAAGTACATACAGTTGGGCCCAAAAATATTTGGACAGTGACACAAGTTTTGTTATTTTAGCTGTTTACGAAAACATATTCAGGATACAATTATATAATCAATATGGGCTTAAAGTGCAGACTCTCAGCTGTAATTTGAGAGTATTCACATCCAAATTGGAGCAAGGGTTTAGGAATTACAGCTCTTTAATACATAGCCACCTCTTTTTCAAGGGACCAAAAGTAATTGGACAATTGACTCAGAAGGCTGCAAAAAAAAAAAAAAACAAGGCTGCATGGGCTCTTCCCTCGTTAACCTGTCACCAATTAAGCAGTTAAAAGGTCTGGAGTTGATTCCAGGTGTGGCGTTTGCATTTGGAAGCTGTTGCTGTGAACACACAACATGCGGTCAAAGGAGCTCTCAATGGAGGTGAAACAGACCATCCTGAGGCTGAAAAAAAAGAAGAAATCCATCAGAGAGATAGCAGAAATGTTAGGAGTGGCCAAATCAACAGTTTGGTACATTCTGAGAAAAAAAGCGTGCACTGGTGAGCTTGGGAGCTCAAAAAGGCCTGGACGTCCACGGAAGACAACAGTGGTGGATGATCACAGAATCCTTTCCTGTGAAGAACAACCCCTTCACAACATCCACTCAAGTGAAGAACACTCTCCGGGAAGTAGGTGTATCAGTATCTAAGTCTACCATAAAGAGAAGACTTCATGAGAGTAAATACTAAGGATTCACCACAAGGTGCAAACCATGAATCAGCCTCAAAAATAGACAGGCCAGAATTGACTTTGCCAAAAAACACCTGAAGAAGCCAGCCCAGTTCTGGAACAGCATTCTTTGGACAGATGAGACTAAGATCAACCTGTACCAGAATGATGGGAAGAAGAAAGTTTGGAGAAGAATTGGAACAGCTCATGAGCCAAAGCACTACATCTTCTGTAAAACATGGTGGAGGCAGTGTGATGGCATGGGCATGCATGGCTTCCAATGGCACTGGGTCACTTGTGTTTATTGATGATGTGACAAAAGACAGAAGCAGCCGGAAGAATTCTGAAGTGTATAGGGATATACACTACCATTCAAAAGTTTGGGGTCACCCAGACAATTATTTTGTGTTTTCCATGAAAAGTCACACTTATTTACCACCATGAGTTGTAAAATGAATAGAAAATATAGTCAAGACATTGACCAGGTTAGAAATAATGATTTGTATTTGAAATAATAATTTTTTCCTTCAAACTTTGCTTTCGTCAAAGAATCCTCCATTTGCAGCAATTACAGCATTGCAGACCTAACATGATTGCACAAGGGTTTTCTAATCATCCATTAGCCTTCTGATGCAATGAGCAAACACATTGTACCATTAGAACACTGGAGTGATAGTTGCTGGAAATGGGCCTCTATACACCTATGTAGATATTGCACCAAAAACCAGACATTTGCAACTATAATAGTCATTTACCACATTAGCAATGTATAGAGTGTATTTCTGATTAGTTTAAAGTTATCTTCATTGGAAAAAAAGTGCTTTTCTTTCAAAAATAAGGAAATTTCTAAGTGACCCCAAACTTTTGAACGGTAGTGTACTTTCTGCTCAGATTCAGCCAAATGCAGCAAAGTTGATTGGACGGTGCTTCACCAATGATCCAAAACATACTGCAAAAGCAACCCAGGAGTTTTTTAAAGCAACGAAGTGGAATATTCTGCAATGGCCGAGTCAATCACCAGATCTCAACCCAATCGAGCATGCATTTCACTTGCTCAAGACAAAACTTAAGGCAGAAAGACCCACAAACAAGCAACAGCTGAAGACTGCTGCAGTAAAGGCCTGGAAAAGCATCACAAAGGAGGAAACCCACCGATTGGTGATGTCCATGGGTTCCAGACTTCAGGCAGTCATTGCCTGCAAAGGATTCTCATCAAAATATTTAAAAGTAACATTTTACTTAGGGTTACTATGTTTATTTGTCCAATTACTTTTGAGCCCCTGAAATGAGGAGCGTTTGTATAAAAATAGCTACAGTTCCTACATGTTTAATCATATATTTTTGTTCAACCCCTTGAATTAAACCTTAAAGTCTGCACTTCAATTCCGTTGTAGTTGTTTCATTTCAAATCCAATGTGGTGGCATGCAGAGCCCAAATCATGAAGATTGTGTCACTGTCCAAATATTTCTGGGCCTAACTGTATTTTATGTCCAAAATGCAAATCTCATCCTTTATAGTTATATACAACTTACATGGATTACACACACTACTATTGTAAATGAATGAAGTACGCCGGGGAAAGGGTGACACTGTTGCATTTCAGACTTTATGCATATGTTTATTGACATAACTACTGTACACACAGAGGCAATTGGGGGCTTGGTAGAATGCTTTGAAACTGTAGTTTAATCAGTAAAAAAAGTCACTTACTCAAACCACTGACTTGTAATGAAGCCTTGAAGACAGGGTGATATTTGGGGGCACACAGGTGCATTGCCATGAGGTGGATTATTATTAGGGCAGTTACATGAATTTACTCACCAAGAAGCCACCCATTCGCACAGTGCCAGCTTGTAGTTTGTTTCCAACAATGCTGTTCATTAGAGTCATTAGGAAAACCGGCTCTTGCTGCAAATTGCGCTTTGATGTTGACCTGTTCAACTGCATTGTACTGCATATGATGTACCTGGGTGACGGCCAGATAATGCCATCCCACATAGCTGACATAGCTCAGCTCAGGATTGACTGGGAAATTCCCGATTGGTCTGCCAGCTCCCTCTGGCATGCCCCTGTTTCCAGGAACCCCAGTGTTGTCAGCACCTGCACTGGGATGGGCAGCGCATGGCTTCTCGCCATGTCGTGCTTCAAGAGTGGCCATAGCTCTGAGCACAGTTCCACAAGGACTGCCCATGGAAATCTAAACTGGCTGACAAGCAAGTCATCATCCTGAGCCAGAAAATCTTCTGTCTCTAAATACCTTTCTTTTCTCACTGCGTGATTTGCAATATCCTCTAATAATGCTAACACCATTGTTGTTAGAGGCATTTTCTGCACTTCTTTACCCTTGCTTTTATATCCACTCATCTAATTGCGCACACTTGGATGTTTGTTCATCATGTGTCTGTGGTGTGTACAATAATTATCATGTCATCATCAGTCTCCCAACATTACCTCTAAGTGTCGCCAATGGACCAATGTCAGTAGAAACGTACAGTACGTACGCCAGCCATGAAGTTAGTGTGGGGCTGCGCATATTTCCATGGTCATTTCATTCTTGATACATCTGAAATTTTCTGTGAAAAAGGACACATGCCATGTTTTTGTGCGCAAGTACCCTTTGTACATGAGGCCCCTGGTATAGTTATGTCACCAGAAACACTCCGTCTAAACTCTCCTTTTTTCAAGGGGTGGGGCTTAACTGAAATTTCACAGCAAAAAAACCAGAGACATAACATATTTGAGCGATATCAGGCTTGAGAAGTCTTGCAAGTTATAAAACACGTTACAGATATATTAACAAGGAAAAAAAGAATTTGTCGGCATGTCACTTTAAATTCAAGCTGAATATCAAAGGCTCTTCTTAAAACATGTTAAAGCTGTTCATACCAGTCAAAAAGCACAGTATGACTTGTGTATAAGTGGTGGTTGGAAATATGTCAGGAGCTGCCAACCATTTTTCCTTTTTAGCAGCTCAGAATTCATTTCATTTTTTTCTCCAGTAATAAGTTAAGTGTGTGCCATCTTTCAAAATGCAAATGTTGCATTTAGTCAGTGCTTTTAATGTCTTATCAGAAGACGGTGGTTTGTTTTGGTAATTGTCATTTTTGTAACAATTAAACTTTTGAACCTGAAACTGAGGAGGGTGTTTATTCAATTCAGCTGCACTTTCAAATAAATGGCAACAACCTCACAGTGAAGTTCAAGCACCTTCCTTGCAAAACACTGTTGCAGTTGTCTCCATGGGTGTGTCAGAATAGTTACGGTTTGAAAGGGTGTCTGTAGGATCCAATACTCAATCATCTCAGTAAATTAGAATATCATGATTTGTAACTGAATTAAAAAAAAACTATAGCCATAATAATTAAAAAGGCTTGGAATATTTCATTTTGGGTGTAATGAATATTGAATATATGCAGGTTTCTTTTTGAATTGTATTGCAAAACAAAAACGTAATGTTTTGACAATATTTTAATTTGTTGAGATGCATTAGTATAGTCCATTTAAAGATTTTCCTCTTTAATGTGTGAAGCAGCTGAAGTTGATGTTGCGTCTTGGATGGTCTGTGCTTTGTCATAATGATGTAAACAGTTGTAGCTAATTTTGAAAGATGTATGAAAACTTGCCACCACAGACACAGTGGGTACAAAACCTTAAACAGTATGACTGTGTCAAAGAGGAATGTCAAAGCCTTTGTGAAGGAATCAGATGATTGTTTTAAAAAAAAAAACTGTCAAAGGAAAATGTACTTAAAGCCAAGAATTATTACAAGAAAACAAATCAGTAGATTTGAGATATAAAGCTGATAAAATCTAGATGAGTTCACGAAGGAAGACCTGTATCATTTGTTTTCTGCAGGAGAGGATCCATGCTGAGCACGGCCATTTTTGTGTACGCTGCAACCTCACCTATCAATGGCTATTTTGGGGGGAGTTTGTATGCAAAACAAGGAGGTACTGGAGTGAATTCATCAGATTCTTCTACACAGATGTGCTTGCTGTCTGTTATTAAATGTTCATGTTTGCGACTTGTTTTTCTTCCCCCATACAGGCAGGAGGTGGATTAAACAAATGTTCATCGGAGCCTTTCTGATCCCAGCCATGGTGTGTGGGACAGCCTTCTTCATCAACTTGATCGCTATCTACTACCATGCATCCAGAGCCATCCCATTTGGCACCATGGTGGGATTTCTCATTGCAACACCTCCCTAAAAACCAGAGTTATGAAGAATATCCTGAAAGTCAAGAGAATCCAGTGTAATACTGCATTCCCAGGGAGATTACGCATAATACTGCATTCCCAGGGAGATTACGTAGTAGAGTCAGGCAGTGAAACTAGTATAGACACTACGAGATAAATGTACTCATTCTTCATTTACAGAATAGAAGTTTTTATTTTAATGGTTTAAGTTTACAGGGACAATGCACATTAATAATAAACATTTCTGTAAATGTGCCAGTTTAGACAATTGGCTAATTTTCAACTGCAGTCCCTGGGCAGGCAACACATAAATTCAAGGGGCTTACTAAACACAGTTCACATGACATGTCAAACATTTAGGGCGCATTCACTTGGCTACTGTTTGGTCCGGATTAAAGGACCAAAGTGTGTATTCCATGGATAGCTTGGTTCGTTTGGCGCCGTCTGAGTGCACCTGGAACTCTGGTGCAGCACCAAACAAGCAAACTTTGGTCCCCCTGAAAAGGGGGTCTCGGTTTGCTTGCAAATGCAGTCTGGTGCGCTTTGCTTGCCGTGTGAATGCAAACGGAGTGTTCAGTGGACCAAAGGGTGGACGTGCCCCTCTGCGTTTGTGTAACCACAGCAACACACAGTGAGAAGAGAAAGTAGCATTTACTGTAAAGGTGCCTTCACATCAAACGCGAATGGGCGAATTTTTCGCGCAGCACGATTACATTATAACTAAGTGTAAATGCATGAAAAGACATTAATTCACCGTCTGGTTGAGATACAGACAGGTGAAGTTCCCACTCACCTGAAAAAGTTGTCCCTGTTGAAAACTTGATGTGTGTTTCCTGGCAGCACGTCCGTGGAAGGAATCCATGGGTAAATAAATAAATCCAATATCCCGATTCAGCTGAAGAGCTCCTGGTTCTTCAGCCTCCATTTTGTGTAGAAAGTAACAATAAAGTCAACCGTGCGGATTCAAGAAATACTTTTACCGGAGAAAACCGAGGAGAAAAGTTTAAAAAAAATTCTCTTGGACTTGGAGTAGTGATGAGTGAGGAGTGAGATGCAGGCTCTGATAGATATTTGGTCTGAGAACCAGATTTCTCAGCTGCTTGTGGCTACACACAAGAATACCAATGTTTTTAAAAGGTTCAGCGACATGATGGCAGCATGGGGGGTTTATACAGACAGAGGAGTTTTTCATTTTTATTAGTTTGTGGTACATAAACACCTTACTGAAGGAAACGGTGTTATGCTGAGAATTGCTCACTTGCCGAGAATTGCATCCCATCGTCAAATAAACATAATTTAAAAATAATTTACAAGAGGTAACAACAATTTTTACTTCTAAAAATGCACAAATGGTTACAAGCCTGGCTGTAGTGTTATATTTTATAGTTTTGGTGCATGGGATGCAATTCTTGGCAAGCGAGCAATTCTCGGCATAACACCAGTCCTAGCCAATCAATGAGCTGGATTTCTCTTCTTCGCCAAGATTTTTTCTTCCTGATCAGTGGTGGCTTCAGCTACAGCGCCACAAACGAGCAGCTGTTGTAACTGCATGATGTTGTCCAAGCAGTTTGGTCCGCTTGAGTGGATGCAAACCGAACCAAAGGTGTGAAAATTCTCACCGTCCCCCGCCGAGTCGAACCGAGACTCCCGGACTATCCTAGTGTGAATACAGCCTTAGTGTCTGATGTTTTCAGATATCACCCCTTTTTCTTAACTGTTAGACAAATGATTACCACATACAATGGCAAGAAAAAGTATGTGAACCCTTTTGAATTACCTGTTTTTCTTGTTTTCTTTTTTTGCATTAATTGGTGATAAAATGTGATCAGATTTACACCTGAGGCCCAAGTATAGACAAACACAAAACCATTCTTCCTTTCATAACTGCTTTACCTCAGCCATATTCTTAGGATGTCTGGTGTGAACTAGGGGAGGGAATCGCGAGGGATCTCACAATTCGATTCGGATCACGATACTTGGGTCACTATTCAATCCTATCACAATGCAATGATAATCACGATACTGCGATACGTGGCAGTAATGCACCTGTAAGCTGGTTGTCAACCGTCAATCAAATCTAAAAGAAGAAGAAGAAGAGTATCACAATCCCATATATTTCAGTTTTTCACCTTATTCAACCTCAAATCATGTCCCATAGTAAAACTGTTGACATCTCTTTCATATAATAAAGTATTCAGTCCAAACAGGCATCAGCCGAACAATTTCACAGTAAATTATTTTTAAATTAAATGGTGTTCACATATATAGTGCTTTTTTACTCATCTCTGGATGACCAAAGTACTTTACAGATCCTACTATTCACCCATTCACGCACACATTCAAACACTGATGGCGACGGATGAAGAAACAAATGCTCTTAAAATAAATGTTCAACTGATTAAAAAAAAATATAGTCTTAAATAAATCAGTGAAGTAACAACGAGATGGAATCATACCTGGGCTCCAGTATTGTAATCGTATCAAAAACCCTTGTTTTCAACAACACTATATGGATGCAGGTCTTTGCATATGAAGTAGGTGATTGTGTTATCTTCTTAGCTCGCTCAGAACTTGGAGGTAGCTTTAAAGGGCCTATATCATGCTATTTTAAGCCTTTCTGAGTAAACTATATGCATGTATGTGATAGTATATTACCTTTGGTACACTGGAGAATGAATTTCTTATGAAATATGAGTTATTTTCCCGAGCTACTTTTCCAACCCGGAAGTAAGATGCCTCGATCTCTGAGGCTCCGCCTCTCCTTCTTGTGGCTGCCGCCCATTTCATGACGTAACCCCTGAGCCGGCTGCTGGCTGGTTTGACGCGTACTCACGAAAATAAACTCCTGTGGTATATATTACTCATATATTCCATACCTGCATACGTTGGAGCATGTGGAAATGTGTGGGGCAACATATGCAAAGGAATTTCACACCTCTGAAAGGACAAAGGAATCTCACCGCCGTGTGAAGACCAGTGGCGTCACAGGACGCCATGGCAACAGACTTGACACCTTCACCCCCTTAGGCAAGGAGAGGTTTTCCCATCACCTCCCAAGACGGAGGGAGGAGTTAACAGGACTAATGGGGATTTAGATAATGGGGGATTTCAGCTTGTGTTTTGCATGTCTTGGATGTGTGCCTGTATTTAACCAGCGAGCTGAGCAGAATTCTTCCTCTTTGCCTTCTGCCAAGCTCTGCACCATGATGAGACAAGATAGAAGAGTTGTTCATTAAAGACTCTGCTTTTGTGATACAAAACCGCCTCGTTATTTCCAGCTCTTCTACACTCCAACCATTTCTGACGAGTAGGCTCTTCTTTAGGAAGGCTGAACAAACTCCTAAATCTCTCACAGCGAAAGACACATTTATGCCACTTAGAAGACATTGTCTTACGTAAAAAAGCAAACAGTTGTTGTCACTGAGCAGATTAGGTGCGAGAGGAACTACTTCTTCACAGCGTCAATGCTAAAGTGAAAGAGTTTTGCCGATCACCACTCCGTTAGCTGCGCGGAGAAAGTGGGTGTGTGCGTTAGCCTGGGGGCGGTGCTGGCAGCACAGGCACTTCCTGGAGTGGGCGGCTCACCCACGTTCATACGCATGAATGTGGGGACCCAGTCATTATCAGGGACAGGGCGGAGCAGCAGCTCAGAGAGCAGGGTTGAGGAGGAATACTCAGAGATGTGTGAATGGAGCAAAATACCACTTTGGGGGTGTTTTTGGTGAGGAATTAACATTATAACATGCTTAAAAGCTCAAAAAAGTCCTTTTTTTTTTTTTTTTTTTTTTTTTTAATGATATAGGCCCTTTAACAAGCTATATGTTTCCAGAGTTGGTTGATTTTTACCCAGTGCTGGTTTAGCTTCGCTGTCATCTGCTAACGCTGCTGCCCGGGAATGGTGCCGAGAGGTGGTTCTTCATGTTTGTAGTATTCCCACAGTGTTTTATTTTCGTGTGACACTCCTTGCAAACTGAATGTGTCATATCCAGTTTGTCTGTTCCATCTTTGTTATAAAATCCCTCCAGAAAATCCAGACATTTGATTTAAACTTGGATGGTGCATTTCTCAGTTTTTTTTTGTTTTTTTTTGTTTTTTTTCCAGTGTTGCTGCTCCCTTCGCCATCTTATTGTACACCTGGACTGAGGTTAAATCACACGAGACACCTTCGCTGAGATGACTTTGTGCCATCTAATGGACTGAAAACTCCATTGATTAACTGATAACCCAAAAGTATATATTTTTTTTAATTAAAAGATCGATTTGTGCGTTTATGGATCAATGCATTGTCGCAAGTGCCAAGTATCGAGATTCTTCACTGAATCGATCTTTTTCCCCCACCCCTAGTGTGAACGTCTCTTGAGGTCATTCTACAGCATCTCTATTGGATTCAGGTCTGGTCTATGGCTGAGTCCCTCCAAGAGGCAGATTTTCATTTTGAAGCCATTCTGAAGTAGATTTACTTTAGTGTTTAGGGTCATTGTCCTGCTCCAGCACCCAACTTCTACTAAGCTTCAGCTGACTGACAGCCACCCAGACTTTATTCTGTAGGATACCTTGATAAACTTGAGAATTAATTTTCCCCTCAATTATGGCAAGCGGTCCAGGCCCTGAGGCAGCAAAGCAGCCCCAAATCATGATGCTCCCTCCACTATATTTCATTGTTGGGATGATGTTTTCATGTTGCTATGTGGTGCCTGTTTTACACCACACATAGCGCTGTGTGTTCTTCCTGAAAAATTCAACCTTAGTTTCATCAGTCCAGAAAACATTTTCTCAGTAGTGTTGTGGAGTATCAAGGTGCTCTTTGGCAAACTTCCGATGTGCAGTGATGGTTTTTTTGGGGGGAAGCAGCAGTTTCCTCCTTGGTCTCCTGCCATGGATACCATGCCTGTTCAATGATTTGCATATGACAGACACATGCACAGTGATGTTAACCAGTTCCAGTGATTCCTTCAAGCCTTTAACTGATACTCTAGGTTTATTTTGTACCTTGTTGCACATTCTGTGTTGTGCCTTTGGAGTCAACTTGGCTCAGCCATTTCTAGGGCCCAGCTACTTCTAGTCACATTACTAAATTGTCTCCATTTGTAGGCCATTTGTCTAACTGTTGACTGGTGAATCCCTAGTCTTGGAGATCCTTTCCAATAGGGGTGGAAATCTTGCAATTCAATTTGGATCACAATACTGAGGTCACAGTCCTATCCTATCACGAGTCAACGATTATCACGGTATCGAGTATCGTGATACCATAGCTGTCAAATTTTTTTTCACCTTCATGTCCTAAAGTAAAGCTGGTAATGCAGCGGATGATAAAAAATAATAAGCAGCGATGCTGTAGGTTTTAAGCGAAGCTTTATTATATCATCCAGCCGTCACGGGCTCCGCTCCCGGCGCCGTGCATGCGCGCCGGGAGCGAGCCCAAACGGCTCTCAGAGAGAGGAGGACACAAAGTCTGTGTCCAGCAGCAGCAGTTGCAGAAGTGGGAATGAGAGTGAGAGAGTTTGCGTTACAGAGTTGCAGCATATATACCTAACTACAACAATACATCAAAGGGGCATTCCCCAGCAGTTGGCATGATCAAAAGAGATAACAGAACGGCATGAGACATTTGCATTTGAGAGACATATTGATCTCAGTCCCTAGGTCACAGTAAGGACAGGACGCATGAACACAATGCATGAAAGGCAACATTAACATCACAGAACTGAGCCAGAAGAAACGAGTCTGTCAGTAGACATTAATACACATTTCACTGTTCTGTTATTTGCCCTAGCCGAGCGCTGTGTTTGACCAGTCTGTTTGTGGGGGTTTACAACAAAGCACATCTACATATTGATCTCATCCTCTAGGTCACAGTAAGGACCGGACGCATGAACACTATACATGAATGGCACATTACATCACAATACATGCATGGCACATTGCATCACAATACATGCATGGCACATTGCATCACAGTACATGCGTGGCACATTGCATCACAATACATGCGTGGCACATTGCATCACAATACATGAATGGCACA
This sequence comes from Pholidichthys leucotaenia, assembly GCA_020510985.1. Lineage (NCBI taxonomy): Eukaryota > Metazoa > Chordata > Actinopteri > Cichliformes > Pholidichthyidae > Pholidichthys > Pholidichthys leucotaenia. The sequence continues at coordinate 282,774,117 of CM035841.1, forward strand.
TTACATCTCAGTAGTGCAGCGGGAAAAACCAAGAGAAGAGAGCTGAGTGTCCTTAATCTGTTGTGGGGGTTAACCGAACCGCCACAGTAACATCTCTTTCATATGATAAAGTATTCTCGGGGCTTCATTTTCCATGGAGACGCGTCTCTGCACACAGGGAGGGTGGTGGACTCCCACTCCAGATACGTTCAGCTGACTCTGTGGACTCTTTTAAAAAGCAGCTGATGTGGCGGCATGAAAAAATAAGCAGGGATGCTGTGGTTTTAAGCAGGTTTTATTAATCATACCGCCGTCACGGGATCCCCGCTCCGGTGCGTAGTGTGAGCAGCCCGGAGCGGGATCCCAAGGCTCTCAGAGAAGGAGAGGAGACACGTGTGTGTCTACCAGTTGCAGGATCAGAGTGAGAGAGAGAGATTGCGTTACAGAGTTGCAGCTTAAATACTTGACCATAACAATACATCAAAGGAACATACCCCACAGTTAGTATGATCAAAGGGATAACAGAACAGGCAGGAGATATTTGCATTTGTGAGACATACATCACAATGGGCAGATTAGCTAGACCTCGCTCCAAGTGCAGGACAAAGAGGCTAACAGGCACATCTACATATTGATCTGAGTCTCTAGGTCACAGTAAGGACAGGACACATGAGTACAATGGATGAAAGGCAATCATTAACATCACAGAGGTGAGCCAGAAGAAACGCGTCTACCTGTAGACATTAATACACCAAAGCACATATGTAAGATGCTCAGAAAAAGCACAGTAAGGACAAGCCGTATGAACACTATACAGAATGGCGCATTACATCACAATACATGCATGTTTGCATCACAAATACATGAATGGCACATTGCATCTCAGTAGTGCAGCAGGGAAAACAGAGACAAGAGGGCTGAGTGTCCTTAGTCTGTTGTGGGGTTAAAACGAACCGCCACACTGAAAACTTTTTTTTGTTTAAGGAGGCTTTCCATTGAGTTTCAACTGCTTTTTAGTGGCAAGTCTGATATTTTTAAATTATTTTAATCTTGTGTTTTAACTTGTTTTTGAATTTTTGAAATTATTTTTATCTATCAAATTCCTTTTATTCTATTTTATTGTACAGCGCTTTGTGACTGTATGTCTCTGAAAAGCGCTTTATAAATAAACATTACTTACTTTTTCTCCGAGGGCTGATCACAAACTCCATGCCGGTGTGTTTTTAGCTTAACCATTGCTAATGCTGTTCTGAGACATATGCTGGCCCACATGTTTGCTTTTTTTGTTTGTTTTTTTGGGGGGGGAGGAGGGTTGTGCAGCACTTCTTGTAGGTTGTGTGTCATGTCAAGGTCTTTCCTTCCATCTTTGTTATAAAATCCAAAAAAGGTCCAACATTTGAGCTAACTGCTTCCTAACTTTCAAAAAAAGTTCACCAGTTGATGCTCACCAAACACTCTCACAATGTGGGTGTGAATCCAGATTGTGCTCAAGGTCAAGGGTCAGGAGATCTGGCATTTATGATTTCCTAGGCCTTTGACCTTGACCTTAAGGACATGTTAGATGGGTCTGCATCTAGGCTGTGCTTAAGGTCAAGGTCAGTGGTCAGAAGATCTGAGCACTCCCGGGATGATTTCGTCAGGCCGGAATGAGCTAGTCCATCATTGATGACTTGGTTTTGTCAGTTGAGTTTTCCCTGTCTTTAGTCTGTCTACTCTGACATGATTTTCCCTGTCAATACAAGCCACATATTGTGGTTAGCACAGTTGATTGTTCTCTACATCTCCTTCTTTTGTTTATTGGCATGTAGCAACCAGCACTACAGTGTGCTACTCCCATTTTGTGACAAAGTGAGAACAGGAAATAGAAGAAAAAGAAGGTGCTGGAGATTCATTGGTTATCACGGTATAAACATGTGTGCATTATTAACAGTTACTGCCAATGCCCTACTAACATTTTTCTATTTTTCTACAATTATATACTATAAGCAATTGAGGTAGCACATACTATTCATAAATAAAACCTGTTACTAATAATAATAGCTATGAATCTGTATCAATTTGTTAACCATCTGATTCAGTAAACTTGAGGTTGCACCTCAGTAGAAATAAGTCAGGAGGAATCTAAAGCACCTCTAACATTGGCTGTAGACAGACTTCCTAACTGAAAATGGCTTTTATGTTTTCTCCAGGTTGCTGTTTGCTGCATCTGCTTCTTTGTCATTCTGCCGCTGAACCTCGTGGGAACGATCTTGGGCAGAAATCTGTCCGGCCAGCCCAACTTTCCCTGCCGAGTGAATGCCGTGCCACGACCGATCCCTGAGAAGAAATGGTGGGTGCTGTGTGATCCAGACTGGACCACATAAATCTTACTTTAAACCTTAGTGACATTTGGCCAGTGTGCGGAAGCACTGCAAAATGTATGAAAAATTGACTGTTAGAATAAAATTGAATACTTGGCAGTAGAAATAATTTGTTCTGTTTTACTCTGATAGTTGACATTTAATGAATTTGTTTTGGGAGTACCTCAAAGATAATTCAGCTTTTCTGATCAGAAGGCGGTGAGGAAATGTATGTACACATAGATTTACAGTACTAATCAAAAGTTTGGGACAGACTACACATTAATTTTCAGTGTGTCCAAACTTTTTTTTTTTTTTGTTACTTATTTGTACCCATAGGTAGATTTGGTTTGCAGTCTGGTGACAAGCCACCGGCTGCTGGTCGCTGCGTGCGCGAGCGCCCTAAACCTACATGTTTTTAGTATGCGGGAGGAAACCGGAGAAATCCCGGAGTAAACCCACGCAACACGGGGAGAACATGCAAACTCCACACAGCTCACTGTTGGTCGGGGGCTGGGATCGAACCCACGATCTCATGATCCCCGCGATCCCCCGGCCGAGGGTAAAACTGTGCTGCCACAGTGCTAAACCACTGCGCCACCATGCAGCCCGGTGACTTGTAGTGCATGTACTATGAAGTTTAAGTGTTGTGGGACTTCAGTTTAAGTGTCGGGTATAAAATCTGTGGGCAGAAACTCTTAGATCATGACAAAATGGCTAAGTAATTTGAGCTCTGTGGCTGGCAGCCAAATGAGAAAAGGTTGATAAGACTTAGGCCACTGTCTGACTCGGCTGAAAAACCAAAAGTCCCATTAAGTACTCAGTCCAAATGAGAGGGATAAATATGTCTGATGTGAACACTCAGGAATATCAGCATGTTGAATCTTTTTCTCTCAGGTTTATGGAGCCAGCTGTCATCGTGTGCCTTGGAGGAATCCTTCCATTTGGTTCCATTTTCATTGAGATGTGAGTTGACCGCAGTGATACTACATTGGAGGGGGGGGGGGATGTGTTGTATGATTAAGCAATATTACACGAGACGAAGTACAGTATCATGAATATAGAAACGCCGGGTGTGGTACACAGAGGGCATCAGAGTATCACACCCAGAGTTTGTATATTGATGATACTATAATGACGTCAAGTGTAATATTGCTTTTATACAACAGTTCCGGCAAGCACAGTTTATCAAATGACAGCAGTACTGGACAAAATATTATGATTTATTTGTTTAACTGGTTATTTTGCGCAGCTAAGAAAAAAATAGTCCCTTCTAAATGTAGCCAGTAACTGTTGCTAAACATCTCAATCAGTATGAAGACATCTATTGTCATTTCACACACATGTAAACAAATTAAATATTGTCAAGTGCAAAAGTAATAAGTGTTTATAAAACATATACCTGTTGCGTCTGTACTGCAGAAGACCCCAGGTCAAAACGTATCCAATGCCAGTCGTCAGAACCACCGGTAGATAGCTGGTAGCTAGTAGTTGGCATGGTAGCAATTTGGCACATTTTGCTGGCTTTTCTTCACATTTTCAGATGAAACAAAGAGTCTATCACCACAAAGGTATTGTGGTTTGTTAATCAAGACAATAAATCAACTCTAGCACTACCTATTTTTTTTTTTTTTTTAAACAGATGTGAAATAGCTTAATGAGCTTAAAATGACAGCAGGGCTGGGGTAGACGGAAACAGTTTTTTTCAAAAGTGTGAGGCTTCTGGGTCATGGATGTATACTTTCTTGTCACAGCGCCTTACTGTGGAAATTAAGGTATCCAAAACAGTACTGCAATTGTCAGAGAGTTGATAGTAAATTACTATTGGTAATTAATGTTACATGAGCACCTTTGAAGCAAAGTAATACATATCCAGTGAAATTGGAGCGCAATTATCATGGAATATAGTAACTCTTGGAATCCCTATTGTCCAATCAAATTGCTCGGTCAGAACTTAACTGTTGTATAATCCTTTCAGCCACATTGAAGTGTTTTCCGTCTTTGTTTGTCAGGTACTTCATCTTCACGTCTTTTTGGGCCTACAAAATCTACTATGTGTATGGTTTCATGATGCTGGTTCTGGTTATCCTCTGCATTGTGACTGTGTGCGTGACCATCGTGTGCACATACTTCCTGCTCAACGCAGAGGACTACAGATGGTGTGTGTCATTTTTTTAGCACAAAAATATCAGCTCTAAGGTTAATGTGTTACCAAGTGTTCAGAAATTTTCTTTTTTTATTGTCTGTGTTCCAGGCAGTGGACAAGCTTCCTGTCTGCTGCATCAACTGCTGTCTATGTTTACATGTACTCCTTTTACTACTATTTCTTCAAAACTAAGTAAGTTTTTACCCTTTATTAACTATAAAATGAAATATCTTTTTTGATTTAAAAACATACCAGCTCTTACCCTTCTGTTTTTCCTGCTGTGTTTCAGGATGTATGGGCTCTTCCAAACATCCTTCTACTTTGGATACATGGCTGTGTTCAGCACTGCTCTGGGAATCATGTGTGGTGAGTTGGTAAATAATGCAGAACTGAGACAGAATGTGTTTCTTCTAAAATTTTAGCCAGTGGTTATTTGGGGCTAATCTGCACAGTTTATTGCTCAGTAAGTTAAATTACAAACAGGCAACAGCTCTTTTATTTTTATTTGTTTAGGGACTATTTTGAGGCCGATTTCACCATATTTAAAGTCCACTAAAAACACATGTACAGTATAAAACTCAGATTTAATGAGAAGAAAAACTCTAATCTAATTGTTTTATTAATGTGTACTCAGAGAGCCCCAAAAAGTCTGGGCTCCACTACCTTAGGACAACTAAAATGTGCTGCCCCACTTTTTGCACCATCATCCAAGGCTTTCGTCAACCCCAATCCAACCAATCACTGACATGCATTCCTTTGACTTAGTACTCAGTCTCTCACTGCTCACTTATTAAGAGTATAAGACAATGCATGTGTTGGTGTGAGTAGAGGAAAACACCATCCAATATAGGAGCACAGAGCAGCCTCTGCTCAGTCTGATAAAGTGAATAAAAATGCCTGAACTCATCATTCAGGCCTGGATGATGTCTCTGGAAAACAACAGAGATTTGGTCCATTTGTTTGTACGTCAGTGTGCTGGAATAACTGAATGTTACCTTCAGTAAGACCTTCTGTTGGTCTTCCACATGGCATGAGTGACATAATTTGGTCAAGGTAAAAACTAAATAGGGAACCCTGGTGGTACTCCATTACATTTATTTCACTGCTGGACAGTAATGATACACAAGAGGGAGTGAAACTGATTTACTGTTGATTTATTGTCCTGGGGCAGAGGGTGAAACTACCATTTGATTGCACTGTTACCTGTTCTAACTTGCTCCTCTGGAGAGTCCCATCTATCCATGTACAGGAACGTTTGGAATTATGTGCAAAAATCCTCAAACTGCTATAAATCTCTTTTTTTTTTTTTTTTTTGTTACTTATTTGTACCCGTAGGTAGACTTGGTTTGCAGTCTGGTGACAAGCCACTGGCTGCTGGTCGCTGCGTGCGCGAGCGCCCTAAACCTACATGTTTTTTTTTTGGTATGCGGGAGGAAACCGGAGAAATCCCGGAGTAAACCCGCGCAACACGGGGAGAACATGCAAACTCCACACAGCTCACTGTTGGTCGGGGGCTGGGATCGAACCCACGATCCCCGCGATCCCCCGGCCGAGGGTAAAACTGTGCTGCCACAGTGCTAAACCACTGCGCCACCGTGCAGCCCGTGCAGCCCTTAGTTCAGTTTCTGGAGAGAGAGAGGAAATTCATCCAAGTACAGGAAGACTTTTCTTCTACAAACAACAACATGCTGCTGTTATGACAATTTAAAAAAAAGTAGACATGGTGGGAGTCACAAAGGACTTAAAATATTAATACAGCTGCTGATGACATATGCAAATGGTAAATGGCGTTCACTTACGTATATAGCGCATTTTACTCATCTCTGGATGACCAACGTGCTTTACAGATCCTGCTATCCACCCATTCATGCACACATTCACACACTGATGGCAGTGGAGCTGCCATACACAGGTGCTGGCCTGACCCACCAGGACCATCATTGGACATGCATGATGTGACAGAAATAGAAGAAAATTTAAATGTGGTCTGTGGTTTAGACAGGTGGTGGTCGAGAGGCCAGAGTCGTGGATGGATGGATGGATGTGAAAACATTAAAGTGATGTTAGGAGAGTGTGGCTGTTAGTTGAACCTCGGATTCAGGTAAAGCAATACAGTGGTACCTCTACTTACGAACGTCTCTACATACGGAATTTTCAGGTTACGACACGCCTCAACGGGAAAATATTGCCTCTTGTTACGAAAGAAATTTCAGGATACGAAAGGCAAAAAAGTACGCGCTCCTCGCAGCTCCCGTAGTTTACCGAACGTAAACATACTTGTAGCTGCTCTGCCATTGGCTATCGCCTAGCATCTTCCTGGTATCCCATTGGCCACGAAGTGTTCGGGAAGTTCGGGCAGTTTTACGTGTGTATACAGTACAGTATTAACTTTTATTCACTATGGGCCCCAAGAAAGTGATGGAGATAAGTGGAAAAGGAGAAAAGAAGAAGAAGAGAGTTTTTTTGTCCATACAAACAAAGCAAGAGATAATAGAAAGGTATGAAAAAGGGATGCGTTTGGTTGATCTCGCCAAAGAATATGGCCGTAATACATCTACGATCGGCACGGTATTAAAACAAAAGGAAGCCGAAGGATTGTTAAAAGCCGACAAAAGCAAACGTCCTTGGATCGGTTCTTCACAAAACGTTAGACAAAAACCACTGATGAGAGAGAACATGAACCAAAGAAGGCAAAAGGTGACGACGACGACGATAGCAGTTAAACGGTAAATGAACATAATTTTTATTATTCTTTACTTTATTCTTTGTTTTTTAAATTATGTACAACTCTCATTTTATGTTTATTGTGCAGTAATCTAATTGTAACATGTATTTGTTACATGTTTTGATGCATTTTTATGATTTATAAAAAATTTATGTCCGAATTTTGGGGGGCTTGGAACGGATTAGGGCATTTACATGTAAAACGCGTCTCTACTTACGGAATTTTCACGTTACGAAAATACTTCCGGAACGAATTAATTTCGTAAGTAGAGGTACCACTGTATAGCTTTTGTCCTGGCTGTGGCACATCAGACCAACTCTACAAACCTTCTCGAGAGTTTGTGGGAGTTTGCCCAACCATTGTACATATGTTTTGGGACTTGGAGAAAGCATTTGACTGCATCCCTCGTCTTTTCTTGTGTGGGGGGGGCTTGGGCTTATTGTTGTGAGCTGTCCGGTCCTTATGTGACCGTTGCGAGAGTTTGGTTCGTATTGCCAACAATCAATCAAGCTCGTTCCCAGTGAGAGTTGGATTCTACCAGGGCTGCCCTTTGTCACCAATCCTGTCCATAATGTTTATGGTCAGAATTTCTAGGCACAGCCAAGGAACGGAGGGTGTCATATTCAGGGACTACAGGATCTCTCCTCCACTGTTTGCAGATGATGTGGTCCTGCTTCATCGAGCAATGATCTTCAGGTCTTACTGGAGCAGTTTGTTGCTGAGAGTGAGGTGGCCGGGATGAGAATCAGCACCTCCATGTCTGAGTTCATGATCATCAGCCGGAAAAGGGTGGATTGTCCTCTCTGGGTCAGGGACAAGCTCTTGCCCCAAGTGGAGGAGTTCAAGTATCTCAGGGTCTGATTCATGAGTGAGGGAAGAATGGAGCGAGAGGTTGACAGACAGATCGGAACAGCATCTGCAGTGATGCAGACATCGTACTGGTCTGTTGTGGTGAAGAGGGAGCTGAGCTCCAAATCAAAGCTGTCCATTTACTGGTGAATCTATGTTGGGATTGCTAGACTCACCCTTAGAGGTAGGGTGAGGAGCTCAGTTACCCAGGAGAGGGCTCAGAGTAGAACCGGAGCCAGGTGAGGTGGGTTGGGCATCTGATCAGAATGCCTCCATGATGCTTCCCACTTGAGGCGTTTCAGGCACCTTGCACTGGGAGGAGACCAGACCCAGGACGGGCTGAAGTGACTGTGTGTCCCAGCTGGCCTGGGTATGCCTTGGTAACCTCTCTGAAGTGCTGGAGCAGGTGGCTGGGGAGAGGGAAGTCTGGGCTTCTCTACTTGGACTGTTGCCTCCATGACCCGGATCCCCAGAAAAGCGGTAGAAAATGGATGGATTTTAGATTAACAGGTGCTTTATCAGTACAGTAGACAACTGCTCTGGGTCAATATTCTAAGTAAATTTTCTCAAAAGTCACAATAAATGAAGATAAAGTAGTGTTCAAATGATAAAATATTCAACCCAAGTGAGTTTTCTACTTATACTTATTTTCCACCATAATTTGCAAATAAATTCTTTAAAAATCAGACAATGTGATTTTCTGGATTTTTTTTTTTCTCATTTTGTCTCTCATAGTTGAGGTATACCTATGATGAAAATTGGAGACCTCTCTCATCTTTTAAGTGGGAGAACTTGCACAATTGGTGGCTGACTAAATACTTTTTTGCCCCACTGTAGTGGTCAAATTTGACCAGATGTTTATTTTTCAATATAGCCACTTCCATCGGTGATGCAGCGTTTGGATCCCTGCGGTTGAAAAATAAACCACATTTGGTCAAATTTGACCACTATGAACTTTTCAGCCCCCCTCATATGTCTCAGCAACTAGCACAGTTTAAAAGAAGAGCAGGTCTTGTTTTTCAGCATTTAAATCTGCACCATACTAAATTCAGTATCTTCCGGTATTCAGGGTGACCTCATCCTGCGCACACACCTTGATTGGGGCTGCTTGCTCAAAAGTATGAAAAGAGGGAGCGTTTCTGTCAGTGAGCAAAGAGAAAAACACACACTCCAATATAAAATTAATAAAAGCTTTAGGTCAGGAGCTCTGGAAATCAGTTAACCCCTTGAACTCTGTGAATTCTGCGGGCGGTGACGTCTCTGCGTCTTAGTGCCTCTCAGTGCGCACTGAAAAAAAAAGCTGTATTTCCGGTCTTCCAGTACAGACACAGCCTTGTTACAACCTGAGAAAAAAGCTGTGTAGTATATTCATTTTTTGTGGTATTTTTACAAAATTTTGACCTGAGCTTGAAAACACTTGGTTCTACATTTCTGTTGTGTTTTCCAGCCAGTATCTGACAGCTGTAGGTTATTTGCAAGCATTTGTATCCAAAAAAAAACACCCAGGCGAACTTTCTTGTTACTCAGTGGCAGGAGCACTTAGAGAGATTATGACTGTTTTGCCAAAAAATTCAGTGTTTTCTTTTAAATGAGACCAACCCCATGAAGATGCTGCAAAGGGTTGAAGAACAGCTTTTGATTTACTTTGGGCATGTTATTTTTAGGCGTTTTTAGGGAAGGTGAACAGAGTTCAACAGGTTAAGAATTGCTCTGTTTGCACTTTTAAGAGTTGAGATCATTAGGTAAGTTACCTGAAGTAGAAACAGACTTCCTCTTTGATGTTTCAAAATGAAACAGGAAATTTGACTTTTTTAAAGATAGTTTTGCAGAGAAATTGACTCCATCTTTATAATGAACTGAAAAAGAATATTACAAATTGCTGTCACAACTTGTAAATTTTTTAACTTGAACATCTCTGTAATTTCCTAGTTTGGGATCAATAAAGTACATCTATCTATCTTTGTTCCAGCAGCATTTTTGTTTAATCTCTGGAACTGTTCATCAGACTGACCTCAGATTTTACAAGTGCTGTGCTGAGGTTATGAGGGTGTACATTTTCAAATTCCAGCCTCCCCAGATATGTAGACGTTTAAGAGGGAAACTCTTTAATGAACGTCCATAGGGGAGCTATTAAATGAACACAGAGGTGGAAAAGGTATAACCACTGGGATTTGGGAGCTGAAAATTTGGATTTACAGCTATAATATTGAGCCCAATAATCCCTGTAAATTTCAGCCTCTCTGGATATGTGGAAGTTTAGGAGGGGAAATCTTTATTGAACATCCTTAGGGGAGCTATTAAATGAATACAGAGGTGGAAAAGGTAAAACCGCTGGGAGTTGGGTCTGAAATTCACAGGACAGGCTCTTGAGGCTAGTGGGATAAAATGAAAAAATATTTGGGCCAGATCAGAGCTCCAGAACCGGGTCTTCCTTAGAAGACCTTATAAGGAGTTGTTAAGAACTCCTTATCTTATAGAAAAGCGCTATATAAGTGCAGGTTAGTTAGTTAGTTAGTTATAAGGAGTTCCCGCTGAACTGAACAACCCCCTTATATGATCATGTGATGGGAATTCTATGAATGAACAACACCTTATAAGGAGTTGCTCAGTTGCTACTGAACTGAACAACTCATGCTCAATGAATGAAGATGCAATAAAAAGTTGCTAAAGTATACTTCTCATTGATTCTTTTACACAAGTTTAGCAATTAATTGCAGTTTGTTCTAGAAAGATGCAATTAATTTCCCATCCATCCATCTTCTTCCACTTAATCCTTTTTGGGTCGCGGGGGGGCTGGAGCCTATCCCAGCATCTTTGGGCGAGAGGCAGGGTCCACCCTGGACAGATCGCCAGTCCATCACAGGGCCAACACAGAGAGACAGACAACCATTCACTCTCAGTCATACCTAAGGACAATTTAGAATCCCCAGTTTTGATGCCAATTAACCTAACTTGCATGTTTTTAGCATGTGGGAGGAAACTGGAGAAATCCCAGAGTAAACCCACACAGACACGGGGAGAACATGCAAACTCCACACAGATCACTGTTGGTCGGAGGCTGGGATCGAACCCAGGATCCCCCGGCCAAGGGTGAGTTGCTGTGCTGCCGCAGTGCTAACCACTTCGCCACCGCGCTGCCCGCAATTAATTTTGAAAAATGTAATTGATACACAGCCCTATTTTTTTTTTTTTTTGACTGAGGCTTACTCTGTGCAAAAATATCTAAGGGATACAAATTTTGCTGCATGTACCATTGAAGGATTCTGTGTGTACAAGTAGTCCTTGGATGAAGCCCATAATCTTTTGGGAAACTTTAATTTTATACATCAGTCATTCACCCTTAAGTGCAGTCAAGTAGGCCTTTTTCCTCCCCAGCAGCAGTGAGCCAAACTAATTTTTCAGCTGAACAAGTAATAAGCCAAGGTTGACACTTGTGCACCTTTTGTAGATCTCTCTCTCTCTCTCTCTCTCTCTGATCTGCACCACAGTGCCTTCTGGGTGGCTGACTGCTCATTTTGTAGGTATAGGATGTGCTTTTCCCTGCTCAAACCTTTATTGGATACCCTCACCAGTAATCATTCTGTCCTGTGATGGATTTACCTGCAAAAGTAATAAAGTGTGACTCTGGAGCCATCGACCCAAAAGAAACTGACAGAATGCCTTTGATTTGCAGGTGCCGTTGGATACATGGGAACAAGTGCCTTTGTGAGGAAGATTTACACAAATGTGAAAATAGACTAAGAAGCGAAGCAGCAACACCACAGGGATGTTAATGGATCTGCCTATGCGCAACCTGAAAGACGGCGGGCACAAGTCATTCTTTATTACTTTTCTTTGTTGCAAAGAGATTGTGAGAATCTCACTTTGTACAATGTAGTTTTTCTTTTTTTTTCTCTGAATGAATTTCAGCGCCGCAGCTTGAAGTGAACAGCAGGAAATCTGCGGCAGATATATCAAACACAAAGTTTGGTTTTTATTATCCGTTGCTTTCAAACAAACATTGGCAGGGGTGAATCTTTACGACTTACATGTCATCTCCCTTTTCCAAACCAGTCCCACCTGTAACCAGAGAACATACATGTTGTATTGATGGAATAGTGTAGCTCTCTTCAATGAAGAGGCCAAAGTGTACTGGAAGCCTTTGTTCTGTTGTGTCAGAATAACGGAGCGTTGGGTTTGTTTGTGTTCTGACCCAGTTTATTTTGTAAGTCACTCACAAATATTGTTACTGCAGTACAGTAGTTTACTCCCATCCACTGCCACGCTAAAAAAAAAAATGTCATCACTCGATAATCATTCTCCCTCCATTTGGACGGTTAATTCCCTGTTACAGTAGCGATCCATCCAGTCACCGTGATTTTAGTCCTGCTGTAGTTCACTGTACAGAAAAGAACAGGGACTGATCCACAGTTGAGGTACAGTCAGATTTTTTTAAATGTGTGTTTGATGTGATCCCATTTAGTTTTGTTTTCTTAATGTTTGGGTTTGAATGAAGTCTACATGTAAAGATAATATATGGATTGGGGGCAGTGTATATAACCGTAATGTACCTTTAGATGTAGATCCCAAATGTATTTTTGTTGTACAGATTTATTACAGGGTTTTTTTTTTTTAATGAATCCAACCATTTTATTTTGTTCGGTGCTGGGGGTGGGGGTGGGGGGTGGCAGCGCTGTTACATCTTGCCTGAACTTGCATGGAGTTTTCACCAAACCATCTGATCAGCTTTCACTTCAGTCAGCGTTGTCAGTTTCATTGCTAGCATCTTATGAGTCAAAATGGAAAGGGACATTTTGATGACCTGCTTGTGGACACTATTTTGATTTCTTTTATTATTTAAGCTTTAAAAGGCTCTACATCTTCTGGTAAGCCATTTCCCTCATATTCCTCCTCTTGCCAAACCTGGAGCATCATCTGAATGTTAGGAATGCTTTGTTTCTGCAAACTGAAGTTTGTGTACACTTTTACGTACACTTATAGCAGATGTTTTCATAACCACACACAGTGCTGCAGAGTGTTTCTGATGCTTTCCCCCCTCCATTTTCTGTAAATACAGTATGTACCCTACTTGTATGAGAAGTGGCGATGCCTTTTCTAATTTCCAGTTCTCCCCCACTGAAGTTGATTTTGGCACCACATGTTGTGTACCAATGTCTGATTAAACATTTCGAACCTGCATATTAACTTGCTGTAAAAAGAAAATAAACATGTTTATGTACAGGGGTTATGTCCGAGTTAGACTTTGGGTATGTGTTTAAAACAGATCTTTAACAGTAGCACTGCACACGGTACATTATACGCTCATCCATACCCATTATCAATTTGTGCATGACTAGCACACCAACAACCAGAAAACAGATCACAAATTCACGATTCAGTATAGTGTAGATGTGTAATAAAATAACTATGTAATTGCAAAGCAGACAACTGCAAATGAACCAGTTAAGAGAAAATATGAAAAATCATTTAAGCCCCTACAACAGGGACAGCTTCAATACACTTTCAAACCTCGTGTGAAATGAAAATGTCCTAGCTTAAACGCACACAAACCATGTGCCCTCCATTGAAATTGCATTCAAAAAGCCTGTAATTTTCACAAAAATGATGCAAAATGAAAATCCTTGCAATAGGCACATCCTCAATACATGTAAACACTTAAAAGTCACAGCTTGAAAACTGCCAGAAACGTCGTATGAACAGAAATCATACCCTAAGTCCTGTCTTTAGAGATGGGCATATAAACATTTAATTCCTTTATCCAAAATTAAGGTCATAATTATCCTAGAGATGATCTTCAAGTCTGCATTTCAAAGGTCTTAAAATAATACAGATTATAAACGAGATGGCTATTTTTTATTTGAGGTAACATCCTCATTTTTTTTAAATCATAAAATGATTGGAACAAATAGCTACAGTTTGCCATAAATTTGCAAATTTGGGTTGTAGGGAAAGGTCTCATTTCTTGAGCAATTCATTCATTCACTGACAACTTCAATTCTAGGGAAGTTCAAGTTTATTGTGAGCTGGATTGATGACCCAAAATGTGCAGTAATCAGTTACAGTAATTAATTGGACAAGGTTAACTGTAAGAAGGTCATTTTTTGCCATTTCACAAAACGTGTCTGAATTTGATGAAGACACCTTCATCTTAAAGTCTTAAATTTAACTTGCTTATAATGACGTAAACCTTATTTAAAGTGACAGGACTGCATTTTAGAGAAGTCCAATGTGTGCCAAAGAACAGCGGAGGAAGAGAGAAGAGCAGTTGATTTACTTCAAGGTGATGCAGAGAGACCACAGAGGCAAAGCAACAAAGAAAATACATAGTTTATGAAGTATTTATTGTGTTCTGACCAAATACATTCTAACTAAATAGATGATCAGCAGTAAACTAGGGTTTATTTTTATTTGTACAAGTTACTGTTTGGACAGACTGTGTAGAGAACTTTAGTTAACTTTTTCGAAGTATTCCTTGGATCCCTCTGGGGTTGGTTTGATCTGGAGAAAGAGGAGGGAAGTTAACAAGCTGTACCCAATGAGATACACACACTGAGTTAGTAACATTAAATCATCACTTTCAACAAGGCATAAGACCGATGGCATCAGTTTTAAAAACGACACTAAAATCAGGTTTCTTCTACATCGTCTTGTGCTTCCACTCTAGCCAAACTTAAGCTTTTAGAGACAAAATCTGAATATTTTAAAGTGTAGAATGCTTTACATTACTATTACATCCTTTTAAATTCTGGAGGGCACACACAAACACCCTGAGCCCTTTCTTGTTTGCTATGGTGATGGACAGGCTGACAGATGAGATCCAGCAAGAGTGTCCATGGACCATGATGTCTGCAGACGACATTGTGTTCTGCAGTGAGTAGGGAGCAGGTGGAAGAGAATTTGAAGAGGTGAACATACGCACTGGAGAGAAGAGAAATGAAAGTTGGTAGAAGCAAGAAAGAAAACGTGTGAATGAGGGGGGCTGGTGTAATGCCTCCCTCCATCAATGGATAGTGCACAAGAGGTGAAGAAGAGTGGAGACAAGGGTCAGGGGTGATTTGTGACAAAAGGATAGCAGCTAGAGTGAAAGAAGATTTACACAATGATAGTGAGACCTGCTATAGATAGAAAAATTACAGATTACACTATGATGTATGGTTTAGAGACTGGCAATGATGAAAAGAGAGCTGGAGGTGGCAGAGTTGAAGATACTAAGATTCTCACTAGGAGTGACAGGATGATAAATGAATATATCAGAGGGACAACTCAGGTTGAGTGGTTTGGAAACAAAGTAAGAGGGGTAAGGCTGAGATGATTTGGGCGTGTGCAGAGGAGGGAGATGATCTGCTGTGATGACCCTAAATGGAGTAGCCCAAAAAAAGAAGGGGAAGAAATGTCTTAAAAGTTCTAAAAATCACCCCCAGGATCTGGATGACTTTCACATATGATCGTAAAAAAGAGTATGACAGGGACATCCCTCAGTGGGGCTGAACAATGTGGATGAAAATTAGATTTTTTTTAAAACATTAACCAATATTGCAACAACTTTAAAAAAAGTTTCTTTTGTATTTTTTAAGCACACATATGGATTAGAAGTGTTGCCGTTAGCTAGCAGTATAAGGCAGGTTTTGCCTAGTGTCTTTTTTGAAAGTCAAGACAGTTCATACTTCTCCTCTCTGATACTGAAGTTTCTGCAGTGCCAGGCTCTGTGGAGCTTCAAGCCATTGCTCTGCAGGTCAAAGTGAGCTGTGCCAAGTTGCTGCTCCCAGTTTTAGCAGACTGCTCTTCTCTCACTTGCATGTCAACATGACCAGAGTGTAATGCATATCCTATTCTGTCATTACTGCAAAGGCAATTAACCGCTCTGCCTAGCCGAACTATTTTCCTTTTTAACTTAATGTATTCATTTTTGGGGGGAAGGGGGGATCTTGAGGTCATGGTAACAAATTCAAACTCATCCTAGGTCTTTAGTGGAGACGACAACATATCAATTTGAACTACCAATGTGAATTCCCTCTTTAGTTGTTCAGCTGCCAAGTGTTGACAGCTGATATCTGCCAGGGTGATGGCAATACTGAAGGGCAACAAGAAATTTTGCCTGTCACCCATTTTTGGCCCATCTTGACACTGCCAGTTACCGGGGTAATGATAACACGGGGTTACAAAAATAATTTTTTTGTAAGTTGTCTGTGTTTTTTCAACTGATTTAAGACAATTTTGCACCACTGAATCCGAAAATGACATCGTTTCTCTCGATCAGGTGCTAAGTAAAAACCTGTACTTACTTAGCACTTACTTAGTACTGTGCATGTACTTACCTTTGTGTAAATTGAATGTTACATCATCATTGTTCAAAATTCTGAGAATTTCAAGACATAAAGAATTTTGCATCATATAAAGCGAAAATACCCGTACATGTAAACAAAAATGTATAAAACAACATGTGGCCATAATTCAAAAAGTTGACCTGATTGAGCAAAACCAATGTGATTTTTGGATTCAGCACATCAAAATTGTCCTAAATCAGCTAAAAAAAACATAGACAATAAATTTGGTGTTGACCAGTGTAATGAAGTTGTGCCAAACATTCAGGTAAAAATGACTCATGTATGAGTGAGCCAGTCACGTCAACAGATTAATTAAACCAGCAGTGTTACATATCTAATGACTGATAGGCCAAGTACAGTTCCCCTACACACTGCTTTTCCCAAACATACACACTTCGCATGAATATTTAATAGTGGTGTTGGACGATTAAATTTTTTAATTGTGATTAATCTTTTTTGGAATGTTGAGTTAATCGCGATTAATCACGCGTTAATTGCATTTTTTTCCATACAGATTTTAATTTAAAGAAGAGGATTAAAATAAAGAAAAAGTGAACTTTAAAGAAAAGATAAAGAATTTTCACAGAGCATGACAGGCTCTGGGCCTTACTTGGAAGACAGAAAAAATGAGAGAGCAGAGAAATCTGTTCCTTACAGCTTGACCAACGCCCCAAAACTTAAACAAAGGAAACAAAAAGCAAATTTTTCTTGGGTGTGGCAGGATGGTACTGCTTTTCATGACAACTGGGCTAAACCAATTACATTTGAACTTCTTTGTTTGGCAGAAGTCATAAACTGACTAAAAAGGCAATGAAGATAGGTTTGGGATCCCATTGGTCGGTTCAAATTTCTGAGGTGGGGGTCTCCCACAGACAGAGGAGAGAGAGAAATTTGATATGAAGAGTGAAATCCTAAAGTATGTGTGCTACCTATGAAAGCATTCATTCATTCATCTTCTTCCGCTTAATCCTTTTCGGGTCACGGGGGTGGGCTGGAGCCTATCCCTACCTATGAACCTATGAAAGCATAATTTCTTTAAACTTTAATGACTAAGATATTCTACTCAATAATAAGGGAATATACAATGTCTCTACATTGTAACTGTAATTAATTATAGCGTGCAAAAATTAACTTCTTCCTGAAAATAAAGCAACACATATTAAATATCAATAAAAACATTTCACAATTGTCCATCCCAGAGTTCAATCATGTCTTCAGTAGCAGATACTGTCTTGAGAGAAAGAATATGAATTAACTGATTGGCCACAATTCCGAAATTCCACTGCAGGGAGAGAAAAATTAAATATTTCTGAATCGTCCACCAGATGGCACTGTGAAACTGTCTGGTTGTTTAATGAAGAATCTTGACTTAAAAGTCTGGAACACATCAACCATAAACCTGTCGATTTGGGGCATTCCTTCCTGGAGAAGGGATTAACTTCCACTCTATGGCCAATGGCTAGTGTTACAACTCTGGTCCTTGGGTGAGAGAAGCAGTTGATAACCAAACTTTTGAGTTGAAACAATTTTTCTTCAGCAAAGAATGATTTTATAGATTGGAACCAAAGGTCAATGCTACAGCTATAACCTAGCATGTAGCTAGTAGCTACTAGCTATGAGCTAGCTAGCTTCTACAGAAGAACAACACAACATCCAGGCAAAGTTTTGGAGGAGGCTGTAACAATTATCCAGGTGAGACCTCTGACAGATACTGTTGTAAACTTAAACATAGCGCTTTGGGGATATCCATGGCTGTAATCCAGCTTCTCTGCATGGTGCGCACAGTGTCACTGGCCACAACGGCCTTGGCACAGAGAGCAGCTAGGCCAAAAAGTACTGTTTGCACTTTCTGCCGTTAACCACGATCACATAATTTGTGGCCGTTAATGGGGGCAACGCGTTAACGGGCGATTAACGTGGTAACGCCAACACCACTAATATTTAATGTGTGAAGGTAAAACTACTCACAGTTGGGGAATCTGGGGTCCAGCTGGCGGGACACACCTCTCCGTGAGTCTCCACAAACTGGAAAGCCTTCACCAAACGAAGGGTCTCCTCTACACAACGACCCACTGGCAGGTCGTTCACACTCATATGCTTCACCACACCATTTGGATCGATGATAAACAGACCCCTAATAAACCCAAACAATACATAGTAAACATGCTTATACTTTAATGTCAGACATATCACCGTCATATGGTAATTACAATGTTTAAAGCAAGAATGGTTCCAAGATGTAGACAGGTTCAGCACAATTTGTCGACGTCAGTAATTCACAAATGTGATGACAAAAAATACATGTCAACTAAATACTGAACTAGAATGTTTAAATGTGGCCAGTTCTTACAAAAATACACAACTTTTAAAATGCATGTACACAAATTGTCTGAGCTCTATTAATAAAGTCCAATATTTTAGCCTTTTGTTTTTCTTATTAAAGACAAGGCTAAAAGGGAGATGTTTTTACCTTTACATGTTTCAACTGTCCACTGCAGTTTTGTTGAAACATGTAAAGGTAAAAACATCTCCTTTTATCCTTGTCTTTAATAAGAAAAACAAAAGGCTAATAATTAAAAAGAAGACAAAATGAACGTACTTGAGTCAAAGTCCAATATTTTTTCCAGTATTAAGCCATCAACAATGTAAGTGGTGCAAGTCCTGTATATAAGCCGGCTGTACCGATGGTCATCACTGGGAACATGAGATCGCTCGAAAACAAAACAGATGAGCTTACAGTGCTGGTCAGGACGCAAAAGGAGTATCGTGAGTGTAGTATCGTGTGTTTTACAGAGACGTGGTTACACTCACAGATCCTGGATGTTAACGTAGCGATACCTGGCTTCAAGACTATACAGGGGGACAGAGATGTGATAAGAAGCAGGAAAAAGAAGGGAGAAGGAGTGGCACTTCTTGTGAATAAAAGGTGGTGTAATCCTGGACACATTTATGTGAAGAAAAGTGCTGCAGCCTGGACACTGTGTGAGCTGTGAGTATGCGACCTTATTATATGCCGCAAGAAATGAAATGTGCCTTAATTATTATCGTCTATGTCCCTCTGTCAACTGACACAGCGGTGGCCTGTGATGTCATCAGCTCCACTGCAGCCACATTACTGGAGAAGCACCCAGATGCATTTATGGCCATCACGGGTGATTTTAATCATGTCTCACTGGGAAAAACACTACCAAACTTTCACCAGTTTGTTGACTGCCCCACCAGAGAAAACAAAACACTGGATTTACTGTATGCCAATGTCAGAGATGCATATAGTGCAACAGCTCTACCCCCCATTGGCACATTGGATCACTGCATGGTCATGTTAACACCCAAGTATGTTCCCCTTGTGCAAAGGCAGCCTGCTTATACATGGACTGTGAGGAGGTGGACACAGGAGGCTGCTGATGCACTGCAGGACTGCTTTGAGATGACAGACTGGGGAATACTCTGTGAACCACATGGGGTGGACATAGACAATATGACCAACTGCATCACAGAATACATCAGATTATGTGACAACACGACCATGCCAGCTCAGACTGTACACTGCTTCTCCAACAACAGACCATGGAAAAGAAGAGAGCTTTCAGGACTGCAGACAAGGAGGAGCTGAGGGGAGTGCAGCATGAGCTCAGAGAGATGCTGAGGAGGTGCAAGGACAATTATAGGAGGAAGTTGGAAGTTAAACTCAGGCAAAACAACGCTAAAGATGTGTGGATGGGAATGAAACAAATGACTGGGTGCAAGGGGAGAGTCAAGCAGACATCTGGGAGACAGGAGAGAGCTGATGAACTGAATCTGTTTTTTAATAGGTTCAACTCACAGTCTGTCACCCGAGCAACACAACCAGACCCCCACGCACCCCTCCCCACCCACCCTCCTGTACAGCACCTCTCTCCATCTCCCCCTCACCTCCCTCCTCCTCCTTGGGGGACACCAGGACCCTCCCTCACATCATGGTGAATACAGACCAGGTTAAGAAACAGCTGGAGAAACTCCCGTCAGCGGAAGGCGGCGGGCCCTGATGGCATCTCTGCCAGGATCCTGAGGACCTGTGCCAACCAGCTAGCTGTGGTACTGAAACACCTGTACAACCTGAGCCTGAGTCTGGAGAGAGTACCGGTGCTGTGGAAGACATCCTGCCTGGTTCCTGTCCCCAAGAAGTCATCTCCATCGGACATGAATGACTATCGACCAGTTGCCCTCACATCTCATGTGATGAAGGTCCTGGAGAGACTGGTCTTAGCCCACCTGAGGCCGCAGGTGAAGACGTGGCTGGACGCTCTGCAGTTTGCATATCAGTCCCATTTAGGAGTTGAAGATGCCGTCATCTACGTACCTGCTGCAACAGGCCCATCTGCACCTGGATGGTGGAGGTGTCTACTACTACTACACTGTGAGAATCACTTTTTTTTTTTTTTACTTCTCCAGTGCCTTTAACACCATTCAGCCACTGCTGCTGGGTGAGAAGCTGCGAGTGATGGGGGTCGACAGCTCTGTGATCTCCTGGATTACTGACTACCTGACAGGCAGGCCACAGTTTGTCCGACTGGGCAGTGTCTTGTCTGGTGTGGTGGCTAGTGATACGGGAGCTCCACAGGGGACTGTGCTCTCTCCTTTTCTCTTTACCTTATACACCACTGATTTTCAGTACAACACTGAGTCATGCCACCTGCAGAAATTCTCTGACGACTCAGCTGTTGTGGGGTGTATAAGACGGGGAGAGGAGGGGGAGTACAGGGCACTGGTAAACAGATAGGTGGAGTGGACAGAGCAGACTCACCTGAGACTGAATGTCAGCAAGACCAGGGAGATGGTGATTGATTTCAGGAAGAAGAGGACGCCTTCTCAGCCATTGCAGATTAGGGGGGAGGATGTGGGGGTGGTTGACGACTACAAATATCTGGGTGTCAGGATCAGCAACGGGTTGGACTGGAGATCCAACACTGATGCTGCGCACAAGAAGGGGATGAGCAGACTCTACTTCCTGAGGAAGCTGAGACCCTTCAACGTGTGCAGCAGGATGCTGGAGCTTTTCTACCAAACCGCTGTCGCCAGTGCCATCTTCTTTGCTGCTGTCTGTTGGGGTAGCAGTATCAGGGCCAGAGATACCAACAGACCTGACAAGACTATCAAGAGGGCTAGCTCTGTAATTGGTCTCAGACCGGAGACCTTTGAGACAGTGCTGGAGAGGAGAACACTAAATAAACTGCGGTCTATCATGGGCAATCCTGATCACCCCCTCCACCACACACTGGACAGACAGCGGAGCACTTTCTACAGTAGACTACTACAGCTTCGCCGTTGAACGGCCAGGTACAGGAAATCTTTCCTGCTGCATGCCATTTCACTGTACAGTAACTATGATGCTGTTTTCTGGTCATAACTATGCTGCTATACTGCACCTTACAGTCTAACTGGCACCTCACATTTCACTCTGCTCCTGATAGTCCTTCATTGTGCAGCGCGTATGATTCATGTGTCTATACGGGTCATCATATATTAAGCTATGATGTATATACATAGGTTTTTATAGTAGTGTTACTTTCCATGGGTAATCCCTTTGTCTGTCATGCGTGTGCTTCTGTCATTTGGTTGTCTACTGTCATGCTGCTGTTACACTGTAATTTCCCAGTTTGGGATCAATAAAGTACATCTATCTATCTATATAAAAATATACATGACACATAACCTATACTCACTGCCAATGAAAACCCAACACAATTTTTGTAAAAATAATTTTGGGTCCATCCTATCTGAGCTTGATCATTTATACATAAGTGTGTTATGTGTTTGTATGACTCAAAATACATCCAGAACTCCTTTTCAGTGGGTGTACTCACTGTCATGACTCACTGCCTTTGAGCTCTGGCTCTATGGTCTTTTTGAGCTTGTTTGTTCTGGGTACTCAAAAGTTAAAAATGGGTGATTTTTAAGGAGTAGCCATCTTCCCTATATAAAGATGAACAAAAACACATAGCACTCGTGTCAAATTTCCACAATGCCATGACATGGCTGTGTTCCAGCAGGACGATGCTCGTCCACACGCCGTCCAAGTAACCTGAGAGTACCAGCAGCAACAGAACTTTGATGTCCTTCCTTGGCCTTCTTATTCTCTGGATTTATCCCCCCACTGAACACTTGTGGAATCAACTTGGGCAACGTATTTCAGCCAGAGTACCAGCGCCACAGAACAGACAGGAACTGGTCATGGCACTGCAGGAAGAGTAGCTAAATATCCCCCAGGACAACATTAGATGGCTCATGAGGTCCATGTGGAGGAGTATTACTGCCTATATTAATATAAATGGAGGCCATTTTCCATATTGAACTTTGTCTTAAAGACAGATGTTTTCTTGTGATTTCAGAAAGTCAGGGTGCTTCTGTTTTGTTCGATTTTGAAAATTGTTGAGACAGATTTTCACTTGTCAATCTCTGATATTGTAAGATGTCTAAAAATGATTTGCATCCTTTAACTGACCATTTACATAAAAATTTGTAAAAATATCACTCTTCTAGAATGTTGTGTTTTCATCGGCACTGAGTATATATCTTGATATACAATATAAATCTATGAATTTTTTGAAAGTGGACTGAATGATGAGTTGTCACCTTTAAAAAGTGTTTTTACTTCTAAACAGTTTAATTAGTCAAATATATTTACTTATGCAACTATAAGGTTTAATTGCACTTATGAAATGGTAGTCTATTACTCAAAATGTGAAAGAAATAAAAAAAAAACAGATAGTGATAACTTAATCTTAATTTGTTGTCACAGAAGACATGTAATTGATCCATGTGTAATTTACAGTTTTTTTTACTCTTGCTTAATCACGTCTATTCACAAAAGTAAAAATATTTTTATGGGTGGGCCACAAACTAACTTCTCCTATGAGTACAATTTGTTGCTTATTTTTGTTTTTCATGCATATGAGACAACAAAGCAATCAATCAGTGACCCACTTATTTTGAAAGTCTACACAGACTGGATAGATGTTACATGCTTTTATTTTGAAAATTTGCTTGCAGTTGCTGGATGCTTTCCTGCACAGTAGCCATACAGCTAGTGATCCTAATATATAACCCCAATTCCGGTGAAGTTGGGACATTGTGTAAAACATAAATAAAAACAAAATACAAAGGTTTAAAAACCCTTTTCAACCTATATTCAATTGAATACACTACAAAGATGATATTTAATGTTCAAACTGATAAATTTTGTTGTTTTGATGCAAATATTCACTCATTTTGAATTTGATGCCTGCAACACATTTCCAAAAAGGCTGTGACAGGGGTACGTTTGCTGCTGTGTTACATCACCTTTCCTTTTAACAACACTCAATAAGCATTTAGGAACCGAAGACACCAATTGTTAAAACTTTGAAGGTGGAATTCTTTCCCATTCTTGCTTGATGAATGACTTCAGTTGCTCAACAGTTCAGGGTTTCCGTTGGTGTATTTTGCATTTCATAATGCTCCCCACATTTTCAGTGTGAGACAGGTCTATACTGCAAGCAGACCAGTCTAGTATCTACAGTCTTTTACTACAAAATCACACTGTTGTAACATGTACAGAATGTCGCTTGGCATTGTCTTGCTGAAATAAGCAGGGATGTCCCTGAAAAAGATGTTGCTTGAATGGCAGCATATGTTGCTCCAAATTAATGGTACCTTCACAGGTGTGCAAGTTACCCATGCCATGGGCACTAACACAACCCATACCATCACAGATGCTGGCTTTCGTAAGCTGGTTGCCAACCACCAATCAAATCTAAAAGAAAAAGAAGTGTCTGTCTGTCTGTGTGTGTGTCACGCTTCATAGGACATCATGGGACGGCCTATGATCTCTGCCTGAACATCATAGGACGACAAATGTGTCTTTATGATGTCACATAGACCACAGACATCATAGGACGATTTGTCTTTATGATGTCACACATAGATTTGTCTATGTATTGACAAATATGTCTTTATGATGTCACATAGACCACAGAGATCATAGGACATCCTATGACACATAGACAAATGTGTCTTTATGATGTCATATGATCACTGCGTGAACATCACAGGACGTCCTATACCAAGTGTCTTTATGATTTTCATGATCCTGTCCATGAACTGGAATTACGACGCACCTATCCCTCAAGCAGTAGTCTCAACGAAGAAGAAGACCCACCAGATGGAGAGCATTAGAATGACGACAACTGCTGCACGTCAGAAAAGATACCATGAAGATGAAACACCTGAGGTTCCAGGAGTACATCGCACCATCTGAGACAGGAGGACACCCTTCACCAGCATAGGGTACAACAGACTTTAAAGCACGTTTCTAGGACATCATAGGACGGCCTATGATTTCTGCCTCATCATCATAGCACGTCCTATGAACTCAGGCATCATAGGACAACTCGTCATGCCTACATGACGGCAAATATGTAACCTTGACTGTATAACCTAAGCAGAGCTGCTCGCAGAGATAGCAAAAAAACGTGATGACCTAATAGTACTGAATGCAAAAGACGCAATAGACTTACACAATGGTCCCCTCCAGTATACAACTAGGACAGTATCGGTCGCTACGGAGGATGACAATATGTATGGGCACATATTCATACTATGTAGGATAACTAAGTAGACGGTTATGCTGTTTATTCCATCTCGCTACAATGCTCCGCACTTTGTATATATATTTATATATTGATGTGTATGTATGTATATCCACTGCTCTTATTTATATCTTCCGTATCTCTTAATTATTGCTCTGAGTGTTGCTATCCCTGTGCTGTTGCAATCCTGGAATTTCCCCATTGTGGGACTAATAAAGGCTTAGCTTATCTTATCTTATCTTATCTTATCTTGACGAATGCCAGTCTACACTACAAATGTGTAAAATGCCAAGCAAAGCGCTGCTTTTCTCCAGGTGCTCCGGTTTCTTGGTTTCTATAGGCATGCACGGGCCTTCCTGAACAGGGTCGAAAGCCACTTTTTCAGGATCGTGCCCATGAACTACAATTACGACGCACCTATCCCTCAACCAGTGGTCTGAACAAAGAAGAAGAAGAACCACCAGATGGAGAGCAATAGAATGAGGAGAACTGCTGCACTTCACAAAGGATGCCGTGAACATGAAACACCTCAGGTTCCACCAGTACGCCGCAGGCATGACTGTGAACAACACAGCTGTCTGAGACAGGAGGACACCCTTCAGTGGTCTGAATGAAGAAGAAGAAGACCCACCATTCATTCATTCATTCATCTTCTTCCGCTTAATCCTTTTCGGGTCGCGGGGGGGCTGGAGCCTATCCCAGCATCTTTTGGGCGAGAGGCAGGGTACACCCTGGACAGATCGCCAGTCCATCGCAGGGCCAACACAGAGAGACAGACAACTATTCACTCTCACAGTCATACCTAAGGACAATTTAGAATCCCCAGTTTGATGCCAATTAACCTAATTTGCATGTTTTTGGCATGTGGGAGGAAACCGGAGAAATCCCGGAGTAAACCCACGCAGACACGGGGGGAACATGCAAACTCCACACAGATCACTCACTGTTGGTCGGGGGCTGGGATCGAACCCAGGATCCCCCGGCCAAGGGAGAGTTGCTGTGCTGCCGCAGTGCTAACCACTCTTCCACCGCGCCACCCGAAGACCCACCAGATGATGATGTCTATATGACGGCACATAGACAGAGCACATGACTCCCTACAAGACATACAGTGGGGTAAAAAAGTATTTAGTCAGCCACCAATTGTGCAAGTTCTCCCACTTAAAAGATGAGAGAGGTCTCCAATTTTCATCATAGATATACCTCAACTATGAGAGACAAAATGAAGGGAAAAAAATCCAGAAAATCACATTGTCTGATTTTTAAAGAATTTATTTGCAAATTATGGTGGAAAATAAGTATTTGGTCAATAACAAAAGTTCATCTCAATACTTTGTTATATACCCTTTGTTGGCAATGACAGAGGTCAAACGTTTTCTGTAAGTCTTCACAAGGTTTTCACACACTGTTGCTGGTATTTTGTCCCATTTGTCCATGCAGATCTCCTCTAGAGCAGTGATGTTTTGGGGCTGTCGCTGGGCAACACAGACTTTCAACTCCCTCCAAAGATTTTCTATGGGGTTGAGATCTGGAGACTGGCTAGGCCACTCCAGGACCTTGAAATGCTTCTTACGAAGCCACTCCATTGCCTGGGTGGTGTGTTTGGGATCATTGTCATGCTGAAAGACCCAGCCACGTTTCATCTTCAATGCCCTTGCTGATGGAAGGAGGTTTTCACTCAAAATCTCACGATACATGGCCCCATTCATTCTTTCCTTTACACGGATCAGTCGTCCTGGTCCCTTTGCAGAAAAACAGCCCCAAAGCATGATGTTTCCACCCCCATGATTCACAGTAGGTATGGTGTTTTTTTTCCTCCAAATACGACAAGTTGAGTTTTTACCAAAACGTTCTATTTTGGTTTCATCTGACCATATGACATTCTCCCAGTCCTCTTCTGGATCATCCAAATGCTCTCTAGCAAACTTCAGACGGGCCTGGACATGTACTGGCTTAAGCACTGCAGGATTTGAGTCCCTGGCGGTGTAGTGTGTTACTGATGGTAGCCTTTGTTACTTTGGTCCCATGCTCTCTGCAGGTCATTCACTAGGTCCCCCCATGTGGTTCTGGGATTTTTGCTCACCGTTTTCATGATCATTTTGACCCCACGGGGTGAGATCTTGCGTGGAGCCCCAGATCGAGGGAGATTATCAGTGGTCTTGTATGTCTTCCATTTTCTAATAATTGCTCCCACAGTTGATTTCTTCACACCAAGCTGCTTACCTATTGCAGATTCAGTCTTCCCAGCCTGGTGCAGGTCTACAATTTTGTTTCTGGTGTCCTTTGACAGCTCTTTGGTCTTGGCCATAGTGGAGTTTGGAGTCTGACTGTTTGAGGTTGTGGACAGGTGTCTTTTATACTGATAACGAGTTCAAACAGGTGCAATTAATACAGGTAACAAGTGGAGGACAGAGGAGCCTCTTAAAGAAGAAGTTACAGGTCTGTGAGAGCCAGAAATCTTGCTTGTTTGTAGGTGACCAAATACTTATTTTCCACCATAATTTGCAAATAAATTCTTTAAAAATCAGACAATGTGATTTTCTGGATTTTTTTTTCCTCATTTTGTCTCTCATAGTTGAGGTATAACTATGATGAAAATTGGAGACCTCTCTCATCTTTTAAGTGGGAGAATTTGCACAATTGGTGGCTGACTAAATACTTTTTTGCCTCACTGTATATATAGACACAGGTAAGCAACATAACACAGAACAGTGACAGGCAGGAGAAGAAGTAACAAGCAGGGGCAAACAGCCCCAGATGGCAGGGCATATTTTGTGTGATTTTTGTGTTTTGCTGCATACAAAAGCCGTCACATGTGATTGCCACTTAGTGCTTTGTTGCTATACCAACTGTCCTGCAACTTGCAAGAATTCTGTTCCAATGCATCCCCTCTACGGGCATGCACAGGTTTCTATGGGCATGCACGGGTATGCACTAGTAATGCTAATAACAATCTGAATGGTCCTTTTTTCTCTTTAGCCCATAGGACACAACATCCATGACTTTCAAAAACAATTTGAAATGTGAACTCCAGACCACAGCAGACTTTTCCACTTTGTGTCAGACCATCTCAAATGAGTTCTGGGCTAGAGCAACCATTTCTGGGTATTGTTACCTCCACCAAGGGTGTACCAGGTAACCAGGTAATGTTTTCAGTGAGTGTTGGTTGGTTTATTGGTTGGTTTGTCTGTTACCAACATAACTCAAAAAGTTATGAACAGATTTTGATGAAATTTTCAGAAAAGGTGTGTAATAGCACTGGGAACAGATGATTAGATTTTTTTTTTTGATTTTGTATACTTTATTGATCCCCAGAGGGGAAATTGAGGGCATCCACCTGGATGGATGAAGCAGCCACTGTACGGCGCCATCCCTTAACCATTCACACACACATTCACACCTAGGGCCACTTTAGAGTCTCCAATTAACCTAACCTGCATGTTTTTGGCCTGTGGGAGGAAACCGGAGAAATCCCGGAGTAAACCCACGCAGATATGGGGAGAACATGCAAACTCCACACAGATCACTGTTGGTCAGGGGCTGGGATCGAACCAGGGATCCCATGGCCAAGGGTGAGTTGCTGTGCTGGTGCAGTGCTAACCACTGTGCCACTGCACCGCACCGCACCGCACTGCATTTTGGTGATGATCTGAGAGTGCATACCTCCACCAAGGGCTTTGTTTGTATGTGTGCAGCAGGATTACACAAAAACTACTAGATGGATTTGGATGAAATTTTCACCAGAATCATTTCTTGGGCTACAGACGAACCCATTACATTTTGGTGATGATCTGAGAATGCATACCTCCGCCAAGGCTCTTACCTTCCCACAGTGTGTTAGCAACAATACTCCAAAACTAATGAGACAGACTTTGAAGCAATACCAGAAGTGGCTCTAGGCCTACACACAAACCTGTTACATTCTGGAGGTGATCCATGAGAGATGGAAGGAGCCTTGGCGGAGGTTTACGCTCTCTGAGTGCTTTTCTAGTTGATCTATGGATTTTGCCTTGCATGGTGGAGTTTTAATTTGTACTTTTAAGATACAATGATGAATTGTGTTAGCTGACAATGGCTTTCCGAAGTGTTCCTGAGCCCATGTGGCGATATCCATTACAGAATGATGTCAGTTTTTAAAACAGTGCTGTGGTGACACAAAGGAGATGACCCTCCACCCAGTACTTCGGGGTGTTGGGGGGGCAGCCAAGGGTGCCAGAGCGCTGGAGGGTATGAAGTAAATAAAGATGTGCCTTTTGCCCCCGCTGTACCAGGCTCACACCTGAGGACACAGGGGTGCGAATGTATTGTACTAAGCTTTGCTCTGTGACGTAATGTGTATGTTGATGTGGCTTCACGCTTCGTAACTGGTATGCTAATGTGTTTACCCTGAGTGCCAGTGGCGGGAAGAAAATGTATCAAGCAGTTCACTTTGGCACTCAGAGTTAGTCTGTTCTGTGTTGGAGGAGAAATAAACTCCTGTGTCGTCAGCTCGTGTCTCGTCTGCTTTCATCCTCTACATTGGTGACCTAGAGACGTGAAATGGAAAACGAACCGAGTACCACCATAGAGACACTCCCGCTGGAGTTTCCCACCGCTGCATGCGCCGTTGCAGTCAGACTCCCTGATTTATGGCTTCACGAACCAGCTGCTTGGCTTATTCATGTGGAAGCCCAATTCGCTCTCCACCGAGTTGTGGCAGACGACACAAAGTACCGTCATATGGTGGCATCGCTGGACGCGTTCGCCACGAGTCCCTCCGAGCCCCACCAGCCCAAGGAAAATACAGCGCTCTCAAGCGACTGCTGCTGCGCCGTTACACCCTTTCAGATGCAGAGAGGACAGAAAAACTCCTCACCTGCTTGGAGCTAGGAGACAGATCGGCTATAGACCTGATGGAGAGCAAGCTTGCATTGATGGGCACGGACGACGGATCTTTCCTTTTCGCCCACCTCTTCCTCAGAAACCTACCAGCTTCTGCGAGAGCGATTCTCGCTAACTCACCGCTGCTGGCGGCCAGGGACTACCGCGCACTGGCAGAGGAGGCAGACCGCATCATCCTGGCAAAAAAGGCTTTCAGCGTTCAGGCAGTGAGACCGGGATCTCCGGTGGAGCCCAGCAAGGTTGAGGAGCCGATGGTGGTGGCCGGGAATACCACCTGGAGAAACAGGACGAGGACGCTGTGTTTTTATCACCGACGTTTTGGCAAGGAAGCACAACATTATCTGCCGCCGTGCCATTTCAAGAAGCCGGGAAACGGGACAGCCAGTAGTCAGTAGCAGCTGCAACTGCTGGTGACAGGGAGAAGCTGCTTTTCATCACAGACACATGTTAGGGGACACGTTTTCTGGTAGACTTTGGCTCCCAGAAGAGCCTCATTTTGCCAGTCAGCACAGACAGGCTGGCAGAAGGCTGTGGGCCATCTTTAACGGCTGCAAACGGATCCTGCATCAGGACGTTTGGAGAAAGGATGGTGACTGTATGTTTACATGGACACAATTACCACTGGGATTTTGTGGTAGCTACATGTTCAGTCCCCATCTTAGGTGCTGATTTTCTGTGTGCTTATGGACTACTTCTTGATGTTGCCAACAGGCGTTTAGTGGACGCTGTTTTTCCTCCTTGCCCTGCACATCTCGGGGAGTTGGGCCACCAACATAAGCTAATGTTCTAGCTCCAAGGGGTAAGTACCAGCGTTTGCTTTCTGAGTTCCCAGCACTCTCGGTGCCCACTTTTTCCGCTATGGAAACCAAGCACGAGGTCGAGCATTTTATCACCACAAAAGGTCCGCCCGTGTTTGTGCGCCCTTGCCACCTGGATGCGGCTAAACTAACCATTGCGCGCAAGGAGTCTGCTAACTTAGAATGCTTAGGCATAGTTAGGCGCTCCAACAGCCCTTGGGCATCCGCGCTGCACATGATGCCGAAGTCTGATGGGTTGTCGCGGTCGTGGCAGCCGTGCAGTGATTTCCGATGCTTAAACAACGCCATGGAACACGATCGTTACCCCAACCCGCACAGCCAGGATTTTTCTGTGCATATGGCCGGGACTTGCATTTTTTCAAAAATCGATCTGGTCCGCGGTTACCACCAGGTCCCGGTGCGTGCAGAGGATGTCCCCAAAATGGCAGTAGTGGCTAACGCGTCAGAGGAGAAGCACCTCGCCCATCTCAAACAAGTTTTCCAACGACTGGAAGCGCATGGCTGATTGTTAACCCAGCGAAGTGTCAGTTCAGGCTGCTGGTGATCAACTTCCTAGGCTATCGCATCTCGCCGGAGGGCACGATCCCACTGTCGGACAAGGTATGCGCAGTGTCAGATTTTCCATGTCCATAGACCATGAGAGTGCTGCAGGAATTTTGGGGGATGGTCAATTTTTACAACCGTTTCCTCCCCCGCACAGCCCAGGTGCTGCAGCCACTTTACAGCATGCTCAAAAAAAGAAGCCCGTGGATAACATCGACTGGACCCCCAAGCGGATCCAGGTGTTCACAAATGCCAAAATGATGCTCACTAACACAGCTTTGCTGGCCCATCCAGCCCCATCAGCGCAAATAGCGCTCACCACAGACGTGTCTGAGGTTGCGGTAGGAGCCGTAGTGGAACAGTATGTCTCCGGTTCATGGCAGCCCTCACCTTTTTCAGCTGTATTTTGCGCAACAACGAGCATAAGTATAGCGCTTTCGACAGAGAGATGTTGGCTCTCCTCCTTGCTATGCGTGATTTTCAGTTCTGGCTCGAGGGTCGCGAGTTTACCGCGTTTGTCGATCATAAACCACTGACCTACACGATGTCCAAAGTCTCAGAACCGTGGTCAGCGCGGCAACAATGGCACTTGGCCGCAATTTCGGAGTTTGCGACCGACATCCAACATGTGGCCGGTAAATTGAACGTTGTGGCAGACTGCTTGTCATGCGCACTGGTCTCTCCGGTATACATGAGCATCGACTTTTCCGCATTGGTCACCGACCAGACCGGGGACGCAGACATCTGTGCGCTCCAGTCCGCAGCTACCGGATTAAAACTTGAGAGCAGGGTGGTACAAGAAGGGTGCCCCCCCTTGCTCTGCGATATCTCCACCAGCTGCACCCACAGCGTGGTTCCAAGCTCTTGGCGCAGCCATGTTTTTGAGTCTGTCCACTCCCTTTCACATCTCCGCGTGTGAGCCTCGGTTAAATTAGTGGGGTCCAAATTCGTCTGGCCTCACTTAGGCAGGGATGTGAAAGAATGGGCTGCAGGGTGCGTCGCGTACCAACGGGTTAAGGTACACAAGCACACCAAAGCCCCCCTCAAGCCTTTTCAAATTCCAGCCAGGAGGTTCAACCATGTACACGTGGATTTAGTGGGTCCCCTTCCGCCATCACAGGGGTTCATACACCTTTAAACAATCGTGGACCGCACTACGCGTTGGCCAGAGGTGGTTCCGCTGAGTTCCACCACATCTGCCGAGGTAGCCAACGCGTTTTTGTCAGCTTGGGTCACATGGTTCAGATCCCCGTCGGATATCACTTCCGACAGGGATCTGCAATTTGTTTCGGAACTTTGGTCCGCGATGGCCGACAGCCTGGGGGTCAAAATCTACCGCACCACCGCGTACAACCCACAGGCTAACGGTTTGTGCAAGCGCTTTCACAAGTCGCTTAAAGCAGCGCTCAAGAGCCTCGCTAACGGATGCAAATTGGGTCGACCGCCTGCCTTGGATCCTATTGGGGTTGTGCACCGCACCTAAGGAAGATCTGGCAGCTTCCCCGGCAGAACTTGTTTTTGTCTCAGCTGTTCCGGATCCCGAGGGAATTTTTGCCAGAGAGCCCTGCGCCCGGTACCGATCTACCCGCTCACCTTTTTTCCGGTACAGGGGCTGCCAGTGTTCCAGGCTCGGCGCACCATTGTTTTCCCTGTACTTTTGTTCCAAAGCACTTAGAGAATGCCAAATTTGTTTTCGTCAGGCACGACACCCACAGAACCCCGCTGCGTCCGCTGTACGATGGCCCATTCAGTGTTGGAAACTGGGGAGAAACATTTTGTGTTAGACTTGGGGTGGGGGGGGGTAAGGAAACCGTCTGCATCGACAGGCTGAAGCCCGCTTACGTGTTGGCAGACGAGCAGGTAGTGTTGGCACAAGCTCCCTGGCGCAGGCGCCCACCTACAGTGGGTCTGCAAGTTAGTGTTCCCCCTACAGAGGACTGTTTTCAAGAAACTAACTTTTTCCCCTCCCCACCCTTTCCCCCTCCAGAGACCAAGTCTTTCTCCTACCCGCCTCAACAGGAAGGCGCTTCGACCGGCCCACGTTACAGCCGCTACGGGTGCTTGCTCAAGCCCAAAGGTCCAGAGGGTTAGGACCCCTGCTGGGTGTTCGGGGGGGGGGGGGCAGTGTGGTGACACAAAGGAGATGACAATCCACCCAATACTTCGGGGTGTTGGGAGGGCCAGCCAAGGGCGCCAGAGCGCTGCGGGGTATGAAGTAAATAAAGATGTGCCTTTTGCTGCCGCTGTGCCAGGCTCACACTTGAGGATGCAGGGGCGCAAATGTATTGTACTAAGCTTTGCTCTGTGACGTGTATGTTAATGTGTGTTCACGCTTTGTAACTGGTATGTTAATGTGTTTACTCTGAGTGCCAGAGGCGGGAAGAAAATGTATAAAGCAGATCGCCTTGGCACTCAGAGTTAGTCTGTTCTGTGTTGGAGGAGAAATAAACTTCTGTGTCTCGTCTGCTTTCATCCTCAACAGTGCCACCTGAGGGATCCAAGGTCAAGAGCATTCAATGTTTGTTTTCATCCTTGCTGCTTACGTGCAGAAATTTCTCCAGATTCTCTGAATCTTTTGACGATATTACTGACTGTAGATGATGAAATTCCTGACTAGCACATTGAGAAACGTTCTTAAACTGTTAGACTGTTTGCCCACATAGTTGTTCACAAAGTGGTGAACCTTCACCCATCCCTGCTTGTAAACAACTGAGCCTTTTGGGAATGCTTTTTTATACCCAATCATGACACTCACCTGTTTCCAATTAACCTGTGTAGTGTTCCAAAAAGGTGTCCTTTGAACATTCCTCAACTTTACCAGTCTGTTGTTGCCCCTGTCCCAGCTTTTTTGAAATGTGTTGCAGGCATCAAATTCAAAATGAGAAAATATTTGTAAAACTAGAAAAGCACTCGGAGAGCGCAGACCTCCGCCAAGCGCCAGAGTTCCCCCCCATACAGTGTTTGTGTGTACGTTTTCAGATTCCTTGACCATGAAAATATATGACTAGCAATTGGATTCACAATGATAGGATTAGTGGTTCAGTAGTAAAAGCATTACCTCCTTGGCGGAGGTAAGAAACTTAAGTGTTGGTGTTGTGTCCATGTCCTCCACTGAAAGCAGCACTCAGGGCTTCACTGACGGATGCAAATTTGGTAGACAGGTTGCCGTGGGTTTTATTGGGTTTGCGCTCCGCGGAAAAAAAGAGGATTTGGAAACTTCCCCGGCAGAGAGCAGGTTTTTGCGCAGCCCCTATGGCTGGCCGGGGAATTTGTGCCAAATAATCCGGCGCCGGACAGCTGCCCGTCTCAGTTTTTGCAGCGTAGCGCAAACACAGGTAGGCTTGCGGGCCCTGCCCACCAGTTTTGACGGATGTAAATTGGGTAGACAGGTTGCCGTGGGTTTTATTGGGTTTGCGCTCCGCGGAAAAAAAAGAGGATTTGGAAACTTCCCCGGCAGAGAGCTGGTTTTTGCACAGCCCCTATGGCTGGCCGGGGAATTTCTGCCAAATAATCCGGCGGCGGACAGCTGCCCGTCTCAGCTTTTGCAGCGTAGCGCAAACACAGGCACTCTGGCGAGCCCTGCCCACCACTGTGTTCCGCGTGCTTTCGTGCCTAAAACTTTGAAGAAGGCGGAGTTTGTGTTGATCAGACATGACGAGCAGCGCCCTCCACTGGGCCTGCACACATGTTGAAAATGGCCGTATCTCACAATGTTAAAGAATCCTTTAAAAAAATTCCTGTATCCAGACGGTGATTCGGATCATCCCCAAAATTTAATCAGTTCTTCCTTGTACCATTTCCAACAACGCCTGAAAGTTTCACTGAAATCCGTCCAAAACTTTTTGAGTTATCTTGCTAACCAACAGACAGACAAACAGACAGACAGACAGACAAACGCTGGCAAAAACATAACCTCCTCCTGGCCTCCGGCCTGGCGGAGGTAAAAAAAAAACAAAACAATAAAGTTTATCAGTTTGAACGTTAAATATCTTGTCTCTGTAGTGTATTTGATTAAATAGAGGTTGAAAAGGATTTGCAAATCACTGTATTTTGTTTTTATTTAAGTTTTACACAATGTCCCAACTTCACTGGAATTGGGGTTGTAAACAATATTGCCTATATATTTCAAATGGGAAATATCTTAATATATCCTCAAAACTTGACATATTGCCCAATCCTAAATTATACTGAATATTGTATTGTGTCATTAAAATGACTTAAACATGTTCTGTACTGCAGCTGTGGACCCATTCTTCTGTTACTGTATAATGAACCCACCTCAGAGCAATACCTGGACCTTCCAGAAGTACCCCATAGTCTCTGGAGATCTGCTTGGTGAGGTCTGAGAGTAAGGGGATGTGGATGTGTCCCAAACCTCCAGCCTGACAAAAAACAGGATATGAGCATGTTTACACCACTTCAGATCTTACATTATTGTAAAAATCAGACAGTGCTGTGAAGAGCACACACAGAAACATGTACCTCAGCTCAGTGATTTTTTTTTAATTTGATTTTGTATGCTTTATTGATCCCCAGAGGGGAAATTGAGGGCATCCACCAGGATGGATGAAGCAGCCACGGTACGGTGCTATCCCTTAACCATTCACACACACATTCACACCTAGGGCCACCTTAGAGTCTCCAATTAACCTAACCTGCATGTTTTTGGCCTGTGGGAGGAAACCGGAGAAATCCCGGAGTAAACCCACGCAAATACGGGGAGAACATGCAAACTCCACACAGATCACTGTTGGTCAGGGGCTGGGATCGAACCAGGGATCCCATGGCCAAGGGTGAGTTGCTGTGCTGGTGCAGTGCTAACCACCGCGCCACCGCACCGCCCATTTGCTGAGTCCTACATTAAATTCTCAGTGAATAACTCACCAACTAAACCTTGCCCTCCGTGTCTGATACTGAATAATTACTATAAGTGGCAGTGTACCTTTCGGGAGGTGTTGATCCACGCCAGATGGGTGAAGTGAGAGTCCACGGACACTCCGACCACCTCACAGTTGACGTCGTGGAACTCACTGGCTTTGTCGCTGAATGAGATGATTTCTGTTGGGCACACAAACGTGCTGGATATACCATAGATAAAAAAAAGAACATGTGAGAATAATTAGGAAACAACAGCAACACTTGTGCAGAGGAATGATTAGTGACGTGTATTTCCTTTCATCTGTGACTACTGTTCCAAGTACTCACAAATCCAGTGGGTAGAAGAACAGGACCAAGTATTTTCCCTTGAAGTCAGACAGACTCATCTCCTTGAACTCTCCATTATGGACAGCTGTGGCCTTAAAAGCAGGAGCGGGCTGAGTGACAGCAGGGGCCCATCTGCAAGTGCCTGATATGCAACAGACAAAGATTACTTCCTCTTATCAGGAGAAGCTTCATATCAAACAGCATTTTTGTTTCTTCTGCCTTTGTGCAAGTGTAACTGAAAACCAGAAAGGATGGACCCACTGTACAGACAACTACAATAATTGCCTTACTCTTTTATCTAAGTGTATCCCTAACCCACCAGCATAGTGAGAGCACTAAATATTTCAGACACCAAATCAACATCCAAACAAACAGGAAGCATTTGTGTTCTTCAATTATGTCTTAAAAATAACATGTGAGGGTGGTGCAGGACATGTATGAGGACAGCGCGACGGTGGTGAGGTGCACTGTAGGAGTGACAGATGGCTTCAAGATGGGGGTGGGATGACATCAGGGATCGGCTCTGAGCCCCTTCTTGTTTGCCATGGTAACGGACAGGCTGACAGATAAGGCCAGGCAGGAGTCTCCGTGGACCATGATGTTTGCAGACAACATTGTGATCTGTAGTGAGAGTAGGGAGCAGGTGGAAGAGAATCTGGAGAGGTGGAGGTATGCTCTGGAGAGAAGAGGAATGAGCGTCCGTAGAAGCAAGACAGAATACATGAGTGTGAATGATAAGGAGGCAGGTGTAATGGTGAAGATGGAAGGAGTAGAGGTAGTGAAAGTAAATGAGTTTAAATACCTGGGGTCAACCATCTAAAGCAATGGAAAATGCACAAGAGAGGTGAAGAAGAGAGTGCAGGCAGGGTGGAATGGGTGGAGACAAGTGTCAGGGGTGATTTGTGACAGAAGGATAGCAGCTAGAGTGAAAGGTAGTGAGACAGTGCTGTGATGTATGGTTTGGAGACGGTGGCGCTGACAAAAAGACAGGAGGTGGAGCACGAGGTGGCAGAGTTGAAGATGCCAAGATTTTCAATGAGAGTGACTAGGAGGGACAGGATTAGAAATGAGTATATCAGAGGGATAGCTCAGGTTGAGTGGTTTGGAGACAAAGTAAGAGAGGCAAGGCTGAGATGGTTTGGACATGTGCAGAGGAGGGATAGTGGATATACTGGACAAAGGATGTTGAAGATGAAGCTTCCAGGCAGGAGGAGAAGAGGAAGACCACAGAGAAGATTCATGGATGTAGTGAAGAAGGACATAGAGAGGGTTGGTGTTACAGAGGAAGATGCAAAGGATAGGATGAGATGGAGGCAGATGATAGAAGAAGAAGAAGAACTTTGCAAGTTTTTTTGGGTGAGGTGCAAAGACAATATCTAATCCGAGCTACAGAACACTTGCATTGGAAGAACATACAGTGGGGTAAAAAAGTATTTAGTCAGCCACCAATTGTGCAAGTTCTCCCACTTAAAAGATGAGAGAGGTCTCCAATTTTCATCATAGGTATACCTCAACTATGAGAGACAAAATGAGGAAAAAAAAATCCAGAAAATCACACTGAAGGATTTTAATGAATTAATTGGTAAATTCCTCAGTAAAATAAGTGTTTGGTCAATAACAAAAGTTCATCTCAATACTTTGTTATATACCCTTTGTTGGCAATGACAGAGGTCAAACATTTTCTGTAAGTCTTCACAAGGTTTTCACACACTGTTGCTGGTATTTTGGCCCATTCCTCCATGCAGATCTCCTCTAGAGCAGTGATGTTTTGGGGCTGTCGCTGGGCAACACAGACTTTCAACTCCCTCCAAAGATTTTCTATGGGGTTGAGATCTGGAGACTGGCTAGGCCACTCCAGGACCTTGAAATGCTTCTTACGAAGCCACTCCTTCGTTGCCCAGGCAGTGTGTTTGGGATCATTGTCATGCTGAAAGACCCACCCACGTTTCATCGTCAATGCCCTTGCTGGTGGAAGGAGGTTTTCACTCAAAATCTCACGATACATGGCCCCATTCATTCTTTCCTTTACACGGATCAGTCGTCCTGGTCCCTTTGCAGAAAAACAGCCCCAAAGTATGATGTTTCCACCCCCATGCTTCACAATAGGTATGGTGTTCTTTCTCCTCCAAACACGACAAGTTGAGTTTTTACCAAAAAGTTCAATTTTGGTTTCATCTGACCATATGACATTCTCCCAGTCCTCTTCTGGATCATCCAAATGCTCTCTAGCAAACTTCAGACGGGCCCGGACATGTACTGACTTAAGCAGGGGGACACGTCTGGCACTGCAGGATTTGAGTCCCTGGCGGCGTAGTGTGTTACTGATGGTAGCCTTTGTTACTTTGGTCCCAGCTCTCTGCAGGTCATTCACTAGGTCCCCCCGTGTGGTCTGGGATTTTTGCTCACCGTTCTCGTGATAATTTTGTCCCCACGGGGTGAGATCTTGCATCGAGCCCCAGATCGAGGGAGATTATCAGTGGTCTTGTATGTCTTCCATTTTCTAATAATTGCTCCCACAGTTGATTTCTTCACACCAAGCTGCTTACCTATTGCAGATTCAGTCTTCCCAGCCTGGTGCAGGTCTACAATTTTGTTTCTGGTGTCCTTTGACAGCTCTTTGGTCTTGGCCATAGTGGAGTTTGGAGTCTGACTGTTTGAGGTTGTGGACAGGTGTCTTTTATACTGATAACGAGTTCAAACAGGTGCCATTAATACAGGCAATGAGTGGAGGACAGAGGAGCCTCTTAAAGAAGAAGTTACAGGTCTGTGAGAGCCAGAAATCTTGCTTGATTGTAGGTGACCAAATACTTATTTTACTTAGGAATTTGCCAATTAATTCATTAAAAATCCTTCAATGTATGGATGTAGGATGACTATTAATCATTTTATGAAAGAATTGAGATTGTTAGATATATGGAGAGAAATGAAACCACAAGTTAAAGCCTATTCTTGTTATTCCAGTACCTACAAGACATTCTCACGTATTGATTATTTTTTGATTTCCACAGAATTAAGGTCCAAGATTCAAAACTGCTTTTATGATAACATCGTGATCTCTGATCATGCACCCTGTTGTCTAATATATGTAGATAAAAAATTGACAAAGGAATCAGGTAGATGGCAATTTCAGCATAAATGGCTTCAGGATGAGGAATTTGTCAAGTATATAGAAAAACAGATAGACGAGTTCTTTGACATCAATACTACACAAACATCAGCATGTGTAAAGTGGGAGGCTTTCAAAGCTTTTATTAGGGGACATATTATTAGTTATACAGGATCAAAATCTAAGAAGACTCGAGAGGAGAGAGCTAAATTGGAACATAAAATAAAAAGTCTTCAGGAAAAAGTGTATGCAGGAAGTGACCCAAGGTTGGAGAATGAATTACTGATTTTGAGAGCTGAATACGACAAAAAATCAGCGAATAGAGCTGCCTCGAGTCTTCTAAGATTGAAACAATCTTTTTATGAACAAGGTGAAAAATCAGGAAAATTATTAGCATGGCAGATTAAACAATTAGAAATTAAAACACCAATTACCAGTATTATAAGTAAAGGACAGGTAGTTATAGATCCTTTAGAAATTAACAGAGCCTTTAGAGATTACTATGAAAAATTATATGATACCAAAAATGAATCTGATTTAACAAAACTAAATGGGTTTTTGAACGAACTATCTATACCGTGTATTCCAAATGAAAACAGGGAGATATTGGAGTCTAAAATTAGTCAAAAAGAAGTTGGGCTAGCCATTGATAATATGAAATCAGGAAAAAGTGCAGGACCAGATGGTCTTCCAGTTGACCTTTATAAAAAATTTAAGAATAAATTAATAAAACCTTTTTTGGAACTGGTTTTAGAAGCATTTCAAAATAATAATTTACCATCATACATAAATAATGCCTTAATTATACTGCTGCCAAAACCAGGTAAGCCCTCTAATAAATGTGAAAATATGAGACCAATAAGCCTATTAAACGCCGAACTTAAGATAATCTGTAAAATTTTAGCAAGACGAATACAAGAAATTTTACCAAATATTATTAATCGAGATCAGAATGGCTTTATAAAGGGTAGACAAGGCTTCCATAATGTAAGAAGACTATTTAATATTATTTATTTTAATAAAGAAGCACCGGATACAGCTCTCCTATCACTGGACGCCGAAAAGGCCTTTGATAGAGTTGAATGGCCCTTTCTTTTTGAAGTCCTACAAAGGTTTGGACTTGGAAATAATTTCATAAAATGGGTTCAAATAATATACAATAATGCTACAGCAGAAATCCTAACAAATAACAATATTTCAAAACCAATAAAAATCAATAGAGGATGTCGACAAGGCTGTCCACTGTCACCTTTACTGTTTACTATGGCAATTGAACCTTTAGCGATAGCGATACGTTTACATTCACAAATATATGGAATTAAAGTTGGACCAACAGAACATAAAATCTCCCTGTACGCCGATGACATAATTTTGTTTATGTCGAATCTAAAAAAATCAATTCCAACCTTGTTGAATTTTTTTTTTTTTTTGTAACTTAGATTTTTATTCATTTTTCATCATATATAATGCATTCAGATCACATTCTACATTTAAAAAACAAAGGGGTTAGGGTAGGGAAAAATAAAAAAAAATAAAATAAAAAATAAATAAAAAAAAAAAATTATAAAAAAAATAAAATAAAAGGGGGGGGGGGCAAATGTTGGAGCATCAAGTTTTTAGTTTCCATCTCTTAATTCTTCTGGTTTTTTCAGTGTCTTTGGTTATTCTGTCAATTTCTGCCTCGTTGTTGCACTTTGTAGTGTGTCCATTTCCGCCATTTTTTCTCCCATATTCCTTCTTGCATTCTTCGTCGATATGTTAGTTTTTCCATCATACGTATGTCCTCAACAATGTCAGTCCATTGTTCTTGGTCAGGAAGAACTTCTGATCGCCATTTTTTTGTGATAGTTTTTTTACATGCAATCAACAAGATTTTAACTAGATATCTGTCCTCAGCCTGTATAACATTGTCTTTTTTAAGATCACATAAGTACATCAGGTTACAGTTCATTGGTATATTATATCCTAATATCCTCTGTATTGTCACATGCATAGATTTCCAAAATGATGATATTTTGTAGCATTTCCAAAACATATGTGAGTGGTCTGCATTTTGAGCCCCACATCCCCTCCAGCATAAAGATTGGGTATTTGTATATTTTCCTTGAATCTGTGGTGTAATGAAAAAGCGAATCAGGTTTTTCCATCCAAATTCCCTCCATGCCCTTGAATTTGTTGATGTGTGTTGTGTTTTCCATATTTCCTGCCAGCTTTCTTCTGTTATGTTTAAATTGAGCTCTTTCTCCCATTTCTCCTTTATATACTGTAGTTACTTGTATGATTGTTTGTCATAAGTTTCTGATATAGTTTTGAAATAATTCTTATTTTATTTCCTGCATATGAGCTTAAAATAAGTTGTATAATCTCGTTCACATCTGTTTGGAGGTTATGCCTAATCTTCTTCATATAGTAATCTCTCATCTGCAGATATCTGAAAAATTCCGATCTTTCTAATTTAAATTTTCTCCTGATATTTACAAAGGTCCCGAGATCTTTTTTTCCGATATTGCCCCATGCTGTGATTCCCTTGTTCACCAGATTTTTGTATCCCCTATCTTGTTTTGCCGGTTCAAACTGACTGTCAAATGCTACCCATTTCAATAGTTTTATGTCTTCCCTTATATTATATTTTTGTACTATTTTATACCACAGTTCTAAAGTAAATTTAGTGATTGGGTCTATTTGTTTGATTTGCTTATATGCATCTTTATCCCCTATTATGCTTTGTACTGGGAGTCCCTCAATTTCCTTTTCCATTTCTTTCCATTTTGCCTCATATCCCTCGTCGCACCAACATATGATATATCTTATTTGTGCTGAGTAGTAATATTCCTTTAGACTCGGTAGGCCCATGCCTCCTTTCTCTTTTGGTAATTGGAGGGTTTTATATTTCACTCTTGGTTTTTTACCTCCCCAAACAAATCTCGATATCATCCTGTCCCACTTTGAGAATTGGGCATCTGGAATCTCTGTTGGTATAGCCTGGAAGAGGTAAAGTAATCTAGGTTGTATGCTGATTTTGACTGTCTCAATTTTTGAATTCAGATCCATATTTAAGATTGACCATCTATCAATATCTTTTTTTATTTCTTGTTCCAACCTATCATAGTTTGCTTTATATATTTTGCTTAGGTCTTTAGGTATGTTCACTCCAAGGTATTTTATTTCTTTTTGGTTCCAGTTTAGTTTGATCTTATCAGTTATCTGGTTTAGAGGGTTATAGTGGAATGTCAGTATTTGTGTTTTTGTTATGTTTATCTTGTATCCTGATAATTTTCCAAAATTTTCTATCAAGTTCATCATTTCCATTATTGATTTATCTGGTTGTTCAGGTAAACTATAATATCGTCTGCAAATAGCCCAATCTTGTGTTCCGCCCCCTTTATTGTTACACCTTTTAATTTCTTATTTTGTCATATTGCTTGAGCCAATGGTTCTATGAACAGAGCAAACAAGGTGGGCGATAAGCAGCATCCCTGCCTAGTTGATCTTTGTATATTTACTTTGTCTGTTAAGCTACCGTTTATCTTGATTCTTGCCACAGGTTCTTGATATAGCGTCCTTATGCATTGTACTGATTTTTCGTTAAATCCAAAGCGCTCCAGTACACTATATAGGAATTTCCAGTTAACCCTGTCAAATGCTTTTTCTGCGTCTAAACTCATTATTACTGCGCTTTTCTTTTCTTTATGTATTTGGTTAATTATATGTATTGTTCTCCTGATATTGTCATGTGTTTGGCGTCCCTCTATGAATCCAGTTTGATCATCTTCTATCAATTCCGTCAAGAATGTCTTTATTCGTTTACATATAATTGTTGTGTATATTTTATAATCTACATTTAATAAAGAGATTGGTCTATAGTTTCCGCATTGTTCTTTATCTTTCCCTGGTTTTAAAATAACTGAAATGATTGCTTCGTTCCATGATGGAGGTATTTTGTTGTTGTTCAGCGTCCAATTAAATGACTTTAGGAGTTGTGGCGTGAGTTCTTCTATAAACAGTTTATAAAACTCAGATGGGTATCCATCACTACCTGGTGATTTACCGTTTTTAAGTGACTTAATCACATCTCTGATCTCTTGTGTTGTTATTTCTGCTGTTAGTTTTTCATTTTGTTGATTTCCTATTGATGGCAAGTCCAATGTGTCTAGAAATTTTTTGATATCTTTAGTATTTGTTTCTTCAGGTTGCGAGTATAGTTCTTGGTAGAAATTATGGAAAATTTCTTCGATGTTTTCTGGGTTAACTGTGGTTTTATTTGTGGTGGGGTCTTTAATCTTGTATACATTATTCATTGTTTGTTGTTTTCTTAACCGTTTTGCCAGCAGTTTTGTGGCTTTTGGCCCGTTTCATAATATTTTTGCTTTAGATATCTATTTTTCCTTTCAATTTCATCCATTTGTGTTTCTTTTATCTTTGTTTTTTCTTCTTTAATTTCTTGATATATTTTTGGATCATTTGTGCTTTGATGTTTACGTTCTAATTCCCTCAGTCTCTCACATCTTTGTTCATATGTTTCCAGTTTAGTCTTATTTGCTTTTCCTGTTTCAACAATTAATTTACCCCTTAACACGGCTTTTAGTGCATCCCATATTATTGTTGGGTCCACTTCTTCATTGTCATTCTCTTGGATATATTTATTTATGTTTATTTTTATTCTTTCTTTCATTTTCTCATCATTTAACAGTCCTACGTTAAGTTTCCATGTTGTTTGTCGTTTTCTATTGTTCAAATATATTTTCATGTATATAGGATTATGATCTGATATTTCTGCCCCTCCAATCCAACAATTTCTCACCCTGTGTCTGTCACCTTCATTCATAAGGAAGTAATCTATTCTAGAGTGTACTTTATGGACTGCTGAATAATGTGTATAGTCTTTTTCGAGTGGGTGCAGGTCCCTCCATATGTCTACCATACCCATTTCTGCCAGTGAGGTTCTTATGAACTTTGTTACATGTTTTTTTGTCTTCTTAACACTTGTTGTGTCAACTTCATGATCCATGACAGCATTTAAGTCTCCTCCACAAATTAGGACTCCTTCACTGTGTGTTGCTATGAGATCAAACAGATGTTGAAAAAAACCCTTGTCACTTTCTGGTGGGGCATAGATGTTCACTAATGTAATCTGCATACCATCTATTCTTCCCTTTATTATTACATACCTGCCTTCTTTATCC
This sequence comes from Pholidichthys leucotaenia, assembly GCA_020510985.1. Classification (NCBI taxonomy): domain Eukaryota; kingdom Metazoa; phylum Chordata; class Actinopteri; order Cichliformes; family Pholidichthyidae; genus Pholidichthys; species Pholidichthys leucotaenia. Next base: position 282,818,821 of record CM035841.1, read on the forward strand.
TGGATTTCCTGTTCACTTTCAAATTGTATTTTGTTTGAGATTAGTATCATAACCCCCCTTTTTGCTCCTCCCTTAAATGAACTGTAGTAGGAGTTCTTATAGCCAAATCTCTTTAGTTTCACATGTTCTGTCTTGCTCAAATGTGTCTCTTGCATAAATATAATTTCAGCTTTTTCCTTCTTGAATTTTCTTATTATTCTTTCCCTTTTAACAGGTGAGTTCAGACCATTCACGTTTAATGTCATTATCTTAAGATTTTTACCCATATTCATGTTTTTCCATTTTTTTAACTTGTGCTCCTAGCCCCTTTAACAACAAAAATAACACATATTTATATAAAAACACATTAAAAAATCTCGACCTCCGTACTTTGGGCCTTTCTTCTGCCCACTGGTCCCTGTTGATGGGTGGGGGGTTTGTCTTCACAGAGTGAAGGGCCCTCCCTAGACTTCTAATTACTATCAAAGTAATAGTCATAAGTCTAGAAATGTCCAACAAATATCACTTAAACCTCTCCTAGCCGTCTGTTTCTCTTTTACCTTGTCTTCTTGGCCTTCATTTCTTCTGTGCCTTTCTTAATCTTTGTTATGATCTAGGCTTTCAGTTGAAAGCCTTGTAGCTGTCCTGGGCCCGCTGCTCTACGTCTCTCCCCCTTCTTCCGCCGTTCACTCGTCTCCACTCCGTCTGTCGTGGTGCGTTCAGGGCCGCCGCTGCTCCAGCCGTCTCCTTCGGCACGCTCACCTCAAGGCCCCGCTCCATCATATCCCGCGCTGCCTCTTCGGCCGTGTTGTAGGTTCTTGTGCCTTCCTCCCAATGAATCCTCATTTTCGTTAGCGGCGTTTGGAATCTAATTTTTTTCTCTTTCAGCGTTTTTTTAATATTGGCATATTTCTTCCGCTGCTGCACGATTTCTGTCGGGTAGTCATGGTCAAAAAATACCTGTTTGTCGCCGATTCGTATCTTTTTTTTCCATGCTTGCGTCAGGATTCTTTCCTTTATGTCATATTTCACAAAGTTTACCACAACTGACCTGGGTGGAGAGTTTGTTTTCGGGTTCTGTGCCAGTGTTCTGTGCGCCCGTTGAATCTGTAGATCCGTTTCTCCGGGTATTTCCAGTTCTTTTTTTAAGAACTGATCCATGAATTTTGTCATCGAGTTGCCTTCAATGCCCTCCGGAATTCCAAAGATGCGCATATTGCTTCGTCGGGATCTGCTCTCCAAGTCGTTTATTTTCTCCTGCATCCTCTGCGTTTGCATCGTCAGGGTCTGTAGTTGTTCGTTTGCCTCGCTTTTCCAATCTTCTAGTTCCGAAATTCGGGTCTGCGCTTCTGTCATACACGCCCGCTGGGAGCGCAGCTCCTCCATGTTTTCCGTTAATTTACGCTCCATTTCTCTTCGGAGGTCCATGATTTCCTCCTTAATTTCTTTTTTCAGTTCCTCCTTAAGAGCCGCTAAATCCTGTTGTAGCTGTCGCTTGAATTCTCTTAACTCTTCACCCAAACTGGCGATGCCAGCGTTCATGTTGTCGAGTCTGGTGTCTTCCATTTTCTCTGCTGTAGACACCTCGTTTTTTTGGGCTTTGCGTACAGCGGTTTTTCCTGCGTTGTTGGAGAGGAATTCTTCAATTTTACCCTGTTTTTGTCCTTGTGCCCGGTTCCTTCGTGTTTTCATCCCTTAGTTTATTGATTCGTTTATGTCGAGTTGGCCATTTACCGATGATTTTTAATCCGGCTAGGGAGAGCTCTTTGTTTAAGTGTTATGTCTCTCCGCCATCTTCCCCAACCTTGTTGAATTTAATAAAGAATTTTGGGGAAATATCAGGATATAAAATAAATAAAACTAAATCTTCAATATTAATGCTAAATGAGACCCAGAGAAATTACCCAGCCCCTGAGGTAAATCAATTCAATGTTGTAAATCAGTTTAAATATTTAGGAATCCAAATTGTGCCTAAGCTAGAATCAGTCGCCAGTGTCAACTATGAAGCCTTAATGTCAGATATCAATGAGTTAACTCAGAGATGGATGTCACTACCAATGTCGATGATCGGGAGAATCAATATACTTAAAAGTAATATTTTACCTAAAATACTTTATTTCAATACATTCCCTTATCACCACCTTTAGATTTATTCTCAAGAATAAAAAAAAAGTTAGTGGAATTTATATGGAACAACAGGAGGGCTAGATTACGTCTGTCTTTATTATATTTACCATTTGATCGTGGAGGTCTGAAATGTCCAAATTTTATGTTGTATTATTGGTCGGCACAACTGAGGTCTATGACACATTATTTTTCATCAAATGATCTCCCTCACTGGACTGAAATGGAATCATACAATTTACCTTTACCTCTTCCCATATTCATATACTCAGATTCGGCAAAAAAATTACAAAAACAAGTTAAAAATCCATTTGTAAAGCATATGATCAAAATATGGTGTGAAGCTAAAAATTATTTAAAAGAACCACAGTTATTGTCACAATTTAGTCCAATATGGGGTAATCAATATTTTAAACCAGGGAGAGCGGACGCTGTATTTAAAGTATGGAATTTAAAAGGGATACAAAAGATTCAGGATTTATATTTGCCATGTGCAGATAACATAATGTCTTTTGAAGAGCTGAGGATCAAATTTAATCTCAATAGAACACATTTTTTTAAATATCTTCAACTTAGAAACTTTATTCGATCAAATCAAAATAAAGCTCTCACTCGACCTATTTATTCATCCTTGGAAAAAATGATGATGAAAGATAGTAAAAGAAAGGGTATTATTTCAGAGTTTTATAACTCATTGACACTATCTTCAAGTGAAAATTCACTGAAAAGATTAAACTACTGGAAAGAAGATCTGCAAACTGAAATTTCAGAGGAACAATGGGAATTGGCTTGTACAGAAGCTCAAACCAAATCAATAAATGTACGCCTTAAATTGATACATTTCAAATGGTTAATGCGGATGTATGTTACACCGGAGGAGTTAAATAGATATAACAAAAACATACCAGATACATGCACAAAATGCATGGAAAGTAAAGGAACCCTAGTTCATTGTTTATGGGAATGTAGATTAATAAGAATGTTTTGGGAAGAGGTGAGGGTAACAATTGAAAAAATAATCTCAAAACAAATCATATTGAATCCTAAACTGTTTTTGTTGGGTCTGTACCCAGAAAAGCATAATTTTAATAAAAGTGAAAGAACATTCATAGACCTCAGTTTGCTTAATGCCAAAAAATGTATTGCACTATTATGGAAAAAGACTCAGACCAGATGTGACTCAGTGGTTAAGACAGATGTTAACAAACCTTCCATTAGAAAGAATAACATATATACTGAAATCAAAGGAAATTGTGTTTGAGAATATATGGAGACCTTTTATTGATTATGTAAAAAATTTAAACATAACTCTTGAAGAAGAAGGTGAATGATGTGTGTGGACCTTGTAAATTCCAAACTGGTGAACATAATATGTATACTTATGTAATGGATTGTCTAGACTAAACAGAGGAGCATTGTTGAAGATTTGATTTTGTTGGTGGTTGTTGGTGTTTTTAGTGCATTTTTTTTGTAGTACTTTAGTGTTAGTGTTTGATTGTTTGTATCATGTTTGTTAAAAAAAAAAAAAAGGTTCAATAAAGATATTGTGGAAAAAAAAAATCCTTCAATGTGATTTTCTGGATTTTTTTTTTTCTCATTTTGTCTCTCATAGTTGAGGTATACCTATGATGAAAACTAGAGACCTCTCTCATCTTTTAAGTGGGAGAACTTGCACAATTAGTGGCTGACTAAATACTTTTTTACCCCACTGTACGTGAATCAATGTGGCTTGAAAAATTCTACAGAATTCAAGGTTTTTTTTAAGTCTTTTCCCCACCATATGGTCCACTAGGTGGGGCCCATCTCCATTTCTGTGACCCCAGGCCACATAGCAGTTATAGGGGTGGGGGATTTGGGGGGCTCTGTGTTCTAGTTCTGTGAGTTTATTCACTTTCCCCATTCAATTTATGCTGAGCATCAAGTTATGAGGCAGAAAGTGTTACTTTCTATGGTGTTTAAGACCCGGTCAAACGCTCTAACTGCACAAAATTTTAAAAAAAATAATAAAAATGAGAAAATAAATGAATCTCATTAAAAACTAAACTTAGGAGTTCGCCACAACACAACAGAATGTGACATTATTGAACAAAATATTATCTGATTTTTTTTTTAATCCATATCCACAACACTCCTCACTGCAGCAGTCTGCCCATATGGCATAATCAGTGGGAAATTTTAAATTACTGAACCCAGACTGGTTGTCATGACATTCTAAGGCTAACAGAACTGTTTAAGAAGAAGAAGCCACCTCTGTTGTCATTCAGTCCATACAACCAATCATGTACAGTAGAATGAAATTATGTTTCTTCTGTCTACTGTGTTAATCACATGTAGAATCAGAGGGGTCGCTGCCATGCAAGGCGCCGCCACAAATAACTTCTCCTTCCCCCATTCTATTATGCTGAGCACCAAGCTAGAAGGCAGGAAGTACCATTTTTATATGGTCTTTGGTATGACCCGGCCAGGACTTGAACCCCCAACCTCCCGGCTGTGAGGCGGATGCCCTATCAACTAGGCCACCACTCCAGCAGCATTCAAAGCATCTGAATCTGTTATTTCCCCATCATCTCTTCTACTATACTGCTTTAACAAACTCATTTTTCCCTCAGAAGTAGAAAACAGAGGCATTCCTGTGTTGTACATACTGGTGGAGAAGCAGGATTTGTGCAGGGCTGGCACACTGAGGACTCTGGCTGCTCCACACCCCGATGGGCCCTTCAGCCCTAATGCTGCAACCTTTGCCTGGGGGGAAAAAAGTCAGACAAATCCAAGTGTTTCACTTTAGTACTAATGATAATTCAGAGGCAGTGAACATTGTGCTCAAGGTTAACATTTCAATCGTGTTCAAATCAGCTGCTGATTTCTTGGTTTCTCCTTTGTGTACTAAGATCTCAAGATCCCATTTCTCACAACTTGGAAACAATTTTCTCCAAACTGAACAAAACCAGATACAGGTTTTCTAATCACTAAAACTTCATAGTAAAATATGCATATAATTCCCCCTCACCTTATTTAATGTCAGCAAAAAGAAATTATTACCTCCGTCAAGGAGGTAACGTAATCGGGGTGGTTTGTCTGACTGTTAGCAGGATTACGCAAAAACTACTGGACGGACTGTGATGAAATTTTTACCAGAGGTTACCCTTGTGCCAAGGATGAGCCCATTAAATTTTGATGATGATCTGAGACTGCATACCTCCACCAAAAACCTTGAAGCAGCTTTGGCGGAGGTATGCACTCTCCGAGTGCTTTTCTAGTTTCTTTTATGATTATCAGCTCTCCATGACTGCAGTTACAAATATTTCAAAACACTTATACAATCTAAAGAATGATTTAGTATTTAGTACTGGACTATTTAGTTAATAGTCCAGTATTTGTATAAAAACAGCATTATTAGCTTGTGGGGGCATGGTGTGTGGGTTTCTCCACCCAGAGAAGGCAGGGGGAAGGGGAGAACAATGGACCGAAGGAGGAGGTGTCACCGGGGGGTATCAGATGGGACTGTTGGGTCTATGCGCCCCCCAGGGAGAGTAAGAGATGCCGGAGCCACTAGAGAACAAGGGTGTTGGAGCAGCGCTGGCATTATGTCATGTTAATGTGCCACACAATCCTTTGTTCAAACAACAATGTATTATGGTCGGAAGTTCCAGGTCTCGATGCATCGAAATAAAGCTATAAAAGAGGAACGCACACAGACCCAGGATTCTCTTTTGCTGTAAGTTATGTTGGAGGAAGAATAAAGTTTCTGTATCATCCAGCTCGTTGCCTCGCCTGCCTCCTTTCTCCACATTGGTGACCCTAAGACGTGCCATGGAAAGTGAGCCTAGCACTGCTCCGGAGACTCCCTGGAGGCAGAGCACCAGCGCCGCATGTGTGGTCTCAGTCGCGCTCCCAGACTTCTGGCTTCACAACCCGACTACGTGGTTCTTGCACATACAAGCCCAGCACACTCCGCAGGATAACAGCGGATGATACCAGGTATTACTACGTGGTCGCTGCGCTGGATGCACGCACCACCCAACAGGTGAAGAGCCTGCTCCAGGAGCCGCCAGCCCAAGGAAAATATGAAGCGCTCAAGAGGATGCTTCTCCAGCGCTATACCCTTTCTGACAGTGAGAGAGCAGAGAGACTCCTAACGCGTTCAGAGATAGGTGACAGATCAGCAGTGGAGCTCATGGAGAGCATGTTGGCGCTGAGGGGGAAGGAAGACGAATCCTTCCTACCGGCTACAGCGAGGGCGATCCTGGCCAACTCGTCGCGGCTGGTTGCCAAGGACTACCGTGCCCTGGCACAGGAAGCGGATTGCATCATTTTGGCGACCAGAACTCTTAGCGTGCAGACAGTGGCACCGGCATCCATGAGAGACTTCAGCGAGGTCGAGGAGCCGTTTGTGGTAGCCGGGACGGACACCAGAAGATGAAGGAATGGGGTGATCTGTTTTTATCATCGCCGTTTCGGCTCGAACACCCAACGCTGCCTGTCGCCATGCCAATTCAAGAAGCTGGGAAGACGGCACGATCGGAATTCAGTGGCAGCTGCAATCAATGGCGACAGGAACAGACTGCTTTATGTCACGGACACACGTTCGGGGAGACAGTTTTTGGTGGACTCCGGCTCCCAGAAGAGCCTCATCCTGCCGGTCAACGCAGACAGGGTGGCAGGACGCAGCAGTCCCGAGCTCACGGCTGCCAACGGATCCACCATCAGAGCATTTGGCATGCGGACACTGACGATATGCTTACATGGATGCAACTTTCAGTGGGACTTTGTGATAGCTGCATGTTCCGGCCCCATTTTAGGAGCAGATTTTTTATGTGCTCATGAATTGTTAGTTGATGTTGCCAACAAGTGATTAGTGGACGCTGTCTCTTTTACCTCACTGCCCTGTACAGCTCGGGGAGCTGGGTCGACAACACTGGCTAACGTTACAGCTCCAGGAGGTAAGTATCAACAGTTACTCGCACAGTTCCCAGCACTCACGGTCCCGACTTTTTCGGCTACGATAACGAAACACGGGGTCAAGCACTTTATAACGACAAAAGGTCCACCAGTGTTCGTGCGACCTCGGCGTTTGGACGCAGCTAAACTGGCCAGCGCACGAGAGGAGTTTGCCAACTTAGAGCAGTTGGGCATCGTCAGGCACTCCAACAGCCCGTGGGCATCCCCGCTACACATGGTGCTTAAAGCCGACGGGTCGTGGCGACCGTGCAGCGATTTCCGGCACTTGAATAACACCACGGAACACGATAGTTATCCCATTCCGCACAGCCAGGATTTTTCCGTGCACCTGGCCAGGGTGTGTGTTTTTTCGATAGTGGATCTGGTCTGTGGATACCATCAGGTCCCGGCGCGTGCGGAAGACGTTCCAAAAACAACAGTAATAACTCCTTTTTGGCCTTTTCGAGTTTTTACACATGCCGTTCGGATTAAAAGGCACGGCGCAGACTTACCAGAGGATGATGGACGCAGTGCTTCGCGACTTGTCCTTCGTCTTCGTCTACTTAGACGACATTCTGGTAGCCAGCGTGTTCAAGGAGGAGTACATCGCCCATCTCAAGACAGTTTTCCAAAGGTTGGAAGCACATGGGCTGATAGTCAACCGGCAAAGTGCCAGTTCAGTGTGTCAGTGATTGATTTTTTGGGCCACTACATTTTGCCGGAGGGCGCAATCCCGTTACCGGATAAGGTGCATGCAGTGTTGGATTTTCCGCGTCCACAGACCGTGAGAGCACTACAGGAGTTTTCAGGAAAGGTTAATTTTTATAACTGTTTCCTTCCCCAAGCAGCCCAGCTGATCCAGCCGTTTGTATACTGCACTTAAAAAAAAGAAGTCTGCGGAAACCATCGACTGGACTCCCGAGCGAGACCAGGCTTTTGCAAACGCCAAAACAGCGCTGGCGGATGCCGCGTTGCTAGTCCACTGGGACCCGTCTGCACGGATAGCGCTCACTACAGATGCATCCGATGTTGCCATTGGGGCAGTGGTGGAGCAGTGCATCTCAGGTTTGTGGCAGCCGCTAGTATTTTTTAGCCGAACCTTGCACGACAACGAACGCAAATACAGCGTGTTCAATAGAGAATTGCTGGATCTCCACCTGGCGACATGCCATTTCCAGTTTTGGCTGGAGAGGCGCGAGTTCACCGTGTTCATGGACCATAAGCCACTGACGTACGTGATGGCCAAGGTCTTGGAACCGTGGTTGGCCCGGCAGCAACAGCATTTGGCCGCAATTTCGGAGTTTACTACCGACATTCAACACGTTGCCAGTAAGCTCAACGTCATGGCCGATTGCCTGTCACGCGCATTAATCGCCCCAGTCTATATGGGAATTGATTTCCCTGCCATGGCTGCGGAAAAAGCCGGGGGCACGGACATTTGCATGCTCCAGTCTGTGCCAACTGGGTTAAGGCTGGAGAACACGGTGGTGCAAGAAGGGTGCCCTCCCTTGCTCTGCAACGTCTCCGAGCTCTTGGCACCATCGCGTTTTTGAGTCGGTCCACTCCCTTTCGCATCCGGGAGTGCGCGCTTCAGTGAAGCTAGTGGGGGGGCAAATTCGTCTGGCCCCGTTTGCACAAAGACGTGAAGAAGTGGGCTGCAGCTTGCGTCGCGTGCCAGTGGGCCAAAGTGCACAAGCACACCAGAGCCCCCTCGAGCCGTTCCAAATCCCGGCCAGGAGGTTCGACCATGTCCATGTGGATTTGGTGGGACTCCTCCCACCGTCGCAAGGTTTTACGCACCTCTTAACAATCATGGACCGCACCACGCGCTGGCCTTAAGTGGTCCCGCTGGCTTCTACCACGTCCGCAGAAGTGGCTCATGCTTTTTTGTCGGCTTGGGTTGCACATTTCGGATTTCCATCGGACATCACGTCTGACAGGGGTCCACAATTCTATTCAAAACTCTGGTCCGCTATGGCCCAGAGCCTAGGGGTCAAAATTCACCACACTACCGTGTACAGCCCCCAGGCTAATGGGTTATTCGAGTGTTTTCATAGGTCGCTTAAAGCAGCGCTCAGAGGTTCGCTCACGGACACAAATTGGGTTGACTGCCTGCCCTGGGTTCTTTTAGGGTTGCGCTCCGCACCTAAGGCGGATTTGGCAGCCTCCCAGGCAGAACTCATTTTTTCTCAGCCACTGCGGATCCCTGGAGTTTTTACCGGAAAACCCCGCGCACGATGCTGATCCACCCGCACAATTTTTACACAGTATGGAGGCTGTGAGCATACCGGGCCTGGCCCACCATTGTTTTCTCCGCACATTTGTCCCAAAAAGCTTGCAGAATGCCTGTATTGTTATCGTCAGGCGCGATGCGCACCGGACCCCACCACACCCACCATACGACGGACCGTTCAAGGTGTTTGAACCTGGGGCGAAGCATTTTGTGTTAGACTTGGGGGGACGTAGGGAGACAGTCCGCATCGACAGGCTGAAGCCCGCTTTTGTGTTGGCAGACAAGCAAGTGGTGTTGGCCTAAACTCCCCGGCACGGACACCCACCACTGGTGGCTCCGCAGGTTGGTGATCCCTCAGCAGGGACCTTCGCTCGGGATGATAATGTGCCCCCCCCCCTTTTTCCCCTCCACAAACTGACGTGCCCTCCGGTAAACCTCACCAGTAGGGCAGTTCAACCGGATTGGCAACCCCCCACTACAGCTGCTATGGGCGCCGGCTCAAGCCCAAAGGACGGGGGGGGGGGGGGGGTTTAGTGCGCCTTCTGGGTGTTCGGGGGGGGGGGCTGTGTGGGGGCATGGTGTGTGCATTTCTCCACCCAGAGAAGGGGAGAACAATGGACCAAAGGAGGAGGTGTCACCCGGGGGGTATCAGACGGGACTGTTGGGTCTATGCGCCCCCCGGGGAGAGTAAGAGATGCTGGAGCCGCTAAGAGAAGAAGGGTGTTGGACAGCGCCAGCATTATGTCATGTTAATGTGCCACACATTAGTGATGTGCGGATCGATCCTGAAATATCGATACCTCCGATACCCAAGGTATTGATTTTATGCTCTAAAATCGATACTCAAACCAAAATATCGATACTTTTGATACTTAAGCCATTTGAGGTAAGGTATAAGATAAGATAAGCCTTTATTAGTCCCACAATGGGGAAATTCCAGGATTGCAACAGCACAGGGATAGCAACACTCAGAGCAATAATCAGAAGGCAAGAGAAAAACAAGAACAGCGATTATACATATATATATATCCTTAACAGAAACATGGTGAAAAGTAACTAAACTATTGACATGTTGTCTAAGTGACACGCGGTTGGTGGGACTACTTTTTCTTCCGCCTGGGTAAGTGCGTCATGCGTTTTTTTAGATTTAAAAGACATATTAGGTGTAGCCGCAAAAAATATTGGTATCGGTATCGCCGATACCAGCCTGAATTTTACTCAGTATCGGATCGGAAAGGAAATCAGTGGTATTGTGGAGTGTGTAAATAATGAGGCGGATTTGGTTCAGGCGGTTTATTACACGACTCACACAAGGAGCATAGACAGAATGGCATACAAGTAGGAACTCTTCCCTTAAATAACATGACATCCTTTTAGACTCTTCTCACACACGAAAGATAATCTCCTTCTAGAATCTTCTCACACACAAAAGATAATCTCCCCGTTCGACTGCAGTCAGTCCATTCATCCTTGACACCTCCCTGTTATCTTACTAGGGCATCTAGAAACTTCTCACACACAAAAGGTTAACTTTGCGTCCTTTGTTCCTGTCTAAGGTGGTAAACCATTATGCACTCCCCAGGTTGCCACACCACCACCCCCAGCAACTTAGATAGGACAAAAGGGTAACAGTCCACATGCTGTGATAGAACCATTAACATCAGTCCACATGCTGTAGAACCATCAACATCAGTCCGCATGCTGCTTGGGCTTCAGTCTTCTGCCGTATCTGCTGTAGCCAGGATTCGCTGCTTCCGTGGCGCTGCCATGCTGGGGGGCTGATGTCTGGGGGTGAAAACTTTTTGACTGTCCGTGTGGGTGCTCTGGAGAATCTTTTCTCTGGGAAGCGCCCTGTGGGGGTCTTCCACGCCGAGGGGCCCTCGCCAACAGCACTTGCTCGTCAGCCACAACGAAAGCAGGTTTGAGTCTGTCTATGCCAATTTTTTCCCTCCTACCCCCTAAGTCTAGCAAAAAATGCTTATCCCCTGTTTCCAGCACTCTAAACGGTCCATCATAAGGTGGGCGCAGTGGGGGGCGGTGGGCGTCGTGTCTGACAAACACGAACTCTGCGTTTTTCAAAGCTTTAGGCACAAAAACGTGCGGAAAACTGTGGTGGGCAGGGCCCGGCAGCGTGCTTGAGTCTATGCAACGCTGCAGCAGCTGAGACGGGGAGCTGCCCGGCGCAGGATTATCTGGCAGAAACATATTTTCCACATTATCTGGCCAAACATATTTCTCTCTTACCATTTTGACCGACGCGCACACCCCTGGGTGTGCCAAAGAGTGAACCGACTCAAACACGTGGTGGTGCCACGCGGCAGGAACCACAGGCCGTGGGCAACCCGTGGAGACTTCGCAAATTAAGGGGGGAATGCCGTTAAGCAGCGTCCTACTCTCCAGCCTTAACCCTGTTGGTCCAGACTGGAGCGCGCGCACGTCCGTGTCACTAGCCTGCTCCGCGGCCATGGCTGCGTAATCCATCCCTACACAGACCGGGGCCACAACGGTACGCGAGAGGCAGTCTGCCACTACATTCAGTTTGCCCGACACATGCTGAATATCGGTAGTAAACTCTGAGATCGCGGCCAGCTGCCTCTGCTGCCGGCCCGACCAAGGTTCTGAAACTTTGGCCATCGCGAATGTTAGTGGCTTATGGTCAACGAATGCAATAAAATTGCGCCCTTCCAGCCAGAACTGGAAATGGCGAATGGCCAGGTGGAGAGCCAGCAACTCTCTGTCGAACACGCTGTATTTACGTTCATTGTCGCGCAAGGTTCTGCTGAAAAAGGCTAGCGGTTGCCAAGCCCCGGCGACGCGCTGCTCCACGACAGCCCCTATGGCCACATCTGAGGCGTCAGTGGTGAGGGCTATGTGGGCCGTTGGGTCTGGATGTGCCAACAATGTGACGTTTGCCAGGGCTGCTTTAACTTCCGAGAACGCCTGCTCTCGTTCCGGGGTCCATTCGACCCTATTCGCGGGTTTCTGTTTTTTGAGCGCAGCGTACAATGGCTGCATGAGCTGCACTGCGTGGGGAAGGAAACGGTTATAAAAGTTCACCATTCCCAAAAATTCCTGTAGCGCCCTGATCGTTTGTGGTCGGGGAAAATTTGTCACTGCGCGCACTTTGTCAGGCAGCGGAACCGCTCCTTCGGGAGAGACGCGGTGCCCTAAAAAAAATCAATCCCCGTCGCCCCGAACTGACATTTCGCTGGGTTGATTATTAAACCGTGCTCTTCCAACCTTCGGAAAACCGTCGTGAGGTGGGTTTCGTGTTCGTCTTCGGACGCGCTGGCTACCAAGATATCGTCCAGGTAGACGAACACGAAAGGGAGATTGCGCAGCACTGCATCCATCATGCGTTGGAATGTCTGTGCTGCCCCTTTAAGCCCAAACAGCATGCGCAAGAACTCAAATAAACCAAACGGAGTTATTACCGCTGTTTTGGGTATGTCCTCAGCGCGCACTGGGACTTGGTGGTAACCACGGACCAAATCTATCTTAGAAAAAATGCGCGCTCCTGCAAGGTGAACGGAAAAATCCTGAATGTGGGGAATTGGGTAGCGGTCGTGCGCTGTAGCGTTGTTTAACCTGCGGAAATCGCCGCAAGGTCGCCACAAACCTTCAGCTTTAGGGACCATGTGTAGCGGGGAAGCCCATGGGCTGTTTGAGCGCCTGATGATGCCTAACCTCTCTAGGTTGGTGAACTCCTCGCGCGCTATGGCCAGTTTAGCTGCGTCCAAGCGCCGAGGTCTTGCAAAAACGGGCGCCCCGGTGGTGGTGATAAAATGCTCCACCCCATGTTTAGCGATAGCTGCTGAAAACGTCGGGACTGTGAGTGCTGGGAACTGAGCGAGCAGTGTGTGGAACTTACCGCATGCTGCTGTGACGTTGGCTTGTGCTGTTGGCCAGGTCACTCGAGCTATACAGGGGAGAGAGTCAAAAGACATTAACCAGGCGCCTGTTAGCGATATCTACCAACAACCCATGTGCACATAGAAAATCAGCCCCCAGTATATAGTAATTCAATGCTGCTACAACAAAACTCCATTCAAATGTACGACCGTGTAGAGACAGAAGTAGAGTCCTCTCACCAAAGGTCTTAATCTCTGAGCCGTTTGCTGCTGCCATCTCGGGGCCGCTGGGTCCTGCCAGCCGGTCAGCATAGGTCGGCCGGATGAAACTCTTCTGTGCGCCGGTGTCCACAAGGAAATGCCTCCCCGAGCATGCGTCCGTCAAATAAAGTAGCTTGTTCTCCTCCCCGAGGGTCGCGGCTGCTACCGACCCCCGGTCTTGGCGTTTCCCGAGCGCTTGAACTGCCACAGTGGTATACATTTGCGTGCCCTCTCTGCAAAGCGGCGGTGGTAGAAGCAAAGCGTGTCACCTCCACGTTCCTTGGCCCCCGCTGCTGCTGCCGTCGGCGGTTCTGCTGCTGCCGTCGGCGGTTCCTCGCCTCCTCGTGTCGACGTGCCGGGCTCCGTCGCTGCCGCAATGGTCACGAAAGCCTTGGTGGCGACGATGATCCGGTCTGCCTCCCGGGCTAGCGCATGATAGTCCCGTTTGGCCAGCAACGACGAATTGGCCAGGGCCGCTCTCGCCGCTGTCGGAAGGTTTCTGAGGAAAATGTGGGTGAAGATGAAGTGGTTGTCGTCCGTGCCCTTTAACCTCAGCATCTTCTCCATCATGTCCACGGCCGAACCGTCTCCCAACTCGGTCCGCGTCAGAAGCCTCTCTGCTCTCTCACCATCCGAGAGCATGTAGTGCTGGATGAGGGCAGCCTTCAGCGCGTCATATTTGCCGTCGGCTGGTGGCTGATCGAGCAGGCTCTCGATGTGCTGAGCCGTGCTAGCATCGAGCGCTGCGACCACATAGTGGAATTTTGTATCATCCGCCAATATCCCTTGGAGGGCGAACTGCCCCTCGGTTAGGTGGAACCAGGAGCGCGGGTTGTGCTGCCAAAAATCAGGTAGTTTGATTGCTACAGCGCACGCGAAGCTGGGGGTTCCAGTCGAGGTTGGCTCCGGGGATCTTCCGTCGTATTCCATGATTCGTCTTGGGTCACCAGTGTGGAGCGTGTAAATAATGAGGCGGATTTGGTTCAGGCGGTTTATTACACGACTCACACAAGGAGCATAGACAGAATGGCATACAAGTAGGAACTCTTCCCTTAAATAACATGACATCCTTCTTGACTCTTCTCACACACGAAAGATAATCTCCGTCTTGAATCTTCTCACACACAAAAGATAATCTCCCCGTTTGACTGCAGTCAGTCCATTCATCCTTGACACCTCCCTGTTATCTTACTAGGGCATCTAGAAACTTCTCACACACAAAAGGTTAACTTTGCGTCCTTTGTTCCTGTCTAAGGGGGTAAACCATTATGCACTCCCCAGGTTGCCACAGTATCGAACATCACTACCACACATTCCTTTGTTCAAACAACAATGCATTATGGTCAGAAGGTCCGAGTCTTGATGCATGGAAATAAAGCTATAAAAGAGGAATGCACAGAGACCCAGCATTCTCTTTTGCTGTAAGTTATATTAGAGGAAGAATAAAGTTTGTCATCCAGCTCGTTGCCTCGCCTGCCTCCTTTCTCCACAAGCTAAATAATTAGATTATTACACCTGTGCTCATCCAGCCGTGAGTACTCAAGTTTGTAAAACTAGAAATTTACTTCAACACATGTCAAGCTACTTTTTTTTGCAGATTTGATCCATTTATGACAGACCGCGGACCAGAGGTTGGTTCACCTTCAGTCGCTCCTGCGGTTCAAGTTCAGGAGTTCATCGACGCAAACGCACGTGGACAGACATGCCAGCGCTTCTAGACAAAGTTACTGCTACATTTCCGACTCACGGTCAGTAAACGGGTTCCTGTCTGAACGAAAATGTGGAAAATGAAAGATCTGTCGAAGCTGAATGAAGCTGCACTCACTGAAGTCCTGAGCAGTCTCCCGATGGTGGCCGCCATTTTGGATTATGTCACAGGAGGGCGGCTCTCTAGGGTTATGCTCGTGCTCTTCTGAAAGTGGGAAATTACTTGTTTAATGTTTTATGATTCTTCCCTTCTGAAAGACGAAAATTTAAAAAAATTGCTGAGGAGATATACCTAAAAATTTGCTGAAGATTACTGTGCTACATTCAGGTGCTCGTTTTGTGTTCAGGAAAAATCGGCATTAACAGTGAATTGAACTTCAGTTATTACAAATACGGTTGAAAGCTTATGGAGAAAACTGGAAGTAGATAGTAACAGTGACTTCAGTCCCGACAAGTGAATACAATTATAGCCTGGACGAAAGGGATGCAAACCGTGACCCTAGAGCTACATAATTCTCTTCAAAGCACCATGTAAGATTTTCACCTTAAAATAATATTTCCAAAATAGTTTTGATGGTAAATGAACCTTTGATCAGGTGAATGTGGCTTTCACCATAGCTGGGTTGGACCTGCAGCAGCACTGTTATGTCTATAAATACCTTTAGGAATGATGACACCATGCAGGTGAATGGGCGAACTCGGCTTTATTAATATGTTGTGTTGTGTCCATAATGTAGGAACGATGAGTAAGTCTCACCTTGGTTAACAGGGTTTATTCAGGATATAACACAGACTATATACAGAGGCTTATGGCACTCTCCTGCTGGCCAGGTGGCTCCACCACGAAAGAGGCAGCGCCTCTTCCGCCCACTCTTTTATACCCTGGGCAGCATCACCACCAGAAACCGGAAGCAGCCACCCCGGTCTATCCCATGGCCAACCCGGCCGCCATCTTGGTCGTACCAGCCTATTTACATACATAACATTTGTTCCCCATCAAAAAAAATACCAAGCACACAAATAACCCACCCAAATTTATCGCCTGACACACGCACTAATCCAAAAATATGTACAGAAAATAAACAAAACACCTATCCACTCACACAACTGAGGCTGAGGGGCTGGGTGGACCACCAGCACCCCCTACACGGCTGAGCGGATTATTCTGCTGCTTGGAAAAGGGGAGCAAACAAACAAAATAATAAGCCATGTTTCTAACTGAAAATAATCCCTTTAAACACATCAAAACACATACAATAAAGCACAAGACAATTCCTATAGGCAGCCCCCCACCCCAACTCCCACCCCACAATGGGCATTCGGAGTGACACACACAAAAGGCCTACACAAATAAAACAATTCAATTAAACCAAATTCCAGTAAATACTTAAAACCCAGTCAAAACAAGTCATTCAAACCAGGCAAACTCTAGAAAATACTAACGTAAATCCACACAGAGAAACCACCGGCCAGACTAATTAAATCAAAATTTGACACAAAACCCAATTTTCAAAACAGATCAAAAGCACAGTGCATATACACAGGCATCCACATAAGACATGTAAAATAGACAAAACTAGCTATTAAACACCAAAAGGATGCCACCCACACTCACACTCACTCTGTACATTTCACCTTCTCTTTTCTCTCTCTCTTTTTTTTAACAATTTACCAGGGCACCAAATAGAATCCAACACTAAAACAGGACTGAAGAAACAACACAAACATACAAAATAAAACCCTCAGTCCCCGGATGGATCCCTTTCAAGGCGTCTCCGTCTCTTCACATCAGGGCTCCTGCTGTGCTGTCTCCTCTCCACCTCCGGCAGCCGCAGATCCCTCGGGTGTCTCCAGACATGAATAGACCTGCACCCATCTCCCTCCATCCAACTGGGCTCCACCTGGAACCGCCTCTGGTTGTCCTGCTGCTCACGTGGACTGTGATCTCTATGTACTCGAGCCTCAACCTTGGTCTTTGACGGAGCCCACTTCCTTTTTATCAGATCACCAGTCCTGCGACAGGCCCCCGACTCCAGCTGCTCCGACACATGGGCTCTCCTGGGTCTCCTCTTGGCAGGTCGTCTCTGGGAGCGCTTTACGATAACCACGCTCCACGGTCTAGCCCCGTTTTCTCCCGGCGTTGGCACCTCGTCCTGATGAGCCTCATCGGGGGTCCTGCCGTGCCGTCCGGCACCCTTGTCCAGGGCAGCCTGCCTGACAGCATTGGGTCCATCCCGAGAGATCTCCGCGTGACGCGGTATGTGCACTCCCAAATTCACATTGTTCATCCAGTCCGAATCCCACACCTCAGCACCCTCCACGGCAGGAACAGGTCAGCCCCACAGTCCACATCCAGACCATTCTTCACCGGAGACGTTCATAATAGAGAACCCAAGGCTGTAAAATAGGTTGCAACCCATAACGTTAACACCGGATGCAGAAACGTTAATGCGAACACTGGGTGCCACACTGTCCTTATATCGGGCCTCCATCTCGACATAGCCCAATACAGCCAACCTGTTCCGCCCGTAACCATAGTACTCCACTTGTTGCCTTCTTATCTGTCGGTAGGGAAACAATCTGTCCATGGTTTCAAGATTCAGGACGGAGATCACCGCTCCCATGTCCACTAGGAGCGGGACCTCAACTCTATCCAACGTGACGTTGCAACCAATCCTCCCTGTCGTCTCTGGGGAGATGGTATGCACAACTGTCGGAGTCTTCTGGCCAGCACCTGGATCTCTCCCACAGCTCCTGCGTACAAAGTTTTCGCACACCCTGGCAAAATGGTTTAAAAGACTGCATTTGCCATAATGCTTTCCTTTCACCGGGCACACTCTGGACTTATAGTGGTGCTCAGTGGACCCACATCTATAACATTTTGGCGTACCAGGGGCAGACCTTATCCTGACCACGGAGGCAAAATCATCCTCTCCGTATTCGCCATCACCAGGGTCCAGGCTCAGTGCCTTAGCGCAAGACTCATTCTTCTCCAGAGAGGCCCCTTCAGTTAGGCCCCTCGCGATGGTCTCTGCTGCCTTGTACTATTGGGCAAGCTCAACAGCCTCAGCTAACGTCATCTCTCCTGGGTGCATCAACAACCTGGACCGGGCCGCCGTGCAACAGACGTGCTCCGCCAACTGGTCCTGAATCATTTCGTCCTCCAGGGCCCCGAATCTGCATTCCCTCACCAGCTCACGGAGGTCTGCCACGAATCTTTGCACGGGCTCTCCCGACCGCTGGTAGCGCTGTCGAAACTGAATGCGTCTCACAATGATGTTCTCTGGCGCCTTAAAGTATCATGCCATTAGCTGCACCACTTCGTCAAAACTGTCCACACCTCCAAGATTCTCTAGAATCCTCTGCCCTTTCATTCCTAAATTATGTACCAACACAGCACATGCACGGAGTTTCTCCATATCTCCCAAACCCAGGACAACAAGATAGTTGGTAAAGGCAGCGAACCACCTAGGCCACGGCATGAGGGGCTCGCCCGGAGCCTCGAGGAACTGCCAAAAGCTAGCAACAGAGCGTTCTATTACCGCTTTGACCTCGTTGCCAAATGTTGTGTCCATAATGTAGGAATGACGAGTAAGTCTCACCTCGGTTAACAGGGTTTATTCAGGATATAACACAGACTATATACAGAGGCTTACAGCACTCTCCTGCTGGCCAGGTGGCTCCACGACGAAAGAGGCAGAGCCTCTTCCGCCCACTCTTTTATACCCTGGGCAGCGTCACCAACAGAAACCGGCAGTAGCCACCCCAGTCTATCCCATGACCAACCCAGCCGCCATCTTGGTCATACCAGCCTATTTACATACATAACATGTTGGACACACAATATAGCCACCAGGCAGGGGCATCGGCAAGAGACCGTATAATGGATGCCCCCTGGTATTTATAGGGCGGTACAGTGGCGGAACCGGAAGCGGCCGCCACTATACCGCACTTCACAATAATGGCATTAAACATAACATTACATTCCACCCCCCGTAGAAAAGTCTGAAGCCACACACACAATTAAGACCCTTCCCAATTTAGGACCCGAATCACGTACTAACAAAACGAAAACTGAAACTGAAATCACTAAATGGCCTAACACAATCACACGATAAAACCTAAACTAGGCAGGACGGGTGGACTACCGTCCTACCCCACATGGCAAGGTGGATTATTCTACCACCTGTAAAATAAAGAAAGACCATTAATAACTTAAATTTACTGCTGTGTTCCTAAACTACTAACACCCAGAACAATAACATTTTTTTCATGCACAAACATATGAACAATGAGCTATTTATTAAATGTTCATTACTGTCCTTCCGGCAGAAATGGGTAGAACCGGCTTGTGGGGGGCCCAAGGCAGCCCCTTAGCAGACCCGCCCCTGGAAGCAGCATGCGCCTGGGATCGAAGTTGACCTCATGGACAAAAGCTCCTCCTCTCATCACCACCAACCCCTGCTCTCATCCAGCCCCACCACCAGCAGCCTCTTCCCAGACACACCGCAGCCCATTGGCATGCCTTGCTGAGCCATTAGACAGCTGGAAGTAAGCTGCGCCCAGCTTAGCCACGATGCGTAGGTGTTTCACTGCCTGTCGTCTGGCCCATATTTGCCATGAACATCCCTCTTCTCGAACCTGGACCAAGTCCATGACCCTAAGAGGGGCTCTGCTTGGCCTGCAATGGTGCTATTTGGTACGCGGTCTCTCCATACCTGCCGGTCTGGCCCCAACCTCTCCTAAAGCCGTTGCAGCAGTCGCCATGATAGCTGCAGATCCCCCAGCCCTCTGGGGCCAAGCTCCAGAGGAGTCTGGGGCTAGCACGTTTGCATCACTCACCGACGCAGGCACCTCACCACCACGCTCAGCACCTTCTCCTATCATTCCCCGAGCGCCAGCACTGAGACCCTCCTGTGTCGAACCTGAGTGAGGCTGGTCCTGTTTGACCGTCGTAGTGTCCGTTAGGTCTTTGTCATACACAGTGTCGTCCTCCACCACCGGAAACGGACGGTTCCACTGACCACAACCAGACCACTCTTCCCCAGCATCATCTTTGATGGTGAAACCCAGTCCATAAAACAGGTCACAGCCCATGATGTTGTCGCCTCGGGCCGTGACGTGGAACGTGAAATCAGCCATCACCACCGACTTGTACCGAACTGTTAACTACAACGTTCCAACCGTGTACAGCCTGCCACCTCCATAACCGTAAAGCAGCGCGGGGTCACCTCTTATCCTGTAGTGGGGGAAAAACTTCCTCACCGTGACCCAAAACGACACTTGCTAGCTAGCAGCCTCAAGTCGGCAACAAACTGGCGGACAGGCTCACCCGCACAGTGATGTCATTGCCAGAACCCAATTGCTCACTAGTAGTTTGACCACGTCCTCAAATGAGTCCGAAGCCCCGAGTGTGCGCAGGATACGCTGGCTCTCAATTCCCAAATTATGTACCAGGAGCGCATGTGCTCTTAGTTTATTTAGCTCACCCAGGTCGAGCGCGATGATGTACTTTTGGAAGGCCACAAACCATCTTGGCCAGGGCACAGGCGGCTCACCCAGGAGCTCCAGGAAGGGCCGAAGCGGTGAAATACACACCTCCATGGTATATTCTCATCGCCAAAATGTTATGTCTGTAAATACCTTTAGGAATGGTGAGGCCAGGTGAATGAGCGAACTCAGCTTTATTAATATGTTGGACACACAATACAGCCACCAGGCGGGGGCATCAGCAAGAGACCATAAAACGGATGCCCCCCGGCATTTATAGGGCAGTGCAGTGGTGGAACCAGAAGTGGCTGCCACTACACCACACTTCACAATAATGGCATTAAACATAACATTACACTATGCAACTTACTGTACCTGTTCCTAATAGGAACAACACTGAAAAGACTGCCACTAGCATGTTTTACCACCTGAGTCCCATTCACCAATCATAGGGCACGATTTTAGCCAATAACTAACAAGTCATTCTGTGATTGGCCCTTGGGACTGGGCCATAGAACATGTCAGTTGTATTCTCTTCAGTGGTCTTACCAGGAACAGGAAAGTTACACAGTGCTGCTTTAACCAGGCGTAATTTATAAAGCTCAGGTAAATTATGGAATGGATTAAATATGGAGGTAAAACAATGTCCAAATGTTCTGAATTTCAAAAAAAAGGACAATGAGAAATTAGATAAATACAGGGAGGAAGATGGTTCTGTTAATCACTAGGGTTGGTTGGGTGAAAGTCTTTGAGAGTCACTCGTGGATTGTATGATCAGTGGGAAGTTGTTTACTCATTGTTTTCATTTTGAATTTCTATTATTTTAATAAGTAATATACCGGCGTGGTGGCCTAGAGGTAGAGCATCCGCTCCCACAACCGGGAGGCCAGGGTTCAAGTCCCAGCCGGGTCACGCCAAAGACCATATAAAAATGGAACACCAGCTTGGTGCTCAGCAGTAATGGAAGGGAAGAGGGAAATGTTGGTTACCCAGCCACAGGGGGTGCACAAGTCAGTGTACTCCCTCTGCCAGTCCCAAGCCTGGATAAAATGGGCAGGGTTGTGTCAGGAAGGGTATCCGGCATAAAAACCCTTGCCAAATCAACATGCAGATCATTGCAATATAAGGTGATGATACGCTGTGGCGACCCCAAAAGGAAGCAGCCAAAAGACAAAAAAAATTATAAGTAATAAGACTTTTTTTTAAAAATTTTTTCATTTTGTATACTTTATTGATCCCCAGAGTGGAAATTGAGGGCATCCACCTGGATGGATGAAGCAGCCACAGTACGGCGCTATCCCTTAACCATTCACACACACATTCACACCTAGGGCCACTTTAGAGTCTCCAATTAACCTAACCTGCATGTTTTTGGCCTGTGGGAGGAAACCGGAGAAATCCTGTTTTGAAATGCGTGTTGAGATTTGTTCATTTACATCCTTGTTCATTAAGTTTCCATTTGTTGCTATGGCAATGTATGTATGTATGTGTATACTATGTGTGGTGTACCAATATGGCGTACTGTGTACCCTGGGTGTAGTGAGGGTGACGGCCTGCCTTTCTGGTTCCACCATCACCAGGGGTATAAAGGGCAGACGTGGAAGAGCTCTTCCTCTTTCGCCGTCAACCCTTGGCCTGTACGGAGCACCTGTTATCTTTGTTGTTTATTATAATAAAGTTACGTTCACTGCACCTCCAGCCTGGTTATTCAGCATACGAGTTATGGACATAACATTTGGCGATGAGGAAAAAGGTATGGAGTGAGCTCTTTCCACTTTCTGGCTGTTTTTGGAGGTTCCGGGCCAGCCGCCGGTCCCCTGGACTAGGTGGTACGTGGCTTTCCAGAATTATCTTGAGGCCCTTAACCTCGGTGAGCTTGAGAAACTGTGCGAGGGCTATACTGGTCCATAATCTTGGCATGGAGGGTCAAAGAATCCTCTGCACATTAGGAGGGGCCGATAGTTTTGAAGACGTGATGGAGCTAATGGCGCGCTACTTTCGCGCGCCGGAAAACATCATAGTCCGGAGAATTCAGTCTTGGCAGTGCCACCAGCGGAGAGTTGGTGCAGCGCTATGTTGCAGACCTACATCAGCTGGCGGGGGAGTGCCACTTTGGTCTTGAGGAAGAAAAGGTCTGTGATCAACTGGCGGAGCATACTCTTAGTTCTGTGGCACGATCGAGGCTCCAGACCTACCCAGGTGAACTGCTGTTCAAACTGCTGTTTGAAGCAGCGGAGAAGATATCAAAAGACCTCGGTGAGAGAAGCACATCGGGGCAAAACAAACCATGTTTGAAGGTGCTGGCTGCAGACTCAGACAGCAAAGGCAGTGTGACTGAAGAGGAATATGCTGCCGCTGTGAAAATGAGGTCCACCCTGGGTACATCAAGATGTTATGGCTGCGGGTCCACCAGGCACCGGTACAAGGCAAGAGAGTGTCCGGCGAAGGGCAAATGCTGTGGCAAGTGCGGTCTTCTACACCATTTCGCCAGAGCCTGCAAAAATTTTGAGCAAGGGACCGAAGACGTGAGGTGGATTCCCCCACAGCGACTCCTATGGTTGTTCATACCGTCTCCCTGAGCACAGATGGGCAGATTTACTGCAACGTTTCGCTGGACAGCATGGAAGTGCTGTTGTTGGTAGACACGGGATCAGCGATTTCCCTGTTGAACTGGCCCACTGTGAGGAGTCTGTTCCCACATTACCATGTGAGAGACCTGTTGAGATCATGTTTCGGCTATGGAAGAAGCAGGCTATCCGTTGTGAGTTCATTGGAATTGACGGCGAGGTACAAGTTGGCAATGATGTCTAATGTCCAGTTTGTGGTGACCGCTGGTGGGTCAAACATCATGGGATGTGATATGTTCTACGGCCTGGGATTCGCGATCACCTGCAGTGTTGCAGAGGAGTGGTCGGGCTGCAGTTTGTGGGACCGACCTGCTCCGCACGTGGAGGACGATGCGCTTTGGGACATTGACTGGCCTGGAATTATGGGAGGAGTGCAAGATCAGCAACGTGGAGCGCCATCTTGGGCAGGTTCTGATGCCAGTGTCCAAGTTGCCCTGGATGTGGGAACTGGACGGCACAGTGGAACGTCCGGGATGGCTGATGGAGCCAAGATGCTAGCTCCCTCGACTTCTGGAGTTCATCCGAGTGATACCGTGAAGTGAGGAGCTGTGGGGGCTGTGCTGGCGTTTAGGATGAAAGAGAGCGGGGCAGGACCAGCAGGCGCGATTCTACGGCACGCCAAACGACGACACCAGAGATCAAGGAGAACTCCAGATCAGGTCGGTGACGAGGTTTGACCCAGGGCGGGAGCCCGGTTACAACGTAGTAGTCATTGGAAGCCCAGTCAAGCTCCTCTGTGCATCGGTGAAGAGGTCCGGCCCAGGGTAGAAACTCGGGTGAGGGGTGTGCACGAAAAAAGAAAACGACGAGATGACCGGGGCAGCTGCGGGTGGTGGCTGCCCGGGAGGACGGCTACTTGAGACTGTCCAATGAATCATGGAGACACCCTAACGAGCTTCGGCGAGTGGATGAAAAGAGATGCCGACGTGGCTCGTCCCCAGAGAAGAAGAGGCGAAGGCACTCTGGGAGGGATCTGCCTGACAGAAAACCTAGGGGTGGGTCTCCCACTGGGACTGTAAGGCGACTGTGGGGGGGGGTATTATCATGGTGTGGTGGTGTTGTTAGTATGCCAGTTTACCCTAAGTCACGTAGTTAATATGTACTGGTTGCATTTTTGGCCTGTATTGTTGTAAAAAAAAAAACAAAAAAAAACAACACTGTCTGTATTATGTTTGATAAGTTGAAATGCCCAAGTTGTGGGGTGGGTGTGTCGGGGTGGGAGCTGGCAACATGTTATAGGTGTACATATTTTTATATGTACACCTATATGTATGTATTTTTATTTTTATATTTGGGACTAATAAAGGCTTATCTTATCTTATCTTATTGTAACATCGGGGCTGTGTTAAGGGGGGGGCAGGGATTTCCCCAGCATGCTTTGCCAGCAGAGAACGTTACTTTGTGTGTGTATTTAATGTGATTACTGAGTTATTATACTGCTGTGTCATTATAACTGCGTTATAATGACCCAGCAGTGTTTATAGGCAGGATTAGGGCAAGATGTATCATGTGTGTGTAACCATGATTGAAACAGAGGTCTGGGAGGATGATCTCCCCTCCTGTCTGTGCTCAGTGGTGTGTTTTAATAAAGCCTGTTGTGTCGCAACCATCTGCTCCTCTTCTTTGTGTGAACCTCGCCTGCGTCACAATATTGACTGTTTGTGTTTGGTTATGAAAGTTCTGTTTGTGTACATATATGTTTAGGGGATTGTTTTAGTTTCTCAGGAACACGGCCATTTTGTTTTTATGGACTGTATTATTTCAAAGATGGCAGAATAACACGTCTAAGCCGTGTCGAGGTGAGTCGGCAGTCTACCTGGCCCCCTCTACTTTATGTTGTGTGAATGGCTAGGCCTGTAAATATATTTTTTGTACATAAGTGTTATTTTTATTAGCACATGTATCGGGTTTAAATTTGGGAGGGCCTAATTGGTGTGTTTGGCATTTTTCTACGGGGGGGGGGGGGGTATGGTGTACCAATATGGTGTACTGTGTACCCTGGGTGCAGTGGGGGTGACGGCCAGCCTTTCCGGTTCCGCCGTCACCAGGGGTATTAAGGGCAGGCACGGAAGAGCTCTTCCTCTTTCGCTGTCGACCCTTGGCCTGTATGGAGCACCTGTTATTGTTGTTGGTTATTATAATAAAGTTACGTTCACCGCACCTCCAGCCTGGTTATTCAGCATACAAGTTATGGACATAACACTATGTGCAAGCAGGTACAGTATATAGGTATATTAATTAGTTTATGATGGGACAGGACAAGATAAGCTTTTGGCTTCAATCCTGTTCCTTTTCAGAGTGCATTTATTTATTTATTTTTTTAATTTTTATTCTTGTTTTTATGTTTGTCTCGTTCAGAATAAATAATCTCAATCTCAAAAATCCATTATTAATGCAAGTTCATCAAAACAAATCCCAAATGAAACAACAATTTGGATTAGAGTAGATTAGTTTTAGGCTGGATATTATATCCCCATGAGAAGATGCAACAGCACAAATCAGTAGTTTACTTGATAATAACAAAACAGAGATACCGGTAGCTTACCTCAACCCCTGCTTGATCCTCCTTATTTTAGTTTGTGGAACAAATGAAAATATTCTATTTTAAATTATATTGTAATTAAAACTTCACTACTTTACAAGCAGAGTGTAGATTAACCTCTTTCTTTTAAAATATGTTTCCTGGCTCAATGCGACCCCCCCCCCCCCCGCCAAAAAAAAAATAAATAAAATAAAATAAAAAATCTGAAATCCGATATCCACGAACGCAGCACAGACCGGTTTACGGAGAACACGTGATTGAATGCGGAAGTAATTCCAAAACAGCTTGACCTCAAATGCATGGGAAATCCATGCTTGTAGGTTCTGTACAGTAGTGAAAGGTACGTGGCCACCTAGGCGAGCGTTTTCACGCTTCCCCCAGTGAAGGACTGATGGATCCTAATCTGCTGCACTGGAGAACAGAGGGACAGGTAACGGAGCCTGGGAGCGGAACGCGCTCAGCGTCAGCTGCAGCTCAGTTACTCTGAACGCCGATTTCTATTTGACGTTCTGGATAACTGATGTGTTCCTGTTTTGTAGTCGTTCCTCCGTCGGGTGCAGATCTGGTTTGATCTGCTCGACCCAACCCTCCTGCTCTCCTCTGATGTGAGTATGATGCTCTGCAGTCACGCACGCACGCACGCACGCACGCCCAGAGTCAGAGCAATGAACCTACAAGTTCACCTTCAACGTTTTTGGGGAGTTAAAATTACTTTCTCCCTTTCTCTTTTTTTTAAAATAAATTTGAAACGTTTTTCTTTTAAATTTTCAACTTTTTCCTCATAAATTTGCAACTTTTTCTTGTAAATTTGCATTATTCACATGGATACTGGTTAAATATTTTTTAATGGTTTATTTTTTTCTGTTTACACAATGACACAAGTTTATTATTTTTTTAATAGAATACCTTTATTGTTATTGTATGCAGCATACAGTGAAATTAGCCAACTATGTAAAAGGACTGCACAAGTCAACACACATTCAGTCAGACTAAATAAGAATAGATAAAAGACCCATCAAATGGACATCAGTTTATGTAGCTACAGATCTTGTATTGAATATTGCACATTACTCTGTATATCAGTCTTCGTGAGTTAATTGCAGGAGGTTATGGGTGATGCGGGGCATGTGGTAGAAAGTGTTCCTCAGTCTGGCGGTGCAGCATTTCAAGACCCTGTAGCACCTCCTAGAAGGCAGCAGAGCCAACAGGTGATGGAACTGATGGCTACTGTCCTCAATGATCCTGTGGGCTCTGCTGTGGCAGCAAGACCTGTAGATGTTTTTCAGGGAGGGCAGGAGAACACCGATGATAGTTTGTGCAGCGTTGACTTCCCTCTGGAGGACTGCTTTGTTTTCCGCAGAACACTTTCCATACCAGACTGTGATGCAGTATGTTAAGGTGCTTTTGATGGTGCAGTGGTAGAAGGATTCCAGTAGTATTTTGGAGAAATTGACCTTCCTACAGTCTCTGTTGGGCCTTTTTCACGGCACTGCTCACACGCTACACTTTACCTGATGTTTACCCACCAACTCTCCTCTCTGCAGGCTGAAATAGTGAAGGCTCACACCGCCCTCACATGTGCAGAGAAGCCAAAAGAAAAGGTCAGACTTGAGGTTTGTGTAGAACTGCTCAGTGAGCTGATCCTGCTGCAGCTGGTCTTACATCTGTGTTTCTGTCTCCTCCCCCAGGAAGGGACAGCACTGACTCTCTCACTTGTAAGTCTGCAAGACACAATGGGTTCTCCTCCCGATAAATCAGAATTACCAACATTGATGACATAATGCCATATTTACTGTAACTGCATTGCCAGCTTCCGCCAGTGTATTTTATGAGTTTAACATGTTGCCTTTTCCTTAAAAATGTTGATGTCCATTTTCTGTCTGCAGTCGTCCATCCATGCTGACTCAGGCACCCCTATTCCACTCATTTACCGTCCTGCAGGTAACACACTTTTACACATGTCAAACAGTTATGAAAATTCAAGGTCCAGTAGTAAGAATTTAACAAGGTGTACAGGCAAAAATTAGATGCAGTATGTTGTTTTAATATTCTGATATTAACAATTTTGTGTTTTTATTCATTTAAAAAAGCCTATAACCACTAGCACTTTTGACCAAAAGAAGAACATCTCTCAAATTCACAGTAAAAAGGATTCAAAATTGAAAATCTGCACAATTTATAAGAAAAAATAACTCCTGTATTGGAAAAATGTATGTCAGAAAAATGTTGCAAATATAAGTGAAAATGTCACAAATTTGTGAAAAAGATACAAAACCACAAGAAAAAAAGAACAATTTATTAAAAATTTGGAAATTTAAAAGAAAAAAACACAATTTCATGAAAACTTTTTTTTTGTCAAATGCATTTTATTGAAAATCTAATATTGTATATACATTTCTTAATAAAGCACATCTTATTTTTTTCCATTATTTTTCAAAAATAACAAATAAAAAGAAAGGGGGGGGGAACACAAAAAAGGCTCTTAACACCCCTCACCCCACCCACCCCACTCTTTCTGCAAACAAACCATAATGTATGACAGCTGTTGTGATGGACAATAATAAGGCAAACAGGAAAAACAGTGAGCTAGTTACATTGCATAGGCAATACAGAGAATTAATGAATTAAAAGTTATTGTTTAGATAACAGGCGAGGGGTGACCAGATCGTATCAAACTGCGACTCTTTATTTTTTAAGAAGAATCTAATTTTTTCCAAATGGAGCGTATCAGCTAAAGCTTTAAGCCAGAGCTTAAGGTTGGAGCGTCCTTCTTTTTCCAGAACATCAGAATCAATTTTTTAGCTGCTTTCAAACTATAAGAAAGGAGTTGGTTTTGTGTTTTCTGTAACGTAGATATATTATCAGATACTCCAAATATGATTAAAATGGGGTCTGGTTCAATTTTAATTGGAGAATTTTTGATAAGACATTAAAAATTTTTGTCCAATATCTTGTTAATTTAGGGCACAGAACAAAGGAGAGTTCAGAGTTCGCCTCTGCTGCTGAGCATTTATCACATTGTAAAGAGACGTCTGGAAAAATTTTGTGGAGCTTGGATTTAGAATAGTGTAGTCTGTGAAGGACACGAAACTGAATCAAACAGTGCCTAGCATTTAAAGAGCAGGTACCAGTGTCTTCAAGACTCTTACCCCAGAGTCCATCAGTGATTTGCGTCCCCAGCGCATTTTCCCAATCGTTTTTAATTTTGGACATTGAGGGAGGGTTGATGGATTGTAAGGCATCATAAAAATGTGATATTTTTCGATCAGAGCCTGTGTTTTGAAGAAGGCATTTGTCTAGGACTGTAGGTGATGCACTTTCAGAGGATGGTATGTAGGTATGCACATAATTTCTAATGTGTAGAAACCTAAAAAAATTACTCCTGGGTAATTCATACTTTTCTTGTAGTTGTTCAAATGAAGCTAAGGTACCATTCAGGTGAAGATCACTGATAGTGTGAATACCCAGGTCTCTCCATTGTAGAAATCCATTATCAGACTGAGATGGTGGGAAAGACGGATTCCCAGATTAACTGAATTATTCAACCATTTTGAAATTATTTTAATGCTGAAGGCCCAGTAATAAGGACAAAAGTCAGGGAGAGCAAATCCTCCCACCCGCCTGGGTTTACAGAGGTGAGCCTTTTCAGTGCTGTGGTTTTTGTAATTCCAAATAAAAGGTAAAATGACAGAGTCTAAATTTTTTAAAAAATGATTTTGGTAAAAACACAGGTAGACACTGGAAGAGATACAATAACTGAGGAGACATATCATTTTGATTGCGTTAATCCTCCCAATCAATCAAATAGGGAGAGATCTCCAAAACTGAATATTAGTCTGCAATTTGGCCACAAGATGGGGATAGTTAGTTTTGAAAAGAGAAGAGAAATCTTTTGTTATCTGAATCCCAAGGTAAGTGAATACCTGCGTAGAAACTTTAAATGGTAAATGTTGTATTAAAGATAAATCCACCAGTTCAACAGGCATCAACTCACTCTTAGTTCAATTAATTCTGTAACCAGAAAAAGTTCCAGATATATTTATTTTGTCTAGAATCGCAGGAAGACTGAACTGAGGTTTCGTTATAAACAACAGGATGTTGTCCGCATAAAGGGAAATCTTATCAGACGTGTCCGAAATATTAGCGTCATGAACATCAGGGTCGGTACGAATTGACTCAGCAAGAGGCTCAATGGCCAATGCGAACAGAAGGGGTGAGAGGGGGCAACCCTGCCTCGTACCCCTAAACAGACTAAAATGAGGGGATAGCATTCCATTAGTTAGTATCTGAGCTCTGGGGTGCTTGTATAAAAGTTTTATCCAGGTAGTAAATTTATCACCTAGATTAAATTTGTCTAAAACAGCAAATAAATAGAACCATTCTACTTGGTCAAACACCTTTTCAGCATCAAGAGAGACTACAACAAGCTTACTCAAGCTAGACTTGCAATGATACATTATATTAAAGAGACGTCTAAGGTTGGAAGCAGAGTTTCTGCCAGGAATAAATCCAGTTTGGTCCAAATGGAAAAGTCTGTCCATGTTTTTACTAAGTCTATTTGCAAAAACTTTGGCTAATGATTTTTGTTCCACATTAAGGACAGAGATGGGCCTAACCTCCTCTGGGTTTTTGCCCTTTTTTTGGGATAAGAGTAATTACAGCCTCACTAAGTGTTTGTGGTAATAAATCATTTTTAAAAGCGCAGGTGAACATATTGAGCATATAAGGTGTAAGCAAATCAGTGAATGACTTGTACAGCTCGGTAGGAAGCCCATCAGGTCCAGGGGTTTTACCATTTTTAAAGCACCTGTTGTGTCCTTTAACTCCCTCAGGGTGATGTCCTTATTTAAAAAAATATAATCCTCATGTTTCAGAGTGAGAAGCTTAATACTTCTCAAAAAATTTCCATATTGTGGGGTCCTGCATTTGTGTTGGAGGAGTAGAGAGATTCGTAAAATTCTTTAAAACAGTTATTAATATCTTTTGCTGAAGTAAAGCAGGCTCCTTGTTTGGACTTAATTTTATAAATGGTGCCATCATTTTCCAATTTGCGTAATTGTCTTGCAAGCAACTTTTGTGGCTTTTCACCAAATTCAAAGTGCTTCTGCTTTAGAAAAATAAACAATTTAGAAATCCTGGCTGAAACAATCTGATTATATTGAATTCTCAACTCTATAATTTGCTTATACTTCTCTATGGAAAGGTGATGTGAATTCTCTTTATCCAATTGATGGATCTACTCTTCCAACCTTAAAAGCTTTTCTCTATTTAACTTGTTTCTACGCCCCACATAGGAAATTATACAACCCCTTAGATGTACCTTAAGAGTCTCCCACAATAAACATGGGGAGATCTCTGGAGTGTCATTGGCTTCAAAAAATATTTTCATTTGTGTAAGAAGATAATCCCAAAATTTAGGGTCATTAACAAGCTGAGGGTCCATCTTCCATAAGGGCCAAGAAGTTTTCAGGCCATTTAAATTGAGCTTAAATATCAGCAGGCTATGATCTGGAATCAAAATATCACCATAACGAGGGTTATCAATACAAGCCATCAATTTAGAATCTATAAGAAAGTAGTCAGTACGGGTATAGACATTGTGTACATGTGAATGAAAATAGTCTTGTTCAGAGGGATGGAAAAATCTCCAAACATCAGATAGATTTGAATTATTAATATATGCATTTAAAAAGTCCCTTGTATTAGAGTGTGATGCCCATTTTTTAGAGGAAGTATCCATATAAGGGTCCAACGTACAGTTGAAGTCTCCTCCAGTTATAAGATTAGTTTGTGGTGCATCTGTTATTAGGGAGAACACTTTCTTAAAGAAAGCTGGAGGATCAAAATTTGGACCATAATCATTCACTAAAGTTACTGGGGTAGAATGAATTTCCCCAGAAACTATAAGGTAGCGCCCCTCTACATCTGCTATTATTGAACGGTGTTTAAATGCCACACCCTTACAAATTAAAATAGCAACACCCCCTGCTTTGGTAGAGAAGGAAGAATGGTACATTTGTCCGATCCAGCTGCTTTTTAACCTAGTTTGGGAGCTGTTCTTTAAGTGTGTTTCTTGAAGACAAGGATTTAAGATGGGCTAGTACTTTACCCCTTTTAACTGGGTGATTCAGCCCCTTCACGTTCCAAGTGACACAGGTAAGGCCTCCTCGCCTGTTATCATGACCTAGATCTGTGTCCTGCATTAAAGAAAGAGCACTTGACAAAAGCTTTGAAATTCCTTCACAAGAAATATCCATTATCATGCAGAATTTATACCCTCCCAACGTAATCATAGAGCATGAAATCATTTTAAATCTAAAGTTAAGAAAAGGCAGAAATTCAGTTAAAGTAACAAATTTATGAGGCAGAAAGCTGTAAATTTACAAGAAATGAAAGTCTGAAATAAAGTTAATCTAAAAAAAAGAGAAAACTAGCTAATTTAGTATGAAAAGTTGTGATTTTACTTTTTAAAAAGTAGCAAATTTATTAGAGAAATGTGTATGTTTAGGATTAAAAGACATCTACTGCTAATGTCTGACTAAAGTCTGTAATTGTAGCTTTCCAGCTCCGTGCAGACTTTTTAAAAAATAGTCTAAATGGCTTTTTGTATGTCACAGAGGCAGCCGGCCCCTGCTTTAAAGCCAGTCCTCTCTCCTCAACAGAACAGACCAGACTCACCTCATCATTTTTCATTTTTTCCCTGCAAACATTAATTCTCAAAATCTCACTGTACAACTTTACCTCTTGATGCCACAAAATCCTGGTCATGATACCTTCATATCCAGCTGTGGCAAAGTGGCCGTGTGTGTTTCTCACGCTCTCATGTCTGTCCTTTCTTCTTAGCATTTTTACCAATAGCTGGACCTTTGGTATGTGCCACACCCTTAACACAAACATTTTATCTTTTTCTTGATTTAAAGTAGTTCTTTATTAAAATGGTACTTTTTCCCTGCCTCAGGTTGTTGCCAGCCTTTTGCCACATACTAAGGTCAAACCTGCTTTGTTTTCCCAGGTAATTATGCCATTCTGTTTCATTAATAAATACTGTATATTAGACTTTGCCTTAAAATACTAATGATACATGATTATTTGTGCTCTTATAGTTCTTGCTGCAGAGTCACTGTGCTGGATTCAACTTTGTAAACAGAAATCGTTCATTGGAGCAGGTAAGCTGATGGTGAAATGTCGAACAACAGTAAAAGCTCTCATCTCCTCCTCCCTTAAACTTTTGTCCATTTCTACCTTTATCTCCCCGTTTCAGGGCCAGAAGATATCTTTGGGGCAGCTTCTGTTGATCCCTGTAACAGTCTTCTATGCGACATGTGCGGGGGTGTGCACGACTTGATTACACTGATAGTTATTTGAATGTTCTTATTAAGCAAGTCAAGCATCTTTGGGTCCCTTGAAAGTCACTATTTAAATTCAATTATTCTTATTATTGTTATTATAATTAAATTTTTGTGTATATATATATATACAGTATATATATATGCATTTTTTTTTTCAATTTCTTGCATCTTGTGTTTCAGGCCCTGCCTCAGATTTTCATTAACCGACTCAGCATAACAAACCCAGCAGTCCAGACGTTCTTCAGGTCCACCCTCCCAGTCCCACTCTCAGGTAGTGTCCGTTGACATGATGTCACACAGTAACTGGAGACTTGTCATTGGCACATCTATGATGTCCCATGCGTGCTTTCATGTTTGCTCCAAATTTTGACCCTACCACACTAATGTTGCAGCAGAAATGGAGACTCATCAGACAAGCCAATTTTTTTTTCATCTTCTGTTGTCTAGTTTTGGTGAGCCTATGTGAATTGTAGCTTCAGTTTCCTGTTCGTAGGTGACAGGAGCGACACCTGGTGTGGTCTTCTAAAATAGCCCATCTGCCTCATGGCTGGACATGCTGTGCCTTCAGAGATGTTCTTCTGCATATCTCAGTTGTAAAGAGTGGTTATTTGAATTACTGTTGACTTTATCAGCTCCAACCAAAGAGTGGATATAAAAATGGATGACTTGCCACCACTTACTTCCATTTTGGAAAAGTAAAGCTATACTTACTGGGTTTAGGACTCTGAGTGCCATCTTGCAGTCTATACAGTCTTTGGTTGGAGTTGTACGTCATTTACAGACAGACTGTTAGGCCTGAAATGATTACTCGAATAAACCAAATAACTCAATTACAAAAAATGATAGATCCAAATTCTGTTAATTGAGGCTTCATTTAGCGCAGCACTTCTGGTCTATATGACTTACTTTTGGCCACGTGACATAAATAAGACACAAGCTTGTGTGCAAAATAGGGAGAAAAGCAGCAGAGCAATGGGGAAAAAAAGCTAGAAAAAAAACTGAGTGATTTCTCACCAGATCTAAGAGTTTTTGGGCATCTGCAATCAGGATCTTTGGTTGGAGTCAGCAGTCCCCCCTGCACAGAGCTCAGCGGTCCTCCACTTCTCTAAAAAAAGATAAATGTTTTTATTGTGTTGAATAACTAATTAAAACTGATCAGAAAAACAAAACACTTTATTTAACATACATCAGCAGGACAACGGCTACCTACAAGAACAAAAACAGTGTTTTGGAAAAAAAAATATTTGAGTAACATTTTTATCCATCCATATACATCAGCAGGACAACGGCTACCTACAAGAACAAAAACAGTGTTTTGGAAAAAAAAATATTTGAGTAACATTTTTATCCATCCATATACATCAGCAGGACAACGGCTACCTACAAGAACAAAAACAGTGTTTTGGAAAAAAAAATATTTGAGTAACATTTTTATCCATCCATCCATCCATCCATCTTCTACCGCTTTTCCGGAGGTCTGGGTCGCGGAGGCAGCAGTTCAACCAGAGAAGCCCAGACTTCCCTCTCCCCAGCCACCTGCTCCAGCTCTTCAGAGAGGATACCAAGGCGTTCCCAGACCAGCTGGGAGACATAGTCTCTCCACCGAGTCCTGGGTCTGCCCCGGGGTCTCCTCCCAGAGAGACGTGCCCGAAACATCTCAAGTGGGAGGCATCCAGGAGGCATCCTAATCAGATGTCCTTACCACCTCAACTGACTTCTTTCAATGTGGAGGAGCAGCGGTTCTACTCTGAGCCTCTCCCGGATGACTGAGCTCCTCACCCTATCTCTGAGGGTGAGTCCAGCAATCCTACGGAGAAAGCTCATTTCAGCCGCTTGTATCCGCGATCTTGTTCTTTAAGGTCAATACCCAAAGCTCATGACCATAGGTGAGAGTAGGAACGTAGATTGACTGGTAAATTGACAGCTTTGCCTTAGAACTCAGCTCCCTCTTCACCACAACAGACCGGTACAACGTCCGCATCACTGCAGATGCTGCTCCAATCCGTCTATCAATCTCTCGCTCCATTTTCCCCTCACTCGTGAACAAGACCCCAAGATACTTACACTCCTCCACTTGGGGCAGGAGCCTGTCCCCAACCCAGAGAGGACAATCCACCTTTTTCCGGCTGAGGACCATGGACTCGGACTTGGAGGTGCTGATTCTCATCCCAGCCGCTTCACACTTAGCGGCAAACTGTCCCAGCAAGAGCTGTAGGTCATTGCTGGATGAAGCCAACAGGACAACATCATCTGCAAACAACAGAGATGAGATTCTGTGGTCACTAAGCATGACACCCTCCATTCCCTGGCTGCACCTAGAAATCCTGTCCATAAAAATTATGAACAGGATCGGTGACAAAGGGCAGCCCTGGCGGAGTCCAACTCTCACTGGGAATGACTCTGACTGAGTGTTGGCAATACGAACCAAACTCTCACAACGGTTGTACAGAGACCGAATAGCTCGTAACAACAAGCCCGATACCCCATACTCCCGAAGCACCCCCCACAAAAAACCACGAGGGACGCGGTCAAATGCCTTCTCCAAGTCCACAAAACACATGTAAACTGGTTGGGCAAACTCCCACAAACCCTCGAGAATTCTCGAGAGGGTAAAGAGCTGGTCCAACGTGCCACGGCCAGAACAAAAACCACATTGCTCCCCCTGAATCCAAGGTTCGACCAACGGCCGGACTCTCCTCTCCAGCACCTTGGCATAGACCTTCCCAGGGAGGCTGAGGAGTGTGATCCCTCTAAAGTTGGAGCACACCCTCCGGTCCCCTTTTTTGAAGAGAGGAACCACCACCCCGGTTTGTCATGCCAAAGGCACTGCCCCCGACCTCCACGCAATGTTGCAGAGGCGTGTCAACCATGACAGCCCAACAACATCCAGGGCCTTGAGGTACTCAGGGCGAATCTCGTCCACCCCCGGGGCCCGGCCACCAAGGAGATTTTTAACCACCATGGCAACCTTAGCCCCTGTGATAGGCAAGTCATCCCCCTCGTCCCCAAACCCTGCTTCCTCTGTGGAAGGCGTATCAGTGGGATTGAGGAGATCCTCAAAGTATTCCTTCCACCGCCCGACGATATCCCCAGTCGAAGTCAACAGCGCCCCATCTGCACCATACACAGTGTGGACAGGGAGCTGCTTTCCCCTCCTGAGCCGCCAGACAGTTTGCCAGAATCTCTTCGAGGCCGACTGAAAGTCTTGTTCCATGGCCTCATCGAACTCCTCCCATACCTGGGTTTTTGCTTCAGCAACCACCCGAGCTGCACTCTGCTTGGCCTGCCGGTACACCTCAGCTGCTTCGGGAGTCCCACAAGCCAACCAAGCTTGATAGGACTCCTTCTTCAGCTTAATTGCCCCCCTCACCACTGGTGTCCACCACTTGGTTCGGGGGTTGCTACCACGAGATGCACCGACCACCTTGCGGCTGCAGCTCTGGGCCACCGCTTCAACAACAGAGGTGGAGAACATGGCCCATTCAGACTCCATGTCTCCAGACTCCCTCGGAATGTGGTTGAAGTTCTTCCGGAGGTGGGAGTTGAAGACCTCCCGGACAGGGGCCTCAGCCAGACGTTCCCAGCACACCCTCACTATACGTTTGGGTCTACCAGGTCTGAATGGCTTCCTCCCCTGCCATTGGATCCAACTCACCACCAGGTGGTGATCAGTTGACAGCTCTGCACCTCTCTTTACCCAGGTGTCCAAGACATACGGTCGCAGGTCACTACTCCTCTGCCCCCCCTCACCCTCTCAGGCTCTCCCATCACCACTGCTGATTCCTTCCGCTTCCTAGGCACTACCATCACCAGGGACCTCAAATGGGAGCTGACCATCAGCTCACTCATCAAAAAAGCCCAGCAGAGGATGTTCTTCCTGCGGCAGCTGAGGAAGCTCAAGCTACCCACCAAGATGTTAGTGCAGTTCTACACAGCCATCATCGAGTCCATCCTCACCACCTCCATAACCGTGTGGTACGCAGGAGCCACTGCCAGGGACAGACTAAGGCTGCAGCGCGTTGTGCGCACTGCTGAGAAGGTGATCGGCTGCAAGCTCCCATCTCTCCAGGATCTGTACATCTCCAGGACCCGGAGGCGTGCTGGCCGGATCATAGCCGATCCCTCACACCCTGGTCACATACTGTTTGCCCCCCTCCCCTCTGGTAGAAGACTTCGGTCCATCCAGACTAAAACCTCCCGTCACATGAACAGCTTCTTCCCCTCTGCCATTAGACTGCTGAACACTAAGTGACTCTCGTGCACCATGTACAGCAGCTCAACCAGACTCATGTCAATCATCACTGTTTTCTTCCTGCATTACCGACTGCACTATATAGTTCTCCACAGTATCTGCTGCTGGCTAATATATATTTTAACTGTTGACCAGTATCACTTAATCTTATCCTACACTTTATTACATGTATAGTTTATTTCTCTTATCTTATCATGTTTAATGTTGCAGCATTGTACCGAGACAAATTCCTAGTTTGTGTACTACATGAACAATGGCAATAAACCTGATTCTGATTCTGATTCTGATGACACGATAACAAAATCAATCATTGACCTGCGACCTAGGGTGTCCTGGTGCCAGGTGCACATATGGACACCCTTATGCTTGAACATGGTGTTCGTTATGGACAAACTGTGGTTAGCACAGAAGTCCAATAACTGAACACCACTTGGGTTCAGATCGGGCAGGCCGTTCCTCCCAATCACCCCCCTCCAGGTTTCACTGTCGTTGCTCACATGCGCATTGAAGTCCCCCAGTAGGACAATGGAGTCTCCAAGAGGAGCACCCTCCAGCACCCCAGTCACAGACTCCAAAAAGGGTGGGTACTCTGAAACATCATTTGGTGCATAGGCACAAATGATGGTCAGGACCCGTTTCCCAACCTGAGGGCGCAGGGAAACGACCCTTTCATCCACCGGGGAAAACTCCCAATATAGAGGCAGCAAGGTGGGGGAATACAAGAATACCCACCCCTGCTCATCGCTTCTCGCCCGGGGCAACTCCAGAAAAGGCCAAGCTCCAGCCCCTCTCCAGGAGACTGGTTCCGGAACTGGAGCTGTGTCTTGAGGTGAGGCCGACTATATCTAGCCGGTATCTCTCAACCTCGTAAACCAGTTCGGGCTCCTTCCCCACCAGAGAGGTGACATTCCACGTACCAAAAGCCAGTTTAGAAAGCTTGGGATCAGTCCGCCAAGGTCTCCGCCTTTGACCGCCACCTAATCTACATAGCACCGGACCCGCATGATTCCTCCTGCAGGTGGTGAGCCCACTGGAGGGCGGACCCATGTAACTCCTTCGGGCTGAGCCCGGCCGGGTCCCATGGGTGGAAACCCGGCCACCAGACGCTAGCCATCAAGCCCCTCCCCCAGGCCTGGCTCCAGGGTGGGGCCCCGGTAACCCCATACCGGGCGGGGTACACTGAATCCTTGATATAGAATTTATCATGAGAGTCTGTTGGATCGTTCTTAGTCTGGCCCTTCACCCAGGACCAGTTTGTCTTGGGTGACCCTATCAGAGGCAAATTGCCCCGGACAACATAGCTCCTGGGATCACTGGGGCACGCAAACCCCCCCACCACGATAAGGTGACGATCCATGAGGGGGAGTAACATTTTTAGTTTGGCAAAATGCTGCACACACTAATGGGGTGAGTGGGGCAGTCACTCACCAAAAGGTGATCAGAGAGCTCTCATGTTGTCCAGCTATTGATAGTTTCCTATCATGTGACTTCTCCTCCAACATGGCTGCCATGTGTTTACTTACACGATGGATCAAAAAAGTGTGAAAACCTCCAAAATTTACAGTGAAACTGTTAATAATGACTCTAGACAGCGTTGCAACAGTGTTGCCAACTCTCACTCTTTCGTCCACTTTCTCACATCACAAACCTTATTTCTCATTCCAGAACGAGGAAATTACTGCCAATATCACTTCAACTTTCTTCAGATTTTTCCCACAGTAAGAGCTTTCTTGGCAGTGTAAAGCAGACTGAACATGTTATAAAACTTATTCTGAGGTAAAGAAGTATATTTGCTGAAAAAATAACCATTTATGTGTACTGTGCGCCTGCAGGGTCACTCCACCCCTACCCCCCAGTCTCCCCCTTGCACAATAGTGCACCACATTTACAACATTTTTTTGCTGAATGCAGCAGCTTCCCCTCCAACATGGCCGGCTCGTGATGTCATACTAAAACTATCAATAGTCCCATTTCCACTGTAGGAACTAGGAACCAATTTTAGAGGAACTTCCCCATGGTGCGTGTCTCCACTGCAGGAACCTCCCTGAAAGGAGGAGTTTTCATTAACTTCTAGTGGCTGAAATAAGACCCTGGTCAGGAGTAGTTACTTCAGAACAGTCCTGAAAACTGCTGGGTGGGGTTTAGGATTGACTCGGTGCTGAATGGTTAAAACTCAACATCTCGACCAAGAGTGCTTTGTGAACAAAACACAAGGAGTTGAAAAAGATAATCAGGAAGATCTAATCCTTTAAAAATTATAATGCTGCCAGGAATGCAGAGAGTCTACACGGTAATTCAACATACAGTATGTGTAGAAGAGGAGCGTTACAGCGGAGCGGCATGGCACATAATGCCGGCCGTACCACTGTCCTTCCCAGGGATGCGAGCCCACACAGCCCAGTCAGTGAGACGGGAGTCCTGGATGGTGCTTCTTCCTGTGTGTTCACGCAGCTCCGTATAATAATGCCTAAAAATTTAAATGTTAACACTGCAATGGTTGTGGAAACGAACGGCCAGATCGATATGCAGCCACACATGAATCGGGGTAGCACAAACGCAGTGGAGAGGCGAC
Source organism: Pholidichthys leucotaenia (assembly GCA_020510985.1). Lineage (NCBI taxonomy): Eukaryota > Metazoa > Chordata > Actinopteri > Cichliformes > Pholidichthyidae > Pholidichthys > Pholidichthys leucotaenia. The sequence goes on from CM035841.1 coordinate 282,858,746, forward strand.
ACCGGCAGCTCAGGCCATTTGCAGCCAGAGTGAACACTCATGGTTCACTCCAGCCAAGGACACATTCCCCCAGTGATACTGTATAATTGGTCCATAGTTATTAAACAATAGTGGCAAGTCAGCCCCATGCACTCAACTTTACATTCATTCCATGCATAATCATTTCTGTATGATTTCAATGTATTTTAAACATGTTTTACTTTGCCACACCGCATTGGGGCGAAACTGTCAGACAATTACATCACCAGCATATCCTCCAGAGACTGATGGTTCAGAGTCAAGAAGACGGAAAGGAACAGCCCTTCATAAAGTTCCTGTCCCCTAAAATTGGTTCCTGCAGTGGAAACGGGGCTTTTATTTACAGTCTAGAGCCCCGTTTCCACTGCAGGAACTAGGAACCTATTTTGTAGGAGTTTCATGGTGCATGTCTCCACTACTGGAAGCTCCCCAAACTTCTAGCGGCAAAAATAAGGCCTTGGTCAGGAGTAGGTTCCATCAGAGCGGTCCCAAAAACTGCTGGGTGGGGTTTAATGGCTCCAGTCAGTCTGCCCATTCTCATCTGACACCAACAAGTCATTTTCTCCCAGAAAACTGCCAATCACTGGATATTTTCTCCTGTTCAGACTATTCTCTGTAAAGCCTATAAATATTTATGCAAGAAAATCCCAGATCAGCAGTCTCTGAAACCAGTTCTTTTAACACCAACAACTACATCACAATCAGTCAACTGACTACAGTATTTTTATTTCCTTTAAACAAACCAAGCCTTGTGTTATTCTGCATAAACTCACATGGTTCAGCTGCCAACTTGGCTTCAGTATAATCTATTGAATGTGAGCTTTGGCTCCAGCAGAAAACCAAACTTCCAAAGAGTTCACTTGCTTTTTCTTGCAACTTTAAGTACATAAATACACTGAGATGTTGCCATGTGACTGACTTTATCACTATTTGTGTTAATGAACTGGTGTATCTAATGAAAGAACTTTAGTGAGCAAGCTCACATATCCCACACATCTGCATACCAGGGGCTCCAAATGAGAACGTTATCAGCATAAAATGGCTGAGAAAAGAAGGAAGCCCCCCTACCTAAACATGTAACTCATTTGAGTCAATGCTTCTGTATAAACAGGAAGTCAATCCAATCAGAATTGGAGAAACTGTACTGGTGACAACATAAAAATGTGTGTGTTGTTGCCACTATAACAGCAACACACTATAATAGTAACAACAGAAAATGACCCCTCCCCAAAATAAATGGAACCCCTCATTAGATGTGTCTGAAAATTGAATTTGTCCAAGGTATTGAGGAGTTAACACTTCTTTATAAATTTGAGGTCAATCCAATCAGAAATGTAGAAACCATAATGGCAACGGCATAAAATGTTAAATGGAGCGATGGATGGGTCCAAAACATACCCTCCGGAACTTTGTTGTGGGGGGCAGGGCTTGACATTAACTTTTTTGCTCACCAGTCACTGTGGCTAGTGATTTTCCAAAGTTACTAGCCACTCAGCCTTTTCACTAGCCACAATTTTGTGGTTGGAAAATTATGTTTAATATGATCAAATTTGATTAACCTCTTCCCCTACCCCTTTTCTTACCCCTATGAATTGGGACGCCCCTTCATGGCTGCATCATTAGTAGTTGCTGCTGGATTTAACCTAACCTGTTTTCACCAGGGAAAAAAAGAGAAAGAAAAGGAAACTGATTAGAAAAAGGTCTCATCTTAATGAGAAAAATGTCTCAAATTTACATGAACTATTCTAATCAATAGAAAAGGTCAGAAATTTACTAAAAAGAAAGCTTTAAATTCACAGAGAAAAATTTGGACCCCCTGATGGCTGGTTTTGGCCCATGGGCCATATGTTTGACACCCCAGAACCAGCCCATTAAAAATACATAGAGTCCATCCATCCATCCATCTTCTTCCGCTTAATCCTTTTCGGGGCGCGGGGGTGCTGGAGCCTATCCCAGCATCTTTGGGTGAGAGCCAGGGTACACCCTGAACAGATCGCACAGAGATTAGCTACTCATCACTGGGACATCGGGGACCAGGGGCAGTTCTCCTGGTAATATGATCACTGAGAGCATAGAGAGCATAGCACTGAGAGCCATTTCTCCAGACTGGCTGCAAAATGAGCTTGCCATGGGCGGAGTCTGGCTCCACTCTGTACTCTGTTCAGGAGAAGCTGCCACCCACCAGAGCGTTTCTTCCCACCGAACTGAACAGAGGCAGGACAGAAGACCGATGTGGTGTTGGGGTTTAATGCCCTTATTGTGAAGTGCACTGTAGTGGCGGCCACTTCCTGTTCTGCCACTGCACCACCCTATAAATAGCAGAGGGCATCCATTACACGGTCCCTTGCCTGGTGCCTGTTCTGTGTCCATTGTGGTTTGAGTATCAATAAAGCTGAGTTTGTCCATTCACCTGGCCTCATCATTCCAGAAGGTATTTATTCAGATATAACATTTGGCGATTGAGGATAAACTAATGGAGGCGTGTATTGCACCACTTCGTCCCTTCCTGGACCTCCCAGGCAAGCCGTCTGTGCCCTGGCCAAGATGGTTTGCGGCCTTCCAAAATTACATTGTCGCGCTCAACCTGGGTGAGCTAGATAAACTAAGAGCTTGTGCGCTCCTTGTACACAACCTAGGGATTGAGGGCCAGCATATCCTGCACACACTTGGGGCTTCGGACTCGTTTGAGGACGTTGTTGAGTTGTTAGCGAGCCACTTTCACACCCCAGATAGCATGATTGTCCGGAGGATTCAGTTCCGGCAGCGACACCAACAAGTGGGTGAGCCTGTCCACCAGTTTGTCGCCGACTTGAGGCAGCTAGCTAGCAAGTGTCATTTTGGGCCACTGGAGGAAGAAATGATACGTGATCACCTGGCAGAGCACACGAACAGCTCCGCTATACAAGCTAGGCTACTCATAGCACCAAGTGACTTAATGTTAGCCAGGGCTGTCAAGCTAGCCCTCCAAATGGAGACCGCAGAAAAGCTAGCCTCGGAGCTAAATTGGTGCCAGTCACAACAGCTGCCAGAGCCTTCCACCACGGCAATAGTAGCGGACCTGTATAGCGAGGATAGCATGGACGACGACTATATAGAAGCCAGTGCTACCAGCCGAAGTTCTGCCCCGGGAAAACCCCTGTGCATGGGTTGTGGGTGCGAGAAACACCAATATAGGGCTAAGGACTGCCCAGCTAGAGGAAAGCTTTGTGGCAAGTGTGGATGCTTGAACCATTATGTTGGAGTGTGCTGTGTGCCTGAGTCGGAGAGCCCACGGAAGAAATCGCTCCGCCCGCCCCCAACAACTATTCACACAGTGTCCCTGAGTACCAACAGGTACACATTCTGCACAGTGACACTGGACGGTGTGGAGGTGTCGTTACTGCTTGACACGGGGGCGGGGAGATCGTTGCTGAATTCGGCCATGGTGAAGAAGTTTTTTCCCCACTACAGGATAAGAGGTAATCCAGCGCTGCTTTACGGTTATGGAGGTGGCAAGCTGTGCACGGTTGGAACGTTGGAGTTAATGGTTCGGTACAAGTAGGCGACAATGGCTGACTTCACGTTCCACGTGGCAGCCCAATGTGACAACATCATTGGCTGTGATTTGTTTTACGGACTGGCTTTCGCCATCAAAGACGACGCTGGGGAAGAACGGTCTGGTTGTGGCCAGTGGAACCCTCCGGTTCTGGTGGTGGAGGACAATGCTGTGTGGGACGAAGATCTAACCGACACCACGGCGGTCAAGCAGGACCAGCCTCACTGAGGTTCGATGCAGGAGGGTCTCAGTGCTGGCGCTCGGAATGGTAGGAGGGGATACCGAGCGTGGCAGCAAGGCACCTGTGTCGGCGAGTGACACCAATGTGCTAGCCCCAGATTCCTCCGGAACTTGGCTGCAGAGGGCTGGAGGATCTGCAGCTACGATGGCAACCACTGCAGCAGCTTCAGAAGAGGTCGGGGCCAGACCGACTAGCACGGAGAAACCGTGTGCCAAGCAGCAGCATTTCAGGCCGAGCAGAGGCCCTCTTAAGAGTTATGGACTTGGTCCGGGCTCGAGGAGAGGAACATCCATGGCGAATACAGGCCAGACAACAGCCAATGAAACACCGGGAACACCTGTGCATCGTAGCTAAGTTGGGCGCAGCTTACTTCCAGCTGTCGGACAGATCGGCGAGGCATGCCAATGAGCTGCGCGCAGCGTGTCCGGCAGGAGGCTTCTGGTGGCAGGGCTGGACAAGAGTGGCGGTCGGTGGCAATGAGGAGAGATGCCTTCATCCATGAGGTCAGCCGCTATCCCGGGGGCCTGCTGTTTCCAAGGGCGCATCTTCTAAGGGGCTGCCGTGGGCCCCCCCGAGCCAGTTCTACCCTTTTCTGCCCAAGGGACATTAATGTAAAGTTTACTAAATAGTTCTAATGTTCATGTGTTTATATCGGTGAAATGTTACGGTTTTGTGTGTTTTGTTAGTCTAGGAACACGGCAATAAATTTAGGTTATTAATAGACTTTAATTTACTTTAACAGGTGGCAGAATAAACCACCTTGCCGTGTGGGTAGGACGGTAGTCCACCCGTCCTTCCCATTTTAGGTTCTGTTGTGTGAATGTGTTAGGCCATTTAGAGGTATCAGTTTCCGTTGTGTTAGTGTGTGATTCGGGTCCTAAAATGGGGAGGGTCTTAATTGAGTGGTTTGGGACTTTCTAAGGGGGGAAGGAATTGTGTTGTTGGGGTTTAATGCCCTTATTGTGAAGTGTGGTGTAGTGGTGGCCACTTCTTGTTCCGCCACTGCACCGCCCTATAAATAGCAGAGGGCATCCATTACACAGTGTCTTGACCGGTGCCCTCTGCCTGGTGGCTGTTCTGTGTCCATTGTGGTTTAAGTATCAATAAAGCTGAGTTCGTCCATTCACCTGGCCTCATCATTCCAGAAGGTATTTATTCAGATATAACAACCAACCCGTGGAGTAGACCTTCTGCAGCTTCTCCAGACTTTGTCCATGGTAAGGGTGGACCAATGGTCACACACTGTGTGCAGATAGTGCTTATGGGAGTTGTAGTTTCGTAGTCTCACATTGCAATAGATGCCGTTTGAGAAAACTACAACCTGCCGAAGTGGCTAGTGGGAGTGGCTGTCTTACTGGCCACTTCTGAAATCCACCAGCCATTGGTCAGTGTTAATGTCAAGCCCTGGCGGGAGGTATAATAAAGTGGACAGTGAGTGTAGATAGTACTATAAAAAAAGAAAATCACTCTGCTGCAGACTCATTAGTGTTGTATATGGTGTAATCTGGCTGTGTGGTGTTCTCTCTGCAGCTGCTCTGGCCTTCTTAAACGTGCTCACCATCAGAGGTGAGGAGTCAGAAAAAGGTATCCAGGTGTTTGATCACAACGGAAACCCTGTCGGCGCCTCTAAAGCTGCTGCAGAAAAGGTTTAAAAAAGGGCAAATGCACAAATAAGTTTCATCTGAGAACCATCAATCAGTGTTGTGCATCTTGTTTTAATTCAGGCCGTGAGGGAAACGGCGTTGTCAAGAGCGGTGCTGTTTGGAACGACTGCCGCTGTTCCTAAGCTGCTGGTTTTGCTCTTACAGAGGTTAGTCCATCTAAATGTGGCTGCCATTAAAGCAGACAAGCTTCCATTCAGTCAGGCTTTACTAAACTGATTTTTCTTTCACAGAACAAGACTTTTTCACAGGAATCCTCTGCTTGTTGCTCCTTTCCGACACATGAGCATAGCGTTTGTCCTCGGCCTGATGATCCCAGTGTCCTTCAGTCTCTATCCACAACTGGGAACGGTGAGACTCGGGGTCCTCCTCTCCTCTCTATTTTCCTTGTGATGAACTCCGCTCACACTGACCTCGTTTTTCCAGATAAAGCGGGAACGGCTGGAGGAGGAGCTGCAGGCTGGAGCAGCGGGCCAACAGTTTTTCTACCACAGAGGACTCTGAGGAGCAGCTTCACAAAGAACACCACCACACAACATGGCAGCAAGTGCCCTGTTATCCTGAAAATAAAGTTTCTTTCAAGCAATGAGCTAGTTTTTAATAGTAAATTTATTTTTATAACAGTTACATTTATGGGTGTAACAAATGGTAAGAAAAACTAATGAAAATAGAATAAGATTTCAATGCTACTGAAGTAGTTTTTGTTTATTACAGTTGTGTTAAACAAGGAGGAACACACCATCTGTTTTGCAGTGTGGGTTAAAATATTTACCAACAAAACAACTAGATAATAACAAACCCAAACAAAACAATATTAGTCTGTATGTGTGCATCAGCATGTATATAGAAGCATGAATCATTGCTTAATCTGCAGCAGACTGATGTGGAAGCAAATGTGAAAAATCCCCAAATAGCGTTGCCCATATGTGGCACATATTTCATCAGTAAAACACAGAATGTATTTCTACAAGAAGAAAAAAAACATGCCATGCAATGTGTTTGCAGACATTATCAAAATTACCACACCCAACGCAGGCTCTATGAACTAATTCAGTTAACCTCATTACTGTACTGCTAATCACATTGAAGTTATTTCAGCTGCCACACAAACACATCTGATATTTCACAGTGAGAACCCAGTGCTTTCAGCCAAGAGCAAGATTTGTGACGTGGAGCACTGCAAGGCTACATCTGGACAACACCGTCAAATGCATCAGCTGAAAAGTCTTTATAACAAAATGTAGTAACTATTAAAAGTTTTTTTTAAAGGTTAAATTGTGGAGAAGGGAATAGACGAGGCAACGAGCTGAACAACACAAAGCTTTATTCTTTCTCCAACAATGTAACAGCGCTACCGGGTCTCCGTGCATTCCCCTTTTTATATCTTTATTCCCATGCATGGAGACCTGGAGCTTCCGACCATCATGCATTGTTGTTTAACAAAGGAATGTGTGGCACATTAACATAACATATACTGGCACTGCTTTCACACCTTTCTTCTCCGAGCGGCCACAGCAGCTCTTACTCTCCCTGAGGTGTGCACAGAACTAACTGTCCCGTCTGATACCCCCCCACCGGTGACACCTCTTCATTCGGTCCATCGTCCTCCTGTTTGCCCCTGCCTTTCTGGGTGGAGAAAACCCCCACCCCATGCCCCCACCCCCGTCCTTTGGGCTCGAGCCGGTGCCCATAGCGGCTGTAACGGGGGGTTGCCGATCCAGTAGAACCATCCTGCTGGTGAGGTATACCAGAGGGCATGTCAGGCTGTGGAGGGAAGGGGGGGGGGGGGCACATCAGGTCACCAGCGAGCACAAGTCCCTGCCAAGGGATCTCCAACTTGCAGAGCCATGAACGGTGGACATCCGTGCCAGGGTCCGTTGTGCATCATGCCTGCCGAAAACAAAACCGGCCTTCTGCAAGCTTCTTGGGACGAATGTGTGGGGAAAACAATGGTAGGCCGGGGTCGCTCCCAGCCTCCATCTGTGTAAAAATTGCATGGGCAGATCAGCCTCAGCGCAGGCTTTTGTGGTAGAAACTCTCCGGAGATCAGCAGTGGCTGAGAAACAAGTTCTGAGGGAGGTTGCCAAATCCTCCTTAGGTGTGGAGCGCAGCCCTAAGCTGGGGAGGTTGCCAAATCCTCATTAGGTGCGGAGCGCAGCCCTAAAAGAACCCAGGGCCGGTAGTCGGCCCAGTTTGCGTCCATGAGCATACCATCTCCCCAAACATGTGTCTGTGACATACAGTAGCTTATTTCTGTCTCCAGCAGTTGCAGCTGCTACTGACTGCTGGCTGTGCTGTTTCCCGACTTCTTGCATTGGCATGGCGGCACGCGTCGCTGGGCATTTGAGCCAAAATGGCAATGACAGAAGCTTATCGCCCCGTTCCTGCATCTCCTGTCGTCTGCTCCGGCTACCACCAACAGCATCTCAACCTCGCTGGTATCCCTCCAGGACGCCAGCGGCTCCTGGAGAAGGCTCGTCGCCTGTTGCGTGGCACGCGCATCCGGCACCACGACCACGTAATAGGATTTTGTGTCATGCATAATTATCCCGCTGAGTGCGAACTGGGCTTGGTCTCCAGGGTGGCTCGCTCTCCATGGCACATTAGGGTCACCAGTGTAGAGAAAGGGAGGCTGCCATGGCACGTCAAGGTCACCAGTGTGAAGAAAGGAATAGGCGAGGCAACGAGCTGAACGACACAAGGCTTTATTCTTTCTCCACCAACATAACAGCAAACAGTGAAACAGCGCTACAGGGTCTCCGTGCATTCCCCTTTTTATATCTTTATTCCCATGCATGGAGACATGGAGCTTCCGACCATCATACATTGTTGTTTAACAAAGGAATGTGTGACACATTAACATAACATACACTGGCACCGCTTTCACACCTTTCTTCTCTGAGCGGCCACAGCGGCTCTTACTCTCCCCGGGGGGTGCATAGAACTAATTGTCCCATTTGATACTCCCCGGTGACACCTCTTCATTCGGTCCATTGTCCTCCTGTTTCCCCCTGCCTTTCTGGGTGGAGAAAACCCCCACACCATGCCTCCACAAAACTATGCATACTTTATTTTAGTAGTGTCAAATTCCATGAAGAGACTGCAACCAACACTGGACTTCTAATAAACTTTGCACCAAGGACAATTATTATTGGCCTTTAGTCAGTTTGGAACTGTCTGCAGATTATGGCCTCAGTTCCACTGAAAATGGAAAATTAATCTCTGTTCACATGGCAATACTAAAAAAATCTTCATGGATGCAAACAAAAGCTGCAGGAACCAACTGTAATACAAATGCCAGGCCAGCAGTGGTGTGTTTTGTTTCATCGCAAAACTGCATTACGTTTTAGGGTTTTGTTACCTCCGCCAAGGAGGTTATGTTTTCATCGGCGTTGGTTTGTCTGTTTGTTTGTTTGTTAGCAAGATAACTCAAAAAGTTATGGACGGATTTTCATGAAATTTTCACAGATTGTCAGAAATGGGGTATCCTACAGATTATAACATTTTGGTGGTGATCCGGATCACCGTCTGGATCCAGGAATTTTTTAAAGGATTCTTTTTTTTTTTTAATTTAACATTGCGAGATAGAAAAAATATTGAAAATGGCCCAATTTTTTTTTTTGTGCATGTAACTCTGCCAAAAAAATCGTCAGAACACTGGGGGGAAAAAAAAAAAAAAAAAAAATACAGGACAACATGCCCACAGGGGAACTGTGGCGCTTGGCGGAGGTCTGCGCTCTCCGAGTACTTTTCTAGTTTGTTTTGTTAATGAATGAATGAAAGCACCAAGGTGTTGATGCCTTGGTGCCAGAGCCTTGGCAGAGGTATGCGTTCTCAGATCATCACCAAAATGTTACGAGTTCCTGTCTAGCCCAAGGATCACCTCTGGTAAAAATTTCATCCAAATCTGTACACACGTACAGTGAAAATAATCTGCAATTCACATGCCCGTACTGTCAGCGGCAGCCAAGAGCCACCAACCTGATTTGAACAGTTGCAATCCAAACAAAGAAGAGCATGGTGGCAGACATTTTAAATGGCGGAAGTGATGAAGGTACATGAATACAATGACAACAAGGACAAACGGGAGTTTTTGCTGTTTAGTGACAGAGGAAGAAAACAGACTGGCAAAAAGATGGACATTTGTTCACCCAGTATTGGCAGATTGCTCAGTACTTCCCTCTGGCGGGAGTTTCTGAGCGCATGCACAGTACCGTTCCATTGACTGTAAAGGTGAGCCATTTTGGGGTTTATTTAAAAAAACAAAATGTTATTTCAAAATTCTGGCTAATTAAAAGTCGAGAAAATATGGTGATACAATGGTACAAGCCTATAGTTCCACTTAATTTTGACCGGGCAAGCTGAAACAGGCGGACACACACACATACACACTGTTACATATGTAAATAGGAATACAGTAGTAAGATGGTGGCCCAGGGAAATACCGAGGAATAGAGAGGGTCGGCACTCCACCCTTCCGGGGATGACGTTGGCCAGAGTATAAGGGCCGCGGCAGGGGGGAGCACTTCCTCTTTCGTCGTGGACTACTGGACAGGGTGCTGGGTGCTACTGTGAGTGTTCAACACTGTTCTATAATAAAGCCTTGTTAAACCGTATTACGGCCTCGCTTCCTTAGTGGTCATTATGGACAACAATTGGCGACGAGGTGAAAGCAATGGTGGAGCGTGTGAAGACTATGCTTCGACTGTTTCTGGAGGCCCCGGGCGAACCTTCCGTTCCCTGGCCCATATGGTTCTCTGTTTTTGAGAACTACCTGGTGGCCATGGACCTCGGAGAACGTGAGGAGGGCCAAGCGAGGACTGTGTTAGGGCACATGCTGGGAAATGAAGGCCAGAATATCCTTAGAATGCTGGGGGTTGCTGCTAGTGTAGAGGGAGTAGCAGAGCTAATGGCGCACTACTTTTGCGCGCCAGAAGGTGTCATGTGGCGCATAAGGCATCAGCAGCAGCTCCAGCGGGTCAGGGAGTCAGTGGCTGACTTTGTGGCAGATATGCGGAAACTGGCAGCTGAGTGCAAGTTTGGGAGTCTCCTGGAGGAGATGATTCGGGACCAGCTGGCAGTAGGTGTATGTGTACCATTGATCCACTCACGCCTGCTGATTTTTCCAGGAGGACTTTCATTGGACACTGCAGTTCGAATGGCACAGCAGAAACAGGCAGCCGAGGGAACAGCGAGGGACCTCGGTGGAGGGACGTCCTCGGTCATGGCTGGTCCTCAATGGGAAGCGCCGATAGCGGATCCTGTTACTGAAGACGATGTTGAGGAAAAGGAGTATACCTCCATCTTCAGGATCAGGTCCACCCCGGGCACGCTGTGTTGTTACAGCTGTGGGTCCACTCAGCACAAATACAGGTCCAGGGAATGTCCAGTGAGGGACAAGCGCTGCAGCAGATGTGGCTTGCTGCACCATTTCGTGCAGTCCTGCCGTAATTTTGAACTGGGGGAGCGGGGTCAGACAGCGAACCCCGCCATGTTGGCTCCTATGATCGTCCACACAGTGTCACCGGAGTCGGATGGAAGGATTTATTGCACGGTGAAGTTGGCTGGTGTGGAGGTTTCATTGTTGGTCGACACGGGAGCGGAAGCTACAGTGATCAACTGGCAAATGATGAGGAGCCTGTTTCCCTGATACCGTGTCCAAAAGATGTCCACCCCGTTCTAAGGGTATGGGCGGAAAAGAATCGCTGTGGTGGGATGTGAAGGTGGCGGTGTCGTCATGCAGAGGGGATGTCATGGGGTGTGACTTGATCTACGGACTCAGGTTCTCCATCACGAGCGACACCGGTGAGGAGTGGTCGGGCGGTAGTCTGTGGAGCCAACCCCTGCCAGTGATAGGGAATGACGGAGCGGTGTGGGACCCCGAATGGGAGGACTTGAGGAACAGCAGCAGCCAGGACAGTCGGGTAGGACCTCCCCGGGTTGGGCCAGATGCTGGGACCCAAGTGGCCCTTGGTGTGGGAGCTGGGCAGCACAGCGGGACCCCCGGGTTGGAGGGTGGTACCACGACTGCAGCGCAGAAGGGTTCCGGGGTTGGATCGACGTGCACGCGGCCAAGACGCAGAAGGCAAAGGCCAGTGAAAAGGGCCTCGGACCAGGCTAGAGGCGGGTCTAGTTCCAGAAAGGAGACCTTCCCACAGGCTCCGGATCCGCATGGACCTAGAGCTTCTCTGAGTGTCGGTGACACGGTTTGCCCCAGGTTGGGAGTTTGGTCAAGGAGGAGCCATGAGCGGCGTGGGCACTCATCTGTGGAGAGACGACAAAGGGTGGAAGCAACCCAAGAGGACAACGGCGATGAAGATCCATCGGGCAATAGGTGGCAGTGTCCCGTTGAGCTGCGCCGGGTTCGGAGGAAGAGAAGGAAACACAGCTCGTCCCTGAACTGGAAGAAGTAGATAAGGTCCAGCCAGGCACCACAGGATGGGAGTCCTGGGAGGGAGGGAGCCTAACCACTGAGTAATTGTATGACCACACGTCTGGGGGTTTAAGGTGTCATTTGGGGGCTGCAGGTCATAGTGTACATGGTTTTAGCTACTGGTAGTTCGACCTCCGCCAACTGAAGGCTAAGACCAAGGTCGCAAAAAAGATTGTCCTGGAAGTGCTTTTCATTGACAACTGTGCCCTCGTGGCCCACACAGAGTTTGACCTCCAGATCATCGTGAATAAGTCTACAGAAGCCTCCCGCCTTTTTGGTCTCACCATCAGCCTCGGCGAGACAGAGGTACTGTTCCAACCAGCACTGGCCTCCACCATCCCTCCCCCCTCCATCTCCATCAAGGGTACCCAAGTGAAGACGGCAGACGACCTCGGTAGCACCATCAGCAACGATGGCAGCCTGGATAAGGAGATCAATGCCAGAATCTGCAAGGCCAGTCAAGCTCTCGGTCGTCTCCGAGCTCGCGTTCTGAACCAGCACAACATCCAGCTGTCCACGAAGCTCAAAGTGTACAGGGCCGTTGTCCTCACCAGCCTTCTCTACGAATGTGAGATGTGGACCGTGTACAAAAAACACCTGAAGCAGATGGAGAAGTTCCACATTAGAAGCCTATGGATGATCATGAACATTCACTGGCAAGACCGGGCCACAAACCTTGAGGTCCTGGACGGAACTGAGATGACCAGCATCAAGGCCATAATTCTGAAAGCCCAGCTCTGATGGGTTGGTCTTGTGATCTGGATGGATGGCCACAGGCTGCCCAAGCAGCTCATGTACGGCAAACTCTGCTCTGGGAAGCGGAACCAAGGCAGACTACGCAAAAGATTCAAAGACTGCGTGAAGCTCAACATCAGATACACTGGCATCCTTCCCAAACAATTAGAACTGTGGGCTATGGACAGGCCAGGCTGGCACGCTCTCACTATCCAGGCGTGAGACTATTTTGAAGAGAAGGGGCGAGCTGATGCAGCTGAAGCACGGGCACGAAGAAAGGCGTCATTTCCTGGGCAATTTCCTTGCCCCTACTGTAGCCGTGTCTGCTGATCGAGGATCGGCATAAACAGCCATCTCCGTGCACACGCAAGAAGAGGACTCAACACATGAGGGACGGTCATCATCAGATCGATGGACAACCAAGATTATTGTTCTTCTTTTTCTTCTTCTTTTAGATTTGATTAGTGGTTGGCAACCAGCTTACAGGTGCATTACGCCACTGACTTGATTATCACTCTGTATCTTTGAATAAGGAGTTCTGAACAACTCCTTATGTTTGAAAAAATTATCTGTCCTTGGACTGTGTCCTGGACTGGGAGCCTCTCGTCTCCTGTGTCTTCAGCAAGCCTGCTTGGCCATCAAGAAATCTGTCTTTTTCTGTTTATTTTGGAAGGTATTTCCCATCACGAGTTATGTGTATTTGCATGTCCTGTGAAGGTGGGAGTGTTGGGAGACGGGCCACCAGTAAGGAGAGTTTTGGGTAAAATACTGTTACTATTTTTTTTCTAGTTTGGATGTATATATTGTTCTGGAATTATTTTGTTTTGAGAACACGGTCATTTTTTGTCTCTGGACTGTAACTTTATAAGGCGGCAGAGTGGCTCGCCTGGCCATGTAGGGGGCGCCAGTGGCCTACTCGCCCTCCCAAGCTTTTGTTGTGTGAGTGGATAGATTTTGTTTATGATTTCTGTATATACTGTTTTTCTCTGTTAAGAGTGTGATTTGGGTGGCAAATTTGGGTGGGTTTATTGTGTGCCTGCATTTTTCCAAGGGGGAGGGGAATGTTATATATGTACATACGAATACAGTAGTAGATGATGGCCCAGGGAAATACTGGGGAATACAGGGGTCGGCGCTCCACCCTTCCGGGGGTGACGTTGGCCGGAGTATAAGGGCCGCAGTGGGGAGGAGCACTTCCTCTTTCATTGTGGACTACTGGACAGGGCGGTGGGTGCTACTGTGAGTGTTCAACACTGTTCTATAATAAAGCCTTGTTAAACCAGATTATGGCCTCGCTTCCTTGGTGATCATTATGGACACAACACACACAAAGCCACAAATGGACGCACTGACTGATTACTATATGCCTCTCAGTTTCAACAAGGCATAACAAGAAACCATTGAACCTGGCCCAGTAGTGGGGAAAAATAAAATCCCTGACTGACAGCAAGTGGGAACATTTGTTAAGTTATTAGTCTCAGTCTTATAACTTTTAAATGAAAAGAAGCCCGAATAAGCCATCATGCTGTAAAACAAGCCAAAAAAGAAAAAAAATAATAACCAAGAGCAGGAGTACTGCAGGGCAGCTGGGTCAAAGCTGCATTCAAAGCCTTTTTCTTCATGATGGCTGTTTGCACAGTGAACTTTTGTCATCAATCAGATAAGGTAAGGGGGTTTCTTATACATTTAATGATTATTTTACTTGTTAGGCTGCATAAATCTTTAGCTTTACAGATGCTGTCTGACAGAGCTTAAAAACTATAAAACACATCAGGCTTAAAACTAAAAGAGACCAGAGATATATGTGGAAATCTGTACATGAAGCCAGACTGTGAGGTTACTGTTCCCCCTGCAATCACGTCTCTGCCCATTTAAACAGTGCCGGTGCAGTAGGTGGGTCAGAAAGATTTCACTCTGGAGCCTCGTCTCAAACATTCACTGTTTCACACACACCCCCAAAAAAAACAACAAAAAAAAAAAACAGTGATGTGTAAAAGAACAAACATTTGCCAGTTTTGGTTGGATCCTGCATCATGTAAGCAGGGCCTATGCACACAACCCATGATCCAACACTCAGAGAGCCTAAGCCACGCTCCCCTCAAAATCTCCACTGAAGTGAATCATGAGAGGAATTATCTTTTGATCCCGATCCAATTTTGCCACGAGTTACACGTTTTTCAATTTAAAAGTTCATTTTCCATGTAAATAACAGTGCAGGTTGTTGTCTAACTGTTAAGGTATAAGGTTGTGAAAATATGTAAACTGAAAGACTACAAACACAGACTCACGCAAGTTGCGTCATCATTTTCAAAGCGCGCCCAAGGGGAAGTAACCAAGTCCTCTGGATCAGCTGCAGCTCTCAAAATACAAAACAATACATTTGTGTTGTTTTTCCTCCTTTTGGGATCCTCCTTTTATCGGTCAGGAAACAGGAGGTGAGCTTTGAGGGGGAACCACCATAATCATCAGAGACGAGGAAATGTAGTCCACTAAACAGTTTCACAAAAACTAAACATTACTCTTATTATATGACAACCAACAACTTCAATTACATGGAAAATTATCTTTTAAATTGACAAACATATGTGTAACTTGTGGTAAAATTTGATCGGGATCAAAAGATAATTTCTCTCGTCATTCACTTCTATTGAGATTTTTTTTCCCAATTTAAGGTTCATATGTGGACGTAGAGGGGGTGTGACTTAGGCTCTCTATTTAACCTGTATACACATAAAAGATGGGTTTAACGCCAAGTCTGAGAAGTGAAACGATATCTGCATTCTTCCTAGTGCCCAGCAGAGGGTGTCTCTACTGCTTGTAAAATAATTCCAGCTGTACTTTGCTGCTCAGGTCATTAATAACCTCATTACACACTTTCGGTAATTTCCCAGTTTGGGATCAATAAAGTACATCTATCTATTCCTGAAAAGTTTATAGTCATGATCTCTACAAGTCTCGTCTAATTTTCTTTTTGTAAATGATTTCACATACAGTAAAATATGAACTTGTGGTTCATGCTGGTTTCTCACTCAGACCTCCACCTCTCACTTGTGTGCAGATTTAAAAAAGAGAGAGAGAGAGAGAGAGAGAGAGAGAGAGAGAGAGAGAGAGAGAGAGAGAGAGAGAGAGAGAGACTAAAACCACCCAAAACATTCACCATAATGTGTTTTGGCTGCTTTAGCCACACAACAGAGTTCTGTGTCATAGGGAAATGCTGTTAGTTGTCAGGCATTTGGTTTTGTTTTCTTGACTGGATTTGCTGCATCAAAATTCAGTTAAGAGACCCAGTACTGGTGCTGGGGTTACCTGTCTGTTAGAGCTGTAAAATCTAATTTTAGTGGGACATCTTTTCTTCATCTTACCATGTGTCCAGAAACGGTAACAATCCCAACATGACTTTGTGCTGTTGATGGTAACCTGCTGTGTGCATATAAAAAAAAGTTTATGTCCTTAAGAGCTGCTCGGCAGCTGCCAAATGAAAGAGGAAGTTCTCTGTGGCCGGGGGGAAGTGACGCTGCTTTAAACCTTCCAGAGTGATTTTAGAATCTTCACACTCATCAGCGAGGGCAACCAAGTTGGATAGGATCTCTTTCGTCTTGACAGAAATGTCCTGCGGGTGAACATATGGTCAGATTTAACTCTGATGAAGCATCATACTGTGTCCTGAGTGGGTTCTTACCTTGATGACCTGACTGTCAGACCTCTCAGCATCCTCTGCAGACTGCACGATGAGTTGGCCAATGTCCTTGTGTAACTTCCCCATAGCCATGGCTTCTGTGGTGAAATATTTGTGAGAATAGATGTACAGTGGATATATAACCTCTACTGATCCCAGTTAAAATGGTATCTTATTGTGATGTGAAAAAAAACAAGACCAAGCTAAATCACGTGAACAATTAAAAAAAATGAATAAAAAGATGCTGTCTAGTGGAAAAAAGAAAATTAAAATAATATGGTTGCCTGCATTCTATAACTGTTTAATACCTTATACAATTGGCTGTGTTCTGATTGTCAAAGTAGTGAAGGGTTCCAAAATAATTGACCCATACTAGTTGGGAGTCGGGACCCTTGTAATGGGGTGCCAAGCACAGTGGAACCTCAAAAGAAGGGTGGAGTAGAGCAACTAAAGGGTGGAGCTAGACACTCTGCAGTCTGTTGATCACTCAACAGAGAATCATTATTTGTGACAACAGGTACAGAATGAGAAAAAAGCACATTTTTTTAATTACACAACAGTTAGTTTGGAATGAACAATATGATTGGTCAATGGACAGTCTATTAGTATTTATCTTCTTTTGGCTGCTCCCTTTAGGGGTCGCCACAGCGGATCGTCTGCCTCCATCTCACCTTATCCCTTCCATCTTGCTCTGTAACACCAACCCTCTCCATGTCCTCCTTCACTACATCCATGAATCTTCTCTGTGGTCTTCCTCTTTTCCTCCTGCCTGACAACTTTGTCCAATATATCCATCATCCCTCCTCTGCACATGTTCAAACCATCTTAGCCTTCCCCCTTATTTTGTCTCCCAACCACTCAACCTGAGCTGTCCCTTTGATATACTCAATTCTAACCATGTCCCTCCTAATGAGAATCTTAACATCTTCAACTCTGCCACCTCCTCTCTTTTTCTCAGTGTCACCATCTCCAAACAATAAATCATAGCTGGTCACTACCATCTTGTAAATCTTCCCTTTCACTCCAGCTGCTATCCTTCTGTCACAAATCACTCCTGACACTCGTCTCCACCCTCCCTCCACTCTCTTCCTCACCTCTCTTGTGCATTTTCCATTGCTTGGGATGGTTAACCCCAGGTATTTAAACTCATCTACCTTCACTACCTCTACTCCTTTCATCTTCACCGTTACACCTGCCTCCCTCTCATTCACTCTGATGTATTCTATCTTGCTTCTACTGACTTTCATTCCTCTTCTCTCTAGAGCATACCTCCACCTCTCCAGGTTCTCTTCCACCCACTCCTTACTATTACTACAGATCACAATGTCATCTGCAAACATCATGGTCCACGGAGACTCCTGCCTGACCTCATCTGTCAGCCGGTCCATCACCATAGCAAACAAGAAGGGGCTCAGAGTCGATCCCTGATGTAATCCCACCCCCACCTTGAATTCATCTGTCACTCCTACAGTGCACCTCACCACCATGAGGTCATACCTGTCTTGTGCCACCCTCATATACTCCTGTAACTCCTGACTTTCTCATACAGTACCACACTTCCTCTCTTGGCATCCTATCATATGCTTTCTCTAGATCAGGGGTGTCAAACTCATTCCATGGAAGGTCAAGACCCTGCAGGTTTTACCTCCACCCAGTGCCTTCAACAGGTGATTTCACTGAATGTCTTCCCACTGATTGCTGATCAGTGAAAACACCTGCTGAAGCTACTGGGTGGAAGTAAAACATGCAGGGTCTTGGCCCTCCATGGAATGACTTTGACACCTCTGCTCTAGATCCACAAAGACACAGTGTAACTCCTTCTGACCTTCTCCATCAACACTCTTAAAGCAAATACTGCATCTGTAGTACTCTTTCTTAACATGAAACTGTACTGCTGCTCACTGACTGTCGCCTACTCTTCTTAACCTGGCTTCAACAACTCTTTCCCATATCTTCATAGTGTGCCTGATCAGTCTTATGCCCCTGTAGTTACTACAGCTCTGAGCATCACCTTTGTTCTTGAAAACTGGTACCAAAACACTTCCTCTCCACTCCTGAGGCATCCTCTCAATCTCCAAGATTGTGTTAAACAATCTGGTTAAAAAGTCCACTGCCATCTCTCCTAAACAGCTCCATACCTCCACAGGTATGTCATCTGGACCAAGCCCCTTTCCATTCTTCATCCTCTTCAAAGCTGCCCTTACCTTCACCTTGCTAATCCTCTGAACTTGCTGGTTCACCAGCTTTCCTTCATCCATCCTTCTCTCTCTCTCTCTCTCTCTCTCTCTCTCTCTCTCTCTCTCTCTCTCTCTCTCTCTCTCTCTCTCTCTCTCTCTCTCTCTCTCTCTCTCTCTCTCTCTCTCTCTCTCTCTCTCTCTCTCTCTCTCTCTCTCTCTCTCTCTCTCTCTCTCTCTCTCTCTCTCTCTCTCTCTCTCTCTCTCTCTCTCTCTCTCTCTCTCTCTCCATTCATCAGCTCCTCGAAGTACTCCTTCCATCTTCTCAACACACTCATCACTCATTAGTACATTACCACATCTGTCCTTAATCAACCTAACCTGCTGCACATCCTTTCCAGCTTGATCTCTCCATCTAGTCAAGCCATGCAAGTCCTTTTCTCCTTCCTTAGTGTCCAGCCTCTCATACTACTCACTATATGCCTTTTCCTTTTCCACCTCTGTCTTCCCCCGACTATCCCACTTTTTCTTTGCCCGCTTCTTCCCTTGAATATTTTCCTGTACCTCCTCATTCCATCATCAAGTCTCCTTGTCGTCTTTCCTCTGTCAAGAAGACACACCACAGACCTTTCCACCCATTTTTCTCAATACTTTTGCTGTACTTTCCCAGCCATCTGGTAATTCTTTCCTACCACCCAGAGCCTGTATCAACTCCTTCCTGAACTCTGTGCAACATTCTTCCTTCTGTACCCTTCTTCCCGCCGCCAATTTAATCCTTGGCTCTGACTTCACTCTTTTCCTCTTCTTGCTTTCCAAAATCATCTTACAGACTACCATCCGATGCTGCCTGGCTACATTCTCCCCCACCACCACCCTTGAGTCTCCCATCTCTTTCAGATTTGTCCTTCTGCATAAGATGTAGTCCACCTTCCTCAGTCTTGTAAGTCACCTGATGTTCCCCTCGCTTACTGTAATATCTGCAACCATCCATCCTTCCCCATTTCTCTCCTTAAGACCATACCTATCCAGAACCTCCTGATCACTTCTGTTCCCTTCACCTACATGCCCATTAAAGTCTGCTCCAATCACCACTCTCTCCACCATGGGAACATTCACTACCACTTACCTTCTCCGTTTAAACCACATATGCTCCTACTTCTGATGTCAAACAGAGAGACTTCAGCCAGGCAGCCATGCTCTCTGTCAATTCTGATTTTGCAGTGATTAAAATTATAAGGCAAACTATTGATGGGATTTCTTTATTTCACCTCTCTTCATGCACAAATTAACTGCAGTGGATGTAAATCCCCTTAAAAACAAATCTACACTATCTGAAATGGTATCTTTTGTCCTTTTTTTCCCCACAAAAAACTTTCATAGTCTTAGAATTGCTTGTGAAAATCTTGTCCCTTTGAATATTCTATAAAAATTCCAAGTAGGCCCACCCAATGCCCACAGGCCCATAGCCAGTGTTTAGTCCTGATTGGTTCCCCTGTTATAGTGATGTTGAAAATGGCCCATCTGAACTTGTCTTTTTTCAAGGGGAGGAGCTTAAATTAGCAGAAAAACATGGACATGACACATAAGAGTGATTTAGCTCTTGATATGAAAACATGTTACAGACATGTTAATGGGGGGGGGGGGGGGTGATTTTGACCGGAGCATCACTTTTTCCACAACAGCACCAAGAAAGAATATGAAATGCTGGAGGTTCATCATTGCGGCCCTTTGTTTCATGTAATAGGCTACACTGTGTCATGCTCATATGATGTCGTGTATTGAGCTAGCTGATGGTGCTGTCACTGTCCAAACCTACACACCCCACAATGGAAACCAGATCAGGGTTTAGTATCTCATGCTGTTGAACCAAATTATTGTGTTGAACTAAACTCAACCTGCTTGGTGCCACTGAGACTTCTGGCTCCCTCTTTGAACTCAGTACCTTTGGCACTCTGAGAGACCGTGATGACGCTGTCTGGGAGGTTCACAAACACATCAAACAAATCTGATCTGTTGCTCACTTCCGGATCTACAAATCCTGCTACATATCCTGTGGCGAGAAAGCAGACATATCGATGCATCTATAATTAATTTCTTCACCATTAGATGATTGCTAAGCAGACGGTTGCTTAAAAGAGGAGACTCAGAGATTTTCTGTTAATTAGGTAAATAAACCAGGGGACAGCCTTACCAGGGCATTTCCTTAAATCCTCCAATTCAACATCCGTCAGGTGCACATATGGGTGCAGGATGGACCAGTCCTTTCGGTGCCATGCCAGAGCAGGGAGTACCCTGAGGGCAAACAGGGAGAGGAGTTACCTACATCTGACATGATTCTCCACTACAATGTGCTAACAAGAGGCTTAAATTCACCTCGTAAACTCCAACAATGCTTCGATCCGAGGGTGATGGACAACAATCCTCTTTTTCAGCACCAGGGCAGTATAAAAGATGATGGTCTCCATACCAAACTGGGACACCACATCTGAGACACAACATTGCTGCCATCAGATTTAAGATGACTTTTTTTTTTTTTTCATGAAATAGTACAATGTCTCACTTCCAACATTTATTATGTTTTCTTTCTCTCCTCTATTGTGAATACGATAACGGTTTACAAACTTTGTAAATGACTGCACTCTTTTTTATTTAGACATTACACAGCATCCCATCCTTTTTGGAAATGGGTTATAAAAGATAAATAAAAACCAGACAAAAGTCTCCAATTTCCCTATAATCAAAGTGAAATCTTACCTTTGACTGAACCTGCTAAATAAGCTTTCCGAACATCATAGTCTTTAATGAGAAACGATCCGTTCTCATCACTCTGACAAATTCCTTTCGTGACGACAGTGATGTAGGCTTCCATCATTTTCACCGGGCTGCCATGTTTGATGTAGATCCTACAGTATACATGCAGAAGCAATGTGTAGCTAATGAACAAAAGTGTAATTAGAAAGTCTAAAAGCCCAGTTTAACTCTGGTTTACCTGCAGAGAATCCTGCTGAGAGCAGCATATTTCTCTGGGTTGAAGTCTTTCGCTGTGACAACCATTGAAAAATGAGTGACCTTAAAATCAGCATATACAGACAGAACATGAGATTAGAAAATATAGGCTTATTTAGTGGGGGAGAGATAACTTAATTAACAGACAACAAAATATAATAACTGTTTAAGTCAAAATCTGCAACATGTGGCTCTTTTGCCTATAACCAGTAGTTCACTGTGATTTGTCAAACAGCTTAAAAAAAACTCTCTAAAATTCAAAAGAATAAACTCACAAAATTGGGAATAAAAAGCTGCTAATTTGTTAGAAGAGTTGCAAATTTAAAAGGAAAAAAATGCAAATTTATGATACAAACCTGCAATAGTAGATTTAGAAGAAAAAGGATCTAAATTTATAAAGAGAAATTTGCTAAATTATGTGGAAAAAATGCAATCCCAAATTTAGGGAAAATTAATTTAGAGGAAAAAGCTAAGTTCCAAGAAAAATTGCAAATTAATAGGGAAAAAGTGGCAAATTACAATAATATCATAAATCCAGGAAAGAAAAGTTGCATATTTAAAAGGAAGGCATAAGGAACTTGTCTGTTACTAATATTGACAGACCAGTTTATACTTATAACTCAGCTGTTTGCCTTCATTTTAAACTTAATGAAGTTTTTAAAAAGTTGTTTTTTGACTCTGCAGATTTTCTTGATATGCGAGTCTCTTTCCATAATAAAGGTTTCCTGCCCCTGCTTTAAGTATTGTTTCAAGACAAGATACAAAATAACTGAAGATTTCTTCTTTCAGTGTTGCTTTATGCTCTGGGAAACAAGCAAGCAATGTGCTTCAAGGTGTAAACAGTGTACTGTCATGTGAAAAAATTAGGACACCCCATTAAATATTCAGTTCTTTATTAAGAAATGTTCACATATCTATGTCTAACCTTGTTTTTATTTGCATTTTTTAACATTTATTTTAAAGGGCCTATATCATGCAAAATCGACTTTTTTGAGCTTTTAAGCATGTTATAATGTTAATTCCTCACCAAAAACACCCCCAAAGTGGTATTTTGCTCCATTCACACATCTCTGAGTATTCCTCCTCAACCCTGCTCTCTGAGCTGCTGCTCCGCCCTGTCCCTGATAATGACTGGGTCCCCACGTTCATACATATGAAGGTGTGTGAGCCGCCCACTCCAGGAAGTGCCTGTGCTGCCAGCACCGCCCCCAGGCTAACGCACACACCCACTTTCTCCGCGCAGCTAACGGAGCGGTGATCGGCAAAACTCTTTCACTTCCTGTAAACGTCTTCGAGGTCGCTGTGGTATCTCGTGCACCTCAAATTCCCGATCGGACTCTGGGTCAAGAGTGTAAGGCTCCACAACATGCTCATCCATCTTTTCTAAAGTTTACTGTAGATGCTGTTTTCGTGGGCGGAACCCAGCGACACGCTGCAGCAGCCGGCTCAGGGGTTACGTCATGAAATGGGCAGCAGCCACAAGAAGGAGAGGCGGAGCCTCAGAGATCGAGGCATCTTACTTCCGGGTTGGAAAAGTAGCTCGCGAAAATAACTCATATTTCATAAGAAATTCATTCTCCAGTGTACCAAAGGTAATATACTATCACATACATGCATATAGTTTACTCTGAAAGGCTTAAAATAGCATGATATAGGCCCTTTAACCATTGTAAGTGGGAATCAATGTGGGAGTGTCCTAAAAAAGATGGGGGGGGTGTCCTAATTTATTCCTCACTTTGTTTAGCATTACATTTTACAGAAAATTTGAAAAAAGGTCTTTAATTCATTTTTAATGTTTTTAGTTGTATTACATGAATCTCCCAGTATTTTTAACATTGATATTAAATATCCATATGTCCAAATATGTTAATAAAAAAAAGCACACAGGCTTATACAGGGTATGCTAATCTTTTCACATGACTGTATAGGAGAAGAAGTGAAAGTAGATTTCACACAAATTTATCTCCTAGTAAGAGTGGATTAAAATGTGTTACACCTAATTAAATAATGCCAGTAATAATAGTTGAATTCCAGTCTGCGGTGTGATATGTGAGCCATGAAGACAGCAGCGGTTACCTTGCTGAGGGCTGTAGGTTCCTGTACTTCCACCGTGGTCATGTAGTACCAGGTGCGGCAGTACTGGCCGAACACAAAGGTGTGGTAGCCTCCACCTTCCTGAGCCAGACAGCACTTACTGAGCAGCACCTGCCTGAGGTCAGGGCCCACGGATGGGTAACACCACACCCACAGAGTATCCCCATTCACGTCCTTCTCTGGATGTGGAAATGACACACAGACAAGGGCGTCAAAGGAAGTCTGAGAGCCCCGATGGAGGGACACTCTAGTGTCATGTGACTGATTATTCTCCACCTTAAATGACTCCTCATTAAAAACAATAGAGATGCCAATCAAAACTTACCGATTAAACCGACGCTTAACATAAGCTGGGTGTCAGTCGCTGCCATGTCCCATACCTGAAAGAGTTGAGAGGTTACCAGAGAGCAGCAGTAGCGTTCCTCTCTGCAGACACACCGAAACAGTGAAGCTACCTCAGTGCCGCTGCAGGCCCCAACCTTCTGAACAGACGCTCTACGTGTTCAGCAAAAGTAACGATTGGTTAGAGTAAAAAAAAAAAAAAAAAAAATGCCAATGGCAGCTAAAAGGTGGATCCCTGCTGTCAACAGATAGTCCCTTCTCTTGGAGAGTTCTTCACTCTTCCGGGACAGCGGTACGGGGCGGAGCCGAGCTGCTCTCAGCCAATCACAGCTCACTGTCACACATGCAGCGGTGTGTTTAAGGAACATTGAATAGAACGGAATATAAAGACCTTTCGCCTGTGTTATTTAGGAATATCTGTTATTTCACAAAAAAAATATTGAAGAACCATTTCTGTCATCAGTAGAGGTGAGTAGTGAAGAGTTATATTTACTTAAGTACTCCACAACCTTTTCACAAATGTTTACTTTTGTGAGTAGGTTTATTATTGGACACATTTTGCCTACTTTTATATTGAGCTGCATTTATTTGTACTCTTTCAGTTAACTTTGATTTCAGTGGTTTGAATTCTGATTAGAAATGTGCTTGTTTATTCTGTAATAACGTTCTTACCAGAAATTACTGGAGCTTTGGACATTTTGGTGAATTTATTACGTTACATAATTGAAACCAGATATGAAATTACTGTTCTTTTATTATGGCTGAGCTGTAAATGAACGACTAACAAGCTGTACATTTATGAGAAAAAAGTCACAAATTTATAAGTAAAAAGCAATTTTAATGAAAGAATTGAAATTGAAATTGATAGATATATGGAGAGAAATGAAACCACAAGTTAAAGCATACTCTTGTTATTCCAATACCTACAAGACATTCTCACGTATAGATTATTTTTTGATCTCCACAGAATTAAGGTCCAAGATTCAAAACTGCTTTTATGATAACATCATGATCTCTGATCATGCACCCTGCTGTCTAATATATTGTAGCGAACTCAATATGAGCACCCTACTTGGCTTGCCAAGTGGGTTGACCCTATTGGCGACACAGGTAGGGTGCGGGACTCCGGAGCGGGAGGCGTGGGTTCGAATCTCCCGGTGGGACGTCGCCATGTCGAGCAGCACGTTACAATATGTAGATAAGAAATTGACAAAGGAACCAGGTAATGGCAATTTCAGCATAAATGGCTTCAGGATGAGGAATTTGTTAAGTATATAGAAAAACAGATAGATGAGTTCTTTGATATCAATACTACACAAACATCAGCATGTGTAAAGTGGGAGGCTTTCAAAGCTTTTATTAGGGGGCATATTATTAGTTATACAGGTTCAAAATCTAAGAAGACTCGAGAGGAGAGAGTCCAATTGGAACATAAAATAAAAATTCTTCAAGAAAGAGTATATGCAGGAAGAGATCCAAGGTTGGAGAACGAATTACTGATTTTGAGAGCTGAATATGACAAAAAATCAGTGAATAGAGCTGCCTCGAGTCTTCTAAGATTGAAACAATCTTTTTATGAACAAGGTGAAAAATCAGGAAAGTTATTGGCATGGCAGATTAAACAATTAGAATCTAAAACACCAATTACCAGTATTATAAGTAATGGACAGGTAGTTATATATCCTTCAGAAATTAATAGAGCCTTTAGAGATTACTATGAAAAATTATATGATACCAAAAATGAATCTGACTTAACAAAACTACATGGGTTTTTGAATGAACTATTTATACCGTGTATTCCAAATGAAAATAGGGAGATACTGGAGTCTAAAATTAGTCAAGAAGAAGTTGGACTAGCCATTGATAATATGAAATCAGGAAAAAGTGCAGGACCAGATGGTCTTCCAGTTGACCTTTATAAAAAATTTAAGAATAAATTAACAAAACCTTTTTTGGAAATGGTTTTAGAAGCATTTCAAAATAGTAATTTACCATCATATATGAATAATGCCTTAATTATACTGTTGCCAAAACCAGGTAAGCCCTCTAATAAATGTGAAAATATGAGACCAATAAGCCTATTAAATGCCGACCTTAAGATAATCTGTAAAATTTTAGCAAGACGAATACAAGAAATTTTACCAAATATTTATTTATTTAGCGAATGCAAAGTCCTTAAGCCAAGCAGTTGCCTCCTGGTTTGCTGTATGGAGGGTGTGTAATCCTCCTTCCAGTCTTTGGAGCGGGCAAGCCTCTATGATGTGTTCCATTGTTTGCTCCTCTCCACATGCGCACAGTGGGCTAGGGCTACTGCCCCATCTGTAAAGGCTGGCCAAGCAGGGGCCATGTCCAGTCCTGAAGCGATTGAGTGTAGACCACTGTCTCCTTGGGAGGTTGGTGCCCGGGACCTGTTGGTTGGGGTTTATCACCAGCTGTTTGTTTGGGACCTCCTTGGTCTCCCATTCCTCTTGCCAAGCTGTCTGGATGGTAAAGTCAGCTGGGGGAGGGTTTTTCCAAATCGGCCGTCTGGATGAAAGTCGGGCAGTGGGTGGAGTGTAGATATCTGCATGGATTGGTAAGTGAGGAGAATCTTTAACTATTTGGAGCATCCTTTGAGTTAATGCTGCTCGCCGGATGTGTGGAGGGGCTATGTTTGACAGTACAGAGAGCCAGGGGAGTGGTGTTGAGCGGATTGTTCCAGTTATAGTTCTCATGGTTGTGTTGAGCTGGGTGTCTACATGGTGTGTGTAAGATGACCTGGACCAGACAGGGGCACAATATTCTGCTACAGAGTATGAAAGGGCCAGTGCTGAGGTGCGCAGGGTGGAGACTGCCGCCCCCCATTTTGCACCAGCGAGCTTGCAGAGCAGGTTGTTTCGTACCTTCACCTTAGCAGCCGTCCCCTTTAGATGTTCCTTGAAGGATAAGGTCCTATCAAGGGTCACTCCAAGATAAGTTGGATTTGGGGCATGCTTAAGCTTGAGTCCGCTCAGGTGGATGTTTAGTTCTCTGGCAGCTTTTGCATTGTGGAGATGGAATACACTGGAGACGGTTTTTGCTGGGCTTGGTTTTAGGCGCCAGATTTTGCAGAACTGGTCCAGTTTGGCAAGATCTTCCGTGAGCACCCGTTCCAGTGGTTCAAAGTCTGGTGCTTGGAATGCCAAACAGATGTCGTCTGCATAGGTGAATTTGCGGGATTTTGTAGTAGGCAGGTCGTTTATGTAGAGGTTGAACAGAGTTGGAGCTAGAACTGAGCCTTGTGGGAGTCCGTTTTTCTGCATTCTCCATGCACTTGTCTTCTGACTGAGGTGGACTCTGAACCTTCGGTTGGTCAGCAGGGTTTTTATAATTGCTGTTGCCCAAGCAGGGATCGCCTTTATAAGTTTCAGGAGGAGGCCTTTGTGCCAGACCGTATCATAGGCGGCTGTAAGGTCGAGAAACACAGCCCCTGTCTTCAGTCTGCTCTCGAAGCCATTTTCGATGAAGGTGGTTAGGGCCAGTACTTGTTCTCCTGTACTGCGGTCCTTGCGGAAACCTGCTTGATCCACACTTAGAATATCCTCTACCTCTGGGGAAATGCGTTGCAGAATTAGGCGCTCCATGATTTTGTAAGGAACGCTGAGTAGGGAGATTGGGCGGTAGCTTGCTGGTAATTTGTGGTCTTTGCCAGGTTTTGGGATGGCAATGACCTTTGCTGTCCGCCATTTCTTTGGGATCGAGTTTGTTTGTGTGATCCTTGTGTAGAATTGTGTCAACCAGGTTAGGGCTCGGGGGCCAAGATTTTTCATGAATTCTGGGAAGATGTTATCGTATCCTGCTGCCTTTCCACATTTCAGGCTCTGTAGGACTTTCTCCAGTTCAGCAGCCTCGAAGGGTTCAGGGTTCGTTTCCTCTACAGGCATTTTTTGGTGTTTTTTTAGCTCAGTTGTAACTGCTCTTTTGGTGTCTTTGTCTTGGGGTGCTTTGGCGATAGTCAGTAGGTGGGATGCAACTTGGTTGGGTGTGACGGATGCTCGGCTTTGGCTAGGGGGCTTCTGTGCAGCTCCTAGGCGACGGATGAGGCTCCAACATTTCCTGCTAGAGTGGGTAAAGCTCCGGTCAGCAACTGTCTCCTCCCATTTCTTTCGCTGAGCTGTATTTAGCGATTCAATGAGATGGTCTGCTATCTCTGGGTCCCCTGATGTTTGATAGGATTGTAGGAGGGCAGCACTTTCTCCGTCCAAACATGGGACATAGAGGGGTCGGTAGCCTCGTGGGATTGCAGTATGGGCAGCCTTGAAGATTGCGCTGCAGAAGCGGTTGTATGCTTCATCTACAGTGATGGTGTGGAGTGGGATGGTAACAACGCTCCGGTCCAGAGTTTCACTGAATTTCTTCCAGTTGGCTTTGCGGAAGTTCCAGCGCATCTTCCTTGGGCTGTATATGACTGGAAGTTGTAGGCCAATGTGTACAAGCAGGGGCCGGTGTTGGCTGTGTGGAAAATCATCAAGAATGAGGATCTGTGTAGGATATGGCTCCCCATTCAAAGAGCTGACCCAACACAGGTCAGGAGAATAGTCCTTCTTCCACCTAGCAGAGTGGAAGGTTCCTCTTTGTTTGGGGTCGTATATCAAAGCGAGGTCATTTCTGGATGCCCAGTCTGAAAGTGCCTTCCCATCACTGTCCACTGCTGGGTACCCCCAGTCAGGGTGATGGCTGTTAAAGTCCCCCACATAGATGGCAGGGTGGGGTAGGGTGGGTAAGACCTGCAGATCCCAGTTGGCATTAGGGGGCTTGTACACATTGACAATATGGAAGCCACCAATGATTATGGTGTCTGAGAAATGTGTTGTTATCAGGTGATTTGCTTCAACTATGTCAGAACGCACATAGGTGGCACGTCCATGTTTAGCATGTAGAACATAGCACAGGAGGTCAAAGCCTTTGATGGTGAAGCGGCCAGCTTCCTCTGTGCCAATATGAGTCTCTTGGAGGCAGATTACATCAATCGAATGTTGGAAGGCGAGGACTTCGATAAGGCTTCGCTTGGCTGCAGATAGGCCTTCAACGTTTAGTTGTAATATGCGAAGGGCCGATCCTACCACAAAGTGCTCTTGGGGCTGTTTGCTTTCGGCTTTAGGACTGTGACTAGGATTCTTCTTTGACTTGGCACAGAGGCGTCGTCTCTTCGAATTTAGTCTGCTGGTAGGATCATTAGCTTCCCCAGGCAAGCCCGGGTACTGGCGGAGGGCGCGACGAGAACGCTGATCCATTGCCCCCAAATATTATTAATCGAAATCAGAATGGCTTTATAAAGGGAAGACAAGGCTTCCATAATGTAAGAAGATTATTTAATATTATTTATTCTAATAAAGAAGCACCGGATACAGCTCTCTTATCACTGGATGCCGAAAAGGCCTTTGATAGAGTTGAATGGCCCTTTCTTTTTGAAGTCTTACAAAGGTTTGGACTTGGAAATAATTTCATAAAATGGGTTCAGATAATATATAATAATGCTACTGCAGAAATTCTAACAAATAACAATATTTCAAAATCAATAAAAATCAATAGAGGATGTTGACAAGGCTGTCCACTTTCACCTTTACTGTTTACTATGGCAATTGAACCTTTAGCGATAGCGATACGTTTACATTCACAAATATATGGAATTAAAGTTGGACCAACAGAACATAAAATCTCCCTGTATGCCGATGACATAATTTTGTTTATGTCAAATCTTAAAAAATCAATTCCGACCTTGTTGAATTTAATAAAGAATTTCGGAGAAATATCAGGATATAAAATAAATAAAACTAAATCTTCAATATTAATGCTAAATGAGACCCAGAGAAATTACCCAGCCCCTGAGGTAAATCAATTCAATGTTGTAAATCAGTTTAAATATTTAGGAATCCAAATTTTGCCTAAGCTAGAATCAGTCACCAGTGTCAACTATGAAGCCTTAATGACAGATATTAATGAGTTACTTCAGAGATGGATGTCACTACCAATGTCGATGATCGGGAGAATTAATATACTTAAAAGTAATATCTTACCTAAAATACTTTATTTATTTCAATACATTCCCTTATCACCACCTTTAGATTTATTCTCAAGAATTAAAAAAAAGTTAGTGGAATTTATATGGAACAACAGGAGGGCTAGATTACGTCTGTCTTTATTATATTCACCATTTGATCGTGAAGGTCTGAAATGTCCAAATTTTATGTTGTATTATTGGTCGGCACAACTGAGGTCTATGACATATTATTTTTCATCAAATGATCTCCCTCACTGGACTGAAATGGAATCATACAATTTACCTTTACCTCTTCCCATATTCATATACTCAGATTCGGCAAAAAAAATTACAAAAACAAGTTAAAAATCCATTTGTAAAGCATATGATCAAAATATGGTGTGAAGCTAAAAACTATTTAAAAGAACCACAGTTATTGTCACAATTTAGTCCAATATGGGGTAATCAATATTTTAAACCAGGGAGAGCGGACGCTGTATTTAAAGTATGGAATTTAAAAGGGATACAAAAGATTCAGGATTTATATTTGCCATGTGCAGAAAACATAATGTCTTTTGAAGAGTTGAGGATCAAATTTAATCTCAATAGAACACATTTTTTAAAATATCTTCAACTTAGAAACTTTATTCGATCAAATCAAAATAAAGCTCTCACTCGACCTATTTATTCATCCTTGGAAAAAATGTTGATGAAAGATAGTAAAAGAAAGGGTATTATTTCAGAGTTTTATAACTCATTGACACTATTTTCAAGTGAAAATTCACTGAAAAGATTAAACTACTGGAAAGAAGATCTGCAAACTGAAATTTCAGAGGAACAATGGGAATTGGCTTGTACAGAAGCTCAAACCAAGTCAATAAATGTACGCCTTAAATTGATACATTTCAAATGGTTAATGCGGATGTATGTTACACCGGAGGAGTTAAATAAATATAACAAAAACATACCAGATACGTGCACAAAGTGCATGGAAAGTAAAGGAACTCTATTTCATTGTTTATGGGAATGTAGATTAATAAGAATGTTTTGGGAAGAGGTGAGGGTAACAATTGAAAAAATAATCTCAAAACAAATCATATTGAATCCTAAACTGTTTTTGTTGGGTCTGTACCCAGAAAAGCATAATTTTAATAAAAGTGAAAGAACATTCATAGACCTCAGTTTGCTTAATGCCAAAAAATGTATTGCACTATTATGGAAAAAGACTCATAGACCAGATATGACTCAGTGGTTAAGACAGATGTTAACAAACCTTCCATTAGAAAGAATAACATATATACTGAAATCAAAGGAAATTGTGTTTGAGAATATATGGAGACCTTTTATTGATTATGTAAAAAATTTAAACATAACTCTTGAAGAAGGTGAATGATATGTGTGGACCTTGTAAATTCCAAACTGGTGAACATAATATGTATACTTATGTGTTGGATTGTCTAGACTAAACAGAGGAGCATTGTTGAAGATTTGATTTTGTTGGTGGTTGTTGGTGTTTTTTAGTGCATTTTTTTTTTGTAGTACTTTAGTGTTAGTGTTTGATTGTTTGTATCATGTTTGTTTAAAAAAAAGGTTCAATAAAGATATTGTGGAAAAAAAAGCAATTTTACCTTAAAAAAATCACAAATTTATCACAATAGACTAAAAAATAGAAATTTATTTTAAAATTATTTTAAAAAGTCATAAATTTACAGCAAGACATCTAACATTTATGAAAAAAATGTCACAAATGTATAAGACTAAAGTCACAAATACACCACAAACAAAACCCCACAAATTTATGAGAAAAGGTCACTGATCTACAAAAAAAAAGTTGATGGTGAAAATGTATGAGTAAGCTGTTGTAACTTTCTGAGAAAATGCTTGTAAAGTTAATAGAAAAACGTCAGAAATTTATGAGAAAAGATATTGACAGGCCAGTTCATGCTTGACTATTTTACATTCACTTTGAAGAGTCAAATATCAAATCAAAGACAACTTAGTATTGTTGTCTTACTTTACTGTAGCCTACTGCTTTTATTAATAGCTTAGCCAGAAAGCAGCTCAGGTGAAAATTTTTCTCATCCCCAATCATTACGGCTGTTCTTGCGTGGCTTTCAATAAAGGTCAATTTAATTTTTGGGTGGTACGTGAACGCACCATGGGAGGAAGCCACGCAGCTTGACTTTGCACGCTTGAGTTGCCAGGTTGGTTAAAAAACGCCCATTGAGTTCGAAATATGTGACCCTGTTATTGATACATACAATATAGATCTTATAATTCAGCGATATGAGATTTTTGTTTTAAAAACAAATATTATAGCATCATCCTATTTATAACAGCGGTGTAGGGAGCTTGGAATGAAGAAGCGATGTGATTTGATAAATCAAGATTTATTATCAGCTTCACCTCCCAAACATGTCTCATCTCGATGCAGAAGCAGAATCAAGAGGTCGAGCGCAGTCAGACCTTCATACTTATACCTACACTCAACAAAAGACATTGCATATCAAAGCTGTCATCCCGCATTAACATAATCCCCCTCCATTGTCCTCCATCTCCTCCACCTGACCCTGGGTGGTCAGGATGTTCAATCCAGTCTCCACCGCTGCGACTCAGTCTGTTCTTTGATCCTCGCCGGTGGTTGAGACCTCTTGTCCTGTTCTGAGGCGTGAGGTCATTCCACATATGTAATCACTAAACATTCTAATATGTCTATACATATGTAGGTATGGAATATAATGATTAATATAAGCCACAGTCCCCCCCCAACGACTAAGAAAAGGACAATCAAATTAAGTTTACAGTTTAAGATAATCTCTATGACATATTATACTGTTAAACATCTTGACAGGGAAAACAAGGAAAAAATCTTTCCAGCAGTCATGATCCTGTAGAAGATTCAGTGGTAACAACAACAGTATAGTAATGTCACAAATCGGCCTTAAAACTGTCACGGCACAATCTGATAACATAGTTAACAACTCTTTGTCAATTTTGCATCAGTCCCTGTGCCGTCTGGGTTTTAATCTTCTCCCGAATCTGCTGTAGGTCCGCTTTGGCGTCCTGGTGGGACCATCCTGTAAGGAATCTGCAGCTTGGGGAGGAGAGTGGTTATTTGTTCCCTGCAGGGGGGCTGAGTTTTTTTTCTTGGGGGGTCTACCCCGCCGAGGTGCTCTCGCCACCCGTGCAGGCTCATCGCTCAACAAGAAGGCAGGTTTAAGTCTGTCAATGGTGACTGTTTCTTTTCTGTCCCCTAAATCAAGCACAAAATGCTTATCACCAGGTTCCAGCACTCTGAATGGTCCGTCGTATGGTGGACGGAGGGTTGATTTTAAAGGTTCGTGTCTAACAAAAACAAACTCAGCGTTTTTTAAAGCTTGGGGGACAAAAACCCGCGGAAAAGAGTGATGTGCCGGTCCAGGGAGAGTGTCCGGTCCGGTGCTGCTTAAGGGCCCCAGGGCTGGAAGATGCCCAGGCTCTGGATGCTCTGGTAAGAACTCACCTGGGAGTCTGAGAGGTTGTGCAAAAACTAATTCTGCTGGGGAGGCGTCTAGATCCTCTTTAGGCGCAGAACGCAACCCTAATAAAACCCAGGGAAGTTTATTCACCCAATCTGTATCCGTTAGTGAGGCCCTGAGGGCGGCCTTTAAAGATCTGTGAAAACGCTCGCATAACCCATTAGCCTGAGGGTGATACGCGGTGGTGTGGTGAATTGTCGCTCCTAAGCTGCTGGCCATGGCTGACCACAGTTCTGAGACAAATTGAGGCCCCCTATCGGACGTGATGTCCGATGGGACGCCGAAACGTGCCACCCAGTTTGTCAAAAAAACGCGAGCGACTTCCGCGGCTGTGGTTGACGCCAAAGGGACCGCCTCCGGCCAGCACGTAGTACGGTCTATCATTGTTAACAGGTGTGTGAAACCTTGAGACGAAGGTAGTGGTCCCACGAGGTCGACATGAACGTGGTCAAACCTCCTGGCTGGGATTCGAAAAGGCTCTAGAGGAGCTTTTGTGTGTTTGTGTATTTTGGCGCGTTGGCAAGACATGCAAGTCTTTGCCCATTCCTTTACATTTTTGCGCAGGCCCGGCCAAACAAACTTTTCCGCGACCATTTTAACCGAGGCGCGCACCCCTGGGTGCGCGAGGGAGTGAACCAAGTCAAAAATGCAACGGCGCCATGCAGCTGGAACTACCGGGCGAGGTCGGCCGGTTGACACGTCACAAATTAGGGGGGGTACACCGTCACGTAAACCCCTTTCCTCCAGTCTTAACCCTGTTGGTCCAGACTGGAGCGCGCGCACGTCCGCGTCACTGCTTTGTTCCTCTGCCATGGCTGCGTAATCTATCCCTACATGAATTGGGGCCGCGTACGCGTCCGCGTTGGCGAAGAGTTCTGCGGCTGAGGTAATATAATCTGTCTCCTCGTGCTCTGGCGATGTCACAGTGCAAGAGAGGCAGTCTGCTACTACGTTAAGTTTGCCTGCCACATGTCGAATGTCTGTGGTGAACTCTGAAATTGCAGCTAGCTGTCTTTGTTGCCTGCCTGACCATGGTTCTGAAATTTTAGCCATCACAAAAGTGAGTGGTTTATGGTCTACAAAAGCTGTGAAACGCCGCCCTTCCAGCCAGAACTGGAAGTGGCGGATGGATAAATGAAGCACTAGCAGCTCCCTGTCAAAAGTGCTGTATTTGCGCTCGGTTTGGTTTAAAGATTTGCTAAAGAATGCTAACAGTTGCCAGGTTCCGCCAACGTGTTGTTCCACAACTGCCCCTATGGCCAGGTCTGAAGCGTCTGTGGTTAGCGCTATGCGGGCCGAGGGATCAGGGTGAACCAACAATGTGGCATTCGCTAGAGCACTCTTTACTTCCGCGAAGGCGCTTTCGCGCTCCGGGGTCCATTCGACCGCGTTGGAAGGTTTTTGTTTTCTGAGTGCAGCATACAGGGGTTGCATGAGTTGAGCTGCGCGGGGGAGGAAACGGTTGTAAAAATTCACCATTCCCAAAAATTCTTGCAGCGATCTGACCGTTTGTGGTCGTGGAAAATTTTTTACCGCGCGGACTTTGTCTGGCAATGGGACTGCCCCCTTTGATGAAACTCTGTGTCCCAAAAAATCAATTTGTGACACGCCGAATCGGCATTTGGCTGGGTTGATTATTAACCCGTGCTCTTCTAGTCTCTGAAAAACTGTAGTAAGGTGTTGTTCGTGTTCTTCCTCTGACGGGCTGGCTACCAGCATATCGTCGAGGTAGACGAACACGAAGGGGAGGTCGCGTAATACCACGTCCATCATATGCTGAAAAGTTTGAGCAGCGCCTTTGAGGCCAAACGGCATTTGCAAAAATTCAAAAAGACCAAAAGGGGTTATTACAGCCGTTTTAGGAATGTCTTCCGCTGGAACGGGGACTTGGTGATAGCCACGGACCAGGTCTATTTTAGAAAAAATGCGCGCACCCGCCAGATGTAGTGAAAAATCTTGGATGTGAGGAATTGGGTAGTGGTCATGCGCTGTCGCATTGTTTAATCTGCGGTAATCGCCGCAAGGTCTCCAAGAACCGTCGGTTTTCGGGACCATGTGGAGTGGCGATGCCCAGGGGCTTTTTGAGCGCCTAATAATGCCTAATTTTTCTAGGCTGGCAAACTCGTCACGTGCTATGGCGAGCTTGGTTGCGTCTAAGCGCTGAGCTTTGGCAAACACGGGTGGGCCTGTTGTGGGGATGAAGTGTTCAATCCCGTGTTTCGTTACTGTTGCTGAAAATTTGGGAACTGTGAGTGCTGGAAATTGGGTGAGGAGTTGGTCAAACTTACCTCCTGCTGTGGTGACACTGGCCTGCACGGGTGGTGGAGAAACACGAGCTGAGCAGGGGATAGAAGAAAATGAAAGTGCATTAACCAAGCGTCTATTTGCAAGATCGACTAACAACCCATGTGCACACAAAAAATCAGCACCCAACAAGTTAAAACTCACCGCCGCTATAATAAACGTCCATCTATAGTTGCGGCCGTGAATGCAAAGAGGCAGGTTCCTTTCACCGAAAGTGTCGATGGTCGAGCCGTTGGCTGCCATCGCTCCGTTTCCCCGGGGTCTCATGGCCCGGTCTGCGTTGGAAGGGGTGATGAAGCTCACCTGAGCTCCGGTGTCGATAAGGAACTGTCTCCCGGTGTGTCCGTCAGTCACATAAAGCAGCTTATTCGTCTCGCCGAGAGCCATAGCTGCTAACGTTTTCCTGGCTTTGGCGTTACCCGAGTTTTTGAAATTGCAGGGGGGCACGCATTTGTACGTCCTCTCGGCGAAACGCTGATGATAATAGCAGAGGTCGTTCCGCCTGCTGCGCCTTGGTCGTGTCGCTGCCATGGTGGGCGGGCTCTGCTCTGTTGTCTGCGGTTCTCCGCTGCTCTGGGCTTCCGCGCTGAGATCTGCAGATACTGCTGTGGCCATCTGTTCGCCGCAGGCATTGATGAGCCGCTGCGCTTCTCGGGCCGGCGCGCGGAAGTCCTGCTGGGTGTTGCACCGCATGTTGGCCAGTGTCCCTCTCATATGTGGCAGCAGAGTGCTGAGGAAGATATGCTGGAAAAGGAAGTTGTCGTCTGCTTCCTTAAGCTGCAGCATGTCCTCCATGAAAGCCTTTGGTCTGCATCCTCTGTGGCCGTAGATCGCCAGAATCTTCTCCGCTCTCTCCTCGGCTGAGGGGACGAAGTTCTCTATGATGGTCGCCTTTAATTCTCTGTATTTGTCGTGGGCGAGCGGTTGTTGAATTATGCTCCGTGCGCATCTTGACGTGGCGGCGTCGAGTTTGGCGACGATGTGGTAAAATTTCGTCTCGTCCGCCGTTATGCCCGCCAGTGCAAACTGAGCCTCAGCTTGCTGGAACCACGAGCTCGGGTCGTTTTGCCAGAACTCTGGCAGCTTGACGGTGACGGCGCTTGTGTGGGCCGTCTCTGATGTGTCCGCCGGGTGAGGACGCCTTTCTTCTGTCCTCACGGCGGAGCTGGGGATGGTGCTCGGTTGAGCCCTCTCTGTGGATTCTGCCGTGGGGGAATGTCTTCCATCCGTTCCCCTGTCTGCATGGGCGACGGCGCTTGCCTGGGTCGCCTCCGATGAGTTCGTCGCGGGAGAACATCTCTGTTCCATCCTCACGTCTGGTCACCAGTGTAGGGAGCTTGAAATGAAGAAGCGATGTGATTTTATAAATCAAGATTTATTATCAGCTTCACCTCCCAAACATGTCTCATCTCGATGCAGAAGCAGAATCAAGAGGTCGAGCGCAGTCAGACCTTCATACTTATACCCACACTCAACAAAAGACATTGCATATCAAAGCTGACATCCCGCATTAACATAATCCCCCTCCATTGTCCTCCATCTCCTCCACCTGACCCTGGGTGGTCAGGAAGTTCGATCCGGTCTCCACCGCTGCGACTCAGTCTGTTCTTTGATCCTCGCCGGTGGTTGAGACCTCTTGTCCTGTTCTGAGGCGTGAGGTCATTCCACATATGTAATCACTAAACATTCTAATATGTCTATACATATGTAGGTATGGAATATATGATTAATATAAGCCACAAGCGGTCTCTAATTTTTGTTTTGTGTTTTGTGTTTCTTTATTCTCATATGTTAAAAAAGTTCTACAGGGTCTTTATTTTAAAGTGTCGAGATGACTAATGATGACTAATGTTGCAAAGTGGAACTTCAAAAATTAAATCTAAAATGAAATAATTTTAAATAAAAAAAAAATAGAGAGCTTTAATTTTTTTCAGCTATACCAGTTTGCGGTTCTCCTCAGTTTCCTGTGTCTTCAGGTTTGGTCTTGACTGTGGGTGACCCCCACAACAGACTGGGACAAGCAGAGTGCTCAGCTGGGGCAATTAGCAGAACAATGAGATGTGTGTATTGATATCAATAGGCAGCTGCTCTTTGTCTAGTTCCTTCCTGCCAGTCCTGCTGTTGATATGTATGACTCAAATGCAAATGTTCATGCTTTCTGCTCTGACTGTGATGCAAATGTCCCATGCCTTTCATGTATTGTCTGTAACTGGGTATATAAGTGACTGAATATCACATGCTTGCTCTCTCTGTCGACTGCTTCTGACAACACACATTGCCTGAGAGCCTGAGGGCTCGCTCTGGCACGCTTATACAGTGCTGGGGTGAGTTCTGTGATGGCGGAATGAAATAAAACCCACTTTTAAACCTCAGTTCGCTGCTTATTATTTCATGCCGCCACATTGACCATCATTTGTATATGGTTCAGGGTACCCACCCTTTTAAGAGTCTCTAACTGGGGTGGTGGAGAGTGCTCCTCTTGGAAACTCCATTGTCTTACTGGGGGGCTTCAACACACATGTGGGCAATGACAGTGAAACCTGGAGGGGCGCAATTGACAGGAATGGCCTGCCCAATCTGAACGTGAGTGGTGTTCAGTTATTGGACTTCTGTGCTAACCACAGTTTGTCCATAACGAACACCATGTTCAAGCATAAGGGTGTCCATATGTGCACCTGGTACCAGGACACCCTAGGTCACAGGTCAATGATCACTTTGTTATCGTGTCATCAAAGCTGTTAATGAATTTGATAATCTTTGCATCAGAAGTTGGTTTGGGTTTTGAGCATTACTTTTAGTGAGGGTGTTTCCTAGTGGTTTTGGAGAGTGGAGTTCAAGCCACTAGGAAAAACTGAAATTTATACTTTCTGGACATAAAACCCATCTGTTAAATAAAGGATTGTTCTTCTTTTGGCTGCTCCCTTTAGGGGTCATCACAGTGGATCATCTGCCTCCATCTCACCCTGTCCCTTGCATCTGCCTCTGTAACACCAACCCTCTCCATGTCTTCCTTCACTAAATCCATGAATCTTCTCTATGGTCTTCCTCTTCTCCTCCTGCCTGGAAGCTCCATCTTCAACATCCTTTGTCCAATATATCCACTATCCCTCCTCTGCACATGTCCAAACCATCTCAGCCTTGCCTGTCTTACTTTGTCTCCAAACCGCTCAACCTGAGTTGTCCCCCTGATATACTCATTTCTAATCTTGTCCCTCATACTCACTCCCAATGAAAATCTTAGCATCTTCAACTCTCCCACCTCCAGCTCCACCTCCTGTCTTTCTGTCAGTGCTACAGTCTCCAAACCATACATCATTACACGTCTCACTACCGTCTTGTTCCCTTTCATTCTTGCTGCTACTCTTCTGTCACATATCACCCCTGACACTTGTCTCCACCCAAGGATTAAAGTTGAGTATTTATAATGTACTAGAGCATACCTGTACATGCCCGTGCATACCTGTGCATGCCCATAGAAAGCAAGTGTAAGCAAGCATTTCTGCATGCCCGTAGAAAGTTACTGTTACCATGGCAACAGTAACCATGGTGAAACCTGCCTTTGATCTTTGACATTACCACTCATTCAGTGATGACTGCCTTTCATCTGTGATGGCTGCCTTTGATCTTTGAAGATGTCATAGTGAGTCCTATGATCGTGAGTGATGCCTGCCTGTGATCTTTGATGATGTCATAGCATATGATCTTTTAAGGCGCTTTTCCACTAG
Organism: Pholidichthys leucotaenia; assembly: GCA_020510985.1. NCBI lineage: Eukaryota > Metazoa > Chordata > Actinopteri > Cichliformes > Pholidichthyidae > Pholidichthys > Pholidichthys leucotaenia. Next base: position 282,898,206 of record CM035841.1, read on the forward strand.
CCCCGATTAGAAAACCCGACTCGACTCACTTCGGTTCGGTTCTGCCTCGGTTGCTTTTCAACATTACTGCTGGCACACCTGCTGGCACACCTGCGGTGGGTGGGATTTCTTGAACAGCAGGCGGCGCCGAGGTGGTGCCACACTCTCGTGACGTGAAACACGCGATCGAATCCTCCACAACAAAGAAAATGGCTGATGACGAGGAGAGAAGGAAGGAGGAAGGAGAGAGGAATGACTGTGACATGAAACTGGTGAAATCTATGATGCTGACTTGTTGTGCTCTGCACAATCTGTGTGAGAGTCATGGAGAGACGTATGACACTACATTGGATGATGCAGTAGATGAACCAGTGGTGGCAGCGGCACAGGGAGCAGAGGAGCAGGGTGGCGATATACGAGATGCTGTGAATGCAGTACTTGTCTAGCAATAGGTAGAAATGTAATTTCGCCCACATTTATGTGCATACATATTTCAAAAATGTTTTTTGTAAATAAAATGTTGTGCATGTTCCATCTACCTGTCCTCTGTTGTTCATAACGCTTATCTGTTAAGAAGGTGGGAGGCCATCAGCCTAATGATGAGTCCACACTTCTCACTGTTGTGATAATTGCTCACGCTGAGCGCTCTGCCAGCCCCGCTGTGGGGGTCACACACACGACGTGTTCCTCCACACTCTCAATCATTTTTTTCCCTGTATATTGTTCTTTTTGGCGTACAGAAATGACAATACGCCCGTATTTGCTAAAATTGCATTTTCCCCGTATTAAAATACGGCGAAACCGTATCACTTGACAGGTATGTAATTACATGCAGAAACACCGCACAGGCCATCTTCACAAAAATCCAGCTCGACAAGCCACTTTTGCTTAGGTGGAAATGCAAATTGAACTATAAATCATGTGCTGATACATGTCATATTCCCATGTAAAGGTCTCCCACTTTTACTTACAAATTGATTTTTAATTTTTGGGAAAAGGGAATATAAATTTTGCACAACTTGTTGGTAACAACAGTTGTGTGCAACAAAAACACAGTTGTGTCTAATGTTATTAGTGCCAAATTTTTGCTAGATTCCTTCTTAATTTATTAAATTTTGACTGGTGATGCAACATTCAACTTACATGTACTTACCTTTATCAGTGTCTACTGTACAAGTTAAAGCACACCTGTACAACTGCTTATAACATAAAAAATGTACCCGTTCAAGAGAAATGGATTCAGCATTTCAAATTTGTTTAAAATAAAAAAAAAAAACTACCAAGACATTACGTTTCGTTGTGTTGTTAAAAATTAAATTACCATTAGAAGGCTATACACCTGACCTGATGAACAGCAGCATGTGGAGTGAACAGAGAATGGAATGTGTATGTAATTATTGGCTTTTCTCATACGGTGTCATAACAGATAAACCAGACTTTTGATGCAAACAATACAATTTTATTCCAGAAGCAAAATTTACAAACAAAAAAACAGACTGGGCGTGGGGAGACATGGTTAGACACGCCGACTGCTAAATGCGTCCACAAGCCTGCCAAATAGGGTCAGGAAATCTCTGTTGAATGTTGACATCTCTGCGAGCTCTTCCCTTCGTAACGCAGCGTCCTGCTCCAGGGCTTCACGCGCATCTGCCCGCACATCTGCGGCCACCTGTCGCAAATGCTGCATGTACTCCTGATGGTGTTCTTGCCGCTGGTCATGTTGCCGTTCCAAGAGCCGCATCTCTTCGTCATGCATGTTGACCATCGCTGATGTAAGGTCAGCGATGGAGTTGTCCGTTTTCCTCTTGCCTAGATGGAAAGACAGAAAGGCATGGTCGTTAAAGCTGGATCACTACATATATTATGGAATTACACAGGTGAAAGTCTGTGGTGGAATGTCACTATTATATTATGCTTCATTGCTGTATATAAGCTGAACTGTCATGTTGCTGCCCCTCAGTAGAGCGGATTTTGCAACACGCAGGGTGCTGTCTTCAACTGCAGCCCCCCTGCAAAACTAAAAAGGATTAAGATTAAGAATATGGATGGATGGATGGGTAATGTTTAAAATAGTTGCTTGTAGTGTGGCCGCAGAAATCTGAATGGGTTAATACAGTCAGCTGACGCGAAGCATTTCAATGAAGCATGTTGATTTCAACGGCAGTTCATGAGCTTTATTTGTTTTTCTAAAACAGGAGTTACAACAGCACTTCAATCACCACACCTAAAAATGGTTGTGGAACACCGATAAGTGAAGACCAAAGTATAACCGTTTTGTACATTTAAAAAGACATTTTCAATTAATTAATATGCAGCTACAGGAAATTGCATTAATCAGTTTGGTACATAACTTGTTAGGCTCCAGCCCCACCCCCACCCCACGACCTGTAAAGGATTAAGTGGTAGAAGATGGATGGATGGATGGATGGATGGATGGATTTTCGACCCTGGTTTCCGCTGGACCTGTTTCACCAAAAAAAAAAAATCGTGGTTATTGTGCCTTACCGGCACTTGAACGTGATCCAGATGGAGCTGGTGATGTGGCTGACATGGGAGTCGATCCAACTGGCGCTCCGCCAGACGCAAACGCAGAGGCAGAGGCAGAGGCAGAGGCAGAGGCAGAGGCAGAGGCAGGAGAGTCCGCTGTGTCCATGTCCACCGAGGTGGACCCCTGTGATATGAACTGCGATTCTAGAAAGAAAATGCACGCAATTTAAAACTTAACACCAAAGTGCAACATGTACACAACACTCTAAAGTCTTTAACTGGAATACAATAAGCGTAATTCAGCGTTTTGTTCGCGCCAATACTTAACACAAAGCAAGCGTGAATCTGCAGTTGGCTGCAAAACAATAGGCAAGCCTCAGTAACAACCATTATCCACAATCTAACAACCTTCCTATTTCTTAAAAACAGTGAGCTTGGCACAGAAAGGATAAAGTGGCGAAAAGACGCACAATATCAAAACAACACTCACCATCCACGGTTTCCAAGGCCGTGGCCGTGTCGAGGGCCTATGTCCATAGATCGCGTCCATCTCAGCAAACCACTTCCACTCCTTCCGATCCGCTGCACTTCAAGCATTGTGGTCCTTCACTGCTCGGTAATCGCTTTTCAGCTTTTTCAGCTTCTCCCGACACTGTTTGGCAGTACGGATGTGCCCTTGGGAACCCATCTGCTCGGACACCTGCTGGTATATTTTTTCATTTCGAGTAGATCTGTCCAACTCGCGCTGGATGCGATCGTCGGCTAATATAGAAAGAAAATTGCGCACCTCCTAATATATAATATTAGGAGTATATTATTATATAAGTATATTATACAGTATATTAATATAATATACTGTATTAAAGGGGCGCACTGTGTTCACTGGCTGAACAACTACAAATGGCGGTCGTGGAGTAGATTCAGCAGAAAAAGTCGCTTTCGTGACGTTACGACCTGACCAATCAGCGGCGACCAGTCTGTTAAAGTCATATCACAGCCATACTCAGCCCTACTCAGCTCGGTTAGACCCTGCCCTGGATCAGGTACTAAAAAAGCACCTGCTAACTGGTGCTGGGGCTAATGGAAAATGTTCAAACGCGGGCTGAGTGGTGCGGTGTAGGGCTAAGTGAGGCTAGTGGAAAAGGCCCTTTAGTGAGTCCTATGATCGTGAGTGATCCCTGCCTTTGATCTCATAGCGAGTCCTATGATCTTTTAGAAAATCCTATGATCATGACATTGTGACATAAGAAGTACAGCACGAGCATAGAGTTGTGATATAGAGTGAAGTACGTGGCGGTAATGCACCTGTAGGCTGGTTGCCAACAGTCAATCAAATCTAAAAGAAGACATTGTGACATCGTGACAGACAGGGTTTGATGATGTCAGCTATGACATCAGGCATCACTGAGCCTATGATGTGCTAATGATGTCTATATGACAGTACTATGATTGTGAGTGAAGCCTGCTTTTGATCTTTGATGATGTCATAGCGAGTCCTATAATCTTTCAGCGAGTCCTATGATCGTGACATAGCGAGTCCTATGATCTTTGATGATGTCATAGCGAGTCCTATGATTGTGAGTGAAGGCTGCCTTTGATCTTTTGGTGTCTATATGATGTCATATAGACACCATGTAGGCCTCATAGGTAATCCTATGATCTTTTAGCGAGTCCTATGATCGTGACAGACAAGACACACAGAGATATCTTGAATTACTAGTGCACTAGTGCATACCCATGCATGCCCGTAGAAACCAAATATAAGCAAGTATTTCTGCACGCCCGTAGAAAGCAGGTGTATCCAAGCATTTGTGCTTGCCCGTCGAAAGTTACTGTTACCATGGCAACAGTAACCATGGTGATGCCTGCCTTTGATCTTTGACATGGTTAAGCAAAACTCCGCCATGGCCGGTCCCAAGCCCGGATGAGAAAGGAGGAGGGTTGGGCGTGGGGCTAGCAACCCCACCCTGTAAAAACCCTGCATGCTACAGAAACACCAACAACAGACCAAGAGACTACTGCCCTGGGAGAGGAAGGGTCCTCATCAAGCGGACATATGACGCCGTGTGGTGAAAGCCGTGAGTCTACGGAAGCTACAAGGCCGACCCCCCTTCTATCGACAAGGACCATCAACGTTGGAACATGGAATGTGAGGACCATGTATGAGAAAAACAGTACAAGTAGCCACAGAGATGAAGAGCTACAACCTCACACTGCTTGGAATCAGTGAGACCCGTTGGACACAGTCAGGACAAAGAAGACTGCTCACCGGAGAGATGTTGCTGTACTCCGGCCACGAAGAAGACAATGCTCCACACACAGAAGGCATCACACTCATGTTGTCAGGACCTGCACAGCGAGCTCTGATAGGATGGGAAGCACATGGATCAAGAATAATCGCAGCATCCTTCAGAACGAAGAAGAAGATCAAGATGAACGTTATTCAGTGCTACGCCCCAACCAACGACAGTTATGAAGAAGTCAAGGACCGATTTTACGACAGACTACAAAACATCATGGCCAAGTACCCAGAGAAAGACGTCAACAGCCTCATGGGCGATCTAACTGCCAAAATTGGACAAGACAACACCGGATATGAGGAAGTGATGGGAAGACACGGACTGGGAGTGATAAACAAGAACGGCGAGAGATTTGCAGACTTCTGTGCAATGAACAACCTGGTCATCGGTGGCAGCACTTTCCCCCACAGAAGAGTACATAAGGCCACCTTGGTATCACCGGACTTAGTGACTGAGAACCAGATCGACCACATCTGCATGGCCAAGAAATTTAGGAGGTCCCTACAGGATGTAAGGGTGAGAAGAGGAGCAGACGTTGCATCTGACCACCACCTGCTGGCAGCCAGGCTGAAGCTGAAGCTGAAGAAGAACTGGATGGGGGCAACAACGAAGAGGCTGAAGTACAACATCAGCATGCTGAAAGATACCAAGACCAGAGAAGAATTCAGACTGTCTCTCACCAACAAGTACCAAGTGCTACAAGAACTGCTTGAAGAAGAGGTCACCACCAAGAACCAGTGGCAGAAAGTGAAGGAGATACTTGTGTCAACCTGTCAGGAAGTAGTAGGCCCCAAGAGACACCAACAGAAGGAGTGGATATCAGCAGATACTCTACGCAAGATCCAGGAGAGAAAGCAGAAGAAGGCAGCAGTAAGCAACAGCCGAACAAGAGCAGCAAAGGCCAAGGCACAAGAAGACTTCACAGAAGCCAACAGAGAAGTGAAGAGGAGCGCAAGAGCAGACAAGCGCAAGTACATCGACAGCCTGGCAGAGGAGGCCAAGGAAGCAGCAGCCAGTAACAACATGAAACAGCTGTACGACACCACCAAGAAACTGTCAGGGAAGTACAGCAGGCCCGAGCGACCAGTCAAGGACAAGGAAGGAAACACTGTCCTGGGAACAGAGCGGCAACTACATAGATAGGCAGAGCACTTTGAAGAGCTCCTGAACAGACCTGTCCCTCCGAATCCCCCAGACATCGACCCTGCTGACATTGACCTGGACATCAACTGTGAGAAGCCGACCAGGGAGGAGACTAGGAAAGCCATCAAGCTACTGAGGAACGGCAAGGCAGCAGGACCAGACAACATCCCTGCAGAAGCACTCAAGGCAGACCTGGAGACCACCGTAGAGATGCTGTACCCTCTCTTCGAGAAGATATGGGAAGAAAAAGAAGTACCAGCAGACTGGAAGGAGGGCTACCTCATCAAGCTACCCAAGAAAGGAGGCCTCAGCAACTGCGCCAACTACAGAGGAATAACGCTTCTGTCAGTGCCAGGGAAGGTCTTCAACAGGATCCTACTTGAGAGAATGAAAGGTGCCGTCGACCCCCTCCTCCGAGACCAGTAGGCTGGCTTCCGCCAGAACAGATCGTGCATTGACCAGATCGCTACCTTGCGCATCATCATCAAGCAGTCTTTAGAGTGGAACTCCTCGCTGTACATCAACTTCGTTGACTACGAGAAGGCTTTCGACAGCGTGGACCGCGAAACTCTCTGGAAGCTGCTTCGCCACTACGGAGTGCCAACCAAACTGGTCAACTTGATCAAGAACTCCTATGAAGGAATGACCTGTCGAGTAGTCCATGAAGGACAGCTAACAGACAGCTTCAGGGTGAAGACCGGAGTCAGACAAGGCTGCCTCCTGTCACCTTTCCGCTTCCTCCTGGTAATCGACTGGACCATGAAGACATCAACAGCAGACAGAAGAAACAGAATCCAGTGGACACTGTTTGACCAGCTAGATGATCTGGACTTTGCAGACGGCCTGGCCCTGCTCTCCCACAGCCACCAGCAGATGCAGGACAAGACAACAGAGTTGGCAGCCACCTCAGCACAAGGTGGGCTCAAGATCCACGAGGGCAAGACCAAGATCCTCAAGATCAACACAGCAAATGAGGACCCAGTTACACTGCACGGGAGTGGGCTGGAAGAGGTAGAGGCCTTCACATATCTGGGCAGTGTCATTGACAAGCAGGGCAGCACAGACGCAGACGTCAGAGCAAGAATCGGCAAGGCGAGGGCAGCATACTTGCAGCTGAGGAACATCTGGAGCTCCAAGGTGGTGTCAACACGCACAAAGATCCGGCTGTTCAACTCCAACGTCAAGTCAGTCCTACTGTATAGAGCAGAGACATGGAGGACAATGAAGACCACCATCAGGAAAGTGCAGACATTCATCAACAGCTGCCTGAGAAGGATCCTCCAGATACACTGGCCCGATACCATCAGCAACGTAGACCTGTGGCAGCATACCAACTAGCTGCCAGCTGAGGACGAGATCCAGCGTAGAAGATGGGGATGGATTGGGCACACCCTGAGGAAGCCAGCCAGTAACACCACAAGGCAGACTTCCGGTTATGGCTGCCACGTAGGACGGACGTGTCTCGCTCTGCTCTGCTCCTGGAAAAAAAAAATCGGCAAATAACTCTCTCATTTGGGACAGAACGTATCCCAGTATTTGGGCGAGGATATGTCGGCGAAGCCTAAGGCTGGAAAACCAGGAAAAGGAAAAAGCGAGCCGCCGAAACAGTCCAAATTAACGGACTTTCAGGTCTGTGACGCAGCAAACAAAACTCCATATATGGCGGAGGAGGCTGGCAACGCTGCGATTTCTGCGGGGAATGGCGCAGATGCGCTGATGGCAGCCATGAGTTCAATGAGAGCGGACTTTTCCTCTAGATTTGATGGGATTATGACAGCGTTGGAAGGAATAAGAAAGGAATTGGGTGACTGTGTAGAACGAACGGCGCAGATGGAGCTCCGTCTCGCTAGTGCTGAAGATGACGTCACCCGTCTTCAATTAAAGGTGCGCACTTTGGAAAAAAAAAATAAATCTCTGGAAGATAATATTTTGGATTTGGAATCTCGGTCGAGACAGAATAATTTGAGGCTGGTGGGTCTTCCAGAGGAATCAGAAGGTCGGGACGTATGTTCCTTTCTGGAAAAGTGGATTCCGGAGGTGCTGGGCAGCGAGGAGTTGCAATCAGCAGTGGTTCTGGAAAAAGCACATCGTATTGGCCCACGGAGAGATAAGGGACCGCCGAGGACCTTAATTATGAAGTTTCTTAGCAACAGAGACAGGATGAAGATCTTCAACGCTGCACGTGCTAAAGGAGAGATTAAACACCAGGACCAGCAGGTGCGGTTCTACCCAGATTTGGCCACAGGAATCCAGCAATTGAGGAAGCAGTTTGATCCCGTACGTAAGGAGCTGCGCAACCTTGGGATTCGTCATGGTGTAATCTATCCTGCGAGACTGCTGACCACGTATGAGGGCAGAACCCACATCTTCAAGACCCCAGAGGAGGCGCAGGAGTTCATCAAGAAGATCAAAGAAGAAGAAGAGACTGGTGGGAGCTAAGCATGAACAAAATATAAGGTAGAATAATTAAGCATTTGCACAGGCATCTGACTGACTTGAAGTAAATAGTAAGTTTACAAAATATAGATTGTATTATATATTAAAAAAACAAAACAAAAACAAAACAAACAAAAAAAAAAACTATGATGTACAAAGTTGTTAAAAATTTTGGAGTTAAGTTGGAAAACTACAGAGGAGAGTTAATGTTACGTCATTAAAAGCAGTAGAGTTAGGGTGATTGGGAGGATGAAGAAGGAGTGGCTTAGGCTGTTCCCCGTGGGTGTGGAACGGTCGATGGCTATATCGGGAGACAGAATTTTTCTTTTGATTTTGGGGGGTTTGCCACAAGTGTGGGAAGGGGAAATTTGTTTGTGTGTAGTTTGTAGGATGAATGTTCAACCACTCATGTTTTTGCTTCTCTGTATGAGCATGTTTACACTGCAAGGTAATCCCAAACTCTCTATTGATCATGGACCAAAGTGTTAATCTTAATTTAACTTCATGGAATTGCAGAGGTCTACAAAATTTAAAAAAACTTAAACAAGTTATGAATAAAATAAAGGACATGGGTTCAAGAATTGTGTTTTTACAAGAAACTCATCTGATAGAGGAGGATGTTAAAAGAATTAGGAGTAGATGGCAGGGAAGTGTATTCACCTCTTCATTTTCATCCCGAGCCAGGGGAGTTATGACTCTCATACATAAATCAGTTCCTTTTCAAGTGAAAAATGTAATTGGAGACAAATTTGGAAGATATGTAATCATTCAAGGTTCTTTGCTATTAGAAAATATAAATCTTGTGAACTTATATGGTCCCAATATAGATGATCAGAAGTTCTTTGCTAATTTATTTCTCATCTTATCATCACTTACAGGGCAACATATAATAGCAGGGGATTTTAATTGTACATTGAATCCAGGTGTGGATAGATCAACAGGACTGGATTGTACGCACATTGGATGTAGGATGACTATTAATCATTTTATGAAAGAATTGAGATTGTTAGATATATGGAGAGAAATGAAACCACAAGTTAAAGCCTATTCTTGTTATTCCAGTACCTACAAGACATTCTCACGTATTGATTATTTTTTGATTTCCACAGAATTAAGGTCCAAGATTCAAAACTGCTTTTATGATAACATCGTGATCTCTGATCATGCACCCTGTTGTCTAATATATGTAGATAAAAAATTGACAAAGGAATCAGGTAGATGGCAATTTCAGCATAAATGGCTTCAGGATGAGGAATTTGTCAAGTATATAGAAAAACAGATAGACGAGTTCTTTGACATCAATACTACACAAACATCAGCAGGTGTAAAGTGGGAGGCTTTCAAAGCTTTTATTAGGGGACATATTATTAGTTATACAGGATCAAAATCTAAGAAGACTCGAGAGGAGAGAGCTAAATTGGAACATAAAATAAAAAATCTTCAGGAAAAAGTGTATGCAGGAAGTGACCCAAGGTTGGAGAATGAATTACTGATTTTGAGAGCTGAATACGACAAAAAATCAGCGAATAGAGCTGCCTCGAGTCTTCTAAGATTGAAACAATCTTTTTATGAACAAGGTGAAAAATCAGGAAAATTATTAGCATGGCAGATTAAACAATTGGAAATTAAAACACCAATTACCAGTATTATAAGTAACAGACAGGTAGTTATAGATCCTTTAGAAATTAATAGAGCCTTTAGAGATTACTATGAAAAATTATATGATACCAAAAATGAACCTGATTTAACAAAACTAAATGGGTTTTTGAACGAACTATCTATACCGTGTATTCCAAATGAAAACAGGGAGATATTGGAGTCTAAAATTAGTCAAGAAGAAGTTGGGCTAGCCATTGATAATATGAAATCAGGAAAAAGTGCAGGACCAGATGGTCTTCCAGTTGACCTTTATAAAAAATTTAAGAATAAATTAATAAAACCTTTTTTGGAAATGGTTTTAGAAGCATTTCAAAATAATAATTTACCATCATACATAAATAATGCCTTAATTATACTGCTGCCAAAACCAGGTAAGCCCTCTAATAAATGTGAAAATATGAGACCAATAAGCCTATTAAACGCCGACCTTAAGATAATCTGTAAAATTTTAGCAAGACGAATACAAGAAATTTTACCAAATATTATTAATCGAGATCAGAATGGCTTTATAAAGGGTAGACAAGGCTTCCATAATGTAAGAAGACTATTTAATATTATTTATTTTAATAAAGAAGCACCGGATACAGCTCTCCTATCATTGGACGCCGAAAAGGCCTTTGATAGAGTTGAATGGCCCTTTCTTTTTGAAGTCCTACAAAGGTTTGGACTTGGAAATAATTTCATAAAATGGGTTCAAATAATATACAATAATGCTACAGCAGAAATCCTAACAAATAACAATATTTCAAAACCAATAAAAATCAATAGAGGATGTCGACAAGGCTGTCCACTTTCACCTTTACTGTTTACTATGGCAATTGAACCTTTAGCGATAGCGATACGTTTACATTCACAAATATATGGAATTAAAGTTGGTCCAACAGAACATAAAATCTCCCTGTACGCCGATGATATAATTTTGTTTATGTCGAATCTAAAAAAATCAATTCCAACCTTGTTGAATTTAATAAAGAATTTTGGGGAAATATCAGGATATAAAATAAATAAAACTAAATCTTCAATATTAATGCTAAATGAGACCCAGAGAAATTACCCAGCCCCTGAGGTAAATCAATTCAATGTTGTAAATCAGTTTAAATATTTAGGAATCCAAATTATGCCTAAGCTAGAATCAGTCGCCAGTGTCAACTATGAAGCCTTAATGTCAGATATCAGTGAGTTAACTCAGAGATGGATGTCACTACCAATGTCGATGATCGGGAGAATCAATATACTTAAAAGTAATATTTTACCTAAAATACTTTATTTATTTCAATACATTCCCTTATCACCACCTTTAGATCTATTCTCAAGAATAAAAAAAAAGTTAGTGGAATTTATATGGAACAACAGGAGGGCTAGATTACGTTTGTCTTTATTATATTTACCATTTGATCGTGGAGGTCTGAAATGTCCAAATTTTATGTTGTATTATTGGTCGGCACAACTGAGGTCTATGACATATTATTTTTCATCAAATGATCTCCCTCACTGGACTGAAATGGAATCATACAATTTACCTTTACCTCTTCCCATATTCATATACTCAGATTCGGCAAAAAAATTACAAAAACAAGTTAAAAATCCATTTGTAAAGCATATGATCAAAATATGGTGTGAAGCTAAAAACTATTTAAAAGAACCACAGTTATTGTCACAATTTAGTCCAATATGGGGTAATCAATATTTTAAACCAGGGAGAGCGGACGCTGTATTTAAAGTATGGAATTTAAAAGGGATACAAAAGATTCAGGATTTATATTTGCCATGTGCAGACAACATAATGTCTTTTGAAGAGCTGAGGATCAAATTTAATCTCAATAGAACACATTTTTTTAAATATCTTCAACTTAGAAACTTTATTCGATCAAATCAAAATAAAGCTCTCACTCGACCTATTTATTCATCCTTGGAAAAAATGATGATGAAAGATAGTAAAAGAAAGGGTATTATTTCAGAGTTTTATAACTCATTGACACTATCTTCAAGTGAAAATTCACTGAAAAGATTAAACTACTGGAAAGAAGATCTGCAAATTGAAATTTCAGAGGAACAATGGGAATTGGCTTGTACAGAAGCTCAAACCAAATCAATAAATGCACGCCTTAAATTGATACATTTCAAATGGTTAATGCGGATGTATGTTACACCGGAGGAGTTAAATAGATATAACAAAAATATACCAGATACATGCACAAAATGCATGGAAAGTAAAGGAACCCTATTTCATTGTTTATGGGAATGTAGATTAATAAGAATGTTTTGGGAAGAGGTGAGGGTAACAATTGAAAAAATAATCTCAAAACAAATCATATTGAATCCTAAACTGTTTTTGTTGGGTCTGTACCCAGAAAAGCATAATTTTAATAAAAGTGAAAGAACATTCATAGACCTCAGTTTGCTTAATGCCAAAAAATGTATTGCACTATTATGGAAAAAGACTCATAGACCAGATGTGACTCAGTGGTTAAGACAGATGTTAACAAACCTTCCATTAGAAAGAATAACATATATACTAAAATCAAAGGAAATTGTGTTTGAGAATATATGGAGACCTTTTATTGATTATGTAAAAAATTTAAACATAACTCTTGAAGAAGAAGGTGAATGATGTGTGTGGACCTTGTAAATTCCAAACTGGTGAACATAATATGTATACTTATGTATTGGATTGTCTAGACTAAACAGAGGAGCATTGTTGAAGACTTGATTTTGTTGGTGGTTGTTGGTGTTTTTAGTGCATTTTTTTTTTTTTTTTTGTAGTACTTTAGTGTTAGTGTTTGATTGTTTGTATCATGTTTGTTAAAAAAAAAAAAAGGTTCAATAAAGATATTGTGGAAAAAAAAAAAAAAACACCACAAGGCAAGCACTCAAGTGGAACCCCCAAGGGAAGCGGAAGAGAGGAAGGCCAAGAAACACCTGGCAACGAGACCTCGATGCTGACATCAAGAAGATGGGAAAGACCTGGAGACAGCTGGAGAGAGCAGCCCAGGACAGAGCGCTCTGGCAGACTGTTGTCAGCGGCCTATGCTTCAGGAGGAGCGATGGGCCTAACTAACTAACTAACTAACTATGGTTAAGCAAGTATTTCTGCATGCCCGTCAAAAAACAAGTGTAAGCAAGCAGTTCTGCATGCCCGTAGAAAGTGTTCTGACCTCACAATGTGCCTATGATGTCTATGACATCATAGGAGGAGTTGTTCAGAACTCCTTATATGGTCATGTGAAATCATAGGAACACAGTATGCGCATGTGATATTCCGCATCTCCTTGGTCTCAGCTTCACTGTGCCTTGCATGGAATTCACTGTCCCTGGCCAGCCAACTATTCTGCATCCTCAGTCTCAGCTTGACTGTGTGTCGCCTGGCATGCAGCATTGGTGGCCAGCCAACTATTCCACATCTCCTCGGTCTCAGCTTCTCTGTGCCTTGCATGGAATTCACTGTCCCTGGCCAGCCGACTATTCCGCATCTCCTCGGTCTCAGCTTGTCTGTGCCTTGCCTGGTATGCAGTATTGCTCGCTTTGCAGGCATTTCGGGCTTCAAGTGACTCAGCATGTGCATGGCACACTGCCACATGTTTCCTGTCTGTTTGTGCATCCCTTGTCTGTCGTATAAGGAGTTCTGAACAATCTTCTTCTTCTTCTTCTTCTTCTTTTGTCAGTTTATGAAAGGGCATCTTCTGCACGGGTGAATTGGGCCAAGAGTGAGGGGCTATTGGTGGGCCACTGGTCGCGTCAAGGCATCCCTCGCCTACCTGGCAGTCTTCAGTGGGGGACGGCCGGTCTCAAAGTGTTGGGGTTTTTTCTGGGTTCAGAGGCTTTTGAACGAAAGAACTGGGAGGGTGTTAAGGACAAGGTGTGTGCTCGCTTTTCTAAATGGAAATGGTTGCTACCACAGCTGTCATATAGGGGCAGGGTTCTGGTCGCAGATAATCTGGTCGCCTCGGCTCTTTGGCATAGGCTGGTGGCTTTGACACCGCCCAGGAGCCTCGTGGAGGAGATTCAGAAGATCATCGTGGACTTCTTTTGGTCTGGTCGCCACTGGGTCCGTGCGCCTGTTCTCTACCTGCCTGTGGCCGAGGGGGGACAGGGCCTAGTGGACATACATTCCAAGATCGCCTGCTTCAGGCTTCGAACTGCACAACGCCTCCTTTATGGATGCGGACCCTGCTGGATGGACACTGCTAAACTGCTCCTGAGGAGAGTTGGTCACTTGGGCTATGATAAGCAGCTCTTCCCCGTGACATCTGGGGAGGTGGACCTTACTGGACTATCTGCTTTTTACATGTCCGTCTTGCATGCGTGGCGAGTCTTCACCGTGGCCCGCTTCCATGACGAGACACCGCGCATGTGGCTGTTTGAGGAACCACTGTTTTTCAATCGATTCATTGACGCTGAGGTGCTGCAGTCTGTCAGTCTGCGGACTTGTTTGCAGGAGGCACGCTGTACCAAGCTTGGTCATCTGATGAAGATGTCGACCACATCGATGGATACGCTGAGGCGGAGTGCCAACATTACATCTGTCAGACTGCTGCAAAGGGTGGTGGGGGACGTGTGCACCGCCCTGCCACAACCGCTTCGAGCGTTTGCGACAAACCGCACTCTTTCCAATCAATGGGATGACGACACTGTGTCCACCTTTCCTGCAATTTCCATAACTCCAGCTGTGGGGGAGTGGCAGGGAGGAGAGGATCACCTGCTGACCTTCAGAATTCCTCGCCTGGGCAAGTTCCAGTTTGTTGGGACAAGGGCGGTGTATCACATCTGTGTGACGGTTCTGAATCTGCGCTCTCTGATGGATGTCACAGAGTCGAGGTGGGCGGGTTTTTTGGGGCCAGAGGTCTCCCCGAAAGGCAGCTGGCGGTGCATGTACAAGCTACCTATTGAGAAACGGACGGCAGATCTCCAGTGGAGGATTGTGCATGGGGCAATAGCTACGAATAAATACAGAGCATGCCTCAATCCGACTGTGGGGGGGGAATGTTTGTTTTGTTCCCAAGTTGAGACCCTGGAGCATTTGTTTGTCCAATGTTTTCGTTTATCTGGACTTTTTGATATTTTGCACGAGTGGTTTCAGGCTTTGGGTGAACGTTTCTCTTTTGGTCTGTTCATTTACGGTCCAAAGTATAAAGTGGCTAGGAAGGCTGCCCACACTTTGATGAACTTCCTATCTGGTACAGCTAAACTTGCCATCTGGTTGACGAGGAAAAATCGGGCTAGCAACGCTGGCAATGTGGACCCTGTGTCTGCTTTCAAGGTCTTGTTGAAAGTCAGACTCCAGGTGAAGTTCTCTTACTATCAAATGGTGGACAATTTGGAGGCATTCATCAACAGATGGACTGTAGGGAACGTTTTGTGTTCTGTGGGTCAGGGGGATGAGTTATGTTTGCACTTTTGAGATGTGACACACTTGGGCCAGTGATATTGGTCTTTTTGCATTTTTGAAATGTACAATAAAGCCTTTTTTAAAAGTCTTCTTCTTCTTCTTCTTCTTCTTCTTCTTCTTCTTCTTCTTCTTCTTCTTCTTCTTCTTCTTCTTCTTCTTCAAACAGTGAGATTTCCATGTCTACATGATGTCTTTCACACTCTATCTGGTCATTAAGTCTAAGTAAGGAGTTCTTATAAGGAGTTCTGAACAATCTTCTTTTAGATTTGACACACGGGAAGGAATTAGGAAAGCTTAAACTGTGGTTTGATTCAAACAAATTAACGCTCAATTTAAGTAAGACAAAATTTATAGTCTTTAACAACCATCACAACAATCCAGTACCCGAACTCAGTGTAAATGGTGTAGAGATTGAAAGGGTATCTGAAACCAAATTCCTTGGAGTAATAATTGATAACAAACTGTGTTGGAAGTCACATATTAATTATATTAAAGGTAAAGTCTCCAAATCAATTGCAATATTACACAGAGTGAAATATTTGCTGAATCAACCCACACTATACACCTTGTATCATTCATTAATACTCCCATACATGACATATTGTAATGAAGTATGGGGAAATACATATAAAACAAACATATATCCACTCTTTATGCTTCAAAAGAGAGCTATTAGAATAATAAACAAAGCAGCTTACAGGGAACCAACAAACCCACTTTTTCTTAAACAAAAAACTCTCAAGTTGAAAGATCTGGTTGACTTTAAAACCGCAATAATAATGTTCAAAGTGAAGAATTTATCACTGCCTGCAAATATCCAAAAGTTGTTCCAAACAAGGGAGAAACGATATCACTTCAGAGGAACATGTATATTTCAAAAGCCTACAGTGAGAACAACCACCAAGCAACACTGTATTTCAGTGCAAGGAGTCAGATTATGGAACGATTATGGACCTGAATTAAAATCGTGTACAACGCTTGGACAATTTAAACAAAAACTAAAGGAAGAAATGTGCTAACCACAGTCTGTCTATAACGAACACCATGTTCAAGCATAAGGGTGTCCATATGTGCACCTGGCACCAGGACACCCTAGGCCGCAGGTCGATGATCGATTTTGTTATCGTATCATCAGACCTGCGACCGTATGTCTTGGACACCCGAGTAAAGAGAGGTGCAGAGCTGTCAACTGATCACCACCTGGTGGTGAGTTGGATCCGATGGCAGGGGAGGAAGCCATTCAGACCTGGTAGACCCAAACGTATAGTGAGGGTGTGCTGGGAGCGTCTGGCTGAGGCCCCTGTCCGGGAGGTTTTCAACTCCCACCTCCGGAAGAACTTCAACCACATTCCGAGGGAGTCTGGAGACATGGAGTCTGAATGGGCCATGTTCTCCACCTCTGTTGTTGAAGCGGCAGCCCAGAGCTGCGGCCGCAAGGTGGTCGGTGCATCTCGTGGTGGCAACCCCCGAACCAAGTGGTGGACACCAGTGGTGAGGGGGGCCATTAAGCTGAAGAAGGAGTCCTATCAAGCTTGGTTGGCTTGTGGGACTCCCGAAGCAGCTGAGGTGTACCGGCAGGCCAAGCGGAGTGCAGCTCGGGTGGTTGCTGAAGCAAAAACCCGGGTATGGGAGGAGTTCGGTGAGGCCATGGAACAAGACTTTCGGTCGGCTTCAAAGAGATTCTGGCAAACTGTTCGGCGGCTCAGGAGGGGAAAGCAGCTCCCCGTCCACACTGTGTATGGTGCGGATGGGACACTGTTGACTTCAACTGGGGATATCGTCGGGCGGTGGAAGGAATACTTCGAGGATCTCCTCAATCCCACTGATACGCCTTCCACAGAGGAAGCAGGGTTTGGGGACGAGGGGGATGACTCGCCTATCACAGGGGCTGAGGTCGCCAAGGTGGTTAAAAATCTCCTTGGTGGCCGGGCCCCGGGGGTGGACGAGATTCGCCCCGAGTACCTCAAGGCCCTGGATGTTGTTGGGTTGTCATGGTTGACACGCCTCTGCAACATTGCGTGGAGGTCGGGGGCAGTGCCTTTGGCATGGCAAACCGGGGTGGTGGTTCCTCTCTTCAAAAAAGGGGACCGGAGGGTGTGCTCCAACTTTAGAGGGATCACACTCCTCAGCCTCCCTGGGAAGGTCTATGCCAAGGTACTGGAGAGGAGAGTCCGGCCGTTGGTCGAACCTCGGATTCAGGAGGAGCAATGTGGTTTTCGTCCTGGCCGTGGCACATCGGACCAGCTCTTTACCCTCTCGAGAATTCTTGAGGGTTCGTGGGAGTTTGCCCAACCAGTTTACATGTGTTTTGTGGACTTGGAGAAGGCATTTGACCGCGTCCCTCGTGGATTTTTGTGGGGGGTGCTTCGGGAGTATGGGGTATCGGGCTTGTTGTTACGAGCTATTCGGTCTCTGTACGACCGTTGTGAGAGTTTAGTTCGCATTGCCAACACTCGGTCGGAGTCATTCCCAGTGAGAGTTGGACTCCGCCAGGGCTGCCCTTTGTCACCGGTCCTGTTCATAATTTTTATGGACAGGATTTCTAGGCGCAGCCAGGGAATGGAGGGTGTCATGCTTGGTGACCACAGGATCTCATCTCTGTTGTTTGCAGATGATGTTGTCCTGTTGGCTTCATCCAGCAATGACCTACAGCTCTTGCTGGGACGGTTTGCCGCTGAGTGTGAAGCGGCTGGGATGAGAATCAGCATCTCCAAGTCCGAGTCCATGGTCCTCAGCCGGAAAAAGGTGGATTGTCCTCTCCGGGTTGGGGACAGGCTCCTGCCCCAAGTGGAGGAGTTTAAGTATCTTGGGGTCTTGTTCACGAGTGAGGGGAAAATGGAGCGAGAGATCGACAGACGGATTGGAGCAGCATCTGCAGTGATGCGGACGTTGTACCGGTCTGTTGTGGTGAAGAGGGAGCTTAGTTCTAAGGCAAAGCTGTCGATTTACCAGTCAATCTACGTTCCTACTCTCACCTATGGTCACGAGCTTTGGGTAATGACCGAAAGAACGAGATCGCGGATACAAGCGGCTGAAATGAGCTTTCTCCGTAGGATTGCTGGACTCACCCTCAGAGATAGGGTGAGGAGCTCAGTCATCCGGGAGAGGCTCAGAGTAGAACCGCTGCTCCTCCACATTGAAAGGAGTCAGTTGAGGTGGTATGGGCATCTGATTAGGATGCCTCCTGGACGCCTCCCACTTGAGGTGTTTCAGGCACGTCCCACTGGGAGGAGACCCCGGGGCAGACCCAGGACTCGGTGGAGAGACTATGTCTCCCAGCTAGTCTGGGAACGCCTTGGTATCCCCTCTGAAGAGCTGGAGCAGGTGGCTGGGGAGAGGGAAGTCTGGGCTTCTCTGCTTGAACTGCTGCCTCCGCGACCCGGACCTCCGGAAAAGCGGTAGAAGATGGATGGATGGATGGATGGATAAAGGAAGAAATACTCCAAACATATTTACAAGACGACATGTAAACTCACATAAGGATTGACATATCCAGCCTGTGTTGTGTTGTAGCTTAGTTTTTTTTTTTTCTCTCTGTGACATTCTGTCTTAGATTTGTCTTGAATAGTAACTGCTTAACTTAGCTTAGCTTAGTTTTCTTTTTTCTTTTTTTTTTTTTTTTCTCTCAGTCACACTTTGTCTTAGCTTTGTTCTAAATTGTAATCACTCTTGTCTTGTTTACTCTTTTTTCTTTGAATTCTTGGATGGAATATGGGTGGGCAATATAAGCTGTGGCTTCAGCCATCACCCATTTCGGATAACTCACGTGGAATTGTTTAGTAGAAGGAGTCTTTGTCTAATTTGACCTTGTTGTTATATTATACAGTTTCTTTAACCTGTACTGTATTATCCGAAATAAATAAATTCATTCATTCATTCATTCATTCATTCATTCATTCATTGGTGGTTGGCAACCAGCTTACAGATGCATTACCGCCACACACTCTATATATGTCTGTTTTTCTGTGCTTCTTCTTTTAGATTTGATTGGCAGTTGGCAACCAGCTTACAGGTGCATTACCACTACGTACTTCACTCTATGTCATCACTCTATCTGGTCAGGAGCTGTAGTCCTTCAATCATCATTGCTGTGTCCAATCGAACTTCAACTCTATCTTCAAACGTCACTTTTCTTCGTCTCCTTGTACTTTACTCTATATCATCACTCTACACATCAAGATGTTGGCCACCCAGGCCGGCCTGGGTGGCCAACATCTCAACTCCGAATAATGAGATCTTCTTCTTCTTCTTCTCTTGGTTACTGGCGGATAGCAAATAACTGAAAGGTGCATACCACCACCTACTGTACAACAGAGTGTAACATTATGTCATCTGAGCCCAACCCTTAAAGTCTATGACTTATTCCTGTGTTATTTAAAAAAGACAAAAGAGCCCTTCTTGTGATTCTTAGTGCTTCTCCATCTCCATCTGTTCCCAGAATCCCAGTTAAGTCCCATTCCCTACTGGCCACTTGAACTTCATTTTTCATTCTCTCTTTCATTTCCATACTTGTGACAGTGTAATAAGATATGCTTGACATTTTCTTTTACTCCACATTCTCTACATTTATCACTTTCGCTTTTCCCCATGGTGAATAAAGTGCCATTTAAACCTGTGTGATCCAGTCTGAGTCTTGCGATAATGATGTCTTCCCTCCTGTTTGTTGTTTTATAATTCTTTATTGTAATAAATTTTTGTATTTTGTAATACGATCTACCTTTCTGATCTTCATCCCATCTTTTTTGCCATAGCTCAGTTCCTTTATTCTTGATTACTGCTTTCCCTTCACCTTTTCCAAGAGGCAATGGTATAGTTATTTCTTTCCCAAGTGCACTTTTTGGTAATTTGTCTGCACAGTCATTCCCTTTCAACCCTTCATGTGCAGGAACCCAACAAAACTGAACTTCTCCACCACCCCTGTGTACCCTAAATAAAGTGTGATATAGCTCAATCACCAAGTCTTCCCTTGTAGATTTTAGTGTCTGTATGTTTTTTAAAGCTGCAAGTGAATCTGAGCACACGACCACCCGGTCCGGTCTGACCTCCTCCACCCACTGCAAACCAATAATCATTGCCACCATCTCTGCTGTAAACACGGATGTATTGTTGGAGAGTCTTTTTGAGATGGTCACTTTAAACTCTGGAATGTATACTCCAACTCCAACAGAGCCCTCTTTGCTCTTTGGACCATCAGTACAGAGCTGTAAGTAGTTATAGTAATTGTTCCTGAGGTAAATGCTTGTTTTAACACCAACTTCACTCATATGTCAATCTTTTTTCCTTATTAGCAGACTAATGTTTACTTCTTTTCCTGGAAACAGCCAAGGGGGAACATTACTCACTGGATTGGTGTTAACAATATCAGTAGTGTGTAGTCCATACATTCTGGCTTTTCTTTCAATAGTCCACCCAAACCCGTGTCCCTGGAAGTTAGAATATTCCCAGCAGTCTTGTAGTGTTGTTTTTGAAATATTTACTTCCTCACCTCCTTTTAGCTTGACCCAGTATGATAATGCGAGTTTATCTCTCCTCAAATCCAGTGGCATTTCTCCTGTTTCTGTTAAAACTGCATTGTTTGGTGTTGTTTTGATGGCTCCAATGCAGAGGTGAAGTGTTCTATGCTGTATTCTGTCTATTTTTTCCAGAGTCGTCTTTGCTGCTGCTCCATAAATCATGCTGCATAAATCATGCTGCATGCTGCAATCATGCTGCATCATAAATCATAGTCTTGATTGATCTCATTAGTGCTCTGTAAATGTCAATTAATGCCTGTTTATCTGCACCCCATTCATGTCCAGCTACAGCTTTTATGAGATTAATGACTTTTTTGCACTTTGTCTCCAGATTTTCAACATGAACTCTCCATGTGTATCCACTATCAAACCACAATCCTAGATATTTGAACTCACTCACTTTCTCTATTGGTTGATTATATAATGTTAATGGTTCTGTACCAGTTCTGCGTTTTTTTGTGAAAATCATATAGCAGGTTTTCTGTTTGAAAATTTAAATTCCCACTCGTGTGACCACTTTTTCCATTGCTTTCCTAATGTTTCTGAACACAAATTTCTCATTTCTTCCCCTCGTCCATATGGCTCCATCATCTGCATATAGTGCTGTTTTGATGGATCCCTCTTGATCCTCAAACATGTCATTAATCATTTTGTTGAATAAAACTGGGCTTATCGCACTCCCCTGAGGAACACCATTTTCTATTTCAAAGTCACTAGTACATACCCGTGCATACCCGTCCATGCCCGTAGAAACCAAGTACAAGCAAGTATTTCTGCATGCCCGTTGCTGAAGGGTCTCCTCCTGTCTGAGACGACTGTGTTGTTCACAGTCATGCCTGCGGCGTACTGCTCAAACCTGAGGTGTTTCATCTTCACGGCATCTTTTCTGACGTGCAACAGTTCTCCTCACTCTATTGCTCTCCATCTGGTGGGTCTTCTTCTTCTTCTTCTTCTTCTTCTTCTTCTTCTTTTTTTTGATCTTGGATACTTTATTGATCCCCAGAGGGGAAATTGAGGGCATCCACCTGGATGGATGAAGCAGCCACGGTACAGCGCTATCCCTTAACCATTCACACACACATTCACACCTAGGGCCACTTTAGAGTCTCCAATTAACCTAACCTGCATGTTTTTGGCCTGTGGGAGGAAACCGGAGAAATCCCGGAGTAAACCCACGCAGATATGGGGAGAACATGCAAACTCCACACAGATCACTGTTGGTCAGGGGCTGGGATCGAACCAGGGATCCCATGGCCAAGGGTGAGTTGCTGTGCTGGTGCAGTGCTAACCACTGCGCCACCACACTGCCTGCACCTCTTCTTCATTCAGACGACTGGTTGAGGGATAGGTGCGTTGTAATTCCAGTTCATGGACAGGATCATGTAAATAGATCTAAGCAAAAAGTGGCTTTCAACCCTGTTCAGGAAGACCAGTGCATGCCCGTCGAAACCCAGAAACTGAAGCACCCGGAGAAAATCAGCGCTTTGCTTGGCATTTTACACATTTGTAGTGTAGACCGACATTCTTCATGGGTGCTGCTTTGAATGGGTGTGGTTTAAAGTAGGGTGTCCTATTCTTAATGGGGTGACAGACTGACACACTGACAGAGATTTCTTGAATTTATAGAGTGGCTTCTGCCTTACTAAGTGAGATTTCCAGATTTACTGCTTCGAATGTGTGTGGTTTAAAGTAGTGTGTCCTATTCGGTCTCAGCTTCTCTGTACCTTGACTGGTGTGCAGCATTGGCGGCCATCCGACTATTGCGCATCTCCTGGGTCTCAGCTTGTCTGTGTCTTGCCTGGTGTGCAGCGTTGCTTGCTTTGTGGGCATTTCGGGCTTGAAGTGACTCAGCACATGCATGGTACACTGCCACACGTTTCCAGTCTGTCTGTGCATCCCTCGTCTGTCTTACCCTATGCTGGTGAAGGGTCTCCTCCTGTGGCAGGCATCATAGGACACTGCATCATAGGTAGGCAGGCATCATGAGTGATGGTCTATATGACATCATAAAGACATCCAGGCAGGCATCATAGGACACTACATCATAGGTAGCCAGTCCTATTGTCAATATGACGGCATTGATATAATGGCATCGCGAGTCCTATGTAGCCTGAGATCATAGGATCATCATAGAACATCAGGCAGACATCATAGGCCATCCTATAATGTCCTATGATCGTGACAGACAGACACACAGAGATTGGTTCTGCTAGAGGTCTTTAGAGCTTCCGCATATGAGATTTTCTTACTTATTCTGATTTACTGGGCTTGTCTAGCTTCCCTCTGCACAACACATCCTCCATATGCAGAACTGTGCTCACCCCCGCAGTTGCAACACTTTACTTTGGCGTCCTTTTCACATTTACCATATTTGTGCTCCCCTCCACATCTGGCACATCTTAACTTTCCCTTGCATTGGTGAGCAGTGTGACTCATCCTTTGACATATGTAGCACCTGAGTGGCTTTGGGACATATTCTCTGACACTGTAATACGGGTATCCTATCTGGACTGATTTAGGAAGTGTTTCCTCAAACTGGATCATTACAGACAGTGTATCCTTCAGTGAACCTTCTCTTTTACTCTTTAGCCTTTTCACATCCTTCACCTTTCCTCCTTGAATCTCGTTTTTCACTTCTTCCATAGACATGCACAAAGGGGCACCTGATATAACTCCCCTCAAGTTTGCCATTGCGCCAGGAACATGCGTCTGCATTTGTTCTCCGTTTAGACATGTCATTGCCAGCATTTTCTTTTGCTGTTGTTTACTTGATGCATGAATTAACAGCCGGTTATTATACAAGAACTCTGCAAACTTAACTCTCCCAATTTCTTTCTCAATTGCTTTTGTTAGCTTAATAGGGTGATAGTGCCCCCCACCCTGATTGAACTCAATGACAACCTTCCACTCATTCCCGACATCATCAAACTGCCATCCATGTTGGCTAGTTCGTGTTTTCTTCGCATTGTTACATAGGAACATCATAGGCGATCCTATGATATGATCTTTTAGCACTATGTCTATATGACGTCATATAGACGTGTAGACAGGCAACCTTAGCTGGGAGGGAGAAGATGGCGATCCTGACCAGTTCGCTCTTCTAAACCCGCATCCTCCAGCCCCGAAACTTGGACAATAACTCATATTCAGACTGAAAACATTTTCAGAGCTGCCAGCTTTAAAGCAAGTAAGTTCAACTGGCGATTTTGAACGCAAGTTTCTGTCACAGGAAACTAATCAAATCCGATTAACATGTCTGGTGGGAAAACGAACGTTAAGCTAACAACAACTACTACTGATCATGACTACACCCCGATGGAAACCTCTGTTAGTAGCGGTCCTGGTAAGAGAAAAAGTTCTCCCGTCACTCCAACAAAGTCCTCTGCTCCGCCACTTTCCAAGATGAAAACTGCCCAAGAGCAATCTTACGACAACTTGGTAGATGCTATCACAAAGCTAACCTCCAAAGTTGATGAATTTGGAGCACAGTCAGCATCACCCGTCTTGTTGAAATCAATACTGCTGACATCAAAAATTGCCAGACCAAACTACAGAGCTTTGAGAGAGACATCCCCAAGCTTATACAAGAAAGCGAAGAGCTAAAGGAAAGGATTACTGAGCTGGAGAGGTACAAGAGGCGCTGGAACCTCAAAATACACGGGATCAAAGAAAAGGATAACGAAATGATCCGTGAGGAGGTAATCCACATTCTGTCAGAAATTGCACCGCAGTGGGCAACGACCATGAGCACTATTGTTGATAGTGTCCACCGCCTGGGAAAACGTGAAAATGGAAGAAACCGCCAGGTTATTCTCCAGTTTGTTATGAGATACCACTGTGAAGAAATTTGGAGGCTGACCAAAAACTCCAAATTCTGCAGAGTAGCCGGGATCCGATTCAAGCGAGATTTCTGTAAAGCCGACAGGGATGCCCGCGCAGCAGCATGGCCACAGATGGAGCAAGCCCGTGCAGCTGGGAAAAACATCTGGTACAAAGGCCATGTGGGATACATCGACGGTAGAAGAGTCAGCATCTAAGGGTCTGGTTCACAACTATGGCTGAATAAGCACTTTGACTCTTTAATGTTGAGTGCTGACCAGGTGAAGGTTCTGGCAGATCTGGCTCCGTTTCGCCCCGTTTCCGACCTCTAAAGGCTCGCCTCTGATGCTAACCCAGATGCTAACCCAAAGTAACTGCAGCAGTGAGAAGGTATTCTTTAGAAGGTATTCTTTACATCTGGCCATCTGGAGCCGAGGAGAGAAGGATTTAAAAGGAGGACGAACCAACCGAGGCGGCGATTGGGAGCTCGGGCGCGGCGTTGGTGAGAGACGGGGGCCACCTGGATCCAGCAGGACAGTGGTCTGAACCGGTGCCCAATTGCGAGGCCCAGCCGAGGAACGACCAGACTGACGGCGGTCGGTGACGGGGCCTAGACGGGCCCAGCGGAGGAGCCGCCTAGCCAGACGGCGACGAGTGGCTGTGATCGGTGGATTCCGGCTGCGCCGGCGGTGCACGACATAACTGGCCAGGTAGACGGAGGCAGGCGCCGGCGATAGACGGCGGTGATCTGCGGAGCTGAGCAGCGTCACTCGGCGGAGAAGCTGCGCAGGAGCGGCGGGTCCAGTAGTGACCGAGCTAGTTGAGGCCTAGCCGGATTCTCTGCTTATTTCTATCCACAGGTCAGTAAAATGCCACCCAAAAAAGAGGAAATGGAAGAAATTAAAAAAACTCTGAACTTTGTGTTAGATGAACTGGCCAAAGTGACTAGCCAGCAGGACAAAATATTAGACCTAATACAGGAGGTACAAGCCCTACATTCAATAATAAAAGAAAAAGACAAAAAAATTATGGACCTGGAGCAACACGGGCGTCTTTTGGAGCAACGCGTTGAGGATCTTGAACAAGGTTCTCGCATTGATGACATAGTTATAAGTGGACTAGACATCAGATATCAGTCGTACGCCCATGCCGCTACAGGACTGAGTGGTGAACATGCTTCCATAAGTGAATCAATGTCCTTAGAAAACCAAGTGCTTCAGTTCCTTAATGATAAAGACATTAAGGTAGAAGCCAATGCGATCTCAGCCTGTTATGCTTTACCGAAGAAAGATAACAAAACAAAGAAATCAATTGTGATGCGCTTTGTGAACAGGAGGGTGAAAAATGACATACTGAGGCAGGCCAAAAAACTAAAGGAAACTCAAGTTTACCTAAATGAACACCTGACAAAAAAAAAACGCTGAATTAGCACGGCAGGCACGGATGCTAAAGAAACATAATAAGATACAGTCAACCTGGACAAGAAATTGTAGAATTTGGATTAAACTAAATGGAACACCTGAGCAAGCAAAAAGTATAATGATCAGAGATGCTACTGACTTAGATAAATACAGATGAACACTGACTATGAAACACAGAGTGAGGAAACTCAAACTCTAAAAATATGCCACTATGCTGAACATAAACCACAAGAGATGGAGAATGATATTGATCCTGATAACCACTTTTTCAATAATATTCATAACCACTGTGAATATTACACTGAAAAGCAATTCAAAAGTCAAGTGCAATTAGATGGTAAACTGTCAATAATACACTTCAATAGCAGAAGTCTTAACAAAAACTTCTCACAGATTCAGGACTATTTAAAACAGCTAAACAGAAAATTCACAGCTATAGCAGTCTCTGAAACCTGGCTTAATGCAGACCAGGCTCCCCTGATGGCAATAGAGGGATATCAGATGTTTAACATTAACAGATCTCAAAAAAAGGGTGGTGGTGTTGCACTGTATATTGATGACCTATATAGATGTAAGCTTGTAAATGAAATGTCCTCAGCACTACCAGGGATTCTGGAATGTGTTACTGTTGAGATTGACCTAGACAAAACAAAAAATCTAATCATAAGCTGCATATACAGAACGCCGGGAACTTGCACTGAGACATTCAGAGATAAATTAGTCGAGCTGTACAATAATATTACTAGTAAGAAAATGGTAGCAATTTGTGGAGATTTCAATATTGATCTACTTAATCCACATCAACAAAATGTAGTTACAGAGTTCATGAACTCTATGTACAGCATGAGTCTATATCCCACAATAACACATCCCAGTAGAATCACAGCTCACTCTGCTACACTTATTGACAACCTGTTTGTCAATGTTCTCGACAAGAAAATAGAAAGTGGATTATTGATAAATGATATAAGCGACCACTTGCCAATCTTTGCACTTATCCATGGCCACACGGGGCCCAACCCAGAAAAAATCTCAAAATCGTTCAGACACAAATCACCAAACGCAATCAGTTCTTTTAAAGAGGACTTGCTGAAGCAAGACTGGACAGAAGTCTATGTATCAGATGTAAATGAAGCCTATGACACATTTACAAACATTGTAACCACTCTTTATGAAAAAAACTGCCCATTAGTTAAAAAAAAGCTTAAACACAAATTTACTGACAAACCATGGCTAACCAAAGGACTACAAAAGGCGTGTAAAAAGAAAAATTTATTATATAAAGCTTTCATAAAGAAAAGGACAAAAGAAGCAGAGCAGCGGTATAAAACATACAAAAATAAGTTAACATATATAATAAGATGTAGTAAAAGAGACTATTACAGTAAAGAACTGGAAAAAAACAAAGACAATATTAAAAATACATGGACAATAATCAACAGTATCCTTGGAAATAAAAGCAGAAATACCAGCTACCCAACTAACACTCCAAAAAATAATAAATCGACTCCGAATGTGAATATAGCTTCACCTGCAGATGAATTTAATAATTTTTTTGTTAACATTGGACCTAAACTGGCCCGAGAAATACCCACTACGGTGCCAACAGGTGATTCAATATGCAATAACACTGCTGTAAAAGACACCATCTTCATAAAGAACACAGACGAAAGAGAGGTCATTGAAATTGTTAAATCGTTCAAAAGTAAAACATCTACTGACTGCGATGGTATTGATATGCTACTAGTCAAAACTGTTATCGAATGCATAGTGAAACCACTGACGTATATCTGTAACCTGTCTCTCCAATCAGGTATATTTCCCAATGCAATGAAAATAGCTAAAGTAATTCCGATTTACAAGACAGGCGACAGAGGGGAACTCTCCAACTACAGACCAATTTCACTATTACCGCAATTTTCCAAGATACTTGAAAAAATATTCTATGAGAGAATTGACAACTTCATACTGAAGAATGATTTATTGTGTGAGCAGCAATATGGGTTCAGACACAAAAGGACAACAGCATATGCCTTAATGGAATTTACAGAAAAAATATCAACAGCCATTGAAAATAAAGAGTATTCAGTTGGAGTATTCCTGGATCTTAAAAAAGCATTTGATACAGTAGATCACAATCTATTATTAAAGAAACTACAAAATTGTGGTATCAGAGGGGTAGCACTGTCCTGGTTAAGAAGTTACTTAAAGAATAGATATCAGTTTGTATGTGTTAACAACAAAAACTCAGAGCTACTGAAGGTCACCTGCGGAGTCCCACAGGGTTCAGTTTTGGGACCATTATTATTCAATATGTATATAAATGATATATGTAAAGTTTCAGAAAAAATGGACTTAATATTGTTTGCTGATGACACTAACCTGCTATGCAGTGGAAACAACTTGGAACAACTTCTGGATACACTCGGAAAGGAATTAGGAAAGCTGAAACTGTGGTTTGATTCAAACAAATTAACGCTCAATTTAAGCAAGACAAAATTTATAGTCTTTAACAACCATCACAACTACCCAGTACCCAAACTCAGTGTAAATGGTGTAGAGATTGAAAGGGTATCCGAAACTAAATTCCTTGGAGTAATAATTGACAACAAACTGTGTTGGAAGCCACATATTAATTATATAAAAGGTAAAGTATCCAAATCAATTGCAATATTACACAGAGTGAAAAATTTGCTGAATCAACCCACACTATACACCTTGTATCATTCATTAATACTCCCATACATGACATATTGTAATGAAGTATGGGGAAATACATATAAAACAAACATATATCCACTCTTTATGCTTCAAAAGAGAGCTATTAGAATAATCAACAAAGCAGCTTACAGGGAACCAACAAACCCACTTTTTCTTAAACAAAAAACTCTCAAGTTGAAAGATCTGATTGACTTTAAAACCGCAATAATAATGTTCAAAGTGAAGAATCTATCACTGCCCGCAAATATCCAAAAGTTGTTCCAAACAAGGGAGAAACGATATCACTTCAGAGGAACATGTATATTTCAAAAGCCTACAGTGAGAACAACTACCAAGCAACACTGTATTTCAGTGCAAGGTATCAGATTATGGAACGATTTTGGACCTGAATTAAAATCATGTACAAAGCTTGGACAATTTAAACAAAAACTAAAGGAAGAAATACTCCAAACATATTTACAAGACGACATGTAAACTCACATAAGGATTGACATTTCCAGCCTGTGTTGTGTTATAGCTTAGTTTTTCTTTTTTCTCTGTGACACTATGTCTTAGATTTGTTTTTGAATAGTAGCCGCTTAACTTAGACTAGCTCAGTTTTCTTTTTCTCTCAGTCATATTTTGTCTTAGCCTTGTTTTAAATTGTAATCGCTCTTGTCTTGTTTTCTCTTTTTTCTCCTTTGAATTCTTGGATGGAATATGGGTGGGCAATATAAGCTGCGGCTTCAGCCATCACCCCTTTCGGATAACTCACGTGGAATTGTATAGTAGAAGGAGTCTTTGTCTAATTTGACCTTGTTGTTATATTATACAGTTTCTTTTAACCTGTAATGTACTATCCGAAATAAATAAATTCATTCATTCAATGTTCTGTACATGTTGCTAAGCTACTTCTGTGGAGATGTGTTGAAGGACGAGACTGAGTTTTATTCCTCAGGTTCAGCTTTATTCACAATCACATACTCCCAACATTCCAAAGCAGAAAAAGAGGATGAATCTTCTCACATCTGTCCTTTTATACCCAGGACATCAAACCTACAGTCACATGGTGTTTAATCAAACATACAGTCACATGGTACTTAATCCCAGTCACAATGTAACTTCCCCCGATCTTAACTCCATCCACCCCCTAGTCTCCGGTGGTCAGGAAATCTCTCAAGGCCATCTCCTTGAAACAAAAGGCCAAATCTCACACCCTCCTGTTACCTCTAGGAGGCTCAGTCCCTTTGTTCCCCTGAGACATGAAGCACACAATAAACATACAGTAATATATCTGTGGAGCATATGAAACCAACATATGTGCCCCACACTTCAATGTTTACTTTATAGGGAGTCATTTCATAGTCCCCTTTTGAAGTACGCTGTGTTCCTGGCAGCTGTCATTTGGAAATGTTTACATGCTACTTTTACTCAGGTTCCTGCCTCCTTTTTTGAAGAGTAGATTTATAAGGCAGCTCTTTTTTAATGCCATTTTGATAATTTGCATTACATATTTTCGATAATTTTATAGATCAGATTTTTGGATTCTGTCATAACAAGCGTGCAGCTTGGGGGAAAAGGAGGAAGGGAAAGGGGAAAGAAAAGGGGAAAAAAGGGAAAAGAAGGGGAAGGAAAAAAGGGGAAGAAAAAGGAAAAAAGGGAAGGAAAAAAAAGGGAAAAAAGGGGGAAAAAAGTTATGAGTTAAAACATATATTTAGCAATTTAATCAGGGGCTTTCTTCAGTGTACTTGGTCCAAAGTAACAACCTAAACCGTTTATCTACTTATTTTCTTTATTTTATTATTATTTTAATTTTTTCCTTATTCTCTTTCATCCTTTATGTCTTTTATTACAACCTTTTCTTTTGCATCACTTAATGCCAGGGGTTTACGAGATAGTTGGAGAGCCAGGTGGATTTTATTCACACTATTGAGTACGAAAGGTTTGAGTGTGTAATTCTGTTGTAAATCGCCTATCAATGAAAGAATGGGGCGTCTTAAGTTGCACAATCCTGGGGTTTGGTCCCTGAGGGTCTCAAAAGGGGACCCAAAAATCCATTTAAACAAACTTTCAAGTACAACAACCGTTTCAAGCCTGTTTCATTTAGATCACCCCTCACATTAAACTGATGCAACTTAAGACATGAAAATGTCTGGGGTTACTAATTAAGACACCTACTAATTAACGACCAATTAACGATTTATCTAAACTTTCAAGTACAACAAAAATTCTTTTTGCAAATGATAATTTACTAATCCTAGACACCATATCCACAACTTAAGACGCAATTTTTCCTGGGGTTTGTAGATAAGACGGAGGTGTTTTGACCCCAAGGGATACGAAGACCCTCAAAACTGAACTTATTCAAAAGAGGGAGTACAACAATTTTGATTGATGCTATGGATAAAACATTATTTCAAATGAACAAAAATGCAATTTAAGACACCAAAATATCTGGGGTTATTAATTAAGACAACTGCTAATTAATGACTAATTACCAATTTAATTACACTTTCAAGTACAACAAAAATTCTTTTTGTAAAAGATAATTTAGTGACTCTAAACACAATATGCACAACTTAAGACACAATTTTTCCTGGGGTATGTGGATAAGACGCTTACTAATTAAGCAATTAAAGATTTGTTCACGATTTTAAGTACACGAAGTATGTAACACGAAGTATTTAAGTACTCTGAAGTGTGCAGAGGAATGTGGCCAGATGTATGGTCTGGTTACATATGATCTAGATGTCGCAAAGACTGCACACCGAATCCAAGTCACCAGTCAGCCAGAGTTCGACAAGCTCTTCATTATGTTCGGAGTATTCCACATTCTCATGTGCTACTTCAGAGCCATTGGAAAGGTTATCGCAGAATCGGGTGGACCAGCGATGCTGACAGACTCAGGCGTATTAGCCCCGGGATCTCTGAGAGGGTTCATAGAATGCCTGAGCTACAATCGTTGTAAACGACTTCACCCAATGCTTGCTCTTGCGTTGGAAATATTACTTTTCCGACGGTTCATGAAGGAATATGAGAACGCAGACTTGGTTCTCCTGGAACTGCAGAATGTTCCCCTAGAAAAGAAGGAAGATGTTGATAGTTTCTGCAACTCAGCCCTGTTCGGAGAGCTATTTGAGGCTTTTGAGAGGTTCAAGAAGAGCGCTGAAAGTGGTGACCTTGGTCGAACAGCACAGTTTTGGGCAATGTATATCCAGTACATACAGATCTACCACACTGTCGAACGCGCAGTTAGAGAAACAGACATAGATCTCTTCATCGCCATGTTGACACCGATGATTGATCTGTATTTCACAACAAACCGACAGAACTATGCCCGCTGGATGTCGAAATACCAGCTTGACTTGATGAACTTAGCTGATTCGCATCCCGGGCTGCGGCAGATTCTAGAGGATGGAGTCTTCTCAGTCAGACGATCGAACAATGAATTTGCACAAATTCCAGTCAATCTCACCTTGGAGCAAACAGTCAGTGCAGATGCGGCCTCCCGAATGACGGGATATACATCGTCCACAAACAACTACAGCTCAAGAGTGCGGTGGAGTGTCACCAAGAGCAGCCGAGCAGCACTTGTGAATGAAGCTCTTACTATGGTCGGAATGGGGAATACAAGCGACACTCAAACTAAGCTCAGTCCAGCCAGAATCAGGAAAGACAATGAGGATCTGCAGAAGATCATCAATCACATTGAGTCTTGCGCCAATCCTTTCACACTTGATCCAAGCTTGCCTCTCATTAACATCAGCACTGGGAAGAGTGTAACAGATGCCACGAGTACATCATTGTTGAACATTCCAGAAGACAGCAAGAATAGGCATGAAAGCTTTGTAAAAGAATGCCTCGAAAGTGCAGAGTGTTTTGAAAAACCAATTCGCAAACATCCTCTTCGCATGTTTACAAGTGAATGCGTAACCAATCGAAAAGCAGACAAAAACGCCAAAGAGGCACAACTCAAATGTACCAGTGCACTTCTTGGCCGTATTGCCTTCACAGCAGCAACAGGTGACGTTGACCTTGAGCTTGTCTTCTCATTTCCACTGACACCGGTGCCACTTTCAATGTGTCACAGTGATGGCACGATGGCTCACACGGATAAAAGCAAATTGTTCAAAATTCTGGAGGGAACTGTCAGTGACCATGGCAGCCCATCATTTGTAGGTACTCATATCATTGACGGCAATTTCCAATTCCACTGCATGTCGCCGGATCAGCCTGCAACATACGGGGAGCTGTCACGAAACATCCTGGTTACTAGCTTGGCATATAAGTCACGGAGAATCGACATCAACTTCGATACGTATGAAAGACCATCCATCAAGGACTGTGAGCGAGAGCACAGAGAAGCTGTTGTGGGAGGGGAACTAGTTATTGAAGGACCTCAACAGAAAAGAGACTCAAGCTTCAAGAAACAACTCGAGAGGGAGTCGTTCAAACGAGAGCTACCCCTCTTTCTCACAAAGGATTGGTCGAGCGACTTCTACAGGCCTCTTCTTGATGGAAGGGAAGTGTATTTGGGAGTGATGGGAGAGTGCACTCGGTACTTCGTAGAAGATGGAGAAATAAACACAGAATCAGTCCCATCTCTAAACTGCAACCACTCGGAGGCCGACATCCGAGTTATCCTTCACATGATTGAGGCGGACAAGTCCACACCTGGCGACATAGTTGTAAGAGCTTCTGACACTGACATTCTAGTGTTACTCCTACACCATGTCCATCGAGTTTCCTCCACTGTGTGGATGGAGGTTGGGACAAGAGGACAAGGCAACCTGCGTTATGTAAACGTAACTAAGATTGCTGCTGCGATAGGCCAAGCTATGTGTGCTGCACTCCCCGGCCTACACGCGTTCACTGGCTGTGACTATACCTCTGCCTTTGCAAGGAAAGGAAAGAACAGGCCATATGCAATTGTGGCAAAAAGTGACAAGTTCCAGAGAACGTTTACTTCATTGAGTCACGCTGTCCCAACAGATGAAGTCATCCAAATCTTGCGGGATTTTGTCTGCGTGTTGTACGGAGCACGGAAACTTGTCCCACTCAACAAGCACTGGTTCAACGTGGTCGAGAAAACCTACAAAAGAAAGTCAAATGCTAAGCACCCATTTGAGAAGCTTAAAAGCATTGCAGGCAGTAGCATTCCACCGTGTGAAGCGGAACTAGCACCTCACGTGGACAGAAGTGCATTCGTTGCAAGATTATGGGGTAGTGCTCATCACCAAGACCTGGACAAAACACCCACCAATGGATGGGAAAATGTCGACGGCGAATTTCGCATCATTTGGTTCAATGGAGAACAGATGCCCCCTGCACTCATTCCAGAGGTTCAGGTCGAAACAGAGCCAGATGACAACAGTGATGATGCCCAGGAAGATGGTGGTACGGATGATGACATGGATGAAGATCATGATCCTCTGCCAAGAGAAATGGAATCCTCTGATGAAGACAGTGATGACGATCACGAATGAGATGATCGCAGTAAAATTACGACAGAGTGACTTGACCTAGGATTCCGATTTGGTCGCTATGAAACAATAAGACATTTGCTTGCCAAATAACCACTTTCAAACAATAAACTGTGTCATACATCACAATGTACATTCCATGCCGCATTATATTTTGGAAAAAGAATTTTTGTGTTACATGAAAGTTTAAATAAATCGATCATTAATTAATTAGTCGTTAATTAGTAGTTGTCTTAATTAATAACCCCAGATATTTTGGTGTCTTAAATTGTATTTTTGTTCATTTGAAATAATGTTTTATCCATAGCATCAATCAAAATTGTTGTACTCCCTCTTTTGTATAAGGGTCTTCATATCCCTCAGGGTCCAAAGACCCCCATCTTATCTACAGACCCCAGGAAAAATTGCGTCTTAAGTTGTGGGACCTGAATTAAAATTGTTAAAATTAAAATTATTGTTTTGGACCTGAATTAAAATCATGTACAAAGCTTGGACAATTTAAACAAAAACTAAAGGAAGAAATACTCCAAACATATTTACAAGACGACATGTAAACTCACATAAGGATTGACATTTCCAGCCTGTGTTGTGTTATAGCTTAGTTTTTCTTTTTTCTCTGTGACACTATGTCTTAGATTTGTTTTTGAATAGTAACCGCTTAACTTAGACTAGCTCAGTTTTCTTTTCTCTCAGTCATATTTTGTCTTAGCCTTGTATTAAATTGTAATCGCTCTTGTCTTGTTTTCTCCTTTTTCTCCTTTGAATTCTTGGATGGAATATGGGTGGGCAATATAAGCTGCGGCTTCAGCCATCACCCATTTCGGATAACTCACGTGGAATTGTATAGTAGAAGGAGTCTTTGTCTAATTTGACCTTGTTGTTATATTATACAGTTTCTTTTAACCTGTAATGTACTATCCGAAATAAATAAATTCATTCATTCATTCATTCTTGGATATGGTATCTAGGGTTACTGAGTTATCTTTTGCAAAAAGAATTTTTGTTGTACGTGAAAGTTTAAATAAATTGTTAATTAGTCGTTAATTAGCGAGTGTCTTAATTAGTAACCCCAGACATTGTCATGTCTTGAATTGCATTTTTGTTCATTTGAAATAATGTTTTATCCATAGCATCAATCAAAATTGTTGTACTCCCTCTTTTGAATAAGTTCAGTTTTGAGGGTCTTCGTATCCCTTGGGGTCAAAACACCTCCGTCTTATCTACAAACCCCAGGAAAAATTGCGTCTTAAGTTGTGGATATGGTGTCTAGGATTAGTAAATTATCATTTGCAAAAAGAATTTTTGTTGTACTTGAAAAGTTAGATAAATCGTTAATTGGTCGTTAATTAGTAGGTGTCTTAATTAGTAACCCCAGACATTTTCATGTCTTAAGTTGCATCAGTTCAATGTGAGGGGTGATCTAAATGAAACAGGCTTGAAACGGTTGTTGTACTCGAAAGTTTGTTTAAATGGATTTTTGGGTCCCCTTTTGAGACCCTCAGGGACCAAACCCCAGGATTGTGCAACTTAAGACGCCCCATTCTTTCATTGATAGGCGATTTACAACAGAATTACACACTCAAACCTTTCGTACTCAATAGTGTGAATAAAATCCACCTGGCTCTCCAACTAAGACTCTATAAAAAGAAAGGCTACATTTCTATTCCTTAAAAATGAAAAAGCACATTGTTATCTTATTCAGGAGACTCACAGCAACAAAACAGATGAAAAAATGTGGACAAACCAATGGGGAGAAAAAATATACAATCCTGTTTTTGTGCTGGGTGGCGACTACAATATGGTTATGGATGAATGGCTTGATAGGCAACCCTCAAGATTTCCTAATCATCAGTATAATACCACTTTACTAGATTTCTGTAACACGTTTCAGCTTAGTGACATATGGCGTGCGCTAAATCCAGATACCCAAACCTTTACTTGGTTTAAACCTGATGGCACCATTAAATCACGATTAGACTACTGGCTTATTTCTGAATTCCAACCTGATATAGATATAAGTACCTCAATTTCTGCAGCTCCGCTTACAGATCATTGTATGATCA
This sequence comes from Pholidichthys leucotaenia, assembly GCA_020510985.1. Classification (NCBI taxonomy): domain Eukaryota; kingdom Metazoa; phylum Chordata; class Actinopteri; order Cichliformes; family Pholidichthyidae; genus Pholidichthys; species Pholidichthys leucotaenia. The sequence goes on from CM035841.1 coordinate 282,934,595, forward strand.
AGTTAACCATAACTCCCACTAGCGCAGTCAGAAGAAATAAAGGCTACTGGAAATTTAACTCAGATCTTCTAAAACATGACCCCTTCTGTCAGGATGTTAAAAGGACAATCGACAGTATAACCAAAGATACATTATTGTCAACTTACAGGGAGAAATGGGAATTTCTTAAGTATAAAATCCGTCAGATTTCCATTTCATACAGCAAAGTCATAAGCCGAGCCAATAAACAAAAAGAAATGGATATTGTAAATGAGATCCATTTAATATGCAACTGTGGGGAGCATGAAATAACAAGACTGAATCATTTCTCAGTTCAGGTTTTAATGTCGTGTTCACATCCCCAGCTATCTCTCAAGAACACAAGAGAGAGAGCTGAGTCAAAACCTTCTCTTTTATACAGTCAAGGACAAAGGAAGAATCACATATCACCGTCAAAACCCCCTATTGACAATAACTCTCCCCCCGCGCCCTTCAGTCCTCCGCCTGGGCTCCAGGAGGTCAGGAAGTCCTTTCAGCTCCTTAACGCCATACCTCCATCTTCTTGTTGTTATCCACAGGCGGTCCAGACATATTGTCCCCTCTAAGACGTTAGGTCAATCCACACAAGCAATCACAAGCATCCCATAGTGCTTATACATATGTAGGTAAAAATACATGAGCTACATAACCCCCCCCCCCCCCCCCAAACGTCGAAGAATGGACAATATATCAGAGTTAATAAAACATGATAACCTCAATAGCATAGTCTATACCACATGATCCTATCAAAAATCAGTGATAACATCCATAGCATAGCCTATACCACATGATCACATTAAAATTCAGTCTGTACGCCGTTTGGGCTTCAAACGTCTTCCAAATCTGCTGTAAGCAGGTCTCGCCGTCCTTGCAGCACCATCCTGCGAAGAATCTGCAGACTGAGGAAGAGAGTGGTTATTTGATCCCTGCGGGGGCTCAGGGGCGTGTTCCCTGGGGAGTCTACCACGTCAAGGTGCCCTCGCCACGGGTACAGACTCGTCGTTCATCACAAAAGCAGGCTTTAGTCTGTCAATACTAACTGTCTCTTTTCTGTCTCCCAAATCTAGCACAAAATGCTTATCACCTGATTCCAGCACCCTATACGGACCATCATATGGCGGGCGGAGGGTCGGTCTCAGAGCCTCGTGCCTGACAAAAACGAATTCGGCATTTTTCAAAGCTTTGGGAACAAAAACGCGCGGAAAAGTGTGATGAACGGGGCCCGGGAGCGTGCCTGCTCCCGTGTCAATCAGTGGCCCCAGAGCCGGGGGGCGCCCTGGCTCCGGATGCTCTTGCAGGAATTCACCGGGCAGCCTGAGAGGTTGTGCAAAAACTAACTCAGCTGGGGAGGCATTTAAATCCTCTTTGGGCGCAGAACGCAACCCCAATAAAACCCATGGTAGTTTGTTTACCCAATCTGCATCCGTAAGCGACGCTCTGAGGGCTGCCTTCAAAGACCTATGAAAACGCTCGCATAAACAATTAGCCTGGGGGTGATAAGTGGTAGTGCGATGAATTTTCGCTCCTAAGCTGCTGGCCATCGCCGACCAGAGCTCAGAGACAAATTGAGGCCCTCTGTCGGACGTAATATCCGACGGAACCCCGAAACGTGCCACCCAGGCCGTCAAAAAAACGCGAGCCACCTCTGCAGCTGTGGTCGATGCCAGGGGGACCACTTCCGGCCAACGTGTGGTTCTGTCCACCATTGTCAAAAGATGTGTGAATCCCTGCGACGACGGTAGGGGGCCCACGAGGTCGACATGCACGTGATCGAATCTCTTGGCCGGAATGTGGAACGGCTCTAAGGGAGCTTTTGTGTGTCTGTGAATTTTGACCCATTGGCAAGCCATGCAGATTCGTGCCCACTCTTTCACATGCTTGCGCAGGCTCGGCCAAACAAACTTCTCCGCTACCATTTTCACAGAAGCGCGTACCCCTGGGTGCGCCAGGGAGTGAACCGAGTCAAAAATGCGGCGGCGCTACGCGGCCGGGACTACCTGGCGTGGTCGCCCAGTCGACACATCGCAGATTAGGGGGGGCATACCGGTTTGCAAACACCTGCTCTCCAGCCTTAACCCTGTTGGTCCAGACAGGAGCGCGCGCACGTCCGCATCACTACCCTGTTCCACTGCCATGGCTGCGTAATCTATTCCCACGTGAACTGGGGCCGTATGCGCTTCTGCGCCGCTATTTTGCCCTGCGGCTGCGGTAGTATAATCTGCCTCCGCGCGCACCGGTGCTGTGACCGCGCGAGAGAGGCAGTCTGCCACTACGTTGAGTTTACCCGCTACGTGCTGAATATCAGTGGTAAACTCCGAAATTGCGGCCAGTTGCCTCTGTTGCCGGCCCGACCACGGTTCCGAAATTTTGGACATCGCAAAAGTGAGCGGCTTATGGTCGACAAAAGCAGTGAAACGTCGACCTTCCAGCCAAAACTGGAAATGGCGAATGGCCAAATGGAGCGCTAACAGCTCCCTGTCAAACGTGCTGTATTTCCGCTTGGCTTCGTTCAAGGATCTGCTGAAAAATGCCAGCGGCTGCCAAACCCCGGCAACATGCTGTTCCATGACCGCCCCTATGGCCAAATCTGATGCGTCGGTAGTGAGAGCTATTCGGGCCAATGGATCAGGATGAGCTAGGAGCGCGGCGTCAGCCAGGGCTTTTTTTACCTCCGCGAATGCACGCTCCCGCTCCGGGGACCACTCGATAGTGTTGGAGGGTTTTTGTTTTTTGAGCGCGGCGTATAATGGCTGCATGAGCTGTGCTGCATGGGGTAGGAAACGGTTATAAAAATTTACCATTCCTAAAAACTCCTGCAATGATTTGACCGTTTGTGGTCGGGGAAAATCTGCCACTGCGCGCATCTTATCCGGTAGCGGGACTGCCCCTTCTGGGGAGACGCGGTGTCCCAAAAAATCGATCTGCGCCATGCCAAACTGGCACTTGGCTGGATTAATTATTAACCCGTGCTCTCCCAACCTCCGAAAAACCGCAGTGAGGTGTTTTTCGTGTTCTTCTTCTGAAGTACTGGCGACTAAAATGTCGTCGAGGTAGACGAACACAAAAGGGAGATCGCGTAACACGGCATCCATCATACGTTGGAATGTTTGCGCGGCGCCTTTAAGACCAAACGGCATACGCAAAAACTCAAAAAGTCCAAAAGGGGTTATTACCGCTGTTTTAGGAATGTCCTCAGGACGGACTGGAACCTGATGGTAGCCACGAACCAGGTCTATTTTAGAAAAAATGCGCACCCCCGCTAAATGCACTGAGAAATCCTGAATGTGTGGGATTGGGTAGCGGTCATGCGCTGTGGCGTTGTTTAGTCTGCGGTAATCGCCGCAAGGTCTCCAGGAGCCGTCCGCTTTAGGGACCATATGCAGCGGCGAAGCCCAGGAGCTTTTCGAACGGCGAATAATGCCCAGCCTTTCCAGGCTGGCGAACTCCTCGCGCGCGATGGAGAGCTTAGCAGCATCCAAACGCCGAGCTTTCGCGAAGACGGGGGGGCCCGCTGTAGTGATAAAATGCTCCACCCCGTGTTTCGCAACTGTTGCCGAAAAAGTAGGAACCGTGAGCGCTGGAAACTGGTTGAGGAGTGTGTTAAACTTACCGCCTGCTGTGGCGACGTTGGTCTGCACCGGTGGTGGGGACACTCGAGCTGCACAAGGAATAGAATAAAAAGATAGTGCATTAACCAATCGCCTGTTGGCAAGATCAACCAACAAACCATGTGAGCACAGAAAATCGGCACCTAACATGTTGAAGCTCACCGCCACTATGATAAAAGTCCATTCATAAGTGCGACCGTGCAAAGACAGAAGCAAAGTCCTTTCTCCATAGGTGTTGATGCTTGAGCCGTTCGCCGCTGTTGCCCCGTCACCACGGGGGCCAGCCAACCGGTCGGCATAGGTTGGGGTGATGAAACTCACTTGGGCTCCGGTGTCTACTAGGAAGTGCCGCCCGGAGCTCGCATCTGTGATGTACAGCAGCTTATTTTTTTCACCGAGAGCCGAAGCTGCTAACGAATCCCGGTTCTGGAGTTTCCCGAGCTCTTGTAGCTGCACGGTGGCACACACCTGTGTGCCTTCTCTGCGAAACGCCGGTGGTAATAACAGAGGCCATCTCCTCCGCTGCACCGGGGCCACGTCGCTGCCATTGAAGGTGGGGCTGGCTCCGCTGTCTCTGGCTCTTTGTTGCCTCGGGTCGCCGCACCTAGGTCTGTCGCTGCCGCTGTGGCTGTCTGCTCGCCGCAGGAGTTGAGGAGCCGCTGCGCCTCTCGGGCCAGCGCACGGAAGTCCCGCTGGGTCACACAAGGCCTGCCGGAGAGTGTCCCTCTCATGTGTGCCGGGAGGTTGCTTAGGAAGATGTGCTGAAATAGGAAGTTATCGTTGTCCGAGTCCCTCAGCTGCAGCATGTCTTCCATCAGGGCGACTGGTCTGCGCCCTCCCTGGCCGTGCATAGCCAGGAGCCTCCTAGCCCTCTCTTCGGCTGAGGGCGTGAAACACTCAGTGAGGGCAGCCTTCAACTCGCCGTATTTGTTGTAAGCGGGTGGCTGCTGTACCAGGCTCCGCACTCATCGAGCTGTGCGGTTGTCGAGTCTTGCGATGACATGGTAAAACTTAGTGTCATCCGCCGTTATTCCTGTGAGCGTGAACTGTGCCTCAGCCTGGAGGAACCACGAGTCCGGGTTGTCCTGCCAGAATTCTGGCAGTTTAATGGAGACGGCGCTCGCTCGGGCAGACTCCGACGAGTCTGGATCATGGGAATCGTTTCCCGGCATTCTCAAATGTCTCTGGTCACCAATGTGGGGAGCGTGAAATAACAAGACTGAATCATTTCTCAGTTCAGGTTTTAATGTCGTGTTCACATCCCCAGCTATCTCTCAAGAACACAAGAGAGAGAGCTGAGTCAAAACCTTCTCTTTTATACAGTCAAGGACAAAGGAAGAATCACATATCACCGTCAAAACCCCCTATTGACAATAACTCTCCCCCCGCGCCCTTCAGTCCTCCGCCTGGGCTCCAGGAGGTCAGGAAGTCATTTCAGCTCCTTAACACCGTACCTCCGTCTTCTTGTTGTTATCCACAGGCGGTCCAGACATATTGTCCCCTCTAAGACGTTAGGTCAATCCACACATGCAATCACAAGCATCCCATAGTGCTTATACATATGTAGGTAAAAATACATGAGCTACACAACAAACATTCCTTATGTGAAGAGGACAAACAAAAACTGATTTTATTGCACTCTTCCCTAGATAACATTTATATTAATAAAGCCAAAGGGGCATATATTAGGTCGAGAGCGAAATGGATAGAGGAGGGAGAGAGAAGCTCAACATACTTCTGTAGGCTTGAGAAAAGAAGACAAGAACGAAATGCCATTAAGTCTCTTATAATTGATGGTAAGGAATGTACTTGTGTTGTTACAGTTTGAATATATTTGTTCATCCAGTCCTCTAGAGGGCGCTAGGCTCTGTAGTAGCTTTAAGCTTGCCAGTAGGTGACGAGAAGAAGAGACCTAGCATACTGAATGTCGACAGGAACACGAGTCTGTGTCACTGTTCCTTCTAAAGCCATCCGTTCACTTCCAGCCCTTTGAGTGGCAATATGAGTAAGTTAGTAGTTTGTTGTGATGAGTAGATAAAGTATAGTTGATTATTAGAATAAGTTTGATGAGTTTTATAGACGCTAATCGGCGATGTGTTTGTGATAGCGAAGCCGTATCGGAGTCCGTGTGATGACGCTGTTTAGCTAGTGCTGACTTTTTAAATGTACTGCTTGTAAATATCGTCTTTATTTCCTAATTTGTAAATATTTTTTTGTGTCTGTATTTTTCAGTTTCACACTCTCTGTATTAAATCCTAGTCCAAAACGACACCTGCCTGTTCCTTGGAGGAAGTGATGCAAGAGAGAGTTTAGCTGGCTGTGAATCTCAATATAGGACACGAGTCACATTGGGTGCAACAGTACAGTGAAATCATATTGCCGAGTGAAATCATAGCACTCGGTGAGGGACCACAGTGAAGGTGGGTGGAATTTAACGTACATTTAACATCAGCGGTCCTATCCAGTCGTCAAGATGGAGCAAACACAGGCTGAAAGCCATAACAGTGAAGAAGCACAGAGCGAAAAAGGGTCACGCTCCTCAAGGTCACGCTCCTCCCACTCATCCAGGTCTTCTGTACATTCCGGGAAACTGACTCCCCGATCAGCTGTAGGATCTAGGAGGTCATCAGCTTCAAGTCAAGCCAGTATGGCAGCAGCACATGCCCGAGCAGAAGCTCAAGCAGCAAAAGACAGACTAGCATATGCTGAGAGAGAGATGAGCATTAAAATGGAAAAGGCACGGTTAGAGGCAACTCTAGATCTACTTAACCTACAAAGGGAAGCAGATGCAGCCAGGGTTAAAGCAGAAGTGATGGAGTCTGCTGTAGCTCGGCTCATTAACCCAGAACACAGCGAAGAATTGAGCTTCTTGCCTCTAGAACAAACTGCAGAACAAAAAGTGAATGAATACATAAACAGGCATAGTTGTACTGATTCATCTCAAAAGAAAGAAACTTTTCAACAGGACAGTACACATCAGGAACAACATTCCACACTGATTTATTCACATCTCCATGCCAAACAAGAAACAGCTCATTGCCCAATTCAGCCACAAGAGGGTGCCAAGCGACCACCACAAAGAGATGCAATTCACCAAAATTCTCAAAGTGTGTTGCAATCACAACAGATATCAAGCTCAAATGATGCAAACAACACTACCAGTGACCTTGCCAGGTTCTTAGCCAGAAGCCAACTATTAACAGGAGGACTGACAAAATATGATGACAAGCCAGAGAGTTATCTTAGCTGGAAAGCCACATTCCAGAGTACCATCAGAGACCTCGGTCTTACAGCCAATGAAGAACTAAACCTCCTCATTAAGTGGCTCGGCCCTGAGTCTTCTGAACATGCTAAGAGATTAAAAGCAGTCAATATCAGGCATCCACCTGCTGGTCTGAACATGGTCTGGGCAAGACTGGAAGAATGCTACAGCTCACCAGAGGCAATAGAAAAGTCCATGTTTGAAAGAATCCAAAATTTTCCAAAGCTCATGAGCAAAGAGCCACACAAGCTTCGCGATCTATCAGATCTACTGTGTGAACTGGAAGCAGCAAAGCTGGATGGATATCTGCCAGGCTTGAGCTACTTAGACGCAGCAAGAGGTGCAAGTCCAATCGTGGAAAAGTTGCCCTTTCACCTTCAGGAGAAGTGGACAATGGTAGGGTCAAAGTATAAAGAAGACCATCATGTAAGTTTCCCACCTTTCTCATTCTTTGTTGAATTTGTAAAAGGTCAAGCCAAGGCAAGGAATGACCCAAGCTTCAACACGACTTATAGCTCACCTGCCAATTCTACAATTAGTTACGAAAAAGGAAAATCACAAAGTCACTACATGCAGAAACAATCAGTTACGGTACACAAAATAGACGTGTCAGTCGGAGTGGAGACAAAAGAAGGAGGCGAAGACATTAAAAGACAATGTCCCATACATCACAAACCACACCCACTGAAAGGATGCAGGGGTTTTAGAGCTATGTTGCTTGAGGACAGAAAAAAGGTACTCAGAGACAACAAAATCTGCTATCGCTGCCTTGCTTCCACTACCCACCAAGCCAGGGACTGTCAAATAACAATCAAGTGTGGAGAATGCAACAGCAACAAACACCTGGCAGCTCTCCACCCAGGCCCGGCTCCAACAGCATCTAAGCCTCCCTCATCCCCTAAAGAGAACGGCGGGGAGCAAGAGCTCACACAAGACTTAGATGTTACAGCCACATGTACCGAGGTATGTGGAAATCAAATCACAGGAAAATCCTGCTCCAAGATCTGTTTGGTGCAAGTCCACCCGAAAGGTGAGCCACACAACATGAAAAAGATGTATGCAATAATAGATGATCAAAGTAATCAATCACTCGCAAAAACAGAGTTTTTTGAAACATTCAATATTCAAGGCACAGCCACACCTTACACACTGAAGACGTGTACTGGCACAACACAAGTAAATGGTAGAAGAGCCTGCAACTACATAGTTCAATCATTGGATGGAAAAATGAGTTTTCCTCTCCCCGTGCTCATAGAGTGCAATGCTATCCCCAACAATAGGGAAGAAATACCCACTGCAGAAGCTGCCTCGCATCACCCCCATCTGAAAGCAATAGCTGCTGAAATACCACCCCTCGAACCAGACGCTGACATACTGCTGCTGATAGGACGCAACCTTCTCAGAGTACACAAGGTGAGAAAGCAAATCAGTGGCAGGCACAACGATCCATTTGCACAGAAGCTTGACCTGGGCTGGGTTATCATTGGTGATGTATGTCTGGGCACCGCCCACAAGCCAAGTGAGGTAAACGCTCTCAAAACACATGTGTTGGACAACGGACGCCCAAGCTATCTCACTCCCTGTAACAATTGCTTCAATGTAAAAGAGAGCTTCACAGTGAGCCAACCGAAAGCTGTCTCCAACCTACTGCCATTTTCAAACCCACATGCAAAGCCCACGGTTGAGAATCTAGGTGAAGCAGTCTTCTGTCGCATTAATGAAGACAATCACCTCGCACACTCTGTTGAAGACACAATCTTTCTGAAAAAGATGGAAAGGTCCTTCAAAGATGACACAAACAGTTGGGTGGCACCACTTCCGTTTCGTAACCCCAGACGCCTACTCCCTGACAACAGGTGCTACGCCTACAAGCGGCTCATGTCTCTGCGACGTATGCTTGACAAGAAGCCAGACATGAAAGCACACTTTGTTGAGTTCATGCAGAAGATGCTCGACAACAAACACGCAGAGCCAGCGCCACCTCGTGATAGAGACAAAGAGGCCTGGTATCTCTCCATTTTCGGTATATACCACCCACAGAAGCCTGGGAAGATCTGTGTGGTGTTCGATTCCAGTGCGCAGTTTGATGGAGTTTCACTCAATGATGTACTGCTGTCAGGGCCTGACCTAAACAACACACTCGTAGGTGTGCTCCTCCGCTTCAGAAAGGAACCTGTCGCTGTCACAGCTGACATCGAGCAGATGTTTTACTGCTTTGTTGTCCAAGAAGATCACAGAGATTACCTTCGCTTCTTGTGGTACGAAAACAACGACCTGATCAAAGAAGTGGTGGACTATCGCATGAGGGTGCATGTTTTCGGTAATAGTCCCTCCCCTGTGGTGGCGATCTACGGGTTGAGGATGGCAGCAAAGGAAGCAGAAGGTGAATATGGAACTGACGCTCGAAACTTCATAGAACAGGATTTCTATGTGGACGATGCATTAAAGTCTTTCTCGACAGAAGCTGAGGCTATCGACGTTCTAGAAAGAGCCCAGAAAATGCTCGCACTTTCTAATCTACGTCTCCACAAGATTGCCTCCAACAAAGTAGAAGTAGTGAACGCTTTCCCACCTGAAGACAGGGCCAAAGAACTCAAAGACCTTGATCTGTCTACAGACGAGCTCCCAGCCCAACGCAGTTTGGGTGTGATTTGGGACACCACATCAGACATGTTCACATTTGATGTTCCACAAGAGCAAAAGCCCTTTACTCGACGTGGTGTGCTGTCAATTGTTAACAGTCTGTTCGACCCTCTCGGGCTGCTAGCACCTGTAACCATCAAAGGTAGACTTCTCCTCAGAGAGCTCTCCAGCAGCAATCTTGAGTGGGACAGCCCCTTGCCTCAAGACATGTATGACGGTTGGAGAAAATGGCATGATTCTCTGCAGCATCTCAAGACACTGAACATTCCCCGTATCTATGTTTCATTCTCCATCTCACAAGCCAAGGTCACTGAACTCTGTGTGTTCTCAGATGCTTCAGTTAAAACTATAGCTGCAGTTGCCTACTTGAGAGTCACACACGAAGACGACCATAACGAGGTCGGGTTTGTCATGGGTAAGGCCAAACTAGCTCCTGTGCCAGAGCTCACCGTTCCGAGGCTAGAACTGTGTGCTGCAGTACTCGCTGTGGAAATGTCTGAGCTTCTCAGAGAAGAACTAAAGATGAAAATTGACAAGACCACATTTTACACTGACAGCAAAGTGGTGTTAGGATACATCTACAATCAACACAGAAGATTTCATGTATATGTGAACAATCGTGTCCAAAGAATCAAGCAATCGTCTCTGCCTGGCCAGTGGAAGTATGTCCCAACAGAGCACAATCCTGCTGATCATGGATCTCGCTCTCTGTCAGCAGGGAAAATCTCCAGTACTACATGGTGGTATGGTCCAACCTTCCTGCTCGACAAACAGACTGTCGCTCCTGAAAAAGGCCCATTTGAGCTCATCAATCCAGAGTCAGATGTTGAAATTAGACAGAACGTGACAACGCTTGTGACAAGCACTAACCTCAAAGCCTTGGGTTCATCACGTTTTGAACGTTTCTCAAAGTGGACCTCCCTTGTCAAAGCAGTAGCTTACCTACGTCACATTGCTCACGGTTTCAAGCCCAAAGGAGGTAACAGATGTAGGAGCTGGCATCTCTGTAAAACGAGTCTCACAGAAGAAGCCTTAACACAAGCAGAGTACACAATCATTAGATGTGTCCAACATGAAGTGTATGCAGAGGAAATCAAGCGCAACAAACCAAACCTGGAAGAAGGGGACGTCATTCTTCTCAAGGACAAGAACCTAAAAAGGAACGAATGGCCTATGGGCATCATCGTGAAGACTCTCGCAAGCAAGGATGGAGTCGTAAGGAAGGTGGAGGTCAAGGTGACACAGAACAAAGCTACAAAGACTTTCTCCAGACCCATCTCAGACTGTATACTCCTTTTATCTCGAACAAATTAGTTTATAAGTTTAGTGGCATTCTTAAAATAATGCCAGGCGGGGAGTGTGTTGTTACAGTTTGAATATATTTGTTCGTCCAGTCCTCTAGAGGGCGCTAGCCTCTGTAGTAGCTTTAAGCTTGCCAGTAGGTGACGAGAAGAAGAGACCTAGCATACTGAATGTCGACAGGAACACGAGTCTGCGTCGCTGTTCCTTCTAAAGCCATCCGTTCACTTCCAGCCCTTTGAGTGGCAATATGAGTAAGTTAGTAGTTTGTTGTGATGAATAGATAAAGTATAGTTGATTATTAGAATAAGTTTGATGAGTTTTATAGACGCTAATCGGCGATGTGTTTGTGATAGCGAAGCCGTATCGGAGTCCGTGTGATGACGCTGTTTAGCTAGTGTTGACTTTTTAAATGTACCGCTTGTAAATATCGTCTTTATTTCCTAAATTGTAAATATTTCTTTGTGTCTGTATTTTTCAGTTTCACACTCTCTGTATTAAATCCTAGTCCAAAACGACACCTGCCTGTTCCTTGGAGGAAGTGATGCAAGAGAGAGTTTAGCTGGCTGTGAATCTCAATATAGGACACAAGTGACATTGGGTGCAACAGTACAGTACTGATTCTGTGAGGATCTCTAAAGAAATATTTAAATTTTACAGTGAATTATACTCCTCCTCTTACTCACACACTAATGCAGAGGGTTTCTTTGAGTCCATTTCAGGACAGATACCGAAAATTGATGAATATTTTAGAAAATCATGTGACGCAGAGATCCAAATGGAGGAAGTAGAAAACGCTCTAAAATCCTTAGCTCTAGACAAATCACCTGGCTCAGACGGCTTAACAACCAATTTTTACAGGCACTTCTGGATTAACCTAAAAGATTTATTTTTTAATATGTTAAAGGAAATCCGTGCTCCATCAGTTTTACCAAATACTATGAAACAAGGAGTCATCACACTAATTCCCAAACCTGGCAAGGACCCAAAATTGATTGATAATCTCAGACCAATTACTTTACTTAATAATGATTACTAAATTTTAACACATATTTATGCCAACAGACTCAAAACTGGCATCACTGATCTTATCTCAGAGACACAATCAGGTTTTATTAAAGGGCGCTCAATACACAACAATATACGCCTTGTATTGGACTTACTTGACTATAGGGACCTAATTGATGAGGGGTTTATTTTATTTTTGGATTTTTTTAAAGCTTTTGATATGATTGAACACAAATTTATGTTTAGGACCTTAGAGCTTTTTGGTTTTGGGAACACTTTTTAGACTTTATAAAACTAATTTACACGGATACTAACAGCTCAGTTCTATTACCACATGGTACCTCCCCTAGATTTTCAATAGGCAAAGGAATAAAACAAGGCTGCCCGATTTCGCCTCTTTTGTTCATTGCAGCAGCTGAAATGCTCTCAATTTTTATAAAAAACTCTGACTTTGATAAATTAACAGTATTTGGAAAACAACTAACAATCAGCCAACTGGCTGATGACACAGCCATATTCATGCACAACTCTGATCAAGTCCCTAAAATTCTCAATGATATAGATGTTTTCTCTAAAGCCTCTGGGCTTAAACTGAATCTAGGTAAATGTGAATTATTACCTATTCATGATTGCAGTCTATCAGCCATTCATACCATTCCCGTCAAACAAACAGTGAAATATTTGGGCATGCATATCACTAAAGATGTTGATCAATTAGTCAAGCTCAATATATGGAATTGCTTGGAGAAATCAAAAACTTATCTCAACTCCTGGTCTCAAAGAGATATTTCCATCATAAGAAGAACATTTCTGACAAAAATGGAATGCATCTCCTGATTTATTTATCCAGCCCATTCATTGCCAATGCCCAAAGATGCTGTTAAAGCCATCAATCAAATCATTTTCAATTATATCTGGAAAGGGAAAACACATTATATTAAAAAAGGAACCATGATTCAAGAATATGAGGAAGGTGGTGTTAAAGCAATAGACTTTGAATGCATTAATCGCACCATCAAAATTAACTGGCTGAGACAATTTATTAAACAACCCAAACATTTCTGGTTTCATATTCCCAATGAAATTTTTGCTAAATTTGGGGGCATTAAATTCCTGCTCAGATGTGACTATGACCCAAAAAAGCTCCCCTATAAACTCTCCTCATTTCATCAACAGGTCTTATTATATTGGAGATTGATCTATAAACATAATTTTAGCCCTCATATGACCCCTCTGTGGAATTGTAGATATGTACTATATAAACACAAATCAATATTCCTACAAAACTGGCAAAATAAGGGCATTTGGTCTGTACTACACTTATTAGACGGCACTGGGAACATTTTAACTTTTGAAAATTTCTGTGCTAAATATAACATAAATGATAAACGAGAATATAACCAAGTAATTGAGGCAATACCTCAGACAATTATACTATTGGCCTCAACTTTAAATAGATTTGGCTTTTGCCCAAATCTTCCTTTGCTTTTGGTAAATGGTTTCCATCTAGCTGACTCAAAATTAAACAATTTAGCGATTAGAAAAATATTTAATAAAGAAATCTTCCCAGTAACAGGATCTAGAGCTGCTATTCTTAATTTTTTCTCCAAAAAAGAAGCTCAAATTCTAAGATCTAAATTCTTTAAATTTCCTATTTCACCAAAAGCAAAAGAGATCCATTACAAAGTTTTAAATGGAATTTATCCTTCTGCTGAGTTTCTAAGTAAACGTTTTGGCTTTGAGAACAATAACTGTTCCTTTTGTAATGAACATATAGAAAGTACAGATCACATTTTCTTTTCCTGTATGTACACTAATGCGTTTTGGGATGATTTTCATCACTGGTTATCTAAACATGTACCAACCCCTGTTTTTAACTGTCAGAATATTTTGTATGGCTTTATTATTAAGAACTCATTGTATGATATGTCTATTAACACCCTCGTAATCTTGGGAAAATTTTATGTACACAGAAATAGATTTTTAAAATGCAAGCCAAATTTTAATGTATTTCATAAAGAACTCTTGTAGTTCATGTATCCATTTCTGCATATGATAGACACAGGGGAATGTGCTGTAATTACATGTGTGGAATGACCTCACGTCTCAGAAGAGGACAATGAGTTTCCACCGCAACGAGGAGATGGAGGAGCGGCGGTGCAGACCTGAAAAGACTTCCTGACCCCCTGGGGTCAGGTAGAGGAACGGGAGGACATCGGAAGGATATGACAAGGACGTGTGAAGAAGGGCTTTTGTTGTGTAATGCATAATGATGTTGGCTTTTGTTGTGGGATGCATAAGTACGGGGGTCTGACTGCGTTCAGCTCTTTCTGCTTCTGCCTTTGGATGAGACATGTTGGGGATGTGAAGCCGACATTAAATCTGATTTATAAAATCACTCAGCTTCTTCATTTCACGTTCCCCACATTGGTGACCAGACGTGAGAATGGATCAAAGGCGTTCTCCCGTTGCAGGCTCGTCGGAGGCGGCCCAAGCAAGCGCCGTCGCCATTAAGCTCCCAGAATTCTGGCAGAACGACCCGAACTCGTGGTTCAAGCAGACTGAGGCACAGTTTGCGCTCGCAGGGGTGACGACGGACGAAACCAAGTTCTACCACGTCGTTGCCAGGCTCGACGCCGCCACAGCGCAATGCGCGCGGAGCGTGATACAGCAGCCGCCCGCCAGCGACAAATACGAGGAGCTGAAGGCTACTCTCATCGAGAGCTTCGTTCCCTCGGCCGAGGAAAGGGCCAAGAGACTACTGGCGATATATGGCCACGGTGGGCGCAGACCGTTGGCCCTGATGGAAGACATGCTTCAGCTGAGAGAGACAGACAATGACAACTTCCTCTTTCAGCACATCTTCCTCAGCACTCTCCCGACGCACATGAGAGGGACTCTGGCCAGCATGAGTTGTAAGACCCAGCAGGACTTCCGCGCGCTGGCCCGAGAAGCACAGCGACTCCTCAACTCCTGCAGCGAGCAGATGGCCACAGCAGCAGTGGCAGACCTCGGTGCAGAAGCCCAGGACATCAGGGAGCCAGAGGCAACGGAACAAACCTTGCCCACCATGGCAGCGACGCGGCCGCGACGCAACAGACGAGACGACCTCTGCTACTACCACTGGCGATTTGCTGAGAGGGCATACAAGTGTGTACCACCTTGCAATTTCAAGAGCTCGGGAAACTCCAAAGCTGGGAACCGTTAGCAGCTACGGCTCTCGGCGAGGCCAACAAGCTGCTCTACATAACTGATGAAGGCTCCGGGCGACAATTCCTCATAGACACCGGAGCTCAAAGGAGTTTCATCACCCCATCCTACACTGACCGGGTGGCTGGACCCCGTGGCAACGGGGCAATGGCAGCGAACGGCTCAATCATCAGCACTTATGGTGACAGGACCTTGTCTCTCTCCTTACACGGCCGCACTCATGAGTGGACCTTTATTGTAGCGGCGGTGAGTTTCAACATGTTAGGGGCTGATTTCTTATGTTCACATGGGTTGTTGGTTGATCTTGCAAACAGACGCTTAATCAATGCACTGTCATTCTCTTCTACCCCCTGTTCAGCTCGAGTGTCCCCACCACCCGTGCAGGCCAACGTCGCCACAGCAGGAGGTACGTTTGACAAACTCCTCACCCAATTTCCAGCACTCACAGTTCCCAAATTTTCGGCAACAGTAACGAGACACGGGGTGGAGCACTTCATTCCCACAACGGGCCCCCCGGTGTTCGCTAAAGCTCGGCGCTTAGACGCGACCAAGCTCGCCATAGCACGCGACGAGTTCGCCAGCCTGGAAAAGCTGGGCATTATTCAGCGCTCGAAAAGCCCATGGGCCTCGCCACTGCATATGGTCCCAAAAGCTGATGGCTCCTGGAGACCTTGTGGCGATTATCGCAGATTAAACAATGCTACAGCTCATGACCGCTACCCAATCCCACACATCCAAGATTTTTCACTACATCTGGCGGGTGCGCGTATTTTTTCTAAAATAGACCTGGTCCGCGGCTACCACGAAGTCCCAGTCTGACCTGAGGACGTCCCTAAAACGGCCGTAATAACCCCTTTTGGTCTTTTCGAGTTTCTGTGCATGCCTTTTGGCCTGAAAGGCACAGCGCAAACATTTCAGCGTATGATGGATGCTGTGTTACGCGATCTTCCTTTCGTGTTTATCTACCTCGACGATATTTTGGTCACCAGCGCGACCGAGGAGGAATATGAAAATCACCTCACTACAGTTTTTCAGAGGCTGGAAGAACACGGATTAATAATTAACCCAACCAAGTGCCGATTCGGTGTGGCACAGATTGATTTTTTGGGACACCGCGTTTCCGCAGAAGGGGCAGTCCCATTGCCCGACAAGGTGCGCGCAGTGGCAAATTTTCCCCGACCACAAACGGTCAGATCGCTGCAAGAATTTTGGGGAATGGTAAATTTTTACAACCGGTTCCTACCCCGCGCAGCTCAGCTCATGCAGCCGTTATACGCCGCGCTTAGAAAGCAAAAGCCCTCCAGCGCGGTCGTGTGGTCCCCGGAGCGGGAACACGCTTTTGCGGAAGTAAAAAGTGCCCTGGCTGACACCGCGCTTTTGGCCCACCCCGACCCCTCGGCCCGCATAGCGCTTACCACGGACGCATCAGATTTGGCCATAGGGGTGGTCGTGGAGCAACACGTTAACGGGGTTTGGCAACCGCTAGCTTTTTTTAGCAAATCCCTAAACGAAACCGAGCGCAAATACAGCATGTTTGACAGAGAGCTGTTAGCGCTTCATTTAGCCATCCGCCATTTCCAGTTTTGGCTGGAAGGTCGGCGTTTCACGGCTTTTGTCGACCATAAACCGCTCACTTTTGCGATGTCTAAAATCTCAGAACCTTGGTCAGGCCGGCAACAAAGGCAACTGGCCGCCATTTCGGAATTTACCACAGACATTCGGCACGTAGCGGGCAAACTCAACGTGGTGGCAGATTGCCTCTCCCGCGCCGTGACATCGTCAGGGCACGCAGAGGCAGATCATACTACCACAGCCGCAGGGCGCAAGCCCAACACGGAAGCGTACGTGGCCCCAGTCCACGTAGGGATAGATTACGCAGCCATGGCAGCGGAACAAGGCAGTGACGCGGACGTGCGCGCACTCCAGTCTGGACCAACAGGGTTAAGGCTGGAGAGCAGGGGTTTGCGCGACGGTGTGCCCCCCTTAATCTGCGACGTGTCAACTGGGCGACCTCGCCCGGTAGTCCTGGCCGCATGGCGCCGCCGTGTTTTTGACTCGATTCACTCCCTGGCGCACCCGGGAGTACGCGCTTCGGTGAAGATGGTGGCGGAGAAGTTTGTTTGGCCGGGCCTGCGCAAGCACGTAAAGGAGTGGGCAAGAACATGCATGTCTTGCCAGCGCACCAAAATTCACAAACACACGAAAGCTCCTTTAGAACCGTTCCCAATTCCGGCCAGGAGGTTTGACCATGTGCATGTCGACCTCGTGGGCCCCCTACCGTCGTCGCAGGGGTTCACACATCTTTTAACAATGGTGGACCGAACCACACGTTGGCCAGAAGCTGTCCCGCTGACGTCAACTACGGCCGCAGAAGTGGCTCGCATTTTTTTAACGACCTGGGTGGCACGTTTCGGGGTCCCGTCGGACATCACGTCCGATAGGGGTCCTCAGTTTGTCTCAGAGCTCTGGTCTGCGATGGCCAGCAGCTTAGGGGCGTCAATCCATTGCACTACCGCGTATCACCCACAGGCTAACGGTTTGTGCGAGCGTTTTCATAGGTCTTTGAAGGCTGCCCTCAGGGCATCACTAACGGATGCAAATTGGGTTGACAAACTACCATGGGTTTTATTAGGGTTGCGTTCTGCGCCCAAGGAGGATCTAGACGACTCCCCAGCAGAGTTAGTTTTTGCACAACCTCTCAGGCTCCCCGGTGAATTCTTACCAGAACATCCGGAGCCGGGGCGTCTCCCAGCTCTGAGACCACTAAGCAGCACGGGAGCGGACACGCTCCCGGGCCCGGTTCATCACACTTTTCCGCGGGTTTTTGTTCCCCAGGCTTTAAAAAATGCCGAGTTCGTTTTTGTTAGGCACGACGCCTTAAAACCAACCCTCCGCCTACCATATGATGGCCCATATAGAGTGCTGGAACCTGGTGATAAGCATTTTGTGCTGGATTTGGGGGACAGAAAAGAGACAGTCAGCATTGACAGACTCAAGCCTGCCTTCACGTTGAGCGACGAACCTGCACGGGGGGCGAGAGCACCTCGACGTGGTAGACCTCCCAAGGGACACGTCCCAAACCCCCCGCAGGGATCAAATAACCACTTTTTTCCTCAAGCTGCAGATCCCTTACAAGACAGCGCCGCTGGGACGCCGAGGCAGGCGTACAGCAGATTCGGAAGACTGTTGAAACCCAGACGACACACAGACTGATGTGAACGTGATAACGGTTTTAAGATATGCTGACAGGGTTATCATAACAGTTTTAAGGCGGACAGGGGGCATAGACTGTACGGTTATGGTTATCACTGTGTTTTTTAATGTGATCATCTTGTATAGTTATGCCGATGATGTCATCATAGTCTGCGAACCTACACATATTGTCCTTTTCTTAGACATTTGGGGGGGGGCTGTAGTTCATGTATCCATTTCTGCATATGATAGACACAGGGGAATGTATTGTAATTACATGTGTGGAATGACCTCACGTCTCAGAAGAGGACAATGAGTCTCCACCGCAACGAGGAGATGGAGGAGCGGCGGTGCAGACCTGAAAAGACTTCCTGACCCCCTGGGGTCAGGTGGAGGAACGGGAGGACATCGGAAGGATATGACAAGGACGTGTGAAGAAGGGCTTTTGTTGTGTAATGCATAATGATGTTGGCTTTTGTTGTGTGATGCATAAGTACGGGGGTCTGACTGCGTTCAGCTCTTTCTGCTTCTGCCTTTGGATGAGACATGTTGGGGATGTGAAGCCGACATTAAATCTGATTTATAAAATCACTCAGCTTCTTCATTTCATGTTCCCCACACTCTGCCTTTTTTTCTCATCACTGAAACACATGAAGAAGCGGAATGCTGTGAAACTCCACTGTTTGGTTGATGATCGGAAACTCATGGACAACCCCTAGTGCTCTGGACACTCTGGACTGAAAAGAACCCCCCAGTTTGTCTCTTTGTCTACTCTATTATGCTTTTATTTACTTTATCTTATTATTAGAAAGAAAGCTTGGGATCAGTCCGCCAAGGTCTCCGCCTTTGACTGCCACCTAATCCACATAGCACCGGACTTCCATGATCCCTCCTGCAGGTGGTGAACCTACTGGAGGGCGGACCCATGTAACTCCTTCGGGCTGGCACCAGGACACCCTAGGCCGCAGGTCGATGATCGATTTTGTTATCGTATCATCAGACCTGCGACCGTGTGTCTTGGACACCCGAGTAAAGAGAGGTGCAGAGCTGTCAACTGATCACCACCTGGTGGTGAGTTGGATCCGATGGCAGGGGAGGAAGCCATTCAGACCTGGTAGACCCAAACGTATAGTGAGGGTGTGCTGGGAGCGTCTGGCTGAGGCCCCTGTCCGGGAGGTCTTCAACTCCCACCTCCGGAAGAACTTCAACCACATTCCGAGGGAGTCTGGAGACATGGAGTCTGAATGGGCCATGTTCTCCACCTCTGTTGTTGAAGCGGCGGCCCAGAGCTGCGGCCGCAAGGTGGTCGGTGCATCTCGTGGTGGCAACCCCCGAACCAAGTGGTGGACACCAGTGGTGAGGGGGGCCATTAAGCTGAAGAAGGAGTCCTATCAAGCTTGGTTGGCTTGTGGGACTCCCGAAGCAGCTGAGGTGTACCGGCAGGCCAAGCGGAGTGCAGCTCGGGTGGTTGCTGAAGCAAAAACCCGGGTATGGGAGGAGTTCGGTGAGGCCATGGAACAAGACTTTCGGTCGGCTTCAAAGAGATTCTGGCAAACTGTTCGGCGGCTCGGGAGGGGAAAGCAGCTCC
Organism: Pholidichthys leucotaenia; assembly: GCA_020510985.1. NCBI lineage: Eukaryota > Metazoa > Chordata > Actinopteri > Cichliformes > Pholidichthyidae > Pholidichthys > Pholidichthys leucotaenia. Next base: position 282,954,423 of record CM035841.1, read on the forward strand.
CCGTCCACACTGTGTATGGTGCGGATGGGACACTGTTGACTTCAACTGGGGATATCGTCGGGCGGTGGAAGGAATACTTCGAGGATCTCCTCAATCCCACTGATACGCCTTCCACAGAGGAAGCAGGGTTTGGGGACAAGGGGGATGACTCGCCTATCACAGGGGCTGAGGTCGCCAAGGTGGTTAAAAATCTCCTTGGTGGCCGGGCCCCGGGGGTGGACGAGATTCGCCCCGAGTACCTCAAGGCCCTGGATGTTGTTGGGTTGTCATGGTTGACACGCCTCTGCAACATTGCGTGGAGGTCGGGGGCAGTGCCTTTGGCATGGCAAACCGGGGTGGTGGTTCCTCTCTTCAAAAAAGGGGACCGGAGGGTGTGCTCCAACTTTAGAGGGATCACACTCCTCAGCCTCCCTGGGAAGGTCTATGCCAAGGTACTGGAGAGGAGAGTCCGGCCGTTGGTCGAACCTCGGATTCAGGAGGAGCAATGTGGTTTTCGTCCTGGCCGTGGCACATCGGACCAGCTCTTTACCCTCTCGAGAATTCTTGAGGGTTCGTGGGAGTTTGCCCAACCAGTTTACATGTGTTTTGTGGACTTGGAGAAGGCATTTGACCGCGTCCCTCGTGGATTTTTGTGGGGGGTGCTTCGGGAGTATGGGGTATCGGGCTTGTTGTTACGAGCTATTCGGTCTCTGTACGACCGTTGTGAGAGTTTAGTTCGTATTGCCAACACTCGGTCGGAGTCATTCCCAGTGAGAGTTGGACTCCGCCAGGGCTGCCCTTTGTCACCGGTCCTGTTCATAATTTTTATGGACAGGATTTCTAGGCGCAGCCAGGGAATGGAAGGTGTCATGCTTGGTGACCACAGGATCTCATCTCTGTTGTTTGCAGATGATGTTGTCCTGTTGGCTTCATCCAGCAATGACCTACAGCTCTTGCTGGGACGGTTTGCCGCTGAGTGTGAAGCGGCTGGGATGAGAATCAGCACCTCCAAGTCCGAGTCCATGGTCCTCAGCCGGAAAAAGGTGGATTGTCCTCTCCGGGTTGGGGACAGGCTCCTGCCCCAAGTGGAGGAGTTTAAGTATCTTGGGGTCTTGTTCACGAGTGAGGGGAAAATGGAGCGAGAGATCGACAGACGGATTGGAGCAGCATCTGCAGTGATGCGGACGTTGTACCGGTCTGTTGTTGTGAAGAGGGAGCTTAGTTCTAAGGCAAAGCTGTCGATTCATCCGGGAGAGGCTCAGAGTAGAACCGCTGCTCCTCCACATTGAAAGGAGTCAGTTGAGGTGGTATGGGCATCTGATTAGGATGCCTCCTGGACGTCTCCCACTTGAGGTGTTTCAGGCACGTCCCACTGGGAGGAGACCCGGGGCAGACCCAGGACTCGGTGGAGAGACTATGTCTCCCAGCTAGTCTGGGAACGCCTTGGTATCCCCTCTGAAGAGCTGGAGCAGGTGGCTGGGGAGAGGGAAGTCTGGGCTTCTCTGCTTGAACTGCTGCCTCCGCGACCCGGACCTCCGGAAAAGCGGTAGAAGATGGATGGATGGATGGATCTTATTATTATTTACTACTCTTGTGGTACACACATATGTAGTCTCATAGACTCCATTTGTATATTAATGTTGCTTCACGTCTGAGAATGAACAATAGGTCTGAGTCTCCTGGGGATAACAGGAGGGTGCGAAATGTGTTCTGTGTTATGCAAAGAGATGGCCTTGAGGGATTTCCTGACCACCAGTGTGGTTGAGGGTGAAGGGGACAAGACCTGGAAGAAGATGTATTGTGTCTTTGCATTAAAATGACAATGTAACTGTGTGCTTTGATGTCTTGGTATAAATAGGACAGATGTGGGGTGATGCTTCCTCTTTTCTGTTTGAGAGGATGTTGGAGATACGTGAATGGAATAAACCTGAATTGAGAAATAAACTCAGCCTCATCTTTTCACGCTCTCCACACTGGTGACCTTAAGACGTATCATGAACAGAAGAAATGCCCCCGAGCCGGACTCGCCAGGAACCAGCCAAGCGACCGCAGTCTCAGTCAAACTACCAGATTTCTGGCAGGACAACCCGGACTCCTGGTTCCTCTTGGCCGAAGCTCAGTTCGCTCTCGGGGGAATAACGGCAAATGACATGAAATTCTACCACGTTATCGCCAAGCTCAACAACCGCACGGCTCGTCATGTGCAGAGCCTGGTGCAGCGCCCACCGGCCGAAGACAAATACGGCAGGTTGAAGGCTGCGCTCATCCAGCGTTTCACTCCCTCAGTCCAGGAAAGAGCGGAGAGACTCCTGGCCCTGAACGACTTGGGAGACAGCACACCCGTCGACCTGATGGAAGACATGCTGAGGCTGAGGGGCTCAGACGGCGATGACCTGCTCTTCACCCACATTTTCCCGAGAACCCTACCGTCAGAGACGAGAGCGACCCTGGCCGGTTCACCGTTGTTTGCTCAGCGGGACTTCCGCGCGCTGGCCCAGGAGGCACAGCGGATTCTCAACGCCAGCAGACAGCGCGCGGCCACCGCAGCAGCGACAGGACTCAACGCGAGGGCCGGAGGTGGCAGGTGGCCAGAGGCGGCGGCAGCAGACCCACCAGCAGCGGCGGCGGTGAAGGCCAAACATCGCGGAGGAGATGACTTCTGTTTCTACCATCGTCGCTTCGCAGAGAGGGCACGCAAGTGTATACCACCGTGTCAGTTCAAGAGCTTGGGAAATGCCAGAACCGAGGGTCGGTAGCAGCCACGGCCCTCGGTGAACAGAACAAGCTGCTCTACTTGACGGATGCGCGTTCGGGGAGGCACTTCCTCATGGACACAGGCTCCCATGTGAGTTTCATCACGCCAACCTATGCCGACCGGCTGGCAGACCCCGGGAGTCACGGAGCATCGGCAGCGAACAGCTCGAGCATTAAGACCTTCAGTGAGAGGACTCTGCTTCTGTCCCTGCAAGGCCGTACATTTGAGTGGACTTTTATTATAGCTGCAGTGAGCTTCAACATGTTAGGGGCTGATTTTCTGTGCTCACATGGGTTGTTGGTTGATCTTCCCAATAGACGCTTGGTTAATGCACTGTCTTTTTACTCTATTCCCTGTGCAGCTCGAGTGACCCCGCCCACAGCACAAGCCAACGTCGCTACGGCAAGCGGTAAGTTCCACACACTCCTCACTCAGTTTCCAGCACTCACAGTTCCCACATTTTCAGCAGCCGTCGCTAAACACGGAGTGGAACATTTTATTACTACCGCCGGTCCCCCCGTTTTTGCAAAAGCTCGGCGCTTGGATGCAGCTAAACTGACCATAGCACGCGAGGAGTTCGCCAACCTTGAAAAGCTGGGCATCATCCGGCGTTTGAAGAGCCCATGGGCTTCCCCGCTCCACATGGTCCCTAAGGCTGACGGCTCGTGGCGACCTTGCAGTGATTTTCGCAGGTTGAACAACGCTACAGCGCACGACCGCTACCCAATCCCCCATATCCAAGATTTTTCCGTTCATCTGGCGGGGGCGTGCATTTTTTCTAAAATAGACTTGGTCCGCGGGTACCATCAAGTCCCAGTACGCGCTGAGAACATACCCAAAACAGCAGTAATAACTCCGTTTGGCCTTTTTGAGTTTTTGCGCATGCCGTTTGGGCTTAAAGGCGCTGCGCAGACGTTCCAACGCATGATGGACGCGGTGTTGCGTGATCTCCCTTTTGTGTTCGTCTACCTGGACGACATTTTGGTAGCCAGCGCGTCCGAAGAGGAACACGAAAAACACCTCACGGCAGTTTTCCGGAGGTTGGGAGAGCACGGGTTAATAATCAACCCAGCAAAGTGTCAGTTCGGGGTGACGCAGATTGATTTTTTGGGGCACCGCGTCTCTCCAGAAGGAGCAGTTCCGCTGCCGGACAAAGTGCGCGCAGTAACAAATTTTCCCCAGCCACAAACGGTCAAAGCATTACAGGAGTTTTGGGAATGGTGAATTTTTATAACCGTTTCCTCCCCTGCGCGGCGCAGCTCATGCAACCACTGTATGCCGCGCTAAAAAAGCAAAAACCCACAAATGCAATCGAATGGTCCCCGGAGCGGGAGCGCGCATTCTCGGAGGTTAAAACAGCCCTGGCAAACGCTGCGTTGTTGGCACATCCAGACCCAACGGCCCGCATAGCGCTCACTACTGACGCGTCAGATGTGGCCATAGGGGCGGTAGTAGAGCAGCATGTTGTCGGGGCTTGGCAGCCGCTCGCTTTTTTCAGCAGGACGTTGCGCGATACCGAGCGAAAATACAGCGCGTTCGACAGGGAGTTGTTAGCGCTCCACTTGGCCATTCGCCACTTCCAGTTCTGGCTGGAAGGTCGTCGTTTCACTGCGTTCGTCGACCACAAGCCGCTGACTTTCGCGATGGCCAAGGTTTCAGAGCCGTGGTCAAGCCGGCAGCAGAGGCAGCTGGCTGCAATCTCAGAGTTTACTACCGATATTCAACACGTAGTGGGTAAACTTAATGTAGTGGCAGACTGTCTCTCGCGCGCTGTAACTGCTCCAGTCCGCGTAGGGGTAGATTATATTGCCATGGCCGCGGAGCAGGCTAGCGGTGCGGAAGTACGCGCGGCCCCAGTCCGCGTGGGGATAGATTATGCAGCCATGGCCGCGGATCAGGTTAGCGATGCGGACGTGTGCGCGCTCCAGTCTGGACCAACAGGGTTAAGGCTGGAGAGCAGGGTGCTGCAAGATGGTATGCCCCCCCAATCTGTGATGTCTCCACCGGACGACCGCGTCCGGTGGTGCCAACTGCATGGCGCCGCCGCGTTTTTGACTCAATTCATTCTCTGGCGCACCCAGGGGTGCGCGTGTCGGTCAAAATGGTAGGAGGGAAGCTTGTGTGGCCGAGCCTGTGCAAGCACGTTAAGGAGTGGGCAAGAGCCTGCATGGCTTGCCAGCGAGCCAAAATACACAAACACACTAAAGCCCTCTCGGAGCCGTTTCACATCCCGGCTAAAAGGTTCGATCATGTGCATGTCGACCTCGTAGGCCCCCTCCCGCCGTCACAGGGGTGCACACATCTTTTGACAATGGTGGACCGCACCACGCGTTGGCCTGAAGTGGTCCCACTGGCATCAACCACAGCCGAGGAGGTGGCGTGCGCGTTTTTAACGGCTTGGGTAGCGCGTTTTGGAGTTCCGTCGGATATTACGTCCGACAGAGGTCCTCAATTTGTTTCCGAGCTTTGGTCAGCGATGGCCCGCAGCCTGGGGGTAACGATCCACCGCACTACCGCGTACCACCCCCAGGCTAATGGTTTATGCGAACATTTCCATAGGTCATTGAAAGCAGCCCTCAGAGCGTCGCTTACGGATGCAAATTGGGTAAACAGGCTACCATGGGTTTTATAGGGGTTGCGTTCTGCACCTAAAGAGGACTTAAAAGCCTCTCCAGCTGAACTGGTGTTTGCGCAGCCACTCCGGCTGCCAGTGGAGTTTCTCCCAGATAATCCTGCGCCAGAGTGCCCCCCTGCTCAGCGGTTACTGAGCGACATGGGAGCGAGCACGCTTCCTGGCCCCGTTCATCACAGTTTTCCGTGCGTTTTTGTACCTAAGGCTTTAAAGAATGTGGAGTTTGTTTTTGTCAGACACGATGCTCATCGCCCAACCCTGCGACCGCCTTATGATGGCCCATTTAGAGTGCTGGAAACAGGTGATAAGCACTTTTTGCTAGATTTAGGAGGCAGAAGGGAAACAATTGGCATAGACAGACTCAAACCCGCTTTTGTGATGGCTGACGAAGCTATGCAGTTGGCGAGGTCTCCTCGACGCGGCAGACCCCCTAGGGAGCATTCCCCAGAGCTCCCACAGGGATTGACTAACAGTTCTCATCCTCAGATAGCAGATTCACAGCAGGATGGCGCCACGGGAGTGGTAAAGCCCGCTTACAGCAAGTTCGGAAGACGATTGAAGCCCAAACAGCACGTGGACTGATGTTTGTGATTTTATCATGATATGCAGACTGTGTTGTATTGTTTCATCTTAGACGTTTGGGGGGGGGTCATGTGGTACACACATATGTAGTCTCATAGACTCCATTTGTATATTAATGTTGCTTCAGTCTGAGAATGAACAATAGGTCTGAGTCTCCTGGGGATAACAGGAGGGTGCGAAATGTGTTCTGTGTTATGCAAAGAGATGGCCTTGAGGGATTTCCTGACCACCAGTGGTGTGAGGGTGAAGGGGACAAGACCTGGAAGAAGATTTTTTTTTTTTTTTTTTTTTTTTTTACTTATTTGTACCCGTAGGTAGACTTGGTTTGCAGTCTGGTGACAAGCCACCGGCTGCTGGTCGCTGCGTGCGCGAGCGCCCTAAACCTACATGTTTTTGGTGTGCGGGAGGAAACCGGAGAAATCCCGGAGTAAACCCGCGCAACACGGGGAGAACATGCAAACTCCACACAGCTCACTGTTGGTCGGGGGCTGGGATCGAACCCACGATCTCATGATCCCCGCGGTCCCCCGGCCGAGGGTAAAACTGTGCTGCCACAGTGCTAAACCACTGCGCCACCGTGTAGCCCAACAGATGTATTGTGTCTTTGCATTAAAATGACAATGTAACTGTGTGCTTTGATGTCCTGGTATAAATAGGACAGATGTGGGGTGATGCTTCCTCTTTTCTGTTTGAGAGGATGTTGGAGATACGTGAATGGAATAAACCTGAATTGAGAAATAAACTCAGCCTCATCTTTTCATGCTCTCCACACTCTTACTATTTTATTTCATCCTATTCATCCTATTTTATTTCATCCGGGGGGCAATGGATCAGCGTTCTCGTCGCGCCCTCCGCCAGTACCCGGGCTCGCCTGGGGAAGCTAATGATCCTACCAGCAGACTAAATTCGAAGAGACGACGCCTCTGTGCCAAGTCAAAGAAGAATCCTAGTCACAGTCCTAAAGCCGAAAGCAAACAGCCCCAAGAGCACTTTGTGGTAGGATCGGCCCTTCGCATATTACAACTAAACGTTGAAGGCCTATCTGCAGCCAAGCGAAGCCTTATCGAAGTCCTCGCCTTCCAACATTCGATTGATGTAATCTGCCTCCAAGAGACTCATATTGGCACAGAGGAAGCTGGCCGCTTCACCATCAAAGGCTTTGACCTCCTGTGCTATGTTCTACATGCTAAACATGGACGTGCCACCTATGTGCGTTCTGACATAGTTGAAGCAAATCACCTGATAACAACACATTTCTCAGACACCATAATCATTGGTGGCTTCCATATTGTCAATGTGTACAAGCCCCCTAATGCCAACTGGGATCTGCAGGTCTTACCCACCCTACCCCACCCTGCCATCTATGTGGGGGACTTTAACAGCCATCACCCTGACTGGGGGTACCCAGCAGTGGACAGTGATGGGAAGGCACTTTCAGACTGGGCATCCAGAAATGACCTCGCTTTGATATACGACCCCAAACAAAGAGGAACCTTCCACTCTGCTAGGTGGAAGAAGGACTATTCTCCTGACCTGTGTTGGGTCAGCTCTTTGAATGGGGAGCCATATCCTACACAGATCCTCATTCTTGATGATTTTCCACACAGCCAACACCGGCCCCTGCTTGTACACATTGGCCTACAACTTCCAGTCATATACAGCCCAAGGAAGATGCGCTGGAACTTCCGCAAAGCCAACTGGAAGAAATTCAGTGAAACTCTGGACCGGAGCGTTGTTACCATCCCACTCCACACCATCACTGTAGATGAAGCATACAACCGCTTCTGCAGCGCAATCTTCAAGGCTGCCCATACTGCAATCCCACGAGGCTACCGACCCCTCTATGTCCCATGTTTGGACGGAGAAAGTGCTGCCCTCCTACAATCCTATCAAACATCAGGGGACCCAGAGATAGCAGACCATCTCATTGAATCGCTAAATACAGCTCGGCGAAAGAAATGGGAGGAGACAGTTGCTGACCGGAGCTTTACCCACTCTAGCAGGAAATGTTGGAGCCTCATCCGTCGCCTAGGAGCTGCACAGAAGCCCCCTAGCCAAAGCCGAGCATCCGTCACACCCAACCAAGTTGCATCCCACCTACTGACTATCGCCAAAGCACCCCAAGACAAAGACACCAAAAGAGCAGTTACAACTGAGCTAAAAAAACACCAAAAAATGCCTGTAGAGGAAACGAACCCTGAACCCTTCGAGGCTGCTGAACTGGAGAAAGTCCTACAGAGCCTGAAATGTGGAAAGGCAGCAGGATACGATAACATCTTCCCAGAATTCATGAAAAATCTTGGCCCCCGAGCCCTAACCTGGTTGACACAATTCTACACAAGGATCACACAAACAAACTCGATCCCAAAGAAATGGCGGACAGCAAAGGTCATTGCCATCCCAAAACCTGGCAAAGACCACAAATTACCAGCAAGCTACCGCCCAATCTCCCTACTCAGCGTTCCTTACAAAATCATGGAGCGCCTAATTCTGCAACGCATTTCCCCAGAGGTAGAGGATATTCTAAGTGTGGATCAAGCAGGTTTCCGCAAGGACCGCAGTACAGGAGAACAAGTACTGGCCCTAACCACCTTCATCGAAAATGGCTTCGAGAGCAGACTGAAGACAGGGGCTGTGTTTCTCGACCTTACAGCCGCCTATGATACGGTCTGGCACAAAGGCCTCCTCCTGAAACTTATAAAGGCGATCCCTGCTTGGGCAACAGCAATTATAAAAACCCTGCTGACCAACCGAAGGTTCAGAGTCCACCTCAGTCAGAAGACAAGTGCATGGAGAATGCAGAAAAACGGACTCCCACAAGGCTCAGTTCTAGCTCCAACTCTGTTCAACCTCTACATAAACGACCTGCCTACTACAAAATCCCGCAAATTCACCTATGCAGACGACATCTGTTTGGCATTCCAAGCACCAGACTTTGAACCACTGGAACGGGTGCTCACGGAAGATCTTGCCAAACTGGACCAGTTCTGCAAAATCTGGCGCCTAAAACCAAGCCCAGCAAAAACCGTCTCCAGTGTATTCCATCTCCACAATGCAAAAGCTGCCAGAGAACTAAACATCCACCTGAGCGGACTCAAGCTTAAGCATGCCCCAAATCCAACTTATCTTGGAGTGACCCTTGATAGGACCTTATCCTTCAAGGAACATCTAAAGGGGACGGCTGCTAAGGTGAAGGTACGAAACAACCTGCTCTGCAAGCTCGCTGGTGCAAAATGGGGGGCGGCAGTCTCCACCCTGCGCACCTCAGCACTGGCCCTTTCATACTCTGTAGCAGAATATTGTGCCCCTGTCTGGTCCAGGTCATCTTACACACACCATGTAGACACCCAGCTCAACACAACCATGAGAACTATAACTGGAACAATCTGCTCAACACCACTCCCCTGGCTCTCTGTACTGTCAAACATAGCCCCTCCACACATCCGGCGAGCAGCATTAACTCAAAGGATGCTCCAAAAAGTTAAAGATTCTCCTCACTTACCAATCCATGCAGATATCTACACCCCACCCACTGCCCGACTTCCATCCAGACGGCCGATTGGGAAAAACCCTCCCCCAGCTGACTTCACCATCCAGACAGCTTGGCAAGAGGAATGGGAGACCAAGGAGGTCCCAAACAAACAGCTGGTGATAAACCCCAACCAACAGGTCCCGGGCACCAACCTCCCAAGGAGACAGTGGTCTACACTCAATCGCTTCAGGACTGGACATGGCCCCTGCTTGGCCAGCCTTTACAGATGGGGCAGTAGCCCTAGCCCACTGTGCGCATGTGGAGAGGAGCAAACAATGGAACACATCATAGAGGCTTGCCCGCTCCAAAGACTGGAAGGAGGATTACACACCCTCCATACAGCAAACCAGGAGGCAACTGCTTGGCTTAAGGACTTTGCATTCGCTAAATAAATAAATTTCATCCTTCGTACCTCTTGTACGACTGTTGACTGAACTACACAATTTAGGGAAAAAAAAGGAAAAAAAAACTTGTTAACTGCCATGTTTATCACCATCAATGTCATAATTCTGTACCTTTACCTTGTTCTCAATAAAGTTTGGAAAAAAAAAACCCTTAGCTGGGAGGGTCACGTGGTCTGTCCTTTTTCGCTGTAGCGTCGTGCCGTGTGTGAATGCGTGGCTTTGATGGAATGGTGGAAAATATCAACGATTAATAAATACATCTAAATTGGAGTTTCACTAGGTCATCGACATGCCGGCGTATTTTCAGCGGCCAGAGAATGCTCTGAAGCGAGCGAACGGTAAGATTAAACAATTACATATTGTTTTTACTGACGTTATTCTGTTGGCTAACCAGCTAGCTAATGTTAAGCAACTTTAGCCGTTAGCCTTATCATTGCAAAACGCCATTGTTGTTAGCCTTAGCTAACTGTAGCGTGAACGGCGGGGAGGCCATGTCGGTTTAATAGAGGTAGCCAGCCGGCTAAGCTATGTTTCTGTGAGACAAAAGTGATCAGCGTCGTTCTGCTTATGGAGCTTTTAGAATGGCTTTAGCAGTCGTAATATCTTTATAACGTTTTCAACATGGTATGTTCGTTGTTGTCAAATTGGAGTAATACGTTAATGCTAATGTTGGAAAAGACCAGTAAAGGCCCAGCCATGCAGTCAGTTAAGCAAACCATCACCTTTGGATTTTTTTTGAGGTGCGTAGCAGTCCTTCACAGAGTCAGACATGCATATTTACTAGTAAAAAGTAATAGACAAAATCCAGTTGGTTCTTAAATGTTGGTGGTACAATAGCAACTTTAAGCATTAAATGCAACATCCTCGCCCTGTTTACCTAGAGTGGATAAGGTTGTGCTTTATAATTAGCAAATGGTTTGATATTTACTTTTTGTGTAAATAATATACTGGTAGTTGTGGAAACAATAGCCAACGAAACAGCTGTAGCTAATGACTAAAACATCTGAATAAGATCAACTCATCCTTATTCCTGTCAAGCTTGTATTTACCTAAAAAAAAAAGGTACACAAGCCGTTTTGATATTCTGTTATTTAGGTCTGGGGTTGTGTAGTTGGATCACATATGGTAGGCACACCTTTAGCTGTGGTAACATGCTGCAGAGCGCGATGAGGTGATGCAGGGCTAGAGGTTCTCAAGCAAATATGGTAGGCTACAGGAAGTCCATCATTAAAAAATTAAACTGCATATAGCTGATGAATGTCATTCAAAAGTTCATGACACTGTTCAGGACAACAAAAATAGTGTAATATTCCTGGCTTGTTAACATGTTCCTAAACTTGTCTGTTTATGTTAACTTAAAAAAACATTTAAATGATAACTGTGTTCACTTGAACAGATATTGATTGACAGTGTGGTACATTGTGTTGCTAACCATTAATATCGATCTATTTACACAGAATTTCTTGAGGTTGGGAAGAAGCAGCCGGCTTTGGATGTTTTGTATGATGTCATCAAGAGTAAGAAACATCGAACATGGCAGAAAATCCACGAGCCTATTATGCTCAAGTACCTGGAGCTCTGTGTGGACCTCCGCAAGAGCCACCTGGCAAAGGAGGGTCTCTACCAGTACAAGAACATCTGTCAGCAGGTCTGTAAGGAGGGAGAAACCTGACAATTATTAGGGGTGGGAATCGCGAGGGACCTCACGATTCAACGATAATTGTGATAATTGAGTGTCATGATCCCATATGTTTCAAATTTTTTCACCTTCAATCTCAAATCATGTCCCAAAATAAAACTGTTGACATCTCTTTCATATAATAAAGTATTCTCGGGGCTTCATTTTCCACGGAGATGCATCTCTACACACAGGGAGGTGGACAGTGCTGTTTGGAATAGACTTCCACTCCAGATACGTTAAGCTGACTCTGTGGACTCTTAAAAAGTAGCTGAAAACTTTTTTGTTTAAGGAGGCTTTTTGTTGAGTTTCAACTACTTTTTTTTTTTTTTTCCACAATATCTTTATTGAACCTTTTTTTTTTTTTAACAAACATGATACAAACAATCAAACACTAACACTAAAGTACTACAAAAAAAAAAAAATGCACTAAAAACACCAACAACCACCAACAAAATCAAGTCTTCAACAATGCTCCTCTGTTTAGTCTAGACAATCCAATACATAAGTATACATATTATGTTCACCAGTTTGGAATTTACAAGGTCCACACACATCATTCACCTTCTTCTTCAAGAGTTATGTTTAAATTTTTTACATAATCAATAAAAGGTCTCCATATATTCTCAAACACAATTTCCTTTGATTTTAGTATATATGTTATTCTTTCTAATGGAAGGTTTGTTAACATCTGTCTTAACCACTGAGTCACATCTGGTCTATGAGTCTTTTTCCATAATAGTGCAATACATTTTTTGGCATTAAGCAAACTGAGGTCTATGAATGTTCTTTCACTTTTATTAAAATTATGCTTTTCTGGGTACAGACCCAACAAAAACAGTTTAGGATTCAATATGATTTGTTTTGAGATTATTTTTTCAATTGTTACCCTCACCTCTTCCCAAAACATTCTTATTAATCTACATTCCCACAAACAATGAAATAGGGTTCCTTTACTTTCCATGCATTTTGTGCATGTATCTGGTATATTTTTGTTATATCTATTTAACTCCTCCGGTGTAACATACATCCGCATTAACCATTTGAAATGTATCAATTTAAGGCGTGCATTTATTGATTTGGTTTGAGCTTCTGTACAAGCCAATTCCCATTGTTCCTCTGAAATTTCAATTTGCAGATCTTCTTTCCAGTAGTTTAATCTTTTCAGTGAATTTTCACTTGAAGATAGTGTCAATGAGTTATAAAACTCTGAAATAATACCCTTTCTTTTACTATCTTTCATCAACATTTTTTCCAAGGATGAATAAATAGGTCGAGTGAGAGCTTTATTTTGATTTGATCGAATAAAGTTTCTAAGTTGAAGATATTTAAAAAAAAATGTGTTCTATTGAGATTAAATTTGATCCTCAGCTCTTCAAAAAACATTATGTTGTCTGCACATGGCAAATATAAATCCTGAATCTTTTGTATCCCTTTTAAATTCCATACTTTAAATACAGCGTCCGCTCTCCCTGGTTTAAAATATTGATTACCCCATATTGGACTAAATTGTGACAATAACTGTGGTTCTTTTAAATAGTTTTTAGCTTCACACCATATTTTGATCATATGCTTTACAAATGGATTTTTAACTTGTTTTTGTAATTTTTTTGCCGAATCTGAGTATATGAATATGGGAAGAGGTAAAGGTAAATTGTATGATTCCATTTCAGTCCAGTGAGGGAGATCATTTGATGAAAAATAATATGTCATAGACCTCAGTTGTGCCGACCAATAATACAACATAAAATTTGGACATTTCAGACCTCCACGATCAAATGGTAAATATAATAAAGACAAACGTAATCTAGCCCTCCTGTTGTTCCATATAAATTCCACTAACTTTTTTTTTATTCTTGAGAATAGATCTAAAGGTGGTGATAAGGGAATGTATTGAAATAAATAAAGTATTTTAGGTAAAATATTACTTTTAAGTATATTGATTCTCCCGATCATCGACATTGGTAGTGACATCCATCTCTGAGTTAACTCACTGATATCTGACATTAAGGCTTCATAGTTGACACTGGCGACTGATTCTAGCTTAGGCATAATTTGGATTCCTAAATATTTAAACTGATTTACAACATTGAATTGATTTACCTCAGGGGCTGGGTGATTTCTCTGGGTCTCATTTAGCATTAATATTGAAGATTTAGTTTTATTTATTTTATATCCTGATATTTCCCCAAAATTCTTTATTAAATTCAACAAGGTTGGAATTGATTTTTTTAGATTCGACATAAACAAAATTATATCATCGGCGTACAGGGAGATTTTATGTTCTGTTGGTCCAACTTTAATTCCATATATTTGTGAATGTAAACGTATCGCTATCGCTAAAGGTTCAATTGCCATAGTAAACAGTAAAGGTGAAAGTGGACAGCCTTGTCAACATCCTCTATTGATTTTTATTGGTTTTGAAATATTGTTATTTGTTAGGATTTCTGCTGTAGCATTATTGTATATTATTTGAACCCATTTTATGAAATTATTTCCAAGTCCAAACCTTTGTAGGACTTCAAAAAGAAAGGGCCATTCAACTCTATCAAAGGCCTTTTCGGCGTCCAATGATAGGAGAGCTGTATCCGGTGCTTCTTTATTAAAATAAATAATATTAAATAGTCTTCTTACATTATGGAAGCCTTGTCTACCCTTTATAAAGCCATTCTGATCTCGATTAATAATATTTGGTAAAATTTCTTGTATTCGTCTTGCTAAAATTTTACAGATTATCTTAAGGTCGGCATTTAATAGGCTTATTGGTCTCATATTTTCACATTTATTAGAGGGCTTACCTGGTTTTGGCAGCAGTATAATTAAGGCATTATTTATGTATGATGGTAAATTATTATTTTGAAATGCTTCTAAAACCATTTCCAAAAAAGGTTTTATTAATTTATTCTTAAATTTTTTATAAAGGTCAACTGGAAGACCATCTGGTCCTGCACTTTTTCCTGATTTCATATTATCAATGGCTAGCCCAACTTCTTCTTGACTAATTTTAGACTCCAATATCTCCCTGTTTTCATTTGGAATACACGGTATAGATAGTTCGTTCAAAAACCCATTTAGTTTTGTTAAATCAGGTTCATTTTTGGTATCATATAATTTTTCATAGTAATCTCTAAAGGCTCTATTAATTTCTAAAGGATCTATAACTACCTGTCCTTTACTTATAATACTGGTAATTGGTGTTTTAATTTCCAATTGTTTAATCTGCCATGCTAATAATTTTCCTGATTTTTCACCTTGTTCATAAAAAAATTGTTTCAATCTTAGAAGACTCGAGGCAGCTCTATTCGCTGATTTTTTGTCGTATTCAGCTCTCAAAATCAGTAATTCATTCTCCAACCTTGGGTCACTTCCTGCATACACTTTTTCCTGAAGACTTTTTATTTTATGTTCCAATTTAGCTCTCTCCTCTCGAGTCTTCTTAGATTTTGATCCTGTATAACTAATAATATGTCCCCTAATAAAAGCTTTGAAAGCCTCCCACTTTACACATGCTGATGTTTGTGTAGTATTGATGTCAAAGAACTCGTCTATCTGTTTTTCTATATACTTGACAAATTCCTCATCCTGAAGCCATTTATGCTGAAATTGCCATCTACCTGATTCCTTTGTCAATTTTTTATCTACATATATTAGACAACAGGGTGCATGATCAGAGATCACGATGTTATCATAAAAGCAGTTTTGAATCTTGGACCTTAATTCTGTGGAAATCAAAAAATAATCAATACGTGAGAATGTCTTGTAGGTACTGGAATAACAAGAATAGGCTTTAACTTGTGGTTTCATTTCTCTCCATATATCTAACAATCTCAATTCTTTCATAAAATGATTAATAGTCATCCTACATCCAATGTGCGTACAATCCAGTCCTGTTGATCTATCCACACCTGGATTCAATGTACAATTAAAATCCCCTGCTATTATATGTTGCCCTGTAAGTGATGATAAGATGAGAAATAAATTAGCAAAGAACTTCTGATCATCTATATTGGGACCATATAAGTTCACAAGATTGATATTTTCTAATAGCAAAGAACCTTGAATGATTACATATCTTCCAAATTTGTCTCCAATTACATTTTTCACTTGAAAAGGAACTGATTTATGTATGAGAGTCATAACTCCCCTGGCTCGGGATGAAAATGAAGAGGTGAATACACTTCCCTGCCATCTACTCCTAATTCTTTTAACATCCTCCTCTATCAGATGAGTTTCTTGTAAAAACACAATTCTTGAACCCATGTCCTTTATTTTATTCATAACTTGTTTAAGTTTTTTTAAATTTTGTAGACCTCTGCAATTCCATGAAGTTAAATTAAGATTAACACTTTGGTCCGTGATCAATAGAGAGTTTGGGATTACCTTGCAGTGTAAACATGCTCATACAGAGAAGCAAAAACATGAGTGGTTGAACATTCATCCTACAAACTACACACAAACAAATTTCCCCTTCCCACACTTGTGGCAAACCCCCCAAAATCAAAAGAAAAATTCTGTCTCCCGATATAGCCATCGACCGTTCCACACCCACGGGGAACAGCCTAAGCCACTCCTTCTTCATCCTCCCAATCACCCTAACTCTACTGCTTTTAATGACATAACATTAACTCTCCTCTGTAGTTTTCCAACTTAACTCCAAAATTTTTAACAACTTTGTACATCATAGTTTTTTTTTTTTTTTGGTTTGTTTTGTTTTTGTTTGTTTTTTTTTAATATATAATACAATCTATATTTTGTAAACTTACTATTTACTTCAAGTCAGTCAGATGCCTGTGCAAATGCTTAATTATTCTACCTTATATTTTGTTCATGCTTAGCTCCCACCAGTTTCTTCTTCTTCTTTGATCTTCTTGATGAACTCCTGCGCCTCCTCTGGGGTCTTGAAGATGTGGGTTCTGCCCTCATACGTGGTCAGCAGTCTCGCAGGATAGATTACACCATGACGAATCCCAAGGTTGCGCAGCTCCTTACGTACGGGATCAAACTGCTTCCTCAATTGCTTAGTTTCAACTACTTTTTAATGCCAAGTCTGATATTTGTAAATGATTTTAATCTTGTGTATTAACTTGTTTTTGTATTGTTAAAATTATTTTTATCTATCAACATCCTTTTATTCCATTTTATTGTGTAGCGCTCTGTGACTATATGTCTCTGAAAAGCGCTTCATAAATAAACTTTACTTACTTGGCGAGAAAAAGCTTCATGTAGGTGTCTCTTTAGCTTAGCCATTACTAATGCTACTCGGAGACGTGTGCTGGCCCGCCGTATTCTGTCATGTCAAGGGCTTTCTTTCCATTTTTGTTATAAAATCCAAAAAAGACCTGAGATATGAGCTAACTGCTTCCTAACTTTCAAAGCTGGCCCCAAATCTCAAGAGACAAGCTATGACTTCATTTGACTGGGTGTTTGCTTTGCCCCATCTAGTGGACTGAAAACGCCATTGATTAACTCATAACCCAAAAGTATGTGTGCTTATTTTTAAAAAAATAAATGATCCATCCGTGCATTTATGGATTGATGCATTGTCACCAGTGCCAAGTATCACGAGCCATCACTGAATCAGTCTTTTTTCCCCACCCCTAACATTTATGCAGGCCCCATGGTTGTTTTTCTCAGTCTAAGTGAAACCTTTGTTGTTAATTTCAGGTGAACATTAAATCTCTGGAGGATGTGGTTCGAGCTTACTTAAAGTTGGCTGAGGAGAAGACTGAGACTGCTAAAGAGGAGTCTCAGCAGATGGTCTTGGACATTGAGGATCTGGACAACATCCAGACTCCAGAAAGGTGAGGCTATTCTTGTGAACAGAAATTGACTCATATTAACTAATACTAGGGTCGGAAATATTAACGCAGTAACATAATTAATTACAGTTGTCTAATTAATGAATTTAAAAAATTGACACCCCACAACACTCCTGCTATTTTCCTGCATTATCTCTGTTATGTATTAACAGCTAGAGTTTGTCCCTTTCGGGCCATCGTAATGTTTTCGTCCTTCTTCTGTGTTACATGTACGTAAGCTATGCACATTTTCTATCCTGTGTTGACAAGAAAATATAATGCAGTTTGGCAGTCTGGTCTTTCGACTCTTTATTACTCAAGTTGACAGAGTATATAGCATAAATTGGTGACAAGGTAATGTGTTCTTACTTCATGTTTGTTGTTTTCTTAGTAAAAAGTCAGTATAGTACTGAGCTGGCACGCACAGGCCCATTAGTGTCTATTTGAGCCTCGACCTGGGTCTCCGGTCAAGATGGGGCCTCTGGCTTGGCCACCTGCAGGGCAGGTAGCTGGTACGGGGCAAGGCACTCGCGGTGAAGCACCGCCACCTGGTTCCCCTTCTGGACTATTTCTCAGTTTAGATGGCCGGCCAGTTCTAGGAAGAGTCCTGGTGGTTCCGAACTTCTTCCATTTACAGATGATGGAGGCCACTGTGCTCATTGGGACCTTCGAAGCAGCAGAAATTTTTCTGTACCCTTCCCCAGATTTGTGCCTCAAGACAATCCTGTCTCGGAGGTCTACAGACAATTCCTTTGACTTCATGCTTGGTTTGTGCTCTGACATGCACTGTCAACTGAGAGACCTGAGAGACCTTATATAGACAGGTGTGTGCCGTTCCAAATCATGTCCAGTCAACTGAATTTACCACAGGTGGACTCCAATTAAGCTGCAGAAACATCTCAAGGATGATCAGTGGAAAGAGGATGCACCTGAGCTCAATTTTGAGCTTCATGGCAAAGGCTGTGAATACTTATGTACATGTGATTTCTTAGTTTATTTTTAATGAATTTGCAAAAATCTCAACACTTTTTTCACCTTGTCATTATGAGGTATTGTGTGTAGAATTTTTTAGGAAAAAATGATTTTAATCTATTTTGGAATAGGGTCGTAACAACAAAATGGGGAAAAAATGAAGCACTGTAAATATTTTCCAGATGCACTGTATATCAGCTACTGGCAAAAAACCCCAAAACAAACCCTAATATCATGTGCATCCCTAAGTTAAACTTTTCCATTGTATCGTCATTGTAATTTTAATGAATAATCACAGTTAATACAATTAATTATAGAAAATTTCCAGTTCATTAATTTTTTTAATCACTTCCCAGCCCTAAAGAATACACATTTTATTTTGGCATAAATGCATAATTAATTTAGAATTTTGTTTATTTGTGAGTTTATTAATATGAGCTTTCTTGGATTCTCAGTGTGCTTCTGAGTGCTGTGAGTGGAGAGGACACTCAAGACCGTACTGATCGACTGCTGCTAACTCCCTGGGTGAAATTCCTGTGGGAGTCTTATCGTCAGTGCCTGGATCTCCTGAGAAACAACTCCAAGGTGGAGCGCCTGTACCATGATATTGCTCAGCAAGGTAGAAACACATGTTTAGTACCATTATTAACTTTTTTTCTGTAATCTGCCATTGTCAAAAAACAACACTGTGTGATATTAATTCTTTCATTATTATTTCTTTGGGTGGGGGGCTGAAAAGTTCATAGGCTGACCATGATGCAGTGGTCAAATTTGACCAAATGTGGTTCATTTTTCAACATTTCAACACCGGTGTCGCAGTGCTTAGATCCCTGCGGTATAGAAGCTCTCTTCTTGATCCTCAGACATAACTCCTTAGTCAGCCTATGAACTTTTCAGCCCCCCTCGTATAGTAATAATTACACAAGTACAGCATATTATGTTGGATTATTTCTGAACTGATAAAATCCATAAATTTTTGAGCCACAGCTGTTGTACTGGCCTTATGTCATAGGAGATTTTGACCTTGGGGGTTAATGGTCGTGCAGTGATTTTCATGTAAAACTAAACTCAATATTTCTAATCTACCCACCAGCATTCAAGTTCTGCCTTCAGTACACCCGTAAAGCAGAGTTTCGCAAGTTGTGCGACAACCTGCGCATGCATCTGGGTCAGATTCAGCGGCACCACAACCAGAGCACCGCCATCAATCTGAACAACCCTGAGAGCCAGTCTATGCACCTGGAGACTCGTCTGGTGCAGCTGGACAGTGCCATAAGCATGGAACTCTGGCAGGTCTGTCCACATTAGACTGAAGCTGTCAAAGTTGCACTTCAGCTTTCAGTGTTTTAAAGTAATCTGCAACATGTAGAGTTTATAACGTATTAATACAAAATCTCTATTAAGGCCATTCCAGTGTTTCTGTTGTAGTTAATTCTTAGTTAATCTACACTTGTGCTGGGAATCATTTTTTAAACTAATAATCACACCCATTTTCACATATTAATTGTGAATTTTTTAATTTAATTAATTTATTGAGTAATTACAGTGATGTGAAAAAGTGTTTGCTGTCTTCCTGATTCCTAATTTTTTTTGTATGTCACACTTAAATGTTTCAGGTCATCAAATAAATTTAAATATTAGATAACACAAGTAAACACAAAATGCAGTTTTTAAATGAAGGTGTTTATTATTAAGGGAAGAAAAATCCAAACCTACATGGCCCTGTGTGAAAAAGTGATTGCCCCCTAAACTTAATAACTGGTTGGGCCACCCTTAGCAGCAACAACTGCAGTCAAGTGTTTGTGATAACTGGCAATGAGTCTTTTACAGTGCTGCGGAGGAATTTTGGCCCACTCATCTTTGCAGAATTGTTGTAATTCAGCCACATTGGAGGGTTTTCGAGCATGAACCGCCTTTTTAAGGTCTTGCCACAGCATCTCAATCAGATTCAGGTCAGGACTTTTAACTAGGCCACTCCAAAGTCTTCATTTTGTTTTTCTTAAGCCATTCAGAGGTGGACTTGCTGGTGTGTTTTGGATCATTGTCCTGCTGCAGAACCCAAGTGTGCTTCAGCTTGAGGTCACAAACAGATGGCCGGACATTCTCCTTCAGGATTTTTTGGTAGACAGCAGAATTCATGGTTCCATTTACCACAGCAAGTCTTCCAGGTCCTGAAGCAGCAAAACAGCCCCAGACCATCACACTACCACCACCATATTTCATTGTTGGTATGATGATCCTTTTTTGAAATACTGTGTTACTTTTATGTAATGGGACACACACCTTCCAAAAAGTTCAGCTTTTGTCTCGTCAGTCCACAGAATATTTTCCCAAAAGTCTTGGGGATCATCAAGATGCTTTCTGGCAAAACTGAGATGAGCCTTTGTGTTCTTTTTGCACAGCAGTGGTTTTCGTTTTGGAACTGTGCCATGCAGGCCATTTTTGCCCAGTCTCTTTCTTATGGTGGAGTCATGAACACTGACCTTCACTGAGGCAAGTGAGGCCTGCATTTCTTTGGATGTTGTTGGGGTCTTTTGTGACCTCTTGGATGAGTCGTCGCTGTGCTGTTGGGGTAATTTTGGTCGGCCAGCCACTCCAGGGAAGGTTCACCACTGTTCCATGTTTTTGCCATTTGTGAATAATGGCTTTCACTGTGGTTTACTGGAGTTCCAAAGGTTTAGAAATGGCTTTAAAACCTTTTCCAGACTGATAGATCTCAATTACTTTTTCTCATTTGTTCCTGAATTTCTTTGGATCGCAGCATGATGTCTAGCTTTTGAGGATATTTTGGTCTACTTTACTTTGTCAGGCAGGTCCTATTTAAGTGATTTCTTGATTGCGTACAGGTGTGGCAGTAATCAGGCCTTGGTGTGGCTAGAGAAATTGAACTCAGCTTTCCAAAGATGTGATGATAATTGCGGGGGGAATCGGGGGGGTAATTTGGCAAAAACGACTTTATTACATATTTACTACAAAACACATGCAAGTATTCATTTTTTTTACCTTCATTAGTCTGTTGCATTTTACTGTCTCATCATGATGATGTCATTAACTGCGCCGCGAAAACAAGTTGAGTAGTGTCCAAAACCTGATAATTTTATTGTTATATTGAGTTTACTATATCGTCCTCTATATTTGAATTCACTATATAGCGAGGAGGGAGGGAGTGGACAATCCGAACACAGCTATACACTTCTTTACCTCCGAATCAGTTTTAGAACATGTTCACTCTGGTTACCATGGCAGTCAGCGTTGACCATACCTTGACAGCGCTGCCTTGAGAGCTGATATTGTGAAGCTGAAAGAAGTCAACATGTTATTGGCAGTATTTTCCTTGCTGTCATAATCACCATAATCATATTCATGTATGGTATGATTATAACAGCACCTGGTTCTGATTAGAGAACATCTGTACTTAACAAATGGATAAAGGAGACACATTTTCATATTTAAATCCTTATATATTGATTACAGAGCATTTTTACAGCAGTAAAATTTCACCTATGAAATGTTATGCCTTGTTTAGTTTTCTTGGTCTAGTCGTTACAACAGCCGTATGTTGCAAAAAAGTTCAGTATCTTGATTCATCTGAATGACCAGTTTGAGCTCTGGAACCCTGTACCAATATAAAGCAGCAGTACTGACACATGTTGAGAAGCCAGACGCGTCATTGCGGTCGGCTAACTTCCAGTTGGCTGACTGCGCTAGCTTAAAATGGTTGCTTGTTTCATTTTATAATTAAATGTAAACTGCAGTCCAGATGTCCACATAGTATGATTGTGATACTCGAGCAAACTGATTTGAACACCCAGAATTAAATGAAATGAGGATCTTGGTCACCTTAATAGCCATCCCTGTTATCACCTGGTGTGGCGGTGTGCCTCATGTCACTGTGGCCCATCTCTTAGTGGTTTCATCATGATTCTGTGGAGGATCACACTTGTGTTCTCGGCATAACAGCGGCCAGTAGTCCTGATCTTGGGCCATAAAAGTGACCAGTGTGTCGGGGCGGGCGATCCGCCGTGGAATCATGATGAAACCACTCAGATATTGGGTTGGTTTGAACCAGGTGGTAACAGGGATGGCTATTAGGGTGACTTAAGATCTGAAGAAAATAACATTATAAGCTGCGCTTAAAACCAGCATCCTGGTAAGTGTTAGCTCGTGGGCTAATAGGCTACTTTTAGTCCCCCACTTCCATGTACATGATGGACAGCTAGGTGGGCCAATAATAGAGCAGTGGGCTGGTCTCAAGGATGGCAGTGGGTTGGCTTTTTCGAAACTTGACACATACGATTTACCCGGAAGAGTCAAAAAAATGTTTTGGGGAGTTTCTCTGAGAGAAAAACGAGATAAAGGCAGTATGCTTTTTTCAGATAGTTGACGTTTTGGAAAATTTTTTGGCTAATTACATGACCAGTTGACACATTTGAGATAATTAAAACCTACAAACACACCAGTTTTCAATAAATGACCCCTTTAAATAAAATAAGGAGTTTACACATTGGCAGCATGTGCAGCGTCAAAGACTGCGCTAAGTCCGGGCTACGAGTTCCTGTATAACAGGAAGTGTCATAGGGGTGTTCATTTTTAAAAAATCCATTAATTGTACTAATGTAATGAACATGTAAATATTCCCAGCACTAACTGACACATTAGGATCCTGATCAAGTTTTTTTTCTGTGTTTGTTCAGGAAGCTTTCAAGGCTGTTGAGGACATCCATGGGCTGTTTGCTCTTTCCAAGAAGCCTCCCAAGCCTCAGCTAATGGCTAACTACTACAACAAAGTATCTACTGTATTCTGGAAATCTGGAAACGCACTCTTCCATGCCTGCACTCTCCACAGACTCTATCATCTGTTCAGGGAGATGCGTAAGAATCTGACCCAGGAAGAGATGCAAAGGTATCATGTTTGTTTCGTGTATGATACAGCAATAATTTTTTAAGTTGATAGTGAACAGGTAGTGGATAATGCTCACTTTTGATATTCAGGATGTCCACCCGTGTCCTCCTGGCCACCCTGTCTATTCCCATCACACCTGAGCGTACCGACATCGCTCGTCTCCTTGACATGGATGGCATCATTGTGGAGAAACACCGACGGCTGGCCACCCTCCTGGGCCTGCAGTCTCCACCAACCCGTCAGAGTCTTATCAATGATATGGTAAGTTATGTGTATAAGAAACAAGTTTTGACAGTGTCCTTGACTATATGTTCTCCATCCATCCATCTTCTACCACTTTTCTGGAGGTCTGGGTCGCAGAGGCAGCAGTTCAAGCAGAGAAGCCCAGACTTCCCTCTCCCCGGCCACCTGCTCCAGCTCTTCAGAGAGGATACCAAGGCGTTCCCAGACCAGCTGGGAGACATAGTCTCTCCACTGAGTCCTGGGTCTGCCCCGGGGTCTCCTCCCAGTGGGACGTGTCCGAAACACCTCAAGTGGGAGGCGTCCAGGAGGCATCCTATTCAGATGCCCATATCACCTCAACGGACTCCTTTCAATGTGGAGGAGCAGCGGTTCTACTCTGAGCCTCTCCCGGATGACTGAGCTCCTCACCCTATCTCTGAGGGTGAGTCCAGCAATCCTAAGGAGAAAGCTCATTTCAGCCGCTTGTATCCGCGATCTCGTTCTTTCAGTCATTACCCAAAGCTCATGACCATAGGTGAGAGTAGGAACGTAGATTGACTGGTAGATCGACAGCTTTGCCTTAAAACTCAGCTCCCTCTTCACCACAACGGACCGGTACAACGTCCGCATCACTGCAGATGCTGCTCCGATCCGTCTGTCAATCTCTCGCTCCATTCTCCCCTCACTCGTGAATAAGACCCCAAGATACTTAAACTCTTCCACTTGGGGCAGAAGCCTGTCCCCAACCCGGAGAGGACAATCCACCTTTTTCCGGC
Source organism: Pholidichthys leucotaenia (assembly GCA_020510985.1). NCBI lineage: Eukaryota > Metazoa > Chordata > Actinopteri > Cichliformes > Pholidichthyidae > Pholidichthys > Pholidichthys leucotaenia. Next base: position 282,978,656 of record CM035841.1, read on the forward strand.
TGAGGACCATGGACTCGGACTTGGAGGTACTGATTCTCAACCCAGCCGCTTCACACTCAGCGGCAAACCGTCCCAGCAAGAACTGTAGGTCATTGCTGGATGAAGCCAACAGGACAATATCATCTGCAAACAACAGAGATGAGATCCTGTGGTCACCAAGCATGACACCCTCCATTCCCTGGCCGTGCCTAGAAATCCTGTCCATAAAAATTATGAACAGGATCCGTGACAAAGGGCAGCCCTGGCGGAGTCCAACTCTCACTGGGAATGAGTCTGATCGAGTGTTGGCAATACGAACCAAACTCTCACAACGGTCATACAGAGACCAAATAGCTCGTAACAACAAGCCCGATACCCCATACTCCCAAAGCACCCCCCACAAAAAAACGGCGAGGGACACGGTCGAATGCCTTCTCCAAGTCCACAGAACATTTCTCGAGGGTTCGTGGGAGTTTGCCCAACCAGTTTACTATATGTTCTTTTTACTGCAAAATATAAAAAGGCTCTTTAGTTGTAGAGAATATTAAACTTGTATTTTTTTCAATGGGCTTTTAAGTATTAACATGTTTTCACACATATGATTTAATATTCATGTTTTAGGTCAGATTTAACTTGCTGCAGTATGTTGTACCTGAAGTAAAAGAACTTTACAACTGGCTGGAGGTCGACTTTCATCCTCTGAAGCTCAGTGGACGAGTGACCAAGGTAAACAGTCCTGCATGCTTTAGCAGTAAGACTATAATGAGATAATGCTGTGCATTTTCTGACTATTTAATTAGAATTTTAAGGTTTTTAGTAATTAAAACTCTCCTGTAAGGTGTTGAACTGGGTAAGAGACCAGGCTGAAAAGGAAGCTGATCTACAGCAGTATGTCCCACATCTGCAGAATAACACCATCCTCAGGCTCCTGCAACAGGTAATTCTCCTTTTTTGTAGTTTTCCTACAAACCATTGTGAGAACGTAATGGTTATGAAGTTTCTCATTTTTTTCTGTGCTTATTATGATAGGTTGCACAGATTTATCAAAGTATTGAGTTCAGCCGTCTGGCCTCCCTGGTTCCTTTTGTGGATGCCTTCCAGCTAGAGCGCTCAATCGTAGATGCTGCACGACACTGTGACTTACAGGTAACATTATGGTTTCTTAGATTATTATAGATTGTGAATTTTAAATGCTTCAACATGAGAGATGTTTCAGCTACACTCATACATTATATTCCTGAAATGTTTTTTTACAACTTGACTGACATTTTGTTGGTATTATAGGTCCGCATCGACCACACTTCTAGAACTCTGAGCTTTGGTTCTGACCTCAACTACTCGACTAAAGAGGACGCTCCTGTTGGACCTTTCCTGCAGAACATGCCATCAGAGCAGATAAGGAACCAGCTGACCGCTATGTCTGCTTCTTTAGCTAAAGCCATTCAGGTCATCAAACCTGCCTCCATCCTGGTGAGATCCTCCATATAGTAAATCCTCTCATGTAGAGACTGCACTGTTGTAGATTTTTGTGTGAGGTGTATTATCTTACTCATAATTTATTTCTTACAACAGCAATGAACTAAATTGTGTTTTGACTTTAAAAACAATCTTTTTAACAGCAAGAACGTGAAGAGCAACACCAGCAGGCAATCGCTGCATATCTGAAAAATGCTCGCAAGGATCACCAGCGCATCCTTGCTCGCAGACAGACTATTGAGGAGCGTAAGGAGCGCCTCGAAAGTTTAAACATCCAGCGTGAAAAAGAAGAGCTAGAACAGCGGGAAGCTGAGATGCAGAAGGTTCGCAAGGCTGAGGAGGAGCGCCTCAGACAGGAGGCCAAAGAGAGAGAGAAGGAGCGCATCATGCAGGAGCATGAGCAGATCAAGAAGAAGACTGTTCGTGAACGGTTGGAGCAGATCAAGAAAACCGAACTAGGAGCCAAGGCCTTCAAGGATATTGACATTGAGGTAAGTTAAAGGAGCTTTATGTAGCCTTTAATTAATTGCAACTTTCAACACTGGGGACAGCATTGTACCAAAAGGTGAATATTTTTGTGACAGCCACAACTCAACACTCACCCTACTGCCAGAACAGTGGTACTGCAGAGAGGATGGCCCAAACCCCAGAGAAAATTCAGTATAGATTTCTGTAATACTATATGCCTATAAAGGAAGAAGAAAAAAAAAACTGAGCTAGGTTGAGCTTGGATTTTTTTTTTTTTTTTTTTATCCCCTGCGGGTCAAAGACCAAAGGGGGATTATGCTATGGGACTGTCTGGCTGTCTGTCTGGCTGTCCCACATTTGTGAAATCAACTCCTCCTATAGTTTTATCCCGAATGTTTTGAAATGTGGTACAGTGTTTGATATACACTGATGATGCGCATATTCCAGTTTAACTCTGATCAGATGATTTTTACTGGAATTACAGACCTTGAGGTCAAAGTCTGAGGTTAGTTTTTCCCTAAATCTTGTAAATGCAATAACTACTGAGAGAAATGATGTAGGATTTTCAAATCGATACTGTCGTTGCTTCTAAGACAAATCTTGGACAGCCTACACCCTGACCTGACTATGGGTTTGGGGTCAAAAGTCAATGTTAAGATAAGATAAGATAAGATAAGCCTTTATTAGTCCCACAATGGGGAAATTCCAGGATTGCAACAGCACAGGGATAGCAACACTCAGAGCAACAATCAGAAGGCAAGAAAAAACAACATCTAGCAAACATATGTCCATATTACTATAAATGTATATATATAGACACACAGTGCAGAGCATTATGGCTGGTGGATGTGCAGCAGAAAGTCTAAGCTCTCTCTCCGCGGATGCAGCGGGCCAGCTGGAAGTCTTTGGGCATGATGGTGACCCCCTTAGCGAAGAAGAGACCACCAGGTGGGTCTCGCTGGTCTCCTGCAGAGCCATGACGGCGAAACTCAGGAAACGCAGGACGGTCTTGAAGTCCTGAGCGATCTCCCTCACCAGGCGCTGGACGGGCAGCTTACGGATGAGCAGCTCCGTGGATTTCTGGTAGCGACGGATCTCTCTCAGAGCCACGGACCTGTGACGGCGAGGCCTCTTCACTCTGCCGGTGGCCAGAGCGCCTCTCCGAGCAGCCCTGTGGCTAGCTGTCTCCTGGGGGGCTTCTTCCTCCAGTAGATTTTACGGGCGGTCTGCTTGGTTCTTGCCATCGCTCTTTATTATTCTGTCTTATATTTCTTTCACGCCGCCTAAACTCCAGCCCGGCACCCGCTTCGTTTTCGCTACAGCTCCCGGTATGTCAAGTTTCCCATTAGCACCGGGCGGCGGCCAAGTGCTAGCTAGCACTAGCTCCTCCCCGCTGTAACGTCTCCCGCTGCAAACCGTGGCTCCGTCCGCCGACCCGGGAGACCCCCGGGGCGATCCGTGCGTCCGTGATATATATACAGAGTGAAAGGTGTAGAAAGAAGAAGGAAGATAAAAAAAAAAGGCTGTTGCAACAGGCAGCCGACTCGTGTGGCGCCACCGGTCCGGCAGAGCCGGAACCGGAAATTATATTCTATTTATAATATTCTATTTGCACTATTACCATAGCATGAATGCAGCTAGGGTCACCAAACTTGGTACACATGTTCACCCTGAGACCCTGACCTCTTGACTATGGGTTTGAGCTCAGGAGGTCAAAGGTCAAGGTAAATGTTTCATTTGCACCATTACTATAGAACAGGGGTCTCCAACCTGGGGCTTCTAGAACATTCAGGTTTCTGTGGGAAATTTTCTAATTTCACTTCTTAATTGGTCCAAAGATATGCAAATAATTTGCTGTTGTTGTGCATGGATGCAAGGGTTCCTACAGAACACATGCACAACAATGACAGATTATTTGCAAATCTTTGGACCAATTAAGAAGTGAAATTACAAAATTTACCACAGAAACCTGAATGCTCCAGGAGCACCAGGTTGGAGACCCCTGCTATAGAATGGGTAAAGCTAGGGTCACCAGACTTTGTACATAGGTTCACCCTGTGACCCTGAAGTGTGACTGTTGCTTTTTGATCACAAGGTCAAAGGTCAAGGTCAAAATGCCATATAAACTATATCTCAACAACAAAGAAGGCTAGGGTCACCAAAGTTGCTACACAGTTTGTTATTGCTTTAGGCATTATTTATTGTTGTAATTATGAGGATGTTAAATTCATGAATGAATTGTGAGTGTGATGGTTTGTTTTAGGGAGCAGCATCTTAATTTCGTTGTATTGTTTTTTTGACAATGGAATGACAATAAAGGCACTTTGACTTTGACAGTTCACCTTAGGAGCTTGACCTCTGACTTTGTGTTTGGGGTCAAGGTTGGCATTCCCTCTGCCCTGGGGTCACCAAACTTGGTACACAGGTTCACTTTGGGTTCACATTTGGGATCCTGACCTACAACTATAGGTTGCATAGATCTATTTTTCTTGTATATTCATGGATGATAGGCTTACCGTAATTCGGTTCTGCCCTAGTAATTTTATGGAAAAGTTGAAAACTGCTGTCCTTCAGTGACTTACTGGGATTTCCAAAGAAAATGGAGGCGGGGGATATTGCACTCCCCTCAGAGTGCTCTTGCTTTAAGTTTATACTAACAAATTGATTTTCTACAGGATCTCGAGGAACTGGACCCTGACTTCATCATGGCAAAACAGGTTGAGCAGCTGGAGAAGGAGAAAAAGGAACTTCAGGAACGATTGAAGAACCAGGAGAAGAAGGTAGCATTTATAAAAAAATCTGAATCATCAGTAGCCTTCATGTGGACTCGGCATTCAATTCTCATTTCTCTTCAGATTGACTACTTTGAGAGAGCAAAACGCCTTGAGGAGATTCCTCTCATCAAAAAAGCTTATGAGGAGCAGCGAGTGAAAGACATGGAACGATGGGAGCTCCAGGAGGAGGAGAGGGTACGTAAAGAAAAGAAAAAGAATAATTCAATACAGTGCTGTGCATGTAGATGTCTGATTATGTTTAATGATTGTTTTTTTTATCCTTGTAGATCAGTAACATGCAAGTTGAGCGGGAAAAGGCTCTGGAACACAAGAAGCGCATGTCCAGAATGATTGAAGACAAAGAGAACTTCTTGTCAGAAATAACTGCTGCTCGTAGATTCATTTATGAGGTAATTTTTTTTTTTTTTCATTTATCAGCCTAATCTGACTACTGCTACAATAGAAACTTGTCTTAGATACATTTTCTTTTCTTTAAAGGAAAAACTGAAAGCATTCCAGGAGCGCTTGGTGGAGGAGAGAAAGAAGCGTCTGGAGGACAGGAAGAGACAACGTAAAGAGGACAGGAAGAATGCCTACTACAGACAGAAGGAGGAAGAGGCTCAGCGGATCCATGAGGAACAGCTCAAAAAAGGTCAGTCTTCGTTTTTATTAGCTTATTCCAGCAAAGCCAAAAGGAGCTAATGCAGTGACATTGCGTCATTCCGTCCATCCGTCTGTCTACATTTCACGGGAAATGCTACCCCTCCTAGGCATTTGCTCCGATGCGTGCCAAACTCGGTCACCATGATCCTCAGGTGGGTCTGCATCTAAGTTGTACTCAGGGTCAAAGGTCAGGAGACCTGGGCACTTAAATGAGTTCAGAAAAATCGCTACTCCTAGGTAATTGCCTGGCTGCTCACCAGACTCATTCACAATGATCCTCAGATGCGTCTGCATCCAGGTTGTGCTCAAGGTCAAAAGTCAAGAGATCTGAGCACTTGCATGAGAGGTAGATGTACTTTATTGATCCCAAACTGGGAAATTACAGTGTAACAGCAGCAAGACAGTAGACGACCAAAACGACAGAAACACACAGCATAACAGACACAGAGATTACCCATGGAACGTAATGATTTTAGAGAAATCACTGCTCCTACTAGGCAATTACCTTGATTCTCATCAAACTCAGTCACAGTGACCCTCAGACAGGTCTACATCCAGTTTGCAGTCAGTGTCTTTGTCAAAGGTCAGGAGCTCTGGGCATTTATGATTTCATGAAAAACGTTGCTGCTAGCCCATTGACCTTGGCTTTAAGCACATCCCAGATGGGTCTGTATCTAGGCTGTACTTAAGGTCAAGGTCAACGGTCAGGAGATCTGAGCACTACCGGGGTGATTACGTCAGGCTGGAATGAGCTACTCTGTCACTGACGGTCTGGTCTCATAAATTTTCACTCCATGTGAGTCTAGATTAAAAAAGTATGCGTTTTTGTGCCACAGAGGGCTGACAGTGACCAGTAATAAGATTACTAAGAAATTGAGTCTGACAATTGGGCACCACTGTTTTGGAGAAATTGTCAGTATTTGTAATTTGACTAAGATTTCAGGGAGATTGATGACAGAAGATCAGTAGCAGACCTGAAAAAGATGAGGAAATATTTCTACTTTGCTTATTTTAGTACTTTGTTCAGATGGTTGACATGCATGCAGACACAATTTTGGTTTTGCTTTTGTTGTAGAACGTGAAGAGCGTGAACGCCTTGAGCAAGAGCAGCGGGAGGAGGAGGAGAGGGTGTACCAGGAGCGTCTACGCAAGCTTGAGGAGCAGGAACGGAAGCAGCGCGCTCGCCAACAAGAGATTGAGGAGCGAGAACGACGCCGCGAGGAGGAAAGGCGGGTTCCACAGGAGGAGAGAGCCAAGGTACAAATAAGCTTTTCATGCTCGATTAAAGGGGTCATTGATTGCACTTTTTTCCACATTTTAACAGTTCACACGTCTTAATGAAATGTGTATTACATACAGTGGAGTGAAAAAGTGTTTGCCCCCTTCCTGATTTCTCATTTTTTTGTACTAGTGCATGGCCATAGATCCAACTATTCCTGTCTGAAACAGGTATCCCAATTAGACTTTACAGGCCCAAATGTAGGTTGTGTTTGAAAGTGGAATACAAAAGTGTAGCCTATATGTAGGCAATCACATGTTAGACTTTGACAAATATAAAAGGGACTAAATGGCACTAAGATTTATTTGACAGTGTGAATATTAATTACAGAATACTTAATTATTCAAAATGAATGGGACATCCAGTATTAGCGACTGTTTCAGATCCCTTGTTTGTTTGTCAGATCACTTATTTGTCTGATCCTTTATCACTTTATATTCACAATAGTGTATCTTGCACTTTGGGGAATGGGAGTTGCTCAGTCATCATTATAATTAGTTTATATCACTGTTCAGTGATGGAGTTCAGTGGAATATTGGATTTCTTCTGTGTATCTTCAATAAACCCACGCAGTGCTATAACGACACGTTTACAAATATTTGAGACAAATTGTAGTGCACCATTTTGTATTAGTAATATTTTGTTATTAAAAGTTTTTTTTTAAACTGTAATCAACTGAATTAACTACAAAACACCCAACATCAATAAAGTACATCTATCTATTATTATTCACAGCAGAAGGACCCGTTTGACTGCAACCGTTGCATCAGTGTTGCCCATTTGTTAGTAAATATTTAACTAAAAATTATTTATGTCATTATTTGGGTGTTTTTGTGTCCTGCATTTGGTCGTTAAATCATTCCGTCCATTCTACTCCACAGTCATGGCGGTAATAAGTATTTAATTTTTAGATACTTGCGCAGGAAGGGGGACTCACAGTCCTGCAAAGTGGGACCACACAGGTGAAGCAGAAGCAGGTACTCCCATCTACTACTGACTTGGCAGACTGGGTGTGCCTCCCCGCGAAGGACCCTGGTCCGCCCGGTTAGGCTGCTGCTTCTCCCGGCATGTTCTGTGTTGATACACTGGTGTTCTTCGTCAGACCCTGGTCCCCACTGATGCTTCGCCCAGTCTGCTTGCGCACCTCATGTTCTCCACATATGCCGAATTATCCTTTAGACCTATGCAATCAGGCAATTTCAGTATTATCTTTTTCAGTCAAATTTGTCATTTTTCACTTCCTTGTTTTGTCCAGGGAACACTGGTGACTGACAGGTTTGTGGCACCACGGGGCCCTGGCAACAGCCCCCCCACCCCCACCCACCACACCTCGTGTTCTCTATGGCGAATATATCCATTAAACCTACGCAATCACAGCAACTTTATGGTATATATTTTGTCTTAGCGGCTCCATACTCGTGGATGCACACCTCAGCAGCAAAGCACTTCTAAAATCTTTGTTTGCAAAGCGTTGTGGTGACTGACAGGTCGTGATGCTGTGTTATCCAATCAGCATGGTCATGATGTGGCGTATTCTCCAATGAGCATGGAGTCAATCCGAAACCCCACCTACACTTCTTGAAGCCAGGGGGTTGAAGACATAGAGCAGTCACACAGCGGTGGCTAAATTTTTATTGATAAAAATTACATATTTTGACTGAGTGACTCCATATTCGGGGATGCACACCCTCATAGCTTCAGCAAAGCACGTTTAAAGTCTGAGGTCAGTGTGACGAATGGTTTGAGAGATATCTGAGGAAGACACACAGACACACACACACACACACACAGATTCCTTGAATTTATAGATAGATGTTTGTCACACTTAAATGTTTCAGATCATCAAACAAATTTAAATATTAGACAAAGATAACACAAGCAAACACAAAATGCAGTTTTTAAATGAAGGTGTTTATTATTAAGGAGAAAAAAAATCCAAACCTACATGGCCCTATGTGAAAAAAGTGATTGCCCTCTAAACCTAATAACTGATTAGGCCACTCTTGGCAGCAACAACAGCATCTGCTGTCACCTCTCCTGGACCCTCTGCCTGAACACTTTCCTCTCCTTGGCTCTTCTCTTCTGTCTAATCTTGCCCTCTCTGAGCTCTGTCTAATTCAGCTTCTCTCTCTGTCTATGATGGTATACAAACAGGTTAGAAAATATCAAGTGCCATGTAAATTAAAAGTAGACAACCAAAAATTTCTAGTTAAGGGTACAAAGAGCACCCACTTAAAAACTTGAGTAATGACTTCAGTCTTGAAGGTTTGAGGTTTTTCTCCAAAATTTATCACAATTTTGTTATAGTTTTCTACTTTTCTCTGTAAATTTATCTAAATTTGAAACCATTTTCCTCAAATTTGTAATTTCCTCTTGTAAAATTGACTTTTCTTCTACATTTGAGACTTTATTATAAATTTGTGGATTATTTTATGGCTAATTTTTAAAATAAAATGACTTTTTTTTTTAATAAATATGAAACAGACTGTGGTAATTTTTTTTACTTTTTCCTTATAACAGTTTACATTTTTGACCATAATTTTGCAGAGCCAGAACAGAACAATAATTTAACTCTTGATTTCAAAGAAAAAAATATTAATAAAATTAAAGCTGCAAGCAGCTGTCAGCGGGCCCTCGTCCCCTGCACAACCATGGACCCCGGCGCCCGTTGTACCCAGCTGGCTCAGAAAATTTCCCGTCATCACGGCAAGCGTTGTGTGAATAATAAAGTAAACCGTTTGGCACAGTACTTGCTGTGAGCAGTACGTGGTGCTATAAGTTTTTTCAACCATTTTAATGTAGGAGCGTGCAGGGTCGGACTAATATCCATCGTAGAAAATTTGGTGAAAATTGGATAAAGTTCGTCCAAGTTACAACTTTCTGATGTTCCATGGTGAGGAGTCAACCTTCGCCATGGCAACACTTCCCTGACAGTTATGTTTTGCCAACCCATATAGGACTACATATGACAGTCACCCCAACCTATGTTCCAGATTTCATGACTCCAGGTCGTTCCCAACCATCCAAACAAGATCACGGATTGAATGGTGAGGAGGGCATGTCAATGGTAACAGCAGTGACTCCATGCTAAAACTGATGTGCAGTTATGAGCAACCATGTTGTCTGATAAACCTCAGAAAATTTCATGTCATTCTGGCAAGTGGCACGTGACTAATAAATAAAACAGTTTTCAGCAATTCTTCCTTTAACCACTAGGTGGCGCTATATCTTTTGTCAGGTATTTTTATGTAGACACATTCGGGGCGGGACTATTTTCCATCATGGAAACTGGTGGACATTGGACAAGTTTTGCTTGAGTTACGGCTGTTTGATATTGTAAGGGGAGGAGTCAAACTTTGCCATGGTGTCATGGCCATGCCATTTGAGATTGCGACTCACATTTGATAACTTTTAATGAGCAATGCCTTTGGATGCCGCCATGTGAAAATGAGTCCCAATGGGAGCAGGCTTCCAGGAGGAGTTCGTTCAAATGCAAGTGGTGCAGTACTTCCCTTGAGCAGCAGGTGGCGCTATAAGTTTTGTCAACCATTTTTACATAGAAGCATGCGGAATGGGACTATATCCATCTTGGAAAATTGGATGAAGTTTGTCCAAGTTGCAAGTTTTTGATGTTCCATGGCGAGGAGTCAACCTTCGCCATGTTGCCATGGTAACACTTACCTATCAGTTATGTGTTGCTGACCCATGTAGGAGTACAGATGACAGTCACCTCAACCTATGCTCCAAATTTCATGACTCCAGGCCCTTTCCAACCCTTCCCACAAGATCATGGATTGAATGGCGAGGAGGGCGTGTCCATGGTAACAGTTGTGAGGTCATGCTAAAGTTGATGTGGAGTTATGATCAACCCTGTGGTGTGATGAATCTCTGAAAATTTCATGTCATTCTGGCAAGTGGTGTATGAGTAATAAACAAAAGCGTTTACAGCAATTCTTCCTTTAACCACTAGGTGGTGCTGTAGATTTCTGTGAATATTGTTGTATAGAACTGTTTGGAATTGGACTGATATGCATAATATTGAATTTGGTTGAAATCCAACAATGCATACCAGAGTTATTGCTGTCAGAATGGTCATGGCGAGGCATCAAACTTTGCCACGCCCCTACAGCCAAACCGTCTAAAACTTTTAGAAAAGTTTTCATAAGTTTTAATGGCACATGGGTACATTGTCACCACAAATAAGCTCAATCAGACAAAAACCCTAGGAGATTTAGGGATGACATTTTTCCGCTAATTCGTGGAATTCCGCTTTTTTTATCTTCCAAAAATTTTCAGACCAGATGGCGGCGCTTGCACAACGCGAGGCTCAGCGTCTCTTCAGATTTTGCGGATTAGCAGCGATATTTCTGCTCATTTCGGGTCTGTTCGTTCAGAACAGCTTCGCTTTTACATCCTACACCCGAAATGAACTTTTGGACATTGAATTACAAAATAACGACCTTTTTATCAGCAACCTACGTTTCATCCCTGAGCTCTGGAGAACACCCGATGCTAGGTAAGCTACCCGGCTGACCGGAAGTGCTCGCAGGCGGCGTAGAGACCGTAAACAAAGGCGGGGGAAGTGCGGAGGGCTAAGAGCTAAGCTAAAGCTAACACCGCACCGGCTTTCTCTACCCAGCATTTTCCTCGCTAATGTACAGTCAGTGGCGAACAGAATGGATGAGCTACGGCTTCGGATCACCAACAATAAGAAACTTATGAACTGCAATATCATGATTTTCACGGAAACATGGCTACTTAGTGGAGTACTTGTGTGGCGCCATGAGATGGCTTTTGTTGTGATGTGGTGCATTATAAATAAAGCTGAATTGAATTGAATTACTTGACGGTGCTGTCGAGCTGGCCGGACGGCACACTGTCCGGGCAGACAGAGCAGCGAATGACTCCGGTAAGACCAGAGGTGGTGGAGTGTGCATTTATATTAACAAGGCTTGGTGCACGAACTCTGTCACTATTGGGAGACACTGTTCAGCTAACCTGGAGTTTCTCATGGTTAAATGTAGACCTTTATATCTGCCACAGGAGTTCACTTTTCACTTTTCTTCATCTTGCCTGCTGAAGATGTTTTGGACTTTATTTAAAAAATATTTTTAACGCCACACATGTGATGGATAATGCTTGTTGGAATATTATTACCTCCGCCAAGGAGGTTATGTTTTCATCGGCGTTGGTTTGTCTGTCTGTCTGTTTGTTTGTTAGCAAGATAACTCAAAAAGTTATGGATGGATTTTCATGAAATTTTCACAGATTGTCAGAAATGGGGTATCCTACAGATGACTAGATTTTGGTGGTGATCCGGATCACCATCCAGAAAAAAACCGCCATTACAGAAAATGACATTTTCGTCAATAAACTACTGAACCACTAATCCTATCATTGTGAATCCAATTGCTAGTCATATGTTTTCATGGTCAAGGAATCTGAAAACGTACACACAAACACTGTATGGGGGGAACTGTGGCGCTAAACCGCCATTACGGAAAATGCCATTTTCGTCAACTACTGAACCACTAATCCTATCATTGTGAATCCAATTGCTAGTCATATGTTTTCATGGTCAAAGAATCTGAAAACGTACACACAAACACTGTATGGGGGGGAACTGTGGCGCTTGGCGGAGGTCTGCGCTCTCCGAGTGCTTTTCTAGTTTAGGAATGCTATCTTCTTGGAACATAAGTCAATATTATACAGTAATAAGTGACATTCAGCTGTTTGTTTTATGTCATTTAAGCACAGTTCTGGTACTTAAAAATCATAAAAACCCAGGAGCTTCGGGGGGCTTCGCCCCCCTTGCCCCCCTACCGGGGCTCTGCCCCGGACCCCGCTGGGGGACTATGTCCCCCAGACCCCCTGCTAAATTGTCAGATAATTTGCCCAACCCCAAATCACATTCCTACAAGTCTGATCAAATACGGGTCAGTAGTGTGCTATGCTGTGCTATGAGATGACTGTTGTTGTGAAATGGTGCTATATAAATAAAGTTGAATTGAATTGAATAATGGTGAGTTTTCATGCATGTTCACTACCCCAAAAATGAGATCTTCGATGGAGAAGAAGGGAAAAAAAAATTCTAACAATTACAATAGGGCTCTCGCCCACTGACTTTGTCAGTGGCTCGGGCTCTAATTATATTTAATGAAACTAACTTAAACTAACCAAAGATGCAGTTATTTCTGTTATAATATTTCTATGTATTTATAGTTTTTTAGAAATCTCACCACCCAGACAGCAGGAAAAAACCTCCCTTATTTTGAAATCCAAATGTTGGCACGTTTAGTTTGTCTGAAGGCTGCTGACGAATTAGTCACTGACTTTGTGAATTTTGGTCACCTTAACTTGCCAAGTACATAATAATGAACATAAATTAGTTAGTTAATATTAACTAAGGTAAAGGTAAAACATCTCGTTTTTATTCTTGTCTGAAATAAGAAAAACAAAAAACTAGTAATTCAAAAGAAGACAAAATGAACCTACTCGAGCTCTTAACCACACCTGTTAGCTAAGCGACTCTTCCATAATTGCTTCCATTACCAGGGGGTTAAAACCATGATAAATGCCTTCACCTCTTCTGCTTTTTTTTTGCGTTTAAAGTACTTTTAATAAGCTCATGTTTCACTGGGACAGTGACGCAAGCGAGACACTCTGCCGACTGGAGCGGTCATGCAGGCGGGGCACTTCTGAACTCTGCACGCATGACGGTCACATGTGTTGTTCATGTGCATGCTTGTGGACTGTCATTCCTTCATATTTTTTTTAATTAAATTTATATTTCCTCATAGAGTGGCAGGATAATTTCAAGTGTGGCGGACCACCACCCGGAAATGTTACCAGTGGAAACCCTGTTTGTTGACCAATAGGCACATTTCAGACGGTTAAAACCTACAAATGTGCCATTTTTCAGTCAGTGACCCCTTTAATTTTTTTTTTTTTGTTACTTATTTGTACCCGTAGGTAGACTTGGTTTGCAGTCTGGTGACAAGCCACCGGCTGCTGGTCGCTGCGTGCGCGAGCGCCCTAAACCTACATGTTTTTGGTGTGCGGGAGGAAACCGGAGAAATCCCGGAGTAAACCCGCGCAACACGGGGAGAACATGCAAACTCCACACAGCTCACTGTTGGTCGGGGGCTGGGATCGAACCCACGATCTCATGATCCCCGCGATCCCCCGGCCGAGGGTAAAACTGTGCTGCCACAGTGCTAAACCACTGCGCCACCGTGCATGTGAATGTAGGCTCTAAGCATGTTAAAAATGTGTAGCCATCATGTAAATTTGGATAGACATCAAAATTAAACTATTTGTGGAAAAAAAAATTGGTTGCAGAGCTTTTAAATGGAAATTCTAATGTCTTGATGAGTTTTTGTTTGGATTTTCTAGGACTGGGGTGATAAGGATGAGGGAGGATGGAGGAGGCCTCGCACAGAGGGTGAATCAGACTGGCGTCGCCCGGTGGCTGACAGGTACCTGTTAGAAATTCTTAATTTTCCTCTGCTTTTATTGTTTACTTTCCAACCTTTCTTCCATGGATTCCCAGTGGGAAAGTTGGGAACCATTGGTTTAAATGACAAGTGTCAGGTTCTGTAATGATGACCATGCTCTCTGTAGGGATTGGAGACAGGAAGGCCGAGATGAGGACAGAGAGGATAGAGATGGCCCCTTCAGGCGAGGAGAAGGTCCTCGTCGGGGCGGAGATGACAGAGGACCTCGTCGAGGCTTTGAGGAAGATAGAGGGCCACGCCGCAGTGGTGACGATGAACGTCCACTACGCCGAGGAATGGATGATGACCGTGGTCCACGCAGAGGGTTTGACGAAGAGCGCGGCCCAAGAAGAAGTGATGACGATCGTGGACTGAGGCGTGGCTTTGATGACGAGCGTGGTCCAAGGAGAGGGTTTGATGAGGACAGAGGTCCTCGTAGGGGAATGGATGACAGAACTCCAAGGCGGGGGGCCGATGATGACTGGGGCCCCAGGAGAGGAGGCGATGATGAGCGAGGTGGAAGGAGAGGCATGGATGATGGGCCACGTCGTGGTGGCGGTGGTGATGATTCCAAACCCTGGAAACCACTCGGCAGACCTGGTTAGTCATTTATCTAAACATTTAGACAGCAGATGTGATTTTAAATAGAAAAATGTACCAAACATGATGAATTATTTTATTGTAGGTGGCTGGCGTGAGCGAGAGAAGGCCAGAGAGGAGAGCTGGGGACCTCCGCGCAGTGGTGCCCATGATGACGGAGATGATGGCGATGGAGAAGAAAGATCTGTTGACCGCTTCAGAGACCGTCGTCCTTACAGGTGGGCTTGATAGAATAATGCCTGGAGTGTTAAAGAGACTATCCAGGGTATGTTTTTCAATTCTGTTAATTAGGGACCCTGTTTACATGGTCACGAGTAAACCGATTACAATCATCTTTCTGGAGTTAACCTGATTATTCAAACTGTCATGTAAACAGAGTAATCCGATTACCTTTACCAGTTTACTCCAGTAATTGGTTTACTCATGACCATGTAAACAGGGTCAAAGACTCATTAAGGGTTTATGAGAAAACAGATTAACACACCTAGTTTATTTGCCCAGTGAACCGTTTACTCAGTGCATGTAAACACTACAAGCTGTTTATTACCTTTATTGGTTTACTCCAGTAATCAGTTTACTCGTGACCATGTAAACATGGTCATTGTCACCTTGCATTATCAGAGAGGAGGGTAGCTGGAGGAGAGGAGGCACCGAGGATGGAAGCTGGAGGGATTCTCGTAGAGAAGATGCTGATCGCGACGATCGCCGTGACCGTGACGATCGCCGTGACCGCGACGATCGCCGTAGTGATCGACGTGACAGAGACCGCAGAGACGACCGTGACCACAGAGCCCCACCCAGAGACTTTGAGGATGGTAAATTGTGATTTACTTATGAAAACAAGTATGTAAAACACCAAAGGCTTACCAGCATAAAAAGATAAAAAACAGCCATAGCAGTGGGACTGAGACAATAAATGAGATGAGATGAGATGAGATTCAACTTTATTGTCATTACACATGTATGAATACAAGGTAACGAAACGTGACTTGGCATTTGGGCACGCTCTGCAGAGCTGTACAGTAAACCATTGAAATCATTAAATCCACATGCTGGGAATCAATTAAAACATTGTAACTAATTAATCACACCCATTTCCAAAAATTAATCACGATCAAACTATTTTAACTACTTTGAATAATTGCATGGGAACTGGGGGATAGGGGTGGAGTCAGTGTGATTAGGCACAATACACAATAAAAGTTTTGTATTTTTGTTTTTTTTTCAACCCACACATATGCTTCTTTATCTCAGAATAACTTTTAGAACATGTTCAATCTGCCTGTTAGGGCAATCAGCCTTGACCATACTTTGACGGTGCTGCCTTGAGAGCTCTTATTGTGCAAAAATCTGAATGGTAAATGGCGTTCACATAAACAGCGCTTTTTACTCATCTCTGGATGACCAAAGTGCTTTACAGATCCTGCTAGCCACCCTTTCACACACACATTGACACACTGATGGCGGTGGAAGTCAACATGACATTGGCAGTGTTGTCCCTATTTTGGAGTGACAAATGGGGTTTGTGGTGTGAGACAGTGTGTAAGAGTCAGACTCACTCCCAAAGAGTGAGAGTTGGCAACACTCATGTAGTGTTACTAACTGTACACAGTATCCTAGCCTAATATTTTATTTATTAATGTTGGGTAAATTTACATCATGGTTAGACAGTAAAACACAACAGATGAATGGTGTTAAAAGGGAATACTTGCATGTATTTTGTAATAAGTATAAAATCAAATCAATTTTACTGTATTAATAAATCGAATACCTTAAGGTAGTTTATGTTGTGATGTGAAGCTCCTGTCACTGCTCCGTTGGCAGTGTTTTTCAACCAGGGTGCCTTGGTACGTTCAGGTTTCAGTGGGAAATTATCTAATTTCACTTATTGGTCCAAAAAAGTAGCAAATAATTTGCCATTGTTGTACATGGGTGCCTAGAGAATTCATGCACAACAATGTTAATATTAATAACATTGTTAATATTTTTTAATACGCTAATGGGACTACGGTAATTATTTGTGTTAATGTTCCCAGCACTACTAAATACCAAACACAGATAAAATCCAAAATGCCAGATCTTAAACTGGTTTAAAAGCCAAGGAGTAACCATGTTTATTAATTGGGTGTATTTAATAAATATTTAAAACTTCTGATCACTCGTCGTTATCGTTGCATGCTTTCTGGAAGAGTCAGAAGATACTAACTAGAACAAATAAGTAATGTTGGTGCCAACTTCTCTCTGGTCCAACTACATTACTATGTACAGAATTAGTACTGATTATATGAAGTGTGGGCAGCTCGGTGGTGCAGTGGTCAGCACTGTGGCAGCACAGCAAGAAGGACATGGTTTTGCATGAATGAATATATGAAGTCTTTTATTTACCGGAGTGTTGGCCTAGTGATAGAGCATCCACCACGCAGTCAGGAGATTGTGGGTTCAAGCCCCAGCCGTGCCATACCAAAGACCATATAAAATGGTGCTTTCTGCCTTCTAGTTTGTTGCTCAGCATAAATAGAATAGGGAAAGGAAAGTTGGGTTACCCAGCCACGAGGGGAGCACAAGCCAGTGCCCGTTCCATACCTGGGTAAATGAGGAGGGCTATGTTAGGAACAGCATTCGGTGTACAAACTCTGCCAAACCAAATGTGTGGACCGTGATCTGGTGTGGCTAACCCTGGTAAGGCAGCAGCTGAAAGATTTGAAGTGTTGCATTAAGTCAGCATAGGCCTCTGTATGCCTGTTACTAGAGAAAAGGTTTTTAAAGAATATTCCCACTCATTGAACACCAACTGTAGTTATACTTATGAAATTACTGATTGATGTGTTCACATGTCCTAAGCAGAATTTTTGTTTCCGCAGGAGGCTCTTGGCGTCGTGGAGGTGATGACAAGCGTGAGGAGCGGGACCGCCTCAGAGACAGAGATCGGGAACGAGAAGGTGATGGTGAAAAGGGCTGGCGTTCTGACAAAGAAAACCCTCGTCGCACCAAAAATGAGACAGACGATGATGGCTGGACCACTGTCCGCCGCTGAGCTTCACCACCTCCACTACTTGCATTGCAATTGGTGTTTAAAGAAAAAAAAATAAACAGAGTTGACTTCATTGCTGAAGGCTTCTGATAATATTATTCATTTGAATTATTTGTAGTTAGTAGCAAGGGGATTTATTTTGTTTTATCTTTATTTCAACTTCCTCTCCCCCGATCAAAAGCTCCATTAAACAATGAACTTGTGTTCACCTGGCCTATATGCAAACATAATTCTGAATCAGAGACTGCACATAAAAGATGCACATAGCTGCTTTGTCCATGTTTGTCATGGCACCATCTGTTTCAAAACGCTACCATCACATGATGAAGCCCGGTTGTGAGAAGCGAGAATGGGGAAAACTGACGCTGCACATTGATGGGATAGCAACTTGTCCCAAGAGCCAGTTAAATGTATTGCTTTATAATCTCTCTGGAGTCTAGCACCACCACAGTGTACATAATTGGTGAAAGTTGCATGATTTAGTTAATTTGAGGTGTGTGCTGCAGGCCATTAGTTCAGTTTCCTCATTGGCTGATTGATTGGAACGTCGGGCAGCTAAGTCCAACTTTTATCTGCAGTCTAAATACGATGAACACAGTTGTTTGGACCTTACTTGATTATTTCAAAATAAATAAACTGAAAACCTGTGCATCTGCTCCAACGTTGAATGCAAACTGTATCACCAACTGCCTCTTAAATGATCATACTTTGCATATAGATGTTATACTGTGGCACAAATTGATATCTTAATAGCAGCAGCGAGCAGTCTGTCATCTGCTTCAATGATTTCTGCTTTTCAGCCAATACCAGATGCTTTTTAACCTGTTGAAAAACAAGTGGAATTTACATTTTGATGTGCATGCTGCGTGTTCTAATGGTCTCACCTAATATCCAGTGTGCTTCTATCTTGCTGCAGTTATTGGAATCTTCCAGGTTGTAGGTGTACAGATAAAGCTTTTATTAAATAAAGATGTTTGCTCACTGGGTAAATTAAGTATCCTTTCCAAGTGTCACAACACCTCACTGTGATCAAGCTCAACAATTTTCATCTACACACGTGGACAAAATTGTTGGTACCCCTCTGTTAATGAAAGAAAAACCCACAATGGTCAGAAATAACTTTAATCTGACAAAAGTGGTAATAAATAAAAATTCTATGAAAATTAACCAATGAAAATCAGACAATGCTTTTGAATTGTGGTTCAACAGAATTATTTTAAAAAACAAACTCATGAAACAGGCCTGGACAAAAATGATGGTAAACCTAGAAAAGATTGAAAATAATGTGACCATAGGGACATGTTCAACCAAGATGTGTCCTCCAATTAACATCACAGGTGTCTACAAATTTGTAATCAGTCAGTTGGCCTATTTAAAGGGTGACTAGTCACTGTGCTGTTTGTTGACATGGTGTGTACCACATTAAACATGGACCAGAGGAAGCAAAGGAGAGAGTTGTCTCAGGAGATTAGAAAGAAAATTATAGACAACCATGTTAAAGGTAAAGGCTATAAGACCATCTCCAAGCAGCTTGATGTTCCTGTGACTACAGTTGCCCATATTCAGAAATTTTCCAAGATCCATGGGACTGTAGCCAACCTCCCTGGATGTGGCCGCAGGAGGAAACTTGATGAAAAATGGAAGAGACGGATAATATGAATGGTAAAAGAGCCCAGAACAACCTCTAAACACATTCAAGGTGAACTCCCAAGGTCAAGGTACATCATTGTCAGTTCGCACCATCTGTCGTTTGAGCCAAGGTGGACTTCATGGGAGACGACCAAGGAGGACACCACTGTTGAAAACAAATGAAAAAAAGCCAGACTGGAATTTGCCAAACTGCATGTTGACAATCCTAAAGCTGGGAGAATGTCCTATGGACAGACGAGACAAAACTGGAACTTTTTGGCAAGGCACATCAGCTCTATATTCACAGACGCAAAAATGAAGCATACTAAGAAATGAACACTGTCCCTACTGTGAAACATGGAAGAGGTTCTGTTATGTGGGGCTGCTTTGCTGCATCTGGCACAGGGTGTCTTGAATCTGTGCAGGGTACAATGAAATCTCAAGACTATCAAGGTATTCTAGAGAGAAATGTGCTGCCCAGTGTCAGACAGCTTGGTCTCAGTTGCAGGTCATGGGTCTTGCAACAGGATAATGACCCAAAACACACAGCTAAAACACCCAAGAATGGCTACGAGCGAAACATTGGACTGTTCTAAAGTGGCCTTCTATGAGCCCTGATCTAAATCCTATTGAACATCTGTGGAAGGAGCTGAAACATGCCGTCTGGAGAAGGCACCCTTCAAACCTGAGACAACTGGAGCACTTTGCTCATGAGGAGTGGGCCAAAATACTTGCTGAGAGGTGCAGAAGTCTCACTGACAGAGAAATCGTTTGATTGCAGTGATTGCCTCAAAAGGTTGTGCAACAAAATATTAAGTTAAGGGTACCATCGTTTTTGTCCAGGCCTGTTTCATGAGTTTGTTTTTTAAAATAATTCTGTTGAACCACAATTCAAAAGCATTGTCTGATTTTTCACTGGTTAATTTTCATATAATAAGATAAGATAAGATAAGATAAGCCTTTATTAGTCCCACAACGGGGAAATTCCAGGATTGCAACAGCACAGGGATAGCAACACTCAGAGCAACAATCAGAAGGCAAGAAAAAAAACAAGCAAGCAAGAGCAGCTAATAAACATATGTACGTATTACTATAAAATATATATATATACACACACACACAGACACACAGTGCAGAGCATTGTAGCTAGATGGAATAAATATGTAAATATATAAACACCCACAGTACGGAGCATTGCAGCTCCGTACTGTGGGTGTTTATATATTACCACTTTTGTCAGATTCAGGTTATTTCTGTGACCATTGTGGGTTTTTCTTTCATTAACAGAGGGGTACCAACAATTTTGTCCACGTGTGTAGAAGCCATCAAACATGGTATTTGTATTATTTTTGTTACAAAACTTTATGAAGATGAGAAAAGATGTTTTGGACCTGCATAGTAATGACCTGGTTGCATGTGACCACACTGATGCAGTGTTTTTTCAACCGTTTTTGAGCCACAGAACCCTTTTTACATTGATAAAAATCCCAGCCCACCAATCTAAAATGTTATAAAATGATACATTGTAGCCTCTTACGGCATATCTAATGACAATTTAGTTTTGTAATTTGTTTATGCTGAGTGGGAAACGTGGCGCAGTTGCATACAAAGTCAATGGAAAGACATAAACATGAACGTTTGCTCTGGGCGATGTGAGTGCATGTGGGTTCGCGTCTGGGGGAGTTGATTTCTTTTCAATCTGGGCCAGGAATTTGGTTGATGCTTTCTGGGTTGGTGTTCCGCTGTTGCTAGGAGAGTGAATTAGTTTGAAAATGACACTGCTACTTACCAAAGACGTCTCATCAGATGCACGCTTTCACGGCAGACATGCATTTCTTGGCACAATATCTCCAACCTCTGTGACGGATGTTATATCCACCACTTGTTTTGTGCCGGAGGCTGCCAACATCAGGATGCAGTTTCTGGGGGAGGTGATGACATTTTCCCCATCCGGATAGTGGTATGGGTTCAGGCATGGTGCCATTTTGGATTTCCACTGCACATGTAGGGCTGCTGTGGGGGTTGTGAAGGTGGCCTCTTCTCAAACAAGTTTTCCATTGACGGGATTGCGTTCATGCTGGGACGGAGGAGCCACTGGAGGCGCCAATGCACAGCCATGGCAAGCTTGCAAATTTTTTGCAGTTAAGAAGTGACAGTTTCCCACGGGACCCTGAATGTTCTCTTGTGGGCACCCTGGGGTCTGAGGACACCTGGTTGAAAACCACTGGATTAGGGGTTGACAACTTCTACGTTATAAAGGGCAATTTCTGGCCCAAAAATCTGCATGGATCCACAACACATTTTAGCCTTAAAATGAAACTGAAACAGCTGCATTAAAAGAAACGGGTGTGCACAGGTACTTGAATTTAACACAGTCTTGAATTTATTTATCCAGAAATTAAGGCTTTAAATACCTCTGAAAATTACAATTATTAAATTTTACTTTCAAATGATAAATAGCATTATGATGTAAAATATTTCCATTCAGTTTTGTGAATTTGTAGTTACTGAGTTTGAATTTTAAGATGCTGAAAAGGAGAAAAAAATGATTTGTTATACTGTAAATTTTTAATTTTTTTTTCCTCAGTTATTTTTTATAAAGTTGGGGGGGTGATTTTTTTTTATTGTAAATGTGTGACTTTTTCTTAGAAATTTGCAACTTTGGTTGTGAGGTTTGGGGCTGGTTTCAGGTATTGTCTTTGAATTCATTATTTAGTTGCAGCGGTGATCCTAGGAAAGGAAAAATTTAACATGAGCTAGATTGATGACCTCAAAATATCAATATTTTCAGTAACTAACTGGACCACTTTTTGGAAAATTGAGGTCTTAAATTTGATCGCGTAACCTTAAAAAGTCTTAACTTCCATTTAGCTGCAGCCCGTCAACATTAGTAACAATTTTTTTTTTCTAAATCTGACTTTTTTCTGGCTTATACAATTTTTCTTGTAAATTTGTAACATTTTCTCATAAAATAGCTATTTCTTTTTCTATTATAATTTTACTAATCTACATTGATAACTAAATTTGTAATATTTCTAAGAATATTTGCAACTATTTCTTGCAAATGTACATTTTCCTATATTACTACAATGTTTCAACTATGCACCTTTAACTTTTTCATGTAAGACTCCATATAAATTTGCCACTTTTTAAATTTCATTTGCTTGATTGAAAATACAATTAATTTTCATTTTCTATAATATTATTACACTGGTTGCATATTGAACAAGTTCATAATAACCCAGTTAGAACTCCATCTATCCATCTTCTACCGCTTATCCGGGAGTCCAGGTCATGGGGGCAGCAGTCGAAGCAGAGAAGCTCAGACTGCCAACCAGTTCGCATACAGACATGGACAAAATTGTTGGTACCCCTCTGTTAATGAAAGAAAAACCCACAATGGTCACAGAAATAACTTGAATCTGACAAAAGTGGTAATAAATAAAAATTCTATGAAAATTAACCAATGAAAATCAGACAATGCTTTTGAATTGTGGTTCAACAGAATTATTTTAAAAAACAAACTCATGAAACAGGCCTGGACAAAAATGATGGTACCCTTAATATTTTGTTGCACAACCTTTTGAGGCAATCATTGCAATCAAACGATTTCTGTAACTGGCAATGAGACTTCTATACATCTCAGCAGATATTTTGGCCCACTCCTCATGAGTAAACTGCTCCAGTTGTCTCAGGTTTGAAGGGTGCCTTCTCCAGACGGCATGTTTCAGCTCCTTCCACAGATGTTCAATAGGATTTAGATCAGGGCTCATAGAAAATCTCTTTAGAATAGTCCAATGTTTGGCTCTTAGCCATTCTTGGGTGTTTTTAGCTGTGTGTTTTGGGTCATTATCCTGTTGCAAGACCCATGACCTGCGACTGAGACCAAGCTGTCTGACACTGGGTAGCACATTTCTCTCTAGAATACCTTGATAGTCTTGAGATTTCATTGTACCCTGTACAGATTCAAGACACCCTGTGCCAGATGCAGCAAAGCAGCCCTAGAACACAACAGAACCTCCTCCATGTTTCACAGTAGGGACGGTGTTCTTTTCTTGGTATGCTTCATTTTTGCGTCTGTGAACATAGAGCTGATGTGTCTTGCCAAAAAGTTCCAGTTTTGTCTCGTCTGTCCATAGGACATTCTCCCAGAAGCTTTGTGGCTTGTCAACATGCAGTTTGGCAAATTCCAGTCTGGCTTTTTTATGATTTGTTTTCAACAGTGGTGACCTCCTTGGTCATCTCCCATGAAGTCCACTTTGGCTCAAACAACAACAGATAGTGCGATCTGACACTGATGTACAGTCCCGTGGATCTTAAATTTCTGAATAATATGTGCAACTGTAGTCACAGGAACAACAAGCTGCTTGGAGATGGTCTTATAGCCTTTACCTTTAACATGCTTGTCTATAATTTTCTTTCTAATCTCCTCAGACAACTCTCTCCTTTGCTTCCTCTGGTCCATGTTTAGTGTGGTACACACCATGTCAACAAACAGCACAGTGACTACTTGTCACCCTTTAAATAGGCCAACTGACTGATTACAAGTTTGTAGACACCTGTGATGTTAATTAGAGGACACATCTTGGTTGAACATGTCCCTATGGTCACATTATTTTCAATCTTTTCTAGGGGTACCATCATTTTTGTCCAGGCCTGTTTCATGAGTTTGTTTTTTTAAAAATAATTCTGTTGAACCACAATTCAAAAGCATTGTCTGATTTTCATTGGTTAATTTTCATAGAATTTTTATTTATTACCACTTTTGTCAGATTCAAGTTATTTCTGTGACCATTGTGGGTTTTTCTTTCATTAACAGAGGGGTACCAACAATTTTGTCCACGTCTGTAGCACCATGATCCTTCCTGCAGGTAGTGAGCCCGCTGGAGGGTGGACCATGTGACTCCTTGGGTACACTAGGTCCTTGCTGTTACCTTTTCATGGCGAGCTACTGGACTGCTCTTGGTCTGACCCTTCACCAAGGACCAATTTGCCTTGGGAAACCTTACCAGGGGCAAGTTGCTCCCGACAACATAGCTCCTGGGATCATTAGGGCACACAAACCCCTCCACCACACAAGGTGGCAATCCAGGGAGGAGAGTTAGAACTCTAAAAAAAAAAAAATAAAAATTACAAAAAGCAGAAAGTTTGCAATGTTACTTACCAATATGCAACTTTGGCCAAAATCACGGGAAGCCACCGTAAAAAAAAAAAAAAAAAAATAGCTGAGAAAACTTAAAATTTCAAGGCAACCTTTTGCAGTAAAGTTTTTGAATTGTCTCAACGATCTGCTATTTTATTTTCCCAAGTCATATTTCATTGTTGTACCAGTTACATTTACATTGTTCTCACTACTATTAATTCTTCATGTGGCCAATATAGACTTGTTTATTAGCTGAACAGCTTGATTCACAGAACTACCAAAAGCTAATCAACCCCACGACCACAAGCTATTCAGCTAATAAACAAGTCTATATTGGCCACATGAAGAATTAATAGTAGTGAGAATAACGTAAATGTAACTGGTACAACAATGAAATATGACTTGGGAAAATAAAATAGCAGATCGGTGAGACAATTCAAAAACTTTACTGCAAAAGGTTGCCTTGGAATTTTAAGTTTTCTCAACTATTTTTTTTTTTTACAGTGCACTGGCAATGGGAAAAAAGGGAAAGATTCCTGGCTTTGACCCCTAAAGTAGGCTACTTGTGATGAACTGAAAAAGAACTTAAAACAGACAACACTTAATACACTGATGGCAAAAAGAAACCATAAAAATGCGGCGAGAAAAATCTTCACACAATCCATTTAGTACACTGAACCCTCAATCCAGCTGGTGACAAGTCCCTGCTCTTCTTCATCTCAACACTAGAGGTCAGTAAAGCAGAGAGAATAGAAGGCGTCGGTCACGGCTGGAAGTGTGTTGTTGGTTTATGTGCGATAAACTGGAACTCTATAAAACTCACTGGAACAAACACGAAGCCAGTGGTCGGAAATGGGACAATCACAAAACCAGTCACCTGCTGTTGGAGCTGGAAAGTAAGAAAACGACAAGTACTTCTCCTGTAAAGCAAATTCCTTCAGAATTACATCAGATTTATAACTCACTGTGAGTAGTAATAATAATAAATGTTTTCTTGGTTGAGACATTGTCTATTACACATTAAAATGTTCTGTTAAACGTAGCGTTGAGTTAAAAGTCAGTGTTAATAATAAAATATCATCCTGATTTTTAAGAGCACGAGCTCCGTGTGCCCGTGAGTGTTTCAGTCCTCAGTTATCGGGTTTTTGCACAGACCCTCGGCCCAATAATAAAACACTGAAACTTGGAGATAATATCACTAAAAATAATTTTTTGAATCCTTTGTTTTTACAGAGAAAATTAAACTGAACTGAACGATATTTTTCATTGAGGGTGCATTCTATTTATTATTCCAAACTTATCTTGAAACCTATAACTGTCGCCAGAACAATTTCAGAAATGAATGAATAAAAAGAAAAAAATAAGCATAAAATAAAAGTATTAAAAAAAATATAGAAAACACGAACAGAGTTTCGTTTTAGAGTTGCGTCTTTAATTTATACCGACGCGCACTGGTGAGTTTATGCGCCGGTGCAGGGCCCCGGCGCGCTTTGCGCTCCTGCCGGGGTGACGCTGCGCACTTTGCACAGGTAACAATAAATAGCTCTCAACGCAGTTATTCAGACCGTCTCACGCACGGCACAAGCTCCCCGTTACGTCCCCGATCCCACCCAGAATTCTTCAGCTTTAAAACTGCCGTGCACTATCTCAAAAGAAAAACAAACAAAAATCCACAAATATAAAACCAAAAGGAGAAATGTGAATTAGTCTGAAGTCCGACTGAGCTGGTGCTGAATAAGATCTACACAAATAGCCCCCAAATTAGGCTTTAATGGAGCTGATGGGATGTTAATTGTGCCTAATTAAAATAATCACTATCTGCTATAACACAGCACACAAAAAGTCAGGGACCTGTCATAGGCCTTAAATGCAAATAAGGAGGCTACCATGAGCTCTTCTAGCGGCTCACATCAATGTGTTAAATATCCCGGAGTGTGCGTATGTGTGTATCTGCGCGTGCGTGCGCGTGGAGGGGGGGGCTCCTCTTTGAATCCGTGCCTCGGCGCGCGCGTTCGAGTCCGCCTCTCCGCGCGCCTGCTTCCCCCGTTGACGCACTTTTTAAGCGTCTTCCCCTGCTCCACCTTAAGGCGCGCAGCGGCGAGCAGCGGCGACCAATCAGCATGCCACTCCGGGCTTCAGCGCGAGCTGTTTACGGCGCTGCAGCGGCGCTAATTAGGCTCATGAACTAACAAATCTGCCCGCACCGAGCCGCCGAGGAAAACCGTCACATCCATGGATTAGTCTGGGAGTAGCCGAGCACTTTTCATTTTTTTATTGTTGCCTTTTCTCGCTTCCCAACTTGTTTACTGCGCACAAACTTTCCCCCTTTCTTGGGTGTGGAGTATTTTTGGAGCGAGAGCGACAACTTTACCTTAAACTGGGGAACCTGGACTATCAGACCATGTTTCAACCGACACCCAAGAGGTGTTTCACTATAGAGTCTTTAGTGGCGAAGGATAATCCCGTCCCGGCGTCCCGGTCCGAGGAGCCCATCAGGCCAGCGGCTCTCAGCTATGCAAACTCCGGCCAGATGAACCCTTTTCTGAACGGCTTTCACTCCGGCGGCAGGGGCGTCTACTCCAACCCGGACTTGGTGTTTGCCGAGGCGGTCTCCCATCCGCCCAACTCCGCCGTCCCGGTGCATCCGGTGGCCCCGCCGCACGCTCTGGCCGCGCACCCGCTTTCGTCCTCACACAGTCCGCACCCGCTTTTTGCGAGCCAGCAAAGGGACCCGTCAACTTTCTACCCTTGGTTATTACACAGATATAGGTACCTGGGTCACAGGTTCCAAGGTAAGCTGTCAGGGTCTCACTTGGTTCCGTTTTTACGCGCGGAAGACGCAGAGCAACTGTGGAGTGATTTTTTTTTATTTTGTTTTATTTTTAAAGACTGATGCACAGAGAGAAAAATGCAGATTTAATTAAGAAATCTGTGTACGTGTTTAAATTTCTATATGTAAAAATATATCTAATAGGGAAATTAGTTTCAAAAATGAATTCTTAACGAATTTAATTTAGACGCAATAAATGACGGGAAAAACTCACTTGGCATGAATCTTAATAGTAGCAGTTTAGGGGTTCAAATGATCACTAAAAACTGGCATTTTTTGAATGCTATTAATTATGACAAAATAAATGCAACTTCCTGTTGAAAACATTAAAAAACTTAAACATTAAAACATCTGCGGTTATTTCTCTGAAATGTAATTTTCTAAAATTGGCACGAGTCAAATTTGGAATAATTTATAGTTAACAGTCTGAGAGGTGTTTCACCTGTTAATTATCGTTTGAACGTGTGATTATTGTTATATTTTCTGATAAATAATAGGATCTTTTTTAATTTCTAGAGCACATATACCTTTAATTCATTACTAGTGATTGTTAGTTGATTTAATTAAATTAATCCTGGGTTTATACAGGATCTCCTTAACCTGAGCAGAGACGGACTGAGATGAAGAAAGTGTAGCATCAGCAATAATTTCAAACAAAAAAAAAATCCTTTTTTTTTTCTTTAATCCAAACTTCTCAGAAATTATTGTAAACCCTTTTCCCCCCACTTTGCCCTCGGGAGAGTTTTGCTTCTGTTTGGCCTCCTGTTTGCTGCAGACATTTTCATAGTTTATTCTAAAGTCCACAAAATTTTCAAGCCATTGAGGATCGTGTTTTTTTTTTTTTTTCTTGCTCGTTTCCAGGTAATGAAACGAGTCCGGAGAGCTTCCTTTTGCACAACGCGCTGGCCAGAAAGCCCAAAAGAATCCGGACAGCGTTTTCGCCCTCGCAGCTGCTGCGGCTGGAACACGCGTTCGAGAAAAACCATTACGTGGTGGGAGCGGAGAGGAAGCAGCTCGCCCACAGCCTTAGCCTCACAGAAACTCAGGTAAGACGCGCGGCTCCTGACGGCCGCACACCTGCCGGCAATGCGCTTATTGCTGGTTCATTTTAATAAGGCGTTTGTGTCAATGTTGTGGCTGTCGAAAAATATCTATAGCTGCTTTTAATAGTAACTTCACATCATTATAGCTACAAAATACGTTTCCCATCATACTGGAGTTTATTTGATGTCTTTTCTGTTTTCTGTGATGTGGCTCCGTGCGCGCCGTGCGTAATGGAGTCCTGAATTTCAGGCTGTTGACGCAAGGGAGCAAATAAGGCTGGCAGCACGTGCAAAACAATAATTTAAAATAATCAGCCACCATAATGTCTCTGCAAACAGCCTCCATAAACGCCTGCTGTCAGTCGAACGGAGGCTTCCTCCATTGTGCAGGCCTAACCTCGTTTCAGGAGGGGTTGAATTACTCTGTTTTGGAGGGGGGGCAGAATGTTGCCTTTTCAAAATGGAGGGCAAATTAACCAGTTAACCATTTTATGGGGAAGCCGATACAAAGAGCGAGGTGGGTTCAGTGGACCCCCCCTGCTCCGGTTGAGTCCATCAGCCGCTGGCTTTTGTCCGCTGCCTCCCCTCCGGACGCCGCGGCCCTTGGAGGAGCTGAAAGGAGAAATGAACCGTCCCCTACTCCAATTAGGCCACTGAAGGCTTATTAAACGCACCTCGGTTGCCGTTTAAGAGCTGAATGGGCCGGGGCAGTGACAAAGCAGGGACAGATAATTTATCGATTTAGATGTTGTTAATTCCCCCATGGCGCCGACGATCAGAGGACGGACCCGTCAGAGGGCGTGTGAACGCGCAGGCATGTTTCACAGCCCTTTTTATTTCTAACTCATGCTCATACGGTGAAAAAATGTTTTGACCTGCTGTGAATGATCCGTTAATGTTTCTCTTTATTGAGAAAAAAAATTACAAATTTTTGCCTTCATTTTATTTGCATGTTTAGAGTTGGGTGTACTGGATAATTATAGGCACCGTTTCATTACTGGACCACAGGCGACTGACCTTTGAATTATCCTTTAAGATGAGCAGTTATTATAATGATGTGATTTAAAAAAAAAGGAATTAATAGTTTACTGAATTAATTTTTTTCTTTGTTTATTCTGGCGTTTTTTCCGCCTCATTGCGCGCGCGTTTTATCGCCTGATACTGACGCGGCTCGTTTTTTCTCCCCGTCTTTCATTTCACCAGGTAAAAGTGTGGTTCCAGAACCGACGGACGAAGTTCAAGCGGCAGAAGCTGGAGGAGGAGGGCTCCGAGTCGCAGCAGAAGAAGAAGGGATCGCATCACGTGAGCCGGTGGAGACTGGCGACCAAGCAGGGCAGCCCGGAGGAAATAGATGTCACTTCGGACGATTAAAACAAAAGAAAGAGAAAAGTGTGCGTCTGAATGACGGAGGAGGACGCGGACACAGGAGTAGGGACACGTCTGAGGGGACAAAGCCAATGTCACATTTCAGATCTCCGGAGACGGGCGGCTGAGGGGGACAAAACCCGCGTGACACTGCAGTCACCAGTGGGTCCTTCAGTCCCAGACGACCCGGGAAATGTGACCGACAGTCTCAGTGCACCTACCTGACCCCCCCCCCCCCCCGCCACCACCCCAGTCACCGACGCCACCTAACTATATTTTTCTCCAATCCACTTTGGACGTTTGCACTTCTGGAGGGTTGAATTATTTTATTTTATTTTTTCAAAAACAAACGTTTCCACATCAGATACCAAAACACCAAACTGCTTTTTTGTAAAACTTGAACTGCATGTTTTTCCCGGTTAGTCGTTTTGATTTGACGGGTTTTATCAGAGCAGAAAAGAAAAACAATTTTTTTGTTTGGTTTTTAACTCTATTTTCCAACTGAGATGTGCTTTTTTTTTTAACAAAGTGTGCAGTCTTTAATTAATTAATGATTCTCGTGTAAAAGTGATTGTGAAAACATAAGTAGCGGTGCTGCGTTGTGCTGTTTTTTTTTTTCCCAAGAAAAGAGGTGAAATAATTCTTTCTAAAAGCCAATGAGAGCCCAGATGTTGTCAGAGGGAATGGGGACAATAAAGCTTTAGAGTGGGGCCTGGCCCAGCAGCTGCTGCTCCACTTCCTCCACTAACTCACCAAGGACTAAAACACAACAATTGACCGGAACAAAAAACCTGGAAGCACTGAGCATATTCCATGTACAGAAATGCTAAAAGTTAATGTTTCTGTTAACTCTCTTTTACAGAATGTAAATATTTTTCGTGTTTGTGTTAAGTTTGCTACAATTTTAACACAAAGTATACTTCCAAGAAGTATGTAATTGTCAATATTTTGTCAATAAAGTTTTATCAATATGTTGCGCGCAGTAGAATAAAGGCTTTTGATTATGCGGAGCAGGTGAAAGGACTAAATTAAGGGATGTAATTGGTGCCCTTTTCACAGAGGTGGTGTGGTCGTGACGGGACAGTTCAGAGTCATTTCTAAACAAAACCGGAACATACTGCGGCATGTCTTCATTTATTCCGCAGTCTGACACTGCGCTGACTTCTCTTCCAGCGCTCTGCTCCGCTCCCGCTACAAAGAGTCCCTGCAAGCTTTTGTGAAAGTGCAAATCAGTTTGGGCAATTATCATGCGCCTTATGGGGGGGGGGGGGGGATGCACTACCCAGTGGTCCACTTTAATCTCTTAATCCACGGATCCAAGGGGGCTTGGCTGGACATAATTTAGTCCAATCTGACTACCCCTCACGAAGCGATAAGGGAAGGTTGCAATGTGCCGCAAACTGGATCTTTGTTTAAAATCTTGTAGGGTTTTAAATGGTGCTGCTGCCGCTCTGCACGGCAACTTTACTGCGCTTCTTCATGAGCTGGTGGGCGCAACTAAAAAGATGGAGGAAATGAATCCTTATTTACGCACAATCAAAAACAAACAGCGCTGTTTTAAAATGAAATCAACACAATTAAACAGGATTTGCGGAATCAGTGCTCAACCAACCACTGTAGTATTTTGGTGTGAGGTGCAAGTGTTTTGTTTAATTGCTACACAAAGTAAAAGCTTTTTTTGTGGTTTGGTTTGGGGGCCGCGCCATACTGGGAATTCTTAATCGGCCCATAGATTATAACCGAAATAAAATCTATAGAGAATACCATTAGCTTTGGAAAAAAAATACCCTAAAAGCTTTATTACAAACCCAGCTTTGAAATAGGGGGATTAGAGGACTGAAAGGGTCCCACAATAGTTAGAAGAAAAGGTTTCATGCTAATGAGGTTAATGCCCTTTGTATCTCCGGACTCCACAACTTCATTACTCCTATCTCGGGCAACACGGAGCGGCTCAGAGCTCCACAATCCACTCGAGCTTTTCCCTACCCTGCCTGTAAAGAAGGATTTGATAGCAGTCCTGTTCAAACTAGATAATTATATCTTTTCAAGTTGGAATTAAGATAAAGAAAGTGCAGTGGAGGCGGTGAGCCTTGATCCGCCGCAAACAAATTTGGCGCACTCTCCCCCCCTCCTTGTGTGCGCCTGCATGGACACACAGGAGACAGGACAGGCTTCTCATTAGAGCCTGGCACAGTTTGATTAAATTACTCTTCTGCTTTAAACCTGCAAATATGCTACTTATTTAATTTAGCGTTATAGGACAATAATGGAATATAACTGGGAAATTCGGTTTTAAAAAGCTGGGCGATTTAAAAAACAAAATAACCAAATTAAAAACTTGGGACTCCTATTTCTTTTTTCATTATTCTATTTTATTCTGAAATCACCTTTAAAATGTATAATAACAAAATAAATATAAAGAACACTAAAATGATTTCTATTACTAAAAAAATAAACGTTAATTTATGTTGCGAATTACGCAAAAAAAAACAAAAAAACAACTTGCCTCTTGCTTTATATTTATAATATTTTTTAGGCATTAAACATTTCCGCGCGCCCTTCTTTTTAGACGCTGATGACACCCAGGCCATAAGGTCACGTGAACATAATTGGTTTGGACAGAATTCAAACAGTGCGCGCGCGTCCTGGTGTGAAGCGGGCCCTCGCGCATCAGATCCGTCTTCACGCGCTGTGCGTTCAGGGCCAGCTGTGGGGACCTTTGGTGACCTGATTATCTAAACCCCAGCTAGTCCGCTCTGTCCCGGGGCCAAACATCCCGACAGGTCCCGCACAGTTTTACTGCTGTCCCTCAAAATAGTCACAACGGAAGCCGGCTTGGACAGTTTGGGCATAAGCCGCAGCTGCGTTAAACATTTAGTCTGCGCCGTGAAATGATTATCCGTCATTGAAAAAAGGTAGTCGCTCCTATCAAGTGACCCCACTGACCCAAAACCTCTAATCTGCAATTAGCAGGTATAATTAGGTCCGCTGACACAGCTGATTTGAATACTGGTGAGGGAGGGAAGCGGAGGAAGACTGGCTCACTATCGGTGCGTAAAGTCAATAATTGATGGAGCAGGAATCTCCTCAGTTGTGCAGAAGTGGCGTTTCAAGATAGTTTGTCAACACGCAGCCTGATGGGGGAGTCTGCCAACTTTTATTTCAAAGGTGGTGGGGGTCTAAAACTGGAAATCCTCCGAGGTGGCACCTGTGGACCGACCCTGTCTCACACAAAAACCACGTCAAGACTAACTTGATCTGTCCCGCTCCACAAATTGCTTCTGAAATTGATCCTTGAAACGAGAGAATGGACCTTACACAATTCCCTTAGCCTTGACATAAGGTGCAGCGATAAATATACAAGACTAATGAGCAATTACCATACAATCACTCTTCAAATGACTTACATAATAATAAATTAAACAGGGGCGCGTCGGATTGGGTTTCTTTTTTATTATTAATAACGATGGATGAGGCGTTTGCGGCCGTGATGTGTTCTGATGATTATGTTATGCAAACGCAACAATTTACAATTTGCCATCGGATACAGTCAGCACCAGCAGACTCGCAGACTAGTCTCAACACCAGCACAAATTCGCAGACGCAGAAATAAAGCATAGATTGCTCCGTTTTATCAAGGGTTTTGTATTGTTTTCCCTAATTAATGGAAATGAGGCGTTTAAGTGCACGATTACTGCACACCGGCCTGCTGCGTTCAAAGACACGGAGCCTTCAGTGGCGCAATCTTCCGTGAACTGTGAAACACAAAATATTTTCTGTAGTGTGTAAAATATTTTAACGACAAACTGACAAATGGCAGCAGTTATGTCTAAAGCTGACTCCTTTTAAATCCCCCCCCCCCCATCAGAATTAACGAATTCCGGACGGGGATGCAGCTTCGTAGAGAAAGACACACACACACACACGCACACACACACACACACGCTAAGAGCTGCCTGGCACCAGCGTGTGATAGTTAATAGATGAACAAAGCCAAGAGCCACATTACAAGGCTGTCTGACAGGCCCACGCAGAGTTTCACTGTGGGTTTTTGGTGCTCCACTGCCCACATTCACAGAGGTCACCACACTTGTGCATCATGTGACCAAGAGTTGTCACAGACTCACACATGACAAATAGAAGAAAAAGAAGCCATCTCTGTTGTCATTCAGTCCATACAGCCAGTCATGTACAGTAGAGCAAAATTGCGTCTCTCCTATCTGCAGTGTTAACCACATATAGAATTAGAGGGGTCGCTGTCATGCGAGACGCCGCCACAAACAACTTCTCCTTCCCCCATTCTATTACGCCAAGCACCAAGCTAGAAGGCCGGACGTTGGAAATAGGAATTTCACAATGAAATATTCATTGAAGAAATGCCAAACTTCTTCCACATCAGTGCCATCTCTTTTTTTCTTTCTTTCTGCCAGGCTTCTCTTTGGCCTCCAGCGTCTGCCCCTGGTCTGCAACCACGCTGCACATGCACAGTTACACCCTCTATTAGAAGCTTTCTTCTTATTAATATTATTATCCTTGGCTACAGCAGTGAGCATGTTTTCTCAGGGCATTAATATTCGTATGACTAACAGTAATCCTGGAGACTCCCAACACTTATTTTCTCCAATAATATGGGGGCAATTTGGGTGTAATTTGAGGCAGTTTCATTTGCATATAAGTGTTTCCCACACATCCACCAGCTCAGGGGAGAGCGACTGTCGACCCCATGTCCTCTGAAGTTCCAGCCTCCAAACATTTTATAGGTGGTATCTGCAACCAGCGTTCCCCTCAGCACGTTAATGCGTAACACATGGTGGACCGTACACCTGATAAAATACCTCAGGGGCGCTGCAGTTTGGAAAATCCTCAATTCGCTCTCTAAATAAAACAAACAATGGCTTCACTAAATATATCACATGTGCCTGCTGACCTATTTTGTGTCTCTTGACCCCGTGACTCCCCTCCCACATCACAAGCGCTGGTACAAGTCTGTCTGTTTGCAGGCTTGTGCCATGACATGCAACTTACAGGAGCATTTCTCTGAGGTCACTTCGCAGTACTGCTCCGTTAAAGCTGCTAACTCTTCTTGAGTCAATCCATGTCTAAACAGGATCTAAAACGGGGCCCCAGCAGCCCCTCCACCCCCGCTCTTTCACCCCTGTCGAAGTGCAACAAATGTGGACACAATTACAGGTGAAAAGCACCAAAGTTGTGAGTGCATGCAGACAGTTGAAATTGTGGGCACCTGTTCTTCTGTCACTGTCTGAGCTTCACAGTGTCTCCCCCTCTTGGTGGCAGGGAGGGAGCAAAATTTGTCTCCCCCCCCCCCCCCTCCAAAAAAAAAAAAAAAAAAAAAACAACCATGAAAGATCAAGTTACTTTTGGCTGAGCCTGACAGCAGAGGAGTGTTGAGTGTCTGGAAAGTAAGGCCGCAATAAAATACTAGTGGTCTTTTTTGGACAGGGGGTTTGTGTGCTCTTGGACAGCAAATGACATATGGAGACGAGTCAGATGAGTCCGTGACACATATTAAAATGTAACTTTAGATTTGGGGATTTTTCATTAAGCGCTTTAAAAGAAACTGCGGCAAACAGGCAAGGCATTAAACTGAAATAAAACCACAATCATATAGTCCACTTGTATATAGCTTTACACGTGCGTGCTATTTTTGTGTTGGACTGCAGGTGATATATTGCTTTGAAGCAGAATAAACCTTGTTTTAAAATCACACAGCGCTGATCAAATTTAAAGGTCCTATTAAAGGCAAAATCTTGTTTTTCTGTGCTTTAACCCCCTAGGTCCACATGTCTACAATACTAAAGTATTAAATAACTAATTTCACAAAGAAATGCACACTGCCTTTATTTGGTTGAACTCTTTAAGAAAAGTAGCAGATTGTTCTTTCAGGGTTTTTGATGTCACAAACTAACAAGCCCCGCCTTTGGTCTTTGATGAGCCGTAAAACAACATAGAAATTATTTTGGTCTTTATATCTATGCGTATTATGTCTTTAAGCATGCCGAAACCTCTGGAAAATGTACAGTGTGGGACCTTTAAAGAATCTGAAGCATATACAGTATAACTGACTATTTGCATGTGTTAGATTTTTGTTTTAATAACTGTCTGTCCATCCATCTTCTACCGCTTATCTGGGGGGCTGGGTTGCAGGGGGCAGCAGTCGAGAGAAGCCCAGACTGCCACTCGGTTCCCATAGCACCATGATCCCCATGATCCTTCCTGCAGGTGGTGAGCCCAGTGGAGGGTGGAGCCATGATCCTTGATGTAACTTTTTTCATGTCTGGACCACTCCTGGTCTGGCCCTTCACCCAGGACCGGTTTGCCTCTGGAGACCCTACACGAGACAAACTGGCCCCTACAACATGGCTCCTGAGATCACAAGGAGCCATACAAAAGGAGCCATACAAATCCCTCCACCACATAAGGTGGCGATCCACAGAGGGGTTGAAATAATTTA
Source organism: Pholidichthys leucotaenia (assembly GCA_020510985.1). Taxonomy (NCBI): domain Eukaryota; kingdom Metazoa; phylum Chordata; class Actinopteri; order Cichliformes; family Pholidichthyidae; genus Pholidichthys; species Pholidichthys leucotaenia. The sequence goes on from CM035841.1 coordinate 283,014,904, forward strand.
AAGAAAAAAAAAACAGCAACCAATATTTCAGATAAGATTTGTAGTTAAAACTAATTTACAATGTAGGTTTAAAAAAACATGGATATATATATATATATATATATATATATATTCATAATACCGTAACAAACTCAAGTGGAATATTGGAATATTGCTTTTATACAGCAGTTCTGGCAAGCACAATTTATTAAATGACAGCAATACTGGGCAAGATATAACGATTTGTTTGTTTAACCAGTTATTTTGCTCAGCTGAGAAAAAATAGTCCCTTCTAAATGTAGGCAGTAATTGTTGCTAAACATCTCAATCAGAATAAAGACATCTATTGTCATTTCACACACATGTAAACAAATTAAATATCATCAAGTGTACACCGGCCACCTGGTGAGTCGGTACAACAGAAGACCCGAGTTCAAAATGCCGGTAGCTAGTAGTTAGCATGCTAATGATTGCATGCTTTGCTCCCTTTTCCTTGGCATTTTCACGTGAAATAAAGAGTCCATCACCACAAAGGTATTGTGGTTTGTTAATCAAGACAATAAATCCAACTATAGCACTGCCTATTTTTTTTTAAACAAATGTGAAATAGCTTCACAACGTTGAAACAAGGGCAGAAAAGGGTGGGACTTCCGGGTCATGGATGTATAATGCCTTGTCAAACAGCGCCTCACTGTGGAAATTAAGGTATCCAAAACTGTACTGCAATTCTCACTGAGGGTTGATAGTAAATCACTGTTCGTAATTTATGGTTACATGAACACCTTTGAAGCGGAGTGATACATATCCAGTGAAACAGAGTGCAATTATCATGGATTTCAGTAACTCCTGGAATCCCTATTTTCCAATCAAATTGCTCAGTCGGAACTAACTGTTGTATAATTTAAAATTTATTTGTGACATTTTCTTATAGCAATAAAATAAAATAGTTCTAGCAATAAACAAACAACTAGTTCAGCAGAGATTATGTAAAAATAAGGCATTATAATTCAGCCATTTTGACTTCAATGAAGGACACAGGTTTTACTAACAGAGACCATCTTCCAACAGAGAATGCCCTATATGATTTTTTTTAATCAAGCATTACAACCTATGTGTTAATTTTGATATTAGTGACCTCTAGTGGTTGTGTAAATAATGACATGAAGGGATATGGCATGAGGGTTATGGTTATAATCGCTGTAAAATAGACTCTCACCATTTCCTAATCTTAAACATTTCTAACCTTAATTACCTAAAAATGTGTATTTAATGCCTAAATGATAACTGCAAACAGGAAGTTAGCCATGAATGAGGAAGTGAATGTCAAGACATATAGCAGAGACAAAGGAGCAAGATAGGGGATGTCAAGTCTCCATGGTGGGAGAACCATTTTTGTTTCCATTCCTAGCCTCCTCATCAATGAGCATTTCATTAGGCCGGTGATATACATTTGACCCATGGCTGTATTTTACGAGATTAAAACCACACAAAAGCATAATTTTGCACAATATGGGACCTTTAATAGAAAACATGAGTAAAGAAAGTTAAAAAAGAAAAGTGGTTTTCTTTGGCATACAGTTGGCGTGTTTAAAAAGACAAGTACTTAATATATGCTCTTTAGTTGTTTATACACAGTTTTCCCCTCTTTTCCAAAGTTCTCTCAGTCAAAACTTGAAAATGACAAGTAACATGACCCAGAACACTTTATTCTACTACATAACAGGCAGTTTTCATAAGATGCAAAAAGAGGTCTCTTGACACTTTGTAATTCATGGTTATTCATGATGTTTCAGCTGCACCACATCTTCATCTTCGCAGATGCTGATCCAACTCTTATGCCAGCTCTCATTAACCTCTCACACAGTACCCAACTTATTTGTGGCGAAGCCATGCCAAACCTCCGGTCAGCACTGTCATAATAGCTCACCCTCGCATGAAGTCGGTCTTAACATGACTTGTATTCGCAAATGGTATTTTCTGCCAGGGTTTGCGTGTATGCCTCTTATATGCATTTGTGGGTATGTGTGCATTCTCAACTCTTCCTGCTTGACTAAACAGTCTGTGGGGTTGTTTCAAGAATCTTGACGTCTTCGATTGTGGCTAAAAGCGCTCATATTATATGTTCAAATAACAGAAGAAGGGTTTTTGTCTCAGTTAAGAATGAACATACAAAACATGGACGCACATAACTTAAGGGTGGAAAAATATGACAAAGTTTATGTTACTTTTTTTTCCATGGGCAGCAGATGTTCCTGGATTTCCTGCTGTAAATTTGTGTGACCATGTGTTTAAAACATGTTAAGAGGGAAAAATACAGTGTGCTGAAGTGTCTGACATATAAACACTGACATGTTTAAGCAATGCAGGAAAAGAAGAAAAGGCTTTTAGGGGAGTTTCACTGTGACTGTGTGAAGACATGGAGCATTGCTTGACAGGCGTGTTAATGATTGGGAGTAGGTAATTGGTATTTTCAGTTGTGACATCTATTATGGGACAATGAATAACTTCACACCTCTACTGAGAAACTAACACAAAAAAACACTTGCTGATCATTCACTCTCAATCACTCATAATGTTCCTTCTCTGGACAACTTAGCTATTCATTATTTAAAAAGATGCTAACAGTGACCGTGGAGTTTTCTGAGAGCTGTCATCTAATTAACAACAAGCACAACTTCTTGGTGGATTTATGCAAGCTTAAAGGTTATTGTCATTTCCAGGGATTTAGTTCAGGTTTTGACATCTTCATAAACGTTTTAAAGACCAAAACGTGGTACCCCTCTGTCTGCTGGCATTTAGAGCACTGGCTGGTTGAATTTTTGTGCAGTCACCTGAAATCGAAATCATCCCAGATTTTTCATAGATTCAACTATGGTATCAGTATGAAAACCCGATATAATTTCATTCACAAGTTATCACATTTACAAGATTTTTTGAGACCTTGACTTGAGGTCAAGGTCGCCAAAATTCAAACTTATCTCAGATATTTCAAAGATAGAAATATGATATCAATGTGAAACATGCACGGATTTTCTTTCCTGAGTTATCATGTTTACAATGTTACAATGCTTTTGGAAAAACTGACCTGTGATCTTGACCTTAAGTTCAAGGTCACCCAAATTCAAAGTCGTCCACAATATTTCATAGATATATTTATGGTATGAGCATGAAAAGCCTACATCATTTCCTTCTCAAGTTATCACATTTACGAGATTTAGGGAAAAATTGACATGTAACCTTGACCCTGAGTTCAAGGTCACCCAAATTTGAACTCGTCCAGTGACTCGTCCAATGACTTTGACGTCAATATTAAAAGCCTCTCTCATTTCTTTCTCAAGTTTTCATGTTTACAAGAATTATGAAAAATCTGACCTCTTGCCTTGAGGGCACTTTCAGGGTCAATCAAATTAAAAATCATCCAAGATTTTTCACAGATATATCTACAAGGGAAGTGGGGGAGGGCTGAAAAGTTCATAGTGGTCAAATTTGACCAAATGTGGTTTATTTTTCAACTGCAGGGATCCAAGTGCTGCAACACCGATGGAAGAAGTGTGTAGACCAAAGGGGAGACTATGTTGAAAAATAAGCCACATTTGGTCAAATTTGACCACTATGAACTTTTCAGCCTATGAACTTTTCAGCCCCTCCTCATATATCTATAGTATGATTATGAAAAGCCTGCACAATTTTCTTCTCAAGTTATCAGATTTATAAAATTCAAGCAAAAACTGACCTCTGACCTTGATCTCAAGGTCAAGTTTTTTTCTAAACTCCATCCATCCATCCATCCATCCATCCATCTTCTACCGCTTTTCCGGAGGTCCGGGTCGCGGAGGCAGCAGTTCAAGCAGAGAAGCCCAGACTTCCCTCTCCCCAGCCACCTGCTCCAGCTCTTCAGAGGGGATACCAAGGCGTTCCCAGACTAGCTGGGAGACATAGTCTCTCCACCGAGTCCTGGGTCTGCCCCGGGGTCTCCTCCCAGTGGGACGTGCCTGAAACACCTCAAGTGGGAGGCGTCCAGGGGGCATCCTAATCAGATGCCCATACCACCTCAACTGACTCCTTTCAATGTGGAGGAGCAGCGGTTCTACTCTGAGCCTCTCCCGGATGACTGAGCTCCTCACCCTATCTCTGAGGGTGAGTCCAGCAATCCTACGGAGAAAGCTCATTTCAGCCGCTTGTATCCGCGATCTCGTTCTTTCGGTCATTACCCAAAGCTCGTGACCATAGGTGAGAGTAGGAACGTAGATTGACTGGTAAATCGACAGCTTTGCCTTAGAACTAAGCTCCCTCTTCGCCACAACAGACCGGTACAACGTCCGCATCACTGCAGATGCTGCTCCAATCCGTCTGTCGATCTCTCGCTCCATTTTCCCCTCACTCGTGAACAAGACCCCAAGATACTTAAACTCCTCCACTTGGGGCAGGAGCCTGTCCCCAACCCGGAGAGGACAATCCACCTTTTTCCGGTTGAGGACCATGGACTCGGACTTGGAGGTGCTGATTCTCATCCCAGCCGCTTCACACTCCGCGGCAAACCGTCCCAGCAAGAGCTGTAGGTCATTGCTGGATGAAGCCAACAGGACAACATCATCTGCAAACAACAGAGATGAGATCCTGTGGTCACCAAGCATGACACCCTCCATTCCCTGGCTGCGCCTTTTTCTAAACTCATCCAAGATATTTCTTAGATACAACTATAGTGTCGATTTGAAAAGTCTGCATCATTTTTCTCTCTAGTTATCACATTCACAAGGTAGGGGTTGACACCACTGCCCAGTGGGGTGATGACAATGCCCCATCAGTCTTTCAGAGGCTGAGGGGTAATAACTATTTATGCGTTATTTAATAGCGCATTAAAAGCAGCTCCTGTCTTCTAACTTTCAAACATTCAGTTTTCTGCCCAGTCATTAATTTTATAAATAAAATAACTGCTAATGCTCTGGGGATGCAAGAAACAAAGAAACACTGCTAAGCTACTAAGTTAACTGCTTATACTAGCTACTAAGTTATACTTGGGCCATTCAGCCATCTCACCACAGGTGCCATAAAACCAGGACAGCTGCGACTTCAAAAATGAAACCCCCACAAATGCAATCATTAGACAGTAATCATGTATTTAGTATTTCAGCAGTACATCCATCCATCCATCCATTTTCTACCACTTTTCTGGAGGTCTGGATCACGAAGTCAGCAGCTCAAGGAGAGAAACCCAGACTTCTCTCTCTCCAGCCGCCTGCTCCAGCTCTTCAGAGGGGATACCAAGATGTTCCCAGGCCAACTGGGAGACAGTCTCTCCAGTGTGTCCTAGGTCCGCCCTGAGGTCTACTCCCAGTGGGATGTGCCTGAAACACCTCAAGTGGGAGGTGTCCAGGAGGCATCCTGATCAGATGCCCAAACTACCTCAACCGGCTCCTTTTGATGTGGAGGACCAGTGCTTTTACTCTGAGCCTCTCCCAAATGGCTGAGCTCCTCACCCTATTTCTAAGGGTGAGTTCAGCAATTCTACGGTCAAAGCTCATGTCAGCCACTTGTATCCGCAATCTCATTCTTTCGGTCATTACGCAAAGCTCATGACCATAGGTGAGGGTAGGAATGTAGATTGACCAGTATATTGACAACTTTGCTTGAGAGCTCAGTTCCCTCTTCACCACAACAGACCGGTACAACATCCGCATCACTGCAGATGCTGCTCCAGGCTGTCAGTCTCTTGCTCCATTCCCCTCCTTACTCGTGAATGAGACCCCAAGATACTTAAACTCCTCCACTTGTGGTAGGAGCTCATCCCCAAACCTGAGAGGACAATCCACCCTTTTTTTGGCTGAGGACCATGGACTCGGACTTGGAGGTGCTGATTTTCATCCCATCCATTTGACACTCAGTAACAAACGCTCCCAGCAAGACCTGTAGGTCATTGCTTGATGAAGCAAACAGGACAATATCATCTGCAAACAGCAGAGATGAGATCCTGTAGTCACCAAACATAACACCCTCCATTCCTTGGCTGTGCCCAGAAATCCTGTCCATAAAAACTATGAACAGGATCGGTGACAAAGGACAGTTCTGGCGGAGTCCAACTCACACTGGAAATGAGTTTGACCAGGTGTTGGCAATACGAACCAAACTCTTACAACCATCGTATAGGGACCAGATAGCTTGTAACAACAAGCCCAATACCCCGTACTCCCACAGTACCCCCCACAAGAGACCACGAGGGATGTGGTTAAATGCTTTCTCCAAGTCCACAAAAAACATGTGGACTGGTTGGGCAAACTCCCACAAACCCTCGTGTATTCTCAAGAGGGTAAAGAGTTGGTCCGATGTGCCACGGCCAGGATGAAAACCACATTGCTCCTCCTGAATCCGAGGTTTGACCAAAGGCCGGACTCTCCTCTCCAGTACTCTGGCATAGACCTTCCCAGGGAGGCTGAGGAGTGTGATCCCCCTGAAGTTGGAACATACCCTTTGGTCCCCCTTCTTGAAGAGAGGAACCACCACCCTGGTTTACCATGCCAAAGGCACTGTCCCCGGCTCCACGTAATGTTGCAGAGGCGTGTCAACCATGACAGCCCTACAACATTCAGAGCCTTGAGGTACTCAGGATGAATCTCATCCACTTCCAGGGCCCGGCCACTGAAGAGTTTTTTAACCACTTCAGCAACCTCAGCCCCATGTGATGGGCGAGTTGTCCCCCTTGTCCTCAAGCTCTACTTCCTCTGTGGAAGGTGTGTCAGTGGGATTGAGGAGATCCTTGAAGTATTCCTTCCACTGCCCATCGATATCCCCAGTCAAAGTCAGCAGTGCCCCATCCTCACCATACACAGTGTAGACAGGAAGCTGTTTCCCCCTCCTGAGTCTCCAGACAGTTTGCCAGAATCTCTTCAAGGCTGACCGAAAGTCTTGTTCCATGGCTTCACTGAACTCCTCCCACACCCGAGTTTTTGCAGCTGGTACACCTCAGCTGCTTCGGGAGTCCCACAAGCCAACCAAGCTCAATAGGACTCCTTCTTCAGCTTGATGGCTCCCTTCACCACTGGTGACCACAACTTGGTTTGGGGGTTACCACCATGAGATGCACCGATGACCCTGTGGCCGCTGCTCTGGGCAGCCGCTTCAACAATGGAAGTGGAGAACATGGCCCATTCAGACTCCATGTCTCCAGATTCCCTCGGAATGTGGTCGAAGTTCTTCTGGAGGTGGAAGTTGAAGACCTCCTGGACAGGGGCCTCAGCCAGATGTTCCCAGCACACTCTCAGTATACGTTTGGGTCTACCAGGTCTGAATGGCATCTGCCCCTGTCATCTGATCAAACTCACCACCAGGCGGTGATCAGTTGACGGCTCTGCTCCTCTCTTTCCCCGAGTGTCCAAGACATGGTAGCAGGTTTGATGACACAATAACAAAATCGATCACTGACCTGCGACCTAGGGCTACCTAGTGCCAGTTGCACATATGGACAGCCTTATGCTTGAACATGGTGTTCGTTTTGGACAAACTGTGGTTGGCACAGAAGTCCAATAACTGAACACCCCTCGGCCATTCCTCCCGATTACACCCCTCCAGGTTTTACTGTAGTTGCCCACGTGTGCATTGAAGTCCCTCAGTAGGACAATGGAGTCTCCAAGAGGAGCACTCTCCAGCACCCCAGTCAGAGACTCCAAAAAGGGTGGGTACTCTGAACCATCATTTGGTCTATAGGCATAAATGATGGTCAGGACCCATTTCCCAACCCAAAGGTGCAGGGAGACAACCCTTTTGTCCACTGTTGCAAACTCCAATGTAGACACAGCAAGCTGGGGGGGGGGGGATACAAGAATACCCACCCCTGCTCACCCGGGACAACTCCAGAGTAGGCCAAGCTCCAGCCCCTCTCTAGGACACTGGTTCCAGAACCAGAACTGTGCATTGAGGTGAGCCCGACTATATCTAGCCGGTATCTCTCAAGCTCATGCACCAGCTCCAGCTCCTTCTCCACCAGAGAGGTGACATTTCACATCCCAAAAGCCAGTTTAGGAAGCCGGGGATCAGACCACCAAGGGCTCTGCCTTCAACCACCACCTGATCCGCAGGAGTACATTAAGAACTAATAAATAAGTAATAATAATATAATATAAGTAATAAATAAGTAACTCGTCGTCGTCGGCCTCCGTCGGTCTATGATGACCATGGAAGAGAATCCTAAACGTCTACTCTGCTGGAACAGCACCGCCTGTGGCTGAACAGGCCGATGCGCACCGGTGTTCTACCTTCCAGCGTTGGGCGTTGGTAGGATTCAAGCCTGGGCAGGAAGATATGGAGGACAAGATGTTACCCATGCAGCATGTCCCCCCTCTCCACGTCACTGATGAATCCAAAGGAACAGCAGGGCTGCTATAGTTTGGCACCAGCGGCGTCGCAGGAGCTGCCAGAACGATGTTGAGCACAACAGAGAACTGCCTTAGGGACTCAGACTCCGGATTTTTCCTCAGGGTTGACTCCTGAAGCCTTTCCCGTGACCGGGTGTGCCGCAAGGCAGCAGAGGTTTGAAATCAGGGTTTACCTTCCCCTAGATGGGCTACCTTCCCAGGTTGACGAGCCACCATCTACCCGAAGCATCTGGTTTTAAGGCGCCAGAGATTCGCCCTCGCCCCTTCTCCTATTAGTAAAAGCAGTTCCGCCGGGCTTAGAGACTAAACCACACGGGCAGGCTAGAAGTTGGACTTGGTTGTCAGAGGCTTTTCGAGACGCATGCCGTAAGGAGCATTTTGTGAGCACTGGGAGCTTAACCCCAGTGCCGCTCCTGGCTATGACAACCTTGGAACCAAATAAGTAACTACAGAGGCATAAAGTTGATCAGTCAGACTATGAAGATATGGGAAAGAGTTGTTGAAACCAGATTAAGAGGAGAGGTGACAATCAGTGAACGGCAGTACGGTTTCATGCCAAGAAAGATTACTACAGATGCAATATTTGCTTTAAGAGTGTTGATGGAAAAGTACAAAGAAGTTCAGAAGGAGTTGCACTGTGTCTTTGTGGATCGAGAGAAAGCATATGATAGGGTGCCAAGAGAGGAAGTGTGGTACTGTATGAGAAAGTCAGGAGTAGCAGAGAAGTATGTGAGGGTGGTGCAGAACATGTATAAGGACAGTGAGACAGTGGTGAGGTGTGCTGTTGGAGTGACAGATGGATTCATGGTGGGGGGGGGATTACATCAAGGATCAGCTCTGAGCCCCTTCTTGTTTGCCATGGTGATGGACAGGCTGACAGATGAGATCAGGCAGGAGTCTCCGTGGACCATGATGTTTGTAGACGACATTGTGATCTGCAGTGAGAGTAGGGAGCAGGTAGAAGAGAACCTGAAGAGGTGGAGGTATGCTCTGGGGAGAAGAGGAATGAAAGTCAGTAGAAGCAAGACTGAATACATGAGTGTGAATGAGAGGGAGGCAGGTGTAATGGTGAAGATGCAAGAAGTAAAGGTAATGAAAGTAGATGAGTTTAAATACCTGGTGTCAACCATCCAAAGCAATGGAAAATGCACAAGAGAGGTGAAGAAGAGAGTGCAGGCAGGGTGGAGTGGGTGGAGATGAGTATCAGGGGTGATTTGTAACAGAAGGATAGCAGCTAGAGTGAAAGGCAGTGAGACAGTGCTGTGATGTATGGTTTGGAGACAGTGGCACTGACAAAAAGACAGGAGGCAGAGCTGGAGGTGGCAGAGTTGAAGATGGTGATTCTCATTGGGAGTGACTAGGAGGGACAAGATTAGAAATGAGTATGTCAAAGGGACAGCTCAGGTTCAGTGGTTTGGAGACAAAGTAAGAGAGGCAAGGTTGAGATGGTTTGGACATGTGCAGAGGAGGGACAGTGGATATACTGGACAAAGGATGTTGAAGATGGAGCTGCCAGGCAAGAGGAAAAGAGGAAGACCACAGAGAAGATTCATGGATGTAGTGAAGGAGGAAATGGAGAGGGTTGGTGTTACAGAAGAAGATGCAAGGGATTGGGTGAGATGGAGGCAGATGATCCGCTGTGGAGACCCCTAAAGGGAGCAGCTGAAAGAAGAAGAGGAAGAAGCAGCACATTAAAGGTAGGCCTGTAGGGAACCCACGCTGGGATATTCATCTCAGACTGGTAGCAGAGGGGAGGGGAATATTCCCTCTGCCGGCAGAGCGTGGGGGATTTAACGGAGAAGGACAGCACTGTGGAAGATGCAGAAAAACAGACGGAACACGCATAAGTCTGTCTGATAAAACTTTATTTATATTTTTCCACTTCCTCCTTTTATCTCCGTCCAAAACGGAAAAACTCCGCCTTCACATTAAAAGATCAAATTTGTGTGAGACCAACAACTAATGTCACCACACAGTCCCCCTCAGAACACACAAATAACAACATAAATAAACATGCTGACAAAAAAACAAACTAAAACAGCATGAACAAAATTAAAAAAAAAAAAAAGGAAATAACTCAAGAGAACCTCTTAGGCACCCTAATTACTCTGCCCCGACGACTGCACTGCGCAGTCCTAGGGGGCGCAACTGTAACCGGAGCAGACACAACCTCAGGCACAGGGTTGGGAGGGCGCCCCCGCCGAGCCGGGCGGGCTAACTCAACCTCATCGTCACAAAGAACATGAGCAGGCTTCAAACGATCCACCGAAACCCGATCCTGACAAGTCCCCAACTCAACCAAAAAATCCTTATGGCCTGTTTCTAACACCCGAAAAGGGCCATCATAAGGTGCCTGCAGGGGAGAACGATGGGCATCGTGCCGGACAAAAACATATTTAGCCGACATAAGGCTGTCAGGGACGTAAGACTGAGGAAGACAGTGGTGCGCAGCCACGGGAACAAAAGCCCTGGCTTCCTCTCGACACTTAGGCCTTTTAACCATACTGGGACCTAACCCTGGACTGGTAGGAAGAAACTCCCCTAGAACCCTCAAGGTCTGGCCGAGGACCAATTCAGCAGAAGAGGAGTGCAGGTCTTCTTTGGGGGCTGAACGCAAACCCAACAAAACCCACGGTAATCTGTCCACCCATCCACTGTCCACTAATGACGCGCGAAGGGCCGCTTTCATAGTCCGATGAAACCGCTCGCATAGCCCATTAGCTTGTGGATGGTATGCTGTGGTCCGATGGAGTTTAACCCCCAAACTACCAGCTACTTCGTTCCAAAGTGCGGAGGTAAATTGCGGGCCCCTGTCAGAGGTAACGTCCAAGGGGACACCAAAACGGGACACCCAAGAGGAGATAAATGCCCAGGCAACATCAGACGCCGTAGTTGATGCCAGGGGAACTGCCTCCGGCCACCGCGTAGTCCGGTCCACCATAGTGAAGAGGTGAGTAAAACCACGAGACGGAGGAAGAGGGCCGACCAGGGCCACCTGAACATGATCAAAACGTCGCTCCGGAATCCAAAAAGGCCCCAATGGAGCCTTTATGTGGTGCTGCACCTTAGCACGCTGACATGCCACACAGGTTGTCGTTCAGGTCTTCACATCCTTTCTGAGGCCCGGCCATACAAACTTGGCGCTCACCAACTTAACCGAAGCCTTAACCCCAGGATGCGACAAAGAGTGAACAGCGTCAAAAACACGACGATGCCAAGCCGCAGGCACCAAAGGTCATGGTTTTCCCAATGTAGTGTCACAAAGAAGAGTGGCGCCACTGTCTTGAAAGCAGACATCCTCCAACTGCAAACTGGACTCAGTGGAACGAAGCACCTGCACCTCCGGGTCCAACAACTGATCGGCAGCCATCTCAGCATAGTCCATGCCCAAATGAACAGCAGCAACTGGGGCACGAGAAAGGCAGTCCGCCACCAAGTTGGTCTTACCAGCCACATGCTGAATGTCAGTAGTGAACTCGGAAATAGCCCAAAGCTGCCGTTGTTGCCGAGCTGACCAAGGTTCAGTGGACTTGGCCATGTCAAACATGAAGGGTTTATGGTCCACAAAAGCGGTAAATTTACGGCCCTCCAAGAGAAACCTGAAATGCCTTGTCGCCAAGAAAAGGGCCAACAGCTCCCTGTCAAAAGTGCTGTACTTCCTTTCTGACTCGCGTAACTGTCTACTGAAAAAGGCTAGAGGTTCCCAGGAATTACCCACCCACTGCTCACAAACTGCTCCGACAGCATAATCGGATGCATCGGTGGTAAGAGCAATGGCGGCCGTGGGGTCTGGATGAGCCAACAAGGCAGCATCAGCCAGCGCAGCTTTAGCCCCGTCAAAAGCACATAACCTCTCATGGGTCCAGTCAATGTCCTGATTACCCCTCTTACCCTTCAAGGCCTCATACAGCGGACGCATAATATGGGCAGCATGAGGTATAGAACGGTTGTAAAAATTGACCATGCCCAAAAACTCCTGCAGGAGCTTGACAGAGGAGGGGCGCGGAAAAGCTAAAACCACTTCGACTTTAGCTGGGAGGGGTACTGCACCCTGCTGGGATACCTTGTGCCCCAAGAACTCCAGTTCTGAGAGCCCAAACTGACACTTCGCAGGATTCACTGTCAGTCCATGGTCACAGAGGCGCCTGAAGAGCTGACGAAGGTGCGACACATGTTCCTCCACCGAAGTGCTCGCCACCAGTATATCGTCTAGGTATACAAACAGGAAAGACATGTCCCGTAACACAGAGTCCATAAGCCGTTGAAACGTCTGTGCAGCACCCTTAAGGCCGAATGGCATTCTCAAGAACTCGAACAGTCCAAATGGAGTGATCACCGCTGTCTTGGGGACGTCCTGGGGATGGACAGGCACCTGATGATAACCACACACTAAATCCACTTTAGAAAAAATGACCATCCCTGCCAGACGTGAAGAAAAATCTTGGATATGGGGGACTAGGTACCTGTTGTTGGTAGTAGCGTTGTTAAGGCGCCTAAAATCTCCACAAGGGCGCCAACCCCCATCTGACTTAGGGACCATGTGGAAGGGAGAGGCCCATGGACTGTCGGAACGGCGCACAATACCCAACCGCTCCATATTGGCAAACTCATCTCTAGCGATGGCTAATTTAGCAGCATCCAGAAGGCGTGCGCGGGCAAAAACAGGTGGACCCACAGTAGTAATATAATGCTCAACCCCATGTTTGGCTACTGCCGCAGAAAACGTAGGCACAGTAAGCGCAGGAAACTCAGAGAGAAGGCGCTGGTACCTGTCTCCTGAGGCGAGCATGTTAGCAAGCAGCGGACCAGCTTCACCCAGTGTACATGGATAGGAATCAAAAGACACAGCATCAATCAAACATCTGTTATCTACATCAACCAACAGTCTGTAAGCACACAAAAAATCTGCACCAAGGATAGGGACTGCTACAGATGCTACCACAAAGTCCCAACTAAATTCATGACCGTTAAAACATACAGTAATAAACCTGGTGCCAAAAGTGTGAATAGGAGTACCATTAGCAGCGTCCAATGGAGGTCCATGTCCATATCCCATGACGTCAGCCGAAGAGGAGGGAATGATGCTTCATTGCGCTCCTAAATCCACCAAAAAGCGACGTCCAGCAGCGCAGTCCTCAATAAAAAGCAGCTTATTGTTGGTGCCGGTGCACGCAGCTGCTAGCGAGCACCAGCCTTCTCGTTTCCCTGTGGCTGGAAAGAGCACGGTGGAATACAGCGCCTAGCCTTCGGTCCAAAACGGCGATGGTAGAAACACAGGCCGCTGTCTTTCTTACGGCGATCCGAAACTGCGGCCACATCCACTGAGACTTCTCCATCAGACTGCTCAGGCAGCAGTGCATGCACAGACAAATGACGAGAAGCCAGCAAAAGCCTGTCCGCTTCTTCAGCTAAACCCCGGTAATCCTTAGTACAAATGAGGGGCGAGCTGGCCAGGACAGTGCGCACTGGAGGCGGAAGCTGATGCAGAAACAGGTGGGTGAACAGAAATGAGCTGTCTCCTGAACCAAGAAGTGCCAACATATTCTCCATCAGCTCAGAAGGTTTGCGGTCCCCCAAACCAGTCATAGACAAAAGACGATCAGCGCACTCTATATCAGAGAGTTGGTACAGCTGCAGAAGAGCCCTCTTCAGAGTGACGTACCTGTCAGCGAGAGGTGGGTCCTGGAGCAGTCCCATCAAACGAGGAGTAGTAGCAGAATCCAAAGCTGCAACAACATGGAAATACTTCGTGTCATCTGTGGCTACTCCGCGCAGATGGAACTGAGCCTCGACATGCTGAAACCAGGGCTCCGGGTTGTGCTGCCAAAAGTCCGGTAGTTCAATGATAGCCACAAAAACAGCCGGTGCGGGAGCCGCGGCTGATACAAATGCCGTAGCGGCGATATCAGAAGAGGTCGCCTGAACAAACATTCTTCAAACGTCGGGGTCACCAATGTGGAAGATGCAGAAAAACAGACGGAACATGCGTAAGTCTGTCTGATAAAACTTTATTTATATTTTTCCACTTCCTCCTTTTATCTCCGTCCAAAACGGAAAAACTCCGCCTTCACATTAAAAGATCAAATTTGTGTGTGAGACCAACAACTAATGTCACCACAATACGTATTGTAATGGGAAAAGATGGTAATGCAGCAGGAAGGAGTAGCTGTTGGGACAGTAAAGGGGTGAATGTGTGAACGTATTATAATGCAAGTTTTCAGGCAGCAGGGGGAAGGAATTGAGTGGTATAAAAGGAAAGACCCTGGTGTATTGATTAAGTCTTTTTCTGTGTATGTATAAAGTGAGAGTGAGAAATAAAGTTCGTCTGTCGTGTAAGTCTGGTTCCTTTATTTGCACTCTCCACACTGGTGACCCTTGACGAATTATAGAACACGAAGCAAGAACCCAGGAGTCGGCCTGGACGGGAAGCCCCAGCAACGCGGCAAGCATCCCAGAGACGGCCCGGACGGAAAGCCCCAGCAACGCATGCGCTGTTTCGGTCAAACTACCGGACTTTTGGCTGCACGACCCGCGGTCTTGGCTCCTCCACACCGAGGCTCAGTTTGCCCTCTGGGGAATAACGGCAGATGACACCAGATATTACTATGTGATCGCAGCGCTGGACGCCCGCACGACTCATCAAGTAGCGAGCCTGCTCCAATAGCCTCCAGCCCACAATAAATACGGGACTCTCAAGGCCACACTGACCCGGCGCTACACACTCTCGGACTGTGAGAGAGCAGAGAGGCTCCTGAGACGCTCCGAGTTAGGAGATGGGTCGGTGGTCGAACTGATGGAGAAGATATTGGCGTTGATGGGCACGGACGACGGGCATTTTCTGTTTGTCCACCTTTTCCTCCGGAACCTCCCAACAGAGGCAAGAGCGGTCCTGGCCAACTCGCTGTTGCTGGCTGCATGTGACTAACACGCCCTAGACCAGGAGGCAGATCGGATCATCCTCACCACCAGAGCCCACACAGTGAACACGGCAGCGTCAGAACCCAGCGAGATGACCAGCAGAAGTGAGGAGCTGGCAACGGTAGCGGCAGCGGGGGCCAGAAGGCGCCAGAGAGACACGCTGTGCTTCTACCACCGCTGTTTTAGAGAGAACGCACGCAGATGTGTGCCACCGTGTCAATTCAAGCATTCGGGAAACACCAAGGCCGGCAGTCAGTATCAGCTGCGACTGCCGGTGAAGAAAGCAAGCTGCTCTACGTGACGGACTCGCGCTCGGGGAGACGGTTCCTCGTAGACACCGGCTCCCAAAAGAGCCTCCTCCTGCCGTCCTACGCCGACTGGCTAGTGGGAGCTAGCGGTCCCGAGCTGATAGATGCAAACGGCTCGGACAATAGGACTTTTGGTGAGAGGACAATGGCTGTATCCCTACACGGCCGTATGTACGAGTGGACTTTCGTCATAGCGGCATGCAGTTTCCCAATCTTGGGAGCTGATTTTCTGTGTGCACATGGGTTTCTAGTCGATGTTGCTAACAGACGCCTGGTTAATGCAATGTCTTTTGATTCTCTCCCCTGTACAACTCGAGGGGCCGGGCCAACGACACTAGCCAACGTCACAGCTCCAGGCGGTAAGTTCCACACACTGCTCACTCAGTTCCCAGCAATCACGGTCCCGACGTTTTCGGCGGCCATCACTAAACACGGGGTGGAACACTTTATCACCACCACCGGGCTGCCCGTTTTCACACAACCTCAGCGCCTGGACGCAGCTAAACTGGCCATAGCGCGCAAGGAGTTTGCCAACTTGGAAAGGTTGGGCATCATCAGGTGCTCAAACAGCCCATGGGCATCCCCACTACACATGGTCCCTAAGGCCGAGGGATCGTGGCGACCGTGCGGAGATTTCCGCAGATTGAATAACGCCACAGCGCATGACCACTACTCGATTCCCAATATTCAGGATTTTTCCGTTCACCTCGCCAGGGCACGTATTTTTTCTAAGATAGACCTGGTCCGCGGTTGCCACCAGGTCCCGGTGCACGCGGAGGACATACCCAAAACAGCGGTAATAACTCCGTTTGGCTTGTTTGAGTTTTTACGCATGCCTTTTGGATTAAAAGGCGCGGCACAGACATTCCAACGCATGATGGATGCGGTGTTGCGCGATCTGCCGTTTGTGTTTGTCTACCTAGATGATATCCTGGTGGCCAGTGCGTCCGAGGACGAACACGTAACACACCTCAGGACGGTTTTCCGGAGGTTGGAAGAGCACGGGTTAATAATCAACCCGGCGAAATGCCAGTTCGGGGTGATGGGGATTGACTTTTTGGGGCATCGCATCTCACCGGAGGGAGCGATACCTTTGCCCGACAAGGTGCGCGCCGTGGCGAATTTTCCTCGGCCTTAGACGGTCAGGGCGCTGCAAGAGTTTTTGGGGATGGTTAACTTTTATAACCGGTTCCTCCCCCGCGCAGCTCAGCTCATACAGTCATTGTATGCCGCGCTCAAGAAACGGAAGCCGGTGGACAGAGTCGAATGGACTCTGGAGCGGGAGCAGGCATTCTCTGAGGTTAAAACAGCCCAGGCAAACACCACACTGTTGGCGTACCCGGACCCGGTGGCCTGGATAGCGCTCACTACCGACGCCTCAGACGTGGCCACAGGGGCCATCGTGGAGCAATGTGTCGCCGGTTCTTGGCAGCCGCTCGCTTTTTTCAGCAGGGCTTTGCGCGACAGTGAGCGTAAATACAGTGCGTTCGACAGAGAGTTGCTGGCTCTCCACCTGGCCATACGCCACTTCCAGTTCTGGCTGGAAGGGCACAGCTTCACTGCGTTCGTGGACCACAAGCTGCTAACATAAGCGATGGCCATGGTTTCGGAACCATGGTTGGGCCGGCAGCAGAGACAGTTGGCCGTGATCTCGGAGTTTACGACCGATACTCAGCATGTGGCAGGTAAACTGAATGTGGTGGCGGACTGCCTCTTGCGTGCAGTAGTGGCCCCAGTCTGCGTGGAGATAGATTATACAGCCATGGCCGCAGAGCAGATTGGCAATGTGGACGTGTGCACGCTCCAGTCTGGACCAACAGGGTTAAGGCTGGAGAGCAGAGTACTGCAAGACGACAGCCCCCCCCCCAATCTGTGACCTCTCCACGGGATGCCCGCGCCCGGTGGTCCCAGTTGCTTGGCGCCGCCGAGTGTTTGAGTCAGTTCACGCTCTGGTGCACCCAGGAGGGCGCGCGTCAGTCAAAATGGTGGGAGCAAAGTTTGTATGGCCAGGCTTGCACAAACAAGTGAAAGAGTGGGCTGCAGCCTGCGTAGCGTGCCAACGAGCCAAAGTACACAGACACACAAAGGCCCCTTTGGAGCCCTTTTGTATACCGGCTAAGAGGTTCGACCATGTTCACGTGGACCTCGTGGGCCCCCTCCCGCCATCACAGGGTTTCACGCACCTTCTGGCAGTGGTGGACCGCACCACATGCTGGCCAGAAGCAGTCCCGGTAGTGGCAACCATGTCCGCGGACGTGGCGCGCGCCTTTTTGACAACATGGGTGGCACGTTTTGGCATCCCGTCGGACATCACGTCCAATAGGGGCCCTCAGTTTGTTTCCGACCTCTGGTCCGCGATGGCCCGTAGCCTGGGTGTAGCAATTCATCGCACAACCACGTACAACCCACAGGCCAATCGGCTATGCGAGCGTTTCCATAGGTCGCTGAAAGCAGCGCTCAGGGTTTCGCTTACGGATGCAAATTGGGTAGACCGGTTGCCGTGGGTTCTGTTAGGGTTGCGTTCCGCACCTAAAGAGGATTTGGAGGCTTCCCCGGCGGAGCTTGTTTTTTCTCAGCCACTGCGGCTCCCCGGGGAATTTTTACCAGATAATCCCGCGCTGGACGACTGTCTGTCTCAGCGTTTGCAGCATAGCGCGGATACAGGCACGCTACCGGGCCCGGCCCACCACTGTTTTCCACGCGCTTTTGTGCCAAAAACTTTGAAGAATGCGGCATTCGTGTTTGTCAAGCACGATGCCCACCGCACCCCATTGCGCCCACCCTACGATGGCCCGTTCAGAGTGCTGGAACCAGGGGACAAACATTTTTTGTTAGACTTGGGAGGTCGTCAGGAGAAAATATGTATCGACAGACTTAAGCCCGCCTTTGTGGTGGCGGACGAGCAAGTGATGTTGGCTCGGGCCCCTTGGCGTGGAAGACCCCCACTGAGAACTCCCCAGGTAGAAGATTCATCAGAGCAGCCACACGGGCAAGTAGAATGTTCCCCCCCTCGCCATTGCCCACCCGCAGACAGACACAGCCCCAGGAGCCCCCCACTGGCACAGCTGCGCTGCGGAGTCGAAGGACCCTCGTTACAGCAGATATGGGAGGAGACTGAAGCCAAAAGGACGTGAGGGTTGAAGCTCAGTCTGAGACGCTGGGGGGGGGTGGGGGGGGGTAGGGAACCCACGCTGGGATATTCATCTCAGACTGGTAGCAGAAGGGAGGGGAATATTCCCTCTGCCGGCAGAGCGTGGGGGATTTAACGGAGAAGGACAGTACATATTGTAATGGGAAAAGATGGTAATGCAGTAGGAAGGAGTAGCTGTGGGGACAGTAAAGGGGTGAATGTGTGAACGTATTATAATGCAAGTTTTCAGGCAGCAGGGAGAAGGAATGGAGTGGTATAAAAGGAGAGACCCTGGTGTATTGATTAAGTCTTTTTCTGTGTATGTATAAAGTGAGAGTGAGAAATAAAGTTTGTCTGTCATGTAAATCTGGGCTGCACGGTGGCGCAGTGGTTTAGCACTGTGACAGCACAGTTTTACCCTCGGCCGGGGGATCGCGGGGATCATGAGATCGTGGGTTCGATCCCAGCCCCCGACCAACAGTGAGCTGTGTGGAGTTTGCATGTTCTCCCCGTGTTGCGCGGGTTTACTCCGGGATTTCTCCGGTTTCCTCCCGCACACCAAAAACATGTAGGTTTAGGGCGCTCGCGCACGCAGCGACCAGCAGCCAGTGGCTTGTCACCAGACTGCAAACCAAGTCTACCTACGGGTACAAATAAGTAACAAAAAAAAAAAAAAAAAAAAAAAAAAAAAAAAAAAAATCTGGTTCCTTTATTTGCACTCTTAAGATAAGATAAGATAAGCCTTTATTAGTCTCACAATGGGGAAATTCCAGGATTGCAACAGCACAGGGATAGCAACACTCAGAGCAACAATCAGAAGGCAAGAAAAAACAAGAACAGCTAGTAAACATATGTACATATTACTATAAATATATATATATATATATATAAACACACAGTGCGGAGCATTATGGTTGGTGAATGTGCAGCAGAAAGTCTAAGCTCTCTCTCCGCGGATGCGGCGGGCTAGCTGGAAGTCTTTGGGCATGATGGTGACCCTCTTAGTGAAGAAGAGACCCACCAGGTAGGCCTCGCTGGCCTCCTGCAGAGCCATGACAGCGAAGCTCAGGAAGCGCAGGTCGGTCTTGAAGTCCTGAGCGATCTCCCTCATCAGGCGCTGGATGGGCAGCTTACGGATAAGCAGCTCCGTGGATTTCTGGTAGCGACGGATCTCTCTCAGAGCCACGGGCCTGTGACGGTGAGGCTTCTTCACTCCAAGCTAGTGACTTCTTCACTAGCTTGGTGGCTAGCTGCTTCCTGGGGGGCTTTTTCCTCCTGTAGATTTTACGGGCGGTCTGCTTGGTTCTTGCCATCGCTCTTTATTATTCTGTCTTATATTTCTTGCACGCCACCTAAACTCCAGCCCGGCACCCGCGTCATTTTTGCTACAGTTCCCGGTATGTCGAGTTTCAATCTGTTAGCACCGGGTGGCGGTAGAGTGCTAGCTAGCACTAGCTCTTCCTGCTGTAACGTCTCCTGCTGTAAACAGTGGCTCCGTCTGCTGACTAGGGAGACCTTTGGGGCGATCTGTGTGTCCGTGATATATATATAGAGTGAAAGGTGTAGAAAGAAGAAGGAAGATAAAAAAAGGCTGTTGCAACGGGCAGCCAACTCATGTGGCGCCACCGGTCCGGCGGAACCGGAACCCCAGAACTCTTCCGAGTTCCCTGTGGAGAACACCCACAGGGATTGACTAACAGTTCTCACCCTCAGACAGCAGCTCCCCAGCAGGATGGCGCCGCGGAAGTGGTAAAGCCCGCTTACAGCAGATACAGGAGGAGACTGAGGCCCAAGCAGCACGTGGACTGATGTGTAATGGTTTATCATGACATGCAGACTGTTATTCCATTGTTCCATCTTAGACGTTTGGGGGGGGGGGTCATGTGGGACACATATGCACATATGTACATCACTTCATGCTTCATATGTATACCACTTTAGGCTTCACATCTTAGATTGAACAAAGGACCGGGTCTCTTTGGAGATAACAGGAGGATGTGAAAGTTTAGGCTTTGGTATGCAAAGAGACGGCCTGGGGGGTTTTCCTGGCCGCCAGAGGCTGGGAGTGGAGGTGTTAAGATCTGAAAGAAGATGCATTGTTACTTGGGATTAAATACAATGTGACTGTGTGCTTTGAAGTTCCTGAAGTATTTAAAGGACGAATGTCTGGGTTTCTTCCTCTTTCTGTTTTTGATGATGTTGGAAGATGTGAATAAACCTGACTCGTGAGATAAACTCTGCCTCGTCATTTTCACATTTCCCACAAACACCACAGAACAATTTGCATCAGTGATGCCCAAGCGATCATAGCACACCCAACTGGACAAACAAAAAAGTCTGTATAATACACCCGACAGCATATTACAAACCCCATTAAAACTAGGGCAGGTTTGGGGCTCCAAATATCCAGGCATGATCCAGAGCAAATATCTGAATATTCTTTATCGCCTTTCTGTCCCCCGGTAAACTGCACCAGCACCAGTGAGGCAGTTACATGGCTGCAATATTCCCATAACTGGGACTACTCAGATAATGGTAATCAGATGTTATGTGTATACATGCACTAATGAATGGATTATTGGGCAATAAACTACTAGTGTTTATGTCATTTCTCTTCATCAGATTACTGTAAACATGACTACCTGAATAATGAGATAACTCAAACAATGATTATAGTCGAATTGTTTGCATGTAATCATAGCCAATGATTTTCAGAAATGTAACTTGCAAATTTGCAACTTTTGCCAAAAAATTTGCTGCTGGTAATGTAAATTTGAGTCATTTTCCTTTATGTCTCCATTTTTTTCCCTGTAATTTTCTCCCTAAATTTGCAGCTTCACACATTTAGCCGTTTTTAATGTGTTTTTTTGTCATGTAAATTTAAGCCTCTTGTGTATTTGCAAAATCATCCATTCAAATGTGAGACTTTTTGGAAAAAAGGATGGAAACTACTTATCTAGATTAAAAAAAATCAATGGGCTTGTCATAGCTGGGGAAAACGACATGGTTAGTAACAACACTGAGGCTGGTGTGACAGGAAAAAATACACAAGAGTTACTGTCGGTATCAGAAAACAGCGATCAAAGACCTCAGAACTTGTAACAGCGTACCAAGTTGGAAATAAGTCTTCAGATTTAACCTGGTCCATATTATATACCAATATACGACTTCAAAATGCATTTTTAACACACTGAACCATGTCAAAACATGTACAGTAGATGGCTAAAGCAATTAGATGCATCAGTCACTTTTATATTGACTCCACAGGTAAGCCTAAACACGTCTGAATAATGACATTTTTGCAGTGATGCATTTACAACAGTTAAGTTCAGAGGAAGAGGTATTGTCTTCTGTAACGTCTAACTATGATGCAACTACTGAACAAGTGCAAGTTACTACAACCACATTCGTTCTCACTGTTTATGGAACTAGCCATTTAGGCAATTTTTTTGGAGGGAAACCCCCCCCCCCCCACTTGCAATTTCACAGCATATTTGGACCTTAAAATAAACTCGGAACTCTTCACAGGCCAACAGCTAACAGTAACTAGTTACATTTACTCAGGCACATGCAACTTTTTCACAAAACTGTACTTTCATGAGTAGTTTTATTGCAGGATATTTTTTTACTCAGGGTGTCCTGATCCAATCTCAAGTATCAGATTGGGAGCCTGATCAAGGCTTTTATGGCTCAATCGGTATTGGGGTCACGGGTTCATCTCCATTCAAGTCTGTTGTTTTCCATCAGCCACAGTTGTTTTGCATCAGCCTCGCCATAACACAGCAACCATACAGAGTTTTAGCAAGGAACCAACATGTTTGCTGTGTCGAAAACTCTGAGTATTGAGGCGTGAAGCAAGTACATGGCACTGATTTAAAAAAATAACTGATGCACTTAATGGTGTAGTCTGCAAGAATGTGTTAAAGGAAAATGAAATTATCAGATTGTACCTTGGCATCATCTGGTCCTCAATCTTAAATGACTCAGATCAGATCGAGGACAAAAAAAAAAAAACTTGATCGGGACACCTGCTGCTTTTTACTCTTATTTAAGTAGATTCTTTAAGAAAAACTTGTACTTCTACTTATGTACTCTTTAAGTAACTTCTGATTTCACACATCTGAAATAAGTGTATTCAAGTTTTCTCATGAGTTTTTCCCCTCATCAAATTTGAAAGCATAGTTTTTCTGTTTTGCTTTTGTAATATTTGGCTTTACTGTTTCTACATATGATTTATCTTATTCATCATTATTCATTATACAGCTCTAGAAAAGTAAGAGACCACTGCAAAATCTTTCCTAAATTAGCATCTCTACATGTATGGCAGCCATTCAATTTGAATACCTGTGGAATTCCTACACAAAGACACGTCAGTCTACTGAAGGAGGTACTGATTAGGTGACCATCCAAGCATGGTAAGATGCATGAAAGCTGTGACTCAAAATGAGTTTTTACACAATACAAATTTCTATGTTCTTCCTAAGTTAAAACTTAAGTATTGTAGTGTTTAAGTATGAACATGAACTTGTTTTCTTTGCATTTTTTTTAATCTAAAAGCACATCAAAAACACATCTAAAAAGCAACATCATTTTTGTTGTTTTGGCCAGTTGTAATTTTCTGCAAATAAATGCTCTAAATGATATTTTGACTTGGAATTTGAGTGAGTTGTTTTCAGTAGGTTAGAGAATAAAACAAAATTGTTCATTTTATGCAAACACACACATGTATATAAATAGTGAAACCAGATAAAGTGATAAGATAAGATAAGATAAGATGATAATTTTGCAGTGGTCTCTTTGGCCTCTTAATTTCTCCCAGAGCTGTATTTGAGGGCACATGTGACTATCCTATTTTTATTCTCACACATCTAAGAAAAAAAAAACAACTCAGAAAGTGCAAATGTAGAATAAAATCTAAAAAAGTTTTAAGTTCAGAGAAAAACACAAATTTACAAGAAAAAAAGCTGCAAACTTATGAGCAAAAAGTTACAAATTTGTATGGAAAATGGTTTAAATTTATCAAAAGAATTACAAATTTATGAGAAAAATGGCAAAACCTAATTTAGAGGTAAAAAACTAATTTATTGACAGGAGTAGAGTAGTTACTAACTATGGCAGTATTTCTTTTTAATAGACACGTTCTAACTCTTATTCAAGTAATTGTTTTGGCGACTAATCTTACTTGTACTCAGATATTTAAAAACATGGCATAATATACTCAAATTTATTTGAGTACAGTTTTGGGCTACTTTATCCACCTCTGGCTAACAGCTTCAACAGCAACAACCTCCAGTTTTTAACCCTGACTAATAAATTATTTTAATTATTTACTTTTGGGTTGTGGGTCTCATCGTCGGCCTCCGTCGGTCTATGATGACCATGGAAGAGAATCCTAAACGTCTACTCTGCTGGAACAGCACGGCCTGTGGCTGAACAGGCCGATGCGCGAATGGCAGTCCCTGTCACACAGGTCGCACTTGTGGGTGGTCTCCGTGCTGCTGGAGCTGTGGCAGTTCTTCCTGCGGGTTCTTTTTTCATCTGCTGCAGTAGTCAGTCTCTCTTCATCCGCCTTGAGCTGTCTGGTCAGGGTGCCTCTCCATTTGGAGCGGTCCGTTGCAAGGTCTTCCCAGCGCTCTGTGTTGATCTCCAGGGCCTTCATGTCTCTCTTGCAGACGTCTCTAAAGCGCAGCTGTGGGTGGCCAACGTCTCTCCTGCCAGTCGCCAGTTCTCCGTAGAGGACGTCTTTGGGGATTCTGCCATCTTCCATACGGTGAACATGGCCTAGCCAGCGGAGCCTGCGCTGCCTGAGTAGAGTGAACATGGAGGGAAGGCCGGCGCGGGACAGAACTTCTGTGTTGGGCACTTTGTCCTGCCAGGATATGTCCAGGATGCGGCGAATGCAGCACAAGTGGAAGGAGTTCAGTCTCTTTTCCTGCCGGGCGTATGTTGTCCACGTCTCACTCCCATAGAGCAGTGTGCTGATGACGCAGGCGTTGTACACTGCCATCTTCGTCTTGACAGAGAGTTTGGGATTCTCCCACACTCGTGTGGTGAGGCGAGCGAGTGTGGAGGCTGATTTTCCAATCCTTTTGTCAATCTCTGTATCAAGGGAGAGGTTGCTGCTGATCGTGGACCCCAGGTACATGAACTGATTCACGACCTCCAGCTCGTAGTCGTCGATAGTGATGGTTGGTGGTGCTTCCGTGCCTTGCGCCAAGACGTTAGTCTTCTTCAGGCTGATGGTAAGCCCGAAGTCCTTGCATGCCTGGGAGATGCGGTCCATCAGGGTCTGAAGCTCCTGCTGTGTGTGGGTCACGACTGCAGCGTCGTCTGTGAACAGCATGCCTCTGATTAGAGCCTCGCGTACTTTGGTTCTGGCTTTCAGGCGGGCGAGGTTGAAAAGCCTGCCGTCAGATCTTGTGTGCAGGTAGATTCCCTCTGTTGCTGTGCTGAAGGCATGCCTCAGGAGCATAGCAAAGAAAATCCCAAAGAGGGTTGGCGCAAGTACACAGCCCTGTTTCACTCCGCTGTGTATGTTGAATGGCTCTGAGACGTTGCCGTCATGCTACACTATCCCCTGCATGTTGGTGTGAAACAATTCGATGAGGCTTTGCAACTTTGGTGGGCATCCTATCTTTGGCAGGATCTTGAAAAGGCCCTCTCTGCTGACCAGATCGAACGCTTTGGTGAGGTCAATGAAGGCGACGTACAGGGGCATGTTCTGTTCTCTGCATTTCTCCTGGAGTTGGCGGATGGAGAATATCATGTCTACCGTCGATCGCTCAGCGCGGAAGCCACACTGAGACTCGGGGTAGACACGTTCGGCAAGCTTCTGTAGACGTACGAGAACAACTCGTGCGTAGACTTTGCCAACAACGCTGAAGAGGGAGATGCCCCTGTAGTTGTTGCAGTCGCTTCTCTCCCCTTTGTTTTTGTAGAGGGTGATTATCTTGGTGTCCCTCATGTCCTGTGGTATGGCACCTTCCTTCCAGCACTGGCAGAGGACGTCATGCAATGGCAGCAGTAGGGCGGTCTTGCAGTGCTTGATCAGGTTGGGGGGTATGCTGTCGTTGCCGGGTGCCTTGCCAGCGGCCAAGCTATCAATGGCCTTGCTGAGTTCATCGATGGTTGGCTTGGCATCAAGTTCGTCCATGGATGGCAGGCAATCGATGGCATCAAGGGCTGACGGTGTCACGGTGTTCTGTCTTGAGTAGAGGTCGGAGTAGTGCTCCACCCATCTCTCCATTTGCTTGTTCTTTTCTGTGATCATCTCCCCAGTGGAAGATTTGAGGGGGGCCGTCTTGCTCTGAGCCGGACCAAGTGCTTTCTTGATGCCATCGTACATACCACAGATGTTCCCTGTTATGGCAGCGGTTTGAATGTCTTGGCTGAGCTGAGTCCAGTACTCGTTGGCACAGCGTCGAGCAGTCTGCTGAACTTTGCTTCTCGCAGCCCTGAGAATCTGGAGATTCTTCTCGTTTGGGTACTTCTTGTACTCGGCAAGAGCTGAGTGCTTGGCTTCAATGACGGGGGTCATCTCGGTCAACTTGGCATCAAACCAGTCCTGTGACTTCGAGGTCTTCCTCCCAAAGGTAGCTAAGGCTGTGCGGTGGATGGTGTTTCGCAGCTCTTCCCACTTCTGCTTTGCAGATTCTCCTTCTTGTGGTACACCAAGTTCCTTCTCAAAGGTGGAGGCAAACCACTCAACAAGTTCTGGTTGGGCCATCTTGCTGGTGTCAATCCGTGCCTTTCCAGGCTGTCTAGCACAATGGAATTTCTTCAGCTGCAGCTTGACCTTGCAACACACCAATGAATGGTCTGTGTCGCAATCTGCACTCTGGAACGAACGGGTGATTAGCACGTTCTTCAGTGAGGTGCGCCTGGTCAGGATCAAGTCCAGCTGGTGCCAGTGCTTTGAGCGCGGATGTCGCCAGGAAACCTTGTGTTGGGGCTTGGTCTTGAAGAACGAGTTTGTGATGTACAGATCGTGATAAGTGCAGAACTCGAGCAGCCGCTGTCCGTTGTCATTCATTCTGCCCACGCCAAATGGTCCAAGACAGGAGGGCCAGGAGTCATGGTCAGCACCCACTCTGGCATTGAAGTCTCCAAGGAGAATGAGTTGTTCAGAGTTGGGGATGATCCTGACAGTTGTTGCGAGATTCTCGTAGAACTCGTCTTTTGCCTCTGGTGTGGCTGTCAGTGTTGGGGCATACACACTGACGAGGGTGACTGGGCCTTGAGTGGTGTTGAGGCAGAGGGTGAGGAGTCATGCAGAGCCATTGCTGCCCGGTTCCACCATCTTCAGCAAGGTATTCTTCACTGCGAAGCCCACTCCGTGCTCCCTGTGTTCGTCACTGCTCTTTCCCTGCCAGTAGAACGTGTAGTCCTTCTCTCTCAGTGTGCCTGCGTCAGCCAACCGTGTTTCCTGGAGAGTGGCGATATCCACTTCCAGTCTCTTCAGCTCATTATTGATGATGGCAGTCTTTCTGGTGTCGTTGATGTCCTTGAGGTTAGCAGCGAGTCCTGTCATCATAGTGCGGACGTTCCAAGTTCCCAGTTTTTTTTTGTAACTTAGATTTTTATTCATTTTTCATCATATATAATGCATTCAGATCACATTCTACATTTAAAAAACAAAGGGGTTAGGGTAGGGAAAAATAAAAAAAAATAAACAAAATAAAAATAAAAAATAAAAAAAAATAAAAAATAAAAGGGGGGGGACAAATGTTGGAGCATCAAGTTTTTAGTTTCCATCTCTTAATTCTTCTGGTTTTTTCAGTGTCTTTGGTTATTCTTTCAATTTCTGCCTCGTTGTTGCACTTTGTAGTGTGTCCATTTCCGCCATTTTTTCTCCCATATTCCTTCTTGCATTCTTCGTCGATATGTTAGTTTTTCCATCATACGTATGTCCTCAACAATGTCAGTCCATTGTTCTTGGTCAGGAAGAACTTCTGATCGCCATTTTTTTGTGATAGTTTTTTTACATGCAATCAACAAGATTTTAACTAGATATCTGTCCTCAGCCTGTATAACACTGTCTTTTTTAAGATCACATAAGTACATCAGGTTACAGTTCATTGGTATATTATATCCTAATATCCTCTGTATTGTCACATGCATAGATTTCCAAAATGATGATATTTTGTAGCATTTCCAAAACATATGTGAGTGGTCTGCATTTTGAGCCCCACATCCCCTCCAGCATAAAGATTGGGTATTTGTATATTTTCCTTGAATCTGTGGTGTAATGAAAAAGCGAATCAGGTTTTTCCATCCAAATTCCCTCCATGCCCTTGAATTTGTTGATGTGTGTTGTGTTTTCCATATTTCCTGCCAGCTTTCTTCTGTTATGTTTAAATTGAGCTCTTTCTCCCATTTCTCCTTTATATAGTTACTTGTATGATTGTTTGTCATAAGTTTCTGATATAGTTTTGAAATAATTCTTATTTTATTTCCTGCATATGAGCTTAAAATAAGTTGTATAATCTCGTTCACATCTGTTTGGAGGTTATGCCTAATCTTCTTCATATAGTAATCTCTCATCTGCAGATATCTGAAAAATTCCGATCTTTCTAATTTAAATTTTCTCCTGATATTTACAAAGCTCCCGAGATCTTTTTTTCCGATATTGCCCCATGCTGTGATTCCCTTGTTCACCAGATTTTTGTATCCCCTATCTTGTTTTGCCGGTTCAAACTGACTGTCAAATGCTACCCATTTCAATAGTTTTATGTGTGTTATGTGTGGGATATGTCTTCCCTTATATTATATTTTTGTACTATTTTATACCACAGTTCTAAAGTAAATTTAGTGATTGGGTCTATTTGTTTGATTTGCTTATATGCATCTTTATCCCCTATTATGCTTTGTACTGGGAGTCCCTCAATTTCCTTTTCCATTTCTTTCCATTTTGCCTCATATCCCTCGTCGCACCAACATATGATATATCTTATTTGTGCTGAGTAGTAATATTCCTTTAGACTCGGTAGGCCCATGCCTCCTTTCTCTTTTGGTAATTGGAGGGTTTTATATTTCACTCTTGGTTTTTTACCTCCCCAAACAAATCTCGATATCATCCTGTCCCACTTTGAGAATTGGGCATCTGGAATCTCTGTTGGTATAGCCTGGAAGAGGTAAAGTAATCTAGGTTGTATGCTGATTTTGACTGTCTCAATTTTTGAATTCAGATCCATATTTAAGATTGACCATCTATCAATATCTTTTTTTATTTCTTGTTCCAACCTATCATAGTTTGCTTTATATATTTTGCTTAGGTCTTTAGGTATGTTCACTCCAAGGTATTTTATTTCTTTTTGCTTCCAGTTTAGTTTGATCTTATCAGTTATCTGGTTTAGAGGGTTATAGTGGAATGTCAGTATTTGTGTTTTTGTTATGTTTATCTTGTATCCTGATAATTTTCCAAAATTTTCTATCAAGTTCATCATTTCCATTATTGATTTATCTGGTTGTTCAAGGTAAACTATAATATCGTCTGCAAATAGCCCAATCTTGTGTTCCGCCCCCTTTATTGTTACACCTTTTAATTTCTTATTTTGTCGTATTGCTTGAGCCAATGGTTCTATGAACAGAGCAAACAAGGTGGGCGATAAGCAGCATCCCTGCCTAGTTGATCTTTGTATATTTACTTTGTCTGTTAAGCTACCGTTTATCTTGATTCTTGCCACAGGTTCTTGATATAGCGTCCTTATGCATTGTACTGATTTTTCGTTAAATCCAAAGCGCTCCAGTACACTATATAGGAATTTCCAGTTAACCCTGTCAAATGCTTTTTCTGCGTCTAAACTCATTATTACTTCGCTTTTCTTTTCTTTATGTATTTGGTTAATTATATGTATTGTTCTCCTGATATTGTCATGTGTTTGGCGTCCCTCTATGAATCCAGTTTGATCATCTTCTATCAATTCCGTCAAGAATGTCTTTATTCGTTTACATATAATTGTTGTGTATATTTTATAATCTACATTTAATAAAGAGATTGGTCTATAGTTTCCACATTGTTCTTTATCTTTCCCTGGTTTTAAAATAACTGAAATGATTGCTTCGTTCCATGTTGGAGGTATTTTGTTGTTGTTCAGCGTCCAATTAAATGACTTTAGGAGTTGTGGCATGAGTTCTTCTATAAACAGTTTATAAAACTCAGATGGGTATCCATCACTACCTGGTGATTTACCATTTTTAAGTGACTTAATCACATCTCTGATCTCTTGTGTTGTTATTTCTGCTGTTAGTTTTTCATTTTGTTGATTTCCTATTGATGGCAAGTCCAATGTGTCTAGAAATTTTTTGATATCTTTAGTATTTGTTTCTTCAGGTTGCGAGTATAGTTCTTGGTAGAAATTATGGAAAATTTCTTCGATGTTTTCTGGGTTAACTGTGGTTTTATTTGTGGTGGGGTCTTTAATCTTGTATACATTATTCATTGTTTGTTGTTTTCTTAACCGTTTTGCCAGCAGTTTTGTGGCTTTTGGCCCCGTTTCATAATATTTTTGCTTTAGATATCTATTTTTCCTTTCAATTTCATCCATTTGTGTTTCTTTTATCTTTGTTTTTTCTTCTTTAATTTCTTGATATATTTTTGGATCATTTGTGCTTTGATGTTTACGTTCTAATTCCCTTAGTCTCTCACATCTTTGTTCATACGCTTCCAGTTTAGTCTTATTTGCTTTTCCTGTTTCAACAATTAATTTACCCCTTAACACGGCTTTTAGTGCGTCCCATAGTATTGTTGGGTCCACTTCTTCATTGTCATTCTCTTGGATATATTCGTTTATGTTTATTTTTATTCTTTCTTTCATTTTCTCATCATTTAACAGTCCTACGTTAAGTTTCCATGTTGTTTGTCGTTTTCTATTGTTTAAATATATTTCCATGTATATAGGATTATGATCTGATATTTCTGCCCCTCCAATCCAACAATTTCTCACCCTGTGTCTGTCACCTTCATTCATAAGGAAGTAATCTATTCTAGAGTGTACTTTATGGACTGCTGAATAATGTGTATAGTCTTTTTCGAGTGGGTGTAGGTCCCTCCATATGTCTACCATACCCATTTCTGCCAGTGAGGTTCTTATGAACTTTGTTACATGTTTTTTTGTCTTCTTAACACTTGTTGTGTCAACTTCATGATCCATGACAGCATTTAAGTCTCCTCCACAAATTAGGACTCCTTCACTGTGTGTTGCTATGAGATCAAACAGATGTTGAAAAAAACCCTTGTCACTTTCTGGTGGGGCATAGATGTTCACTAATGTGATCTGCATACCATCTATTCTTCCCTTTATTATTACATACCTGCCTTCTTTATCCTGGATTTCCTGTTCACTTTCAAATTGTATTTTGTTTGAGATTAGTATCATAACCCCCCTTTTTGCTCCTCCCTTAAATGAACTGTAGTAGGAGTTCTTATAGCCAAATCTCTTTAGTTTCACATGTTCTGCCTTGCTCAAATGTGTCTCTTGCATAAATATAATTTCAGCTTTTTCCTTCTTGAATTTTCTTATTATTCTTTCCCTTTTAACAGGTGAGTTCAGACCATTCACGTTTAGTGTCATTATCTTAAGATTTTTACCCATATTCATGTTTTTCCATTTTTTTAACTTGTGCTCCTAGCCCCTTTAACAACAAAAATAACACATATTTATATAAAAACACATTAAAAAAACTCGACCTCCGTACTTTGGGCCTTTCTTCTGCCCACTGGTCCCTGTTGGTGGGTGGGGGGTTTGTCTTCACAGAGTGAAGGGCCCTCCCTAGACTTCTAATTACTATCAAAGTAATAGTCATAAGTCTAGAAATGTCCAACAAATATCACTTAAACCTCTCCTAGCCGTCTGTTTCTCTTTTACCTTGTCTTCTTGGCCTTCATTTCTTCTGTGCCTTTCTTAATCTTTGTTATGATCTAGGCTTTCAGTTGAAAGCCTTGTAGCTTGTCCTGGGCCCGCTGCTCCACGTCTCTCCCCCTTCTTCCGCCGTTCACTCGTCTCCACTCCGTCTGTCGTGGTGCGTTCAGGGCCGCCGCTGCTCCAGCCGTCTCCTTCGGCACGCTCACCTCAAGGCCCCGCTCCATCATATCCCGCGCTGCCTCTTCGGCCGTGTTGTAGGTTCTTGTGCCTTCCTCCCAATGAATCCTCATTTTCGTTAGCGGCGTTTGGAATCTAATTTTTTTCTCTTTCAGCGTTTTTTTAATATTGGCATATTTCTTCCGCTGCTGCACGATTTCTGTCGGGTAGTCATGGTCAAAAAATACCTGTTTGTCGCCGATTCGTATCTTTTTTTTCCATGCTTGCGTCAGGATTCTTTCCTTTATGTCATATTTCACAAAGTTTACCACAACTGACCTGGGTGGAGAGTTTGTTTTCGGGTTCTGTGCCGGTGTTCTGTGCGCCCGTTGAATCTGCAGATCCGTTTCTCCGGGTATTTCCAGTTCTTTTTTTAAGAACTGATCCATGAATTTTGTCATCGAGTTGCCTTCAATGCCCTCCGGAATTCCAAAGATGCGCATATTGCTTCGTCGGGATCTGCTCTCCAAGTCGTTTATTTTCTCCTGCATCCTCTGCGTTTGCGTCGTCAGGGTCTGTAGTTGTTCGTTTGCCTCGCTTTTCCAATCTTCTAGTTCCGAAATTCGGGTCTGCGCTTCTGTCATACACGCCCGCTGGGAGCGCAGCTCCTCCATGTTTTCCGTTAATTTACGCTCCATTTCTCTTCGGAGGTCCATGATTTCCTCCTTAATTTCTTTTTTCAGTTCCTCCTTAAGAGCCGCTAAATCCTGTTGTAGCTGTCGCTTGAATTCTCTCAACTCTTCACCCAAACTGGCGATGCCAGCGTTCATGTTGTCGAGTCTGGTGTCCTCCATTTTCACTGCTGTGGACATCTCGTTTTTTTGGGCTTTGCGTACAGCGGTTTTTCCTGCGTTGTTGGAGAGGAATTCTTCAATTTTACCCTGTTTTTGTCCTTGTGCCCGGTTCCTTCGTGTTTTCATCCCTTAGTTTATTGATTCGTTTATGTCGAGTTGGCCATTTACCGATGATTTTTAATCCGGCTAGGGAGAGCTCTTTGTTTAAGTGTTATGTCTCTCCGCCATCTTCCCGGAAGTCTCAACAGAATTCCCAAGTTCCCAGTTTTAGAGTTGGTCTCTTTTGTTTTTTTGTCTTGCCTGGTGCGAAAGTTCTCAGCCTGCCGTTCGGACTTCTCCTCATCCCCATGCACCCAATGAGGAAAGCAGGCTGTGGCGGGAAAACACCTTATTGGCTGGGGGCTGCCCAGCTTGAGGCGGGCGGTAGCTGTCCAGTGAGATCCGATGATCCCTCCCACCGTCGGGAACAACCCCTGGTGCCGCGCTCTACGCCAGTTGAGCGGTGGCTTATAACCGGTAATTGTCATTCCCCGTGTTTTGTCTACGCCATAGGCGAAGCTGGAGTGTCCTCTTCAGTGATCCGGTGTTCTACCTTCCAGCGTTGGGCGTTGGTAGGATTCAAGCCTGGGCAGGAAGATATGGAGGACAAGATGTTGCCCATGCAGCATGTCCCCCCTCTCCACGTCACTGATGAATCCAAAGGAACAGCAGGGCTGCTACAGTTTGGCACCAGCGCCATTGCAGGAGCTGCCAGAATGATGTTGAGCACAACAGAGAACTGCCTTAGGGGCTCCAACTCCGGATTTTTCCTCAGGGTTGACTCCCGAAGCCTTTCCTGTGACCGGGTGTGCCGCAAGGCAGCGGAGGTTTGAAATCAGGGTTTACCTTCCCCTAGATGGGCTACCTTCCCAGGTTGACGAGCCACCATCTACCCAAAGCATCTGGTTTTAAGGCGCCAGAGATCCGCCCTCACCCCTTCTCCTATTAGTAAAAGCAGTTCCGCCGGGCTTAGAGACTAAACCACACGGGCAGGCTAGGAGTTGGACTTAGTTGTCAGAGGCTTTTCGAGACGCACGCCATAAGGAGCATTTTATAAGCACTGGGAGCTTAACCCCAGTGCTGCTCCTGGCTATGACAACCTTGGAACCAGGTTGTGGAGCCTTGGGACCTTGGGTTGTGGGTCTAAAGCGCAGCTTTATGGTGTGGAGTCAGCAACATGCCTGGAAGTATATAGCTTCACAGCAAACCCAAACTTGTTTTAGTCAAGCTGAACTTTAATGTTAATAGGCCCCACTCTGGGTCTGAAATTGTCTGGCTAACCTGGCTTATGCTCTGGGAAGGGGGTTGATGATGTATGGACATGGTGGTGGAACAGAGGGCTCTTTAGTGTTTGCCTACCAACAACTGCTGTTCTACCATGACCAGAACCGCAATTTATCAACAATTATACTACAGTTAGTTCTGATCAAGCAATTTGATTGGACAATAGGAATTCCAGGAGTTACTAAAATCCATGATAATTGCACTCCAACGTTTCACTGGATATGTATCACTCCGCTTCAAAGGTGTTCATGTAACTGTTAATTACTAACATTAATTTACTGTCAACTAACTCTCAGTGAGAATTGCAATACTGTGTTGAATACCTTAACTTCCACAGAGAGGTACTGTTTGAAAAGATTTCTTACCTGACTCAGAAGTCCCACCCGTTAGAAAAAAAGCTTTATTCAGCTTTAAGTCTGCCCTTGTATAAATATCGTGAAGCTATTTTCTGTCTGTTTAAAAAAATATAGGCAGTGCTAGAGTTGGATTTATTGCCTCAGTTAACAAACCATAATACCTTTGTGGTGATGGACTCATTGTTTCTTCTGAAAATGCGAAGAAAAGTGAGACAAGTGTGCTAAATCGCAAGCATGCTAACTACTAACCACCAGCTAGCTGCACCGGCATTGGATACGTTTTGATCTGGGGTCTTCTGCAGTACTGACTCAACAGGTATATGTTTATAAACATTTATTAGTTTTGCACTTGAGAATATTTAATTTGTTTACATGTGTGTGAAATGACAATAGATGTCTTTATACTGATTGAGATGTTTAGCAACAGTTACTGGCTACATTTAGAAGGGACTATTTTTTTTTTTATCAGTTGTGCAAAATAACTGGTTAAACAAACAGATCATAATATTTTGTCCAGTATTGCTGTCATTTAATAAATTGTGTTGCAGGAACTGTTGTATAAAAGCAATATTACACTCAAGGTCGTTACGATATCATGAATTTACTAACTACAGGTGTGATACTCTGATGCCCCCCACGTACAGTATCTCATAAAAGTGAGTACACCCCTCACATTTTTTAAATATTTTATTATATCTTTTCAAAGTCAAAGTCAAAGTGCCTTTATTGTCATTCCATTGCTAAAAAACAATACAACGAAATTAAGATGCTGCTCCCTAAAACAAACTATCATGCTCACAATTCATTCATGAATTTAACATCCTCATAATTACAACAATAAATAATGCCTAAAGCAATAATACCTAAAAAATTAAAATATGTACATAGCAATAATAAAAACATACTGAGCAGTAAATAAAATAAGACCATCTTGTACACAAGGTTATTACCCACAAAATAACCTAAAATAACATCAGCAGTCTGTATGTATTATATAAATCCATTCAAAATATGTACTGCTGTTGGGGAAAAAACTATGATTAAACCTGGTAGTGTGGGTTTTATGGGATCTATACCGCTTCCCTGAGGGGAGCAAGTGAAAGAAATCATGACCTGGATGAATGCAATCCATGATGGCAGTAGCCCTGCTGAGGTACCGAGACCTGGAAATCTCTTCCAAAGAAGGGAGAGAATAACCAGCGATTTTTTGCGCAGTCTCAATCACTCTCTGCACAACTTTGTGGTGCGTGGCCGAGCAGCCTCCATACCAATCCATGATGCCATATGACAAAATGCGCTCTATGGCAGAGCGATAAAATACAACCAGCAACTGTCATGTTTGCCCCTTCAGGGCAGAGAGAGACAGATTCATGCGCTGAATTGTGCTGGTACATTTAATAACAAAAGAAACATCATTATCATCATCATAGCAGTCTGTTGGGGGTGACATAAAGTCCCAAAAAAAACTATGCTGACAGACAAAAATGCAAACAAGGAAAAACTTACAGGCTGGTGTCCCTGGGCCGAATACACCTAGTGGATGTGGGAGTAGAACAGGAGGATAATCAATGACTTAAAGTCAGGAGACACACAAACACAATAACCCAGTAAACATGAGTTGTAGGAGCAGTGCTTAAATAGACACAGAAGATGAGCTGCAGGTGCGCATCACAGGCGAGCCGTAAAGTAATTACCAAGCTGCCATAGCTGAGCTGGAAGAGAAGCAGGAAGTGGCAGCTGGTGGGGACAGTCTGGTGAGAAAGGGAAGGGAAGCACAATGTAAAGTAGTCAGTGTACAGCTTGTATAACAGTGTAAATTTGCTGTCCCCTCAAAATAACTCAACACACAGCCATTAATGTCTAAACCGCTGGCAACAAAAGTGAGTACACCCCTAAGTGAAAATGTCCAAATTGAGCCCAAAGTGTCAATATTTTGTGTGGCCACCATTATTTTCCAGCACTGCCTTAACTCTCTTGAGCATGGAGTTCACTAGAGCTTCACAGGTTGCCACTGGAATCCTCTTCCGCTCCTCCATGATGACATCACAGAGCTGGTGGATGTTAGAGACCTTGCGCTCCTCCACCTTCCCACTGAAGATGCCCCACAGATGCTCAATAGGGTTTAGGTCTGGAGACATGCTCTGGCAGTCCATCACCTTTACCCTCAGTTTCTTTAGCAAGGCAGTGGTCCTCTTGGAGGTGCGTTTGGGGTCATTATAATGTTGGAATACTGCCTTGCGGCCCAGTTTCCAAAGGGAGGGGATCTTCAGTACATGTTGGCATTCATGGTTCCCTCATTGAACTGTAGCTCCCCAGTGCCGGCAGCATTCATGCAGCCCCAAACCATGACACTCCCACCACCATGCTTGGCTGTAGGCGAGACACACTTGTCTTTGTACTCCTCACCTGGTTGCTGCCACACACGCTTGACACCATCTGAATCAAATAAGTTTATCTTGGTCTCAGACCACAGGACATGGTTCCAGTAATTCATGTGTTTAGTCTGCTTGTCTTCAGCAAAACTGTTTGCAGGCTTTCTTGTGCGTCATCTTTAAAAGGGGCTTCCTTCTTGGACAACAGCCATGCAGACCAATTTGATGCAGTGTGCGGCATATGGTCTGAGCATTGACAGGCTGACTCCCCACCCCTTCAACCTCTGCAGCAATGCTGGCAGCACTTTTACATTTATTTTCAAAAAACAACCTCTGGATATGATGCTGAGCACATGTGCTCAACTTCTTTGGTCGACCATGGCGAGGCCTGTTCTGAGTGGAACCTGTCCTGTTAAACCGCTGTATGGTCTTGGCCACTGTGCTGCAGCTCAGTTTCAGGGTGTTGGCAATCCTCTTATAGCCTAGGCCATCTTTATGTAGAGCAACAATTCTTTTTTTCAGATCCTTAGAGAGTTCTTTGCCATGAGGTGCCTTGTTGAACTTCCAGTGACCAGTATGAGAGAGTGTGAGAGCGATAACACCAAATTTAACACACCTGCTCCCCATTCACACCTGAGACCTTGTAACTGTAACGAGTCACATGACACCGTGGAGGGAAAATGGCTAAATGGGCATAATTTGGACATTTTCACTTAGGGGTGTACTCACTTTTGTTGCCAGCGGTTTAGACATTAATGGCTGTGTGTTGAGTTATTTTGAGGGGACAACAAATTTACACTGTTATACAAGCTGTACACTGACTACATTGTATCAAAGTGTCATACCTTCAGTGTTGTCCCATGAAAAGATATAATAAAATATTTACAAAAATGTGAGGGGTGTACTCACTTTTGTGAGATACTGTAGACGTATCACACCCGCAGTTACTATATTCATTGATTTCGTACTCCCTCTCATGTAATCTTGCTTAAATAACTCTAGAGAGGTTGACAACAACCCAAGTGTCCAAAGTAGAATGTGTCTATTGTCCAGCCAATTGCTGTTATTGTTAGCTCTGCAGCTAATGGGCATCGGGCTCAGAGAAACTCTGGATGTGGTCTGGAACTACTGCATATGACAGCCAATAGCACAGTGATGGAGGCCAGGATTAGTGACATGGGGAAATGTAAACCAGAAGAACTACAGCAGCTTCTGCCAGAGTGTATAAATATTTCTAGATGAAGAGAGATTTTAATATTTTCCATCCATCCATCTTCTTCCACTTAATCCTTTTCTGGTGGCGGGAGGGCTGGAGCCTATCACAGCATCTTTGGGTGAGAGGCAGGGTACTCCCTGGACAGATTGCCAGTCCATCGCAGGGCCAACACAGAGAGACAGACAACCATTCACTTGCGGCGTGGTGGCAGAGTGGTTAGCACTGTGGCAGCACAGCAACTCACCCTTGGCCGGGGCATCCTGGGTTCGATCTCAGCCCCCGACCAACAGTGATCTGTGTGGAGTTTGCATGTTCTCCCCGCGTCTGTGTGGGTTTACTCCGGGATTTCTCCGGTTTCCTCCCACATGCCAAAAACACGCAAGTTAGGTTAATTGGCATCAAACTGGGATTTAATATTTTCCATAACTATAAAATTATATGTGCCAGGAATGCATTTTAGACAGTTAAAACCCACAACCACACCATGTTTTGCCGAATGGGATCTTTAAGATGAAATAATTACTTCTCCAGAAGCAGTGAGTGCTTTTCACTCACACCTGGAGACTTTGAAGCCTGACCAGCAATGGTTGGGAGCTCTCCAACGCTGACAGTCATGCAACACTTTATTATGCTTTAGTAGCAAGTGAGAAGTGCTCAGTGCTTCACCTGACCGGTGCAAACACTCACTGGCAAAAGTGCCTTCAACCATATAATTGTATGCAGTGAGAACATATTAACGCTAAATGCATAGGAATTAGGGGGAGTCAACAACGATGCCAGGTGAAGTGTGATGGTTTAAGCTAGCATGCACCCCCAGATCAGATGACCTGTTCTGGGCATTAACACAGCAGCTCCAACACACAGGTGCAGCACTGATTGTAGATTATATAAACAGAGTAATGGTAATCTATGTCTTTTCAACGCCAATTACAAGAGCTACAGCAGAAGCACATGGACTTGTAGCAGCTTTTTTTTTTTTTTTTTACCCCCCCCTTCCTTAGGCTGTTCTATGTGTTTATCAGTGAGGTTTAGTGGGGTATGTAGTGCTGTAGGTTGTTTTGTATTTGGTGGTGAGGACATGGCAAATCAGAGCACTCCACACATGAAAGGCAGCAGTACGTTCCTTTAATTCTCTGTGCCTCTCTTAGCCTGGATCTCACTGTCCTTTTAGGGGGACTCCAGAGGCTAGTTAAAAGGTGTCTGATTCTCACCATGAATCTAATTAGATCTCTGACTGAGGTCTTAACATCTCCTTTGGAAAAAAAGAGAAAGAAATGCATTGAGGAATAAGGTGCTTGCACAGAGCCCCTCGCCTCCTCTGCACCTTGGCCTGAGCTGTCCTCTGCCCCCTCCCTTTCTGGAGAAAAACAAAGTCCTGCAGGCTAATGAAGTTTGTAATTAAGGAGATTCTGCCGGGCTGAATGAGTAATTAGGGCGCCGTTTCTCAGGGGTGTTAATGGTGGTCAGGCTCAGCGGAGCGCAGGCTGAGTGTTTGGCCGCAGAGAGCAGCCTTTCATCGCTCACCAGCGAACAGACGCGCAACGACTCAGGCAGCCGTTGCCCCCGAATTAGTGCTGCTGTCTCTCACAGGCAAGGTTTCATGCAGGTTAGAAGACCAGCAGTGCCGTTTAAAATCAGAAACAAATTCAACTGGAGGAGCAACTACGGCAGCCATCCTGCCCGCTTCACCATTATCATGTTTATCCAAGTCTATAGGAAACATCAGTGCATTTTCAGCCTCGCTAATGTGCTATAGATCTCTGACGTGTTGTGAAATCAGATATAATTTGAGGCAAACGGCTGCGGGACAGAGGACCACGCCGCGTTCTCGGTGAAGACATCTCCGTTCTAATTATCGCATTTACTTCAGATTGGTTGACTGTGCAGCTGATAAAGAAAGTTCACCTGGCCTCAATTAACTATATTTATCTCAGATTATCCCTCCCTGAGATTTCTGCTCTGGAAAAAAGATTAGCGTTATTAAGAGTCGCATATGCAGGATGAATGCATTTTCAGACAAAGTGACATCTCTTAAAGATGAGAAATTAAATCAATGAAATGGGAATCAAAAGGAAGTGGAATTCTTCAGCTGCACATTATTTTCAATTGCTGTAATAGCAGAGTTTGCATCTGCTGATAGGCTCCTTTTAAATTGAAAACTAAGTTGAAATAATTGTTTAATTCTTATCTGTGGTATTCAGCAATCAGGTTTGTGCACCAAAACATGACAGAAAGGTAGTGAGATTTACTTAAATTAGGATTTGCAGTAATCTGGCATACTGTTAAAAAAATAAATCTTTGTCTTCAGAGCCTAACAGGCAGCACATTACTGCTCAGAAAGAGACCAAAAGTAGAAGCACTGCAGAGAGGAACAGATTAGACTGTTTGGTAAAAGTTTATATAACAATCATCAGTAATAAATGTGACATTTATCGTTCATAAAATTTTGTAAAAGGACATTTTATAAATAACAAACATTGAAGTTCTACCTAAAAATGAACGCTAAATATCAATGTTGTAATTCAGATTAATTTTCAACATTAGTATGATTTTTTTCAATACACTATTGCTCACAATAAATCAGGAGAACACACAAAAAACATGGCAAATATATGATTTCATACACTATTATGTTATAATGTTGTTTTGTAAAAAATAAATAGCTTGATTACTGCGCAGAGTCCATCCTAATCCACACGGCGTTAAACTGAGATATTCACAATATTTGCAGGATTGTTATTGAGAAGGAATATTTTATCACTGCCAGCGTAGCTCGTTCTTGACTTCTGAAAGACACGGGACACATGTCTCCCCAGCTTTGATAGCCTCTATTATTATCATCAGAAATACTGTAGATATTAAAGTTGTTTACACGTCTCTTTCAACTAACATTGCTGCACAGTATTATTATTATTATATCTATTTTTCTAAATAATAATTCATGTATAACTGGAGTGTAATTTAGACTGAAATCTCACTACATGTCTAATGTCCAGCCTCAGTTAGAACTTTGGAGTTTAATCACTGATGCTTATGGTTAAAGCTGTAATGTTTAAAGATCATTCACATATTTTTTTTCCCCAGGCATATTATACTATTCAAGACAAAGACAAAAACTGAGGAGATGGTGCTGGACCCTCCGTCAGTGGGAGACCACACTCCACTGTGGAAATCCAGCAGCTCACCTCCTCCATGTACGTGGGCCTGCACCCGGGTGACCTCTTCACCTGGAACGGCCTCGCTGAAGCTGTGTGCTCTGATTTACAGCAAAGGCTGCGTTTTCTCCGTGGTGCAGCGTCTGCTGCAGGCTGCCGTGAGGGTGACGGAGAGAACTGAAACGCTGTCCCTGAAGCCCATTTATGAGCCGTGTGTGCAGGCAGGCACAGAGACGGAGCGTTCTGCAGGACCCCCACACGTCCTCCATTCACAGTTTGAGCTCTTACCTTCTGGTAGAAGATCAAGGGTACCAAAATGCAGGTTAAACGCTTTTAAAAACACATCTGTACCTGCTTTTATCACGCTCCTAAATTCCTCCTTAGGACTGTACAGCAGCATGGCAATCCTGACTTATATTTACATGTTCTCTGTTTGCTTGTCTTAGTTTTTAATGTAAGTTCATGCTTTTTATGAATATGTGCAATAGGGGCAGTGTACAATGTATGTCAAATGATGTCTTGTGCTGTGAAGCAGCTTTGGTGTCAGCACCTTGAGTCCACAGCAAATTTCCCCAAAGATGATTATGGAAACATTACCGATGCGACTTTAATGACATTTGGTGGAAGAACCATTAGATGTTAGAGTGGCTCTGAATCAACAGACTGATCCAAACTTTTTTTTTGGTAACCTTTCTTTAACATTGTGAGATGAGACATTTCTTTCTTTTTTGACATTATCTTCATTGAAATTGAAAAAAAAATCTGATGTGTACTGGAAGTGGTACTTAGGAACACTTAGTATGTGCTTCCTGAACTCCTTCTAGTGTTATATACTGTATATTTACCTCTGCCAAAGCCGTACTGTGATCACTGCAGTTGGTTTTTGTTTTTTCTGTTAACAGGACTATTCAAAAAATGCAGGATGGATTTTGATTAAATGTCCAGCAGAAGTAGCCATCAGGCCAAGGATGAACCCATTAGATTTTGGGTCAGATCTAATTCAGTATGCATATACATACAGTATATAAAATATATGGCACTGTGGGGGCACGGTGTGGGGTTTTCTCCACCCAGAGAGGCAGGGGGAAAGGGGAGGACAATGGACCAAATGAAGAGGTGTCACTGGGGGGCATCAGACAGGACTGCTGATTCTATGTGCCCCCCGGGGAGAGTAATAATGACCGGAGCCAGAGAGAAGAAAGGTGTGAAAGTGGCACCCAGTGTATGTTATGTTAATGTGCCACACATTCCTTTGTTAAACAATAATGTATGATGGTCAGAAGCTCCAGGTTGAGATTGAGATTGAGATTCAACTTTATTGTCATTACACATGTATGAATATAAGGTAACGAAACGTGACTTGGCATTTGGGCACGCTCTGCAGAGCGCATCTAAGGCCGGGGCAGCCGCTAGGCGCCAGTCTCCATGCATGGGATTAAAGATATAAAAGGGGAATGCACAGAGACCCAGGAGTGCTGTTTTGCTGTTATGCTGTTGGAGAAAGAATAAAGCCTTGTGTCATTCAGCTCGTTGCCTCACCTATTCCTTTCTCTACAGCACTAACATTTTCTGGTGCTCTGTTGATTGACACATACATTTTAACTGGTGGACAAAGGGACTTGGCTGAGGTATGTGCTTTACCTTGAAATTTATTTTAGTTCACTGTCCAGTCATGACCGTGGGATCATGGCTGCTGTAAAAGTTCTCAATTTTTTTTCTTGTTTGCCAACTTTTACAAAAAAAAAAAGGAATAAAATAAAGTTTGAATTTAAAGTTTTTTCCACAATCCTTCTCTTAACATAAAATAAATGATAATTTAATGAAAGCACCTAGGTGCTGTGCCTCAGTGCCTGTGGCATGGTAGCATGGGCGGCTGTAAAAAAGTGGCACTCTGACCTCTACTGGCCTGGGATAGTTATTACAATACCTTTCTTCGCTGTGGGATTGACAGAAATGGTGAGTTAAATTTGTATTTATTTTGAAAACAAAGTGTTATTTTGAAATTCTGGCAAATTAAAAGTTGAGAAAATATGGTGATACAATGATACAAGCCTTTAGTTCCACTTAATTTTAACCAGGCAAGCTGAAACAGACAGACAGACGGACAGACAGACGGACAGATACACACAGCCACAAACAGACACACTAACCGATTACTGTATGCCTCTGTTTCACCAAGGCATAAAAATGAGAAATGAGTTAACACATCATTTCATTTCATCCTTTCAGGAAATAATTATTAACTAAATTTTACTGTCCGTGTATTAATGATGGTAGAGCGTTTATAAGGTGATTTCGCAGACAAATACAGCGGAGGGAGTCAGTTTGGAGTCTGATCTGGGTTTAACCTCTGCATTCTCTAAAACCATTTACAC
Source organism: Pholidichthys leucotaenia (assembly GCA_020510985.1). Classification (NCBI taxonomy): domain Eukaryota; kingdom Metazoa; phylum Chordata; class Actinopteri; order Cichliformes; family Pholidichthyidae; genus Pholidichthys; species Pholidichthys leucotaenia. The sequence goes on from CM035841.1 coordinate 283,058,275, forward strand.
TGCATCCTGCTGTGAGGCACAACACCTGGGCTTTGAACCCATGACCTCACATCTGACTGCTCTTGATGAAGTCTCCTAGTCAGCTGGAGGATCAGCCTGGACAGACAGACCCAGAACTCATTTCCTGTTTTGCCTGCAACTAAAAAAAAAAAAAAAAGCTACCTGTGTTTCAGGTAATACAATCAACATAACCGATGTATGACCTTTGTCAGGACAACGTATGTTTTCACTGTTTTGTGAGTAAAAGCCCAGAAGGAAAATAGGAAGAGTAAGGGGGCAGTAATGTTGAATTTGTAACTTTTGATGCGGTCATTCTGGATTCTTCTATTTTTTTGTACATTCAAACCTAATAATAGAGGTTGTAAAGTAATATTGTTCCAGATTGTTCCACTTTATTGCTGGGTTTTGTCTTCTTGGAATAGCTCACACAGACAGAAAGGGATAAGGCAGATCTTGGTTGCAGACTCATTACAGGTTAAGTAGAGCAGGTGTTTGTCCGCTCCAGGCAGACCTATGTGGATGAGGCCTACTTCCTCACACATTAGTCTTCAGCCAAATTGCAGTGAGCAGAGGCTCTGCCGAGCCTATCCCTCAGCGTCCAGCGTGACCTCTCTCCCCTTTGTGCTGTAGGCAGGGCTGGAGATAAAAATAAAAAAGCTGAAGAACGGCTTGAGGAATCCTAAATATTAGTGGTTGTAAATCAGCCCCCAGTGGCCCATGAATACCAATTATCTTTTTCTTTTGCACTAATAAATCCCCCTAGTCACAGATAAGATGGTTTCCTTTTCTAACCCACAGGAAAAACAGCTAAGTATTGAGCAAGCAAAAAAAGGGGAGGGGGGCGTGCAGCAAATAAACCAGGGCTCTTTAGCTGTGGATTACGCTCCATCATAAGGGAGGAAAAATGTAGTCTTTGTGTGCTGGTGGTGTACAGTATATGAACTGAGGTGGAAACAGTGTGTGATCACAGGACTTTAGGAATTCAGATGATATCAAGAAGCAAGCTAGAAGTCTTATCGGCCTTATCAGTACCTGCTAAACATGATTCACTTCACTGCACAATGACTTTCGGGGGTGGCAGTGCTGAGATTTCCTGAAAATGTCACTGGAGGGGTGGGAGGGAGAGCCAAGGCAACACTGGGAATGATAGAGAAGTTATACTAAATCTGATAAGAACACTCTCTGATTTTTTTATCTATAACCTCTGGGCAAGGTTTCGCCAATGTAGAGCACTCTCGGCTGATTCAGCTGAGCATCCTTCAACCAGAACCACAAACTAACTTCCTGTGCTTGTTGTTACCACTGAGAATGAGTTCAGCGTGCCTCTGCTCTCCAGTGGGATTCATGGTCATCATGTATATACGAGCAAAATGCAGCCAACTGGGCTTTTTTTTTTGCCTCCATAAGGTGAATGAACCCTTATTCCATGTAAAGGCTTAAGTTAACCTCATTAAGCTCGCTCACACACAAGATACATAATTATCCCTGAGAGGATAGGCAGTGCTAATACAAATTAGAAAGATAATTAAGCTACTGAGACTGGCCATTGCTTCTCCCAGAGCATTGGACCCATAGAGCCATTATGGTGAATTAGAGCCTCTGTTTACAGTCACAACAAGAGCCTTTTACCAGTGGCCATGTTTGTCAGAAGCCACACATAACCTGGGTTCAAGTGTACTCTGCTTCATTTGGTTGTTGTGATGCATTTGTGTGGGGAGACACCTTGGCCAGGTGTTTGTGTTTTAGCTGTAGAACAGAGACGGGATAATGGGAATGGCTTCCCCTCCAGTATCAGGCACTCCACAACACCCCAATCTGTCTGAAAGTAAAGAAGCGCCTCAGGGCACTCATAAAAATTCAATCTTAATGACAATCCACTTCTGAAGTGTGTAATGCATCTGGTCTTCTTCATAGCAAGGCAGTTTTGTGGCCTGAAAAGTCTTACAGCTACTTCAAAGATACCTTAAATGCCTCCTCGAGCTAGAGGAAATGTTTCTCTCCTTTCCTTAGCAATGGCTTAGTCAAACAGGAATAATAAATCTGGCTGATTTCTGCATTCCTCTTCAGCTCATACGATACCTAAACAGTGGAGTAAAAACTCAAACTGCTCCAGCGTGTGCACCACAAACATGCACGAGGACCACTCAGTCTGGTCTCTCCACGGCGTCATGATTAGATCGAGGCTGAACTTTTTGGTGAAAATATGTCAAGAGAAAACGATAAGTACACACAGCTGGATGCATTTTAGGCTGCAATTCCCTTTTGTCACAGGACGAGCACACACTGTAGAAGGCCCAAATGAAAATGCTGCTGTATCTGAGTGAACCAAAGCAGTTGTGGGGGTGGTGGTGGGGTGGTGGTGGTGGTTGTTCCACAAACTTCAGCTATGCTTTAAAGAAATGCAGCAACGGAGGTTGTGATGCTGAATAAGTTTCTGGCCGCGTCCAGAGAGTTTGCCTTGGTGAGGGAAATGCGAGGAAGACGAGCACGCTGCTGGTTGTGTGCCAGCTCTGCCTCCTGTGGTTTCACGCATAACAACCTTGCATGTGCACAGCTCTAAGTAAAGCATTGATTTAAGAGGGTACTTCTTCTTTCCACAGCTTTAGCAAAACAAGCTCCTATGTTTGGATAGACCCTGTAAGCAGCTCACTGACCTGAGCAATGGGTCAGATTAAGTTAGCCCCCACCCCCCACCCCCAATTCTTCGCTGTCGCTCTACTCGAAACGAGGAAAGGGAAAGTGCTCTTCAGGGCACACAGGCCTGCCAGCCAGGTCAGGGGAGTTGCTCAGGAAAACAGGAAACTGACAAGAGAGACAAATGATAGGGCTCAGCCAACCACTGGTGTTTAACCAGTTTGCCTCAAAAGCTGATCATCCATAATTGTTCTAAAAGTAATACTTTCAAAACCTCTAAAAAATGTCAGGAGTTCTAATTTCAAAATGGAAAACCTCACGATTCTCCTCGAGAAATTGTACCACAGATCCGTCTGTTCTAATTCTCACTGGCTACCGCTGAGGTGTGGAGAATGGACTCTGTGTTGTTCTGATTGATTCAAGCTCCAGGTTAAGCTGTAAATCCATTACTACTAAAGACAAATTCAGGATAACGACCTCTAAAGGAAAGCTCATCATTTATAATGAATGCAATGAAAACTGTTTTAGTACACAATTAAAACTAGCATTAACTTTGAAAGTATATTTTTGGGAAACTAGGAACATCCAAGATAACATCAGTGTGGGTCTAAATTATCCACTGACCCTGCTGAGTGACTGTTCACAATAAGTTAGTTATATTTTTTCTAGGGGGAGGATAGCCTGTGTGTGTGTGTGTGTGTGTGTGTGTGTGTGTGTGTGTGTGTGTCAGAGCAGAGAAGCTGTTCTTGGCCAAAGGTGAAGATAAGCGAAGGGGAGTGGAGCTGGTGGGAGGGACACAATGGACTGAGCTAGGCAATCGGCGAGCGATCTGAGGCGGCGGTGAGTGGTGCTGTAAGATCTGCTAAACTAGCCTAATTTCCCCTGTTGTAGGAGATGTGTGAGTCGAGGTGGAAAGGGGCATGAGGAGGGGAGGCCTTTGGTCTGTCAGAGTGGAGTTAATCTGAACCCGGGGCAGCACGTTCACTTTTGATGGAGCCCAGAGATTGGAGGAGGAGGAGGGCCGGGAGGATGAAAGATCACCCACACCTGTGAGGGGCTGCCGAAAGTTACAACTCACTCAAAGAGGCCTTTCTTACCGAAGCTCCATTTGTCAAAGATGATGGGGCAATAGCAGCAAAAGATTCCCTCCATTTCTGCTTCCGCTGGTGTCTCATCAGTTGCTTTCTCAGCCAGTCATAAAAATTGCCCTGATCTCTCATCTTGTCAGCAAATGAAATCACAAGGTTATGAAGGATGGGGTTTACTGCAGACAGTTGTAAGTCATATTGTTTATGCCAATCACATCATCACTAAAACTTAACCTTAATTTGTGAAAAATTAAACCATTGTAGAAGAAGGACAAAATGGAGATGGAGCACAACCCCCCCCCCCCCCCTCTTCATGTCTCTGTGGTGGAGGGTTTTTGTTTTCAAATAATTCAGCTGGATTCTGTGGTCGATCGCTGTCTGCCTGGACTAGACTTGTGTAATGCCTTTAGGGCCATTTTAACATATTTTTGACAAAGAATGAAGGTTGCTGTGTTGTTTATTGCACTAAAAGGCTCTCCAACACATTTATGCTATAGGAGGGGTGTGCAATATGTGGCTCTGGAACCACATGCAGCTCTTTTGCCTATAAACAAGTAGCTCTTTTTGGACTGCAAACTTAGAGAAAAGTTAGAAATTTGTGTAAAAACACTGCAAATTCAAGAAAAAAAAAAGAACATTTTCAACAAGATAGCTATAGAAAACAAGTACTTAGTAAATTTAGGGGGATAAAGTTGCAAATTTATTAGAAAAACACAACTGTATTTGAACAAAAACTGCATAATCTAGGAAAAACATTAAAAGGACACAATATGAACTTGTGCAAAAAAAAAATAAATCAAAAGATTGTTGAAATTTCAAGACAAAAGTCAATTTTTAAATGATCATGTTAAAAAGGTGAAAAAATCTTGCCTATTAATAATGTTAATACACCAGTTCATTCTTATGTTTCATCTTCATTTTAAGGCTCAAATGTGTTTTGTGGAACCACAAATGTTTTGCCCAAACTGGCTGTTCTACTACTGCTATTTCACTATGATTCTCAGCAGCAATCACCTACAAACATTATACATCCTCTCCTTTGCCACGTATCCAGTATCTTCTTATCACTCAGCATTGCAGTGAAGTTTATAGATGCTGTTTACCAACATAGTTTCCAAGTCAACAATCAATGAATACATAAAAAAGTTCTCCCAACATTTTTTTTTTAGATTCAAGAGTTCAACACCATCCTCCACAAACCTCTTTAAAGAAAGTACCCTCATTTAAGGCTCATCTTCTTTGATCCAGTGCCTTTTTACACACTGTAAGATCCGTCTGTACTTTCAATAGTTTTCGATTAACTTATAAAACAAGGATGATTAAAGGGACTCACAGTAACATTTACAGCTTATTAACAGCTGGACAGAGTTAAGCTTGTATTTCACCTTTAAAATGAGGATAACTCACTGTCAGAATTAATAACTGTATCAGAGTTAGAAACACAGTTTGTTGGTGCAGGTACAAGATAAATTTGTGCTGAATTAGAATGGCAGACATAAAGAAGGGAACAAGCTAATCTGTAAATGCATTTTGGGCAGTCGCTCTGAATATGGCTACAGTGAAGATGGAAGGAGAGCATTAATCTCCCCTCCTCTGTCTGTTTCATCTGGCCTTCCTTGCTCTCTGCCAGGGTAATGTTCTCGCCTCAGCTGGCAGCTCAGACTACACCGAGAGCACGGCACATCTGGATCTGGGGTCGGGGGATGGAGGGTGTATGTGAATGTGAAAAAAGATGGAGCGCGTTCAGCATGTGTGTGTGTGTGTGTGCGTGTGTGTGTGTGTGTGTGTGTGTGTGTGTGTGTGTGTGTGAGGCAGGTGGGCAGCAGCGCATGTATGGGCATATTCTCCGGAGAATATGAAGAAAATGCCCTCGGTGTCCCAACATGACAAGGTGAATTCCCAGGCGGAGGAAAACTGCTCGTAAACACAAACACATGGAGGGTAAAGAATCATAAAGATTCTGTTTCCGCTGCCCCAGAGTCTCACTGAGCATGAAAATATCAACCTCTGACTTGAGTGCTTTCTGTGAGGCAGAAAATCTGTAAATGATTGTCCAGACTAGAGGAGTATCTCCCTGAAACAAGCCAAACTCTCAGTTGGGAATGAAGGGGATTGTGTCGATTCCTGTATTTTAAATATTGCATCAAATATGGCTTATATGTTGTACAAGTAAAACACGCTTGCTCTGATATTCCTGCTAGATGCATTACCTTCAAAATCTGTGATGCTACAAGTACTAACCAACTCATATGGGGAATATTTTCCTTCTTATGCATTTCACTTGCAAAACAAATTTCCTTGCTTCACATCTGAGTTTGAGGAGTTTGAGAGTGATGTGTGCTGTGAGCAATACCAGAAATTCAAGTTCCCTCTGCTATTCTAATGAGACTCTGTTCAAATATAGACAGGAGAATTGCTTGTGCCATATAAAAACAAAGCCAAATCATTGTGTTTGATGAATGGACTAAAGGAGGCCTGTATGTGCACATCGCTGGTGATAGGCTTTTGAAGCTCTTGCTGAATAGACGGCGAGAGAAAATGTGGGACAGAATTCCTGGCAAAGCTAACAGGTCAGGGACTATCCACTTTATAATGGCAGTGTTGTGAAAAACAAGTGAACCAGCAACTCATAGATCATGTTTCACACCCAGGGCCAATTAAAGACTGCTTTAAATAACATCAAGAGCTGATGGATCTGTCTCACCCCTTAACACTGCAACCTTGGAACTATGAGTGTTCATTGCCTTGCAGTTTAGCAGCGTGTGGCCGCCGGCAGTCATACACAAGAGAGGCTTGCAGAGAAAAATAATGGGCACATTTTTACACCCTCTAGTCCTTTACACCTGTGCACCATGTCCTCACTTATAAAGTGCAGCCAAGTGGTTGGTGTTAGCAAGGAACAACATTCACAAGACTACATGTTCCAATCACCTGTAGGAGGCAGCTCATTCTCTTCTCCGTCAATGTTTTGGAAAGAAGCATCATTTCATAGAGACTGCAAGCAGCTAACTGGTGATGCTGGGTGTGAGAAAGTGTTGCTGGGATATTTCGCCACATGAAGAGAAGACCAATTGTGTGTATAGCACCATCTCTGCAGGGATTAGTGGTGCCATTAAGTGGCAATGAGTTGCGGCGGGGGGCCGCATCCCCTGCTCCCTCATTAAATCGCTGGCAGCTGCCCTTTATCACAGCTCTGCTCCACCACTGTACTGTACCATCAGCACCCTCACAGCACCCATGGTGCCAGTCCAGGACCCCTGACCTTTGTGAAATCTTTTCTGCTAGCTTTAAGAAAGTTTAATTAAAGGCCACAATACGGACACATGGATCTTTTTTTTCAGATTTCATTTTACTGTGAATTGCATGTTATGTACATGGGGAGTGTAAAAAAAAATAGTATAAAAATTTCATTTTTATAATGAAAAAAAATATGGATCTTCGATATGTTTAAAAAAGGGTACAATGTGGGCAAGAACAGGGTGTTAGAAGGACATAATTAAAGTTGAGAAAACCGAGGCTGAACGTGAGTGAGATATTACAATACTATTAATGTGCAAATTTGCAAAATGTCTGTGATCTTATGTATTTCCTGATACACATAATTTATTTAGGCTGGAATGCTACCTAGTGGTGCATGGGGACTAACCAGACAGCAGGTGATGTGTGAACATGGAGACAGGATTGATTTGTTCTGTTCACGCGATGACACGACAATAATCACAGTAAATATGCTAAGCTTTTCCAGGAACAATCTTTTCTTTTATATATATACACCACTCTTTAATTCACAACATAAAATGAATCTACACTCAAAAAATAATTCAGCACTTCATGCATTTTAATTGCATACCAGTTTCCATCTATTTTGATTTAAGAAGTTTTACATAAATTAACACTAATAAAGTTGATGTGATCTCCATTTGTCAGTTAAACAGAAATGAATTGTATAAAAAGGACAATTATGTAGTCTCACAAATAAAGCTACGGCAATTAAAATTTATAGTAACAAGTTTGGGTGTTATATTAGATCAGGATCTTATTTTAATATAAAAGGAATTGCCAAATCAGCTTTCTTTAATTTAAAAACATTGCTAAAATAAAGGACTACATCTCCATCAAGGATAAGGAAAAACTTGTTCATACTTTTATAACTAGATTGGATTATTGTAATGGTCTTTTATCTGGACCCCCCCCCCCCCAAAAAAAAAAACAAAAAAAAAAACTATTAAACAGTTGCAGTCTATACAAAATACAGCTGCAAGACTTTTAACAGGATCTAAAAGAATAGAATGTATTGCCCCAGTTTTAAAAGCTCTGCACTGGCTTCTAGTCTCCTACAGAATAGATTTTGAAATTATACTGTTAGTCTATAAATCACTACATGGTTTAGGTCCAGCATACAGCGGGGAAAATAAGTATTGAACATGTCAACATTTTTCTAATTAAACATATTTCTGGTGGAGCCATTGACCTGAGATTATCATTAGATATCAGTAACAACCAAAGTAATCCATACATACAAAGAAATCAAACCAACTGTGTTCACAAAACAAGTTATATTTAATAAAGTGGAATGACACAGGGAATAAGTATTGAACACATGAAGAAAAAGAGGTGTAAAAAGGATTAAATAGTCAAGAAACCAGCTGAAATCCATCAGAATTTAGGAAGCCATCCCATCCTCCATCAGTGCAAATTAATTTCAGCTGGTTAAGTCCTGACTGATAGCCTTTAAAAATGTTAGGATTGCCCCTCTGGGGCAATGAAGGAGATGGCCCACATGCAACACAAATTTCATAAACCATAGTTTAATGCATGAAACAGAACAGAAACTAATACAACATGTGGGCTGAACAGAAAGCAAAAACACGGCTGGCTTTTAACACAGGATTACAGGCTGGGTACTCACAGACTAAACAGAAGCGTGGGTGAGACGCCAACATAAACCAAGGACACCGCACAGGACACAGATTGAAATGCATATATATAGACAGGAGGGATAATCATGGCAACAAGGAACAGGTGGGCACAATTAAGGGTAATCAAAGATGCAGGGAATGGCAATAGGTACGGAAAACATGAAGGACAGAGACAAAAGGTAAACAGATACACACACAGACCCAGGACCAAACAGGGGATGACACAAAAGACAACAACAGTCAAGGGAACACAGAGGGCAATCAATAAATGCAAACAAATACTCATGATAAATGCAAATCAGGGGAAAACCAGAACAAAACTGAACATAAGGTGTGGGCATAATCCTGTGATCATGCCCTGACTCTGACAGAGACCCCACCTCAAGGGCGGATTCCAGACGCTCTCAAACATAACACCAAAACCAAAAAAACAAGAAAAAAAAAAAAAAACCTCCCAGGGTGGGTGGTGGGGGTACAAGGCTAGGCGGGCTGAAACAAAGTCCTATCTCACCCACAGACTCCAAAACAAAAGACACAGTTCATGGGCCAAACAAAGTCCAAAGCTCCAATATACATTATGGTGAATCAGGAGGTCTACCCAAGTCTGAAGGGCCTTGAATTGGAGAACATGGTGGGTCTGGTGGACGACCGAAGTCCATAGCCCACCAGACTGGAATGCAGAGCTGGTCCGGCGGCCTATCACTGTCTCTTGGCCACCGAACCGGGGAACAAGATGGGATAACGGATGGAGGTCTCCTGACCCCTGGGACATTGGCTGGAGGTCTCCTAACCCCTGGGACATCGGCTGGAGGTTTCCTGACCTTTGAAACATCGGCTGTAGGTCTCCTGATCTCTGGGACATTTGTTGTAGTTCTTCTGACTTCTGGGACATTGGCTGGAGTATGGTCCTCCTGCGACTCCATCCTCAACATGGCCACCTTGGACGATGGAGGAAAACAGGAGGTCAGTGAGGTGACACCACAGTCATTAGCAGCAGAGACTGGTGGTGAGGACTCAGCAGCTGGTGGAATGTGCACTTGGATCCCCCCATCAGGAGTAAGACAAGTCTTTTCAAAGATGGTGTTTGAACATAAATGAAAAGGTACACGCTTTAACTCCTGGTCTCCTACTGCTGGGGTGACCACCTCAGAATCAGGACCTGGAATGGCGAGCTCCGGGTGAGCTACAGGTGGAACTGGTACTGGAGCAGGAAGGCACCGTGGAGCAGGTACTGGAGCTGGAAGGCGCTGTGGAACAGGTTCTGGAGCTGGAAGGCACTGTGGAACAGGTTCTGGAGCTGGGAGGCACCATGGAGCAGATACTGGAGCTGGGAGGTGTCATAGATTTGGTACATCTGTTACCAGCTGGTTCCAACCCAGCTGAGACACATGCTCTGGAAGGAGCCATGGTTTGTAGTCCAGCATAAGCTCCTCTGGACAGGCACAGCCTGCCGGCGCTCCTTCTCCTCCTCCTCGTCAACCAAACATTGAGGATCCAGCATCGCAAACCCAATCCAGCAGACCTTGGCGTCCAGTGGTGTCAGTGTAGAGGCAGCTGCTGCTAGTGGGGCCTCCAGAACAGCAGATTCCTCCCAGATCATGTGGTTTCCACCTAGTATTGGCAGACACTCAGAAAAAACAAGAGTGGACACAGGATATGCAGGTAAGGATGGAGGGATGGAAACAGCGGCGGCAGAAATTGCAGCAAATAACGGTGAAGAGAGCTCAGCAGTGCTGGTAATTAACTGCTGCTGAGCCCCCTCACCGGGAACAGAACAAAACCTTTCTGTGGCAGATGTTAAAAACTAGAAAGGCACTTGCCTCTGTTCCTGCTCTGCCACCGGAGGGAAATCGAATGAGTCCTCCCAGGAAAAGCTGGAGCTCGTCTGATGAAGAGCCGGAGGTACGTGGCGTTGATAGGAGTGGCGTCTCCCGGCGCCTTTCTTCCACCCGGACCCATTGAATGCCAACCGAGATTCACAACCCTCTTCTTTCTCCGTGGCGGACTCTGCAGGGGATAACAGTGGTGGGAGGGCCTCTGGCTCTGGCAAGAAGGATACAGTGGGAAACGGTGTTAGCGGAGGGAGGGTAAGGTTCTGTACCCGGGGGTGAGAGCACACGCTCGATCTGGTTGCAAGCAAGTTGGTGACTCCACCCCAGCAGAGCATCTCATCCTCCTGGGAAGAGCTGCTCCGAGCGCCAACAGCCATGTCCTCAGTCATAGCCACCACCTCCAGATCATCCCGACTCCACATTTTTTCTGTTCCTTTTTTGACCTGCTGGGTCCGGGACTGGCAGTGCTAGGATTGCCTCTCCAGGGCAATGGAGGAGAGGACTCACATGCGAGGCGAATTTCATAAACCATAGTTTAATGCACGAAACAGAACAGAAAATAATACAGCACGTGGGCTGAACAGAGGGCAAAACCACTACTGGCTTTAAACACAGGATTACAGGCTGGGTACTCACAGATTAAACAGAAGCGTGGGCGAGATGCCAACATAAACCAAGGACACCACACAGGACACAGACTGAAATGCACATATATAGACAGGAGGGATAATCACTGCAACAAGGAACAGGTGGGCTACAATTAAGGGTAATCAGAGATGCAGGGAATGGCAATAGGTACGGAAAACATGAAGGACAAAGACAAAAAGGTAAACAAATACACACAGAGAACCAGAACCAAACAGGGAATGACACAGAAGACAACAATAGGGGACTCAGGGAAACACAGAGGGCAATAAATGCAAACAAATACTTATGATAAATGCAAATCAGGGGAATAACAGAACAAAATTGAACATAAGGCATGGGCATGATCCTGTGATCATGCACTGACTATGACAAAAAAGGTCTGTGAATATCAGATTGTCACACCACGAAGAACTCATGATGGGTAGAAGCAAAAAGTTCTCTCTAGACTTTCACAACCTTATTGTTGTAAAACATTGCTGTCATAATGTCGGACCCAGGGAACACACACACACAGGCTCAAGTGCAATACAATAATCTTTATTGTTTTACCACTAGGTGTGTGGGTGCGTGTATGCGGTATGTGAGTGTTTTGTGGGTGAACGAGCTGCAGCCAGGGGTGAGACAGAGCGCTGTACAGCCTGGCAACCCTAGAGACAGAGCCAAACACAGATATTAGATTCAGCCGTGTTGTAATGGATGGAAAACTAACAGGGCTTACTTCCATGTTCTGGAGATGGTGTCAGCTTGGGCTGTGGGCCTCCTGCCAGGAAGACAGCGTCTGCTGAGCATGCCCGGTGAAGTGCTGTGATGCGCGGCATGGTGAGAGGAGCGATTCCGCCACCGCAGGGAAGAGAACCGCCGCCAAAGGGATCCACCTGTGCACAGGGGAGAGCCTGGGAGAAAAGGTGAGTTGGAATGTTGAGCTTACATGCCAATGGAGAGTCCAACGATGATGTGCAGGGCTGAAAGGAATCAGGGTGTGCGCGGGACAAAGTGCATAGCAAAGCAGACAGCTCCATGCTGAAGCTCCAGGCAGAGCGGGCTATATAGCCCGGGGCTGATTACCCACAGGTGTGCGCGCAGCTGAGGCAGGTGACGGCCCAGAGTGAGTTGTAACAGTACTCCCCCCCCAAGCAGCGCCTCCTGGTGCTGGCTTACCTGGGTGCGCCTGGTGGAAGTCCTTAATGAGGCGTTTGTCCAACACAAACGACTGGCGCACCCAGGATCTCCACTCGGGGCCATACCCCTCCCAGTCCACCAGGTACTGCAAGCCGTGACCTCGGCGGCGGACGTCCAGGATGGAGTTGACCGTCCAAGCCGAGTCACCGTCGATCAACACGGGTGGAGATGGGGTTCGAGGAGGGGGGCAGAGCGGGTTGGAGATCACGGGCTTGACCTGAGAGACGTGAAACATGGGACAAACACGGAGAGAAGGAGGGAGAGCCAGACGCACAGCCACGGGATTCACCACCTTGACAATTGGGAAGGGCCCAATAAAGCATTTGGCCAGCTTCCTCTTTTCAGCCTTCAGGTTAATATGCTGTGTGGATAACCATACCTGCTGACCCACCTGATACTGTGGAGCAGGCCTCCTGCTCCGGTTCGCCGCCCTGGTGTTGCGCTCCGCTGTGCGTAAAAGGGCCTGGCGAGTAGCAGCCCAAAGCCGATGACAGCGCCTCAGGTGCGCGTGAACTGAAGGTACGGCCACCTACCCCTCCTGTTCGGGGAACAGCGGGGGATCGTAGCCCAGCGACGCCCTGAAAGGTGACATACTGGTTGCAGAAGAGATGGTCAGATTATGAGCGTACTCAATCCAAGGCAGATGACTGCTCCACGATGACGGGCTGGAAGCGATGACGCAGCGCAGAGCGGCCTCCAGCTCCTGATTTGCCCGCTCGCACTGCCCGTTGCTCTGGGGGTGATGATCAGAGGACAGGCTTACCGTAGCCCCCAAAGCGTTGCAAAAACTCCTCCACACACTGGACATGAACTGCAGACCTTGGTCGGAGACAATGTTGGCGGGAATCCCATGCAGATGCACGACGTGCTGCACCAGAAGGTCCGCCGTCTCTCGTGCTGTTAGAAGCCCACAAAGGAGAATGAAGTGGGCGGCCTTAGAGAAGCGGTCCACAACGGTCAGCACAGTGTCGAAGGTGTTGGATACCGGAAGACCGGTTACGAAGTCCAGAGCCACACGAGACCACGGCCTCCCAGGGACCGGCAAGGGGTGGAGAAGGCCCGCTGGCGGAGATGACGACGTCTTCCCGGTGGCACACTGGGGGCAGGCACGAATGTAGCCGATGACGTCACTCCGAAGCCCTGGCCACCAGAACAATCTCTGGAGCAGCTCCACCAACCAGGAAATCCCAGGGTGGCAGCCGAGTTTGGATGAATGGGCCCAGTGGATCACATCACCCCGAACAGCTGATGGCACGAACAGTCTCCCGGTAGGGCTGCCGCCCGGGTCCGGTTCAGTTTCTTGAGCCTTCAGGACCTTATCCCTGATGGTCCAGGAGAGGGCACCCACGACACACGAGACTGGGAGGATGGTGTGCTCCTGCTTCTCAGCGGCCTCCGAGGCAAACTGCCTGGACAGGGCATCTGGTTTTCCGTTCTTTGACCCCGGGCGGTAGGTAATGGTAAACTGGAAGTGCCCGAAGAACCAACGCGCCTGGCGAGCATTCAGGCGCTTAGCCATCCTCAGGTACTCCAGGTTTTTATGATCTGACCAAACCACAAAGGGTAGCGTGGCCCCCTCCAGCCAATGCTGCCACTCCTCCAGCGCGAGTTTGACCGCCAGGAGTTCTCTGTCACCGACGTCATAGTTCCTCTCAGCGGGTGACAGTCGCCGAGAGAAAAAGGCAAAGGGGCAGATCACCCCGTCCACCGGGGAGCGCTGTGAAAGTACTGCCCCCACCCCCGAATCAGAGGCATCCACCTCGACCAAACACTGCAGCGCGGGGTCCACCTGCGTCAAGACCCGGGAGGAAGAGAATTCCGCCTTCAGGGACGCGAAGGCCGACGCAGCCTCCTCCGTCCACCGGAACGCCACCTTAGGAGAGGTGAGGCGGGTCAGGGGGGTAGTGATCGAGCTATACTTGGGCACGAACCGCCGGTAGAAATTGGCAAACCCCAGAAATTGTTGCAGCTGTTTCCTTGACGACGGGGGGGGGGGGGCAATCCACCACCACCCTCACCTTCTCTGGGTCCAGGATGACCTGGTTGTGTGGGATGATAAAGCCCAGAAAGGAGGTCTTCTCGGTGTAGAACTCACACTTTTCGGCCTTCACGAAGAGTTTGTTCTCAAGCAGTCGTTGAAGGACTCGCCTCACGTGAACCTGATGCTCCTCCCGGGATTTAGAGAAGATCAGGATGTCGTCCAGGCAGACGAAAACGAAGGACCCAAGGAAATCCCGGAGGACATCGTTGATGAGCCGCTGGAAGACGGCCAGAGCGTTGGTGAGCCCAAATGGCATTACGAGGTACTCAAAGCGGCTGCTGGGGGTCCGGAATCCCGTCTTCCACTCATCGCCCTCCCGGATCCGCACGAGGTGGTAAGCACTGCGGAAATCCAATTTCATGAACCAGGAGGCCTCCTGGAGGGAGTCGAAGGCAGAGTCCATCAGAGGTAATGTATACTTGTCCTTGATAGTAATATCATTCAGAGCCCGGAAGTCGATGCAAGGGCGAAGGGAACCATCCTTCCTCCCAATGAAGAAGAAGCTTGCCCCCACTGGTGATGACGACGGCCGGATGATGCCCGAGCTGAGCGATTCTTTGATGTACGCCTCCATAGCCTCCTGCTCCGGAGCTGATAGGCTGTACAGGCGGCTCGACGGCAGGGGGGCACCCGGGCGGAGGTTAATGGCACAGTCATACGGGCGGTGGGGGGGAAGGGACAGTGCCTGGGCCTTGCTGAACACCGCTCCGAGGTCGTGGAATTCTGAAGGTACCCTGGACAAGTCGGGGGGTGGGAGAGCGGGGGTGGAGAGGGGGACCAAAGGAGAACAAGCTGCTGACTGGAGACACGCACTCAGGCAGAACGGGCTCCAGGCGAGAACGCTGCCAATCCGCCAGTCGAAGGTGGGGTTGTGCAAGCGCAGCCAGGGGTAACCCAGGATGACAGGGGCAGCCGAGGTGGAGAGAACGAACAGCCGGAGGTCCTCACGATGGTTCCCAGAAATGATGGCTGAGGTCGGGGCAGTCCGGTGCATCACCCTTTCTAAAGGAGCCTTCGACAGGGTGATAAGGTTAAGGGGAGTTGGCAGCACTTGGCAGGGCAGCCCCAGTCGGGTTGCCATTTTTTCAGAGATAAAGCTCTGCTCAGCCCCCGAGTCCACCAGTGCGTGTGTGAGGAACTCAGTGCGGTTGTGACAAAACCTAATTGGCAGGAGACACTTGGATAGGAGATTTGACCGAGATGAGTCCGCAAGACCCGCTACAACGACTCGCGGACCCCCCCTTTTGGCCAAACTGGGCAGGACTCGATGTCATGCTGGTCATTCCCACAATACATGCAGAGACCTAGCTCCCTGCGGCGCTGTCTCTCTGCCTGCAAGATTTTAGTCCATCCCATTACCATGGCCTCAGATTCATCCGGGTCCTCTAGCGCGGGCAAGGCCAAGGTGGAAGACTGAGAGGAGCGGCCAAATGGTTTGCTCGAACGGCCAGAGGACCTCCATTCGGCAGCTCGCTCTCTCATCCTATTATCCAGACTAATGGCCAGTGAAATGAGCTCAGTGAGCCGCTCAGGCTTATCTAGGCAGGCCAGCTCATCCTGTAGGCTAGGGCTCAGGCTACAGGTGAAGATGCTGCAAAGCTCAGCATCCTCCCACCCAACTTCCACCACCACCACCCGGAAGTCAACAGCGTAATCGGCCACTGACTGACCACCCTGGTGAAGGTTTAGCAAGCGGGTGGTTAGCACACTATCACGATCCGAATGGTCAAATACTTCGTGGAAATCTTGGACGAACTGTGCGTAAGTGAGATTGGCGTAGCTGGGTTTCACCATTATGGCGTAAGCCCATGCTAACGCTCGCCCTTCCAAAAGATTAGCCACGTAACCGATTCGGCTGTGATCAGAGGGGAAGTCCCCGGGAATGCGCTGAAACACCGTCTCACACTGGAAGATGAAACCCCGCGCCTCCCCGAGCTTGCCACTGAAGCGCGTGGGCGTGGGGATCGGCGTGAGATGCGTGAGCGCGCCCGGGCTAGCCTGGCTAGGTGGTGAGCTAACGGGAGCTGGCCTGCTGCTCTGAGCCGGAGGGCACGCCCGCTGTCCTTCCAGGTGATCCAACCGGCTGTTAATCTGACCTAACTGGTTCAGAATAACCTGCTGCTAGTAAGTAATTTGATCGACACGAGCCTCCAAGATGTTAAAGCGGTGTGCGAGCCTGCTGTTCACTGGGTCACTCTGACGGAGCTGTACTGTCATAATGTCGGACCCAGGGAACACACACACACAGGCTCAAGTGCAATACAATAATCTTTATTGTTTTACCAGCAGGTGTGTGGGTGCGTGTATGCGGTATGTGAGTGTTTTGTGGGTGAACGAGCTGCAGCCAGGGGTGAGACAGAGCGCCGTACAGCCTGGCAACCCTAGAGACAGAGCCAAACACAGATATTAGATTCAGCCGTGTTGTAATGGATGGAAAACTAACAGGGCTTACTTACAGATGTTCTGGAGATGGTGTCGGCTTGGGCTGTGGGCCTCCTGCCAGGAAGACAGCGTCTGCTGAGCGTGCCCGGTGAAGTGCTGTGATGCGCGGCGTGGTGAGAGGAGCGATTCCGCCGCCGCGTGGAAAGAGAACCGCCACCAAAGGGATCCACCTGTGCACAGGGGAGAGCCTGGGAAAAAAGGTGAGTTGGAATGTTGAGCTTACGTGCCAACGGAGGGTCCAACGATGATGCGCAGGGCTGAAAGGAATCAGGGTGTGCACGGGATGAAGAGCGTAGCAAAGCAGACGGCTCCGTGCCGAAGCTCCAGGCAGAGCGGGCTATATAGCCCGGGGCTGATTACCCACAGGTGTGCGCACAGCTGAGGCAGGTGATGGCCCAGAGTGAGTTGTAACAATTACAGGTGCATTTCTAAACTGCTGAATGTTCCAGTGAGCACTGTTGGAGCCATCATTCGGAAGTGGGAAGAACATCATTTTACCATAAACCGCCACAACATTGCAAGATTTCTGACAGATGAGTCAAAAGAATTATCAGAAGAGTTATCCAAGAGCCAAAAACCATCTGTGGAGAGCTCTGGAAAGACCTGGAGTTAGCAGGTACAGTGGGGCAAAAAAGTATTTAGTCAGCCACCAATTGTGCAAGTTCTCCCACTTAAAAGATGAGAGAGGTCTCCAATTTTCATCATAGGTATACCTCAACTATGAGAGACAAAATGAGGAAAAAAAAATCCAGAAAATCACATTGTCTGATTTTTAAAGAATTTATTTGTAAATTATGGCGGAAAATAAGTATTTGGTCATCTACAAACAAGCCAGATTTCTGGCTCTCGCAGACCTGTAACTTCTTCTTTAAGAGGCTCCTCTGTCCTCCACTCGTTACCTGTATTAATGGCACCTGTCTGAACTCGTTATCAGTATAAAAGACACCTGTCCACAACCTCAAACAGTCAGACTCCAAACTCCACTATGGCCAAGACCAAAGAACTGTCAAAGGACACCAGAAACAAAATTGTAGATCTGCACCAGGCTGGGACGACTGAATCTGCAATAGGTAAGCAGCTTGGTGTGAAGAAATCAACTGTGGGAGCAATTATTAGAAAATGGAAGACATACAAGACCACTGATAATCTCCCTCGGGCTGGGGCTCCACACAAGATCTCACCCCATGGGGTCAAAATGATCACGAGAACGGTGAGCAAAAATCCCAGAACCACATGGGGGGACCTAGTGAATGACCTGCAGAGAGCTGGGACCAAAGTAACAAAGGCTACCATCAGTAACACACTATGCCGCCAGGGACTCAAATCCTGCAGTGCCAGACGTGTCCCCCTGCTTAAGCCAGTACATGTCCAGGCCTGTCTGAAGTTTGCTAGAGAACATTTGGATGATCCAGAAGAGGATTGGGAGAATGTCATATGGTCAGATGAAACCAAAATAGAACTTTTTGGTAAAAACTCAACTTGTCGTGTTTGGAGGAGAAAGAATGCTGAGTTGCATCCAAAGAACACCATACCTACTGTGAAGCATGGGGGTGGAAACATCATGCTTTGGGGCTGTTTTTCTGCAAAGGGACCAGGACGACTGATCCGTGTAAAGGAAAGAATGAATGGGGCCATGTATCGTGAGATTTTGAGTGAAAACCTCCTTCCATCAGCAAGGGCATTGAAGATGAAACGTGGCTGGGTCTTTCAGCATGACAACGAACCCAAACACACCATCCGGGCAATGAAGGAGTGGCTTCGTAAGAAGCATTTTAAGGTCCTGAAGTGGCCTAGCCAGTCTCCAGATCTCAACCCCATAGAAAATCTTTGGAGGGAGTTGAAAGTCTGTGTTGCCCAGCGACAGCCCCAAAACATCACTGCTCTAGAGGAGATCTGCATGGAGGAATGGGCCAAAATACCAGCAACAGTGTGTGAAAACCTTGTGAAGACTTACAGAAAATGTTTGACCTCTGTCATTGCCAACAAAGGGTATATAACAAAGTATTGAGATGAACTTTTGTTATTGACCAAATACTTATTTTCCACCATAATTTGCAAATTAATTCTTTAAAAAATCAGACAATGTGATTTTCTGGATTTTTTTTTTCTCATTTTGTCTCTCATAGTTGAGGTATACCTATGATGAAAATCGGAGACCTCTCTCATCTTTTAAGTGGGAGAACTTGCACAATTGGTGGTTGACTAAATACTTTTTTGCCCCACTGTACTGCTGTTTCAAAGAAAACAATAAGTAATGCATTCAACCGACATGGGCTCTATGCCCGCTCACCTTGCAAGACTCCATTGTTGAAGAAAAAGCATGTTGAAGCTCGTTTAAAACTTGCTGCACAACGTTTGGGGAAATCAGTACAATACTGGGAGAATATAGTCTGGTCAGATGAGACCAAAATTGAACTTTTTGGATAATACAACACACAGCATGTTTGAAGGAGAAATGGCGCTGCACATCCCATCATGGTGTGGGGGTGCTTTTCAGCACATGGTACTGGCAGACTTCATATACAGTAACTGAAGGGAAGATGAATGGATAAATGTGCAGAGACATTCTTGATAAGAACCTGTTGCCATCTGCCAAGATGCTGAAGATGAAACGAGGGTGGACATTTCAGCAAGACAATGATCCCGAACACAGTCAAGAAAACTCTCAACTGGCTCCAGAGAAGGAAATTAAAACTGCTAGAATGGCCCAGTAAGTCACCTGACCTGAATCCAAATGAAAATCTATGGAACGAACTGAAAATCAGAGTTCATAGAAGACACCCATGGAACCTTCAAGATTTGAAGACAGTCTGTGTGGAAAAATGGGCTAAAATCCCTCCTGAGCAATGCCTCCGCCTAGTTTCTCTATACAGGAAGCATCTGGAAGCTGTTATTACCAACATAGGCTTTTCTACTAAATATTAAATGAATTTCACCAAGCGTGTTCAATACTTATTCCCTGTGTCATTCCACTTTATTAAATATAACTTGTTTTGTGAATACAGTTGCCTTGATTTCTATGTATGTATAGATTACTTGGGTTGTTACTGATATCTGGTGAAAATCTCAGGTCAGTGGCACCATCAGAAATATGTTTAATGAGAAAAATGTTGATGTATTCAATACTTACTTTCTCTGCTGTATATTTCAAAGATGTTGAAAAACTATGAGCCTCCTAGAGTACTCACATTTACTAACACAGGAAAGCTTGTGGAACAGAGGATCTATTCTAAACGTGGTGAAGCCGCATTTAGCATATACTGTATAAGATAAAATAAGATAAACCTTTATTAGTCCCACAATGGGGAAAGTCCAGGATTGCAGCAGCACAGGGATAGCAGCACTCAGAGCAATAGTAAATAAAATAATAAGATAAAAAAAGGTTAGCTAAAGCAGTAAATAAATATACATATGTCACAGTTACACACACAGTGCAGGAGCATTGTAGCATTGCACTGAATCCCCCCCATTATTTGGTAGTAGTTATATATATTACACAACATAACTAAAATATTTTTTCTGTAAGTTGTCTGTGTTTTTTCAACTGATTTAAGACCATTTTGCACCGCTGAATCCGAAAACGACATCCGTTTCTCTCAATCAGGTCAGGTTTTTATGCTAAGTTGTAAGCAGTTGTACAGCAGTTGTACAGTTGTACTGTAAATTGAATAGTAGGCACTGCTAAAGGTAAGTACATGTAAATTGAATGTTATGTCATCATTGTTCAAAATTCAGAGAATTTCAAGAAATAAATAAAAAAGAATTTTGCATCATATAAAGCGAAAATACCCGTACATGTAAACAAAAACGTAAAAATCATGTAGCTATAGTTCAAAAAGTTGACCTGATTGAGCAAAACTAATGTGATTTTTGGATTCAGCACATCAAAATTGTCCTAAATCAGCTAAAAAAAAACCTTAGACAATAAATTTGGTGTTGACCGGTATTATCTTTTACTGTGTTGTGATGTCATTTTAACTTGTATACTGACTTTTGTCATTTTATTCTTTTTATTTTGTAAAGCACATTGAGCTGCCTTGTGTATGAAATGTGCTATATAAATAAATTTAACACTACCATTTACCATTTATGTATCTGTTATAAATCAATCCAGTTTGTTTTAAATTCATAGACTCTAGATGCATTAATCTGGCATCTTTCAGAGCAATCCATATTTAATCTTGTTTCATAACCTTTAACTGATTAAATTTAACTTTTTTAACATCCATCAACAATCAACAATCCATCCATCCATCCATCTTCTACTGCTTTTCTGGAGGTCCGAGTCACGGAGGCAGCAGTTCAAGCAGAGAAGTCCAGACTTCCCTCTCCCCAGCCACCTGCTCCAGCTCTTCAGAGAGGATACCAAGATATTCCCAGACCAGCTGGGAGACATAGTCTCTCCAGCGATTCCTGGCTCTGTCCCAGGGTCTCTTCCCAGTGGGACGTGCCCGAAACATCTCAAGTGGGAGGCAACCAGGAGGCATCCTGATCAGATGCCCAAACCACCTCAACTGGCTCCTTTCAATGTGGAGGAGTAGTGGTTCTACTTTGAGCCTCTCCTGGATGACTGAGCTCCTCACCCTATCTCTGAGGGTGAGTCCAGCAATCCTACGGAGAAAGCTCATTTCAGCCACTTGTATCTGTGATCTCATTCTTTCAGTCATTACCCAAAGCTCAAGACCATAGGTGAGGGTAGGAATGTACTGTAGATTGACCGGTAAATCAACAGCTTTACCTTAGAGCTCAGCTCCCTCTTCACCATGACAGAAGGGTACAATGTCCGCATCACTGCAGATGCTGCTCTGATCCATCTGTCAATCTCTCGCTCCATTCTCCCCTAACCCGTGACTAAGACCCCAAGATACTTAAAACTCCTCCACTTGGGGCAGAAGCTTGTCCCCAACCCGGAGAGGACAATCCACCTTTTTCCGGCTAAGGACCATGGACTCTGACTTGGAGGTGCTGATTCTCATCTGAGCCACTTCACACTCAGCAGCAAACCATCTCAGTAAGACCTGTAGGTCATTGCTGGATGAAGCCAACAGGACAACATCATCTGCAAACAGCAGAGACAAGATCCTGCGGTCACCAAGCATGACACCCTCCGTTCCCTGGCTGCGCCTACAAATCCTGCCAATAAAAATTATGAACAGGATTGGTGACAAAGGAGAGACCTGACGGAGTCCAACTCTCACTGGGAATGTCTGATTGAGTGTTGGCAAGACAAACCAAACTCTTGCAACAGTCGTACAGAGACCGAATAGCTTGTAACAACAAGCCCGATACCCCATACTCCTGAAGCACCTCCCACAAAAAAAAAAAAGACGAGAGATGCGGCCTTCTCCAGGTCCACAAAACACATGTAAACTGATTGGGCAAACTCCCATGAACCCTCGAGGATTCTCGAGAGAGTAAAGAGCTGGTCCGATGTGCCATAGCCAGTCCAAAAACTACATTGCTCCTCCTGGATCTGAGGTTCGACCAGTGGTTGGACTCTCGTCTCCAATACCTTGGCATAGACCTTTCCAGGGAGGCTGAGGAGTGTGATCCCTCTAAAGTTGGAACACACCCTCCGGTCCCCCTTCTTGAACAAAGGAACCACCACCCCAGTTTGCCATGCCAAAGGCGCTGTCCCCAACCTCCACGCAATGTTGCAGAGGCATGTCAAACATGACAGCCCTATAACTTCTAGGGCCTTGAGGTACTCAGGGCAAATCTCATCCACCCCTGGGGCCCGGCCATCATAGAGTTTTTTAACCACTTTGGCGACCCCAGCCCCTGTGATGGGCGAGTCGTCCCCCTTGTCCACAAGCCCTGTTTCCTCTGTGGAAGGCGTGTCAGTGGGATTGAGGAAATCTTCGAAGTATTCCTTTCACTGCCTGACGATATCTCCAGTTGAAGTCATCAGCGCCCCATCCGCACCATACACAGTGTGGACAGGGAGCTGCTTCCCCCTCCTGAGTTGCCGGAAAGTTTGCCAAAATCTCTTTGAGGCCGATTGAAAGTCTTTTTTCATGGCCTCACCGAACTCCTCCCACACCCTAGTTTTTTCTTTAGCAACCACACAAGCTGCACTCTGCTTGGCCTGTTGGTACACCTCAGCTGCTTCGGGAGTCACACAAGCCAACCAAGCTCGATAGGACTCCTTTTTCAGCTTAATGGTCCCCCTCACCACTGTTGTCCACCACTTGGTTTGGGGGTTGCCACCACAAGATGCACCGATGAGCTTGCAGCCGCAGCTCTGGGCAGCCGCTTCAACAATGGAACTTCCACCACTTGGTTCGGGGGCTGCCACCACGAGATGCACCGACGAGCTTGTGGCCGCAGCTCTGGGCAGCCGCTTAAACAATGGAAGTGGAGAACATGGCCTATTCAGACTCCGTGTCTCCAGACTCCCTCGGTATGTGGTTGAAGTTCTTCTGGAGGTGGGAGATGAAGACCTGCCGGACAGGGGCCTCAGCCAGATGTTCACAGCACACCCTCACTATACGTTTGTGTCTACCAGACCTGAATGGCATCTTCCCCTGCCATTGGATCCACTCACCCCCAGGTGGTGATCAGTTGACAGCTCTGCACCTCCCTTTACCCGAGTGTCAAAGACATGTTATGACACGATAACAAAATCAATCATTGACCTGCAACCTAAGGATAAGGAATAAGGACCTGTACTTATATAGCACTTTTCTAATCTCAAAGACCACTCAAAGTTCTTCACTAGTACTAACCCTCTATTTTAAGGGCCTATAGGAGACAGATATCTAGGGACAATTTTAGAACAACCAATTAACCTAACATGCATGTCTTTGGATTGTGGGAGGAAACCGGAGCCTCCGGAGTAAACCCACGCAGCACAGGGAGAACATACAAATGCCACACAGAAAGGTTCCTACCCCTGCCAGCCTGGGGATTCAAACCTGGAACCTTCTAGCTGTTAGGCAACAGTGCTAGCCACTGCACCACTGTGCTGACCTAGAGTGTCATGGTGCCAGGTGCGCATATGGACACCCTTATTCTTGAACATGGCATTCATTACGGACAAAGTGTGGTTAGTACAGAAGTCCAATAACTGAACACCACCCGGGTTCAGATCGGGCAGGCCGTTCCTCCCAATCACCCCCCTCCAGGTTTCACTGTCGTTGCCCACATGCATGTTGAAGTCCTCCAGTAGGACAATGGAGTCTCCAAGAGGAGCACTCTCCAGCACCCCTGTCAGAGACTCCAAAAAGGGCGGGTACTCTGAACCATCATTTGTGCCTATGCCCCAAATGATGGTCAGGACCCGTTTCCCAACCCGAAGGCACAGGGAAACTCCATCGGGGAAAACTCCAATATAGAGGCAACAAGGTGGGGGGATACAAGAATACCTACCCCTGCTCAGTGCCTCTTGCCCAGGGCAACTCCAGAGTAGGCCAAGCTCCAGCCTTTCTCCAGGAGACTGGTTCCAGAACCAGAGCTGTGTGTTGAGGTGAGGCCGACTATATCTAGCTGGTATCTCTCAATGTCGTGCACCAGCTCAGGCTCCTTCCCCACCAGAGAGGTGACATTCCACATCTCATTCCACGACAATCCTGATCACCCCCTCCCACTACACACTGGACAGATAGTGGAGCACTTTCTCCAGCAGCTTCGCTGCCGAACAGTCAGGTACAGGAAATATTTCCTGCCACATGCCATTTCACTGTAAAATAACTCACTCTAATGTTGAATTCTGGTCATACCTATGCTGCCATACTGCACCTTGCACTCTAATTGGTACCTCACATTGCACCCTGCCCCTGATAATCCTGCATTGTACAGCGAGTATGATTTATGTATCTATATGGGTCATCATCTATTCATCTGCGATGTATTCATCTGTGATAGTTATCGAGGCAGTTTTACTTTCCATGGGTAATTCCTTTTTCTTTTATGCTTTGTGTTTCTGTCATTTTGGTCATCTACTATCATGCTGCTGTTACGCTGTAATTTCCCAGTTTGGGATCAATAAAGTCCATCCATCCATCCATCCATCTTAAAGCCAGTTTAGGAAGTTTGGGATCAGACCGCCAAGGTCTCTGTCTTCAGCTGCTACCTGATCCACATGGCACCGGACCTCCATGGTCCCTCCTGCAGATGGTGAGCCCACTGGAGAGTGGACTCATGCAACTCCTTCGGGCTGAGCCCGGCCGGGTCCCAGGAGCAGAAACCTGGCTACCAGGCGCTAGCCATTGAGCCTCTCCCCCAGGCCTGGCTCCAGGGTGGGGCCCCAGTAACCCCATACCGGGCGGGGTACACTGAATACTTGTTCTAACATCCATTATGGGAGTCTGTTAGATTGTTCTTAGTCTGGTCCTTCACCTAGGACCAGTTTATCTTGGGTGACCCTACCAGAGGCAAATTGCCCCAGACAACATAGCTCCTGGGATCACATGTTTTAACAATTAATATATTTATTAGTGATGCACTGATTTTGAGCTGATACCAATACTGATGTTTAAAATAACAGTTTGGCTGATAGCTGGTACTAATAGCTTTTTTTGGGGTGGGGTGGGGTGGGGTGGGTGGTTGTCATCTATTTTTTTTTAATGCCAGCAAAACAAAGAAATATGCATGATAAAAATAAGTGAAATGAGATACTTGAAGACAGCTCCATCCCAGATGTTGCCTGAATTTGTAACTGTAGTGTACTGTTGTCTGTTTCTTTGCAAAATTAACACACCAATAAAATATCAGCCACACTATTCCGTGAACCTCACATTATTTGTCAAAAGGCCAATACTGGTCAGCAAGGTGAATACGGCTGATACCGATATTAAGGCATCAGTGCAGCCCTAACATTTATCCTGATTCTAAATAATCTGAATGCATAAGTTATGAATATGGTAATTATAACCCCAGTTCTGGTGAAGTTTGGTCATTGTGTAAAATGTAAATAAAAACAAAATACCCTATTTTGAACTGAATACACTGCAAAGACGATATTTAATGTTCAAACTGATAAATTTTATTGTTTTTTTTTTTTTTTCAAATATTCACTCATTTTAAAATTTCCTTCAATACATTCCATAAAAGCTGGGGAAGGTACGTCCCTGAAAAAAACGTTGCTTGGATGGCATCATATATTGCTCCAAAACCTGTATTTTTTTTTTTTTTCTGTATGTACTATTCAGTATTAATGGTGTTTCACAGATTTGCAAGTTATCCATGCCATGGGCACTAACACACCCCCATACCATCACAGATGCTGGCTTTTTAACTTAATGCTGATAACAATCTGGATGGTCATTTTTCCTTTTTAGCCTGGACGACATGAAGTCCATGATTTCCAAAAATAATCTGAAATGTGAACTCGTCAGACCACAGCACATTTTTCCACTTCAGTCTATTTCAGATGAGCTCTGGCACAGAGCAACCAGAGGTATTTCTGGGTATTGTTGATATATGGCTTTTGCTTTGCATGGTAGAGTTTTAACTTGCACTTGTAGATGTAGCGACAAACTGTGTTAACTGACAATGGTTTTCCAAAGTGTTCTTGTGCCCACGTGGTAATGTTCTTTCCAGAATGATGCAGAGGTGGTGCATCAATAGAGGCCACAAGTGCGCCACCCCCTTAAAATATTCAGAGATAAAAATATTTCCTAAATAAACCAATTATGATATGCAAAAACTACATGCCTGTAGCTGATATGTAAGCTTCTGTAGCAGCAGCCAGTTTAAATAACATTTCAATATGTAGGCTTGCATTATAGACCACTTCCTGGTCTAACTTATCATCAATGAAACCAGCAAACGTTTTCTTCAGATGTGAGCAGGAACAGCTTTTCATTGGACATCCAAAACTCAATTCTGGGACGCATATCTGGGTGCCCTGAAGCCAATCAGAAATTTTGTTTTTTTTTTGTATTTTTGTCTTTAATGTGATTGGGAGTAAAAGCCGTCAATCATCAGATCCCGCCCACTTGCCAGGAAACATGAAGCTGCTAGAGGAGTGGCTAATTTCATTAAAACAAATACCATTTTGATGCGGAAAAAAGAGGATAAAGGAGCTGGGTCCCAATCGTCCAGATTTAATCATCCAGTAACAGACCAAAGATCGCGGGAGGACTTATACAAGGAGCTTCTTTCAGAATGCATCCATAAAAAGATTGCTGCACAGGTGAGTTTGTGTTGTATAAAGTTAAGAAAAAATGGCTAGAATTGTGAATCTAAAATTCAAATTAAAGATCACAAGTTGATTTAATGAATTTAAAACTTCAGAAAATAATAAGGCAAGGCAAGTTTATTTGTATAGCACATCTGGTGTACAGGACAATTCAAAGTGCTTTACATAAATAAAACCATTAAAGCATTACAGCAAGTTGCAAAAGGAATAGATAAGAATTTAAAAGAAAACTAAAAACTAAATTAAAGAGACACAAAAACAAGCTAAAATAGAACAAAACAGAAAACGTGCAAGAAATAAACGTTACAGTACATTGTAGGAGATTAACAATTGTTCTACTGAAAGGCCACAGCAAATAGGAACGCTTTTAACCTTGATTTAAAGCAGCTGAGAGTTTCAGCAGCCCTGATGCTTTCTGGGAGTTTGTTCCATATGTGAGGAGCATAAAAACTAAATGCTGCCTCACCATGTTTGGTTCTAACTCTGGGCACAGATAGTAGGCCTGACCCTGACGGCCTGAGGGCTCTGGGTGGTTCGTAATGGACTAGCAGATCTGAAATGTACCTGTAATCTGAAACCATTCAGCACTTTATAAACCAACAGCAGTATTTTGAAATCTATTCTTTGACAGACAGGAAGTCAGTGTAAAGATCTGAGGTCTGGAGTTATATGATCTACTTTCTGGTCGGAATTTATATCTCGCCTGCTGCTTGTACAACGGAGGCACTGCAGCTCCTCGCTGACCAGATAGCAGAGGTGGAGGAAAAACATCCAGACTCTCTGCTTATCATTCTGGGTGATTTCAATAGAGCTAATCTCACAAATGAGCTTCCTAAATACAGACAGCATATTAAATGTCCCACCAGGGACACAAATACACTTGACCACTGTTACACAGTTTTAAGAAATGCCTATCATGCCGTCCCCCGTGCAGCTCTGGGTTTTTCTGACCACTGCCTGCTCCATCTTATTCCAACATACAGACAGAAACTAAAAACTTCCAAGCCTGTTGTAAGGACTGTGAAGAAATGGACTGAGGAATCAAAGCTGAAGTTACAAGCCTGCTTTGACTGCACAGATTGGAGTGTTTTTGAAGCTGCAGCCATTAACTTAAATGAACTCACTGACACTGTGACGTCATACACCTGTTTCTGCGAGGACATGTGTGTGCAGACCAAGACCTTCTGCATATACAACAACAATAAACCCTGGTTCATTCCTAAACTGAAGCAGCTACGTCAGACCAAGGAGGAGGCCTACAGGACTGGTGACTGGACTCTGTACAAGCGGGCCAGAAACATGCTGACGAAGGAGACCAGGCTTGCTAAGAGGAGCTACAGTGTGAAGTTACAAAAAAACTTCTCAGCTAACAACTCTGCTTCTGTCTGGAGAGGCCTACGGAATATCACCAACTACAGGAGACCATCCCCCCACCCTGCGGAAAACCTCCAGCTGGCTAATGACCTAAACAGCTTTTACTGCAGGTTTGAAAAGAACCTACAGTTCTCACCTCCCACCCACACAAAAGGATTATCTGCAGCCCCAGGAACTCCATCCCTCCTCCACTCTGACCTCCCACCAGCACTAATGATCTGTGAAGAGGAGGTGCGCCGGGTCTTTCAGAGACAAAAGATCAAGAAGGCTGCAGGACCTGATGGTGTGTCTCCGTCCTGCCTGAGAGTCTGCTCCAACGAGTTGGCCCCCATCTTCACCCGGATCTTTAACAGATCACTGGAGCTGCGTGAAGTGCCTTCCTGCTTCAAACGCTCCATCATCATTCCAGTTCCCAAGAAACCCTCTATTACAGGATTAAACGACTACAGACCTGTTGCCCTGACCTCTGTGGTCATGAAATCCTTGGAGAGATTGGTGCTGAGCCACCTGAAGGTCATCACAGGCCCCCTGATGGACCCACTGCAGTTTGCCTACCGGTCAAACAGGTCAGTGGATGATGCAGTGAATATGGGACTACATTACATCCTGCAACACCTCGACTCCCCAGGGACGTACGCCAGGATCCTGTTTGTCGACTTCAGCTCAGCGTTCAACACCATCATCCCAGGCATTCTTCATCAGAAACTCCTCCAGCTCAAGGTGCCCCCCTCCACCTGCCAGTGGATCTCCAGCTTTCTGACTGACAGGTGGCAACAGGTGAAGCTAGGGAGATTTACATCCAGCTCCCGAAAAATTAGTACTGGCGCCCCCCAAGGATGTGTCCTTTCCCCACTGCTCTTCTCCCTCTACTCCAACGACTGCACCTCAGAGGACCCTTCGGTGAAGCTCCTGAAGTTTGCAGACGACACCACAGTCATCGGTTTGATCCGGGATGATGATGAGTCTGCATACAGGCGGGAGGTGGAGCAGCTGATCCTCTGGTGCAGCCAGAACCATCTTGAACTTAACCCAGCCAAAACGGTGGAGATGACTGTGGATTTCAGGCGACACCCCCCTTCATTCCCCCCACTCACCATCCTCAACAGCACAGTGTCCACTGTGGACTCCTTCAAGTTTCTGGGTACCACAATCTCCCGGAACCTGAAGTGGTCCTCCCATATTGACACTGTCCGGGAAAAGGCCCAGCAGAGGTTGTTTTTTCTGCGTCAGCTCAAGAAGTTTGATTTGCCTCAGGAGCTGCTGGTTGTCTTCTACACCGCCATCATCCAATCTGTCCTCTGCTTTTCCATCACTGTCTGGTTTGGATCTGCCACTAAACAGGACAAGACCAGACTGCAGCGGATCATTAAGTCTGCGGAGAGGATCATTGGTACCGACCTACCCTCCATTGAGAACTTATATCGGTCCATAACCAGGAAACGGGCGGGAAACATCTGTGCTGACCCATCACACCCCGGCCACAAACTGTTTGAACTTCTATCTTCTGGTCGTCGTTACAGATCACTGAAGGTCAAAACCACCCGTCACAGGAACAGTTTCTTTCCTCAAACCATCACTCTGATGAACTCCTAACATTCACCTAGTCCTACCTGTTGCTGTACTCATGACTTTTCATCCATTATTACATTGCACATAACTCTCACACTGCTTTTTACTTCATTCACATTATATCACTGAATCTGAGTCCACATTGAAATACTGTGTGATTGTATATTTTTTCATATATTTCTGCAAAGTGTGGTTAGTCCGAGTAAATAACTGCATATATTCCTGTATATATTTGCATCCTTTTATAGAAACGTGGACAGACTGTAATTTACTGTACATACTCTGGTTGTCATTGAATCCTTATTTAAATCCTTCACCTGAACAACGAGAGCAAGTTTTTAGCCAAAGTCAAATTCCTTGTATGTGTTGTGCATACTTGGCCAATAAAGCTGATTCTGATTCTGATTCTGATTCTGATTTCTTGGTCTTAGTGAGGACTCGAGCTGCAGTGTTCTGACCTAACTGCAGCTGTCTGATGGACTTTTTAGGGAGACCTGTGAGGACAGCGTTACAGTAGTCCAGTTTACTGAAGATAAATGCATGGACAAGTTTTTCTAGATCCTGCTGAGACATCAGACCTTTAATCCTCGCTACAGTCATGTGAAAAAATTAGGACACCCCATTAAATATTCAGTTCTTAATTAACAAATGTTCACATATTTATGTCTAACCTTGTTTTTTTTTTAATTTGCATTTTTTAACATTTATTTTAGCCATTTTAAGTGGGAATGAATGTGGGGGTGTCCTAAAAAGATGGGGGGTGTCCCAATTTATTCCTCACTATTTGTTTAGAATTACATTTTACAAAAAATTTGAAAAAGTCTTTAATTCATTTTAATTGTTTAGTTGTATTACAAGAATCTCCCAGTATTTTTAACATTGATATTAAATATCCATATGTCCAAATATGTTAAAAAAAAAAACCCACACAGGCTTATACAGGGTATCCTATTTTTTTCACATAACTGTATGTTCTTTAAGTGATTGACTTCACTACTGTCTTAATGTGGCTGTTAAAATTCAGGTCTAAGTCAGGTCAGGTCTGAGTCCAGAATCACACCCAGATAATAAAAGTTAAAGAAGAGGTTTCTCTGTGTCTATAAGTGCAATTGATGCAGTATTTTCCTCAAAAATGTTTATTTTGAATTCAGAAATCATACTTCTTCAACATAAACAAAAACCACAAGAAAAGCCACAAAAGAACTCTACTTTGGTTTGACAGGAACCAAATCTCCTTGGTTTGAGAAGATACAAACTGTAAAAATGCATCATTTAACCAAATATAATCTGTAAACCTAACTGGAAAATAGGCAGAGGTGAGTATAGTAACCAGAAATTGAACTTAAGTAAAATTAGTGTTATATTAATAACTTGAGTGAAGGTGAAGGCTCTTGAAATTACTTTTTAATTAAATACCATGTTTTGTTTTTTTTTACTTAAAAGAGAATAACTTTAGTTTCCCTTTTAAAAACTTAGCCGTTGCCAGTAGGTCTATAAATTTGGCCATTTTTTCTCAGCATCATTTTTAAACAATTTCCCTGTCCCCGTAGGTCTGTGATACCATTTTAGGACACACCAGAGAACGCTTTGCATTTTCAGACCACCTGGTCAGTGCCACGTTGCTTCAGGGAGAACGGTTTGAAGAATATGATTTTATATTTGTGTGTTTTGCTCTGGTCTGTGGGGGTCCTTAGATGATTTCACCCATCACAACCAAGGCCACCCCCCCAAAAAAAATTTTTTTTATCACCCACCGCCACTGGAATGATGTCAGTTTTTAATGCAATGCTGCCTGAGGGATCGAAGGTCACAGACATTCCTTCTTGGTTGTTGGCCTTGCCACTTACATGCAGAAATTTTTCCAGACTCTCTGACTCTTTTAATGATATTATGGATGTAGATGATGAAATCCCTAAATTCCTTGAAATTGTACATTGAGAAATGTTGTTCTTAAACTGTTGGACTATTTGCTCATGTAGTTGTTCAAAACGTGATGAACCTCACCACATCTTTGCTAGTGAATGACTGAGCCTTTTGGGGATGCTCCTTTCATACCCAATCATGACACTCATCTCTTTCCAATTAACCTGATCAACTGTGGGATGTTCCAAAAAGGTTTTTTTTTGAGCATTCCTCAACTTTCCAAGTCTTTTGTTACCCCTGTCCCAGCTTTTTTGGGAAGTGTTGCAGGCATCAAACTCAAAATGAGTGAAAGTTTATCAGTTTTAACATTAAATAGCTTGTCTTTATAGTGTATTCAAATAAATATAGGCTGAAAAGGATTTTTACATCATTGTATTTCATTTTTATCTACATTTTACACAATTTCCCAACTTCACTGGAATTGGGGTTGTAATATACTGTACATTCAAGTTCATACAAATACTTTTACACCATGTCATTTTTTGAATGCATTGCCTTCTGTTTAAAATGTGAATGAGTGTTAAAAACACAACGAGAATGCACCCCTGCATGTGTGTGCACAATTGCTTCATTCAACAGTATATGCAAAGCTATCAAAGACATCCATAAATCTTTCCTGGGACCTAAATGGCTTTTGAACACAGAATAAAAATGTGCATTCAAAGACTACCCAGAATGGCGTGCCTGAGGCTGTGGCTGTAGGGCAGAGATGGGCTACTGTGTAGACAGGAAGTAATGACAAGCTCTATATGTCTTTCCGGAAACACCCACTTCTATGAAGAGGAACCTAGTCCTTGAGGCAAAATTCATTACTGGAAGTTTTATCTCTCCCTCTAATGTCTGAATTTAGCTTAAAACTGACATACAACAAAAACCTTTGGCTATAAAACCTTTCTTTACAAAGGCCCATAATCACTAGAGGTGTGACTCCAAATAAGCATTATGCCAGAGAGACAAAAACAGAGTCTGAGGCAAGTCATTCTACAACAGTCAGTGAATACAGCTGCCTTGCCTCAGCCCAGGCCCTAAGGTAACAAGACTAGGGCCAGGTCTCACAAATGCAATCATGCACACACATGGTTGTAGGGAAATTAGAGTTTTAGATAATGTAAGCATTAACAGGTAGTAAATATCCTGTTGGATTTTGAGAAAGCAGAGGCTTAGGTATTACACCCACAGGCCATGGGGCAAACAGACACACACACGCTCATTTATGTTGGAAGTGAAATAGTATTTTTTCCACACCTTTAGATAATCTTGTACATCTTGAAACAAACGCAATTTCATATGCTACGCCATATGTAAATGCAAACTGTGATATGCAGTGTATGGCAATCACCAAGTGAACTGGTGAATAAACAAGTAAAATCGCTAACCTTTGTCAGTTTCTGATATCAGCACCGTGGAATATGGGACTAATTTCAAGGCAATTAAAATGATCTCTTCCCTATTTATTTTTTCAATTTACATGTCTTTTCAGTAATATCATTCTCCATACATCAGCCTTGGAAATAGTTACATCAAATTTGTATCCCTTGAATTGGGTATATCACTAACCTGATTGCATCTGCAAATCCACCTATTTTCTGTGGTTTGACTTTAGTTACGCTTTGTGTAATTACATGGCAGGGGATGGTGGCAGCAACAGCAGAATGACACGGGCTGAAGTTTGCTCTGTTGCCTGAAGTTTGTGACTCTATTTATTGTAGTGGAATAGAGATTGTAAAGATGGCAGATGCCACTCAGACCCTTCAGCTTGTTATTGAGTACTTTGCTATTACCTGAAGAGCCATTGTACTTAAAAGAGACCAACAGCCAGAATGGAGATCTCTATCCGTGGCTGCATATCTGATCAAGGGGTTTTAAAGATCAAACAGCCATCCAAACATTTAGCATTCCTCGTACTTTCTTTTGATAGCGTGGGCCGCATCTCTTCAAAGGTGTTGTCTTTATACCACCATGAAGATGTAAACATTATTGCTGTTAATCCATTTGGCCATATTCTTTTAACCTTCAGGGCAGAGGCACATTCATTTCATCCAGGATAACCCAAAGCCATGCTCAGATCACTGAGCATTTGGAACATTGTTTACACATTGAACATGCATAAAATGTGCAGAAATCTCAAGGCAAGGCTGGCTCCACATCATTTCCTTTATTGGAGCTTTCATACAAAGCAGTTGTGGATGAAAAGCACCAGGTTGAATATAATACCTACTGTATTAACCTTCCCATAGATTTGTATTAAGGGAACATGGGGGTTACACCCTGGGTTCAGACTAGGGATGTAACAATACAGCTTTTTAAATGCCTGACCCAATCCAATATTCTTAAATTTGGGTATTGGCCGATACGATACAAAACCTACACGCAGCTTGTGGCCTGAATAAGATAAGATAATTTCAGTGTATTCCATTCAATTGTATTTCTGCAAGTGTTTAAGGCTGGAGATGTTAAAATTGTAAAACTACATTCTTACAATTGAACTTTAAAGGTTTTTTTTTTAAATAGATGTATTTTATCATTTATCAAGAATATAAATTTACATTTATCTCAGTTTTTTTTTTCCACAATATCTTTATTGAACCTTTTTTTTTTTTTTAACAAACATGATACAAACAATCAAACACTAACACTAAAGTACTACCAAAAAAAAAAAAAAAAAAAAAAAAAAAAAAGGATGCACTAAAAACACCAACAACCACCAGCAAAATCAAATCTTCAACAATGCTCCTCTGTTTAGTCTAGACAATCCAATACATAAGTATACATATTATGTTCACCAGTTTGGAATTTACAAGGTCCACACACATCATTCACCTTCTTCTTCAAAAGTTATGTTTAAATTTTTTACATAATCAATAAAAGGTCTCCATATATTCTCAAACACAATTTCCTTTGATTTCAGTATATATGTTATTCTTTCTAATGGAAGGTTTGTTAACATCTGTCTTAACCACTGAGTCACATCTGGTCTATGAGTCTTTTTCCATAATAGTGCAATACATTTTTTGGCATTAAGCAAACTGAGGTCTATGAATGTTCTTTCACTTTTATTAAAATTATGCTTTTCTGGGTACAGACCCAACAAAAACAATTTAGGATTCAATATGATTTGTTTTGAGATTATTTTTTCAATTGTTACCCTCACCTCTTCCCAGAACATTCTTATTAATCTACATTCCCATACACAATGAAATAGAGTTCCTTTACTTTCCATGCATTTTGTGCATGTATCTGGTATATTTTTGTTATATCTATTTAACTCCTCCGGTGTAACATACATCTGCATTAACCATTTGAAATGTATCAATTTAAGGCGTACATTTATTGATTTGGTTTGAGCTTCTGTACAAGCCAATTCCCATTGTTCCTCTGAAATTTCAGTTTGCAGATCTTCTTTCCAGTAGTTTAATCTTTTCAGTGAATTTTCACTTGAAGATATTGTCAATGAGTTATAAAACTCTGAAATAATACCCTTTCTTTTACTATCTTTCATCATCATTTTTTCCAAGGATGAATAAATAGGTCGAGTGAGAGCTTTATTTTGATTTGATCGAATAAAGTTTCTAAGTTGAAGATATTTAAAAAAATGTGTTCTATTGAGATTAAATTTGATCCTCAGCTCTTCAAAAGACATTATGTTATCTGCACATGGCAAATATAAATCCTGAATCTTTTGTATCCCTTTTAAATTCCATACTTTAAATACAGCGTCCGCTCTCCCTGGTTTAAAATATTGATTACCCCATATTGGACTAAATTGTGACAGTAACTGTGGTTCTTTTAAATAGTTTTTAGCTTCACACCATATTTTGATCATATGCTTTACAAATGGATTTTTAACTTGTTTTTGTAATTTTTTTGCCGAATCTGAGTATATGAATATGGGAAGAGGTAAAGGTAAATTGTATGATTCCATTTCAGTCCAGTGAGGGAGATCCATCCATCCATCCATCTTCTACCGCTTTTCCGGAGGTCCGGGTCGCGGAGGCAGCAGTTCAAGCAGAGAAGCCCAGACTTCCCTCTCCCCAGCCACCTGCTCCAGCTCTTCAGAGGGGATACCAAGGCGTTCCCAGACTAGCTGGGAGACATAGTCTCTCCACCGAGTCCTGGGTCTGCCCCGGGGTCTCCTCCCAGTGGGACGTGCCTGAAACACCTCAAGTGGGAGGCGTCCAGGAGGCATCCTAATCAGATGCCCATACCACCTCAACTGACTCCTTTCAATGTGGAGGAGCAGCGGTTCTACTCTGAGCCTCTCCCGGATGACTGAGCTCCTCACCCTATCTCTGAGGGTGAGTCCAGCAATCCTACGGAGAAAGCTCATTTCAGCCGCTTGTATCCGCGATCTCGTTCTTTCGGTCATTACCCAAAGCTCGTGACCATAGGTGAGAGTAGGAACGTAGACTGACTGGTAAATCGACAGCTTTGCCTTAGAACTAAGCTCCCTCTTCACCACAACAGACCGGTACAACGTCCGCATCACTGCAGATGCTGCTCCAATCCGTCTGTCGATCTCTCGCTCCATTTTCCCCTCACTCGTGAACAAGACCCCAAGATACTTAAACTCCTCCACTTGGGGCAGGAGCCTGTCCCCAACCCGGAGAGGACAATCCACCTTTTTCCGGCTGAGGACCATGGACTCGGACTTGGAGGTGCTGATTCTCATCCCAGCCGCTTCACACTCAGCGGCAAACCGTCCCAGCAAGAGCTGTAGGTCATTGCTGGATGAAGCCAACAGGACAACATCATCTGCAAACAACAGAGATGAGATCCTGTGGTCACCAAGCATGACACCCTCCATTCCCTGGCTGCGCCTAGAAATCCTGTCCATAAAAATTATGAACAGGACCGGTGACAAAGGGCAGCCCTGGCGGAGTCCAACTCTCACTGGGAATGACTCCGACCGAGTGTTGGCAATGCGAACTAAACTCTCACAACGGTCGTACAGAGACCGAATAGCTCGTAACAACAAGCCCGATACCCCATACTCCCGAAGCACCCCCCACAAAAATCCACGAGGGACGCGGTCAAATGCCTTCTCCAAGTCCACAAAACACATGTAAACTGGTTGGGCAAACTCCCACGAACCCTCAAGAATTCTCGAGAGGGTAAAGAGCTGGTCCGATGTGCCACGGCCAGGACGAAAACCACATTGCTCCTCCTGAATCCGAGGTTCGACCAACGGCCGGACTCTCCTCTCCAGTACCTTGGCATAGACCTTCCCAGGGAGGCTGAGGAGTGTGATCCCTCTAAAGTTGGAGCACACCCTCCGG
Source organism: Pholidichthys leucotaenia (assembly GCA_020510985.1). NCBI lineage: Eukaryota > Metazoa > Chordata > Actinopteri > Cichliformes > Pholidichthyidae > Pholidichthys > Pholidichthys leucotaenia. The sequence continues at coordinate 283,095,344 of CM035841.1, forward strand.
TCCCCTTTTTTGAAGAGAGGAACCACCACCCCGGTTTGCCATGCCAAAGGCACTGCCCCCGACCTCCACGCAATGTTGCAGAGGCGTGTCAACCATGACAACCCAACAACATCCAGGGCCTTGAGGTACTCGGGGCGAATCTCGTCCACCCCCGGGGCCCGGCCACCAAGGAGATTTTTAACCACCTTGGCGACCTCAGCCCCTGTGATAGGCGAGTCATCCCCCTCGTCCCCAAACCCTGCTTCCTCTGTGGAAGGCGTATCAGTGGGATTGAGGAGATCCTCGAAGTATTCCTTCCACCGCCCGACGATATCCCCAGTTGAAGTCAACAGTGTCCCATCCGCACCATACACAGTGTGGACGGGGAGCTGCTTTCCCCTCCTGAGCCGCCGAACAGTTTGCCAGAATCTCTTTGAAGCCGACCGAAAGTCTTGTTCCATGGCCTCACCGAACTCCTCCCATACCCGGGTTTTTGCTTCAGCAACCACCCGAGCTGCACTCCGCTTGGCCTGCCGGTACACCTCAGCTGCTTCGGGAGTCCCACAAGCCAACCAAGCTTGATAGGACTCCTTCTTCAGCTTAATGGCCCCCCTCACCACTGGTGTCCACCACTTGGTTCGGGGGTTGCCACCACGAGATGCACCGACCACCTTGCGGCCGCAGCTCTGGGCTGCCGCTTCAACAACAGAGGTGGAGAACATGGCCCATTCAGACTCCATGTCTCCAGACTCCCTCGGAATGTGGTTGAAGTTCTTCCGGAGGTGGGAGTTGAAGACCTCCCGGACAGGGGCCTCAGCCAGACGCTCCCAGCACACCCTCACTATACGTTTGGGTCTACCAGGTCTGAATGGCTTCCTCCCCTGCCATCGGATCCAACTCACCACCAGGTGGTGATCAGTTGACAGCTCTGCACCTCTCTTTACTCGGGTGTCCAAGACATACGGTCGCAGGTCTGATGATACGATAACAAAATCGATCATCGACCTGCGGCCTAGGGTGTCCTGGTGCCAGGTGCACATATGGACACCCTTATGCTTGAACATGGTGTTCGTTATAGACAGACTGTGGTTAGCACAGAAGTCCAATAACTGAACACCACTCGGGTTCAGATCGGGCAGGCCGTTCCTCCCAATCACCCCCCTCCAGGTTTCACTGTCGTTGCCCACGTGCGCATTGAAGTCCCCCAGTAGGACAATGGAGTCTCCAGGAGGAGCACCCTCCAGCACCCCAGTCACAGACTCCAAAAAGGGTGGGTACTCTGAAACATCATTTGGTGCATAGGCACAAATAATGGTCAGGACCCGTTTCCCAACCCGAAGGCGCAGGGAAGCAACCCTTTCGTCCACCGGGGAAAACTCCAATATAGAGGCAGCAAGGTGGGGCGATACAAGAATACCTACCCCTGCTCGTCGCCTCTCGCCCGGGGCAACTCCAGAAAAGGCCAAGCTCCAGCCCCTCTCCAGGAGACTGGTTCCGGAACCGGAGCTGTGTGTTGAGGTGAGGCCGACTATATCTAGCCGGTATCGCTCAATCTCGTACACCAGCTCAGGCTCCTTCCCCACCAGAGAGGTGACATTCCACGTACCAAAAGCCAGTTTAGAAAGCTTGGGATCAGTCCGCCAAGGTCTCCGCCTTTGACTGCCACCTAATCCACATAGCACCGGACTTCCATGATCCCTCCTGCAGGTGGTGAACCTACTGGAGGGCGGACCCATGTAACTCCTTCGGGCTGAGCCCGGCCGGGTCCCATGGGTGGAAACCCGGCCACCAGACGCTAGCCTTCGAGCCCCTCCCCCAGGCCTGGCTCCAGGGTGGGGCCCCGGTAACCCCATACCGGGCGGGGTACACTGAATCCTTGATATACAATTTATCATGAGAGTCTGTTGGATCGTTCTTCGTGAGGGAGATCATTTGATGAAAAATAATATGTCATAGACCTCAGTTGTGCCGACCAATAATACAACATAAAATTTGGACATTTCAGACCTCCACGATCAAATGGTAAATATAATAAAGACAGACGTAATCTAGCCCTCCTGTTGTTCCATATAAATTCCACTAACTTTTTTTTTATTCTTGAGAATAAATCTAAAGGTGGTAATAAGGGAATGTATTGAAATAAATAAAGTATTTTAGGTAAAATATTACTTTTAAGTATATTGATTCTCCCGATCATCGACATTGGTAGTGACATCCATCTCTGAGTTAACTCATTGATATCTGTCATTAAGGCTTCATAGTTGACACTGGCGACTGATTCTAGCTTAGGCACAATTTGGATTCCTAAATATTTAAACTGATTTACAACATTGAATTGATTTACCTCAGGGGCTGGGTAATTTCTCTGGGTCTCATTTAGCATTAATATTGAAGATTTAGTTTTATTTATTTTATATCCTGATATTTCCCCAAAATTCTTTATTAAATTCAACAAGGTTGGAATTGATTTTTTTAGATTCGACATAAACAAAATTATGTCATCGGCGTACAGGGAGATTTTATGTTCTGTTGGTCCAACTTTAATTCCATATATTTGTGAATGTAAACGTATCGCTATCGCTAAAGGTTCAATTGCCATAGTAAACAGTAAAGGTGAAAGTGGACAACCTTGTCGACATCCTCTATTGATTTTTATTGGTTTTGAAATATTGTTATTTGTTAGGATTTCTGCTGTAGCATTATTGTATATTATTTGAACCCATTTTATGAAATTATTTCCAAGTCCAAACCTTTGTAGGACTTCAAAAAGAAAGGGCCATTCAACTCTATCAAAGGCCTTTTCGGCGTCCAGTGATAGGAGAGCTGTATCCGGTGCTTCTTTATTAAAATAAATAATATTAAATAGTCTTCTTACATTATGGAAGCCTTGTCTTCCCTTTATAAAGCCATTCTGATCTCGATTAATAATATTTGGTAAAATTTCTTGTATTCGTCTTGCTAAAATTTTACAGATTATCTTAAGGTCGGCGTTTAATAGGCTTATTGGTCTCATATTTTCACATTTATTAGAGGGCTTACCTGGTTTTGGCAGCAGTATAATTAAGGCATTATTTATGTATGATGGTAAATTATTATTTTGAAATGCTTCTAAAACCATTTCCAAAAAAGGTTTTATTAATTTATTCTTAAATTTCTTATAAAGGTCAACTGGAAGACCATCTGGTCCTGCACTTTTTCCTGATTTCATATTATCAATGGCTAGCCCAACTTCTTCTTGACTAATTTTAGACTCCAATATCTCCCTGTTTTCATTTGGAATACACGGTATAGATAGTTCGTTCAAAAACCCATTTAGTTTTGTTAAATCAAATTCATTTTTAGTATCATATAATTTTTCATAGTAATCTCTAAAGGCTTTGTTAATTTCTAAAGGATCTATAACTACCTGTCCATTACTTATAATACTAGTAATTGGTGTTTTAATTTCTAATTGTTTAATCTGCCATGCCAATAATTTTCCTGATTTTTCACCTTGTTCATAAAAAGATTGTTTCAATCTTAGACTCGAGGCAGCTCTATTCGCTGATTTTTTGTCGTATTCAGCTCTCAAAATCAGTAATTCATTCTCCAACCTTGGATCACTTCCTGCATACACTTTTTCCTGAAGACTTTTCATTTTATGTTCCAATTTAGCTCTCTCCTCTCGAGTCTTCTTAGATTTTGATCCTGTATAACTAATAATATGTCCCCTAATAAAAGCTTTGAAAGCTTCCCACTTTACACATGCTGATGTTTGTGTAGTATTGATGTCAAAGTACTCGTCTATCTGTTTTTCTATATACTTGACAAATTCCTCATCCTGAAGCCATTTATGCTGAAATTGCCATCTACCTGATTCCTTTGTCAATTTTTTATCTACATATATTAGACAACAGGGTGCATGATCAGAGATCACGATGTTATCATAAAAGCAGTTTTGAATCTTGGATCTTAATTCTGTGGAAATCAAAAAATAATCAATACGTGAGAATGTCTTGTAGGTACTGGAATAACAAGAATAGGCTTTAACTTGTGGTTTCATTTCTCTCCATATATCTAACAATCTCAATTCTTTCATAAAATGATTAATAGTCATCCTACATCCATTGTGCGTACAATCCAGTCCTGTTGATCTATCTATACCTGGATTCAATGTACAATTAAAATCCCCTGCTATTATATGTTGCCCTGTAAGTGATGATAAAATAAGAAATAAATTAGCAAAGAACTTTTGATCATCTATATTGGGACCATATAAGTTCACAAGATTTATATTTTCTAATAGCAAAGAACCTTGAATGATTACATATCTTCCAAGTTTGTCTCCAATTACATTTTTCACTTGAAAAGGGACTGATTTATGTATGAGAGTCATAACTCCCCTGGCCCGGGATGAAAATGATGAGGTGAATACACTTCCTTGCCATCTACTCCTAATTCTTTTTATATCCTCCTCTATTAGATGAGTTTCTTGTAAAAACACAATTTTTGAACCCATGTCTTTTATTTTATTCATAACTTGTTTAAGTTTTTTTAAATTTTGTAGACCTCTGCAATTCCATGAAGTTAAATTAAGATTAACACTTTGGTTTATGATCAATAGAGAGTTTGGGATTACCTTGCAGTGTAAACATGCTCATACAGAGAAGCAAAAACATGAGTGGTTGAACATTCATCCTACAAACTACACACAAACAAATTCCCCCTTCCCACACTTGTGGCGAACCCCCCAAAATCAAAAGAAAAATTCCGTCTCCCGATATAGCCATCGACCGTTCCACATCCACGGGGAACAGCCTAAGCCACTCCTTCTTCATCCTCCCAATCACCCTAACTCTACTGCTTTTAATGACGTAACATTAACTCTCCTCTGTAGTTTTCCAACTTAACTCCAAAATTTTTAACAACTTTGTACATCATAGTTTTTTTTTTGTTTGTTTTGTTTTTTTTTAATATATAATACAATCTATATTTTGTAAACTTGCTGTTTACTTCAAGTCAGTCAGATGCCTGTGCAAATGCTTAATTATTCTACCTTATATTTTGTTCATGCTTAGCTCCCACCAGTCTCTTCTTCTTCTTTGATCTTCTTGATGAACTCCTGCGCCTCCTCTGGGGTCTTGAAGATGTGGGTTCTGCCCTCATACGTGGTCAACAGTCTCGCAGGATAGATTACACCATGACGAATCCCAAGGTTGCGCAGCTCCTTACGTATGGGATCAAACTGCTTCCTCAATTGTTGGATTCCTGTGGCCAAATCTGGGTAGAACCGCACCTGCTGATCCTGGTGTTTAATCTCTCCTTTAGCTCGTGCAGCGTTGAAGATCTTCATCCTGTCTCTGTTGCTAAGAAACTTCATAATTAAGGTCCTCGGCGGTCCCTTATCTCTCCGTGGGCCAATACGATGTGCTTTTTCCAGAACCACTGCTGATTGCAACTCCTCGCTGCCCAGCACCTCCGGAATCCACTTTTCCAGAAAGGAATATATGTCCCGACCTTCTGATTCCTCTGGAAGACCCACCAGCCTCAAGTTATTCTGTCTCGACCGAGATTCCAAATCCAAAATATTATCTTCTAGACATTTATTTTTTTTTTCCAAAGTGCGCACCTTTAATTGAAGACGGGTGACGTCATCTTCAGCACTAGCGAGACGGAGCTCCATCTGCGCCGTTCGTTCTACACAGTCACCCAATTCCTTTCTTATTCCTTCCAACGCTGTCATAATCCCATCAAATCTAGAGGAAAAGTCCGCTCTCATTGAACTCATGGCAGCCATCAGCGCATCTGCGCCGCTCCCCGCAGATATCGCACCGTTGCCAGCCTCCTCCGCCATATATGGAGTTTTGTTTGCTGCGTCACAGACCTGAAAGTCCGTTAATTTGGACTGTTTCGGCGGCTCGCTTTTTCCTTTACCTGGTTTTCCAGCCTTAGGCTTCGCCGACATATCCTCGCCCAAACGCTGGGATACGTTCTGTCCCAAATGAGAGAGTTATTTGCCGATTTTTTTCTCCAGGAGCAGAGCAGAGTGAAACACGTCCGTCTTACGTGGCAGCCATAACCGGAAGTCACATTTATCTCAGTTTGAATAAAAATAATAATAATAGGGTGGTTCGAGTGGTTGCTGAAGAAAAAACTCGGGAGTGGGAGGAGTTCGGTGAGGCCATGGAACAAGATTTTCGGTTGGTCTCGAAGAGACTCTGGCAAACTGTCCAGCGACTCAGAAGGGGGAAACAGCTCCCTGTCCACACTGTGTATGGTGCGGATGGGGCGCTGCTGACTTCGACTGGGGACATTGTCAGGCGGTGGAAGGAATACTTCGAGGATCTTCTCAATCCCACTGACACGCCTTCCACAGAGGAAGCAGGTCTTGGGGATGAGGGGGACAACTCTTCGGTGGCCGGGCCTGGGGGGTGGATGAGATTTGCCCTGAGTACCTCAAGGCCTTGGATGCTGTAGGGCTGTCATGGTTGACACGCCTCTGCAATGTTATGTGGAGGTCGGGGACAGTGCCCTTGGCATGGCAAACCGGGGTGGTGGTTCCTCTTTTTAAAAAGGGGGACCGGAGGGTGTGTTCCAACTTTAGGGGATCATACTCCTCAGCCTCCCTGGGAAGGTCTATGCCAGGGTACTGGAGAGGAGAGTCCGGCTGCTAGTCGAACCTCGGATCCAGGAGGAGCAAAGTGGTTTTCATCCTGGCCATGGCACATTGGACCAAGTCTTTACCCTCTCGAGAATCCTCGAGGGCTCATGGGAGTTGGCCCAACCAGTCCACATGTGCTTTGTGGACTTGGAAAAAGCATTCAACTGTGTCCCTCATGGTCTCTTGTGGGGGGTGCTGCAGGAGTATGGGGTATCGGGCTCATTGTTACGAGCTATCCGGTCCCTATACGACTGTTGCAAGAGTTTGGTTTGTATTGCCAACACCCAGTCAAACTCATTTCCAGTGAGAGTTGGACTCCGCCAGGGCTGCCCTTTGTCACTGATCCTGTTCATAATTTTTATGGACAGGATATCTAGGCGCAGCCAAGGATCGGAGGGTGTCATGGTCAGTGACCATAGGATCTCATCTCTGCTGTTTACAGACAATATTGTCGTGATGGCTTCATCGACCAATGACCTACAGGTCTTACTGGGACAGTTTGCTACTGAGTGTGAAGCTGTTGGGATGAGACCCAGCATCTCCAAGTCCGAGTCCATGGTTCTCAGCTGGAAGAAAGTGGATTGTCCTCTCTGGGTTGGGGACAAGCTACTACCCCAAGTGGAGGGGGTCTCATTCACGAGTGAGGGGACAATGGAGCAAGAGATTGACAGACAGATCGGGGCAGCCTCTTGTTACACACCCCTCCATGGGGAATTAGTCAGTGGTGCAGTTCATGACACCATCAGAGTACACCTCCGCTACTGGCTGAGAGCTAGTGAGGAGTTCCTCTTTGGCTCAGTGGTAAGAGTGGGAGGATTTAGATCACAGTGTCATGGGTTCAAATTGCAGCCTGGTATGTAGGTGTAGGTCTGCCTGCTGTGTGCAGAGAAACCATGTGAGTGTTAGTCTCCCTTGCCAGTGGGTAAGGGTGACAGTGAATTGGTCCACCTTGACGTAGGGTCGAGGTGGACTTGATGTTCCCAGGCTGGGAGAAAGGAGGTTCTGGCCTTGGCCTAGAAATTGCGTTGTAACAGAAATGGGGGCTCATACGGGTTGGACACCTACACCACTTCCTTAAGGGGTACATTTCAACCCTCAGTCAAGGTGGACAGACCCAAGTCACCTTTGCCCTCAGGCAAGGTAGACATACACCTGCAAAGTCACTTTTGCCCTTAGGCAAGGTAGACATACTCCTCCTAATATCCCAGGCTGAGATTCGAACCCATGACGCCATGATCTGAAACCTCTTACTCTCCCACTGAGCAAAAGAGGAATCCCTCACTAGCACTCAGCTAGTAGTGGAGGTATACTCTAAGGTGTCAGGGACTGCACCACTGACTAATTCCCTATGGAGGGGTGCATAACACTCTGCAGTGATGTGGGCATTGTACCGGTCTGTTGTGGTGAAGAGGGAGCTGAGCTCTAAAGCAAAGCTGTCGATTTACCGGTCAATCTACGTTCCTACCCTCACCTATGGTCATGAGCTTTGGGTAATGACCGAAAGAATGGGATCGCAGATATAAGCGGCTGAAATGAGCTTTCTCCATAGGATTACTGGACTCACCCTCAGAGATTGGGTGAGGAGCTCAGTCATCCGGGAGAGGCTCAGAGTAGAACCGCTGCTCCTCCATACTGAAAGGAGCCAGTTGAGGTGGTTTGGGCATCTGATCAGGATGCCTCCTGGACGCCTCCCACTTGAGGTATTTCAGGCACGTCCCACTGGGAGGAGACCCCGGGGCAGACCCAGGACACACTGGCGAGACTATGTCTCCCAGTTGGCCTAGGAACATCTTGGTATCCCCTCTGAAGAGCTGGAGCGGGCGGCTGGGGAGAGAGAAGTCTGGGTTTCTCTGCTTGAGCTGCTGCCTCCGCGACCCAGACCTCCGGAAAAGTGGTAGAAAATGGATAGATTGATAATAATAATAATAGAAGATGGAAACTGTAAAATTTATATATCACAGTGTTTCCCCTACTATTATATTGGGGTGGCGCCCCCCCCCCCCCCCAACGGTCCCCCTGCCCCCCCAGATTGTCATGTTAATTAGGAGGTAATGTTTTCACCCGTGTTTGTTTGTCTGTTAGCAGGATTACGCAAAAACTACTGGATAGATTTGGCTGAAATTTTCACCAAAGGTGGCCCTTGGCCTCAGGATTCAATTCAAAAAAGCTCAATGTGCACCATTAGTAGCATTAACATTTGTTTCCCTTTTGAAATAAAATATACTACATCTGGTCATAACTGACCTTGGCACATCACAAAGTGCATTTAGCTGAATAAAAAAAGAACTGTCATACACTTCAGTCCACAAACCCCCCAAGAAAAGATTGATAACATTAACAAACATTGCACACCCACTATTGTGGCATCTCTTGGAGGCAGATTACATCAATCGAATGTTGGAAGGCGAGGACTTCGATAAGGCTTCGCTTGGCTGCAGATAGGCCTTCAACGTTTAGTTGTAATATGCGAAGGGCAGATCCTACCACAAAGTGCTCTTGGGGCTGTTTGCTTTCGGCTTTAGGACTGTGACTAGGATTGTTCTTTGACTTGGCACAGAGGCGTCGTCTCTTCGAATTTAGTCTGCTGGTAGGATCATTAGCTTCCCCAGGCGAGCCCGGGTACTGGCGGAGGGCGCGACGAGAACGCTGATCCATTGCCCCCCAGAGACTCATATTGGCACAGAGGAAGCTGGCCGCTTCACCATCAAAGGCTTTGACCTCCTGTGCTATGTTCTACATGCTAAACATGGACGTGCCACCTATGTGCGTTCTGACATAGTTGAAGCAAATCACCTGATAACACATTTCTCAGACACCATAATCATTGGTGGCTTCCATATTGTCAATGTGTACAAGCCCCCTAATGCCAACTGGGATCTGCAGGTCTTACCCACCCTACCCCACCCTGCCATCTATGTGGGGGACTTTAACAGCCATCACCCTGACTGGGGGTACCCAGCAGTGGACAGTGATGGGGAGGCACTTTCAGACTGGGCATCCAGAAATGACCTCGCTTTGATATACGACCCCAAACAAAGAGGAACCTTCCACTCTGCTAGGTGGAAGAAGGACTATTCTCCTGACCTGTGTTGGGTCAGCTCTTTGAATGGGGAGCCATATCCTACACAGATCCTCATTCTTGATGATTTTCCACACAGCCAACACCGGCCCCTGCTTGTACACATTGGCCTACAACTTCCAGTCATATACAGCCCAAGGAAGATGCGCTGGAACTTCCGCAAAGCCAACTGGAAGAAATTCAGTGAAACTCTGGACTGGAGCGTTGTTACCATCCCACTCCACACCATCACTGTAGATGAAGCATACAACCGCTTCTGCAGCGCAATCTTCAAGGCTGCCCATACTGCAATCCCACGAGGCTACCGACCCCTTTATGTCCCATGTTTGGACGGAGAAAGTGCTGCCCTCCTACAATCCTATCAAACATCAGGGGACCCAGAGATAGCAGACCATCTCATTGAATCGCTAAATACAGCCCGGCGAAAGAAATGGGAGGAGACAGTTGCTGACCGGAGCTTTACCCACTCTAGCAGGAAATGTTGGAGCCTCATCCGTCGCCTAGGAGCTGCACAGAAGCCCCCTAGCCAAAGCCGAGCATCCGTCACACCCAACCAAGTTGCATCCCACCTACTGACTATCGCCAAAGCACCCCAAGACAAAGACACCAGAAGAGCAGTTACAACTGAGCTAAAAAAACACCAAAAAACGCCTGTAGAGGAAACGAACCCTGAACCCTTCGAGGCTGCTGAACTGGAGAAAGTCCTACAGGGCCTGAAATGTGGAAAGGCAGCAGGATACGATAACATCTTCCCAGAATTCATGAAAAATCTTGGCCCCCGAGCCCTAACCTGGTTGACACAATTCTACACAAGGATCACACAAACAAACTCGATCCCAAAGAAATGGCGGACAGCAAAGGTCATTGCCATCCCAAAACCTGGCAAAGACCACAAACTACCAGCAAGCTACCGCCCAATCTCCCTACTCAGCGTTCCTTACAAAATCATGGAGCGCCTAATACTGCAACGCATTTCCCCAGAAATAGAGGATATTCTAAGTGTGGATCAAGCAGGTTTCCGCAAGGACCGCAGTACAGGAGAACAAGTACTGGCCCTAACCACCTTCATTGAAAATGGCTTCGAGAGCAGACTGAAGACAGGGGCTGTGTTTCTCGATCTTACAGCCGCCTATGATACGGTCTGGCACAAAGGCCTCCTCCTGAAACTTATAAAGGCGATCCCTGCTTGGGCAACAGCAATTATAAAAACCCTGCTGACCAACCGAAGGTTCAGAGTCCACCTCAGTCAGAACACAAGTGCATGGAGAATGCAGAAAAACGGACTCCCACAAGGCTCAGTTCTAGCTCCAACTCTGTTCAACCTCTACATAAACGACCTGCCTACTACAAAATCCCGCAAATTCATCTATGCAGACGACATCTGTTTGGCATTCCAAGCACCAGACTTTGAACCACTGGAACGGGTGCTCACGGAAGATCTTGCTAAACTGGACCAGTTCTGCAAAATCTGGCGCCTAAAACCAAGCCCAGCAAAAACCGTCTCCAGTGTATTTCATCTCCACAATGCAAAAGCTGCCAGAGAACTAAACATCCACCTGAGCGGACTCAAGCTTAAGCATGCCCCAAATCCAACTTATCTTGGAGTGACCCTTGATAGGACCTTATCCTTCAAGGAACATCTAAAGGGGACGGCTGCTAAGGTGAAAGTACGAAACAACCTGCTCTGCAAGCTCGCTGGTGCAAAATGGGGGGCGGCAGTCTCCACCCTGCGCACCTCAGCACTGGCCCTTTCATACTCTGTAGCAGAATATTGTGCCCCTGTCTGGTCCAGGTCATCTTACACACACCATGTAGACACCCAGCTCAACTCAATCATGAGAACTATAACTGGAACAATCCGCTCAACACCACTCCCCTGGCTCTCTGTACTGTCAAACATAGCCCCTCCACACATCCGGCGAGCAGCATTAACTCAAAGGATGCTCCAAAAAGTTAAAGATTTTCCTCACTTACCAATCCATGCAGATATCTACACCCCACCCACTGCCCGACTTTCATCCAGACGGCCGATTTGGAAAAACCCTCCACCCAGCTGACTTTACCATCCAGACAGCTTGGCAAGAGGAATGGGAGACCAAGGAGGTCCCAAACAAACAGCTGGTGATAAACCCCAACCAACAGGTCCCAGGCACCAACCTCCCAAGGAGACAGTGGTCTACACTCAATCGCTTCAGGACTGGACATGGCCCCTGCTTGGCCAGCCTTCACAGATGGGGCAGTACCCCTAGCCCACTGTGCGCATGTGGAGAGGAGCAAACTATGGAACACATCATAGAGGCTTGCCCGCTCCAAAGACTGGAAGGAGGATTACACACCCTCCATACAGCAAACCAGGAGGCAACTGCTTGGCTTAAGGACTTTGCATTCGCTAAATAAATAAATATTGTGGCATCAGTCCAAACTGATGATTTTCATCAATTTTACATTTCAGAGTTGACGATGACATGGTTTAAGGTGCCTTCACCCCAAACGCGAATGTGCAAATTTTTCGCATGACACAATTACATTATAACTCAATGTAAACACGTGAATAGACATGAATTCACCATCTGAGTGAGTTGTAGACAGGCAAAGTTGCCTTCATAACTTCTGCAGCTGTGTTCAACCTGCTGTTAAAATCCCCAAAATAATGTCATGTTTAGATTTACATTATCTGATGGGGGCCTCAGCTGGGAGGGGCTGTCCCTGTCTCTGGGGCTTTGCGGGATAGTGCGCGTTTGCGTTGCTGGCCTTGTTGGCATGTCTGTGGCAGGAGTCTGTGGGTGGGTTTCAGCGGCATCCCAGTTTGGCTGGGGAGCTCCCAGTCCTTCTTTCTCCGGGTGGGTGTCTCATTTTCGAGCTGGTTTTCTCTTCAATGTTGATGCTTTTGCTTCGATGATAGTGGCTGTCCCTTAGATGCGGGTGTGCGATTTCCCATGTGCTTGCCTCTTTCCATTGACTTTGTATGCATTTGTGTCACCTGTTCACATTTGGTATAGGCTTGGTGTTTTGCCGCTGGCACAGCCACAGTCATAATAATAGAGCCCACACTTTGGGGCAGGTGCCCTGCGTTGTGGGTTGAAGGTTACTGGGCTGTGCAGAGTGTTGCATTTGCAGTCTGTGGTAATTGATGGATTTCTGCGGTTCTGTGGGGCGTGTTGGCCTTTGCTTCTCTGGCTGGGCCACGGACTGGGCCTGGGCTGCGCAGGGGTTGGTTCTGGGCAACATGTGGCCCGTGGGCCACTAATTGAATAGGCCTGGTCTAAAGGATAATTCGCCATTTGTGGAGAACATGAGGTGTGTGAGCAGACTGGGTGGAGCGTCAGTGGGGACCGGCTCTGACAAAGACTATTGGTGTATCAACACAGAACATACCGGGAGAAGCAGCAGCCCGACCGGGAGGAGGCAAGCCCAGCCTGCCCAGTCAGTAGTAGACAGAAGTACCTGCTTCTGTTTCACCTGTCTATTACCACTGTACTTTGCAGGACCGCGAGTCCCCCCTCCTGCGCAAGTATCTAAAAATTAAAAACTTAATACCGCCATGATTGTGGAGCGGAATGGTCAGATCAATTGCATATCATATGCGGACACATATGCATGCTTTGACTAAATGACAACAAGATGCACCAATGCCCAAATAACGAAATAAATCATTTTTATTTAAATATTTACAGACAAATGGGCAACACTTTAAAAAAAAAAAAAAAAATCCCCCTTGTCCTGTCAGACAGCTAGGTGAGCAGAACAGAAATCTGCTACCCTTATTGTGCCAAAACAGATTTACTTTGCCAAAATGAGCCTTATACAGTACCTATCTATGTACTGAATATTGTTGTAAACTCCTCCTGTAATAACTTTTAATACTTAATTTAAATTATTTATTTATTTTACCCATGAAGGACCCGACAGGATGTGGAATGGGGAAAGGAAGTGTGTGGAGGGGGAAAGAAAAGGAAGAGGAGCAGACAAAAAGACAAACAAATCAACAACTAAAACAAACAGAAGACAGACTGCTTCTTCCACCGAAGAGGTCTCAACACGAGACTGGTATCTGCACCTGTTAAAGGGGAGACATTTGTGCGTGTTAGTCTGTGTGCATGTATATGAGAGCGCGCGGAAAATAAGTGCGGGCATTTGAATGGCTTGTCAGGAAACATACAATGAGGGCGGCCGGTCCCCCCCCCCCCCCCCGTCCCGGAAACCCCTGAGCAGGCAAGGCAGTGCCACCAACCCCAACAGAGCACAGATATCTGAGGTCAACAAGCCCCAGGAAAGCCAGGCATCCACCCCCGGAGGGAGGGCAGGCCACCAGATGGCCAGCACCACCTCCCCAGCAGGGCCAACGCCAACCCCTGGGCCCCAGGCGTCGGGAGGCCAGGGCCCCCAGTACCTGGGCCAGGACCCCCCCCCCCCCCCCCCCAGTAGTTTTGGAGTATTCTTGCTAACCCTCTGTGAGAAGATAAGAGCTTTGGCAGAGGTATGCATTCTTGGATCATGACCAAAATGTAATGGGTTCCTCTATAGTCCAAGAACCACCTCTGGTAAAAATTTCATGCAAATCCATGCAGTAGTTTTTGTGTAATCCTGCTTCACAAGTACAAACAAGGTCCTTAGTGGAGTTATGCACTCTCAGACAATCACCAAAATTTAATGGGTTCATCCTTTCCCCGAGGGCTACCTCTGGTGAAAATTTCATCAAAATCTAGCCAGTACTTTTTGCGTAATCCTGATAAGTCAGACAAACAAACAGACAGACAGACAAACCACCCCGATTACATAACCTCCTTGGTGGAGGTAATGATGGCATTGGTTACGGGCACATTTCTAAACTGCTGAATGTTCCACTGAGCACTGCTGGAGTCATCATTCGGAAGTGGAAAGAGCATCATTTTACTATAAACCGGCCCCAACCAGGAGCTCCTCACAAGATTTCTGACAGAGGAGTCAAAAGAATTATCAAAAGAGATATCCAAGAGCCAAAGACTACTCATGAAGAGCTCCAGAAAGACCTGGAGTTAGCAGGTACTGCTGTTTTAAAAGAAAACAATAAGTAATGCACTCAACCGACATGGGCTTTATGCCCACTCACCTCACAAGACTCCATTGCTGAAGAAAAAGCATGCTGAAGCTCATTTAACTAACTAACTAACCTGCACTTATATAGCGCTTTTCTAGTCGCAAAGACCACTCAAAGCGCTTTAAAGCACTTTAAAGCGCTTTAAAGCTGTGCAGCATTTAAAGTTAGCTGCACAACATTTGGGCAAGCCAGTAAAATACTGGGAGAATATAGTCTGGTCAGAATAGACCAAAATTGAACTTTTTGGATGCCACAACACACGGCATGTTTGGAGGAGAAACAGCACTGCACATCAGCCCAAAAACACTATACCAACAGTGAAGTTTGGAGGTAGGAGCATCATGGTGTGTGTGTGTGGGGGGGGGGGTGTCAGCACGTGGTACAGGCAGACTTCATATAATTGAAGAAAGGATGAATGGACAAATGTACAGAGACATCCTTGATAAGAATCTGTTGCCATCTGCCAAGATGCTGAAGATTAAATGAGGGTGGACATTTCAGCAAGACAATGATCCCAAACACACAGCCAAGGAAACTCTCAACTGGCTCCAGAGAAGGAAAATAAAGCTGCTAGAATGGCCCAGTCAGTCACCTGACCTGAATCCAACTGAAATCTATGGAACGAACTGGAGATCGGAGTTCATAGAAGACACCCATGGAACCTTCAAGATTTGAAGACAGTTTGCGTGGAAGAATGGGCTAAAACCACTTCTGAGTAATGCCTGTGCCTAGTTTCTCCATACAGGAGGTGTATGGAAGCTGTTATTACCAACAAAGGGTTTTCTACTAAATATTAAATGAATTTCACCAAGCATGTTCAACACTTATTTCCTGTGTCATTCCACTTTATTAAATATAACTTGTTTTTTGAACACAGTTGCCTTGATTTCTTTGTATGTATGGATTACTTGGGTTGTTACTGATATTTAGTGAAAACCTCAGGTCAGTGGCTCCATCAGAAATATGTTTAACGAGAAAAATGTTGGATGTGTTAAATACTTACTTTCCCCGCTGCATATCTCATCAAGAGCCTCTTAATGTCCAGTGTTACTCTTGGGTAGAGTTATGTTGAAAAAAGTTTTACGTGTTTTTTAAAATGTACAGCAGATATAAAAAGTCTTCACACCCCTGTTCAAATGCCAGGTTTTTGCAATGGAAAAAATGAGACCAAGACAAATCATTTCAAAACCCTTTCCACCATTAATGTGACCTATAACCTGTACAACCCAATTGAAAAACAAACTGAAACCCATTTGACTGAGCTACACTGAATAGGAGGGAAAATGAGCTGGAAGAAAAATGTGCAAGTTTAATTTTGGGATGAACTACCCCTTTAAGAATTTTCCTAAATCTTTTACACACGTCTGGTAGGTCACTTTTACAATGGCTTCCTTCGGACATACGTAATACTTTAAAAATAACTCATATCTGGGACTTTTATTTTGCATACCATATAAATGAAAAAAAAAAAACCTGCAATCATTATCATTTTGGCAGAAATGGGACTTATCTTTGACTTGGCTTGCATCACCTTGATTGTGTTTAGATGAGAGCAGTTATTATCTAGCAAATGATGTCTGAAATGTAGAATACATTACTGATGACTGTAATGCATGCCCAATCACCTCCCCAGAAAAAAATTATAGAGGATTATTTCTGAAAGGCAGAAAAACACGCTGCTTATTAAATCATTTCTCTCCCCCCCTTCTTCATGCTTTTCATGGGTGGTCAACAGTAATCAGTTTACCGTCTGGCTCTTTCAGAGTGTTAAGACATCCACTTTTCATTTGCACAAACAGTATGATAGTTTCAAGCACCCATTTAAATTAATCCCCCTTAAAGTTTTCTGCAGCCCCTTTCGAAAAAACCCCACAAACCTCCCACTTTTAATCTGAAAACTATGGTGTTTCTTATTCTCTTTTTGCAAAAAAGGATTTACTCATAATTCTTATTGCCTGCCTCCCTTCCCCCCAGTTGCATTTGCACCCTTATTGCTCATGCGCATGCAGACACATGCCCGCTGCCACACACACGGACGCACACTGTATAATTTATAAAGCCTAAGCTCTTTCAATACTCCAAAATGCCAGATAAACTTTTCTCATTTGCTCCTAATTTGGTCACGCAAGATAATGCCAACATCTAAGGGCTTTTTAAACTGGTTTTTAAAATGCATTCCTGAAAGGAGCTGGCACTGGCACCTCTGCACCTTGTCAGCTCCAATAATTATTTCCAATCCGGAGCTAGCCCTTAATGTGCTGATTAATCCAGCCCTCTCCTTGCTGTGAGATGCATTCAGCTCCATTAATTTTTCAAAAAGGCCTCACTCTCTTTTGCTGGTAGCCCTGCAGATGTCAGGGCTGTGGCAGAGAAAGCCATTAGAAGTTAACACCTCCCGCTCCCCAGAGACTGGCATGGACTCCCCCCTCTCCCTCATTCAAATGCCAAGCAGCCGCATTAAAGATGTCAGCTGCCAAGCCTGGCATTCTCTGAACTTGGACATCACCATCTAATCACCATCCCCTCCGAAAAGAAAACGACCTTAATAAGAGTGGTTTTCAAGAAAACCAACATAATGAGAAACAAGACCCTCACAACCAGCGTCAGCATCCATGCTTTGGTTTTCCTGGGAATATTCAGGATTTGAGGAGATTCTCATGGCGTGTGTCACTGTTCTCATCCAAACTCTCGGCTCAGGGATTCCCAGCCTGGTTTCAAATCAGCCTCTGTGAAAATGTCCTTTAGAACAACTTGCTCCAGTGTGTTTGAATTCAAAACGATTTGAAATCTGTGCTCCAACCTCCTCTCACTCCGGAGCTTTGTGCGGCTTCCCCCTTATGCAGACTGGTTACAAGCTGTCTCAATTGAGGAAATCCCCCCCTTCAACCAGCTTTTATCTGCCGATAGGTAGGTGAATGGTGGAAATTAGGATTCCTGGAGAGACTCAGGATGGAGAGAAAAGAAACAAAGACTTCCCCATGTCGGGAACCGATGTCTCTTTTCCACTGCTTTTTCCTTTCATCCCAAGGGCTCCTGTCAGACAGAGGGAAGGAGAACGAGAGCACATATAATACCTTTTAAGAGGCTGCCAGTTCTCTCCCATGCGATAAGCTCTGCTGGAATCACAATGGAGTTTCAGGACCCTGCAGTCACCCCACTGTAGGCCTGAGAACACACTCCAGGGTACACATCAACATCGATATCCAAGCCACATTGAAATATAGCTCAGGAGCTGATTAAACATAGTGCAAGACCGGATCCGTTTTGCACTCTCTTTTGTTTCTAGTCCAGCTCTGCTCCTACTTCAGCACTTAAGCATCCAATCATCTGTGTACACCAAAATGGATAGGTAGTCAATACAGAAGTGTGTAACTCCACTCAACAGTGGAGATACTATGTATACAGTATTTTGTATACAATCCCCACTGCAAAGTATTCAGAAATCTGTATAAACAGAGGCAGTGTCAAAATCCCAGCCCTTTTGAATGTTAATGAAACGGAGGTGTTAGGATGTCAGAAATCTGTCCAATAATGATAACAGTACAACTCCTGTTTACACTGTGCACGCTTCAGCTCCCCAAACCCAAAGTGCAGCCTCATTTACGTGCTAATGTGGGGAGGCTGATAAAGGACGGAGGAGCGATCACATGCCCTGTCAGAGAGTCACCCTTTGAACCATCCCTCATGCTGGTGAAGAGGGGGGAAATTAAAGAGCCTCAGCAGGTTTACTCCCTTTCAAACTCAACTCACACTCCACTCAAGTCCTTATGTTTGTGACAAATACACACATAGACGAGTCTACAGGGAGTTCACGGCAGGAAGATTTTCTTTGACAATTAATGGCAATGATTTTTTGTTTGGAAAAGAATTAGGCAAAGTTTGATGTAATGTATATGACAGAGTGAAACCTAGTTATAGCTTGTATGAGCCAGTGAACACACACCATCACATTAAAAGCATATTTTTAAATGACATACTGTATGCTTCCAGACTGTTGGGCAGCTTTTTTTTTTTTCTAAACTTACTGTCAAGTACTGAAAACACACATCAAATGGTCTACTGTTCAGACATAATTAAATCTATTTTTGTTTAATTAAAGTTGCTCTAGGACAGGGGTGTCAAACATATGGCCTGCAGGCCCAAACCTGCCTGTGGGATGAATTTGGAAAGCGTGAAAAGATAGGGTGCTATTTTTAAATAAAATAATATATAAAATAGCAATTTGTACACTGAGGGTCACATTGTTTTATTAAGAGTAACAGACAATTATTTTACTGGTCCGGCTCACTTGAGATTGGTAATGTGTAATGTGAAAAGTGTTACATATAGTGAACATTTTCACTTGTTTCTATGGACCAGCATTGCCACAGTTTTCATTTTATAGACCAACTTATTTTATGTAAAGAATGACTGTTTTCTATCCAATTATCATGAATTGCCCCTCGGGGCAGGAAGGAAGACCCAGGCGCTGAACTGTGAGTATTTTTTTTTTTTTTTTTTTGTTACTTATTTGTACCCGTAGGTAGACTTGGTTTGCAGTCTGGTGACAAGCCACCGGCTGCTGGTCGCTGCATGCGCGAGCGCCCTAAACCTACATGTTTTTTTTTTTTGTTTTTTTTTTTGGTGTGCGGGAGGAAACCGGAGAAATCCCGGAGTAAACCCGCGCAACACGGGGAGAACATGCAAACTCCACACAGCTCACTGTTGGTCGGGGGCTGGGATCGAACTCACGATCTCATGATCCCCGCGGTCCCCCGGCCGAGGGTAAAACTGTGCTGCCACAGTGCTAAACCACTGCGCCACCGTGCAGTATGTGAGATTTAATGCAAACAAGAAGTCCAAACAGTGCACAAACAAAAACTTACAAATGAGGCAAGCAGGGAAATAAACAGGAAGGATAGGGAACATACGTCCCAATCGAGAATAACATCAAAACAGGTTTTAGACTCTAGCAACGAATAGTGTCATGAGACTGAGCGTGGCGTATCACCGGGCTCAGGCTCTTAATTTATTTCTGAGTATTTTCTGTATTTTTCCAGTGTTGTGTTGTTTTCCTGTGTTTTGAGTTATGATGTCTCCTTGGTGGTTAATTGTTCTGTTAGTTATTTATGTTTCTAGTATTATTATTATTTTGTCAGTTTTTGTAGTTTAGGATATTTTGTTTCTTTGTGACATGAATGCCTTACCTCCTCTTCCAGACACTCCCACCCTGTCATCATCTCACTGTTCCCTAGTTGTCTCAGCTGTGAGTTGTTGTTTAATTAGGTCACCTGCCCACTCACATTGCCCGCACCTGCCGCCCATTGTTTCATCTCATTCTCCATCTATTTAAAGACTGATAAACATTATTTGCTGAAAGGATATATGTTAGAAGGGTAGTATTTATATGCAGGATTCACTATGCTCACTCTGGGACACTATGGAATGGTGGGTGGGACAGCACTGTGTATATCTGTGTTGTTTGAGGCTGGTTTTGATGTATGGACATCAATATATGCTAGGATGGATGGGTGTTAATGTTGATATGTACAAAATACACAAAATACAGTAAATTGTTTACTTGGGGTCTTAAATGTGGTAATTTGTATATAATTCACATGGGTGTATTTATGGAAAAGAGGAGATGGAATTAATAAGTGTTCACTTCTTCCTTCTCCCTTTCGAACACTGTATACTGTTACTTTATTGCATTTGTCATTTGTTTTGTTTTTGTTATACTTTTTTGTTTGAAATAAAGTATCTATCTATCTATCTATCTATCAATCTATCTGGTTGTTTTCTCACTGCGGCAGTCTTAACCCTCTGAGTGTGTATGTTGCTGAACTGTGACATAACCCCAAGTGGTGAAGAGTGGTAAATATTTTTTGTCAATAAAATAGTTCAGATTTCCAAGGCTATAACTTGAAAGTTGCAAGAGATAATGGCTTACTGTCAATTAGAAAGATGTAAAATATGATCCAAAGTTCAAATAGGAATAAATTTATGCATTTAATTTGCATAATGTTGCGGGCACTTCTTTAAATTGCATAACTCAGTCAAAACTGGACTTTCGACGTATTTACACAAAGAATGGTTAAGTCTTTTGACACCATTTTTTTTTTTACAGAGGTACCTCATCTTATCTTCAAAGTACATGAACAAGAAATCAATACATTTGAAAAAACCTGAGATAAGTCACTTACTGTTGACAAAGGGGAGCTGGCTGGCTGGCTGGGTGGCTGGCTGGCTGGCTGGCGTGGTCACTGTGTTTTTACACATCATGGTCCATATTTTGGGTTCTGTCGGTAATTTAAAGTCTGTATCACATCTACAAAGTCTTATGATTATCCCACATAAATTTCGCTTGTATCAAGCGGCTATTTTTGGCATACAAAGCTGAAAAGTGACAGTGATTGATCGCAGACATATTAGCTTTCTGGGCTAAATGCTAAAACAGGAAAAGGAAATGAGGAGTTCTTCTTCTTTGGTGTATTATGTGTCATCCACTGAGTCCTCCAACGGATGTATGCCACCTTTTGAAACTGGCAAATCAGTACAATCAGTACAAATCCCAAGGCAGGCGATCATGTCAGAGTGAGAAGACAGGCACAGTGCCGTGCTCTGCCACTAGGGGCATGAAAATTCTCACACTCAAAGAGTAAATGATCTTTTCTCCTCGCCACCAGAACTTCATTCCTGTTCTGGTGAGTTTATCCGCTACTGGATCTGTAAGTTTACCTTATTATCTGTGTTTTGATTTTTGCTTGTTGCACACCTTTGCAGCTTTGTTTTTGTGTAATTAATGTCACAAACTGCAGTTGCGTGTGTGGTCTTGTTCTCTCTGCCGTGAGAGGTAAATCATGACAAGTAGATGGGGCAGCAGTCTTTAAATAGAACATCAGGCAAGTTGTAGCAGGTGTGGATCACATGAGTGGGGGTAAGTTGACCTAATAAATTGATGGGTGTCAGCTGTGATGGGCTGCAAACTTGAATCAGAGACAGAAGTAACAATGAGCACAGTCAAAGCAAAGCACAACAAGGAAAGACAAAGGGTAACTGGCTTCAAACACAGAATGATACAAAATTGGACAGACTGGAGGAAGAGGTGAGGGGCTCATGTCTAAAATAAGAACAAGAACTACATAAACAGAAACAACTGGCAGACTCAAAACATATAATACTTTGAGAAGCAACACACAGTCAAATAATAACCCAGAAATGACAAAATATTAGGAAATAGTCAGAAATAAACCGAGAGAATGAGCACGGTGGACAACAGCCTCATGACACCATAAGCAGGCAAAGTAAGTGAGCTGGTAAACAACTGTAGCAACCAATTTCAGATTAACTTTATTGTTGAATGAAGGAAATTTATTTTGCTAGCAGGTGCAAGGAATGAATGAATGAAACAGACATAAATGCAAAGAAGAACAATTTTTTTTTTTTACAAAGATAGATAGATAGATAGATGTACTTTACTGATTCCAAACCTGGGAAATTACCGTGTAACAGCAGCATGGACACCGACAACCCAACCAACTGAAAAACAGTATAATAGAAAAGGAGTTACCCAGGGAAGTAAGTAAAAATGTTTAGATTAACTATATACAACATAGGCTGCTGCTAGGGTTAAATAAATGATGATCCTTATGAGTCAATGGATAGTACTGATTGTACAGAGAAGGATTATAAGGCCACAGGGTGAAACACGAGGTACCAGTTATACTGTAAGGTGCAGTATGGCCAGCATTGTTATGACCAAATTCCAACATCAAGAGAGTTATTGTACAGTGAAATGGCATGTGGCAGAAAAGATTTCCTGTACCTATCTGTTCGGCGGTGAAGCTGTAGCAGTCTACTCAAGAAAGGGCTCCGCTGACAGTCCAATCTGTGGTGGAGGGGTGATAAGGATTGTCTATGATGGACTGCAGTTTGTTTCAGTGTCCTCCTCTCCACCATGGATTCAAAGTAAGACATAATTTTAAAAACAGATTTCCAGCACCAACACACTAGCATGCCTCTACATGACAAAGAAGATTCAAGATTTCGTTATTGTCATTTAATATGCACACTTGCACATAAAAAAATGAAATTATGTTCTCCCAGCATAACACAGTACCACAGAAGCAATACATTACTACCAGAATAATTAATATATGCACCAGTTACACTTATTTACCTTTCCTGAAATCTGTTTTGTAGGTTTTCAAAGTTTTTGATATTCCTTATTTACCTCCCTGGCAATAAGGCCCTGTGGACGTAAAACTGACTGAAATATAAGTACTGCAAGTTCTCTATTCTGAGAAAAACTACTTGCAATTAAGAGTAATATAATTAACAGAAAGTAATACAGTGAGATTTATTATTTTGTCTTAGAATGTCATCAGCAAACATTAGCAACCTTTGTTAACAAGGCGGGTCAGTAAATCGTACAACTCAGAGACCATGCAGCTAATTAGTGCTATCTAACACACAGAAGAATATTACTCAGATTTCTCAGATGGTCTCTAAGTACAACTATTCACTGACATACAACTGCATGAAAAACTGAATCCAGTTAAATTAGGTGAGTCCTGTGATGCAATCTGTTCCTAAAGATGCACCATTAGGTTAAAAAAAATAATTCAAAAACTACTGACATGAAAGGGAAATTAACATAAAAGCCCCAACTGTTTTTGAGGCAGCAGGTGGGCTTTTATCTATATTTCTGCCGTGTGGGTATGTTGTACTGTATGTACAGTATGTGGCAGAAACTTTGTTCCACTATTAACTCAGAGGCCACTTGCATGGTGGATGCCACATTACCTTAAGGAGTGCACCTGGCAGGTTTTCACTGACTGCTTGACCATAAAAGATGAGATAAGATAAGCCTTTATTAGTCCCACAATGGGGAAATTCCAGGATTGCAACAGCACAGGGATAGCAACACTCAGAGCAACAATCAGAAGACAAGAAAAAACAAGAGCAGCGAGTATACATATGTACATATAAATATATAAATATATTGACACACAGTGCGGAGCATTGTAGCTAGATGGAATAAATATATAAATATATAAACACACAGTGCAGAGCATTGTAGCTAGATGGAATACATATATAAATATATAAACACACAGTGCGGAGCATTGTAGCTAGTGGAATAAATATATAAATATATAAACACACACAGTGCGGAGCATGTAGCTAGATGGAATGAAACAGCATAACCGTCTACTTAGTTATCCTACATGGTATGATTATGTACCCATACATATTGTCGCCCTCCGTAGCGACCGGTATTTCCTAGTGTATACCGGAGGGGTACCATTGTGTAAGTCTATTGCCATCTTTTGCATTCAATACTATTAGGTTGTCACGTCTTTTTGCTATCTCTGCGAGCAGCCCTGCTTTAGGTTGTACAGTCTGACAGCCGAGGTAGGAAGGACCTGCGAAACCTCTCGGTTGTGCACCTAGGATGATGTAGTCTGCATGCTAAATGATCTCCTCAGTGCATTCAGTATGTCCTGCATAGGTGAACTCGGGACTCCAGCAGAGATGACAGTTTAGCCACCATCCTTCTCTCTCCCATCTCCTCCACTGGGTCCAAGGCGTTGCCCCAGGACAGAGCTAGCTTTCTTGATCAGTTTGTTCAGAGGTCAGAGGTGACCTTTTTTAACCAAACTTTACCTGCTGAGTGTACACCGGGGGAGGAATCAAATGCACCTAGACAGTGGATGGAGTTAAAGATCTGTGGGTCTTTCTCTACAATCAGGCATTGTGCACTAATGGGAAAACAGAGGTACAGGTTATTGCTGGGTGCTGGGACCCCAAAACTAATTTAACATTTAACTATAGTTACATTTATTAAGTTTAATCCACTCATATGAACCCCCATTGAGGTGTACACTAGTGATGGAATCGAGTGCAAACCGTGACTGTTTGTGTCGGGTGTGACGGGGAGATGGAGACTGGAAATCGGGGGGCTGACCAACATTTAATCTGCTCATTTCAGGTTTCTGCTGTTCAAATCGTGTCTTTTTGTTTATTAAATAGTGACTGATAAGAGCGAAGAACAACTTTTCACACAATCGCTGCAACAGGGGAAAAAAAGACAAGATGGTACTGTATGTACATCCACCACTGCTGCTGTCATCTAACAATAATGTAATTATTGGGGTAGGACGAGTCATACAAATGTTCTGTGTCTGCTAACTTCCTTAATATTTTTTTGAATTCGGACCGTTGTTTATCCCACTGGCTTTATAAGTGTGGGAAATGTGAAGGACACAATTGTCTTCTGTTAAAAATAATGTGTTTAAACAATATAAGCTAGCATACTGATAGAAAGTGGGAATTATTGTGGATTTAAACTGTTTGTAAAAACACCCAGGAATATGTCTTTTTATGGAGATCTATCCATCTATCAAAACCTTTAAAATGGACAAAAAACAACAACCTTCCAATAAAAACATTAAAAAATAAAACTGGATCATTGTCCAGGTCAGCATGGACTGGCGATCTGTCCAGGGTGTACCCTGCTTCTCGCCTAAAAATGCTGGGATAGGCTCCAGCCCCCCTGCAACCCGAAAAGGATTAAGGGGTAGAAGATGTATGGATGGATGCCCAGATCAGCAGAAAGAGTAAACCATTACAGGGAACAGAAATTTACCCACCATCCATATGAACACTGCAAATTTACAAGAAAAAAGTAGCAAATTTATGAGGAAAAAATCGGTAAATTTGAGAAAGTTTTAATTTACAAGAAAAAACCTAATTTGAGGGGGAAAAAAATGCAAATTTACGAGAGAAAAGTTTCAATTCTATAAGAAAAGTTGCAATTTTACAAGAAAAAGTCAAAATTGAGGAAAAAAAATGCAAATTATGAGAGAGGCAAATTTTAAGTGGGAAAATCAAATTTTTGAGACAAAAGCAGCAAATTTACAGGAAAGAAGTAACAAATTTTAGAAAATAAATTACTTTCACTAAAGTGAAACAGTAGTAAAAATGAAAGAACATACAAGAGTAAAACACTATATCATGACTTTAGAATAAAGTGATGCTTTAAGTAGATGAAGTAAATAAATGTAATTTATGTGTTTAAAGCTGACATGCTATTATCAACCTGTGGTGCATTTTACTTGTGCAATAAAAAACTAACATGAAAACACTAATTCATGTTTAATGCTTTACTTACCCTTGAGAACGTAGGAATACTGGAGCAATAACCCTCATTGAATACTACACAAAAACAACACATTACTGACATTTGGAAACATGACCTTTTTAAGCTGCACTGACAAACAACGTTATTCGTATAATGCCAACATTGTCACAGGTAGGGCGCTGTCTGGAAAAGGAACCAATTACATGGAAGGCTATCCTATTCAAAACGTTACCATGATGTGCAGTTACAGTTCTGGAGAGATGCACATCAGGTCACCTCTGCAGCCCAGCTGAGCTCTGGGAAAGGGTGGAGGTTGGTCAGCAGGTCCTTGATATTGCTGTTGTAGTATCATTAGGATTAAACATAGCATTCAGTCACTGACTATTGTTGCTAGTTCTGCTATAAATCTGAACATTTCAACATACGTGATTCTTGACTCACTTTCAAAAACAGCCTCAGGTGGTTCTTCAATGAACTGCAACTATTTGGACTGCATGTGTTTTATTTACTCACCTTAACAACTCCTGCCTCATTCCGCGGTCAGAGATGAAATAATCCAACAATGATGCACACATGCTTACAAAAATTCTATTGGCAGAACTCAAAATGAATTAATGTGACACCATCTGGATTGTATTTGCGCATCACAAACAATACTTACAGTGAGCTAGGATGGTCAAAACAAATTAACTACTTGCCAAGACTTCAACACCCTGAAGGTAGCAGATAACTTATGGACACATGTTCAATGACCCCAGCTGGGCCGCCTTTTTGGAGGAGTGGCTCTCTCAAAACAGGAACTGAATTCACCAAAGTCTTGAAAGACTAGGCCTGGATGCTCTCCATCAAGCTGCACCCTAGCCCCATGCCTCAGTCATACCGAGCAGCCAGCAGGGCCACAATACCGCAATCACTGTTCCCACATGCTGCTAAAAGCTAAACTAATGCACCTGTAATTTCTCCTCAGTTTGTTCGTGTTTTACATGCAGGTTTAAGGCTGATGTTCCCAACAAGACTAGCTGGGACTGTGGTCATGGGGTGATACTTCGGTTTGGTATTTGTTATCACATGCTTACAGTTTTACAGAATCTGGCTGCTCTGACTTGTAGGTGGTTGTGTAATATGTCCACATGATTCATAATAAAACCAACTTAAAAGCACTCATTCTAAACCAGAAGTCATCTGGTGGTGTACCCATTTTCAATCTGTCTTATCTAGTTCATGTAAAAAGTGCAAAGAGGATATATGACTGATTGAAATGGCAATTACAACATGGTGATGTGTTTTGTTTGTGTCTGACTCTTCTTCTGAATCATGAGGAAAACAGCCCACATGGTAAGACAGAGGACTGTGACTCCTGGAATAGGATCAATCTCCAAGAGGTGCAGAAGTTGAATAAAATTCAGTGTAAATTATTCAGAGGCGATTTGGAACAGACGAACATTTAGGCCTTTATCCTGTGTATTATGCAGGGATTTAACCGCTAGAGAGCTATCTGCATTTGGCAAGAGAAACTAAGTAAATAACCCAAATGGATGAACCAGGCAACCCTGATTTGCACTAAATATGATCATTAAACTCGTCTGCATTTTCATTAACTTCTGGGAGTTTTTCCTCTGGGAATCAGTAATGGACGACATGAAGCCAGAACAGACATTGTACTGACTTTATGATGCTTACAGCAAAAATTTTACTGTAAAAAAGATAAACGTTTGGCTCCTTTTCTGTTGAGATATTGGTGGCAATAACAATGACAACATCAACAAAAATGAGCCCCCAATGGATGGAGTTCAGGGAGGGGGCAGGCCATATTGCAAAAGAATTACTTAGAGTGGTGGATCGGCATTGCAGGAATTTTTTAATTTCCTGTTACTCAGTAATTCAGTTCTAGTGAGGTCGTTGGACAACATCCTGCGCTGCACCTTGTCTCATCAGCTCAACCCGTTGGACAGATGCAGAGGAAACATGCTTTAATCCTTTTATCATTGCTTTGCGACATGGTGGCCCTGTGTGACTGACATGGCGGGGGGCGGTCAGACAGTGTGGTCAGGACCAGTGATGTCATACACATGGGACATGCTCTGATATTTCCACCTCCCCACCCACCTGCTACACAAGTGATTATTTTATCCTCCAGGCGTTTTATGAGCTTACAACGATAAAGTTGAATGGTTCTGCCATCTTTTACTGAGGAAATAAAGCAAACAATGAGATGAGAAGCAGAATGTAGTGAGCCCAAAGTGCATTACAGTGGGGCGGCTACTTCCAGGCCTGGGGGCTGTGGAGCAGCCTCTCTGGTGACGATCTTCCCCTCCTTAACCTCCAACCTACCTCCCTCCTCAATGCGTGCTCGTCATGGCTGTTCAGGGTCAAATAAATCACCTGCCATTGCAGGTGCTGACCTGTTGTTTATTAGTTAATGTCCAAAGGACATGCTTTGAGAAGAGGAGGAGTTGGAGCGAAGTAGTCGGGGGGTTAAAGCACTAGTCTTGGGTCTTAAGGTTGATTTAGCTGCCCCTCTGGGAGGCTGCTGTACTACCCTGAAGAAATGAAAGCCAATAAACCCAACAATGACTGATGCTTAAGAGGGTCCTAATTGTCCAGTTAAAAAGAAACACCATGGCATGTAGATAAAAAAAAAAAAAATGAGCTTCTGCTGCTCTGAGTTTTTAAAGAAAAAATAAACTACACATTTAGATGACACAAATGAGGCCATAAAACCAATAAACACTAAAAAGACTGCCTCATATCTTTTAATTACAGATATGGAAGACAAGTTTCTACTGTGGGTTTGATGAGTGCTACATCCAAATACCTGGTTTTCACCCACCAACACTAATATTTCAGAAACTATTCCACACCATTTAATCTTGTTGTTTGTTTAAATGATGGAGGATTATGAAGGGATTAAATGATGAAAATGCTAACTGTCAAACTGACAGACACATATGAGAATGCACAAAATTACTTCAATGACTGCTTCTACAGCTGTGAGTGTGTAGTTTAACCTTTGAGTAAAATCAGAATTGACAGCAGAACCTGATCTTCAGCTGTGCAATAAATCACACTATTGTCTCTTTACTCTTGACTTAGCCTTCTGAAGCATGTGAGCCTGAAAGAGACCAAAGCACCAGAGGCCTTAACACAACACTGTCACCATCCAACAATGACTGGCACCATCCACCAAAGCCAAGCCAACCTGAAAAATTTCAAATTAAAATAATGATTGTCCAAACATTAACGTACCCGATTTGTGTGTACATACGCCTTTGTCTAGACGATGCGTTACTATAAAGCTGGTAAAACAATGTTAGTCTTGAAGAACGTTGCAAAATATTGGTATCAAATGATGTCATCTGTCCATGTAATGTAAAGCTAAGATTGAACTCGATCAATTAGGATTTGCAGTGGAGCAGAAAATAGCTTATGACAGAGGTAAGGTTGTGGAATGTATGAGGAAAAATCAACCTCTCCTCTAGTGCACACACTCCCTACCTTTGCAGATATACAATGTAGCCACATTATATGCACACACTGGTTCCTTTAGGGAATATAGCACAAGTCTTATTCATAATAATTAAACAGCATTCAGCATAACAGTTCCTTCCAGACGACAACCTCATACCTTAGGAAACAACCACAAAAATGTCAATCATACAGACTGAGTCATTTGACTCACAAAATATGAGTTTATGAGAAAAACTACCTTCATATTTTATTAAGAGAACTAAATAGAGAAAAACACTGTTAAGGGCAAACTCAAATTGTATCTAACTCAAGTGGATGGCAGTGTCCACCCAGTTGAGTTAGAATGATTTTTAAAACTATAATTTTATAGTTACAGTTAACTTGATGGTGCTTGGTGTGGACCGGCTTTTTTATAATGGCCAAACTTTGTTCTGTGAATTAAATGTGTGATTGCTTTGGATCACGGAGAGGAAAAGTAACAGTTTTGACCTTAAGCAAAAAAATGACATACTGAAGCAAAGTTTTTTCTTAAATTTGTGTAAACAACAGAAATTTCTTACAACTGACTCCTGGTGGATTTTCAGAATGTTTGTTAAATTTGCCCATATTTTTGTCACTACTGACGGGCCAAAACTGAACATCAGGAGTCAGAGTGGCTGCTACCCTACAGGGCGCTACTATGACACACGTTTGGACTCTGGGAGGAGACGTGGGTAAACCCGCATAGGAAGAAGATGAACACACAAACTCCTGCTGAGAAGAGCCCTACATGGGTTTGAACCCAGACAGTCCTGTTGTGAGGTAGCAGTAATAACCACTAAGCCGCCACATGCATAACTCCCACAGAAAAAGTCACACACTAATCATTTTTTGGACCTTAGCTTTTAATTTTGATTATGGCACACAGTGGTCATAGCATTATTTCAATAATCTTATGCAATATCATAACATTTATTTCCGTCCAAAGCTGCATTAATTTTTTAGCAAAGATTGATGAAGAGAGTTGATGGTGACAATGACAGTTCACCCCCCCCCCCCAATTTTAACAGCTCACATGTTTTAATGAAATGTTTGTGGCTTATTTTGTTCACATTTTCTTTAATTACACTGGTCAACACCAAATTTATTGTTTAAGTTTTTTTTAGCTGATTTACGGCAATTCTGATGTGCTGAATCCAAAAATCACACTGGTTTTGCTCAATCAGGTCAACTTTTTGAATTATTGCCACATGCTTATATACATTTTTGTTTACATTGTACGGGTATTTTCGCTTTATAAGATGCAAAACCTTTTTTATGTCTTGAAATTCTCTGAATTTTGAACAATGATGACGTAACATTCAATTTAATACATGCACAGAACTAAATAAGTACTAAGTAAGTACAGGGTTTTACTTAGCACCTGATCGAGAGAAACGGGATGTCATTTCGGATTCAGCGGTGCAAAATTGTCTTAAATCAGTTGAACCGGAGTGGTGGCTCAGTTGGTAGAGCATCCGCCCCACACCCGGGAGGACCGGGGTTCAAATCCCGGCCGGATCATGCCAAAGACCATATAAAAGTGGAACTTCCTGCCGTCCAGCTTGGTGCTCAGCAATAATGGAATGGAGGAGGGAAATCTGTGACGGCGCCTTGGCAGGCAGTGGCCCTCTGATTCTCCACTGGGGTGTGTGTGATTGACACTGTAGATAGTAAAGCACAATCTCGTTAGCTACTGTACATGATTGGTTGTACGGTTGAATGACAATAAGGGTGATTTTAATTAATTTAATTAAAACACAGACAACTTACAAAAAAATTATTTTTGTAACCCCTGTTATGTAAATTATTGCAGCAAATTTGTTTTATATTTTCCCCAACCTTTCTTGAAACACTCTGAATTTAAGCCCTATCACTTTAAGAAACATCCTTCACTTATTCAACTCCTGCCCTCCTTCCACGTCACTTAGCTACTAGCTGGCTAGCTTCTAGCCTTGGCTTTGAGCCTCCTACTTACTCGGTTCAGCAGTGCTGGTTTGGATGCAATCTTCAACCAAATACAGAGTCAAGTCAGCCCCAGGGCTTAGGTGGAGGAGCTGTCCGTGAGCCGCAATAGTGTAAGAGGTCTCTGCTCAATGCCACCAAGGATCCCTGCTAGTGGCCACTCCAACCCGTCACCCTGAGACATGACGTTTGTCTCAAAAAATGAACAAAACAAAGCATCACTGGTTAACAGGGGCATGTGGTCCCAGTGGTCGACAGGATATGACCGGTCCCAAGAACACAACAAGCACACATGAATGAGTGGCCAAACTCGGCTCCCGGCCCGAGTTGGTTACAGTGACCACCATGGACTGCCCTGCACACCAGTGCCAACAGTTAGAATCATGGCGAAATTATTAAAAAACAAGCCAGAATGACATGAGATATATTATCAACTGTGGATTAGTGAACCAGGTGGTAACAGGGATGGCTATTAGGGTGACTAAGATCTGAAGAAGATAACAATACAAGTGGCTCTTGGTCCGAGCTTCCTGGTACCAGTGTTAGCTCAGGGGCTAATACCTTTTGCTCCCCTTCCATCTACATGACAGCTCAGCAGGCCAATAATAGAGCAGTAGGCAGGTATCAAGTCTAGTGATGTTTCCCATTTCTTGACATAGAGGAAACACCCCGGAAGAGTCAAAAATGCTTCTTGGAGAGAAAAAACTGGAAAAAGGCTGCATATTCTTTTTTTTATGAGAAGTTACTGTTTTGATATTTTTTTGATAATTACGTGACCAATAGACACATTTCAGCTGGTTAAAACCTACAAGCACCGGAGTGGTGGCTCAGTTGGTAGAGCATCCGCCCCACACCCGGGAGGCAGGGGTTCAAATCCCGCCCGGGTCATACCAAAGACCATATAAAAATGGTACTTTCTGCCTTCTAGCATGGTGCTCCGCATAATGGAACGGGGAAAGTAAAGTTACATACAGAGCTACCAGAGGACTGACCCCCCCACTGTAGCTTTCACTACTTACAGTAGATGTGTGGCCTAGGGTCAGAGAAACGGAGATAGGCGCCGCCCCATACACCAACATGGTGTGAAGGGAATTAACTAACTAACTGACTAAAACCTACAAGCACACCATTTTTCAGTCAATGACTCCTTTAATAATGCATTGGAGAGTTCTTAATCCAGTTTTAGTACTTTCAACAATCTCCTTAGTCGTTTTCTTCTCATGATGCAGGACAAGAATTCAACCCTTCTGAAACAATGTAACATATTTTCACATGTGTCAGTGTTATTAAAAGCACTCATACTTAGTGTAGCAGAGTTAACAAAAGCATTCCTTCTTGGCTTGCCAAGTGGGTTGACCTTCTTGGCGATACAGGTAGAGTGCTGGACTCCGGGTTCGAACCCCCGGTTGGATGCCACCAGTTGGGCTTAACTGCCCGTCCCTTTGGCTACATTAGCTTGTAAACTGCGCTGACCCTACAGGTCACACGGCTTTGCAGTGACAGCAAAGCGGTCTGCTAAAAGCGGAAGCAACAGTTTGTAGGAAGTACTGGCCAATGTCTGATTTAAAAGTCTTCTCTTGGTTCTGGTAAAGTCACATCTCTTCTCCTTGGGTGTGTGACTATAAATGCTAATGTAAAAGCCAATGTACTGTAC
Organism: Pholidichthys leucotaenia; assembly: GCA_020510985.1. Classification (NCBI taxonomy): domain Eukaryota; kingdom Metazoa; phylum Chordata; class Actinopteri; order Cichliformes; family Pholidichthyidae; genus Pholidichthys; species Pholidichthys leucotaenia. Next base: position 283,128,349 of record CM035841.1, read on the forward strand.
ATACTATCTAAATTCTAAATACAAAAGTCACGACAGACTAAGACAGTTTAAGTATGCATCTTATATAAGTGTCTACTTCATGTTTTCAATGACACCTTCAGGAGTAAATAGTTTATTATTCAAAGTGAGGGAGCATTGGCTTAAAATTATGACCAGTACTCTGAGGTTGTTGTCGCTGAAGCTTCGTAATCTGGAAGCAAAATCTTTTACTGTCACATCAGTGAACCTGTAAAGTCGATCTTTTCACAGCCTATAATTTGTAGCAGATATTATCAGTGTGAATATCAGGCCGGCAAAGTGAGTTTAATGATGAATCAGTTAAAATGACTTATTACCTGCTCAATCTGGCTTATCGCCTTCATCTGCTTTCAAAAGAACCGTCTTTAACAGACAACTTCCTCTCTGAAAGCAAGTCAGTACAGCGGATTGCTCCCAGTGACAACTCACATCATTTTTGTTACTAAGAGCCGAGGCTTGACAGGCAGGTGTAATAAGCCATGGAGTTGAGATGTCACCCGCTGGTGCTGCCCACGGCAAATAATGCCTAGCGAGTGTCTTAGGATTCCTTGGCTATAATGTATCCCTTTGTTCAAGTTTTACTGCAGAAATTGGAAATATGTTCATGCTTGATGTGTTGAGTCCTGAGTAATGAATGTCAGAAAGCAATGGCCATTCCAAATGTCTTTTGGCCCCGTGCATCATTTGGGTGTCAAAACCACAATCCAGGTGCAGGTGGAGCTGTAATTGTTGCTCTTAAGAGCATGTGATTTATGTCAGTGATGAGCATTGAAGAGTAGAAAAGAGCATACTTAGTCACTTCTGCATCAATGTATATGTCTAGTGCACGTATGATTGTTAAGAAAACCGGCTAACCCTCAGATTAAACAAACATCCTGTGTGCTATGTTTTATTACATGTATGAGTCCTTCAAATTGTCATTTTTGGGTGCTAACCTCGTATCTAAAAAACAGACATTTTTTCAAGAAATGAGAAAAAAACAGTATTTTCTAAATAATTTAGCACATCCAAGATTTATTCTCGTGGATTTTCTAATGCTTATCAATGGTTTGATGTTTGTAAAAAACATCCAAAGACATACAGTGGATATAAAAAGTCTACACACCCCTGTTGAAATGCCAGCTTTTTATGATGTAAAAAAATTAGACCAAGATAAATAATTTCAAAACTTTTTCCACCATTGATGTGACCTATAACCTGTACAACCCAATTGAAAAACAAACTGAAATCTTTAAAGGGGAAAAATAAATAATAAAAAACTTACAATAATCTGTTTGCATAAATATGCAAACATATTGTGATGTGGCTGTGTCCAGAATTAACCAATCACATTCAAACTCATGTTAAATGGGAGTCAGCACACACCTGCCACCATTTAAAGTGCCTCTGATTAACACCAAATAAAGTTCAGCTGTTCTAGTAGGCTTTTCCTGACATTTTTCATCTTGCAGCACAAGTCATGGTCCGCAGAGAACTTCCAAAACATCAAAGGGATCTCATTGTTCAAAGGTACCAGTCTTTTCTACCAGTCAGGAGAAGGGTACAAAAGAATTTCCAAGGCTGTCATATTGACTGGACTGTCTGCCTAAGTGCAGGGTGCAGCACCAAAGGAGACACAGAGAACAACGGGGACGTTTGACAATTTATTAAATCTCAAAAGGAACAGGATTAGAGACAAACAATCACTCGCCAGAGCAGCAGCATTCCTGCAGAGAAAAGACAAGAGCTGATTAGGAAGAGGAATGGAGGAGTGAGTGGAAAACTAATTATGCCACTTACGTGGGGAATGAGAGAACCCAGCTCAGTGTCCAGCGAGGAGAGATGAACCAGCAGGATGAAGCTGCTGAAAATGGGGAATGATGGGCTGAGTCTGATCGGGTGGAGATGAGGAGCTGCGATGCGGAGAACAACAGGCCGGTGAGTGCACCGCGATCCCTGGAGACACACTGCTTCAATGGCAGCAACCTGAAGGAGAAGGAAGAGATAAATGTTTAGGTAAATGGACCAAAACACGAGGCAATTAACAAGTTTGAGATTAATTCTGCTCTGAGGCAGTATACTCAAATGAGCCAGCGTTGAATCAAGGAAGAGCTGGTCCTTATAAACGCTGGCTCAGCAGAAGGAGCAGGTGCGTCAATCCTCCCAGGTGAGATGATTAGCAGGGAGGCAGGAGAACGGGACGGAGGGGGCGAGCGCTCACCAGGATATGACAAAGGCATTAAATATACCATGGAACACAGTGAAGACAGTCATCATCAAGTGGAGAAAATATGGCACAACAGTGACATTACCAAGAACTGGACGGCCCTCTAAAATTGTTGAAAAGACAAGAAGAAAACTGGTCAGAGAGGCTGCCAAGAGGCTGATAGCAACACTGAAGGAGCTGCAGGAATTTCTGGCAAGTACTGGCTGTTTAGTACAGGTGACAACAAGCTCCCGTCTAGGGTGGCAAGACGGAAGCTTTATCTTATGAAGAAAAACATCCAAGCCCGGCTACATCTTGCAAAAACACATTTGAAATCTCCCAAACACATGTGGGAAAATGTGTTATGGTCCGATGAAACCAAGGTTGAACTTTCTGGCCATAATTCCAAAAGGTATATTTAGTGCAAACACAACACTGCTCATCACCAAAACAACACCATACCTACAGTGAAGCATGGTGGTGGCAGCATCATGCTTTGGGACTGCTTTTCTTCAGCTGGAACTGGGGCCTTAGTCAAGGTGGAGGGAATTATGAACAGTTCCAAATACCAGTCAGTGTCGGCACAAAACCTTCAGGCTTCTGCTAGAAAGCTGAAGATGAAGAGGAACTTCATCTTTCAGCATGACAATGACCCAAAGCACATATCCAAATCAACAAAAGAATGGCTTCACCAGAAGAAGATTAAGGTTTTGGAATGGCCCAGGTAGAGTCCAGACCTGAATCCGATCGAACATCTGTGGGGTGATCTGAAGAGTGCTGTGCATAGGAGATGCCCTCACAATCTGACAAATTTGGAACATTTTTGCAAAGAAGAGTGGGCGAATATTGCCATATCAAGATGTGCCATGCTGATAGACTCATACCCAAAAAGACTGAGTGCTGTAATAAAAGCAAAAGATGCTGCAACAAAGTATTAGTTTAAGGGTGTGCATATTTATGTAAACAGGTTAATGTACTCTAAGTTTTATTTTTCCCCTTAAAAGATTTCAGTTTGTTTTTCAATTGGGTTGTACAGGTTATAGGTCACATTAGTGGTGGAAAAAGTTTTGAAATGATTTATCTTGGTCTAATTTTTTTACATCACAAAAACCTGGCATTTGAACTGGGGTGTGTAGACTTTTTATATCCACTGTAAAATGTTGACCCACAGAATGAATTTATTGAAAAAAACTAAAAAAGACGAACTATGGAGATAGGAGGTTTCCTCCCAATGGCGACAGCTACAGTCTTTTTTCAAAAGTCACCTCTACACGCATGAACAATTAACTCACTGACTCATTTTTGAACAATTACATAAACATGTCAAATAGCATTTTTTCCAGTCTGTATTAACAAGACACAAACTCATCTTTCCACATTTTATCTACCCTATTTAAAGGGGGCGGGGTACACTTCACAATGCTAAATGCAGTTAATCCTGGCCCCAGGCCTCAGACAACAGAAATACAAATTTGCAGCAGCCTTAATTACCAGCTTTCAAAAACAAACAATAAATCTGCCTTAGATAGAGATGCTGGTGGAAAACAAACAACCTCTGGGCTTATAGACGTTTATAGCCATATTCTGATGTCTTACGAAGATTAGTATAAAAGCCTCATATGTTGTGGAAATTGCCTGCGAAGAGATTGTGACACTTTAAATGTGGGTGTAATTTTTTAAAATAAACTTTTAATTTGGTTGTTTCTGGGTTGATTGAGAGATACATATATCTCCATCACTGGAACAAGGTGTGTCTGTTTCATGGATGAATGATATTCAACACAAAGATAGGCTCTGTTCTGTCCTGACCACCCGAGTACTGCAGCCCAGCTTTTGATTATATTTTATGAGTCCTAATTGTGACTGACCTGGCCCGCTGGTGGCTTCATTTCACCACAGGGAAGAAGGGTCTGGTCCTTTCTGATGACTGGGGCATCTCGGCCGATCAGCATGGCTGTCTGCTGACCTCCACCTTCACAGGACGGTGAGGGACACATCTCAAGTTCATCCTCCTCTTGGGTGGTACGGCTCTCATCTTACCTCCACCTGCCCACTGGGGCCAGCATCACCCTTCACCCCTCGCCCTCCAGCTTCTCTGGGAAGCTACTTAACATATTCAGCTCAGCTCCTTTTACAGCTTTAAACAAAACTCAGTCAGTGTTTACCGACACTGTTTAAGGGAGGACAATCCTTTCAAGTCTAGTCTATGACAGTGTTTTGTAACAAATATGTGTTGAAAGCTGTTAATTAGCTCAAACCCCCTCACAGACATCAAATTTTGGCTCACGAAACCTTTTATCACCCTGAAATCCAGTGGCCGTTGCTCTCTCAGAGTAATACCACAAGAATGTGAGTCTAACCTTTTATTAGACTGCAGATTCCTCACTGTTTGTATAACCCTGAAGTGACTCCACAGTCACATTTGTTCTCTATAACGCTCCGAACAGCAGAAAATGGCCGCTCCATGACCAGATCCTCTTTGATGCAATAATGAAAACAAATGAGCGTAACACGATAATATATTGAGGAGTGCCGCAGTTTCAAAGCTGACATTGCAGGGAATTGAGGTGCAACGAGGGAAATGCAAAGCTATGTTTGTCATCACTTTTGACGTTGTCTCGTGCACAAATTATTTCCTCCAGTTCACTTCAGAGTATTAGTCTTCTTAGGGGTTCAATTAATCAAAGGAAGCACAGTTCCATATGCCTTTTCAGGCTGACTTTGACCGACCCCGGCATCACAGCAGACTTACTGCTATTCTTCAGTGGCCTGTTCATGGAATTTCGAAGAGTTACAGTTCACTGCTTTATGCTCTCTGTAAATATCAAAGAAAACTGCAAATCATGTTGGAAATATACTATTTGAAAAACAAAACATTTTAGCAATCCTGTTGTTACTTAAATAGGACCCCCTGGAAATTATGATACTTTAACTATGGAATTAAGATTTGATCAGATTTATCATGTATGAATAGAGGTATGAAACCATATCACCATTAAATAATTCTATCTTTATATACTTAATATTGCCAAGTTATTTTCTCCAAGCTCACCTGTTGTTCTCATAGGGAAATCAATGCCTCTCTCTGGTGGTATAATAACATTCCCGCTGGAGAGTAACAGCTTAATTCACTCTTATCACTTTTGGTTGTCTGGCTTCCAGTCAAGCTGGGGTCCAAGAGGTGAAATGAGTTTGGCAACCTCAACTCCAGGCATGACAAGAGAACACACATCATGGTACAGTTAGTGGAAAAAGAGAGGGAAAATTGCCTGCATAAGCAGGAAAGATAGAGTTTCATCGTCATCCCACTAAAAACGCACACTCGTCTTTGGCAGACTTCAAACACTTAATCGGCAATCATTTTTCAATGAGCCCCAGAGGAGCACATTTTAGTGCTCCACCAAACAGTCTGCTGCTTTGTGCTCTCTAATCCCTCACGGTTATGCATCATGGGGAGCCAGTGGTCATTCTTTAGGAGGAGGTTAACCCCAGCTCCAGACTCACCGACAGGCCGACAGACAGACCCGCAGCACTGCTCTAATGCCTCGGCTCCGCTTCACCCACAACATCTGTATCCATCAAGAAACACTCACTTTCTATTGGTGCAGCCCTCAAATTAAGGCTGTCTTTTGATCTGGGGGCTGGACAAAATGCAAATCAAACACAATCCCATAAATGGCTCTCTCATCTGCCTCGTTAGGCTCTACAAACAGGTTTCACCAGCCTCTCGGATTGAGCCCTGCCTCTTTTGGACCCATATCACACATGTGACTGCCTCACCTCAGAGACACCCTCCTCCCCCAACACACACACACACACACACACACACACACACACACACACACACACACACACACACACACACACACACACCTTTAACTCCTGCTTTACTCCCATCTCCTCTTTTTTGCTTGTGTTCACAATCTGACACACGTCGCTCAGGCACAATCATATGCAGGGGAAGCCAATAATCTAAACAGCACTTAACCTGGCTGGTGGAGGAGTGTATCTGTGCGATGAGAAAAATCTCCAGGCTTTGGCTCCATCTCATTAATGAGAAAAGATGAGCGTTCCCCACCGCAATTAAGAGTCAATCTCCTGCATTAACTCACCGCCCCACGGCCACACACACAGCACAAAGGCAACAGGCCATCCTCTGTCACTCATTTTCCTGGGGTGAGCAGAGCAGAGAGCACTCCCAAGATAGATTAAATTAGATGCCCTGTCCTTTCGGGCTCACCTGCTGAAATCTAAACTTGGAGAATGTATTGCTGTGAGGAACTGGAATGAATGCAGCTCCACCTCTATTTGACATTTGATCATGTCACTGTGATCTTTTCAGTGTGGTGTCCCAATGAATTGGAAGCATTACAAACCAACACTGAAGACAAAGGCCTTTTTCGGAGTAGAAAGTTTTAGTGGAGATAAAAGAAAGGCACAGGAGTTACTAATAGATGAAGCTTTGAGTTTGGTCTATTGAAGCACCGCAGTAACTCATGACTATGTCATAAACAGAAATTGTTCAAAATGAAATGTGTGAGGGGGGAGAAGTTGGATTAAATGCTGACTAGAAAACAGCCTTAAGGCTCTATTATGACAATCTAACGCACAAATTTGCACCACACTTTGTGCCTTCAGCCAGTGGTTTTCATCATTTCTGGCAGTACATTGCCCATTTTCATGCTTTGTGACCTCATCTGCTATGATTCCACGTGCGCCATTACGCGGCGCATGAGGGAAGGAATGAAAAACCCACTCGCTGGAGATCGTCGTGTGTTTTTATTGCAACAAGTGAGATTAACAGTACAAAATAACGAATAAAGTGCACAGAATGAAGTTAGCTGTTCGATAGGCAGGTGAGGAGCTCGGGATAAACAAAACAGTCCTCCAGGACGCTCTACAGTACAAGTGAGGGGACTGGAAGGGAAAAAATGTTCCAAACAGTCAGTACTCACGTTGGCTGGAGCAGTCCGAGTAATCCAGTGGAATCACAGCAAACACAACCTGGGGCTGAAGAGCACGTCACTCAGTGTGAAGTGGTACCAACAGCAATGGGCAGGGCTTCCAAGCTTGAGTGTCGGTGAACACACACTGAAAGAATTACCTGTAGAATAGCTTTGAACACTGAAGGGATCGGCGACAGTGTAGCTCCATACAGACACCCAAACAATGATCCGGCAATCCCTCCCAACAGATCAGGGGCTGAAATAGAACCAAACCTAATCATGAGAGAGCTTGCCGGTGTGAATCATTAGGGTGTGTGTGTGTGTGTGTGGGCGAACGCTAAAGAACACAGCTGATTCCACTGACAGAGGAGGGGTGTGTGGCTGCGCTGTCAAAGAGCCGGCGGACCAAAAAGGCTCTGACAGCGCCTGATGGAAATTTGGCAACAAAACATAGGAAAAGACCAAATAGCCACGGCATCACAGAACTGGGCTAAAACCTAAGTCCAGTTCATGACAGGTCCCCCAACTCTAGGGGTGGATACCAGACACCCTCGAAAAAATAAGGATAGAAAAAAACAAAACACACCCCTCCCCCCAGGGAACCAGCCAACCCAACGAGGGCGGGTGGTGGGGGGAACCTGTTTGGAGGGACCCAAACAAATAAACAACATAAGGACCAAAACTCAAGGAAAATGGGATAGCCCCCCACCACCACCCCAAACCTAGGCCAATACCCCCTACCCAGGAGTCCAAAAGTTCAGGTGGCCGACCAGCGTCCCAGGTCCAAGGAGCAATGGAAGGGGACAAGTCGGGTGGCCTGTCTAGGTCCAAAATTAGTTGGACCACCCGGGAGAGTGGGCCGGGTGGCTGACCAAGGAACGTGAGCCACCTAGCCCCATAACACAGTTCTTCGGGTGGACGACCTGGGTCCTTCAGCCACCAGCGTAGGAGTGGCGGTCTGGGAGGCGGCCTCCCCATGGGCAGAACCAACTCGGGGAGAGGAAACCAGAGAAGGGGAGCCCTGGTGTCAAACAATGGCACCGACAAGAGAGGCCCCCAGCCCCCCACAACCTCGTGCCGGGGAGTAATGGCCCCCGCGGTGGTCCCGGACCGGGACATCATGGCTCCAGTGGTGCCCCCAGCCTGGGGCCTTGTAACACCCACGGCGATGCTTGGTTGGGCCCCTGCTGCTCCCGCGGTGGGCTCCGGCTGGAGCACCGCTGCTCCCGTGGTGGGCTCCGGCTGGAGCACCGCTGCACCTGCGGTGGGCTCCAGCTAGAGCACTGCTGCACCCGCAGTGATGCCCGGTTGGACCCCTGCTGCACCCACAGTGACATCTGGAACCTCCGGTGGTGGGCCTCGATCCTCGGGGGGCCTCTGGCAGTGCTGACTCCTCCCTAGTGACCCTGGGATTAACCTCAGGAAAAGCAAGACAGGGAAAGGGGTCAGAATCGCCAGCGGTGGCGGAGCCCTGCGAGGCAAGCGCAGGCGGCTGCAGCTGGCTCTCGTCGCCCCCGGCCAGACAAGGGTGCTCAGAAATAGGAGGGAGAGAAGAAAGCGAGCACACTTGCCTGAGACTGAGCTTCACCGCCGTCCAGGACTCTGTCGATCCAGGACATGGAGGTCCGGTCCATTTGGGAGGTGTTGCAACCATGTCGACCTCCACTGGGACAGCGGGAGCCTCATCGTCATCATCCAAGGGACCCCCAGGTTGCGGTGGATCCTCTCCGGTGACCCTAGTATGAAGCTCAGAGGTGACAAAAGACAACAAGCAATTAGGGTCACTAGCAGCGGCAAAGCCCAGTGAGGGAAGTCCGGATGCAGTTGAGGACTGCACTTGACTCTCCTCTCCAAGAGCCAGGCAAGATCTCTCAGATACAGACATGACAAATACAGGAGAGATTACTTGTCTGCACTCGGGCTCCACCGCCATCCAGGACTCCGTCGATCCTGATGATGATGTCTTGGACCCGGTCTGCAGGAGGTCTGGCTCGCAGGGTGACTCTGCCGCGGTGGGCCCCGCAGCAGGCATGATGGTGGTTGCAGTCCCAAAGTCCTCAGATGCCGTCTTCATTGCGGGTAGCTCCCCTGGTGTGACGGCTGAGGACTGCCTCACCATTGGCCCCGGACTAGGATCCATCCAGGCTTCCAGTTCCTCCCCCCTCTGGCAACTAGGTTCTTGAGTCGATGATCCCTCAGGAGCACTCAGAAAAAAAATGGGGAGAATGGGTGAGGAGCTGAAATATGCCACTGGAGCAAGGGGCTCAGGGGACTGCAAACCCTAAGTCTCTTGGCCAGGGAACAGACAAAATTGTTCATCAGAAAGATACCCTGAGTGAAAAGGAACTTGCCTGTTCTCCTGGTTCTTGACGTCTCCAGCGCCGTCCGATGCACCCCCTTCCTGGTCTGCGTCCGGTTTGTGCCAGGGCTCCTCAATTGATACCGGTGAAGACCCCCAAATGGGTGCAGGAGATGAAGAGTCCATAAAGAAATCTGCCCCCTCACGCTTAGCGGATGAAAAGGCAGAGGGCGAGGTGGCTGGAGGAGGAAAAAAACAGCCAAGCTAAGTTTTTCTCCTCCTCCATGCGATGGTCTATTACAGCCTGAAGCACTCGTCTTTGCTCCTCCCCCTCCCGGCGTTCCTCCTTAACCCACTGGTCAAGCTGGGCAAGCAGGGCCAGGCTCTGCTCCTCCTCCTCACGGCGCTCCTCCTCGACCCACCAGTTGATCACGGTGAGCAGGTTCGACCATTCCTCCATCGTCAACCCCGTGGATTGAGCAGGCCCAGACTCGGGAGGGAAAAACGGCCAAGCTGAGTTCTTTTCCTCCTCCATGCGACGTCTTTGCTCCTCCCTTTCCCGACATTCCTCCTCTATTCGGCAGTTCTTCCTAAGCATAGGCTGAACAGACCCAGACTCGGGAGGTGGAGGCAGGGCTGGGTCAGGAGAGCTGCGAGAAGAGGGGGGCTCCCTCCGTCGCGAGCGCCTCTTCCGTGACGAGGACGGCTCAAGCGTCGGCGAATCCCTCTCCAACTCCATGTCTGGCTGAGGGAAGAGGACGGTGAGGGTATCATCCACCCTCGGAATTAACCTGAGGTCAGGATGACGCCGCATAATGTCTCTCGTGGTAATCTGCGCCAGCTGGACATCCTCCGAAGACTGCCGCCACTGAGCGGAAAAGAGAGCCTGCTCCAAGAGGTCCTGTGCGATCAATTCCTCATCAGTCCACACCACCATAGCATCACTCAAGGGAGAGCAAAAAGGTGAGAAAAAAAACTCACAACAACTGCGCTGGGTTTTTCTTTTAATGGCCGGATCATTCCGTTATGATTCCCCGTGTGCCCACTCGCTGGAGATTGTCGTGTGTTTTTACTGCAACAAGTGAGATTAACAGTACAAAATAACGAATAAAGTGCACAGAATGAAGTTAGCTGTTCGGTAGGCAGGTGAGGAGCTCGGGATAAACAAAGGAGTCCCCCAGGACGCTCTACAGTACAAGTGAGGGGACTGGAGGGGAAAAAATGTTCCAAACAGTCAGTACTCACTTCGGCTGGAGCAGTCCGAGTAATCCAGTGGAATCACAGCAAACACAAACAACCTGGGGCCGAAGAGCACGTCACTCAGCGTGAAGCGGTACCGACAGCAATGGGCAGCGCTTCCAAGCTTGAGTGGCGGTGAACACACACTGATATACACAATATGACAGTCAGTTTACTGTGTGTTACTGTTGTAGGTATATACTGTATGTTGAAGCTTTTGTTGTTCGGATATTTGGTTTTAAATAACTTTTGTGTTTAGCACCATGAGTGTAATTGCTATGGCAGTGATACAAACTGCCATAGAAGTTTCATCCCCAGCCCCTCCCTTTTGTACCACAGTGGCAATTGATGCTGTAACACTGAGGCTACATTTGTAGCTTGTGGGGCCCCTCAGTCACTGGGGGTCCATAATATTTGTGTACACTGCCCTATGGAGGAAACAACTATACCAGCTGTGTTGTTATGTATCAGAATCAGAATCAGAATCAGCTTTATTGGCCAAGTATGCACAACACATACAAGGAATTTGACTTTGGCTAAAAACTTGCTCTCGTTGTTCAGGTGGAGGATTTAAATAAGTTAAGTAATAAGTGGTAAAATAAGTGGTAAGTTGTCATAATTAGAATATGGTGATAAACCTTAGTAGAAATAATAAAATAAATAAAACTTGAATGGTAGTTTAGTGTGAAGAATATACATTTAAGTTAAGGTAACTCTTTTTGTATAACTGAATTTAAGAACGATCCAACAGACTCTCATGATGAATGCTAGAACAAGGATTCAGTGTGCCCCGCCCAGTATGGGGTTACCGAGGTCCCACCCTGGAGCCAGGACCGGGGGAGGGGCTCAGTGGCTAGCGCCTGGTGGCTGGGTTTCTGCCCATGGGACCCGGCCGGGCTCAGCCCGAAGAAGTTACATGGGTCTGCCCTCTAGTGAGCTCACCACCTGCAGGAGGGACCATGGGGGTCCAGTGCTATGTGGAGCAGGTGGCGGTTGAAGGCTGAGACCTTGGCGGGCTGATCCCAAGCTTCCTAAACTGACTTTTGGGATGTGGAATGTCCCCTCGCTGGTGGGGAAAGAGCCTGAGCTGGTGCACAAGGTTGAGAGATACCGGCTAGATATAGTTGTCCTCACTTCAACACACAGCTCTGGTTCCAGAACCAGTCTCCTGGAGAGGGGCTGGAGCTTGGCCTACTCTGGAGTTGCCCCGGGCGAGAGGGATGGGTATTCTTGTATCCCCCCACCTTGCTACCTCTATATTGGAGCTTTTCCCGGTGGATGAAAGGGTTGCTTCCCTGTGCCTTCGGGTTGGGAAATGGGTCCTGACCATCATTTGTGCCTATGCACCAAATGATGGTTCAGAGTACCCACCCTTTTTGGAGCCTCTGACTGGGGTGCTGGAGAGTGCTTCTCTTGGAGACTTCATTGTCCTACTGGAGGACTTCAATGTGCCCGTGGGCAACAACAGTGAAACCTGGAGGGGGGTGATTGGGAGGAACGGCCTGCCCGATCTGAACCCGAATGGTGTTCAATTATTGGACTTCTGTGCTAACCACAGTTTGTCCATAACGAGCACCATGTTCAAGCACAAGGGTGTCCATATGTGCACCTGGCACCAAGACAGCCTAGGTCGCAGGTCAATTGATTTTGTTATAGTGTCATCAGACCTGTGACTGCATGTCTTGGACACTTGGACAAAGAGAGGTGCAGAGCTGTCAACTGATCACCACCTGGTGTTGAGTTGGATCCAATGGCAAGGGAGGATGCCATTCAGACCTGGTCAATCCAAACGTACAGTGAGGGTGTCCTGGGAATGTCTGGCTGAGACCCTTGTTCAGGAGGTCTTCAACTCCCACCTACGGAAGAACTTCGACCACATTCCGAGGGAGTCTGGAGACATGGAGTCTGAATGGGCCATATTCTCCACCTCCATTGTTAAAGCGGCTGCCGCAAGGTCGTCGGTGCATCTCGTGGTGGCAACCCCCGAACCAAGTGATGGACACCAGTGGTGAGGGGGGCAATTAAACTGAAGGAGGAGTCCTATCAAGCTTGGTTGCCTTGTGGGACTCCCGAAGCAGCTGAGGTGTACCGGCAGGCCAAGCGGAGTGCAGTTTGGGTGGTTGCTGAAGCAAAAACTTGGGTGTGGGAGGAGTTCGGTGAGGCCATGGAACAAGACTTTCGGTTGACCTCAAAGAGATTATGGCAAACTGTCCGGTGACTCAGGAGGGGGAAGCAGCTCCCTGTCCACACTGTGTATGATGCGGGTGCGACACTGCTGACTTCAACTAGGGATATTGTTGGGCGGTGGAAGGAAAACTTCAAGGATCTCCTCACTCCCACTGACATGCCTTCCACAGAGGAAGCAGGGCTTGTGGACGAGGGGGACGACTCACCCATCACAGGGGCTGAGGTCACTGAAGTGGTTAAAAAACTCTTCAGTGGCCGGGTCTCGAGGGTGGATGAGATTTGCCTTGAGTACCTCAAGGCCCTGGATGTTGTAGGGCTGTCATGGTTGACATGCCTCTGCAACATTGTGTGGAAGGGGTCAGTGCCTTTGGCATGGCAAATTGGGGTGGTGGTTCCTTTCTTCAAGAAGGGGGATTGAAGGGTGAGTTCCAACTTTAGAGGAATCACATTCCTCTGCCTCCCTGGGAAGGTCTATGCCAAGGTAGTAGAGAGGAGAGTCAGGCCATTGATTGAACCTCGAATTCAGGAGGAGCAATGCGGCTTTCGGCCTGGCCATGGCACATCAGACCAGTTCTTTTCCTTCTTGAGAATCCTCGAGGGTTCATGGGAGTTTGCCCAACCAGTTTACATGTGTTTTGTGGACTACATCCCTCGTGTTTTTTTGTATGTGTGTGTGTATGTGTGTGTGGGGGGGGGGGGGTGGCTTCAGGAGTATGGGGTATCGGGCTTGTTGTTACGAGCTATCCGGTCTCTATACGACCGTTGCAAGAGTTTGGTTCATATTGCCAACACCTAGTCAAACTCGTTTCCAGTGAGAGTTGGACTCTGCCAAGGCTGCCCTTTGTCACCGATCCTGTTCATAATTTTTATGGACAGGATATGTAGGCACAGCCAAAGATCACAGGGTGTCATGCTCAGTGAACACAGGATCTCATGGAGATGATGTTGTCCTGATGGCTTCATCAACCAATGACCTACAGGCCTTACTGGGATGGTTTCGTGGTTGACACGCCTCTGCAACATTGTGTGGAGGTTGAGGACAGTGCCTTTGGCATGGGAAACTGGGGTGGTGGTTCCTGTCTTCAAGACGGTGGATCGGAGGGTGTGTTCCAACTTTAGAGGGATCACACGCCTCTGCCTCCCTGGGAAAATCTATGCCAAGGTACTAGAGAGGAGAGTCTGGCCATTGATCGAACCTCGAATTCAGGAGGAGCAATGTGGTTTTTGGCCTGGCCGTGGCACATCAGACCAGCTCTTTACCCTCTCGAGAATCCTCGAGGGTTCATGGGAGTTTGCCCAACCAGTTTACATGTGTTTTGTGGACTTGGAGAAGGCATTTGACTGCATCCCTCATGGTTTTTATGGGGGGGGGGTGCTTCAGGAGTATGGGGTGATACTCCTATTGTGTCACCACAGTGACACAATAGGAGAATGCACTCCACCCAGGACTTTGGGGAGTTGGGGGAAGGAGGTGAGAGATGGAAACGAGGAGAAGAAGGGAGGGGAACCAAGGACGGGCGCCAGAGCGCTATGGGGTAATAAACCAAATAAAGATGTGCCTTCGCTCCCGGTATGCCAGGTGTGAACCTATTGTGTGGGGTAGAAGACGCTGTTGACACCTTGGGTATGCTGGGCGCGAAAGTGTTGTGTGAGTCATGTGCTATTGTCAGGTATGTTAATGTGTGTACACTGGGTGCCAAGGGCGGGATTAAAGCTGTAATAAAGAGATTCACTCTTAGTGTCTCGTCTGATTCCTTTCCTCCACAGTGGTGACCCTGAAATGTGAAAATGGAAGATGGACCGAGCACCTCTGTGGGAACATCCGCGCTTAACGTTCCCCCCGCTACGCTCGCTGTGGCAGTCAAATTCCCAGACTTTTGGCTCCACGACCCGGCTGCTTGGTTCATTCACTTGGAAGCCCAGTTCGCTCTCCGAGGGGTCTTGGAAGGTGACACAAAGTACGATTACATGGTGACTTCACTGGACCCGTGTGCCATTCGGTGCATAATGAGCGTTCTTTGCACTCCCCCAGCCCAGGGCAAATACAACGCTCTCAAATGGCTGCTGCTGCGGTGTTATGTCCCCTCCACCGGACAGAGAGAGCAGAGAAGCTCCTCTCACACACAGAATTAGGAGCTGGATCGGCTGTGGAGTTGATGGAGAGTATGTTGTTTTTGCTGGGTGCAGATGACGGGTCTTTCCACTTTGCCCATCTCTTCCTGAAGAAGCTACCAGCTTTGGCCAGGGCAATCCTGGCCAACTCGCTGCTGCTGGTGACCAAGGATTACCGAGCGGTGGCAGAGAAAGCAGACCGCATCATCCTGGCTAACAGGAGTTTTGGTGTCCAGGCAGTGAGACCCGGATCGTTGGCGGAGTCCAACAAGGTCAAGGGCCACAGCGTGTGTGCGTGCCAATGGGCTAAGGTGCAGAGGCACACCAAAGCCCCCCTCAAGCCTTTTCAAATTCCGGCCAGGAGGTTTGACCACATACATGTGGATTTAGTGGGTCCCCTTCTGCCATTGCATGGGTTCACACACCTTCTGACAATTGTGGACCGCACTACGCGTTGGCCAGAGGCGGTTCTACTGAACTCCACCACGTAGCCCGCATGTTTTTGTCATCTTGGGTCGCACAGTTCGCATCCCCATCAGACATCACTTCCAACAGGGGTCCGCAATTTATTTTGGAACACTGGCCCGCAATGGCCAAGAGCCTGGGGGGTCAAAATCCACCGCACCATTGTGCACAACCCACAGGCTAATGGTTTGTGTGAACGGTTTCACAGGTCGCTTAAAGCAGTGCTCAGAGCCTCGCTAATGGACGCAAATTGGGTCGACCGCCTGCCTTGGGCCTTACTGGGGTTGCGCTCCACACCTAAGGAAGATTTGACAGCTTCCCCGGCAGAGCTCATTTCTTCTCAGCCGTTGTGGATCCCGGGGGAATTTTTGCCCGAGAACCCCGCACCCGGTTCCGACCTGTCCGCGGGCTCTTTTTCTTGGGCAGAGGCTGGCGGCATTCCAGGGCTGGCGCACCATTGTTTTCCCTGCACTTTTGTTCCAAAGCGCTTAGAAAACGCCAAATTTGTTTTTGTTAGGCATGACGCCCACAGAACACCGCTACATCCGCCGTACGATGGCCCGTTCACAGTATTGGAAATGGAGGCGAAATATTTTGTGTTAGACCTGGAGGGGGGGGGGGCATAAGGAAACCATAAGCAACCAACACAACATCTGCCAACACATAAGCAGCCTGCTTATGTGTTGGCAGATGAGCAGGTGGTGCTGGTCCAGGCTCCCCGGCAGGGGACGCCCACCTATGGTGGCTCCACAGGTTGGTGTTCCCCCTACAGAGAACTGTTTTCAGGAGACTAGATCTTTCCCCTCCCCACCCTTTCCCCCTCCAGAGGACCGCTCGCCAGAGACCGAGTTTTTCTCCTACCCACCTCAACAGCAGGGCACTTCCGATGGCCTGGCGGCTCCATGTTACAGTTGTTACGGGTGCTTGCTCAAGTCCAAAGGACCAGAGGATTAAAGCCCCTTCTGGGTGTTTGGGGGGGGGGCTGTGTGATGACACAATAGGAGGAATTTGGGGAGTTGGGGGAAGGAGGTGAGAGATGGAAATGAGGAGAAGAAGGGAGAGGAACCAAGGACAGGTGCCAGAGCGCTAGGGGGTAATAAACCAAATAAAGATGTGCCTTAGCTCCCCGTATAACAGGCGTAAACCTACTGTGTGGGGTAGAAGATGCTGTTCACACCTTGGGTATGCTGGGCGCGAAAGTATTATGTGACTCATGCGCTATTGTCTGGTATGTTAATGTGTGTATTCAGGGTGCAGAGGGCGGGAGTAAAGCTGTAATAAAGAGATTTGCTCTGGCACCCAATTCAGTCTGTTCTTCTGTTTACAGGAAATAAAGTTGTGTGTCATCAGCTCGTGTCTTGTTTGATTCCTTTCTTCCACAACACTAACTAACTAACTAACTAACCTGCACTTATATAGCGCTTTTCTAGTCACAAAGACCACTCAAAGCACTTTCATTAATACTAACCCTCTATTCTAAGGGCCTATAGGAAACAAATATCTAGGGACAATTTAGAACAGCCAATTAACCTAACATGCATGTTTTTGGCATGTGGGAGGAAACCGGAGAAATCCCGGAGTAAACCCACGCAACACGGGGAGAACATGCAAACTCCACACAGATCACTGTTGGTCGGGGGCTGGGATCGAACCCACGATCCCACGATCCCCACAATCCCCCGGCCAAGGGTAAACTGTGCTGCCGCAGTGCTAACCACTGCGCCACCGTGCAGCCCGACCGTTGTGAGAGTTTGGTTCGTATTGCCAACACTCAGTCATACTCATTCCCAGTCAGAGCTGGACTCTGCCAGGGCTTTCCTTTGTCACCAATCTTGTTCATAATTTTTATGGACAGAATTTCTAGGTGCAGCCAGGGAATGGAGGGTGTCATGCTTGGTGGCCACAAGATCTCTCTGCTGTTTGCAGATGATGATGTCCTGTTGGCTTCATCCAGCAATGAGCTACAGGTCTTACTGTGACGGTTTACTGCTGAGTGTGAAGCAGCTGGGATGAGAATCAGCACCTCCAAGTCTGAGTCCATGATCCTCATCCAGAAAAAGGTGGATTGTCCTCTCTGGGTTGGGTACAAGCTCCTGCCCCAAGTGGAGGAGTTTTAGTATCTTGGGGTCTTATTCATGAGTGAGGGGAGAATGGAGCGAGAGATTGACAGACAGATCGGAGCAGTGATGCCGACGTTGTACCAGTCTGTCGTGGTGAAGAGGCAGCTGAGCTCTAAGGCAAAGCTGTCGATTTACCGGTCAATCTCCATTCCTTCCCTCACCTATGGTCATGAGCTTTGGGTAATGACTGAAAGAATGAGATCGCGCATACAAGTGGCTTAAATGAGCTTTCGCCGTAGGATTGCTGGATTCACCCTTAGAGATAGGATGAGGAACTCAGTCATCCGGGAGAGGCTCAGAGTAGAACCGCTGCTCCTCCACATTGAAAGGAGCCAGTTGAGGTGGTTTGGGCATCTGATCAGGATGCCTCCTGGACGTCTCCCATTTGAGGTGTTTCGGGAATGTCCCACTGGGAGGAGACCCCGGGGCAGATCCAGGACTCACTGGAGAGACTATGGCTCCCAGCTGGTCTGGGAACGCCTTGGTATCCTCTCTGAAGAGCTGGAGCAGGTGGCTGGGGAGAGGGAAGTCTGGGCTTCTTTGCTTGAACTGCTGTCTCCGTGACCCGGACCTCCAGAAAAGTGGTAGAAGATGGATGGATGGACTAGGCTGAAAAAATTAGATGTACTTGAATAGCTTGAGTTAACAAACAAATGATTCAAGGCAATTGGTTTCCTCAAACACGGTGAGTTGAGCTAACTCATTAGGTTTTTCCAGTGTGCCTGAGCCATTCTGACTGGCTTATTGTGTGTTCTGCTCAAAACACATCTCTGAATAATTAAAATAGTTAGGACAACCTTTTTGCTAAATGATGTTTGCACTTTTCACATAACACTTTTGACTAGACTTTTACAATAGGGCC
Source organism: Pholidichthys leucotaenia (assembly GCA_020510985.1). Lineage (NCBI taxonomy): Eukaryota > Metazoa > Chordata > Actinopteri > Cichliformes > Pholidichthyidae > Pholidichthys > Pholidichthys leucotaenia. The sequence continues at coordinate 283,146,782 of CM035841.1, forward strand.
CTTAGGATAACATCTCACGGAGCAGCGAATGTAGACGAACGTGACAATTTTTGAATTCACCAACCTTTCTGAGGAACGTTCATGAGCATCAGGGTTTGTGTCTGTCATTTGCAACAATTAACAAAGTTTCGTGATGTTTAACAATCATTTACAACATTCACCCAAGTGTTTGCAAGAGTGTTTGTGAAAGCAGCTGGCGAACATTAACAACTATTAACAAATGTTAGCAACAGCATTTGCAATGAATAGCAACTATTTACAACTCTTTTTCCACTGTTTGAGAAGGTTTGAGACCTGTTGCCAACTCCAGGTAAAATACCAGACGAATGTCAGGTGAGTCATGGATTCATCCCAATAAAACAGGGTGCGCAAACCCTCCCCAGCATTCAGTTTCTCCTGACCACTGTGGAAGACAGACGCCTGTAGAAGTTATACAACACATATATTGAATAACAAAATATATACAAATAAATAAATATACAAAACATAATACAACTCCACCTGATTTGACTCTGTATTTACTGTGGCACACAAGCCAAACCTATGGCACACAGCTACACAGCAAAAGCTTCCCACCTCATCTTTGCCCACATGAGCTACAGACTGCAAAACGCAAAGACAGAACACACACACTTAGGCTAAATATATAAACTGTATTTGTGACTAGCTATATTAAAACCAGGAACAAGTCTCCCGAAGGGTATTTTGAGTTATTTACAGATTCTAAAAGTGTGTAATCAAAGCTTTCCAATGATGTCTAACACATGGAAATCCAAAAAGATTTGAAGAAGATGTGGCTATTTGAATGTTCACACCTCTCAAACTATTTCTATGAGAAAATCAGGTTCAAAGTTTTCAAGGATTGTCACCTTCCAGGGGAGCAAGGTGGGGGGTAGGGGGTAACAAAAGCTGGTCATTTACATGACTTAGCATGAACCTAACCTCCTTACAGTGCTTATCAAAAGGACTTCTGGAATCTGTGTTGAATGCAGGAAGACAAGCTGCTTAAGTAGCCATGTGTCATGAACCTCCTCGTGTGCTTTTATGTAGTGCACGGAGGAGGAGAAGGAAGAATGGACTTACTCGCAGGTCACACCAAACACACATTTACTGTATTGACACAAAAATAGACAGACCAAAATAACATAGACTGCGTGGGTAAAACTTAGAGTCCTCCAGGACGCTCGGCTGGCATGGGAGAAGAAGCTGGGCAACAGTGCCTAAGCGTAGCAGTTGTGCTGCAAGGGGAAACGCTACAGACAAGCGTAGCAGCACAACTGCAAACAGAAACGCTAACAGCTCTACTCACCATGCAGGAACAGTCTGAGTCATCCAAGTCTGCCAGCAAGCACACACACAAACAATCCTTCACCAACGTGACTGTCACATGGCGAATAACGACCGTGTGAACTCGTGCAATGGTCCAGTGGTGTTTGACTGGCAAAGCACTGCCTAAGTACAAACACCGCTGGCATGACAAATTGGAAACACCTGGGCGAGGCGTGGGACAGATAATTACTGGGGCGAACAGCTGACTGTCAGAGAGAGAGGGTGGCGTGGTCGCACTGGCGAATGTTAGACAGCGCCCACCAGGAAGTGGGTCAAACGGCTGCTCAACAACCGCCGGCCAGAGCGGCGGCTACAGGCATGGAAAAGAAACAGCACACAGACATGAAAACGAGAAATCAAAAGATAACAAAACATAAACCCAGTGCCTGAGCCACCAAGAAAGGTCAGAACCGAGCCTACAGGAAACACGGGCTCGGTTTGTGACAGCCATGTGCTTCTACCTGAAGGTGCTGCTGATTGGCTGAAATGAATAACAAAAGATATGTGAATAGCCAAAAAAACCGGATATGTAAATCAACTGTGGTATCCACACCCCCAAAACTAGGAAGCAGTCTCACTGATATTTCCCTCTGAAACTACTCTATTTCAAATACAAAGTTTACGGTTTTAAAATCTCCACACTGTTATTTGAAGCATGGAGTAGCTTCATTATTTCAACTGGCATATTTTGCAAAAAAACAAAAATCACAAATAAAAAAAAAAAAGTATTTTTGTGTTTTTTAGGAATCACTTTAGGCCGACTCGTTGCTGGTTTACTCGTGGCAAGTCACATTTTTTTGTAACTCCAGTAAATATAGGGAGCCCTATCTTCATCTGTAGACAGTGTGCGAGAGCTCATTGGGAGAACTATTGTTTCTTTTGATTCTGTTGCAATTTATTGGATTGATATTATTATTATTTTTGGCTTTGCTTACTTTATGTTTGTGTTTGGGATTATAATAAAAGTCTACAGTAGATCCTTTACAATTATTCTGCCTGTAGATGATGCAGGCCTAAGTCTCACAGAGGTCAGCGGTGCGGTGCAGAACTGGACAGCAGCCGGTGTCAGGTGGTTGCACTGTTGAGACTACAATTTTTTTTTTTAACGAGCATAATTTCATTTGGTTACATCATTAGTCATTTTGTATTCACAAAATAATATCTGTGTAGTAGTGCTTCCTACCTAGTAGATATAGCAGATGTGTCAGCAGACAGTGAGCTTTATTTTTCCCGGAGGTTCAGGTTCGGAGTCTGTTCTATCTATATTTGTTAGTTGCTATCTGGTGAATAAAATGGTGATTCCTCTCCCTCTTCTCTCTCCTTGTCTCTCCCAGATCAGGATATACAATGTAATATTAGGAGGAAAACAACAACAAAATAAAAATAAAAGCACATAGCACGGAAACATCCCTGGAAAGGAACCCTCCTTATATGGATATAATTCCTTATATGGTCATAGCCATGAGCAGCTGTGGTCTCATTGCCAGTGGGTAGCAGTCCAAGGAATAAATGCTCTGAAATCATGTGTGTTTTATTTCAATACATTCCAGACTTCAGAAAACATAAAACACACATATTTAGGAAAAGTCTTGGAATGGGAGATGTGTAGATTTTGTTCAAAGTTTATTCACATAATAGAACCCCAAATTATCAGTCAAACCATCTAGTGATTCGTGTTCACTAGTCGGTGAACCAAAAAGAACTAGCAACATGCGTTACAAGCTTACAACTATTTTGCAAACGTTTGCAACCATTTGCGGAAAAATACATTTGCCAAAAAAAAAAACCTTCAAACATGTTCAAATTCTTTAGGTGACAAAAAAAAAAAAAATGTTTGGAACCTTAAAACTGTTTGCAACCTGTTTGGTAACCTTTTACAAACCCTGACGAACCCTGACGAAACCCCAAAATCACTACCTTCGCCAGCATTTGCGGCTCCGTGAGATACGGGGGTCAGAGTTCAAAACTCTACATAGCAACTTCTGCTAGCAACAAGTAAAACTTCCAATAAGGTATTGCATTATTTTTCCCCTTAGGAAGCTTGACAGAATTCTTGGATCCAGATGTTGATCCCCATCACCCTCAAAATTTAAATCATTTGCCTTGGTACATCCATAGCCTCACCTGAAAACCTAATATCTATCAAAACCTTTTTTTTTTTTTAGATTTTATTCAGTCCAACTTAAATTACAGTTAGACACATTATAGGCATGTTATTTATTTGCGTAAAACACTTGGAAGTGTGACATTGATATTATGTAATTTACTGAAAAAAAAAAATTCCACAGGACCCTCCATTTTAGAAAGAATATAGATATTGATGGAGGCAGCTATCCTCACATGCTGTTGCCATCTTGGGCTTTTTTGACAGCAGACCATTTCAACATGTGTGCTCAGCATGTGCTGTTGCTGTTTAAAAGTGAATCCATTATTCACTGTAATAACTGGGATGCTAACAACAACATCTACATATCACATCTGTTAGTAAAACTGACCTTTACTAATATAAAGGTTTGATCCAACTAAGAAGGAAAAGAATACCATGCTGTAATCATTACCAAATACCAACCAAAAGGGACTTAAATCTGTTTTTGCACCTTAATTTACACAGATCTGATTTTACAAGGCTTTCTGAATGCACAAATCTGATCTAAAATCTGATCTTCTTTTGAATCTGAATCATTTCCCTGTGGTTCTAGATGACATATGAGAGGGGGACGCTGAAAAGTTCGTAGGCTGACCATGATGCAGTGGTCAAATTTGTCCAAACTAGTACAGTGCCCGGTCACATGACCATATAAGGAGTTGTTCAGAACACCTTATAAGAACTCCTTATAAGGAGTTACATAAAAACACAGAAACACTATGTTCCAATATGAGGTCATAAAATTCTGGTCACATGACCATATAAGGGGTTGAACAACTCCTTATAAACTGTTGTTCAGTCATAGAATTCCAGCCACATGACCATATAAGTGGTTGTTCAGTTCAGCAGGAACTCCTTATAAGATATAGAGTTCTTATAAGGAGTTCTTGGATCCAGATGTTGATCCCCATCACCCTCAAAATTTAAATGATTGGCCTTGGTACATCCATAACTTCACCTGAAAATCTAACATGTATCAAAAAATATTTTTTAGATTTTTTTCAGTTCAACTTAAATTACAGTTAGACACATTATAAGCATGTTATTTATTTGCGTAAAACACTTGGAAGCGTGACACTGATATTATGTAATTTACTGAAAAAAATTCCACAGGACCCTCCATTTTTAAAAGATCATAGATATGGATGGAGGCAGCTATCCTCACATGCTGTTGCCATCTTGGGCTTTTTTGACAGCAGACCATTTTAACATGTGTGCTCAGCATGTGCCGTTGCTGTTTAAAAGTGAATCCATTATTCACTGTAGTAACTGGGATGCTAACAACAACATCTACATACAGTATCACATCTGTTAGTAAAACTGACCTTTAGTAATATAAAGGTTTAGATCCAACTAAGAAGGAAAAGAATATCATGCTGTAATCATTACCAAATACCAACCAAAAGGGACTTAAATCTATTTTTGTACCTTAATTTACACAGATCTGATTTTACAAGGCTTTCTGAATGCACAAATCTGATCTAAAATCTGATCTTCTTTTGAATTTGAGTCATTTCCCTATGGTTGTAGATAGCATACGAGGGAGTCTGAAAAGTTCATAGGCTGACCATGATGCAGTGGTCAAATTTGACCAAACTAGTGCAGTGCCTGGTCACATGACTGTATAAGGAGTTGTTCAGTTCCTGCTGAAGTTCAGTTCAGTTCCTGCTGAAGTTCAGTTCCTGCTGAAGTTCAGTTCAGTTCCTGCTGAAGTTCAGTTCAGTTCCTGCTGAAGTTCAGTTTCTGCTGAACTGAACAACACCTTATCAGTTGTTCAACTCCTTATAAAAACTCCTAAAGTTAAGTTCTTAAGTTAAGAACATAGACATACTATGTTCCAATATGAGGTCATAGAATTCTGGTCACATGACCATATAAGGGGTTGAGCAACTCCTTATAAGGTGTTGTTCAGTCATATACGAATGGGATGCAGATCGTTGTTCGTCCATCATTGTTGATGATGACCTCGTAATCCTATTGATGAGTTGACGGTTGACGGTGAGTCCTGAGATGACTGATCAGTCCAATTTTGGCACGGAATGTCCTGGCACATGTGGGGCAGGCATGCATCATCACGTTAGCTGATGTGCTGGGCTGTCTAGTCTTGCGCAGTTCGCACTTGGCTTTAGCTCCAGCAATAAGTCTGGCTTCGAGATTTCTGCAGCCATCCTTAATGCTCATATGCCAGGCCAAGCGGTCTTGTGCTAGAGTTTCCCAGGAGGCCACGTCTATATTGAGGGATTTCAGAGAGGCCTTCAGGGTGTCCTTATAGCGTTTCTTTTGTCCCCCTCTCGACCTTTATCTTTCTGAGAGTTCCCCGTAGAACAGCTGCTTTGGAATGTGTTCATCAGGCATCCTGACAATATGACCTGCCCACCTGGCTTGCACTCTTATTAGCATGGTGTGGACCATTTCCATTTTAGCTCACTCAAGGACTTCTGTATCGGGTACCTTGTCCTGCCAGTTGATGCTGAAGATCCTTCGAAGACAGGTGAGGTGGAAACGGTTGAGCTGTCTGGCATGCCTTGCATACACCGTCCATGTTTCACAGGCATAGAGGAGTGTTGGGAGCACAACAGCACGGTAGGCCTTTAGCTTCATTTCTAGGCTAATGCACCGTCTTTCCCATGCGGAGTCTGCCGAATGCAGTGCTGGCCTTGGCTATTCTATGATTGACTTCGGTATGTATTGTTGCAGACTGGGAGAGGGTGCTACCTAGGTATGTGAATTGACCTACAACTTGCAGTCTCTGCCCCTTCACTGTAATAGTTGGTTCTGCCTGTTGGCCATTTGGAGCTGGCTGGTGCATAACTTTGGTCTTCTTGGTGCTGATGGTGAGGCCGAAGTTGTCACATGCCATGGAGAATTTGTCCATGCTTGACTGCATCTCACTCTCTAAGCTATCATTTAAGGCACAGTCATCGGCAAAGAGGAAGTCCCTCAGTACAGTCTCTTTTACCTTGGTGATAGCCTGGAGTCTTCTTGGGTTGAAGAGCCTTCCATCCTGCCTGTACCTGAGGCTTATCCCAGTGGTGCTATTCTGAAAGGCATCAGTGAGCATGGCTGAGAACATCATACTGAGCAAGGTGGGTGCGAGCACGCAACCTTGTTTAACGCCATTTGTGACTGGAAAAGCCTCTGATGCCTCACTGTTGTCTAGGACGCGTGCGTTCATGCCAACGTGGAACTGGTGCACCATCAGGATGAATTTGTCTGGGCAGCCAAACTTTGACATTATCCTCCATAGTCCCTGGCGACTGACTGTCAAATGCTTTGGTGAGGTCAACAAATGTGGTGTAGAGCTTGCGGTCCTGTTCTAGACACTTCTCCTGGAGTTGACGAGCCGCAAAGATCATGTCCACAGTCCCTCTACCCTTACGGAAGCCACATTGTGATTCTGGCAGCAGGCCTTGTTCTAGGTGAGTGATCAGACGATTTAGCAAGAGCCTTGCGAGGACCTTACCAGCTATGGAGAGTAGCGAGATACCTCGATGGTTGTTGCATACATGTCTGTTGCCCTTTCTCTTGTACACGTGGACAATTGATGCATCCCTGAGCTCCTGAGGAATGGTGCCTTGGGTCCAGAAGGACTGGAACAGTTCAGTCAGCTTCTCAAGTAGTGCTGGGCCACCTGTCTTGCATATCTCAGCTGGAATGGCATCTGATCCTGGTGCTTTGCCACTTGACAGTTGGCCAACAGCCTTTTGGACTTCAACAACAGTAGGAAGTTCATCCATGGCATCGTTGATCTCAACCTGGGACATCCTGTCGATTGCCTCATTGTTTATAGTAGAAGGCTGGTTCAGGACTCCTTCAAAATGTTCAGCCCATCTTTGGAGGATTTGGGTCTTCTCTGTCAGGAGGGTTGAACCATCTGAGCCCAGAAGTGGGGAGCTTCCTGATGGCTTGGGTCCGTACAGGGCATTGAGAGACTTGTAGAATCATTTTGAGTCATTCCTGTCTGCGTAGCCCTGGATTTCATCCGCCTTAGCACTCAACCATGAGTCTTGCATCTCTCGAAGTTTGAGTTGTACTGTCCTGCGTGCGCTGGTGAAAGCCACCTTCTTTGAGACGGATGAGGGATCATTTTGATGGGCACGATGAAGGTTATGCTTCTCCGTTAGCAGAGCTTTGATTTCCTCATCATTTTCATCAAACCAATCATGCTTTTTCCGTGTTGAGAGGCCCAGGATTTTCTGTGCAGATGAGTGGACAGTATTCTTGAACAGCACACAGTCTTTCTCAGCATTGGCTGTGAATCTCAGATCTGCAAGTTCGTGTTCCAGGTCTTCCGTGAGTGCATTAGCCTTGGAGTAGGTTTTCAGTTGTCCCCCTGTGGCTTTCTCTTAGATTTGATGTGCAGTTTCATCCTGGAGACAATAAGTCTGTGGTCGGTCCAGCAGTCAGTACCACACATGGCCTTTGTGACTCTGACGTCCTGCTTATCTTTTTGCCTGATGATGACATAGTCGATGAGGTGCCAGTGTTTGGAGCGGGGGTGCCTCCATGAAGTTTTGTTTCGAGTGGGCAGGTGGAAGACAGTATTTGTGATGAGGAGGCTATGTTTGGCACAGGTCTGTAGCAGGAGAAGACCGTTGCTATTGCACTTGCCCACTCCATTTTTGCCTATGATGCCTTCCCAGGCAGAACTGTCCTGTCCTACTCTGGCATTGAAGTCCCCGAGCAATATGAGCTTGTTGTTGTGCTTCACAGTAGACAGGAGAGCATCAAGTTCTTCGTAGAACTTGTTTTTAGTCTCATCAGGGTTTGTCATCATTGGTTCATAGGCACTGATGAGAGTAGCCTGCTTGCTGTCATGCAGTGGAAGCTGCATTGTTATGAGGCGGTCATTCACGCCCTTTGGGGAGGCTGGAGAGTTTGCTGACAAGGTTGTTCCTCACAGCAAAACCAACTCCTGCTTCACGGTGCTCATCTTTGCTACGGCCACTCCAGAAGAATGTAAATCCACCTCCCGACTCATTTAACTGACCTTCTTCTGCAAGCCTGGTTTCACACAGAGCTGCAATGTCAATGTTGTATCTTGCAAGTTCCCTGCTAACTAGAGCTGTTCTTCTTTCAGGTCGATCAGCTGATGGGTTGTCTAAAAGTGTGCGCACATTCCATGTGCCAATGTTGAGTGGTGTGACCTTTTTTCTTTCCTCTGTTGTTTCTATCGCTAGTGTGGGATCCCCTCCAGCCACGGTAAACTGGCCAGGGTGTTGTGAAGCAGGCAATGTTTAGGGCGCATTTTCTAGCCCCTTCCTCAGGCTGTGGAGGTGAGCAGTGCAATCCTAAAAAGGGCTGCTCAGTCACTCAGACAGACACCGAACCCCGCTGCTGCTTCTGTCAGTGAGGAGCGATCATTAGGCCTGAGCCACCTGTGTGCAGGTCCATGACTACAGCTGCCAGTGTATCCTCACCTGCTGCTTTGCCACTCACCCATCGCCACAGGACTTTTGAAACGGATTGACGGATTGATGAGACTTGCGCTAGAAAATTGGATTAAAGTGAGGGAGAGTTGCGCAGCGTCAGCCTCACTCTCTCTTCCAGGGTCATCAGATTCCAGTGGCAGGATGTAGTCGAGATGGCTGGAGATGACACTGGACGCAGGAGTTGCCGGAGTCTTGGCAGAATTTGACCATGACTCCGCCTACGGGGCTCCACGCCGATATTTCTGTCAGGGTTGATTCCCTTAGCCTTATGCTATCCCTAGCACTCACAGGGCAGTGAGACTATTTGTCCCATAGCTGGAGGTCTGTTCATGGGCATCAAGACATGTCCACACACTGGTGGGCCTGGCATGCCACATGTCTGGGGGCAGACCTCCTCCGAGTCCCTTGCAATTTGGCCTGAGACCGCAAGGTGCTCAGTTTACGTGTGTCGCCACGAGAAGGCACTGCATAGGGCTTATCTGCTGAGAGGCTATGTACTGGCAGGGAAGACTTACGCACTCGGCTTCCTTTTCACAATAGCTAGCCAGCGGCAGAGGCTGAAAGCGAGAGGTGACAAGCACAGAGACACACAGCGCACCGCACTAGACGCATCAATAGACCAATTTGACATGCAGATAAACAGGCATTAATTGACATTTACAGAGCACTAATGCGATCGACAATAGACTACGGATGCATGATTTATGGAGCAGCGGCAAAGACGACTCTGGAAAAAACAGACAGAATGCAGCATAGAGTGCTTCGCCTGTGCATTGGAGCCATCAAAACAACACCAAAGAATGTAGTTTTAATAGAAGCAGGAGAAATGCCAATGGATTTGAGAAGAGATAAACTCGCATTATCTTACTGGGTCAAGCTGAAAGGAAGTGACGAAGCAAATATTTCAAAAACAACACTACAAGACTGCTGGGAATACTCTAATTTCCAGGGACATGGGTTTGGGTGGACAATTGAAAGAAGAACCAGAATGTATGGGTTGCACGCTATTGAGATAGCTAACACCAGTCCAGTGAGTAATGTTCCCCCATGGCTGTTTCCGGAATAGAAGTAGACGCTAGTCTGCTAATGAGGAAAAAGGATTGGTATATGAGTGAAGATGGTGTTAAAACAAGCATTTATCTCAGGAATAATTATTATAACTTCTTACAGCTCTATACTGACGGTTCAAAGAACAAAGAGGGCTCTGCTGGAGTTGGAGTATACATCCCAGAGTTTAAAGTGACCATCGCAAAACGACTCTCCAACAATACAATACATCTGTGTTTACAGCGGAGATGGTGGCAATAATTATTGCTTTGCAGTGGGTGGAGGAGGTCAGACCGGACCGGGTGGTGGTGTGCATGGACTCACTTGCAGCGCTAAAAACCATACAGACACTAAAATCTACAAGGGAAGACTTGGTGATTGAGCTATATCACAGTTTATTTAGGGTACACAGGGGTGGTGGAGAAGTTCAGTTTTGTTGGGTTCCTGCGCATGAAGGGTTGAAAGGGAATGACTGTGCAGACAAATTAACAAAAAGTGCTCTTGGAAAAGAGATAACTATACCATTGTCTCTTGGAAAAGGTGAAGGGAAAGCAGTAATCAAGAAAAAAAAAAAGAAATGAGCTATGGGAAAAAAGATGGGATGAAGATCAGAAAGGTAGATCGTATTACAAAATACAAAAATCTATTGCAATAAAGAATTTCATAACAACCAAAAGGAGGGAAGACATCATTATGGCAAGACTCAGACTGGATAACACAGGTTTAAACGGCACTTTATTCACCATGGGGAAAAGTGAAAGTGACAAATGTAGAGAATGTGGAGTAAAAGAAAATGTCGAGCACATCTTATTACACTGTCACAAATATGGAAATGAAAGACAGATAATGGAAAATGAAGTTCGAGAGGCCGGTAGGGAATGGGATTTAACTGAGATTCTGGGAACAGATGGAGATGCAGAGGCAATAAGAATCACGAGAAGGGCTCTTTTCTCTTTTTTAAATAACACAGGATTAAGTCATAGAATTTAGGGGTCGGGCTCAGATGACATAATGTTACACACTATTGTACAGTAGGTGGCGGTATGCACCTTTCAGTTGTTTGCTAGCCACCAGTAACCGAGAGAAGAAGAAGAAGTAGAATTCCGGTCACATGACCATATAAATGGTAAATGGTAAATGGCATTCACTTATATAGCGCTTTTATTCTCATCTCTTGATGACCAAAGCGCTTTACAGATCCTGCTATCCACCCATTCACACACACATTCACACACTGATGGTGGCATGCTGCCTAACATGGCGCTTCCAGACCCACCAGGAGCAATTGGGGTGAAGTGTCTTGCCCAGGGACACAACGGCAGGATATCTGGGGAGAGCGGGATTTGAACCGCCAACCATGTGGTTATTGGACAACCTGCTCTACCTCCTGAGCCACTGCCGCCTATAAGTGGTTGTTCAGTTCAGCAGGAACTTCTTATAAGATAAGGAGTTTTTATAAGGAGTTGTTAAGAACTCCTTATAGTGCCTTCTCAGGAAGATTGGGTTCCGTAGCTCAGATCGGGCCCAAATTTTTTTTTATCATTTTATCCCACCAGCCTCCAGAGCCTGCCCTGTGAATTTCAGCCCTCAACTCCCAGCGGTTATACCTTTTCCACTTCGGTGTTCATTTAATAGCTCCCCTAAGGATGTTCAATAAAGATCCCCCCCCCCCCCCAGACTTTCACATATCTGGGGAAGCAGAAATTTACAGGGATTATTGAGCTTAATATTATAGCTGTAAATCCAAATTTTCAGTCTCGGAGACTGAAAATTGCACAAATAGGAGGCTGATATACTGGACTGCACTGTTGGCAGTTCTCCAGAATAAAATTTCAAGCATATCATATATTTCCAAAATTTAAAGAGAGTGAATGGTAAGGCTGGGTGATATACCGATTCATCTGGTATACCAGTCTTAATTTCCCGCACGGTATGAAATTTAAAATACACCCATACAGTGGCACAGCTGAAGTAACAGCTGTAATCAAAGTTATTGTTCGCTGTATATGAGATGTACAGTGTACAGATGTACAGTGGGATGACAGTGGCTCAGGAGGTAGAGCGGGTCTTCCAATAACCGAAGGGATGGCGGTTTGAATCCCACTGCTGTTGTGTCCTTGGGCAAGACGCATTACCCACCTTGCCTCAAGTGTCCATGACACTGGTGTATGATTGTGTATAAATGTTTAGTGGTGGTAAGAGAGGCTGGTGGTGCAGATTGGTAGCTATGTTTCCATCAGTCTGCCCCAGGGCAGCTGTGGCTACAGCAATAGCTTACCACTACCTCTGTCTGTGGAGTGAATGAATTATGCACCATTGTAAACCATCTTTGAATGTCCTTGAAAAGCGCTATATAAATGCTATGTATTATACAAGGATGTAATCAGAAAACGGGAGATTTAAAATGAACACCGGGGGAAAAAAACAAGGACTATGAATTGCTGTGCTACGATTGCTTCAGAAAAAAACATGCACACTTTCCCAAATTCACTTCTCCTCTCACACAAAAAGGAGCTTGCACACTGCACATTACAGCTAGCGGAGCTCCTTGGGACAAGGTGGACCTGAGTCGGGAAGACACCGCATCAGTTTCCATATACCAGGCTACATGTGTTCTATATATCCTGAAGTGGATGTGTGTTATTATTGTAAACCCATGATTTGTGTGATTCACCCCTGGAGGTGGCCAACAGCACTCATGAAAATGGGTGTGTTTGTGAATACAGACGGGACCCGGGTCAGTAGTGTGAGAATGTGTGTGTGTTGTACAGCTATAGTCACAGGACAGACACATTTTATAAAAATATGGAAATATGTAGGCAAAATTTTGAAACAGTAGGTGCAGTTAATGAACCTGCCATTATTTGACATCAGCAGCCACTGGTTTAATCATTCACATCCCACCACCCACTGAGTCGATACCTATGAGCAGTGTCTCTGGACTGCAGCCCCCCCCGCCTGGCAAACTGTACCACTGAGAGTTAATTTTTTATGATCAACGTCATTAACTATGTTGACTAATTGTTTCAGCCCTAATTTAAAAAGGCGAAAATAGAGATGGATTGTGAGAATTCCAGGACAAGGACACTGGAGATAAACCAGAACAACTTGTTTCAGAAGAGGAGTTGTGTCTGGAATCTTTTTGGTTTTAAAAAATATGATGTAAACCAAAGGAATACATATTGCAAAGTTTGTCGAGCCACTGCGGTTGCTGCTGGTGGCTAATACTATTGCAACTTAATGCATCACTTTTTTTATTCGATTGCTGTTTGCAAAATTAAAGTTCAACTGCTTCACTCATACTGATTTTTTCATATACTGTGTCAGTTTATGAAGCAAATCAAAACCATCTTATACTGTAGAATAGATAGTTAAGTCTTTGTACAGTATACTGTATATCATAATCCTACAAAAAAACAAAAACGTGATATACTGTGAAATCACCAAAATCTTGGAAAAAAAAATCTGTGATATAAATTTTTGGTCATACCACCCACCCTTAGTAAATGGTTGCACAAATATGATGTGTTTTTGATATCAATATGTTCATACATGCTGTTTCTGGAGGCAGGCACATTCATATTCGAGTCAGGTAAGTCACTTGTAATTATAAATGTAAACTGTAACCCAGCCACAGGGAGGTACAAATGCCAGTGCACTTCGAGTTCCATTCCCAACCCCAGGTAAATGGGGAAGGTTGCATCAGGAAGGGAGTCTGGCATAAAATCTTTGCCAAATCAAACATACAGACATGACAAATGAGACTTCCAAACTGGATTGGTCGAGGCCCGGGTTAACATCGACTGCCACTGGTGCTGTGAACAAACAGGGTACCAGTGGAAGCAGGTGGAAGAGAACCTGGAGAGGTGGAGGTATGCTCTGGAGAGAAAAGAAATGAAAGTCAGTAGAAGCAAGACACAATACATGTGTGTGGATGAGAGGCAGGCAGCTGTAATGATAAAGTTGGAAGAAGTAGAGGTAGTGAAGGTAGATGAGTTTAGATACCTGGGGTCAACCATCCAAAGCAATGGAAAATGCACAAGAGAGGAGAATAAGAGACTGGAGGTAGGGTGGAGTGGGTGGAGATGAGTGTCAGAGGTGATTTACAACAGAAGGATAGCAGCTAGAGTGAAAGGGAAGATTTACAAGACGGTAGTGAGACCTGCTATGAGGTATGATTTGGAGCTGGTGGTACTGACAAAAAGGCAAGAGGTGGAGCTGGAAGTGGCAGAGCTGAAGACGCTAAGATTCTCATTGGGAGTGACTAGGAGGGACAGAATTAGAAATGAGTATATCAAAGGGACAGCTCAGGTTGATCAGTTTGGAGACAAAGTAAGAGACGCAAGGCTGAAATGGTTTGGACATGTGCAGAGGAGGGATAGTGGACATATTGGACAAAAAGATCTTGGAAATGAAGCTGCCAGGCAGGACAAAAAGAGGATGACCAAAGAGAAGATTAATGGATGTAGTGAAGGAGGACATGGGCAGGATTGGTGTTACAGAGGAAGATGCAAGGGATAGGGTAAGATAGAGGCAGATGATCCACTGTGGTGACCCCTAAAGGGAGCAGCCAAAAGATGAAGAAGAAGAAGGATGGAATAAAAAACTATTAATTGTATCTTAACAGCCTCCGTCAGTCGATGTCGACCATAGATGATGCACCCTCTTGGTTTACCGTCATGGAGCTACCTCAGCTGGGACAGTGTCGGCTGTGGCTGATCAGTCCAATGCAGGAATGGCAGTCTCTACTGCATCTGGTGCAGGTGTGGGTGGTCACAGTATTTACCTCGCAGGCATGCGCCTTCTGTCTGGCTCTCTTTTCTTCGGCCAAGGTCTGGAGTTTTTCCTCTCCTGCCTTGAGGTGTTTCTGTAGAGTGCTGCGCCATCTACTGCGGTCAGCTGCTATATCCTCCCAACTCTCAGTGTTGATGCCCAGGGCTTTCATGTCGCACTTACAGACATCCTTGTAGCACAGCTGGGGACAGCTAACAGAGCTCTTGCCAGAGGCAAGCTCGCTGTACAGAATGTCCCTAGGTATGCATCTGTCTTCCATTCGGTGCACATGGCCGAGCCAGCGCAGCCTACGTTGCCTGAGCAGTGTACACATAGTGGAAAGGCCAGGGTGTGCGAGCACCTGGGCATTTGGCACTTTGTTGCTCCATGTGATGCTGAGGATGCGACGTAGGCAGTGGAGGTGGAAGCTGTTCAGCTTCTTCTCTTGTCCATGCCTTACTGCCGTACAGCAGTGTGCTGTTGATGCAAGCATTGCACACTTCCATCTTGGTTGACACTGTCAATTTGGGATTCTCCCACACATGGGTCATGAATCAGCCTATCACTGTTGCCGCCTTTCTAATGCCCTGGTTGATTTCCGCATTAAGGGACAAGTTGTCACTGATGGTTGACCTGAGATATGTGAACTGGTGGACAACAACTAGTTCATAGCTGTTGATGGTGATGACGTGTGGTGTTTCCACATCTTGGCCCAACACATTGGTCTTTTTCAGGCTGATGGTGAGCCCAAAGTCCTTCATATGATAACACATCATATTATAAAGTATCATATTATAAGTAAAATGACAGGTGATTAGATTATAACTGTTACAACTCTCTCCATTAAAATACTGGAGGTGTGATGCTGTTTCCTCATGTGATCCTGTCAGTAGGAGCTGCACTATTTCAAAAGACGTCGCTGAAATACCATTATCAGTTTGCATCTGACAACAGACCTCCTTTTTCCTGATCAAAAGTGCATTGTCATAAAATGCACCAAAATACTGATGTGCTGAGATGTGCCACTCCTCCCAGCGCAAAGCCAGTGCACTGTCTATTGGTAATTAGATTGTGTGACACAAAGTGTAAAAAACAAACTGCACTGACAAAAACTAACAGAAGCACTGTTGCAAGGTGGGAAACATGACGAAAAAGCCTGCTGTTGACCGTCATAATAGGGCCCATTGTCTTCTTCTGGTTGGGGAATCCAATGAAAGGGTTATGAAAAGTTAGAGCGCCAAAATAATAATTCTGTAGGTAATCTCCCATTATGCTCTACACATATTCTATACATATTTTGTTTACATTCTTATGAACAAATATGTTAAGTGTCAAACTACAGTCTGAAGTATTACGCAACCACAATCTGATAAACAGGAATCAGGAAGAGCTATAGAGCCCTCTTTCTCTCTCTCTCTCTTCTTTCAGTCAGGTCAATTACATTAGTTACACACCCAAACCAACACTCACACACACACTTTTATTGTACATCTTAGGAGACAGTTAACGTGAATAGCGGATGGCCTGTTCACGTCAGAGTTAAACTGGCCAATCAGACGGATGCGTACAAGCCCATCGTATTGTATGGGGTTGGTCCAACCAACCGGAGATGAATGTAAGTTGCACCCGGAAGTCGGGGTCAGTCTGGCAACGCTCCCAAGAGGGCTGCATCACACTGCACCCAGCGCTGCTTGCTTTACATTTGACCTCTGAATAAATGTTGCATCTTTGAATTGAAGAATTCTCCGGCTTATTCTTGGATCTTTCAATCAAAGAACTGAGATTTTAACAATTTTGGTGCTGTGACCCGGATTGAACTATTCTGAGACGAGTCCGGAACTGATCGGAAGGACCCTTTTTAGATGACTGTCGCCCAAACAGAAAGGTAAGCAGAAAACCTTTTTTACATGAATTTCTGCACTTTGGCCATACTAAATTTACAGTTGCCTGATTAAGGGGTATATCCAATCTCCAAATTTTATAATTTAATTGGGAGTCACAAGTAAAGTCTGAACAAATAGTTTCACGCAAAGGAAAGTGCATGTGTCCTATTATCAGTCTGAGGTAGGATGGTTGCGATCAGAACGTTCAATTCATGGGTGTATAGTCCATCAAATGATAAAGCATTTTGGAGTCACTCTGAACCAAAATAAATATGAGACTTAGGGGACCGGGGTGATCAATGATCACCCGGGTTCATCTCCCAAATTAAAATAGCCAAGGTTAGTAATCTGATGCCGGGGGGAGCCATTTAGAGTGTTCGACCAGATGCCACTGAGGAGCGAACCCACGCTTGTTTAAATCAGTATAGCACTGAGCTGTATGATACGGTACCTCTTGTACTGGAGACCTGCCGAGGCTTCAGTGAAAATGCCCTCTACATACAGTTGGACAAGTCGGTAGAATTCTGGGAGCAGTCTGTACCCAGAATCAATAAAAGACTTAGGGGACAACGGCCGTGTCTGTCTTCCAAATTAAAATAGCCAGGATTAGCCTGATGCCGGGGGGGGGGGGGGTGGATTTAAGTGTCCGACCCGATGCCGTTAAGGAACGATGCCACGTGGGTGAAGTATTTCAGATGCAGTCTGTTCTGAAATAATTACGAGACTTATAGAACAGTGGTGATCAATGATCACCCGTGTTCATCTCCCAAATTAAGGGAACCAGGGTTAGACTGGTGCCAGTACTGAAAAAAAAACCAAAACCCTTTTGTTAATAATTTACAGTACAGTGCAAGAATCTTTTAACCATTCCTTAGTGAGCGACTGTCCATGATAATAAAAATAGTTGTTGTTTGTATTGTCCACAGTATGCACGCTGATGTCTGTTAATTCTGTGTCTTTAGGGGATAAATGTGTGGTTTGAGAAATATCGAGGGTTGGAAATATCTACTAAACTTTTCCCATAGCATGATTTAACTAACGGCGCTGGTCGGGCCGTGTGGGGAACAAAGGTGGGTGTGTGTTTTTCTACAAAGGAGGGAGGCAATTCGCCCCCACTCCTGAGTGGAGTTGAGATTGTTTAAAACAGGTCACTGAGAGGAGATTATTTGAGGTAACAGTATTAAAATGGAGCACTAAATTAAAGTTGTAAGGTTATTCTGGCATGTTTACAGCTGAAGTTAAGGAGGCAACGCTCCAGTTTCTTTGAAAAACAAGTCGTGGTTTGTGGACAGTAGACTTTGTGGCCATCTTGCGCGTTCACAATTGCACGTGGCAGAGGCGGCCACGTGGCATTCAGTGCGCATGTGCAGGTAAACGCTATCTTGAACCGCCTTCAAGCTGCAGCACAGTGCCTCCATCGTGTGGCCGAATGTAGGAAGTGCATCCTTTCATAAATCTACTGCCAAATAGAGCTTCAGATCTTCCTAATAAATTTGGAACCTTATCTCTCTGGCTGAAAGGAAAGCTTTAAGTCTGTGCATGGCAAAATAAAGCCCTCCCACACTTGCCAATGTGGGTTTGATGTAGTGAGGCAAGGCCTGCCCAATCAGCTGGAGAGAAAAGGCTCAACTTTAAATTGGGCAGAGGGGAGAATAAGGAGATTTATTCCTACTTATACAATAAAAGTGTAGAAAAATACTAGGTGGACAATATAAAAAGGTGAGGTAATTTAACCCTTTAACTGCCCAGATTAAATGGACGGGTCGCGCGCCCCCAGTGGCACAGCGCAGCAACTGCATGTGTCAACTTATTGACTGAGTTATTTAATTTATATAGCTGCTGTGACATTATGCAAATTAGATGCATAAATTTATTCCTATCTGAAACTTTGGATCATATTCTACATCTTTCTGATTGACAGTAAGCCATTATCTCTTGTAACTTTCAAGTTATAATCTTGGAAATCTGAACTATTTTATTGACAATTTTTTTACCACTCCTGACCACTAGGGGGGCCTTAAGTTGCCTTGCATTGCCCCAGGTGCCATAGGGCACCTAGGACAGTTAAAGGGTTCAATAAAGAAAAAAGGAAAATTGTAAACTGGAATAAACAAACAAACAAACAAATAAATACATAAATAAATAAATGAATAAACAGAAGTTGTGGCGATGAGCATTGTGGAAGTGAGAGTGAACAGAAAATGGAAAAGGAAGTTTGGTTTTAGAGAAAAATTGAAGGCTGATAAATTGTTAAAGTTTTGTGCAGGACACAAGAGAAAAATATGGAGAAACGATTGGAAGAAGGAAAGAAAAACGTTAAGAATAAGAGACTTATGCTGCAATGGTGAGAACAAAAGCAAAATAATCAATAAACGCAATAAAACGGAAAAGGACAAAAACACGCTGTTTAGTGGTTTGTCTGTTTCTCTATTAATCTGAGACGATGGTGGTGGCTGTGGATCATCCCTCCCCCAGCGACCGTGTGAGACCCTCTTCAGGCCCTCTGGAATTGGCTGCATCCACCCTCCCCCTCCACATTATCGCCTAGTGACCCACTCCTCCCTCTGCAACAACAGTACAAGAATGTAAAACAAAGGGACATCGAAAGATGGGTCAAAGGGGATCAACTGAGCACACGTAAGTACAATACATTATATTGTTGCTTTCCATTTACCTTCGGACAGCGTCTCAAATATTGAATCTCATTCATGAACATTTAAGTGTTAGTCTGCGTAAGCCATACATATTTTGCCAGGAAGCTGTGTTGGTGCTAACAAGTCACTCCAGATTCAGCAAACTACTCATATGTTCTCTAAGTGTGCACAAACAGTATTCGTGAATCAGCTGTAGTCAGCACTTGTTCATGAGAATTGAGGATTGCATAACTGGCACCTAAAACTACCGCTAAAATCACATCTTAATATAATTGACCAGCAGTCTCATTTACTAAAAGCCCTATCAGAGAGGTGCCAAAATCACATACTGAACAAACTGAAGTATTTTTTAGAAAAAGCTGTGGATAAGGTAAAAACCAAAATAAAGCCTCTGCTAAGCAGATGCCACAACAACCCATGCCCCACCAAACTCTATCTATGCACCCCAGGACCTCACATCACAACAATATGGACCCTACCCAGACCCCCCACATACACCTAATCTGCCCTATCAGTATCAGCCGCAGGGCCACAGGAGATGGTCAGAGGTTTAATAATAGAGGCAGAGGCCATGTTAACAGTAAAACCATAGGGGGGGGGGTCCCCCAATTACCAACACAATGGGTAGCCTCCCCTACATGGTCCTCATTTGGATGTTGAAAAAGAATGGCTTTGTTAATGCCATTCTGTTTCAAAAGGGGGCGAATGGGACGGGCACAGATAGAAAAATAGTAGGTCATCCGGCTTGTGTGAAACATGTAGCCGCTATAAGAAAGGCTGTAGAAAAGACATTGCACCTGACAATGGGCAATCAAACCACTATTCACACAATACATGGAGTTAAAGGCTTTCTTGACTCAAAGTTGGAAATCTAGATAAGAAAGGAAAATAAAATTTGAAGGAAAAACCTGCACTTATTTATGGAATGGCTGACACACAGGGAGCCTGAGGCTCCTCATGAATCTGTTTCTTTTATCAAAGGAAGCCAAAAGGAGGAGGGGGAGGACAGCAGTGGGGCAGGAGGGGCCAACGCACCCACAATGGAAACAGTGATGGCGAGACTGGCCACTGGGAGGGGAGGCACCCATGATCCACACCCACTATGGAAAAACTGGACTGCATGCTTAAGACTAAAACAGATAAGTGGACTCACTTCTACACATATAAAGAAAATTAGCAAAAATAAATTATTAGAAAATAGCAGACATCTTCCATTTACCTGACTCTGAGGTTCAAGGTACTCCGATTAAATTCGTATGATGCAGGTGCATGTAAAGTAGTATCTTCGGGTAATGACATACAGGACTTTTCAAGGTCAGAAAAGGTAATAGTTAAAATCTGCAAATGTTAAACTAACAGTAGAATACCTATCAAAATCTGTAAAAGTAGCATTGTACCCTATGCACTATAGGAAATTGAACGGATCTGATCCAAATTATGAACAACCATTCTTTGCAGATGCATCCTCCAGATTGGTCATAAAACTTGTACTGGTAAACAAGGGAATGTGTGGAAGCATCCATTGTCCTAACTGAAGAGGATAAGAGACATTTTAACCAATGTGGGGTTCCACACATCCCGCTGGTTAGACCCAAACACATGGATTGGAAAATGTTGGACATTTTGTCACCTCTGTTGGGGGATATAGCCATCCATGGAAAGCCAACACCTGACCCTAAGATAGAATATTCTCCTAAATTAGAAACATGCACATTGTCATTTAACTGGGTAACCACAGCACAAAAGGCTGTGCACATTGACACCCAGAGATCTCCTACATGACCAGTCTTAACATTAACAAACATGGGGATGAGAAAATTTGAAGCAAATTCTAAATTTGTCGTGGTAAAAGGATTAAACAGATGTAGCTCTAATAAAAGGAGCAGAGTATGACACTATAGACCATATAGTGTCATACCAGGTCATAAAACCAAAAGCAGCAGATGTCATAGCATCATCAGTCCTGTTGGAAACATCCTGATGACACAGGGCCTGCAGGAATTAACGAAGCTCTAACTCTTTGTGCTTGTTGTATGTCAGGATCACATGTATTGATAAATGAGCTAAACCTTCAAATGCAATTTTCCACAGTGGTAGTCATCAGCAAATCTTGCACATCTCAGACCTCCTCATAGAAACCAATTGCTGAGTCCAGAGGAGGAACTGAAGACCCCAAGACCGAAGATGATGATGAGGAAGACCATTGCGCTATTACAGGTTATTTGTAAACACAGTGTGCTACTGCTAATACATGAATCATACATAGCTCACCACACACATGTAGGGGTATGAGACTTGTAGTATTCTTGCGTTATTATTTACATCATGCTAATTACGGTTAGGTAGTCAGGATAATTGTGAAGGTTAGAAGCTCTAGAGGCCCAAATACAACAAGCATGGATAAGGATGTCTACTAACTTTGAACGATTTTGTTTACTATCTACTTACACTGCAACACATACTGTAGGTCTCATCACCCAACTCACTGATCATAACAAACCTACTGCTGAACACATAGGTCCCATTACCCAGCTCACTCATCACAACACAACCACTGCTTGTAGCTTGCACATAGCCGACAATCGTACACTCACAGGCTGATGGGAGATAACTTACAACAGCACACTGTCAACTACAGATGTAGTGAATAAAGATAAAATGGTACAGGCTCCAGCCATTGCAGTGACAACCCCTCAGGCCATTATTGATCCTGTCCCGGCCGAGCCCTTTGTATCAGCACCCAAACAAAGGTGTAGGGTGCAGGGAAGGTGCATGCAGGGGGGCACCAGACCATCACGACGTGTGCCTGCGACGTAGAAAAGGAGGTCGTAGGGCTAGTGACTGTACGACTTCATTCCCTAGAAGAAGGATGGACTAGTACCCATGCGCACCCACTGCACCTCCAGCACCCAGGGTGTAGTCAGCTCAGCCACATGGAGGAGATGGTATTTTCTGCATCAACACCAGCCTCTCTACTTCTGTCCACTGATTGTGCACCGGTGGGTGGCAACCCTGGGACGGCATCACTGAACTGTTTACTGGCTGGACTAGATGTTGTCTACTCTCTGCTGCATCCACCAGACTGCACTATTAACCTCATGGGACGAGATGTGCCTCTGAGAGCGTGGGCACACAGCTGTTTTGCTTCTAATGGTACCGGTGTGTGTCTACAAGATGGGACTGTGCTCCACAGCTGCGGATACAGGAAGCAGACACAGAGGAAGGTCAAACCCCTGTCGCAACCGTGTGATGACTGCAGCTGAACGATGCGAGCCCTGGCAAAGGTCAACTGGTGGACAAAATGTTTTGTGGGCTTCGTGGATTGACCCTGTTCGACCTTATGACCCCCACATGATCCACTCCACCGGACAAAGAACTATTCACATGATGATCGGGAGGAGATCTTGGTGGGAGTGCAGGACTTGGTGAACAAGGACAATTATGTGACTGTAGGTCATTTGGACAAAGACATGTTGCCTCGGTATGACCTCTTAGACATCGCTGCACCGCGCTGGGGGTGTCCACAAGGGGGGAAGAAAGGGTATTAGAACCAATGGTGCAAGCCTATCTTGGGTTGACTGACTGGGTTGACACACAATGTAGGGACCTACCTTATTCACCATCTGCTAACTGTTCGCGTATCTCACACCATGTATGGTTGACATGATAAAATCATGTCAAAGGGGGGAATGAAAGGGTTATGAAAAGTCAGAGTGCCAAAATAATAATTCTGTAGGTAATCTCCCATTATGCTCTATTCATATTCTATACATATTTTGTTAACATTCTTATGAACAAATATGTTAAGTGTCAAACTACAGTCTGAAGTATTACGCAACCACAATCTGATAAACAGGAATCAGGCAGAGCTATAGAGCTCTCTTTCTCTCTCTTCTTTTAGTCAGGTCTATCTGTCGCAAGGTCTGTGGTGGACTTTTGCCAGTCAGTGCATCGTGACATGCGCTACACAAAGAGCAGAGATAAACAAACCTATCATCTGGTCAGTCACTGCAACAGATACTGGAGTCAGTTTATCTTGGCCTGTCCTTGCCACTGACAATACCTCTATCTGCCAAGAATGTGCCGATAGTCCAGCAAAAGCTAGTGGTACTCAAATACTTTGCAAGCAGTTTCATGAAATGGTCAGTCAGAAAGCAACTCATACCGGCTTGGACGTCGCCTGGGTTAACAAGGTCAGGAGTTCCTGGCAGTGGAAGGCGAAGGACAGAGCTGCGTGGAGGAATCTGATCAGACCTAAATGAAACAGTTGTTGTCGCCCCCGACAGACTGCTATGATGATGATGATGATGATTACATTAGTTACACACCCAAACCAAAAGTCACACACACACTTTTATTGTACATCTTAGGAGATAGTTAACGTGAATAGCAGATGGCCTGTTCATGTCAGAGTTAAACTGGCCAATCAGACGGCTGTATACAAGCCCATCCTATTGTACGGGGTTGGTCCAACCAACCCAAGAAGATGAATGTAAGTTGCACCCAGAAGTCGGGGTCAGTCTGGCGACACTCCCGAGGGGGCTGCATCACACTGAACCCAGCCCTGCTTGCTTTACATGTGACCTCTGAATAAATGTTGCATCTTTGAATTGAAGAATTCTCCGGCTTATTCTTGGATCTTTCAATCAAAGAATCGGGATTTTAACACCATCAAAAACAAACTCATAGATGCAAGCCAGTCCTGGGACGCAAAGCACTGGTAAAAACAGGATCATCGACTAGGGTGAACATCATCTGCTCCAATGACCGCATCACAGCTGAAATTGAATGGAACCACGTCCAGTGGAAATAAGGGGGAAAAGTACGGAAACACAGATCATTGACCCCCTGTTGGCCACTAGAAAATAAAGCAGGTTTAAGGTATCTCTGCAGTGTGGCTGCACATTATGATCAAGAAGCTAAGAAAAATTGTATTTATAGTGTATTATCATATTTTTTTTTGATTTGATACTGTTTATTTTGAACAAGACAAAAATAAAAACAAAAATTAAAAAAAAAAATTCAAATGCAGTCCGAAAAGGAACAGGATTGAAGCAAAAGCTTATCTTGTCCGATCCTATCATTAACTAATTAACATACCTATATACATGCATGCACATATACACATACATATATACTGCTCAAAAAAATAAAGGGAACACTTCGAAAGCACATCAGATTTTAATGGGAAAAAATAAGCTGGATGTCGAAATTGTGGCAGGCTAGTCCAGCTTACTCAGATTAAAGGAACACTTTTTAATCTGAGTAAACTGGACTAGACTGCCACAATTTTGATATCCAGCTTATTTTTTCCCATTAAAATCTGATGTGTTTTCAAAGTGTTCCCTTTATTTTTTTGAGCAGTATACATGCATACATTGCCATAACAACAATAGAAACATAATCAGCAAGAATGTGAATGAACAAATTTCAACACTCATTTCAAAATCTTATTACTTATTAAAAACAGAAATTCAACAATGAAAATACAATGAGTAAACAAATTCCCACTGATTATATAATCTGTGAGTGACTTTCATAGACTTTCACCCAACCAACCCTAGTGATTAACAGCACCACCTTCCTCCTTGTATTTATCTAATTTCTCCTTTTTGTACTTTTTTTAAAACTCAAAATATCACATTTTTTTAAAAAGTATTTCTTAATGAGCAGTCCTTATATCTATCTTTGCCTTTATATTTGTCATGATTTGCCCCTCAGGGCAGCGAGAGAGACAGACCCACGCACAAACTGCCGTTTGTGGCATTTATTGAAAACAAACACAAAGTTCCAAAGTGCAACAAGGCAAAAAAATCCAAACAGATAACAAGGAAAACTTACGGACTGGAAAGAACTTGAGACAAAACTCTCCAGAGCAGGGTTAGGGCTCTGGTGGTGAGGAGGAAGAGACTCTTAAGACTGCTGCAAAAATGAAATGAAAAAGCAGTCCTTAAATAGGGTGAGAACAAATAACACAAGTGAAGACAGGTGTAGGATTATATGAGCGGGCAAAAAGGTAATAATGGTAAATGATTGGAATCAGCTGGATATAATGAGAGGAGAGCGCACCGGCTGACAGCTGACAGGGCTATGCCCACACGGAGCACCAACCAGAAAATGCCCTGACAGCTGTCAACCGCAATAATAAGGAATTAGAATAGTACAAACAAGTACAAACTGAGAAATAGATACCAATAAACAGAGGATCAGAATGTAGTAAAACTGAGACATAAACAGGAAAATAAAAAACAAGCAGCTATAACAAAACCCAAAAAGCACAAAAATACAACAAATATATATAAATACAGAGAAAAAAGCCACGAGACTGAGCATGGCAGAACGTCCAGTGCTCAGCTCGTGACAGAGCCCACCTCTCAAGGGGTGGACTCCAGACACCCCAGGGTAACATAAAAAAAGAAAAAAAAGAAAAAGAAGGAACTCCCCCCCCCCCAACAGGAGCACAACAATTACCCACCCAAGGTGGGTGGTGGGGGGAACAGGTTAGGAGGGAATGAAACAACTCCAATCAGGACCCACACCAGTCAAAATAAATGATTTAGGCCCCCCAGACCAAAGAGCTAGAAAGTTCAGGTGGGCGACCAAAGTCCCAGTCCTGACAGACGATGAGGTGGTATGAGTCAGGTGGCCTGCCAGAGAATACGGGCCACCCAACCCAACGGCTCAGCCCATCAGGTGGTCGACCAGAGTTTTTCAGCCACCTGAACAGCAAGGGTGGTCCAGGGGGCAGCTGCCCAGCAGGAAGAATCGACAGTGGGCAGGATAGAGGAGTTGGGGAAACCATGACGATGTCGGGCAGAGGAGGGGAAACCACGATAGCCTCGGGCAGAGGAGGGGGAACCATGATGGCATCTGGGACAGGAAGGGGAACCATGACAGTACCTGGCACAGGAGGGGGAACCATGACGGCGTCTGGCATAGGAGGGGAAACCACGACAACATCTGGCATAGGAGGGGAAACCACTCTTCTTCTTCCGGCTTTCAGAGAGAGCAGTCGCATTTTCACTCCTCTCCTCCTCTCGCCTCCCTGATCTGATCCCAGCTTGCTGCTTCGTCTGTGTCTGTGTCTCGCTCCTTCTCGCTGATCTCAATCCAAGCGGAAAATGGAAAAAATGGAATTTCAGGCTTTAATGCAATTGACACCACCTTTTCAACAGGAAATCGGGCCTGGGGGAGCCCAAATGTGTGACTCATGGTTAATTGGAACTCATGTGTCTGTGTGATTCGACTGAAGATGCAGAAGACATTTATCTGTTTGGATATGATCGCAGGATTCTACTGTTTGGCTCCGGAGTCTCCTAGTGTATCGGAAATTAATAAAGTTGGAAGAGCTGGTCAAAATGCGGATCCCGGCAAAGCTCCTTCAACAATTCGACCAGCGATTTAAGCCTGTGAATTGAATTGAATTATTTGTGATGCACAGACTAGCATGAGAGTGGAAATTTCTATGCTCCAAGTGACTGTGCTCATCTGGCCTTGATTCGACGTCCTTGGGAACTCGTTCCTCCAGGTGCAGAGATTGTGCTGGAAGGTGTTTTGGCTTCTCTTTAACCCAAACAATAACAACAATTGCTGTTGTTCAGCAAACCGGACTCTTCAAGGACAGCGCTATCATGTGTCTAATACAGAACTTGCCATCTGGCATGCACGAAGAGAGAAAGACTCTGGGACATGCTTATCTGTGTTTTGAATACATGATCATAACAACCATCCATTGCCAGGAGGCACCCCTTTGTTGTACAATAGCAACTGATACATTCAACACTGCACTCACACTGATTATTACATGCTGACTACATACACTGGTCTGTCTTTGCTCCTTTGTATTGTGTGATCTGTATTAGTCTGCTAATTGTGCTTAGAGGTTTTTTTTCTATGTAATCACAATTTAGATTATCTATGTAATCTTTATTTTGATTAACTATGTTTTTTCTCTCTGCCCATTGTGCCATTCCCTCCCCCATTCCCCCCTCTTTACCCTCCACTGATGACAGGCGCTTTCAGGCTGCCGCGGCCCTGGGACGCGCCTCTGCACGCCCAAGGTCAAGTCAAATTCCTCTTATGTTTATTTTGTAAACATGCTTGGCAATAAAGTGATTCTGATTCTGATTCTGACAGCATCTGGCACAGGAGAGGGGACCACGACGGCATCTGGCACAGGAGAGGGGACCACGACGGCATCTGGCACAGAAGAAGGGACCACGATGGTGTCTGGCAGAAGAGAGGGGACCACAACGGTGTCTGGCGAAGGAGAGGGAACCACGATGCCCTCAGACTGGCCAGCAGCCCCCTCAGTGGTCCCAGACTGGAGCGAGGTTGCACCCGTGGTGGTCCAAGATTGGGACCAGGTTGCACCCGTGGAGGCTCCGGACTGGAGCGAAGCAGCACCCGCGGTGGCCCCGGGGTGGAGCAAAGCTGCACCCGCTGTGGCTTTGGGCTGGAGTGGAGCTGCACCCGTGGTGGCTCCAGGCTGGAGTGAAGCTGCACCCGCAGTGGTCCCAGACTGGGACATAGCTACACCCTCGGTGGACCCGGGCTGGGCCAAACCTACACCCACGGTGTGCCCGGACTGGCCCAAAGCTGCACCCACGGTGGACCCGAGCTGGGCTAAGGCTGCACCCACAGTGGCCCACGGGCTGGAGTGTAGCGTCCATGGTGGGCTCACACTGGAACGCAGTACCCAAGAAGGTCTCAGGCTGGGATGCAGCACCCATGACGGTCCCCGACTGGGACACAGCACCCACGGAGGACCCAGACTGGGCCGAAGCTGCACCCATGGAGGTCCGGGGCTGGGATGGAGCAGCCGCGAAAACTTCATCTGGAGGGGGAGCAGCACCCACAGTAACTGGCAAAGCGTGGTCCTTCTGCGACTCCTTTCCTGACATGGCCGTCTCAGACAGGGGAGAATAGCAGGGAGTGAGGGAAGCGTCACCACAATTACCAGGAGCTAGGCAAGTCTTTACTAATATTGATGTTAAAAAAGTAAAGAACAGTACTTGCCTAAGCTCCTGGTCCACTGCTGCTGGGGTGAATGTCTCAGGATCAGCAGCAGGGGCGTGCACCTTGAGCTGAGCTGGAGCAGAAGCGTGCACTTCAGGCTGAGCTGGAGCAGGAACGTGCACTTCGAGCTGAGCTGGAGCAGGAACGTGCATCTTGGGGACAGCTGGAGCTGTGGTGTGCGCCTCGGGGACAGCGGGAGCCATTGTGTGCACCTTGGGGATGGCGGTAGCTGTTGTGCACACCTCGTGGATGGTGGGAGCTGTTGCGTGCACCTTGGAGTCAGCTGGAGCTGAGAGACGCCGTGGGGCTAGCTTTGGCAGTACGGAGCGGCGTGGAGTCGGTATTGCAGGTGGGATGACAGGCGAGACTGCAGATTTATTCTCAGGCTGAAAAGTTTGTTTCTTCACAGGCTGATCAGTGGATTTATTCACAGGAGAGACTGGTAGGGCGTGTGCAGGTGTGGAGAGAGCTGGAGCTGTACCATGTGCCTCGGGGACAGCTCGCGCTGGTGTACGCATATTGATGACGGCAGGAGCTGTGACGCTCACCTTGTGAACAGATGGAGCAATCTGAGGATGAGCCGGAGCAGGTGGTGGTCCGTGGTGTTGAGTGGAACGGCGTCTCCCAGCACCTTCTTTCTACCCACGGCCCCTGAATGCCAGCTTGCTGCCGCAGAGCTCTTCCCGCTCTGCTGGAAAGAGAACTGACAGTTGGGAGGCTGGATCCGGCAAGGAGGAGGCTGATGGCAGCAATGGTAGCGGAGGAAGGGAGAGATTCAGCACCCAGGGGTGGAAGTGCATGCTAGGTCTGGCCTCCAGCAGATTAGCAACGCCACCCGAGCACAGCATCTCGTCCTCTCAGGATGAGCAGCTCCAAGCGCCGGCTGCCATGTCCTCAATCATGGCCACAAACTCCAGCTCGTCCCAGCTCCACTTTTTCCTCCTCTTGACAGATTCACCAGCTGGAGACATAATTGCTCCACAGGACAGGTGAGTTAGAACAAAAAGGTGAAAATCCAGAGACTGCAGCAGTTGGGTCTCTTATTGGCAGCAGTCTTCTGTCATGATTTGCCCCTAACGGCAGCGAGAGAGACAGACCCACGCACAAACTGCAGTTTGTGGCATTTATTGAAAACAAACACAAAGTTCCAAAGTGCAACAAGGCAAAAAAATCCAAACAGATAACAAGGAAAACTTACGGACTGGAAAGAACTTGAGACAAAACTCACCAGAGCAGGGTTAGGGCTCTGGTGGTGAGGAGGAAGAGAATCTTAAGACTGCCGCAAAAATGAAATGAAAAAGCAGTCCTTAAATAGGGTGAGAACAAATAACATAAGTGAAGAGAGGTGTGGGATTACATGAGCGGGCAAAAAGGTAATAATGGTTAATGATTGGAATCAGCTGGAAATAATGAGAGGAGAGCGCACCGGCTGACAGCTGACAGGGCTACGCCCACATGGAGCACCAACCAGAAAATGCCCTGACAGCTGTCAACCACAATAATAAGGAATTAGAATAAAATATAAACAAGTACAAACTAAGAAACAGATACAAATAAATAGAGGACAGAATGTAGTAAAACTGGGACATAAACAGGAAAATAAAAACAAGCAGCTATAACAAAACCCAAAAGGCACAAAAATACAACAAATATATATAAATACAGAGAAAAAAGCCACGAGACTGAGCATGGTGGAACCTCCAGTGCTCAGCTCGTGACAATATTTGCATATGTTACATATTGCAATACATGATATGTACTGTACTGCATATCCTTACTACAACCCCAATTCCGGTGAAGTTGGGATGATGTATAAAACATAAATAAAAACAGAATATAATTATTTAAAAATCCTTTTCAACCTGTAGTCAATTGAATACACTACAAAGACAAGATATTTAATGTTTAACTGATATGGGCTGCACAGTGGCGCAGTGGTTAGCACTGCGGCAGCACAGTTTACCCTTGGCCGGGGGATCGTGGGTTCGATCCCAGCCCCCGACCAACAGTGATCTGTGTGGAGTTTACATGTTCTCCCCGTGTATGCGTGGGTTTACCCCGGGATTTCTCCAGTTTCCTCCCACATACCAAAAACATGCAGGTTAGGTTAATTGGAGACTCTAAAGTGGCCCTAGGTGTGAATGTGTGTGTGAATGGTTAAGGGATAGCGCCGTATCGTGGCTGCTTCATCCATCCAGGTGGTGGATGACCCTCAATTTCCCCTCTGGGGATCAATAAAGTATACTAAATCTAAATCTAAATATACGTTGTATTGTTGCAAATATTCCCTCATTTTGAATTTAGTGACTGCAACACATTCCAAAAAAAGCTGGGACAGGGCCAAGAAAAGAATGGAAAAGTTAAGAAAGGCTCCAAAACACCTTTTTGGAACATTCCACAGGTGAATAGGTCATTTGGAAACAGGTGAGTGTCATAATTGGGTATAAAAGGAGCATCCCTGAAAGGCTCATTTGTTCATAAGCAAGGAAGTGGCGAAGTTCACCACTCTGTGAACTGCTTTAGCAAATAGTCCAACAGTTTAAGAACATTTCTCAACATGCAATTGCAAGGAATTTAGGGATTGCATCATCTATAGTACATAATATCATTAAAGAGTCAGAGAATGTGGAGAAATTTCTGCCTGTAAGCAGCAATGCCGAAAACCAACATCAAATGCCTGTGACAGTCAATCTCTCAGGCAGCACTGCTTAAAAAAACAACATCATTCTGTGAAGGATATTACCAAGTGGGCTAGTTGACTGCTACATCTCCAAGTCCAAGTTATAACTCTACCATGCAAAGCAAAAGCCATATCTGAAATGGTCTGATGCAAAGTGGAAAAGTGTGCTGTGGTCTGACAAGTCCACATTTCAAATTGTTTTTGTAAATCATGGACATTGTATCCTCTGGGCTAAAGAGGAAAAGGACCATCCAGATTGTTATCGGTGTTAAGTTCAAAAGCCAGCATCTGTGATGGTATGGGGGTGTGTTAGTGCCCATGGCACGGGTAACTTTCACATCTGTAAAGACACCATTAATGCTGAATGGTACCTACGACTGCCTGCCATCCATGGACGAACTTGACGCCGAGCCAACCATCGATGAACTCAGCAAGGCCATTGATAGTTTGGCCGCTGGGAAGGCACCCGGCAACGACGGCATACCCCCCGACCTTATCAAGCACTGCAAGACTGCCCTACTGCTGCCATTGCATGACGTCCTCTGCCAGTGCTGGAAGGAAGGTGCCGTACCACAGGACATGAGGGACGCCAAGATCATCACCCTTTACAAAAACAAAGGGGAGAGAAGCGACTGCAACAACTACAAGGGCATCTCCCTCCTCAGCGTTGTTGGCAAAGTCTACGCACGAGTTGTTCTCGTTCGTCTACAGAAGCTTGCCGAACGTGTCTACCCCGAGTCTCAGTGTGGCTTCTGCGCTGAGCGATCGACGGTAGACATGATATTCTCCATCCGCCAACTCCAGGAAAAATGCAGAGAACAGAACATGCCCCTGTATGTCGCCTTCATCGACCTCACCAAAGCGTTCGATTTGGTCAGCAGAGAGGGCCTTTTCAAGATCCTGCCAAAGATAGGATGCCCACCAAAGTTGCAAAGCCTCATCGAATCGTTTCACACCAACATGCAGGGGATAGTGCAGCACGACGGCAAAGTCTCAGAGCCATTCAACATACGCAGCGGAGTGAAACAGGGCTGTGTACTTGCGCCAACCCTCTTTGGGATTTTCTTTGCTATGCTCCTGAGGCATGCCTTCAGCACAGCAACAGAGGAAATCTACCTGCACACAAGATCTGATGGCAGGCTTTTCAACCTCGCCTGCCTGAAGTACGCGAGCCTCTAATCAGAGACATGCTGTTCGCAGACGACGCTGCAGTCGCAACCCACACACAGCAGGAGCTTCAGACCCTGATGGACCGCTTCTCCCAGGCATGCAAGGACTTCGGGCTTACCATCAGCCTGAAGAAGACTAACGTCTTGGCGCAAGGCACGGAAGCACCACCAACCACCACCATCGACGACTACGAGCTGGAGGTCGTGAATCACTTCACGTACCTGGGGTCCACGATCAGCAACAACCTCTCCTTTGATACAGAGATCGACAAGAGGATTGGAAAATCAGCCTTCACACTCGCTTGCCTCACCACACGAGTGTGGGAGAATCCCAAACTCTCTGTCAAGACGAAGATGGCAGTGTACAACGCCTGCATCATCAGCACACTGCTCTATGGGAGTGAGACGTGGACAACATACGCCCGGCAGGAAAAGAGACTGAACTCCTTCCACTTCCGCTGCATTCGCCACATCCTGGACATATCCTGGCAGGACAAAGTGCCAACACAGAAGTTCTGTCCCGTGCCGGCCTTCCCTCCATGTTCACTCTACTCAGGCAGCGCAGGCTCCGCTGGCTAGGCCACGTTCACTGTATGGAGGATGGCAGAATCCCCAAAGACGTCCTCTACGGAGAACTGGTGACTAGCAGGAGAGATGTTGGCCGCCCACAGCTGCGCTTTAGAGACTTCTGCAAGAGAGACATGAAGGCCCTGGAGATCAACACAGAGCGCTGGGAGGACCTTGCAACGGACCGCTGTAAATGGAGAGGCACCCTGACCAGACAGCTCAAGGTGGGTGAAGAGAGACTGACTGCTGCAGCAGATGAAAAAAGGACCCGCAGGAAGAACCGCCACAGACCCAGCAGCACGGAGACCACCCACAAGTGCGACCTGTGTGACAGGGACTGCTCTTCGCGCATCAGCCTGTTCAGCCACAGGCGGTGCTGTTCCAGCAGAGTAGACGTTTAGGATTCTCTTCCATGGTCATCATAGACCGACGGAGGCCGACGACGACAACGACATACAGGTTTTGGAGCAACATATGCTACCATCCAAGCAACGTCTTTTTCAGGGACCTCCTTGCTTATTTGAGCAAGCCAATGCCAAGTCACATTCTGCACGTGTTACAACAGTGTGGCTTCATAGTAAAAGAGTGAAGGTACTAGACTGGCCTGATTGCAGTCCAGACCTGTCTCTGTTTGGAAATGCGTGGCACATTATTAAGTGCAAAATACGACAACGGAGACCCGAATGTTGAGCAACTGAAGTCGTACATCAAGCAAGAATGGGAAAGAATTTCACCTACAAAGCTTCAGCAATTAGTGTCCTCAGTTCCTAAACGCTTATTGAGTGATGTTAAAAGGAAAGGTGATGTAACACTGTAGTAAACATGCTCCTGTCCCAGCTTTTTTGAAATGTGCTACAGGTATAATATTCAAAATGAGTGAAAATTTGCAGTAAAACAATACTGTTTATCAGTTTGAACATCAAGGGCCCTATTTTGATGGTCATCTGCACATTTTTCAAATAGACTTTCCGCTGTGCGCCAGTGTTTGTGTTAATTTCTGTCAGTACATTGTCTGTTTTTTACGCCTTCCATCACGCCATCAAATTACCAGTAGACAGTGCGCCCGCTATGCGCTCGAAGGAGGTGCCTCATTTCAAAGAGGTGTGGTGGCGCGCAATCTAATGTGCATTACTATTATAGTGCATTCCATGAGAATCCGCTTTTGATCAAGAAAAAGGAAGTCTGTCGTCAGAAGCACATTGTTTAATGATATTTCAATGGCGTGTTTTGACATCATGCAGCTCTGGAGCTAAAGAAACGGCATGCGCTGGGATCCTGTAACAGTCATAATCGCCCGTCATTTTAATTATATGATGATCACACACTAGTATTTTTTAATCCCATCCACACTCTTATTTTAATTGCAGACTTACTGTTGGTGTCTATAGATTAGGCATTAATGTATGCTTTTCTTTTAGGGGAATGAATGAATGAATGAACTGGGAGCATGTGTGACAGTGTGTTCCAATGTGATACACAGTGCATGGGAAGAAGGGGGAGTATTTTTGTTTTCATCTCGGACTTATTAGGCATTAATGTGTTTATTTTTAGGGGAATAAATGAATGAACAAGGAGTGTGCAGTGTTTTACTTTTCACTAACTCCCCAGAGAGACAGAAGATGCGTCCACATCTGCCTGAGCCGTGCGCCCTTCCAGCCCAGCAAGAGGAAGTGGTGTTTACCGTAGTACAATTTGGGTAGAAAATAATGATAAAGACAACCGCGCAAATCCGAGAAATCCTTTTACTGGAGAAAGCCAAGAAGAAAAGTTAAAAAATGTTTTGTTTGTGGCGGACAAACATCCCGGCTTAAGGGAACAGATTTCCGTTTTCGGTCCTGGCCAATCAATGAGCCAGATTTTTCTTCTTCGCTGAGATTTTTTCTTCCTGGTCAGTGATGGTTTCGGCTGCAGCGCCACAAGCGAGCAGTTGTTGTCACTGCGTGATATTGTCCAGGCAGTTTGGTCCGCTGCAGTGTAAATGCAAACCAAACCAAATGAAGGTGCAAAAATTCTCGGCAATTCCCCAGCCAGTCAAACCAAGACCCCTGGACTATCCTGTTATGAATGCAGCCTTAAAGAACTCAGCTTTGTCATTTGCACAGCCAACATCTTTAACTTGAATGGGGGCAATATTTATCAAACAAGATTACTGCAGCACTCAAACTGCGGCCAACAAACAAGCAGTCATTTCAAAGAAAAAACAACTGTAGGCGTGGTGGGTGAAAATCTCAGCAGAAATAGTGAGGATAAATGCACCACTTGAAAACCATCGTTCTGTTTATGTCACATCATCATCTCTTTTGAAGGGAGAGAACCAAACAAAGCCTATGAATGTCTTGTGCTGTTGTGTGCATTTGTTGTTCAATGGTGGTCGCAGGGGTATTCAAAAGGCTACCAGAAAATAAGAAAGAACTGGAGGGGTGGGAGATTGAGTTAGGGTGGGTCTGGCGTAGTGAGTCACATATTGTGAAATCTTTACCTACAAAGCAGAGTCTTCTTCCATGCAAATGAGATTCACTTGATAAGGATCTGTTTGATGGGACACATGCAGAATACGAGGCCGTTAATTCCCTCATTAGTATTCAACAGAGCTGATTGGCAAAGACCAGAGAGAGCCAGCCAGAGAGCATGTCTGCAAAACCCAATATTGATTTGTTTAATGGTGTCAGGGAGTCAAAAATCATAAATCTCCAGTCAATTGTTTATGAGGCTGTTTAGTGGGCCAATGGATGCCCCTTGCTTAATTAATACCTCATTACGGAGATGTGATTATATGCTTGAACTGTTAATGGAGCCCCTGAATTTCAAAGACCACCATAAAAGGTGTTTTGACAAACAGAGCTGGGGAAAATGCGATATCTGATGAGCCTCAGCGTGTTTGTTGATTTGGAACTCTGTTTGTTTTCTTCCCTTTTTTGCTTCCATTATTCACAAGCTTGAAGGCTCAGAATTTTACCCTGATCGTACCCAATTTTTCCTTTTATCATATGACAGCAAAAGGGTATTTACAGTATCTCACAAAAGTGAGCACACCTCTCACATTTTTGTAAATATTTTATTATATCTTTCCAAGGGACAACACTGAAGATATGACACTTTGATACAATGTAAAGTAGTCAGCGTACAGCTTGTATAACAGTGCAAATTTGGCGGTGCGGTGGTGCAGTGGTTAGCACTGCACCAGCACAGCAACTCACTCTTGGCCATGGGATCCCTGGTTCGATCCCAGCCCCTGACCAACAGTGATCTGTGTGGAGTTTGCATGTTCTCCCCGTATCTGCGTGGGTTTACTCTGGGATTTCTCCGGTTTCCTCCCACAGGCCAAAAACATGCAGGTTAGGTTAACTGGAGACTTTAAAGTGGCCCTAGGTGTGAATGTGTGTGTGAATGGTTAAGGGATAGCGCCGTACTGTGGCTGCTTCATCCATCCAGGTGGATGCCCTCAATTTTCCCTCTGGGGATCAATAAAGTATACAAAATCAAAATAAAAAAAAAACAAAAAACTGCTGTCCCCTCAAAATAACTCAACACACAGCCATTAATGTCTAAACCGCTGGTAACCAAAGTGAGTACACCCCTAGTGAAAATGTCCAAATTGTACCCAAAGTGTCAATATTTTGTGTGGCCACCATTATTTTCCAGCACTGCTTAACTCTCTTGGGCATGGAGTTCACTAGAGCTTCACAGGTTGCCACTGGAATCCTCTTCCACTCCTCCATGACGACATCATGGTGTTAGAGACCTTGCGCTCCTCCACCTTCCCTTTGAGGATGCCCCACAGATGCTCAATAGGGTTTAGGTCTGGAGACATGCTTGGCCAGTCCATCACCTTTACCCTCAGTTTCTTCAGCAAGGCAGTGGTCGTCTTGGAGGTGCGTTTGGGGTCGTTATCATGTTGGAATACTGCCCTGCGGCCCAGTTTCCAAAGGGAGGGGATCATAGTCTGCTTCAGTGTGTTACAGTACATGTTGGCATTCATGGTTCTGTAACCCAGCTGAGAAAATGACCCTTTTTTTCCTCAGATGTCAATTGTATTAATACTTGTGTGATTTTATTTTGAAAACCGATTATCTTGGGGAAGAGGAAGTGTGAGCCTCGTTTATCCAACTTTTAAATTCCCGTTTAATGGTCACGTTGGGTGATCTGGGTCTTCCCATTCGTTAACAGCGATATTAGCCCCGCCTTCCGAGTAGGGGCAGCAACTTTCACGATATGAGAGCAGACGAGAGAGGTTGTGGGTGGCCTGGTTCACACCGATACCTCTTCTTGTTGACGGGAGCACGAGCTTGAGAGGCCGTGAAGCGGTGACTTTTGCTGTGTTCACACTGAGACCTCATCTTGGCTAGGTTTTTTTGGTTACCGACCAAAAACCTTCTGGATCCTGGATTTTCTCCGAATGGAGATGGCGAGCCTGACCCGAGATTGAACCGAGATT
Organism: Pholidichthys leucotaenia; assembly: GCA_020510985.1. Classification (NCBI taxonomy): domain Eukaryota; kingdom Metazoa; phylum Chordata; class Actinopteri; order Cichliformes; family Pholidichthyidae; genus Pholidichthys; species Pholidichthys leucotaenia. The sequence continues at coordinate 283,183,915 of CM035841.1, forward strand.
GAACAGAGGTCTGACCAAGGTCTCGATTGAAGGACATCCCTCCTCTCTCCAGTGCACAACAATGAAGTGGTAACAACTCAAGCTGCCACTTTAAAAGAGGAAAAAGAAACCTGAGCCGGGAGATATAAGTTATCTTGACTGGTCAAATGGCTAAACCAAACGGACAAACAAACACTGAGCTCAGTAGGACATTTTTGGGGTTTTATTTCATGCCGGCCGTTGTTATATTTGTATATTTGTAAGTTGTTTGTATATTTTGTCCCTTTAATCTTTAATAATAACGGATATGAATTGCTTGTATTAATACTGTGACGTTTGCAGGGTTCACACAAAGACAATGGAGCAGATGGTTGTGATCAACCTGATTTATTTTTCACACCCCGACCCCCAACCTGCTTCTGAGCACAGAGAGGAGTGGAGGTCATTCTCCCAGACCTCCGTTTCAATCATGGTTACACACACATGATACATCTTGCCCTAATCCTGCTAAACACTGCTGGGTCATTATAATGCAGTTATAATGACACAGCAGTATAACTCAGAAATAACACATTTAACACACATACAGTAACGTTTCAAACTGGCAAAGCATGCTGGGAAATCCCTGGCCCCCTTAAAATGGCCCCGACGTTACACTGCCCCCCCCCCTTCCCGGACTGGTTTCTGTCCCCAGAAAATTCAAAGTCCACTTTCAGAAATCCAACGCGAGTCAGCCCGGTGCCGGGGCGGTATACACGGGCCATCTGAGTCTCGGTCAGAGCATCTGGTTGGGGTAGGGTTCCGGTTTGGCCATCAGCGGGCGGATGGACACATCCGACAGCCTCTGTAGGACCACGCGCAGTCCCTTCCCTGGCAGCGGGAGTCCCAACCCCGCTCCGGCCGACTCCCACCGCTGCCAGGTCTCCCAGGCGGCTGCTGTCCCGCGTCCATGCGTCCAGCCCTTGCTGCGCCTGGAAAATGGCTGCATCTTCGTCCTGCTCGCTCCGCTGCGTCGCTCCTGCGCCGAGGGCCTCCGTGACGTCACCGAAAGGAAAAGCATCGGGTGGCGGTAGGACACGCACAGTTCCTCCTCTGGCAGCGGGAGTCCCATGACTCCCACCGCTGCCAGGACCTCCCAGGCGGCCGCTGGCCCGCGTCCCGGCGTCCAGCCCCTGCCGAGCCCGGGAAAAGACCGGATCTGTCCTGCTCGCTCCACTGCTGCTGCGCTCCAAAGGCCTCTGTGACGTCACCTGCCGGGGGAAGCATCTGCAGGAGGCGGCTTTTTCCCCGTCCATGCCACCTCGCTCTAATTTAACGTCGGCGAGGGGCCAGTTTGTCGTGCGCTGTGTGCGGGGCAGTACCATGCCATGTACCCTGGCTCTGTGCAGCGGAAGCCGTCCTTCCTCGTGTCGCCACGGCTGTTTCCTTCGTGCACGCGCTGCTGTGATCTGCCGTAGCTCCTCCTCCACTCGCTCTCAGCACAGTGGCTTCCTCCGATGATCAGTGCGGCAGCCAACTCGACCTGGGCCAGGCGGTCATCCAACAGGTTCTTGGCGTTGTAGCGGGGAATCTTGGCCCGCTGCTGGATGGATGGGACAGTCATCTCCCGGTCGATTGCCGCTCCTAATCCCTCTGGAATCGCCAGCCCGTCCTGCCCTGAAAAGGGCGGGAAACGGGGCTGGTTTGCTCTGCTCCGTCCATCGTGGCGAAGCTCTCCGGGGGCCGGCGTCTCAGCTCTACACTCCGTTCCCAGCCGAGCGATGAATCGCTCCGGCCGCTGGACCTCCGCCTGGATCCTCATCTTGCTCCATATCCCACTCCTGACACCAGTGTGACGTTTGCAGGGTTCACACAAAGACAATGGAGCAGATGGTTGTGATCAACCTGATTTATTTTTCACACCCCGACCCCCAACCTGCTTCTGAGCACAGAGAGGAGTGGAGGTCATTCTCCCAGACCTCCGTTTCAATCATGGTTACACACACATGATACATCTTGCCCTAATCCTGCTAAACACTGCTGGGTCATTATAATGCAGTTATAATGACACAGCAGTATAACTCAGAAATAACACATTTAACACACATACAGTAACGTTTCAAACTGGCAAAGCATGCTGGGAAATCCCTGGCCCCCTTAAAATGGCCCCGACGTTACAATACAATTGTGTGATTTTATTTTGAAAACCGATTATCTTGGGGAAGAGGAAGTGTGATCCTCGTTATCCAACTTTTAAATTCCCGTTTAATGGTCACGTTGGGTGATCTGGGTCTTCCCATTTGTTAAGAGCGATATTAGCCCCGCCTTCCGAGTAGGGGCAGCAAGCGTGCACTCGGGTTTCGCTCTTTCACGATATGAGAGCGGACGAGAGAGGTTGTGGGCGGCCTGGTTCACACTGATACCTCTTCTTGTTGACGGGAGCATGAGCTTGAGAGGCCGTGAAGAGGTGACTTTTGCTGTGTTCACACTGAGACCTCTTCTTGGTGAGTTTCATTCAGAAAGATGCTATAAATGGATCTAAACACTCTCCAAACGCTAATTTGCAACCTTTATTATCTTAAGTTGACGGGAGCACTTCTTATTGTAACCCCTGCCTTATGTTAATTAGGTAAGGGAAATTATTAAGTGTAGACCAGTTGCTAGGTTCGTGAGGGTTACAATAGGGAATTAAAGTGAATGTGGAATGAAATGGCTGGAGGCAGGAAATGAGCAATTCATATCTGTTATTATTAAAGATAAAAGGGACAAAATATACAAACAACTTACAAATATACAAATATAACAACGGCCGGCATGAAATAAAACCCCAAAAATGTTCTACTGAGCTCAGTGTTTGTTTTTCCGTTTGGTTTAGCCGTTTGACCAGTCAAGATATCTTGTATCTCCCGGCTCTGGTTTCTTTTTCCTCTTTTAAAGCGGCAGCTTGAGTTGTTACCACTTCAATGTTGTGCACTGGAGAGAGGAGGGATGTCCTTCAATCGAGACCTTGGTCAGACCTCTGTTCAATCTCGGTTCAATCTCGGGTCAGGCTCGCCATCTCCATTCGGAGAAAATCCAGGATCCAGAAGGTTTTTGGTCGGCAACCAAAAAAAACCTAGCCAAGATGAGGTCTCAGTGTGAACACAGCAAAAGTCACTGCTTCACGGCCTCTCAAGCTCGTGCTCCCGTCAACAAGAAGAGGTATCAGTGTGAACCAGGCTGCCCACAACTTCTCTCGTCCGCTCTCATATCGTGAAAGACCGAAACCCGAGTGCGCGCTTGCTGCCCCTACTCGGAAGGCGGGGCTAATATCGCTCTTAACGAATGGGAAGACCCAGATCACCCAACGTGACCATTAAACAGGAATTTAAAAGTTGGATAACGAGGATCACATTTCCTCTTCCCCAAGATAATCGGTTTTCAAAATAAAATCACACAATTGTATTAATACAATTGACATCTGAGGAAAAAAAAGGTCATTTTCTCAGCTGGGTTACAGTTCCCTCAATGAACAGTAGCTCCCCAGTGCCAGCAGTACTCATGCAGCCCCAAACCATGATACTCCCACCACCATGCTTGACTGTAAGCAAGACACACTTGTCTTTGTACTCCTCATCTGGTTGCCACCACACACGCTTGACACCATCTGAATCAAATAAGTTTATCTTGGTCTCATCAGACCACAGGACATGGTTCCAGTAATCCATGTCCTTAGTCTGCTTTTCTTCAACAAACTGTTTGCAGGCTTTCTTGTGCGTCATCTTTAAATGGGGCTTCCTTTTGGGATGACAGCCATGCAGACCAATTGATGCAGTATGCGGCTTATGGTCTGAGCACTGACAGGCTGACCCCCCCACCCCTTCAACCTCTGCAGCAATGCTGGAGCACTCATACGTCTATTTTCAAAGACAACCTCCGGATATAACACTGAGCATGTGCACTCAACTTCTTTGGTCGACCATGGTGAGGCCTGTTCTGAGTGGAACCTGTCCTGTTAAACCGCTGTATGGTCTTGGCCACTGTGCTGCAGCTCAGTTTCAGGGTGTTGGCAATCTTCTTATAGCCTAGGCTACCTTTATGTAGAGCAACAATTCTTTTTTTCAGATCCTCAGAGAGTTCTTTGCCATGAGGTGCCATGTTGAACTTCCAGTGACCAGTATGAGAGACTGTGTGAGTGATAACACCAAATTTAACACACCTGCTCCCCATTCACACCTGAGAACTTGTAACTCTAACGAGTTACATGACACCGGGGAGGGAAAATGGCTAATTGGGCACAATCTGGACATTTTCACTAGGGGTGTACTCACTTTTGTTGCCAGCGGTCTAGACATTAATGGCTGTGTGTTGAGTTATTTTGAGGGGACAACAAATTTACAGTTATACAAGCTTTACACTGACTACTTCACATTGTATCAAAGTGTCATACCTTCAGTGTTGTCCCATGAAAAGATATAATAAAATATTTACAAAAATGTGAGGGGTGTACTCACTTTTGTGAGATACTGTAACTAAAGCAAAACTAGCAGAACCATCTTTAAAGAATATGTTTGGCCAATAAATCTAAATAACTGGAAAAAATAACTGATTTAAAATACTTAAAAATGGTTTAATCCTGGATGTTTTCAGAATTTGCAGCTGTAGTTGACTGTTGTGTGTTTCAGGGCAAAATCAATGCCACTCAAATCGGACACACCACACAAATATTGGCCCCTGTTGATATCATTAGTCAGTAGCCAATATTAGTCAAAATGGTGAAACATGAATGATTCTGATATATTGGCAGGTATATCTGTTCATCCCTTGTAAATATAAATTCTAAAGAGTACTGTACATAATGGCATCAATTAGCATATTTTAAATTATTTCAAAATCATTTCAGACAAAGTGGTCAATCCAAAAAAGCAGTAAATGCCTTGTTGCAATTGTCAGAAGTGTTAGAGGGCTGAAGCTCAGCTGGGCAGGCACACATGGCTGCTCTGAAGGGTCTTTATTTAAAGGCCCATAAAGAAAGTGATAATGGTGTAGGTTTATGAGGACTTGGCCCTGTAAGACAGGCTGTTACTTCCGCCGCTGCTGTTGTTGTTATTCCCACTGTTCCTCGATGGCCACTAAAGCGGAAAAATGGATCCCTACTTTGGGTTGAAATATGAAGCTTGGCTTATTCTCCCTCTCTTCTCTTTTTGTGTGAAAAGCGCCCAGGCATTTGCCTGCATGGTTATGGAGGTAAATGCTCAGCTCCATGGTTGGGCTTCTGCACGGTTCCCCCCTCTATTTCATTCCCCCTGACAGGATTAGCAGGTCTCCAGTGTTAGAAATACATTAAGTGGACCTTTGCAGTCACTTATTATGCCTGATTATGCAGCTGGAATGGGGAAGGTAGGTTCTGTTTGTAGTTAAATAACTTCTCAGATGCTTTTTTTAACAGCAGCAATCTTCAAAGCATGAATGGGTCAGTGGCTCAGGCACAAAGCCGAGATTGATTTCCACCCTCCTACTCTTTGTTCCTGTCGTTTAAAGAGGACAGGTTCTACTAAATTAGTTTGTCCATGTTATTAATGGAATAGCCAATTAAACTTCCCTACTGTGGTGTCATGGCAAAACAATGCGGCTAAACAGCCATCCCACAGCAGAGGTTTGTAAGGCAGGGTTAATGAAATGGTTAACTTATGTTGATGTATGGGCAGATCAGGCTCCATCTGGGCAGCGTGCCACTCTATTAGTAAAAGGGCTCTTCTCTAGAAATACCACAGAGTCCTAACAGCTGTTGATATCCTCACAGAGTGACAATAAGATGGTGTTAGTATAGGTGTACACTCATGAAAAGCTTTCAGGTTGTCTGTATGAAGGACTAAAATTGCAATTCCATCAATGGCCTTTTCAGACTGCTGCAAAAAACAGTTATCAAAGACATTAAATGATAATATGTTCATCTAACAACAGGAATAAAAATATTTACATATATCAACAAAAACAGTCTATATGATTCTATCTTCCCCTCATATCACAACCATATTGTAGTGATCCCGAGCGTGGGTTTGCTCCGCGCTTGAGTCACTTATTATTTTCTCTTTTTGTCCTTTTATTTGGGCTTGTTTTGATGGTGTGCTCTGGTGCTCTTATTTTGACAGCACCGCGGCAGCAGTTATGCCTGTCAGCCAGCCCGTGGCCTGTCACAGCTGTTCAGGTTTCATTCATTATCTGTCTCACCTGTGTGTAAGGAGTTTTTGCACTATTTAAGATTGCTGTTGAGAATTAGTCCTCGCTGCGATCTCGCCTTATCGAGACTGGAGTCCCCACGTCCTCCTCCAGCTCTTCATTTACAGTGTAAGGTTTTGCCCTGGCTGTGTTATATGTAAATGACTTCGTGATCCTTCATGTGCTTAGTTATTTCACCCTCCGGGGTAGCCTGTGTTTAGTGTATTTGTGTTCGGCCCCTCATGGCATTTTATTTTGGTACTTTTATAATAAAATAACAAAACTCACTGCTGGTTTTTAGCGCCTCATCTTTGCCCTGCAAAGGGCAATCATAACAGTAGATCGCAGCCACAACGAGGTGCCAGCCTCAGTAAGTTTTGCTTTTGGCTGTGAATTTTTTCCTTCACCGGGTGCCAGCGTTTCTTTTTCGGAGGGGAGGTCATGGCGTCATTCTCCACATGGTATCCTATGAGCCTGGGTTTTGAGCCCGTCCAGGCTCTTATGGAGATAGATGACCTTCTGGCCATAACTTGCAATCGGTCCCCCCAAGACACACTGTGGTACCTGGGCCTCGCGGAGGAGGCTGCTAAACGTCATACTCGCCTTGTTGAGCACGCTGAGGGCAGGATGGCTGAGCTTTCGGTGCTCCAACAGAGGAACCGACAGCTGGACCAGAGATCTTCCAGGAAGCCTAAGAGGGGAGCCAACAGGCAAGACCTCCCGTTCCTCGGCTCATGAGGAGGTTCCTGCTACGGCTCCAGCTCCCGTGGTTCCATCGCTGAAGAGCCGTCTTCCAGAGCAGCGGAGAAGGAGGGCAGCTGGGGGTCCCAGCAAAGATGAACTTTGGACAGCTGATTTCATCAGGGACTGGATGGCTGAGGCTCTCACTTCCGTTATCCCGGGCAAGGTTCTGAAGAGCGTGGTGGCTGCAGTTAGGATGGTGGAGGCACATCCCGGGTTAAATAATTATCCTGAGTCCGCCGAGCTGCTGTCCACAGTTTCAGCGCAGCAGCGGCATTTCCCCAACTTGAATTTAACCTCGTCTCCAGCCAGAAGACGTCGCCACCCTGCACAGAATCCATCTCCTCCCCGGGACACGGCTGTTCTGAAGTGGAGGGAGTTTAATGACCGGGTCAATGCACTGTGAGGTCCCCGTTTGGATCCAGCTACGGGCTGCTGGAAAGACTCCCCTGTCTCCCAGCCAGCTGTTTTTCCCTCGCCACGGAAGAGAGGTAAGACAGCAGCTTCAGCCTTCGGGTCTTCGTTGTCAGCTGTTTCGCCAGCTCCCCTACCCTGGACTGCCTCAGCTGCTCCTCACTTCTCTACGGTGCTTCCTCCAGCTGCTGCAAGCCCAGTGACTTCTTCTCCAGCTGCCTCCATTGTTGATCCGCTAGGAGCGGCTCCTTCTCGTCTTCTGGAGGGGCCCACCTTCATCTTTGTTATGGGGGAGGGAAGAACAGGGCCTGCTGCAGCAGTGACCACCAGACCCCAGGAAGACAGGCAAGTGATTTTTCATTCTCAGTCTCTAACTGATGAATTACCTTGTCTGATTCCTGGGGGTGAGACTCAGGTCATGCAGTTCCCTGAGCTCTCACCACCTGTTGCAGCCATAAATACACAGCCTGCTTCCTTTGTGTCTCCTCCTATATTCCCCAAGTGTCCGCCGGTGCCAGGACTAAACCGCTGGAGGGAGGTGGGGCCTGCAGCCCTGGTGAACCTGGTTCCAGCCCCGGAGCCGCGATATGGACAGAGGAGGAGGTCAGCCTGCCAGTTGGAGTCTGTGCCGACGACGAAGCATCCCCGGGTCTCCACTGAGCAGAATTCTGTTCCAGCTGGGAGTGGATCTCCGGTCGCCACGCAGAGCAAGCCATCTGCGTGGGATGCAGCACCGGGGGGTCCAGAGACTGCCGAGACCATCATGCCTGCTGTTGGGGCCGCCGCAGCAGAGTTGGAGCTGGACCTCCAGCAGGCTGGGCCAATTGGACTGCCATCTGGATCGACGGAGTCCTGGACGGTGGTGGAACTTGGGCTCAGGCAAGTACTCTCCTTTGTTGTCATTATTTTGGTATTGGAAAGATCTTATCTGGCTCTTGGGGGGGGGCGGGTATTGCTGTCAGGAGCATCTGAGCTCGTCTCGCCGGGTTCCACTGCTACCAGTGACCCTTCCCTTGTTCTTGTGCCCCTTGTTTCTGAGCCCTTTCTCAGGGTCACTGAGGAGCTTCCTGCCATGTTAGAGGTCTTCATGGGTCCAGCTCCTCAAGCCGAGGCCATCAAGGGTGTGGCTACACCTCAAGCCGACGTTATCGAGGGTGCGGCTATGCTTCAAGCCGAGGCCATCGAGGGTGCAGCTACGCTTCAAGCCGAGGCCATCACGGGTGCTGCTACACCTCAAGCCGAGATCATAGTGGGTGCTGCGCTGGGGCTGAAGGCTGCTGTGGTTCGGCTACAAGTTTCTGGTTCCTTGGTGGCTCGTTCCCTGCCAGGGATCCGTGGGGGTTACCCATTTCCTCTTCTGCTTTCTGGGGGAGGTGAACGGGGGTTCATGGTCCGCTGCTCCACCGATGCGGGGAGGCCACCTGAAGGACCTTTTTGCCTGATTTTGTGGTTCTGGAGGTCTGGTAAGCCACCCGACCTTTTCCTTGTGACGGTTGGGTGGAGCTGGGACTCTGGGAGGCCACCAGATCATGTGACTGTTAATATGTGATTCTTTGTGTTTCTCTATTCTGTAAGCATGTATTATTCAGTTATTTTAGTCCAGATTTCTTTTCTGGATTAACTTTTCAGGGAGAGAAGCTATTCTTGTTTGAACTCGAAGTCTGGTTAATTGCTATATTGCTGATCGGGTTCATGTATAAGTTTTCACGTGGACATTTCCAAAAGAAAAAAAAAAAGGAAAGACTGATAGTACATGATTCTTAGTGTTTCTCTATTTCTTGGCTGAAGGCATGTATTATCCAGTTATCTTGTTCGGGTTCATGTTTAAATTTTTATGTTGACATTTCCATTGGGAAATAAAAGAAAAGGAAGAAAAGAAGGGAAAGAGAGTTTCTCGTTTTGAACCTGTAATTTTGTAATTTGTATATTTTTGTGTTCCAGTTCTTTGGTAAATTATTTTTGTATGGACTTCTCTAAAGAAGGAAAGAAAAAAGGAAAAATAGTAATCCTTATTTGTGGTTTATGGGTGATTTTTTTGGTGTTCACTTCGACGTTTGTCTTAGTATTTTGCTGTTAAGCATTTTTGAGTTTTTTTTTTTCTCTCCATTCCAGCGTTGCTTCCAATGGGGCTAGACTCCCCCTCCGCCCTCCTGAGGCTGGTTTTTGATAGTTCTTCTGGTGGGTGGTGGTGGTGGTGGAGTTCCTCTTTCCTAGATGTTGCGGTTGGGATGCCTGGAATCCATCCCTTAAAGCGGGGGCACTGTAAAGATCCCGAGCGTGGGTTTGCTCCACGCTCGAGTCACTTATTGTTTTCTCTTTTTGTCCTTTTATTTGGGCTTGTTTTGATGGTGTGTTCTGGTGCTCTTATTTTGACAGTGCCATGGCAGCAGTTACACCTGTCAGCCGGCCCGCGGCCTGTCACAGCTGTTCACGTTTCATTCATTATCTGTCTCACCTGTGTGTAAGGAGTTTTTGCACTATTTAAGATCGCTGTTGAGAATTAGTCCTCGCTGCGATCTCGCCTTATCGAGACTGGAGTCCTCACGTCCGGCTCCAGCTCTTCATTTACAGTGTAAGGTTTCGTCCTAGCTGTGTTATATGTAAGTGACTTTGTGATCCTTCATATGCTTAGTTATTTCACCCTCCGGGGTCGCCTGTGTTTAGTGTATTTGTGTTCGACCCCTCATGGCATTTTATTTTGGTACTTTTGTAATAAAAGAGCAAAACTCACTGCTGGCTTTTGGCGCCTCATCTTTGCTCTGCAAAGGGCAATCATAACACATGTGAGGGTATTTTTTTAAACACCTCATCTGTTTAGAATTTATTACTGCTTAGACACGTATATCTCACTAGCGGTGTCTAGTATAGAGCAACACTACATAAAATTTTTATCTTAAAAAACTGTTTCAAAAATCATTAGGCCTCAGTGTGCAAAGCGCAACCTGGGTACCATACGTCAATGCATCTGTGTGCATATCTGTGTGTCTGTTACCAGGTTTTCAGCTTGACTAGTCAAAATCAAGTGGAACTAAAGGCTTGTATCAATGTATCGCCATGATTTCTTGACTTTTAATTTACCAGAATTTTGAGATAAGGCTTTGTTGTCAAGATAAACACAAAACAACACACATTCACACTCACCAAAGCTGTGAAAAAGTTGTTGTAATAACTACGCCGGGCCAGTAGGTGGCAGTGTGACTTTCTACAGCACCACACGTGGCTTCCTGTCAATTGTGGATCGTGTGCTGAACTTTTAAAATAGTGGTTGTTAGTGAAACGTGTCACGAACTGGAGCTGGGAATTCTGCCAGACCCAGTCTCATGGCTTCTTCTCGCCCAAAGATGCTGGGATAGGCTCCAGCCCCCCCGCGACCCGAAAAGAATTAAGCAGAAGAAAATGGATGGATGGATGGATGGATGGATAATCACTGCAGACTAAACCGAATACAAATAACCACAAACCCCAAAAACCATTACAAACAAGACATGGCCAAAAATAACAGGAACACAACTGGAGAAAATAAAAGGCAGAATAACACTAAAAGGAGCATATTCCTGCTGTTTCTGCAGTCTGCATATCGAAGTGTCCTTGAGCAGGACACTGAAACCCCAGTTGGTCCTGGTGGGTCAGGCCAGCACCTGTGCATGGCAGCTCTGCAACCACCAATGTCTGAATGGGTGGATACAAAGGATCTGTAATGCACTTTGGTCATCAAGAGATTTGTAAAAAGCACTACATAAATGAACACCATTTACCATTTAAGGTCATGTGACATGGTGACGTTTTGCAGCCCAGACTCATGAAGTCAAATGCACATATCCTCTCCGGCATACAACTAGGAACATACCGGTCGCTATGGAGGGTGAGAATATGTATGGGCACATAATCATACCATGTAAGATAACTAAATAGACGGTTATGCTGTTTCATCCCACCTAGCAACAATGCTCTGCACTGTGTGTGTTTATATATTTACATATTTATTCCATCTAGCTACAATGCTCAGCACTGGGTGTGTTTATATTTATATATCTATATATTTATTCCATCTAGCTACAATGCTCCGCACTGTGTTTTTATATATCTACATATTATTCCATCTAGCTACATTGCTCCGCACTGTGTGTGTTTATATACTTGCATATTTATTCCACCTAGCTGCAATGCTCCGTACTGTGGGTGTTTATATATTTACATATTTATTCCATCTAGCTACAATGCTCTGCACTGTGTGTTCATATATTTATTCCATCCAGCTACAATGCTCTGCACTGTGTGTCTGTGTGTGTGTGTGTGTGTGTGTATATATATATTTTATAGTAATATGTACATATGTATATTAGCTGCTCTTGCTTGCTTGTTTTTTTTTCTTGCCTTCTGATTGTTGCTCTGAGTGTTGCTATCCCTGTGCTGTTGCAATCCTGGAATTTCCCCGTTGTGGGACTAATAAAGGCTTATCTTATCTTATAATACTTAGCTATCCCATGCAACCATGCCACAATCACGATGCATCAGCACCTGCTGTGCTTTCATTTTGATAGTATATCAACCTTTAACCAGATGAATTTCACTTCTACCATAGCCTGAGTGGCATCACCTGCAAAAGCACTATATTACTTTCCTGTTCCTGGCAAAGCAAAGCAAAGCAAAGCAAGGCAAGTTTATTTGTATAGCATGTTTCATATACAAGACAATTCAAGGTGCTTTACATAAAACATTAAAGCAAGTTGCAAGTCCTGGTATGTTTTATAGCTTGAGTCTTATTAGCCAATCATAGGGCATGACTTCAGCCACCAACTAACAAAACACCCCGTGATTCCCTATTGGGACTCAGGCTATAAAAAAAAATACCAGTTGTAGTCTTTTCAGTGTTTCAGGAGCAGGAAAGTTGCATAGTGCTGCCTTAAGAAAGGTGCTGCCTTAAGCTGGATTTATTTGACGTGATGTGGGTGCATAAATCCAGCTTTAGATTCTAGACATGTCCTTTGCACTGTTAATGTGATTACCAAACAAATAATATGGGCCACTCAGCATTTGTTAAAATTCACCGAAGTACTCCAGTTTTGACAAAAATTTTACATTTTTAAAATTTGCGATATTTGTAGTAACTAATGGGTTTCTGTGTGACGCACTCACACTGTCTTTGAACGGCCCTTTTCTGATCAAAGTTGGTATCATTATTTAAGAAAAATATTGAGTGATCAAATATGGTCACTAGTTGCTCATAAAAAATGAAGCTGACAAACAAGCCCTAAAACCAAATGTTCAACATCAGTGGTGGCTACGGTACATCGATCCTTTTTATTCACTGCATGATTGTCAAAAATGAGAAAATAATCACTGCTGTTCCAACAGTGAGATCTAGTCTGATGTTCTTGAGTTATTTTCTGTGGCAACAGCAACGTTTGCCTTGTTATTCATCCATTATCTGTGGCAATGTAAATGATTCATCACATTTAAAATGGATCCCTAAGGTGAACCAAACTCAGGCATGATGTGAATGAAATCATGGGCATTTAAGTTATGGCCCAGTTCCCTTGACTCAGAATTCCAGCTCAAGTTTGAGGCAGCGGGGAGAGAAAATTAGTCTTCCTCACAGTTGTCCATTGCCTGACCCACTATGAATAAAACTTCAATTTATGGTAATTATCCATGTTAAAGATGGCACCCATACAAATTAGAAATAATGCCAGAGGTGATGAAAATGTACAAACTGAAGCTGCTCATACTCCCCAGCTAAAATGCCTCATGTACAGCAGATCACAGCTGAAAATGAGTCTACGCATGTTATCTATACCACAAGTTATGCTATAGCTTCTTTTTAGGAGGGTCTTTGTAACAGTAGAGAAGTGGAGAGAACAGCTGACACAAGTGAGCTGTTATTTCTCACAAGGTCACATGGGGCCTCCACACATCACACACCTCGGGCCATGACCACTCACCAACGTCCTCCCCTCTCAGGCCTGGCCCTGTCACATCTGGCTCCACAGTCCTGGGACGTTTTCTTTCCCCTGTTTAAAATGCACCAGTGGTTCCCATTTAACACCTGTTCGCCCTAATTTCCATTTTTGGGGATGTTGTGGATTTCAAATCATTTATCACTTCCCAAAGTGTTTCCACATGTGTGCTGCCTTTCCCAGTGTGCAGGGTTCCTGCCTCCGGCCAACCTTTTCCAAATGTATTAAAATTCAGTTTGGCCCAAAGAAGTTCAGACACTGATGTTTCATTGTGGTGATGTCTGGTAATTATTAGTCTAAATTACGGCTCCGGCATGTGACTTGACAGGGTGGACTTCGTGTTTTAAAGGAGAGATGGGGCAAGGAGGCAGGGCCAAGGTGGTCTGTCACGCTTTGCACACTTTTATAACAGTGTTCCCCAACACTGGGATGTCAGTCAGACTGAAACAGTTTCGCCACCGTGCAAAACACTTGTGTGGTTAGGGACCTGAAAGGGTCCACTGGGGCCCACTATGGAGCGGCTAGGTGAAGGCTGTGTCAAAAGTACTCCACTGTGAGGGGAAAGACACCCACACTGAGACCTGATGAACATTAAATACCAACTGCTGTCTAGTGGATATTCAAGGTCAGAGTTCATATTGTGAAACCAGGATTAGATCTCAAAGTGGAAAACTGTCGTGATTCGCCTCTAATGAGGCGAGAAGAGGGACAGATTCATGAGCTGGGTTCACCACAGACACATTTACTAACATAAAGTCCAAAAATCAGTGTAGTCGTACAAAAATGCAAGAGGAAAGAATTACTATAGAACACGATGAGACGTGTGGGGAATACTACTGAGTCAAACATACAAAAATACTGGAGAATAAACTTACTATAGAGCTCGACGAAGCGTGACAGAGAACACCACTGGAGAAAAGCACGGTGAGACATGCCAGGAGACAAACACAATAATCCAGCAGTGAGTGAATGACAACAAGCAGGCTAAATACACAGACTAATGGTTCGGTGATAAGATGCACCTGAGCGGGGAAACGGGATGAGTAATCTAGGAACAGGGATTAGCTGTCAAGGTTTGACAGGAGAAGGGGCGTGGCTGACAGACAACAATGCCATAGCTCCTGACTGCTGCCAGTCACAAAATAAATACAAGCAAGGCCAAAAACAGACTAAAGAAAAACTACCAATAACGAGAGAGATAATAAAATAACCAAAAATATGAACAGACAAATAAAAACACCAAAATACAACGGAACATGGAAACACCAGTAAAAATAACAACAAGACCATATGGAACTCAAAGGAAAACATGAAACACTGATAACTAAGAAACAGGAAGCCGCCATGAAGCCAGGCTTGGGAGAAGCCCAAGCCCGGTTCATGACAGAAAACAATTTGCGTAAAAGTGAAATCAGATTGTCTCGGGACTCTTTGATCAATCATCCCTAAGCCTCAACAGAACACCGACTGTGTGTAATTGGCTGTGACAAAATGAGGTGGGAGACATGCAATCTCCTTGTAAAAAGATTGTGGATATTGCTAATAAATGTGGTGTGTTATCAACTTGTGTACCCGCGTATAAGGTCACATTCAGTGCTATAAAAACACTGGCAGCTGCCAGTGGTACCCCTCAGCCTCTGTTTGTTGTTGAGATGTAGTTTATATGGCATTTTGACATCTCGAATGGCATAAAACAAGGCTGCGTCCTTGCCCCAGTGCTGTTCAATCTCTTCTTCACCCAAGTACTACTTCATGCTGTCAAAGACCTCAAGCTTGGTATCTACATCAGATATCGCCTGGATGGCTCACTGTTTGATCTGCGACATCTTGCTGCAAAAACAAAGGTGCTGGAGAGGCTCATAGCAGAAGCCCTGTTTGATGATGACTGTGCTCTGATGGCCCATGAAGAGAACCACCTACAGGC
The DNA here is from genome assembly GCA_020510985.1 of Pholidichthys leucotaenia. Lineage (NCBI taxonomy): Eukaryota > Metazoa > Chordata > Actinopteri > Cichliformes > Pholidichthyidae > Pholidichthys > Pholidichthys leucotaenia. The sequence goes on from CM035841.1 coordinate 283,199,107, forward strand.
AATCGTTGACAGATTCTCCATAGCATCCAAGATGTTCAGCCTGACAATCAGCCTCGGGAAGACAGAGGTCCTCTTCCAGCCTGCATCAAACAGTGTCCGCCAAGACCCAGGCATCACCATTGATGGCACACAGCTGAAGAATGTTGATACCTTCAAGTACCTGGGCAGCACCATCTCTAATGATGGATCGCTAGACAAGGAGGTCACAGCAAGGATAAAGAAAGCCAGTCAAGCAATGGGCAGACTGCGCACCAAGGTCTTGTAACACAAAGACATTCCCCTCTCAACCAAACTGAAGGTGTACAATGCAGTCATACTGACATCACTGCTGTACGGATGTAAAATCTGGACTTTATACCACAGACACATCAAGAAACTGGAGCAATTGCACACACGCTCCCTGTGGTCAATCATGCGGATATGCTGGCAGGGCCGCATAATGAACCAAGAAGTCCTGGACAGAGCCAACACCACAAGTATTGAAGACAAGATCTTCCAAGCCCAGCTTCAATGGACTGGCTATGTCATCCGTATGGAAGAATCCAGAATCCCATGTCAGCTCTTCTACGGGGAGCTGGCACAAGGTAGCCGCAAGCAGGGTAGCCCAAAGAAGAGGTTCAAAGACAACATCAAATGGGCCAGCCTTCAGCCCCGACAGCTCGAGACTGCAGCAGCCACCAGAACCAGCTGGCGTGCCCTAACAAGGAAGGCAGTCAACTCCTTTGAAGATGACTGCCAGCAACGCCTTGCAGCTGCACGGGATCAGTGCCACTAAGCTGCATCCGCCTCTGCCCTGACCACTGGTATTCCATGCCCTACCTGCAACCACATGTATGCTTCAACTTTCGGACTCCAAAGCCACATGAGAGCTTAGGATCTCAGGGTGAACATGTGTACAAAGGTTGGTGACCTCTTTGTTGTTGAGATGTACACTACCGTTCAAAAGTTTGGGGTCACCCAGACAATTATTTTGTGTTTTCCATGAAAAGTCACACTTATTTACCACCATGAGTTGTAAAATGAATAGAAAATATAGTGAAGACATTGACAATGTTAGAAATAATGATTTGTATTTGAAATAATAATTTTTTCCTTCAAACTTTGCTTTCGTCAAAGAATCCTCCATTTGCAGCAGTTACAGCATTGCAGACCTAACATGATTGCACAAGGGTTTTCTAATCATCCATTAGCCTTCTGACACAATGAGCAAACACATTGTACCATTAGAACACTGGAGTGATAGTTGGTGGAAATGGGCCTCTATACACCTATGTAGATATTGCACCAAAAACCAGACATTTGCAGCTGGAATAGTCATTTACCACATTAGCAATGTATAGAGTGTATTTCTGATTAGTTTAAAGTTATCTTCATTGAAAAAAGTGCTTTTCTTTCAAAAATAAGGAAATTTCTAAGTGGCCCCAAACTTTTGAACGGTAGTGTAGTTTAAATGGCAATCTGACCCTGACCTTTGACCTTAAACCACGTCATTTCCTTCACTAGTTATCGCGTTCACAAGGTAGGTGTTGACGCAACCGCCGCCACCACCATTGCTGCCCATCCATCTGGCAGGGTGACGACAATACCCCTTCAGCATTTTGGGGCTGAGGGATAAAAAGTTCAACTTTTGACTACTAAAAATATAATATGTAGTATAATATATAATATTTACCTCTGAACATTAGGCCAAGGCCAGAGGGCACCTAAACTTGAACTTGTCTGAGATTTTTCATGGATACACCCATGGTATCAATTTGCCAAGCCCATGTCATTTCTTTCTCTGGTTATTGCATTCACAAGGTAGGTGTTGACGCAACCGCTGCCACCACCATTGTTGCCCATCCACCCGGCAGAGTGACAACAATACCCCTTCAGCCTTTCGGGGCTGAGGGGTAAAATGTTCGACTTTTGATTACTAAAAATATAATATGTAGTATAATATACGTATAATATTTACCTCTGACCTTTAGGTCAAGGTCATAGGTCACCTAAACTTGAACTTGTCTGAGATTTTTCATGGATACACCCATGGTATCAATTTGCCAAGCCCACGTCATTTCTTTCTCTAGTTATCGCATTCATAAGGTAGGTGTTGACGCCGCCGCCACCACCCATCCGCCTGGCGGGGTGACGACAATACCTTTCAGCCTTTAGAGGCTGAGGGGTAAAAAAGTACCTCCCTCTTCCTGATTTCTTATATTTTTGCATATATTTCACACTTAAATGTTTCAGATCATCAAAAAATTTTTAATATTAGACAAAGGTAACAGTATGAAATACAAAATGAAGTTTTTAAATGATTTCATTTATTAAGGGAAAAAAGCTATCCAAACCTATCTGGCCCTACGTAGAAAAATAACTGCCCCCTAAACCTAATAACTAGTTGCACCACCCTTTGTTGTAACAACTGCAATCAAGTGTTTGCAATAACTGGCAATGAGTCTTTTACATCGCTGCAGAGGAATTTTGGCCCACTCTTCTTTGGAGAATTGTTTTAATTCAGCCTAATTGTAGGGCTTGAGCTTGTAGTTATGAACTGATGGCTTAACATTCTCCTTCAGAATTTTCTGGTAGAGAGCAGAATTCATGGTTCCATCAATTACGACAAGTCGTCCAGGTCCTGAAGCAGAAAAGCAGCCCCAGACGAGGCTCAAGCTTCCAGCTGCTTGAGCGCGCAGTTTTTTCGTTCTTCGCAGTCATCTCAGTTGGCCCTGCCCTCCTCGGAGGAACTTCCGGGGCAGGAGGATATGGTAATTGGGCGCTCTAAGATTCCGCCTGCCGAGAGACAGCGCCGTAGGGAGCTAGGGCTGTGCTATTATTGTGGTAGCGGTTCACATGAGTTGGCTGATTGTACAAGTCGGTTAAAAGAGGAGGTCCGTGGGTCACAGTAGGGGGACTCACGGACGCATCCCAGTCAAAACCCCTCACCTGCTGCCTCGTGCCCATCCGACTCATTTACAAACATACTGAACACTCCACTCACGCACTGATTGACTCGGGGGCTGAGCAGAGTTTTATATCAGGAGACCTGGCAACCCGGTTGGGGCTCTCATGTCAAACTCTTCAGCCACCGTTCAAGCTAATTGCCCTATCTAAAGCCCCATTAACGACCATCTCTCAGCAGACTACCCCGGTGTCGGTGATTGTTTCTGGGAACCACCGGGAGGATCGGTGCTTTCTGGTGCTGCCCTCCTCCACTTCCCCGGTCATCCTGGGTTACCCTTGGCTGCGATTGCACAATCCCTCATTCGACTGGCAGACAGGGAGCATCGCTTCATGGAGTTCATTCTTCCTCAGCGCGTGCCTGCAGTCCGCGGCATGTGCTCTGTCTGTGTCTGTGGCCTCACCTGTGTCTCCTCCCCCGGATCTGTCCAAGGTACCAGTGGAGTATCACGACCTGGGGGCGGTCTTCAGTAAATCGCGGGCGCTGTCCCTTCCCCCCCACCGCCCTTATGATTGCGCTATTAATCTCCGGGCTGGCGCCCCGCTTCTGTCAGGCCATTTGTACAGCCTGTCTGCTCCGGAGCGGGAGGTGATGGACACGTATATCAAGGAGTCGCTCAGCTCTGGGATAATCTGCCCGTCTTCTTCAGCGGTGGGGGCGGGATTCTTCTTCGTGGGAAAGAAGGATGGCTCCCTGCGACCATGCATTGACTTTAGGGGTCTAAACGACATTACGGTCAAGGACAAGTATACCTTGCCTCTCATGGACTCGGCCTTTGATTCTCTCCAGGGGGCCTCGTGGTTTACTAAATTGGATCTCCGCAACGCGTACCATCTCGTGCGGATCAAGGAGGGAGATGAGTGGAAGATGGGCTTCCGGACCCCAAGCGGCCACTTTGAGTACCTGGTGATGCCGTTTGGGCTGGCCAACGCTCCGGCCGTCTTCCAGCGCTTGATTAATGATGTCCTCCGGGACTTTCTGGGCGCTTTCGTCTTTGTCTATCTCGACGACATCCTCATCTTCTCCCGTTCGTTTGAGGAGCACCAGGTGCACGTGAGGCGGGTCCTCCAGCGACTCCTGGAGAACCAATTGTACGTGAAGGCTGAGAAGTGTGAGTTTCACGTTCAGCAGACGTCCTTCCTCGGCTTTGTGATCTCGCATAACCAGGTTCTCCCCGACCCGGCCAAAGTTAAGGCAGTGGTGGATTGCCCCCCCTCCCCCCCGTCCAGGAAGCAACTGCAGCAGTTCTTGGGGTTTGCCAATTTTTACCGCCGCTTCGTGCCTAAATATAGTACGGTGGCTCACCCACTGACCTGTCTCACGTCCCCGAAGATCCCTTTCCACTGGACGGAGGAGGCTGCGGCTGCGTTCGACGCACTCAAAAGGGAGTTTTCGTCGTCCCGCGTCCTGATGCAGGTGGACCCAGCTCTCCAGTGCCTGGTTGAGGTGGACGCATCGGACTCCGGGGTGGGGGCAGTACTCTCTCAGCGCTCTCCAGTAGATGGGGTGATCCGTCCCTGCGCCTTCTTCTTGCACCGCCTGTCGCCAGTGGAAAGGAATTACAGCATCAGCGATAGGGAGCTGCTGGCAGTGAAACTCGTGTTGGAGGAGTGGCATCACTGGCTGGAGGGTGCTGCCCAGCCTTTTGTAGTTTGGACCAACCACAAGAACTTGGAATATCTGAGGATGGCCAAGCAGTTGAATTCTCATCAGGCCCGCTGGTCCCTCTTTTTCGGTTGGTTCGACTTCACCATCACCTACCGCCCCGGGTCCAAGAATGCTAAACCGGACGCCCTCTCCAGGCAGTTCTCGGTGGAGGTATCTATGGACCAGGATCAGACTATCCTTGACCCAGCCTGCGTCGTGGGCGCCCTCTTGTGGGACATCCGGGAGAAGGTGGTGAAGGCACAGGAGGCTGAGCCCGATCCAGGAGGTGGCCCCCCCGGGGTGGCTGTTCGTTCCCACCGCCGGTCCGGGGTGAGGCCATTCAATGGGTTCATGCCTCGAAGTTGGCATGCCACCCTGGGGTGTCCCGCACAATTGTGCTCCTCCAGAGGGCGTTTTGGTGGCCGGGGCTGCGGAAGGACGTCAATAATTACATCCGTGCCTGTGCTCAGCGCGCCACCGGGAAGTCTTCCTCCTCGCCTCCGGCCGGATTGCTCCGCACCCTGCCGGTTCCTAGTCACCCCTGGTCGCACGTTGCTCTGGACTTCGTGACAGGCCTCCCACCATCGAATCAATTCACGACGATCCTGATCATCGTTGATCACATCTCCAAGCCGGCTCACTTCGTCCCCCTCCGGGGGTTGCCGACGGCATGGGAGACGGCGGACCTGCTGGTTCAGCATGTCGTTCGCCTCCATGGGATCCCCACGGACGTCATCTCAGATCGGGGCCCTCAGTTTGTGTCACAGGTTTGGAGGGCGTTCTGCCAGGCGTTAGGATCAACGGTGAGCCTGTCATCCGGATACCACCCTCAGAGCAATGGGCAGTGTGAGCGAGTGAATCAGGAACTGGAGGCCGCCTTGCGCTGCGTCATTGCCTCCAGCCCCTCTTCATGGAGCAGTCACCTGCCGTGGATTGAGTACGCCCACAATTCCACGGTTTTCTCAGCGATTGGGATGTCCCCCTTCAGGGCATCTTTGGGGTACGATCCTCCACTGTTTCCGGAGGAGGAGAAGGAGGCGGCGGTGCCTTCTGTCCACGCCCATGTCAGGCGCTGCCGCCGGCTCTGGACCACCACCTGCAGAGTTCTCCTCCGGACCACGGAACGCAACATCAGGATGGCCAATCGCCGCAGGAGACCGGCCCCCGAGTACAAGGTGGGTCAGCAGGTATGGCTCTCAACTCACAATATTAATTTGAAGGCAGAGAAACGCAAGCTGTCCAAGCGTTTCATTGGGCCTTTCCCCATCGTTCGTGTAATCAACCCTGTGGCTGTTCGCCTGGCTCTCCCCCCCCTCCCTTTGCATCTGTCCCACCTTCCATATTTCTCAGGTGAAGCCCGTCGTTACCGACCCCCTCTGCCCGCCCCCCGCGGCTCCCCCCCCTCCGAGGATGATCAATGGCCACCCGGCATGGGGAGTCACCACCATCTTGGATGTCCGTCGGCGGGGTCGTGGCCTACAGTACCTGGTGGACTGGGAGGGATTAGGCCCCGAGCATAGATCCTGGGCGCGTCCGTCTCTGAGCCTCAATAAACAGCTCATCCGTGACTTTTACCGGACGCACCCACTTAAGATAGGACAGGTGCCAGGAGGCACCTCTAGAGGGGGGAGTACTGTCATGGCACCCGCAGGGCCATCATCAGTTTCAGCTGCGTGCACACCTGTCGCCAGTCATCAGCGGGCTTTAAGAGCCAGGCCTGCCAGCGACTCAGCATGGAGCCATCTGTCAAACCTACGAAGGCACGTCTCTCGTCGTCAGCCACAGCTTGGCTTCTCGTCTGACCAAGCGCAACACGTCGAAGTACGTAAGCATTCTCACCACTCACCTTGTTGAGTTCCTTTCCCCTGTGCACAGGTGGACCCCCCAGGCGGCGGATCCTCTCTCCCTGGCAGCGGCGCAGCTCCTCCCCGGCATCAGAGTCTCTCCCCTGCTCCTCGACAGAGCTGGACCCTCTCCCCCTGGCAGTCGCCCACAAGGCAAACAGAAGCGCAGCATCGCCACCTGTAAAGTAAGCGGCAGTCTTTATTACGCCCTCTCTTCTCCAGTGCAGCGCTAACACTTCTGCTTTCTCTCCCTAGGGTTGCCAGGCAGCATGGAGACCTGCTCAGCTCCAGCACGACACCAGCACTCCACACACCACAAAGCATACACGCACTCACACACAACACATTGGGTAATAAAAGGATAATTGTATCTTCTCGAATCTGTCTTCTGTCCCCTGGGTCCAGAAATTATGTCAAAGGGTGGCCCAACCAGTTACTAGGTTTAGGGGGAAATTACTTTTTCACATAGGGCCATGTAGGTTTGGATAGCTTTTTTCCCTTAATAAATGAAATCATTTAAAAACTGCATTTTGTATTTACTCAGATTATCTTTGTCTAATTTTAAAAACTGTTTGAAGATCTGAAACATTTAAGTGTGACAAATATTCAAAACTACAAGCAATCATGAAGGGGGCAAATACTTTTTCACAGCACTGTAACGCATGTCACAAATTTAAAGTCTGGATCATTATGCATGCAACTGAGTTTAAGCTTTCAAAATAGTTCTAAATTTAAAAAAGTAGAGGGCTAATTGTGTAGTCATGATGTAAGGTAATGAGAACTGTTTCATCAGCATATTCTTAATGATCAATGGCCTATGCTACAGAATTGGGAAAACAACATTTCACTAAACTCAGAAAAAAACAAAATTCATTCAAATGTAATCAAATATAAAAGGAAATGGAAATATTAGTGTTTACAAAGTAAGTTTTTCTTTTATTAATGCGCTGAGCTCCATCTTCAAGAGGAAAATGTTTGAAACTCTACTGTAAGTGTGCTTAATTAAAGTGGGCTGTGGAAATGTGCACTAATCAGATATGGTTGCTAACAAAGTCCATGAAATTACTAATTAGAATTTCATTAAAAGGTACCGCTTTATCATCTGAGAAAATCGTAACCTTTAAAATGCTTTCAGGAAGGCAGTGTGCCTTTTTAAATGGGCTAAAAGAGAGAAACGGCTGCCTTTTGATGTAATATCTCATTTAGGATTTGAGCTAAATTGGACCATTTAAACATGTCATTGTTTTGGACGTAATTTATCAGACTAATTAATGACAGTTATTGCCTGGGTTGGGCAACTGGAAGAACACCAGGCTGCTGCAGGAAGAGATCACACAGACAGACGATGTTTAACTTGGATAAAAATACACCATCAGGAAGTATTTGCCCTTATTTTATTTCTGCCATTAGATTACATCTAGTTACACTGTATTTCAAATGCTGTGACAAGTACAGAACACATACAGTTGTTTGGTGCTTATTAAACCACATATGATATTTAGTGTAACAACTGTTTTACAGCAAAAGCACTGATATTTCTGTTTATAGTAATTATTGTTCAAAAATTTGAGCAACAAATGCTACATTATGGATTTCAGCTCTGTGTCACAATCACACAGCTGCTTGCCTGATTACTATTCCTCTCATCATTTGGTCAGGATGGACCGTGTTAGTTGAAGGGATCGTATGTCAGCACTCAGGTCTGTTTATCCGAAGGACAGGTACTGGAAGAAAAGACAATCTGTTCTACAGCTAATGATGGCTTGATTTAAGTGCCACAGAGTTCACTCTTCTCTACACAAGGGCAGAGAATTACAGGGGAACTGTCGACACCGGGAAGATATGTGTAGAAAGCTGATTAGCTGATATTTCACTCTGGCAACAGAGTCAGAGGTGAGGGTGGGTGAAAAGTAATACTGTAGGCTTCCCTTGTGTCACAGAGGTGCTGCAGATGTTTAACAAGTGGATAGTTGTGAGTTATAAAAGATGTAGTTTTGCTCTGAATTTACAATCAAACGCTCAGCTCCCGCTCAAAGTTGGATGCTCATATCCATTGCACAGTGTGGGGCAAAACAAGGCATGCTGGGAATGTGGCTGCTTAATATGCCCCACAGGCTTCATAAACCTTTGCCTTTAAAACACCAACAATGGTGGCGACATTTCGTCTGACTGCCAGCATGTGTACACAAGTAACAAACATTTTCCATCTATCATGAAATTCTCACAAGAGGAGCAACAGGTAATGCAGCTGCGCATTTATTAATGTGCATCAAACTGGTCACAATAAAAATAAAAGACAAGAGCGCACACGAAACCAACAAGTACTGAGACATCATAACTGAGGGGGCCTGATGCCTGAGGGCAGTTGATGTTAGTTTGATTTGTGGCACACTCTGGTTTCTCAAGCAGAGACTAATTTGCACTTTTGCACGGGTGACACTTAGGCATTAGCTTGTGAGTGTGTCAGTACCTGTAATTAAAGCAGACGGTAAAATAACCCTGTCAGTACAGCTAACAATGGAGGGCCTCTACATGCTCCTAATTCCCCCAGCATCTGCAGAGCTGAGTTTTGTTTCTGCTAATTCCCCAAGCACATCGTTACAGAGGAGTCGCTTTTTTGCACTTCATTTGGTCTGTGGTTACAATTAAGGCATACAGTCAATAGACTTGGTTAAGGACAACAAAGAAGACATTTAAGCAACAGTCTCTGTGACATGCCAGCTTTGACCTTAAATGACTTGAAATGAAGCCTGCTAATACCCAGCTGCCTAATCTCTACAGCACAGGTAATCACGCCGAGTGACCTTCAATTACCTCCCCCACGAATAAAAAAGGGGGATTTTTTTTCTTTAATTACTGATATTTTTTATTTTAAAAGCAAAGAAAAACAGAGGGGAAAAATAAAAAGAACAAGTACATTGTGGGAGGTCACCAAATTAAAGCTGTGACAGATCTGTAAAGTGTAGTGAGGTTTGTATTTGAAAATAACAGAGTTAAAATTCCTATTAGACCATTTTCTCTATACTACTTCCAAATTTGTTTTCCTTCCCCTTTAAATTGTGAGATGTGTTTAAAAGCACCACACTGAGATATGAGCTAAATACCAGCTGAGCAAAAAAAATCCCCCATATCTGTCTTAAAAGGGATCATAGAGTATAATCATCATTTTACAATTGGAACACATGCTCTAATAGAGCATTCAGCAGTCTTGTGCAGTCACTATACTTTCTGACATGATACCACAGCACATAATGCAGCCTGTAATTATCTGTTTCCTGAAGGTGGAGGGCTGTGTAAAACTGCCATGGGCTCCGGTGTGCTTTTCATAAAACACTTTTCTCCTATTTGGCAGTCACTTGCACATACTGACTCACAGGGCTTTGATAGGGGACTTAAGCAGGTTCACACCAGGCGGGGCTGTAGCACAGCAGCTGTCTGGTTGGGAGAACAAAGACTTAGGACATGTATGGTCATACAAACATGCAACTTAGTTTATTTCTTTTAAGAGGAATGTGTTAAATGCCTGTTCCATATTCATGTGTGATTAAGGCTGGCCACACACTGGATGTGTTTTTAACCAATATTGAGCATACTGGAAGCTGCAGACATAAGAACAGTTTTTTTTTTTTTTTTTTTTTTTTAATTTTTAACTTCATAATCTTCCAGACACACACCTTTACATGATTCAGTCAGACCGTGAGACCACACACCTGCCATTTGGAGGAGCACATGTCACACTGCAATTCCACAGACACAGCCAGAAATCTCACAGAAGCTGGTGTCACTGAATGTGACTTCAGGAGAAAAAACAAATATAAACTATTAACACTGTCATTCTGTTAACCCAGCCACGGGGTGAGCATGAGCCAGTGCACTTCTAGTACTGGTCCCAAGCCCGGGGTAAATGGGAAGAGTTGTGTCAGGAAGGGCATCTGGTGCAAAACCTTTGCACACATTCAGATCATGATGAATGAGCCCTTCAGTCCCAGGTTAACAACGACTGCCACCTGTGCTGTTAACCAACAAGAGAGGCAACACTGAGATGGTTTGGACATGTGCCAAGGAGGGATAGGGAATATATTGGACAAAGGATGTTTAAGATGGAGTTGTCAGACAGGAGAAAGAGGAAGACCACAGAGAAGATTCATGGATGCAGTGAAGGAGGACGTGGAGAGAGCTGGTGTGATAGAAGAAGATGGGTGAGATGGAGGCAGATGATCTGCTGTGGTGACCCCTAAAGGGAGCAGCCGGAAGAAGACAAAGAGGAAATCCTGGCTGAGAAGATGGTATGGGCACAACTTTAATATTCTGCACAGCAAGCTGGGGTTGAGTGTGCAACATCTGGTTGGCGACACCTCTGGGTAGGCTCGCTGTGATTGAATGTGTGGGTATTCCGTCAGAGGCAGGAATCATGAATATCAAAAATAATCAGGGAGTCCATATTGACACCATACATTTAAGGTTTGCTTTGAAAAATAATCAGGGGCAAAAAACCCCTCAAATCAGCCATCAAAACTGGGCATAAAATCATCCAGTGTGTGGCCAGCCTAACAGGTTAAAATAATCCCCACTGATCTTATCTTGGGACGTTAGTTCATCCACTGTCTGAAACATGCCATTTTAGCTCATCTGCTATAAAACCAGCTAGCCTGTTGGCCAGCTTTCTTTAAATTATCTGCTCCAAACCAACATAAATTTTGGAGTGATTGTGGGTGGAGATACCGTGCACAGCCATAGCTATGTGCCTGATATGAATTAAGGAGGATAGGAAGGATATTCATCTTTCATTAATTCAACAGTTTAAAAAAAACCCTGAGTGTCAAGAACTGTCTAAATATAAGCTTAGATGAAATACTTAAGCTGCATATGCTAAGTATTTGAAAGTTTGGATAATGACTTTTAATCTAAATACAAAATATTTTCCACATTAAGTTACTCCATCTTTTGAGAGAGGGACTCGGATCTAAGCTCTGTGCGGGCAGTATTTTACAACCACCAGCATGCTCCCAACGCTGTTCAACTCAGGTTTGTGCATCGGGCCTTAACTTGACCCCCTCACCCCCACAGACAACTGTGAAGAGCTTGCAATACATGATACTAATATCTTTCAGCAGCATGAGATTAAAGAAGCTAAATAAACACAATCAGCATAGGCGACAGTGCCATTGTTCACTGCCTTATCTAAAAATACTCTTGTGAGACGTCATCATCCTCATACTCCGATTTGTGGAGGTATGGAAGCTCTTTCTTAATGATATGGTAAATGAAGGCAGGGAGGGACTGTGTGTGTGTATTTGGGTGATTGCGGTCGTGGAGGGAGAGCAGGAGGAGAGAAAGAGAGGGTAAAAACATTAATTATTAGCCCCAGTGGGATCTCTTATATTCTGTCTAGCCTGGACAACACCAATTAATACAGCAATTATTATCCTGGCCTGTAGCACAGGGTTGACTAAGCTGGCTTGCCTTCTGACGATTATGGCGTGAGGGGGAGCAGCACAAGAGAGAGGCATGCTGGAGTGAGATTATTCATCTCACACTAAACCCCTGCTTTTATGATGCATGGGTGATGGGGGAGATAGAGCCAAAGAGTAATTTAGTCTGCAAATTTCAACTCAGCATTACAGCAACACAATCTCCCTATAGATTAATTTCTGTTGGGTGTCATCTTTAGGGGTGTAGGGGAGCGCAGATTCGATAAAGAATGAACCGTGCAGACATTTTCCCCGACTTTGCCCTCCTCCAGAGGAAGAAACAGGCCTAAAGCTGTACTTTAAAGTCTGAGGCCCTCCAGATCCTGTGTGACAGGTGCACAGTTCACAGCGCTACTTCTCTTCTTATACCCCCGAGGTCTTATTCCAGGCTCTGACCCAGCCCTGCACTGCATTCATTTCCTAAACATTGTCTTCTCCCCTCCCCTCTGTCTTGGTCCCGATTCCTTCTCAGCAGTGGACGCAGATGTAAGCAATAGCTCCACCTAGTTTCTGCAGAGCCACTCTCACCCATGCGCTCCTTGTTGAGAGCGAGTGAATGAAGGAGAGGAACTGCCGTTTCAAATAAAATACTGCTCCCATATTATCCCCCTACTCCAGTCAAATTATCCACTGTGCTCTATTCTTCCCCATCATCTGTTTGGACAGGGAAAGCTCTCTGTCTCCCTTGTTCTATTTTTGCACCTCCCCATCCCCGTCCCCGCTCTCCCACGGTGACAGCCCTTACAGAAGCATCTTAAGCACATATACCCCCTTTTCCCCACAGCCACTGTAAAATCTGTGCTGACAGCCAATGAAAACAACACGGGCGCTTGCATGTTATCTTGACATGGCCATGTTAAGCCCCGCTCTCGCGATGCTAAATGGTCGTCATAAACCTTTTACGATGTGCGCAGCCTAATATGGACTTTTATAAAAACATTATGCTGTGTAATGTGTTTAGGTGCAGTGAGGACATACAGTAGGCACTCACTGATCGCTGTCACAGAGCTCAAAAGTCAGGCCCGTTATCCAAACAATGAGGCCGCCGTATTCAGGAGGAGCCGGCAAGGTGTTCGCACAGATGCGCATTCTACCCTCTCAATGTGCCAGGAGATTTAACTTCAGAAATTTTTATGTGAAATGTTTAATGTTTTCTTGTGCTCTCTAATCTATCTTTGCTTTTCGGAGGCATCAATTGACAAAACAATTACAGTCGGCAGGATCTTGTCTAACAAGCCCTTGGAGTGCTAAGAATGATTAGATGGCGGGTATTACATGAGGAACCCATCTTTGGATTAGTGATGAATACAATAAATTCTGAAATAAGTGGAGGAATATGTACATCCCTTTCATGGAAGACGCTTAGGTGACTGCTGCCACGAGAGGATTTGTCAGCATAACACAGGATCTCAAACAATAATGTGTGCGCGATAGGACACCAAGGAACACATTCAGCGCCCAATTCACTGCCTGTTGTGTAAATGGATTTCTCGTCCATGAAACCCAAGAGAAGGGCCAGAAAGAATATTGCACTGGTTTCATCATTATTTGAAAACCGTCCTCGCCATCACCACCATCTTTGAACACAGAGAGGAGGAAAACAGCAATTTGTGCCTGTAAAAAAAAGTTTAATCCTTACAAATGTTAACCTCCAACAGATCACAGGTTTAAGCTAGTAATTGGCCCCGGGTTCCATGTTCCTTCCAGCAGGTCCGTCATTTATTTACAGGGGTGTTGTGTTGTGTTTCAGTGCAGACAACTAGCCAAGCTCTCTAAAAGGAGGCGCTGTCATTGTCACTGTGAGGTATAGGATAACAGCCCTTGAGCAGGTTGTAATTAGAGTGGCTGAGGTGTAATGAGGGTGCAAGATTCCTGCTCCTGAGACCGGTGCCAAACTGGACCAGGGTGCCAATGGAGCATCACTGAATGGCCTCCCAGTCAAAGCAGAGTTACCACTTTGCTCTCCACTTTTATCTTAAATCTGCAAACTGGACAAATAATGATGATAAACTGAACCAGGGAAGGTCCCTGCATGTATGATAATATTAAAAATCAGCATGATAGATGATAAGAGGCAGAATTGTGGTTAACTGATGGACTTGAAATGAAAATGTTTGCACTTCCTGGGTGTTGTTTGAATACACGTCTAAGCCATTCCAGTCTTCATATGCTCACATTTAACTTGTCTTCACAAGACAAGTACAGTACACCTTCAACAACACACACACACACTCACACACAAACATGCACACGCCTTTTTTGCACTCTTGACAAAATGAAAACTTCTGTCAGAGTCAGATTGAAATTTATATCAGTTTGTCAGGCCCATGCCAAAAATGATCTTACTGCACATTATTTCGATAAGTTTGGTGCCAGAGATAGAGAAGAAATGGAGGAAAGAGGGAGGAAAGTACCCCACACTCCACACACAAGATAAGTGCAGAAGCCAAGATTCCTCGTGCTGCTCCATCAGTAAGTGCTCAACCTGACCCTAAAAAACGAGCTTTTGGTAGAGATGCTTCTTTGCATAATATTCCACCCCCAGCTATGCTCTCTAAACGGCACAATTTTCTCTGAGAAGAAAAAGCATCAATCATTTTCAATTTTTTTTTAAAAACAATCCAGATCCACAGTAGGGCGTGCGTATTAAACGCATAAATAACAGCTAATGAATTCTCCACTGAACACACACACACTCGTAGTGCACGTGGGTGTTAGCCTGCTTGTATGGCTGTGATGTGCCAGGAGTTCATCAAACTACATACTGAAACTACAGTATGTGACTGAACTTTTAAATTAGTTTGTGAGCACTTCTTCATTTGATACTTTGGAGACAACACAGCTGAGGAATCGTAATGAGACAGAGAGGGGGGGAAAAGTGTTGTGCCAATAACATGTTGACATATCATTTTCTCCCCTTTATTGTTTATTTATTTTTTAATGAGGCAGGAGCCTTTATCGGCGGCTGAACCACCACCATGAAATTCTTTCTTGGCTGTGAGTGTGTGGAGTGCAGCACAGTTGCACCATGTCAGAGCTGCAGCACAGAGCAGTGGGACTCCTTACCGCACTGCTGGAGAACATAACCACAGTAAAACCACCACTACTCTACCAGGGCCGGCAGCGGGGGCAGCGCCTATAATTGTGTCCGGCTCCAAGGGTGAAAGACGTGGGCGAGCTGTGGTTTTACTGACTGGCTCAAGTTAGGGTCTGCTTTTAGCTTCACTCTAATGGTGCAAAAATTAAATACTATTATGCAAAGATGACGACAGACTTGTATTTGTCAGAAACTGCCCTCAAGTTCAGCTAAGAGACGCCACCGAATAAACTGAGTAAGAAAGCATCAGCTAAACTGTAAAAAAGTTGAGTGTGAGTAACTTTGATCAGACACATTCTTTTTAATACTAAATAAATGGAAAAGGTTTCCATTTGAGTAAAACAAAACAAACTGTTCTATGATCCAAATCATATAAACAAATAGTTAACATTAATAAATTAGCTATTTTCTGACCAAGAATGGGAGAACGATGATTTCAAGGGGCTAGGGATGAAAAATTATTTACAGTTATGTGGACAGGCCCTGTCACAATAATCAATAAATAAAATAAACTGATTTAATACATATTTATAAATTCACAAAATATTACAGATGCACTGATGTCTGGCAAACACAAGTTATTACAGTATAAACAAGCACATTTCCATCCAGCTGTCAAATCAGTAAAATAAAAAGTAGCTCAACAACTACAACCAAGTGTACTTGAGTAAAAGTACTATTTTTGGTACTATTTTTAAAATAAGATGAGAAAAAGATAAAAGCAGTGGTGGCCTATAGTAGTAGAGCATTATTCCCCCACCTGGGAGGTCGTGGGCTCAGGCATCAGCCGTGTCATACCAAAGACCATGTAAAAATGGTTCTTCCCACTTTCTACCTCGGTGCTCACTATAATGCAAAAGGGAAAGGGAGCGTTGTGGCGGCGCCTTGTATAGCAACACCCTGTCCAATACGAGAAACGTAATTTCCTTCTACTGTGCATGCTTGGATGTATGAATTAAATAACAATAAACGTGGCTCTCTTTTTTTAAATAAATAGTCTCTAAGTAAGTTATTAATTACCTTATAAACACTATAAATCATTAATAATCTGTTATAACACATAAAAGTGAAATAACACCTATCTGTGATCAGTTTATTTAGATTACTTTGTTTTCTCATTAGATATTCATTTTTACCATCAGATATTCATCAGTATGCTACTAAGGCCTGGTGCACATGGCATTTAGAACAGGAGAAAAAGATCTGCGTCCACACGACATCAACCATGTGTGCACACGGATCCGCTGAAGGTGTGAAGACTGCTGTCGCAACTAACAGATGACAAGGTTTCATTGGAGGAACATTGGATTGTAAGACTACAACTATAAACACCAGAGACCTCCTGCAGTATATACACTACCGTTCAAAAGTTTGGGGTCACTTAGAAATGTCCTTATTTTTGAAAGAAAAACACTTTTTTTCAATGAAGATAACTTTAAACTAATCAGAAATACACTCTATACATTGCTAATGTGATAAATGACCATTCTAGCTGCAAATGTCTGGTTTTTGGTGCAATATCTACATAGGTGTATAGAGGCCCATTTCCAGCAACTATCACTCCAGTGTTCTAATGGCACAATGTGTTTGCTCATTGCGTCAGAAGGCTAATGGATGATTAGAAAACCCTTGTGCAATCATGTTAGCACAGCTGGAAACAGTTTAGCTGGTTAGAGAAGCTATAAAACTGACCTTCCTTTGAGCAGGTTGAGTATCTGGAAAAAATTATCATTTCAAATACAAATCATTATTTCTAACCTTGTCAGTGTCTTGACTATATTTTCTATTCATTTTACAACTCATGGTGGTAAATAAGTGTGACTTTTCATGGAAAGCACAAAATAATTGGGTGACCCCAAACTTTTGAACGGTAGTGTATATACAGTATATATATACAGTATATATATATTTATTTAAACTGAAACAATGAGCAAGTCATAAATAAATAACCTGTGCAATTGTGAGCAATAAAAAATCAGACTTAGTGACAGCTGGTTTGAATATTTGATAAGGAGTCTTTAGTCCTAACTTTTCAAAAAGCATTACAAGTACGAAAAAAAGGTGATGTGATGCCAGCAGCAGGAGCTATGCCAAGCTGGATTTAGACTGTATTGGCTGCTCCACAGTGATTTTTTTCATCATTCAGCAAAGGTAAGCAACATTTTAGGGATCAATTTCAGTCTGTAAATCCTCCTTGGTTATAAATTCGATGATTACTTTTTAATCTATATATATCTATAGATAGATAGATAGATAGATAGATAGATATTCATAAATACATAAGTAAATAGATAAATAAATAAATAACCCATGTGTTGGGAAATAAAAACCTCTGAGTTAGTATTTCTGTGAGAAATACAAACTCCTTGGTGTGTGGATATGCTGAAATCTATTGTAAGTCAGGGCTGTAATGTCACAGTTGCTGTTTTTATCTGTGCACACGGACTTGGTGCCAATAAAACCTCTCTACTCTGGAGACTGGTTTCAAATCTTTACACTTTCATACCTCTAAGATCCCGGTGTCGCATGCACAGACAGTGCAACTAACAAATTTTGCCAGTTTGGGATAAAAGCGTTGCCGTGTGCACGGCCCCTAACATTGATCCACTGTTAGCATTTCTCACCAAAAGATCTCTTGATCTTGCCAAACAGTGAGCCTGCATCAATGTACGGATATGTCTTATAATGTGCTTATAATGTATTCATTATTTGTAGCATTTATAACGTAATTAATTACCAACTTGTAAACTATTTATAAGTCCTTTATTAGGGTAGTCTTACTGTGAAGTGGTACCCAGTTTTTCTTCATATATTACCTCCTCAGTACAAATTCTCCTACAGTCAAACTGCTCAGTAAAGTAGAATTTTGTGATAAAGTTACTTGAGGACATGTGGGGTAAATGCACTTCCTTAATGCCCACCTCTAGTACTCATTCCTTTATTAAATTACATTATTGTTTAGAAAAATTATTATAATTCTTCTCACAAGCATGGCTGCTGTATCTGGAGTGAACTGGAGCTGAGGAGTCTGGTGTGGTGAGCCAGTCCCAGACAGACACTTTCCCTGAGGTCCTGTTGGGCAAGTGGGAGCAGACCCCCGCAGGTCCTAAACTCCATAATGTAGGCCATCACAGCAGCTAGCCCGTGTAAGCTGGACTTCTGAGGGGCCTCCAAAACACCATGGCAGCGCTTTCATTTCTATGCCGCTTGCTAGGCAGCAGCAAGGATGTCAATAGAAATGAAAGAATGTCTCAGGAAAATGTCATGAGGATTAATCAACACCTGTACTCCTCAGATGTGGATTTATAAATCGCTGTAGACTAAGAGGCAGAGCAAGCAAAGCAAAGAAAGAGCTGGGACTCACCTTTCTTTGCATTCATTATATTGCGAGTTGGCTTTGCTAACCTGTATTTGTCGTCTTTTATTCACAGTGTCAGAGTTGATGTGTAAAGCAGCATGGAGGAAGAGGTACAGGGAGGTGAGACACTAAATGGACAGTAGTCATTTTTAAGTCATTAATCCTTGATTATTATACAGTATGAGTTGTTTATATCATAAAAAATCCAATATAGTAACATATATGAAAATATACTAGAGTACAATGTGTGGTGTAATATGGTAAATCAAAAACATACACATTAAAAAGCTTAAATTCAAGTAAAACACATTCAAATTCATATTTAAGATAAAGTATAATTATTATCAATGGATGTCACGATCATTTTAAAAAGTACTTATACTGCATAATACAAGGGTGTGTGTGTGTGTGTGTGTGTGTGTGTGTGTGTGTGTGTGAAAAGTTCATTGTGGTCAAATTTGACCAAATATGGTTTATTTTTCAACATACTCTCTCTTCGGTCCACTCACTTCTTCCATCAGTGTTGCAGCGCTAGAATCCCTGTGGTTGAAAAATAAACCACATTTGGTCAAATTTGACCACTACGAACTTTTCAGCTGCCCCTCATAGCTTCGACAAAACTGTCATATTTTAGATTACTGTCAGTGTCATTTGATAAGATAAGATAAGATTAAGATAAGATAAGCCTTTATTAGTCCCACAATGGGGAAATTCCAGGATTGCAACAGCACAGGGATAGCAACACTCAGAGCAACAATCAAGAAGACAAGACAAATATATAAATATATAAACACACAGTGCGGAGCATTGTAGCTAGATGGAATAAACAGCATAACCGTCTGCTTAGTTATCCTACATAGTATGAATATGTACCCATACATATTGTCACCCTCCGTAGCGACCGATATTGTTTGGAGTTTAATATTGGAGTGTGTTAAAAATTTATTTTAAAAAAAATCCCATATTTTGGGTAGCTTGGGTTATTTCATTTAATACATTTAAATATCTCCCATTCTGCATACAGAGATGTGAGAAAGTTGGCTCCCTTCCTGATTTCTCATTTTTTTGTATGTTTGTCACACTTAAATGTTTCAGCTCATCAAACAAATTTAAATATTAGATAAAGATAGTACAACACAAAATGCAGTTTTTAAATGAAGGTGTTTATAAGGTGCGGCAGCACAGCAACTCACCCTTGGCCGGGGGATCCTGGGTTCGATCCCAGCTCCCGACCAACAGTGATCTGTGTGGAGTTTGCATGTTCTCCCTGTGTCTGCGTGGGTTTACTCCGGGATTTCTCCGGTTTCCTCCTACTTAAGATAAGCCTTTAAGCCTTTCCTACATGCCAAAAATATGCATGTCAGGTTAATTGGCATCAAACTGGGGATTCTAAATTGTCCTTAGGTATGACTGTGAGAGTGAATGGTTGTCTGTCTCTCTGTGTTGGCTCTGCGCTGGCGATCTGTCCAGGGTGTACCCTGCCTCTCGCCCAAAGATGCTGGAATAGGCTCCAGCCCCCCTGCGACCCGAAAAGGATTAAGCGGAAGAAGATGGATGGATGGATGGTGTTTATTATTAAGGGGAAAACAAATCCAAACTTACATGGCCCTGTGTGAAAAAGTAATCCCCCCCCCCGTTAAAACATAAATTAACTGTGGTTTATCACATCTTTGGAAACTGAGTTAAATTTCTCTAGCCACACCCAGACCTGATTACTGCCACACCTGTTCTCAATTAAGAAATGACTTAAATAGGACCTGCCTGACAAAGTGAAGTAGACCAAAAGATCCTCAAAAGTTAGACATCATGCTGTGATCCAAAGAAATTCAGGAACAAATGAGAAACAAAGTAATTGAGATCTATTAGTCTGGAAAAGGTTATAAAGCCATTTCTAAAGCTTTGGGACTCCAGCGAACCACAGTGAGAGCCATTATCCACAAATGGCGAAAACATGGAACAGTGGTGAACCTTCCCAGGAGTAGCCGTCTGTCCAAAATTACCCCAAGAGTGCAGCGACGAATCATCCAAGGGGTCACAAAAAGACCCCACAACAACATCCAAAGAACTGCAGGCCTCACTTGCCTCAGTTAAGGTCAGTGTTCATGACTCCATCATAAGAAAGAGACTGGGCAAAAATGGCCTGCATGGCAGAGTTCCAAGATGAAAACCACTGCTGAGCAAAAAGAACATAAAGGCTCGTCTCAGTTTTGCCAGAAAACATTAGATAAGATAAGATAAGCCTTTATTAGTCCCACAACGGGGAAATTCCAGGAACATCTTGATGATCCGACTTTTGGGAAAATACTTTGTGGACTTACGAGACAAAAGTTGAACTTTTTGGAAGGTGTGTGTCCCATTACATCTGGCGTAAAAGTAACACAGCATTTCAGAAAAGGAACATCATACCAACAGTAAAATATGGTGGTGGTAGTGTGATGCTTTGGGGCTGTTTTGCTGCTTCAGGACCTGGAAGACTTGCTATGGTAAATGGAACCATGAATTCTAATGTCTACCAAAAAATCCTGAAGGAGAATGTCCGGCCATCTGTTCATGACCTCAAGCTGAAGCGCACTTGGGTTCTGCATCAGGACAATGATCCAAAACACACCAGCAAGTCCACCTCTGAATGGCTTAAGAAAAACAAAATGAAGACTTTGGAGTGGCCTAGTCAAAGTCCTGACCTGAATTCGATTGAGATGCTGTGACATTATTGAAGACTTGCTATGGTAAGACATATGAAGACTTGCTATGGTAAATGCAACCATGAATTCTAATGTCTACCAAAAAATCCTGAAGGAGAATGTCAAGCCATCTGTTGGTGACCTCAGGCTGAAGCACACTTGGGTTCTGCAGCAGAACAATGATCCAAAACACACCAGCAAGTCCACCTCTGAATGGCTAAAAAAAAGCAAAATGAAGACTTTAGAGTGGCCTAATGAAAGTCGTGACCTGAATCTGATTGAAATGCTGTGACATGACCTTAAAAAGGCGGTTCATGCTCGAAAACCCTCCAATGTGGCTGAATTACAACAATACTGTAAAGATGAGTGGGCCAAAATTCCTCCACAGCGCTGTAAAAGACTCATTGCCAGTTATCGCAAATGCTTGATTGTAGTTGTTGCTGCTAAGGGTGGCTCAACCAGTTATTAAGTTTTTTCATACAGGGCCATGTAGTTTGGATTTTTTTTCCCTTAATAACTAACTAACTAACTAACTAACCTGCACTTATATAGCGCTTTTTTAGTCACAAAGACCACTCAAAGTGTTTTCACTAATACTAACCCTCTATTCTAAGGGCCTATAGGAAACAGATATCTAGGGACAATTTAGAACAGCCAATTAACCTAACATGCATGTCTTTGGATTGTGGGAGGAAACCGGAGCCCCCGGAGTAAACCCACGCAGCACAGGGAGAACATGCAAACTCCACACAGAAAGGTTCCAACCCCTGCCAACCTGGGGATTCGAACCAGGAACCTTCTAGCTGGTTCCTGGTTCGCACTGCACGGTGGTGCAGTGCTAACCACTGCACCACCGTGCTGCCCTTAATAATAAACACCTTCATTTAAAAACTGTATTTTGTGTTAACTTGTGTTATCTTTGTCTAATATTTAAATTTGTTTGATGATCTGAAACATTTAAGTGTGACAAACATACAAAAAAAAAAGAGAAATCAGGATGGGGGCAAACACTGTTTCACACCACTGTATATGCAAAATGAAACTGTAATCTAGAACGCAACCTGTAACCACAGTGGTAACTGTCAAAAGCAGTAGAGTGAAAATATTTGCTACTCCAAGTTCCTCAAAGTTGTTACCAGGTACAGTTTTGATGTACATAGTGCTTAAAAAAACAATAACGGCATAAAAATACTCAGTTTTTCCTCGTTATATTCATATCTTTGAAAAAAAAAACATTTTCGCAGGACTCTTTCTGTTTTGAACTATGGCTAAATAGAAATCCTAAATCTATTTTTCTGCTACCACATCATTAAATGGGTTAAACAATACAGCGTGATCCGTCCATCTTCTTCTGCTTTATCCTTTTCGGGTCGTAGGGGGGCTGGAGCCTATCCCAGCATCTTTGGGCGAGAGGCAGGGTACACCCTGGACAGATTGCCAGTCCATCGCAGGGCCAACACAGAGAGACAGACAACCATTCACTCTCACAGTCATACCTAAGGACAATTTAGAATCCCAGTTGATGCCAATTAATCTAACTTGCATGTTTTTGGCATGTGGAAGGAAACCGGAGAAATCCCAGAGTAAACCCACGCAGACACGGGGAGAACATGCAAACTCCACACAGATCACTGTTGGCCGGGGGCTGGGATCGAACCCAGGATCCCCCAGCCAAGGGTGAGTTGCTGTGCTGTCGCAGTGCTAACCACTCCGCCACTGCGCTGCCCCAATACAGCGTGATACAAAGTCAATTTTTGTTTTCATCTCTTTTGCATGTGTGGGCACTCATTCTTGTGAGAAGGGCAGGTATCACAAATGTGCTTATTAGTGCTTACATCCCCTCCATTCACACTTATGATGAACAAATTTTTGCCGCATTAGTGCAGCACTCGCACTTTGTGTCCTAACACGTAGTAATAATCAGCTATGTTGTCAGTGCTGTGCGGAGAGCTGATGATGTTATGAGGTGGTAATGACCAAGCCGGGGTAATTGCTCTGCCGGTAGGAGAGCTGTAATCACTGTGACGTGATTATGTAATGGGCCCTTCTGATATGGAACAGGTGAAGTTGATTCAATGAAGGATCACCAATAGGGATGTACGTATATACTTGCAAAAATTAAGGCGAACAAAGATGGATGAATACCAACAATAACAGACATAACAGGAGAATGCTGTTCTTCATTATTAACATTAGAGGCCACTAGAATTGGATTTACCTAAATTACATCTTTATATTTTATCAGTTTGGCAATTTTCAGTCTCCAGCTCATTGAAGCATCAATATAATTTGCTCAAATTCATCTGATAGATAAAGAAATGATTTTTTTCATTTTAAACTTTTACTAAATACCATTAAAGCCCTACATGGCTTTGCTAACACCAATGGCAAATACACACGAAGGGGGGTGGGCTGGAAAGTTCATAGACTGACCATGATGCAGTGGTCAAATTTGACCAAATGTGCTTTATTTTTCAGCATTTCAACATTGGTGTTGCAGCGATTGGATCCCTGTGGTATAGAAGCTCTCTTCTTGATCCTCAAAGACATAACTCCTTCTTAGTCAGCCTATGAACCTTTCAGCCCCCGCTCGTATATGACTCGTGGATTTGGAATGCTTTATCAGACACACTTAAGATGCGTTCAGACCAAATGCAAATGCAAAGGGGCGGCACGAATACATACAAAGTATGTATTCTCACCTCTTTGTATACATACAAAGAGGTGAGCATATGCTAATCTCGCACATTCGCACATTCATGTCCAAGGGATAGCACTAGCTAGTAATGGCCTTGAGATTCGGCCGTCATGGAGTAAAAGTATCAACATTGGAGAGTAAACTAATTTAAAAATGAGACTGACACTCACCTGGAGACAGAAGGACCAGGATCTCTGCAGCTGAACTGGAGTGTCGGTATTTTTCCCCACAGACTCCTGCCATGGACATGCTAACAAGGCTAGCAGGCTACCAATGTAAACAACCATCATCCAGGTGAAATTTTGGAGGCAGGGACAATTTTTTCAGGTGAGACCCCGTCAGATAATGTAAACCTAAGCATGACGGTGTTTTGGGAATTTCCACAGCAGGTTGAACACAGCTGCAGAAGTTATAAAGGCAACTTCGCCTGCCTGCAACTCACTCAGATGGGAAATTCATGTCTACTCACGTGTTCACATTGAGCTAAGGCATGCTAGGCATGTCAGGTCAGGCATTGGTTTGCTTGCTACCGGATAACCATGAAAACCGGTACTACCTGTCTCATGGGTCGGGCCGTTGGCGACTCAACCGGCAACCCTGCCCTTTCGAGGGCATGGAGGGTGAAACTGGGCATCCTAGCAGAACTAAAAACAATATCTGTCACAGGTCTGTGGTGGACCACTCCCAGTTACACAGGGTGAGACTGGACATCCTGGCAGATAAGCATATCTGTCGCAAGGTCTGTGGTGGATTTTTACCAGTTGGTGCATCGTGACATGCACTACACAAAGAGCAGAGATAAACAAACCTATCATCTGGTCAGTCACTGCAACAGATACTGGAGTCAGTTTGTCTTGGCCTGTCCTTGCCACTGATAATACCTCTATCTGCCAAGAATGTGCCGCTAGTCCAGCAAAAGTTAGCGATACTCAAATACTTTGCAAGCAGTTTCATGAAATGGTCAGTCAGAAAGCAACTCATACCGGCTCAGACATTGCCAGGTTAACAAGGTCAGGAGTTACTGACAGTGGAGAGCGAAGGACAGAGTTGCATGGAGGAATCTGATGAAACCTAAATGAAACAGTCATTGTCGCCCCCGACAGACTGCTATGATGATGACATTGAGCTAAAATGTAATCGTGGCGCGTGAAAAATTCGCCCATTCGCGTTTGATCTGAATGCACCTTTAGAGGTCTGATGAAACAATTTTGACATTTTTTAGCATGTTGTGTAAACCCAAAAGTCATTGTCGATGATCAATATAATATTTACAACCGTGCCTGCATAAACTAGTTATCATCAAAAAACCGCAGCCGCTGACTGGACTGTGGTGCCGTCCACCGAATGAAGGATGGCACCACCGTGACGTAAGCGACAGAATGGATGCCGGTGTTGTTGACTGGAATGACACCAGCTTTGTAGCTCACAGTTTCTCTGGTTTCTTGTTTTAATTTTACGGCTATGCCTTTGCGTTGTGTCGCAGGCTTAGATAAACAGCAGGCCGTGAAAGACCACATCACACACTTCAGCTCCAACTGTCATAAGCTTCCTTGTGTGCTCCTCGTGCGCTTTGACGCAGGAGGAACGCACGAGGAGAGGAAGGATTAATGGATTTTCGCGCAGCTTTGACCTATTTTCTGTGATCGCATGCTGACGCTCGCTGGTCCGGCCACGTCCCCTGTATCATTATCATCAGCTGATTAAAAATCCCGCTGATCATCTTTCCCGGTCCTCGCCAGGTGCTTCTCATCACACCATCACCAGCAGTGCATGTACTTAGAGGCCGTTTGAAAGTCATGCACTGCTGGTCCATAGTATTGTCATCTGTGCTGTTAGTCTGCCATTATTTTCAGCACTCTCACAACGTGTTAGTCACTCCATGTTCGCCGTGGTTCTCGTGGGTCCTTGAAGCAATGTTGACTCTGGGGCGCACCTGTGGCTAACACGTCTCCTCTCATTTGTTCTCTGGGCGATGCCAGCCCCCGAACGCCATCAGTAAGTGTGTTTGTGTTTTTTGTACGTCTTCACCTTTTTGGTAATTGTCTTTCTGTATTAAATGTGCTGTGGTGAACCCTGCACGTAAATCCTCGTTATTTCATCCTCCCTCTCCATGCCCTGCGTAAGGGCGCACAGAGGGTCATGATGAATGGATTTACGCGGAGGATTCACCAGATAATACATAATACATAAAGGTAATACATAATAAACCCGATGCCTGAGCCACAGAGAATACACTGCTATGATTTTATTGAAAAATCGGGTTTAAACAAATTATATTTATGAACAAATAATTTGTTGCAATATCTGTAACAAAAGCAAAACACTTGGTGTTGCCCTGCCGTGTGTTTGTTGCTGCTGTTGCGGTGGGCATGTGTGCCTCTCCACTGTAACTCTCTGAGTCTGACTCGCTTGGCACAATGCCTGCTTCGCACGGCTCAAACCTATACAGTCTGATGCCCCCAGATTCTTCATCGTCATCCCATTCTTCGGAACTATAATCGCCTGAAGATTGGACAACACAAACCAATTCCAGACTACATGTGCTGGAACCATCGTCGATGTTTTCTACCGCTTCCATCCTGTGTGTACAATGGGCAGCCAAGCGCTGTGTTCTGTTGATGACGTTACAACATGGCTGCAGCGTTTTCCAGCCACTGATGCAATTGGTGACGTGGTGCTCATGAACACGTTGGATATTCACATGAAAAAAAGCCTGTTTGACTTAGAACTGCACAGACCAACCTATTTTGTCATATTGTATTATGTGTTGAAAAATTAGATGAAGTCAAAAACGTGTCATCAGACCTTTACGTTTATACCTCCTTTGAGAATCATTCTTCAAAGCTAATTTTTTCCATTTGTACCCTTTATGGAAATTCATATCCTACATGTCAACAAGTATTTGATATATATATATATATATATATAGTACAGTGGTGTGAAAAAGTGTTTGCCCCCTTCCTGATTTCTCTTTTTTTTGTATGTTTGTCACACTTAAATGTTTCAGATCATCAAACAAATTTAAATATTAAACAAAGATAACACAAGTTAACACAAAATCCAGTTTTTAAATGAAGGTGTTTATTATTAAGGGGAAAAAAATCCAAACCTACATGGCCCTGTGTGAAAAAGTGATTGCCCCCTAAATCTAATAACTGGTTGGGCCACCCTTAGCAGCAACAACTGCAATCAAGCATCTGCAATAACTGGCAATGAGTCTTTTACAGCACTGTGGAGGAATTTTGGCCCACTCTTCTTTGCAGAATTGTTGTAATTCAGCCATACTGGAGGGTTTTCGACCATGAACCGCCTTTTTATGGTCATGCCACAGCATTTCAATCAGATTCAGGTCACGACTTTCATTAGGCCACTCTAAAGTCTTCATTTTGCTTTTTTTTAGCCATTGAGAGGTGGACTTGCTGGTGTGTTTTGGATCATTGTTCTGCTGCAGAACCCAAGTGTGCTTCAGCCTGAGGTCATCAACAGATGGCTTGACATTCTCCTTCAGGATTTTTTGGTAGACATTAGAATTCATGGTTCCATTTACCATAGCAAGTCTTCCAGGTCCTGAAGCAGCAAAACAGCCCCAAATCATCACACTACCACCGCCATATTTTACTATTGGTATGATGTTTCTTTTCTCAAATGCTGTGTTACTTTTATGCCAGATGTAAAGGGACACACACCTTCCAAAAAGTTAAACTTTTGTCTCGTAAGTCCACAGAGTATTTTCCCAAAAGTCTTGGCGATCATCAAGATGTTTTCTGGCAAAACTGAGATGAGCCTTTATGTTCTTTTTGCTCAGCAGTGGTTTTTGTCTTGGAACTCTGCCATGCAGGCCATTTTTGCCCAGTCTCTTTCTTATGCTGGACTCATGAACACTGCCCTTAACTGAGGCAAGTGAGGCCTGCAGTTCTTTGGATGTTGTTGTGGGCTCTTTTGTGACCTCTTGGATGAGTTGTTGCTGCGCACTTGGGATAATTTTGGATGGCTGGCCACTCCTGGGAAGGTTCACCACTGTTCCATGTTTTCGCCATTTGTGGATAATGGCTCTCTCTGTGGTTTGCTGGAGTCCCAAAGCTTTAGAAATGGCTAGAAAATTTAACTCAGCTTTCAAAGATGTGATAAACCACAGTTACTTTATGTTTTGACAGGGGGGCAACCACTTTTTCACACAGGGCCATGTAGGTTTGGATTTTTTTTTTACCCTTAATAATAAACTCCTTCAATTAAAAACTGCATTTTGTGTTTACTCGTGTTATCTTTGTCTAATAAAATTTGTTTGATGATCTGAAAAATGGGCAGCACGGTGACAGAGTGGTTAGCACTGCGACAGCACAGCAACTCACCCTTGGCCGGGGGATCCTGGGTTCGATCCCAGCCCCCGGCCAACAGTGATCTGTGTGGAGTTTGCATGTTCTCCCCGTGTCTGCGTGGGTTTACTCTGGGATTTCTCCGGTTTCCTTCCACATGCCAAAAACATGCAAGTTAGATTAATTGGTATCAACTGGGGATTCTAAATTGTCCTTAGGTATGACTGTGAGAGTGAATGGTTGTCTGTCTCTCTGTGTTGGCCCTGCGATGGACTGGCGATCTGTCCAGGGTGTACCCTGCCTCTCACCCAAAGATGCTGGGATAGGCTCCAGCCCCCCCACGACCCGAAAAGGATAAAGCAGAAGAAGATGGATGGATGGATCTGAAATATTTAAGTGTGAAAAACATACAAAAAATGAGAAATCAGGGCAAACAGTTTTTTCACACCACTGTATATTACTTTGTTTTGTCATCTAGTCTTCTAATATCATTATTATTAATATTATTTATTACTATTATTATTATTATTATTAAGAATATTTTAACAATGTAGTCTGCCAGAGCTCAAGGTAATCAATATCGTTTTGTTTGCATGTAACATTTCCACTCCATGCTCTACTTAATTTAGCCAGAATAAAATTGTTTCCATCCTGACTTGATCTGGTCAGAATGGAAATTGTCTATTCACTGGATATCATATTTCTTGTCAGAAATATCATTAAAAAAAACACAACAAACAATGAACAGAGGCCTCAGACATATCTTAACAATAGACTCCTTTGTCCAAAATTATACTGAAAGCCTTTTCCCTGGATCATACGATCCTTTAAACAGGCAATGTGGTTTACTTGGAGGAAGTTTCACATAAATCAAATAGAAGCCCAGCAATTTTGCTTTTTTTTTTCTTAAAAACAACAAAACCATATTTTTTATGATATGCTGTTTGTAAGATCAAACATTGTTAAGACATCAATGTGCTTTATTCTCAGTGTAGCTTAAAAGCATATCTTTAGAGTTTATTATGCCATCGTTTTATTGACAGTAAAATACTGTCATGGCCCACATGAGATCAGATTTGATTCATGAACTAAAATGTGGAGCTAGTTTATCTGCTGAACATCTAATTCATAATAATGCTGCTAATATCACCCAAAGTAATGAATCAACAAGGCAAACCAACAGAACTCCTCTGCTGCACCTCAGACACATCACTTGCATGCCATTGTCTTTTCACCTGTGTGTCGGATGAAGGTCACAGTGGTGAGAACGTTGAACAGAGCTCGACCGCCCTCATGCTGACATGCACCGGACACTGTCTTACTCTTTTTTCGAGTGGACATTATATGTCTCCCTAAACAAGAATGTCCACAATTCCCAAGCAAGGTGCATTGCACGGCTGTCACTGCCCACCTCTTCATTGCTTGCACCTGCTAAAACATTTGAGGTATTTGAGCAGCAGGGCAACACATTTGCTTTTCATTTAACCTGCCTTTGGAGACCTTTGAAGTACATAATAGAAGAGCAGCATAGGTCCCCCTCCCACCCCCCTTAATCATTTACCTAGTAAAGGCACATTCTCTGCAGCTAACCCATCAAGCGGAAAACGAGTTTGGCCCACTATTTCTCCCTTCCTCCCCCCTCCCGTTTGGCCTGTTTTGCTCTGTGTGAGTCACTCCCTCCCCTCATATTGTAAAACCTTCATGCACTTGCTCACTGACTCCACAGTATGTGAATGCAGGAGGCACGGAGTCAATTGTTGGCCCCGTCTGGGTGTGAAGGGTTTCAACAGACGCTGTGGCTGGCAGCCCATTGATACAACATGGCTAATTATCTTCTGCGTCCAATCATGAGAAAATTTACTGGCAGAGGGAATACAGCAATTGTATTATGGGCAAGATAATGAGACTTGTGTGCTATAACAAGGAACATGAAAAAGATCTGGTTGTAAATTTGAGATGGGACCAGAGCCAGACTGGCCCAAATGTTTAATCATCTTCAGTAATAATAACATATGCTTTATTTGTGCTCGTGAATGTCCTCATTAGACAGATGGGAGTGTCTGTATGTCCAAGGGAGATGGTGGAAGCAATTAGAGTAATTCATTCACAAATGTAATTTGATTATTATAAATTAGATAAATCCATTGGTATTGTGTTTCTTATCTGACACGTGAACTTTATGGAAGACAGAAATATTTCCAGCAAATAGAACAGCTGTGTATGTTTAACATTGTTCATTAATGAGATCAACTTAAAATCTGTTTCAGATAATTTGGGCAAATCACAGAAAGATCAACTAAATATGTATAGAATAAACACTGTAGAGGCAGTGATTTTTTTTGGGGGGGGGGCTACATTTCTGGCCATCCCTCTGTGGCGATCCACACCTGTGAATGCTCACCTGGACCTGGCAACTTTTAAAAGACATCACTGGTCACATTACAGACACAGCTGTGAATCAGAAAATGCTTTGCTGTGGAAGGTATTCAGGAAATGTCATGGGGTGATTTTCCACAGCACAGTAACACAGTCAACTAGGGAGGGACACTCCTCCTGGAGACAGAGGGGGTTCAGCTGATTTTAGGACACTGACAACAATAGGGTTTTCAAGAAAGAAAATGTCGGTATTATTATTACCATTAGTGTACAGTACACCACCTCTATGATCTGGTTAACTGTTTGGTGGGCTACTGTAGTTTTAGGGAGTGACCTCTAAATCCAGGGAAACAGTTTCAGGTCATAAATGATCTTTTCGTGTGCTTAATCAGTAACAATTACAGTTAGGGCTGTCCGATATGATGCTATCTATCAGATGACGATATAAAAACATGTATCATTTCATAGAATACTCTTATCGTTTATATCGTGATTTAATCCTTTGAGTGTGAGATTTCGCGTGCCCCTAGTGGCAGAGCGCGGCGCTGCGCCTGTCAACTAATTCTGACATCCCTGTACTCCCCAGCTACACTGACGACTTGTACTGATCGTGTCAGTTCAGCAGGTGGCAGACACGCGTTGGAGGAATCATGGCTGACATGTAATACACCAAAGAAGAAGAACTCCTTATTTCCTTTTCCTGTATTCCCTTCTTTTAGCTCAGAAAGCTAATATGGTTGCCATCCATCATCGTGCACCATCACTTAGACGGCTTCGTACACAGAAAATAGCCATGGGATACAAGCGAAATTTATGTGGGATAATCATAAGACTTTGTACGTAGATGTGATAGAAAGCGTAAATGACCGACAGAACACAAAATAACAATCACGATGGATGAAAATGCAACGACCACAGCATCGAGCGAGTCCCCTTTGCTGCCGGTAAGTGACGAATTTCTTTGTTTTTTTTTTTAACATTGTACTGATTTCTTGTTCATATACTTTGAAGATAAGATAATAACGTACCCCTGTACAAAAAACGGTATCAAAAGACTGAACCATTCTTTGTGTAAATATGTCCAAAGTCTGCTTTTGACTGAGTTATGTAATTCAATATAGCTGCCGCGGCATTATACAAATTAGATGTGTAAAATCACTCCTATCTGAAACTTTGGATCATATTTTACATCTTTCTAATTGACAGCAAGCCACTATCTCTTACTACTTTAAAGTTATAGCCTTGGAAAGTTCTGACATCTGATCTGAATAGTTTCTTGGAAAAAATCTTTACCACTGTTGACCACTAGGGGTTATGTCGCAATTCGGCGACAGTCACACTCAAAGCCTTAAAATGCACATATTCCTGTTTATTTAATAAAGCTCCTCACCACTACTTGTCAGGGCCCCATCTCTTCCCTGCAGTGTGCGACTGCACGCGCAAGAACAGGTGTGGTGGTTGGCTAGGATTCAGTCCGAGTCCAGTGGTTGCTAACGATAACTCCAAACTACCGGTTCAGACAGCTGCTACTCCTGTTTGCGAGGGATGTGGGACTGTTTTCCATTGTGCTGCGTCAGAGAGGATAGTTTGCTAACATCATTTTAATAGGAGGTAAGTAATGTTAACACTGTGGGGGGCATGGTGTGGGGATTCTCCACCCAGAGAAGGCAGCGGGAGAAAGGGGGAAAAATGGACTGAAAGAGGAAGTGTCAATGGTGGGTCTCAGTGGGACAGTAAGGACTATTCGCACCCCGGGGAGAGGAGAGAACGCCGGAGCCGGTGGAAGAAGAAGGGTGTGAGAAGCGGTGCCGGTGTGATGTTATGTTAATGTGCCACACAGGACTTTGTTCCAAACAATATATTATGGTCGGAAGTTCTGGGTCTCAATGCATGGAATTAAAGGAATAAAAGGAGAATGCACAGAGACCTGGGAGCTCTTTTGCTGTACTGTATTTTGGAGAAAGAATAAAGTTTATGTGTCGTCTAGCTCGTTGCCTCGCCTGCTTCCTTTCCCCACATTGGTGACCCCAAGACGTGCCATGGAAAGTGAACCGAGCACAGCCCAGAGACTACCTGGAAGGAGAGCACCAGCGCCACGTGCGCTGGCTCAGTCAAGCTCCCAGACTTCTGGCTTCACAACCTGACCGCGTGGTTTTTGCACGTAGAAGCCCAGTTCGCACTCCGTGGGATAAAACGGACGATACCAAGTATTACTACGTGGTCGCTGTACTGGATGCGTGCACCACGCAACAGGTGTCGAGCCTGCTCCAGGAGCCGCCGGCCCAGGGGACATATTAAGCGCTCAAGAAGATGCTACTCCAGCAGTATACCCTTTCTGACAGTAAGAGGGCAGAGAGACTCCTAACGCGTTCGGAGTTAGGTTACAGATCAGCAGTGGAGCTCATGGAGAGCGTGTCGGCGCTGAGGGTGAAGGATGATGAATCTTTCCTGTTCACCCACTTGTTCCTCAGGAACCTACCGGCTACAGCGAGGGCGATTCTGGCAAACTCGCTGCGGCTAGTTGCCAAGGACTACCGCGCCCTGGCGCAGGAAGCGGACCGCATCATTTTGGCAACCAGAACTCTCAGCATGCAGAATCAGAATCAGAATCAGAATCAGGTTCATTGCCATTGTTCATGTAGTACACAAACTAGGAATTTGTCTCGGTACAATGCTGCAACATTAAACATGATAAGATAAGAGAAATAAACTATACATGTAATAAAGTGTAGGATAAGATTAAGTGATACATGTGATGCAGGCAGTGGCACCGGCATCCATGAGGGACTCCAGCGAGGTTGAGGAGCCATTGGTGGTAGCCGGGACGGGCACCAGGAGACGAAGGAATGGGGCGATCTGTTTTTATCATCGCCGTTTTGGCTCGAATGCCCAACGCTGCCTGTCACCATGCCAATGCAAGAAGCTGGGAAGACGGGACGTTTGGCATTCAGTTGCAGCTGCAACCGCTGGTGACAGGAACAAACTACTTTATGTCATGGACACACGTTCGGGGAGACGGTTTTTGGTGGACTCCGGCTCCCAGAAGAGCCTCATCCTGCTGGTCAACGCAGACAGGGTGGCAGGCCACAGTGGTCCCGAGCTCACAGCCGCCAACGGATCCACCATCAGGACATTTGGCGAACGGACACTGATGATATGCTTACACGGACGCAACTTTCGGTGGGACTTTGTGGTAGCTGCATGTTCCGCCCCCATTTTAGGTGCAGATTTTTTATGTGCTTATGGGTTGTTAGTAGATGTTGCTAATAGGCGATTAGTGGATGCTGTCTCCTTTGCCTCACTGCCCTGTACAGCTCGGGGAACTGGGTCAGTAACACTGGCTAACGTTATAGCTCCAGGGGGTAAGTACCAACAGTTACTCGCACAGTCCCCAGCACTCACGGTCCCGACTTTTTCGGCTACTATAACGAAACATGGGGCAGTTCGGTGTGCCAGTAATTGATTTCTTTGGGCCACTGCATTTCACCGGAGGGCACGATTCCGTAACTGGAAAAGGTGCATGCTGTGTCAGACTTTCCGCGTCCGCAGACCGTGAGGGCACTACAGGAGTTTTTGGGAATGGCTAATTTTTATAACCGTTTCCTTCCCCGGGCAGCCCAGCTGATGCAGCCATTGTATGCCACGCTTAAAAAAAGAAGCCCGCGGAAACCATCGACTGGACTCCCAAGCGAGTCTAGACTTTCACAAACGCCAAAACAGCGCTGGTGGATGCCGTGCTGCTAGCCCACCCAACTCCGTCTGCATGGATAGCGCTCACTATGGATGAGTGGAGCAGTATGTCTCAGGTTCGTGGCAGCCGCTTGCATTTTTCAGTCGAACTTTGCGCAACAACGAACGCACATACAGCACGTCCGACAGAGAATTGCTGGCTCTCCACCTGGCAACATGCCATTTCCAGTTTTGGCTAGAGGGGCACGAGTTCACCACATTCGTGGACCATGAGCTGCTGACCTATGTGATGTCCAAGGTCTCGGAACTGTGGTGGGCCCTGCAGCAACGGCATTTGGCCGCGATTTTGGGGTTTACCACCGACATTCAACACGTTGCCAGTAAGCTCAACGTCGTGCCCAATTGCTTGTCACGCGTGTTTGTCTCCCTGGGCTATATGGGAATAGATTTCCCTGCTATGGCCACGGAGCAAGCCGGGGACGTGGACATTTGTGTGCTCCAGTCGGCGCCTACTGGGTTAAGGCTGGTGAGCAGGGTGGTGCAAGAAGGGTGCCCCCCCTTGCTTTGCAACATCTTCACCGGCCGCCTGTGCCTGGTGGTTCCAAGCTGTTGGCGCCGCCGCATTTTTGAGTCAGTCCACTCCCTTTCGCACCGAGGTGTGCGCGCATCAGTAAAGCTAGTGGGGGTGAAATTTATCTGGCTGCGTTTGCGCAAGGATGTGAAAGAGTGGCCTGCAGCTTGCAGCTTGCAGCTTGCACTTTGCACTTGCGTTGTGTGCCCACTGGCACGCAACGCAAGTGCAAAGTGCAAAGTGCAACGCAAGTGCAAAGTGCAAAGTGCACAAGCACACCAGAGCCCCCCTTGAGTCCTTCCAAATCCCAGCCAGGAGGTTCGACCACATCCATGTGGATTTGGTGGGACCCCTCCCGCCGTCGCAAGGTTTCATGCACCTTTTGACAGTCGTGGACCGCACCACGTCCTGGCCTGAAGTGGTCCCCCTGGCTGGTACCATGTCCGCAGAAGTGGCTCATGCTTTTTTGTCAGCTTGGGTTGCACGTTTCGGCTCCCCATCTGGCATCACTTCCGACAAGGGTCCACAGTTCATTTCTGAACTCTGGTCCACAATGGCCTAGAGCCTGAGGGTCAAAATTCACCTTACTACCACGTGCAATCCCCCAGGTTAACAGGTTATGTGAGCGTTTTCATAGGTCGCTTAAAGCAGCGCTCACAGCTTCGCTCCCGGACAAAATTTGGGTCGACCGTCTGCCCTGGGTTCTTTTAGGGTTGCACTCCGCGCCTAAGGAGGATTTGACAGTCTTCCCGGCAGAACTCGTTTTTTCTCAGCCACTGCGGATCCCCAGAAAGTTTTTACTGGAAAACTCCACACCCGAGGCTGATCCGCCCGCGCAATTTTTGCACAGTACGGAGGCTTTTAACGTACTGGGTCCAGCCCACCATTGTTCTTCCCGCACCTTCGTCCCAAAAAGCTTGCAGAACACCAGTTTTGTTTTTGTCAAGCACGATGCGCACCGGACCCTGCTGCGCCCACCGTACGACGGACTGTTCAGGGTGTTGGAACCTGGGACGAAGTATTTTGTGTTAGAGTTGGGGGGAGGGGCGTAGGGAGACCGTCTGCATCAACAGGCTGAAGCCCGCTTTTGTGTTGGCAGATGAACAGGTGGTGTTGGCCCAAGCTCCCTGGCGCGGACGCCCACCATTGATGGTTCAGCAAGTTGGTGATCCCTCGGTAGGGACCTGCACTTGTGAAGCTAATGTGTCCCCCACCCCCCCCCTGCGCTTCCTTTCCCCACACAACCATGTCTTATTGTAAAATGCTAAATGACGATGCTAAGTTGTGCTAACTGGAAACATGTAGCAGACTATCGTTTCTTTGGTTTCAATTACTACTGAGTCCCTTAGTTTTGTCTGAAAAAAATGTATTAAAACTGCAAAAGTGCATGATGGTGGTACATACGTACATGTACATGCAAAATAAATAATAAATACATTAAAACGGGTCAGAGGAGCAAGTTGGCTCTTAATGCAATTTATTTGATTTCTAAAAATTTTAATTAAAATTAATTAAATCGCTAATTATTATCGCTAATTTATTATCGCTAATTAGTCAATTAGCGATAATAAATAAAGTTAGCCATCACATGTATTATATTACATCACCTTCTGTGTCTTTGATTTTCAGATCATGACCAATCTGAAATATTTTTACTAAGAAGCAAACGGGTTAAATCAGGCCAGAATGGCATAATCAGGCCACAGGTCTACACTTAAATTTTCTAACAGCTAATTTATATCTGGGGCAGCACGGTGGCGGAGTGGTTAGCACTGCGGCAGCATAGCAACTCACCCTTGGCCAGGGGATCCTGGGTTCAATCCCAGCTCCCGACCAACAGTGAGCTGTGTGGAGTTTGCATGTTCTCCCCATGTCTACGTGGGTTTACTCCGGGATTTCTCCGGTTTCCTCCCACATGCCAAAAACATGCAAGTTAGGTTAATTGGCATCAAAACTGGGGATTCTAAATTGTCCTTAGGAATGACTGTGAGAGTGAATGGCTGTCTGTTTCTCTGTGTTGGTCCTACGATGGACTGGCGATCTGTCCAGGATGTACCCTGCCTCTCGCCCAAAGATGCTGGGATAGGCTCCAGCGCCCCCGCGACCCAAAAAGGATTAAGTGGAAGAAGATGGATAATTTATATATGTAGATGGTAGCCATGTGTCATGAACCCATCCCCCCCCGTGCACTTTTCTAACGAGCACGGCGAGGGGAGAAAGGACAAGGATTTAAACGCAGGTTAACACTACACACATTTATTAATATGGTTAGCAGGCAAACAGTCACTGTTTCTACAATTCACATGGGCTAGGGAGTCCTCCAGGACGCTCAACAGTCTGGGTGAGAGGACCGGGGAAAGACCACACACAGAGTATACTCACGAGACTGGAGCTGTCCGAGTAAGTCCGAAACGCACACGGTGAATACAGTCCTTAATTGATGTGACACCATCCGAATACCGTCGATGGAGTACAATGACCCAGCAATGCATGATTGGAGACAGGCTCCTTAAAAGCATGCATTGCTGGTTCCCCAAATTAGTTACACCTGGGCGAGGAGCGGGAAGATGGCATACGGGAGTGGGAACAGCTGGTAGCAATAGAGAGGGGGCGTGGTCCGACCGGCAGACAGTCAGACAGCACTCACTCCAGCGTGAGCACAAGAAGCTGCCTCCCTGCTGCTGGCCAGAAGGCAGTGGCTATGGGTACAGCAAAGCACACAGAAATACATACTAACATACACACAATGTGGCACGTACCCATAGAGCGACCAGGACGGAGCTGGGGAAAGCCAAGCCAGTTCGGTTCCTGACAGCCATGGGTATTTTTTTTTTTTTTTAATGTTATGTGTTTTTTTTCCCCCGTTCTCCTCTGGCTCAGGAAATATTTAACTTATTGATGTTTATTTTTTATTCATATATGATTTATAAGAAAACCTGAAATTTATGAGGATGAAGTGTCAAATGCACATTAAAAAACTATTTTATAACAACACTGCAAAATTAGAAGGGAAAATGGTACATGTAAAAAAGTAAAAAAAAAAAAAGAGGGTCCTTTTTATATGATTATCTAAACTGTAGAATTTACAGAAAATATATATCGTGATATATATCGTTATTGTGATATGAAAGTTTTGTCATATTGCACAGCCCTAATCACAACCAATCACACATATTCACACAGTGATGTTGCCTGCTAATAAATTAAAAAAAACACTTTTTATTCTTCATAGAAAGTTTTAAGTGTGAAAATACAGAAGCACCAATAAGTTGCTGAGCTTCCTTTTTTTTTT
The DNA here is from genome assembly GCA_020510985.1 of Pholidichthys leucotaenia. Taxonomy (NCBI): domain Eukaryota; kingdom Metazoa; phylum Chordata; class Actinopteri; order Cichliformes; family Pholidichthyidae; genus Pholidichthys; species Pholidichthys leucotaenia. The sequence continues at coordinate 283,237,089 of CM035841.1, forward strand.
TTAGCTTTAGTCAGGTTGGTTTTGATCACAACATGCAACTGAAATACATACATATGCACACGGTACATCAGCTCATCTTTGGGTCCACTGACTCAGATGGGCTTAAAAATTACTTTTGAGGGGGTTTTTTTTCCCCAAGGGTGGAATACAACATAATGTGTTTCATAATATTTCATCAGTATCCAAGTCTTAGTGTTTTCTTATTAGATATTGTCATGAACCTCCTCGTGTGCTTTTATGTAGCGCACGGAGGAGGAGAAGGAAGAATGGACTTACTCGCAGGTCACACCAAACACACATTTATTGACACAAAAATAGACAGACCAAAATAACAGACTGCTTGCGTAAAACTTAGAGTCCTCCAGGACGCTCGGCTGGCATGGGAGAAGAAGCTGGGCAACAGTGCCTAAGCGCAGCAGTTGTGCTGCAAGCGGAAACGCTACAGACAAGCGTAGCAGCACAACTGCAAACAGAAACGCTAACAGCTCTACTCACCGTGCAGGAACAGTCCGAGTCGTCCATGTCTGCCAGCTAGCACACACACAAACAATCCTTCACCGATGTGACTGTCACACGGCGAATAACGACTGTGTGAACTCGTACAATGGTCCAGCTGTGTTTGACTGGCAAAGTGCTGCCTAAGTACAAACACCACTGGCGTGACAAATTGGAAACACCCGGGCAAGGCGCGGGACAGATAATTACCGGGGCGAACAGCTGACTGTCAGAGAGAGAGAGGGAGCGTGGTCGGACCGGCGAATGTTAGACAGCGCCCACCAGGAAGTGGGTCAAATGGCTGCCCAACAACTGCCAGCCAGAGCAGCGGCTACGGGCATGGAAAAGAAACAGCACACAGACAAGAAAACGAGAAATCAAAAGATAAATCAAAATATAATAAACCCAATGCCTGAGCCACCAAGAACGGTCAGAACCGAGCCAACAGGAAACACGGGCTTGGTTCGTGACAGATATGGTGAAACAAAGACAAGATGATGAATTAAAATCAGTCGAATTAAAATAAGAATGCCATCAAAGGTAATTTTTAAGCAGAATCAGGGCACCCGAATTCTTTCACAACCCAAAGACCAATCTGTGTAGCTTTGCAAATTATCATTGCAGCGAAGTAATAAACTGTCATTTTATCAACAAAGCACCAATTTGTCTTTGCTTCTTTTAGTCTAAAAGAAAAAGCAGGTTGCTCCTTAGCGGCTCTTTTGTTACTGAGAGGAGGCCCTGTGAGCTATCAAGGCATATTTGCTGCATCACCCCATTGTTAAAGACTCAAATCCACATTTAAATCCTTTCCTCTTTGTCTTCTTCCAAGTCATGTGGTTGTCTCCTATTCTGAAATCTCTGTTACCAACCTGCCAGGGATAATCTGACCAAAATGCTGAATGTGCAGTTACCCTAAACTTTAATAGGTGTAAGTGCTGAAAACCTTTCTGACCAATAAACCTCCCTAGAAATGAGTGAAAAAAAATGAAAGCAGCAAGTTGGAAATTTAAAGCCACACAACAAACTTAAAAGGCAAAACTAACATTAAGGGGCTGCAAAGTTTATATACACATCCCAGAATATCAGCATACTCAGCCTTTATAGGGCTATCAATGTCAGTCACATCTCCTCACTCACATTTTACTAGGGCCCTTGAGTGGTTCCCTTTAATGCTCAATTTAACACAATCATCGTATGAAACCACCACCTACACCACCTGGCTCTTTCCTTCGGGAGAAAATCAGGCTGAAGATCAAACTCCTGACCCCACTAACTAAAATTGTTACGCACCCTTCCAAATGAATCTGATACGCAAGCTTAACATATCTCCTTCCTTCTTAAGAGAGCTTGTGGTCCATTTGAGTTATTTGTGCAGGCTATACCTGGCTTGTTAGTAATGCTAGCTCTCATTCGGACAATTACTGCACCTGTAAAAGAATTCTTATGACTAACAGTAAGAGACAGAGGTAGACAGAGTACAACAGAATTTTGGCGTACCAATGAACTAATAATAAGCTCAAAATACGCACAGGCCTCTACCCAATTAGCACCTTCAATCTACAACTGTAGTATTTCATTAATCCAGATGTCACTCTCTTTATAACCACTTCACTGAAGCCAGGCTGAATTGTCCCCAAGAGAAAGAACTCAAGACATTTCCCCTTAGGTATTTATTTGTGTTCATGTGTTTGACTATTTTTGTTTTGGTTAAGTCAACCAGAGCTAAAAGACTTGTTAAAAAGGGCCAATTTTCATGTTATCTCTAAATCCCAAATAATACGGAAGGGGTTAAAAAAGATGAAAAAATGACCCCAGGATAAAAATCAAATAAATCACACCTGGATTACTGGTTTTCAAAAAAGCCGGACCTAGTGCTTCTTATATTGCTCTCAAATTACTCCATTTGTTCCCTAAGATATTTTAATCCTGACTGACCTCAAACTTCCCATGAACCACAGCCTCAACAAAAGGCCGCCCACTGTCCGTGCAGTAAATCTGTTGTCTCCCTTCTGGGCCCTCAACAGGGGATCATAGATCAGCACTGCTCTGCAGCTTGCTTCAATTTACTCAATTAACTCTGGTAAAGCACTTGTAAGTTCAGCAGATGTTGGTTTTTTTATCGGGGCCTAAAATGTACAAGTGGGTTCAGGAGCCTGGGGTTGTGCCGGGGTTCACAAAAGGGGGAGGGGGGCAAACTAATATCAACCATTAGTTTTAGTAAAGAGCGTAGATGTGTTGGGATGTGACTGTGACAGGATGGACAATCAATATTATTTTTGTCTGGTAAAGTCAAACTAACGCATCTGCGGAAAAGCCATCCCAATTCTTTTCATTTAAAGATTGAAATATGGCTATAAACAGGTTTTACTGGCTCACTTGTTGATTAAAGACAACTACACTTAATGTAAATTACTTCTGCTACTAAAGCTGTTACACTTCCAAACAGGTTCTCTAAAAAGATGTCTAAAGATCAATCATATCCTCCTTTTTTACTAAAATAAGTGACTGGGCATCAACTACAATTAATGCCTGTCTTAATCAATCAATCAACTTTATTTGTAAAGCACTTTAAAAAGCAACACTCGCTACACAAAGTGCTGCACAACAAGAAAGCACATAAAAACAAAAGCATGGAGCAGGACACTAACAAAAACAATATAAAACAAACAAACAATATAAAACTCGGCACGAGTAGAAACCACAGTCAATAGAAACAATAAAATAAAAGGCAAAAGAGGTAAATAAATAAATACATAAAAATCCATTTCATTCAATAAAATCAATGTCTCACACTGGGTTGAAGGCCAGGAAGTAAAACTGCGTTTTAAGACGGGTTTTAAAAATGGACAGTGAAGATGCTTGTCTAATATTCTGATGTAAATCGTTCCATAACCTGGGTGCTGTGATCGAAAAGAAGCGACTGTTCAGCTGACCTGAGGGACCGGGTGGGAGCGTAGGGATGCAGAAGCTCACAGAGATAAGGTGGAGCAAGACCGTTCAAGGATTTAAAAACAAAAAAATTTGAAAATGAACTCTAAGATGCATGGGCAGCCAGTGGCGCGAAGCTAAAATGAGTGTGATGTGATCTCTTTTATGGTGTTTTGAACTGGCTGCAGACGCGAAAGAGATGACTGGCTGACACTGGCGTAAAGTGCATTACAGTAATCCAGCTGAGATGAAATAAAAGCATGGATTACTGTTTCCAGGTGCGGACTAGAGAGAATGGGTTTTACTTTTGCTAAATGCCTTAGATGAAAAAAAGCTGGATTTTACAACTGAACAGAATGGCCTCCACCTCTCCTGAGCAGCCAGGAGAGAATGGGTGGGTGACGGTGAGAAGGAAGCATAGTTGCAAGCCCCTGGTTCACCACCAACCTGTTCATGCTTCTAATCACTTTTCCCCGCTCAGCGACACACCCGCTGAGGAAAAAACTCTTATCATTGGCGACTCTATAGTCAGAAACGTGAACCTAGAGACTCCAGCGGCCATTGTCAAATGCATTCGCGGGGCCAAAGCAGGTGACATCGAGTCAAATTTGAAAATGCTGTCTAAAAGTAACTGTAAATACTCCACAATTGTTACCCACGCCGACTCCGGCAGTCGGAAGTCACAAAACTTAGTGTGGAATCGGTGTGTAACTTTGCCAAAACGATGTCTGCCTCTGTAGTATTCTCTGGGCCCCTCCCCAATCTGAACAGTGATGACATGTTTAGCCGCTTGTCTTCCTTCAACCGCTGGCTGTCTGTGTGATGTCCTGCAAACAATGTGAGCTACATAGACAATTGGAACTCATTTTGGGGAAAACCTGGTCTTATTAGACGAGACGGCGTCCATCCCACTTTGGATGGTGCGTCTCTTTTATCTAACAATCTGGCATCGTTTTTATCCAAATTTCCCAAACCTTGACTACTCAGAGTTGGGACCAGGAAGCAGAGTTGCAGTCTTACACGCCTCTCTGCAGCTTCTCTCCATCTGCCACCCCTCAACTTAGCTCCTGTCTTCCCAACAGAGAATCACTGTCTGCTCCCTCCAAAGTAAATAAAAATATAATGTATAAGCATCCCAAAGTGATTAAACAAAAAGCTGGTAAAACTCAAATTAAACATGAAGCCTCTAAATTTAATGACTTGGCCTCTGTTCCTCCTCATAATTTAAAAATTAAATGTGGTTTGTTAAATATTAGGTCTCTAACTCCCAAGTCTCTGCTAGTCCATGATCTGTTAATTGATCATCTGATTGATTTAATATCCCTTACAGAGACTTGGTCAGGGTAAGAGGATTATGTTGGTTTTGTGGAGGAATAAATTCAGGCGAGGTACGACGAGCTGGAAGGTTGCAGAGTTTTATTTCCTCCAACATAATGAGACTAGTGTTCTGGTTGTCCCGCCAGGGGTTCTCTGTCCGTATGCAATCCCTGCTGAGCGTGAATAGTATCAGTCTGCATTGTGCTGGGTGACCACACGGCTCCCCCCAGAACGCTCAGAAAGGGCTGTGCCCCCCCCATCCCCATCATTTGGCTCCAGCTCCGGTAGACAGAACTGTCGGAGGGCATGTCAGTCCGTGGGGGGATGGGGGAGGGGTGAAAAAAAACACTGTGCTCCGCTCCGGGTTCCAGCACGTTGAACGGCCGTGGATCGTGGGTGCACGGGCCGGTGTGCGTCGGCTTTAGGGAGTGAGATGCAGGAAGAGTGCTGTGGAGGAGGAGGGGGAGGGGGGTGGGAGTAAGTGAGTGCTGGCCCGGGACGTCAAAGGTGTCTGGGCCACGCAAAAATTGAGTGTGGATCCGCGACGATGAGGGACTTTCCCGTTAAACCTGGTGGTGATCCACAGCGGCTGTGAAAAAAAAAAATGTCTCTGACTCCTCTCACGGCTCGATCCAGCAAGGATGTGGGGAAGGCGAGCAGCCAAATTCCCCGAGGATGCGTAGCGGCTGTGCAACAACTGCAGCTGTGTGAGGGACCTGGCGGTTTGGCTTTTAGGTGCGGGAAGAGCGCTACAGCCATCGGGGACAGCAATCGGCTAAATTCCCCTTGTGCGCCGTGGCTGAGAAACCCATACTGAGTCCTGTGTGCGGGCTGCACGTCCGCTTCAGATGCGTGAGCAGCCCTGAAGGTTCCGAGGCTGGCGATCGGCCGTGCTTCTCGGGCATGTGCAGCGGCGGAGGACGCTGTATCGGTCTGTGGAGCTGGCTTGACCCTGTGCGTGGCGCGCGTGGCGCAGTGACCACATTAGCTGGCAGTTGCGCTGTCCTCGTAATCCTGCGGTGTGCGTGCGGGGCTTCTGTGCGTGGGAGGTCCGCTTGTCGCGAGCTGAGTCAGGGTCAGGGAGCTTGGTGGAAATCAACGCAGTCGGCATCGTTTTTTTCCCCGTTCAGGCTGCTTCCTTCGTTTTGCTCGTGTCGCTGTTCATGCTGCGTGTTGGTCCAAACGCTGCCTGCTTCGGGGAGCGCGCTCCTGTGAGGATGAAGAGGTTGCAGGCGTTCTCTGGTCCTCTGGGGTCCACAGCGCAGTGAAAGGGAGAAGACAGTCATTCTCCCTCGTCAGGTCACCAGTGTGGAGGTAAAAGATCAGGCGAGGGGCACACCATGACGCGTGCAGGGGCTTCCCACCCGGGTCATCGCCGGGGTATTCACCTCATGTTCCATTCTTCGTCAAGGGTCACCAGTGTGGAGGAATAAATTCAGGCGAGGTACGATGAGCTAGAAGGTTGCAGAGTTTTATTTCCTCCAACATAATGAGACGCATTTGTAGCACTGTACGCTACAGTGCTGTACTGTGTTCTGTGTTTGCTGTGTCGTGTCTTTTATATGTTATACAAACAGAGAGAATGCATGGCACATTAGCATACTGATATACATATCAGTCAATACATATGATTAGCATGACCACTGGCACCCGGACGTCTTCTCCTTAATCCGGGGACGTATAAACAATAGTCCATAGTTCTGGTTGTCCCCCCAGGGGTTCTCTGTCCATATGCAATCCCTGCTGAGCGTGAATAGTATCAGTCTGCATTGTGCTGGGTGACCACAGTATAAATGAATCAACTCCCTCTGGTTATTTAAACTGTCAAAATCCCAGAAGTTCTGGTCGTGGAGGAGGAGCAGCGACAATTTACCATTCTAAATTACTAGTTAATGTAAAGCAAAAAACATATATGTATATATAATTCCTTTGAGGGCTTGGTCCTCAGTATTGGGCATGTTAGCAATTTTAGGTTAAACCCAATTTTCTTTGCCATAGTTTACCATCCTCCCTCAGCCTACTCAGAGTTTTTAATCCAAATTTGCCAAATTCTTAGCAGATTTAGTGCTGAAATCAGATAGAATAATTATAGTAGTGGACTTAAATATACATGTAGATGTAGATAGTAATTGCCTTAATATGGCATTTAATTCAATATTAGACTTGATGGGGTTTTTTTTCAGAAAGTATGAAATTCTACCCATTATCTCCACCACACGTTGGACCTTGTTCTGACACATGTCATAGAAATAGAAAATCTGGTAGTGTTTCCTCATAACCCTGTACTATCAGACCATTGTCTGTTAACCTTTGATTTTACTATTTCTGACTATTTGGCTCCTAAAGAAAAATATTACTACAGTAGATGCCTCTCAGATGATGCTGTTCCCAAATTTAAGCAGATTGTTTCCTCTATGCCATGTGTCAACACAACAGAGATAAGCTATGGAGAGCTTGCCCATTCTGTAATTGATAGCATGGTAGATAGTGTTATAGCTTCTCTGCATCAGACTCTAGACATGATGGCCCCTTTACAAAAGAAAAAGTCTAATCAAAGATTTCTAACTCCTTGGTTCAACACAGAAACTTGTAGCTTAAAACAGAAGACTCGTCAGTTAGAAAGAAAATGGCACTCCACTAAATGAGATGAAATCTATTTAGCTTGGAGAAATCATGTTCTAATTTATAAACAATCTCTTAGGAAAGCTAGAACAAGTTGTTATTCCACATTAATAGAAGAGAACAAAAATAATCCCAGGTTTCTTTTCAGCATTGTAGCCAGGCTGACAAAGAGTCAGGACTCTGTCAATCCTAGAAATCCCTTAGAGTTTACTAGTCAGGACTTTATGAACTTTTTCAATAATACAATTTCATCTATCAGAGATAAAATCAGTCAGATTCTTCCCACCGTTAACTTAAATACATTAACTACTACAACTCCTTCAATTGATGTCTGTTTGGATGAGTTTACTCCAATTGACCTTTCAGAGTTAGATAAAATAATTTCCTCATCCAAGCCTTCAACTTGTCTTTTAGACCCTATTCCTACCAGGTTATTTAAAAAAGTCTTCCCATTTATTGGTAGCTCTATTCTGCAAATAATCAATTCTTCATTAGCATTAGGCCATGTAGCGCAGGTTTTTAAAACTGCAGTAATTAAACCCTTACTCCAAAAGCCAACGCTGCATCCAGGAGTTTTAGCTAACTGTAGACCAATCTCTAATCTGCCTTTCATTTCAAAAATCTTAGAAAGAGTTGTTGCTATGCAATTATTTGACCACTTGCAGGGAAATGGTTTATTTGAAGAGTTTCAATCTGGGTTTAGAATCCATCATAGTACTGAAACAGCTTTAGTGAAGGTCACTAATGACCTCCTTATCACATCTGATAATGGACTTGTTTCTGTACTTGTCCTTTTAGACCTTAGTGCAGCTTTTGATACTATTGGTCATAATATTCTACTTGACAGTTTAGAACATCATGTTGGCCTAAATGGAACTTCGTTGCAGTGGTGTAGATCTCATTTATCTGATAGGTTCCAGTTTGTTCATGTCAACAATGAGTTTTCTTCCAACTCAAAGCTCAGTCATGGAGTTCCACAGGGATCTGTGCTAGGGCCTATTCTTTTTAGTTTATATATGTTTCCGCTAGGCAACATTATTAGAAAGGACTGTATACATTTTGTGTCATGACCCGAGCGCCGATCTTGTCTGCGCTTGGGCTATGCATCATCTCTACCAGCCTTGACAGCTGTGGATTACATTCTGGCTCCACTGGGCTCTTATTGTGACAGCGCTCGGTGGGGTTTCCGGCTGTCAAGGTCGATCAGCTGTTCGGCATCACAGCTCGTTAGCAGCCGGCTTTAATAGCGGGTGCTGACAGCTGATTGGGGCTGGAGTATCGTCAATCAATCCTGGTCCTCGTCATGTCAGGTTCGTACTTATCCTTGTTCACAGTTAAGGTCGTAGTAGCTGGGGTTAGCCCTACGATCCCTTGTATTCCATAGTGTGTGTGTTTTGCCCTCAGTGGCTCATAGCTTTATGTCTCGTCTCGTCTTGTCTTGTTAATAAACATCTATGCAAAGCTCATTGGTGACTTCTGGCGTCTTATGGTGGCCCGCGAGGGTCACCGCATGATAGTATACTCCAGCCAGGACGTCTAAACGGAGACGCCACACCGAGACGCCTTTTCACCGGTGAGTTTTTGTGTAAATTGGACTATTGTTCTTCCCTGTCTGGGCCGCGGTTGGCACCTGGGCAAGGAGCTAGCGGAGGCTCTGGAGTACGCGGATGGGACTCTATTCACCGCTACGCTGTACGACACTCCCAGCGACATACGCTGGCACCTGGACTGCGCTGAGGTTCTTCTCGACAACCTTCCTCTCCTCTACGACGATCACCCGGAGGTGATGATGACGAGAGATGAACTTGCCACACAGCGCGAGATACTCCGTGGGCTGGAGGAGGAAGAAAGCAGGAAGCAGAGGAGGAGGCATCCTCGCTCCCCGCGTTGGAACCCTGTTCCTGTTCCGGATCTGGTCCAGGAGTTCGCGCCATCTCAGGGCCGTCGAAGACGTCGGCGCCACGGCCAAGGTGAACCTCAGCAGAATTCCCGGCTGGACCCACTGCCAGCGAAGCCCGTCAACGGATCTTCGAGAGTGGTTCCTCTTCGTCCTTCCAGGGAGCCCTCTGTCGCCATCCAGCGGGGAGAGGAAGGAACTACGTCCCCTACAGTAGGCACCATCCTCCCTCCGGGAGAAAGGCAAGTGCAAGTTCATTCTTTGCATGATAATTGTGATCTGCCTTGCCTGACTCCTGGGGGCGGAGTTCGGGGTCTGCAGTCCCCCGAGCTCCTACCACCTGCTGTAGTTACGATAACCAAACCTGCTGCCTCTGTGTCTCCCTCTGCTGAGTGGTCCACGATGCCAGGTCTACATCGTGGGGTGAGTAGGGGGCCTGCGGTGCTGGAAAGCCTGGATCCGGCCCTGCAGCCACGCCATGGACGGAGGAGAAGAGCGGACTGCAGCCCGGAACCTGTGCTGACGAAGAAGCGTCCCCGGGTCTCCTCACCGGAGCGGTCCGAACCAGTGGGTCGAGGGTCCCCTGCCTCCACGCCATACGGGTCATCGGCATGGGCATCAGCGCGAGAGGAACCTCAGACTGCGGAATTCATCATGCTAGCTGTGGAGCCCGACGCAGCTGAGTGGGAGTCTGCGCACAAACTTCTTCGCCCTGAGCCTGGATCGACGGAGTCCTGGACAGCAACAGAACCTGAGTGCAGGCAAGTGCTCCCTCTTGTGTCTCTGTCCCCTGTGTTGGAGCATTTTTGCCTGCCTCTCGGGGAGGCGAGCGAGGGACAGCCGCCTGCTGTGCCCGAACTTGTCTCGCTGGGTTCTGTTGCTGCGGTGACACTGATCCCGGCTTTTCTCTGTGTCCTGAGCTTCCTTGCAGTGTCACCGGCGTGGAGCCAGTCGGGGTCGTCGAGTTGGAGGTTCCAGGTTCAGGGGTGGAGGTCGTCAGTGGAGCTGCACCGACCAAGTCGGGGTCCGTTGTGGAGGCTGCTGTGGTCCAATTGGGATCCGACGTGGGTGCGCCCGAGACCCAATCGGGATCCAATGCGGGAGCTGCTTTGGCCCAATCGGGGTCCGACGTGGGTGCACCTGAGGCCCAATCGGAGTCCACCGCAGGTACTGTTGTGGCCCAATTGGGGTCCGACGTGGGTGCAGCCGGGACCTAATCGGGGTCCAGCAGAGGTGCAGCACCGGTGTGGTCCACGGACGGTGGAGGAGCTGCAGATCCTTTGCCGCCTGACCCAGTTTGGGCTCATCCTTGCTTTCTGTCCCCTCTTCGGAGTCATCGCCCCTGCGCATCATCGCCATGGACCGTGGGGGTTCCTTTTCGCTCGCCCTGGCTCTCCCGTGTTTTGTCCTCGCCAGGGAGGCCGCTGCGGGCTGTTTTTCCCCGGTACTGGTGGCTGAGAGACGCGGGTCGGCCGCCTGAGGAACTGTTTTGCCGGTTCGGCGCCTCGGGTCGGCCACCCGACTTCTTGTGTGTCTTATTGGGCGATCTGGTTTGGCCACCGGAGGAGTGGACTTTCCGGGCCTGGGACTGTGGTAAGCCACCCAGTCATATTCCGCCCCCTATGACCACCCGTCGGCCGTTGGACGCGAGGAGACCGCCCTAACTGTTCCTGTGGCATTTGGTCTCCGCCGGTCGGCATGAACTGTCAGGGGTAGAGGTCATTCCTGGTGGTGGTTTAGCCCTGAAATTGTTCTGTTTTGTTTTTTTTTTCCCCTGTCCTGTGTTGTATCTGTTTTGTTTGTTTTTTTTTTACTTGAGAGTGTGGTATTTTTGTTTTCAGGTCTGGACAATTCTGTTCATGTATTTTGGAGGGTAGTCTAGCCCTGAAATTGTTCTGTGTTTTTTTTTCTGACCTGTGTTGTATTTGCTTCTTGACCTGAGAATTTGGTATTTTTGTTTTTGTGCCTGGGTAATGGCATTTCATGTATTTTGGGGTATAGTCTGGCCCTGTAATTGTTCTGTTTTTTTTTTCTGCCCTGTGCTGCATTTGCTTTTTGACCTGAGAGTGTGGTATATTTTGTTTTCGTGCCTGGGTATTGCATTTCATGTATTTTGGAAAGTAGTCTGGTCCTGTAATTCTGTTCTGTTCGCTGTTCCTGTGGGGTTTTTTTGTAGTTGCCATTTGTGCCTTTTGGAGTTTGATTTGTGTTCTGCAGTTGCTTCAATTGTCTTGTCATCACGTTTTGTACTGTAGGGAGTTTTTTTTTCTCTCCTGTTATTTCATGCCTGTGTGACTGTTCCATGTATTTTTTTGAGTCGTTTTTTTTTTTCCCCTGTCTGTGCCCTGGTTCTCGATCTGTGGTTTGATCCTCTCCTGCCCCAGCTGCCCACCCTGGAGGGGGTGGGGGGGTGGGATTGGATGTCTATGGGCGGTCAGGAGCCCGCCCTCAGAGGGAGGGTACTGTCATGACCCGAGCGCCGATCTCGTCCACGCTCGGGCTATGCATCATCTCTGCCGGCCTTGACAGCTGTGGATTACATTCTGGCTCCACTGGGCTCTTATTGTGACAGCGCTCGGTGGGGTTTCCGGCTGTCAAGGCCAATCAGCTGTTCGCCATCACAGCTCGTTAGCAGCCGGCTTTATTAGCGGGCGCTGACAGCTGATTGGGGCTGGAGTATCGTCAATCATTCCTGGTCCTCGTCATGTCAGGTTCGTACTTATCCTTGTTCATAGTTAATGTCGTAGTAACTGGGGTTAGCCCTACGATCCTTTGTATTCCATAGTGTGTGTGTTTTGCCCTCAGTGGCTCATAGCTTTATGTCTCGTCTCGTCTTGTCTTGTTAATAAACATCCATGCAAAGCTCACCAGCGACTTTTGGTGTCTTATGGTGGCCTGCGAGGGTCACCGCATGACATGTTCATTGTTATGCAGATGACACACAATTATACCTGTCAATGAAGCCAGATGATAGCAATCAATTAACCAAGTTAGAGGCCTGTCTTAATAAAATCAAAGCTTGGATGACTTGCAATTTCCTGCTATTAAATTCAGATAAGACTGAAGTCATTCTAGTTGGTCCAAAAAAACCTTAGAAATACTTTTTCAAATCAAACTCTTAGTTTGGATGTGATTACTCTTTCTCTGACTAGTTCTGTGAGGAACCTTGGAGTTATTTTTGATCAAGATCTGTTTTTTAATTCACATATTAAACTTGTTTCTAAGACTGCCTTCTATAATTTGCGTAATCTTGCCAAGATTAGGAGCATCTTGTCTCAGAGTGATGCTGAGAAACTAATCCACGCTTTTGTTAGCTCTAGATTAGATTATTGTAACTCTATTACCAGGTTGTCCTAAAACATCTTTAAAAAGTCTTCCGCTGATCCAAAATGCTGCAGCAAGAGTTTTAACAGGTACTAGAAAGAGAGATCATATCTCGCTGGTTCTGGCCTCCCTTCATTGGCTTCCCATAGAATTTAGAATTAAGTTTAAAACCCTTCTTCTCATTTACAAAACTCTAAATAATCAGGCCCCTTTTTCTTTAAAAGATCTGATACTACACTATTATCCTAACAGAGCACTACGCTCCCAAAATACAGGATTACATGAAATACCTAGAATCTCCAAAAGTACAGTGGGAGGCAGAGCCTTCAGTTATCAAGCTCTTCTCCTGTGGAACCAGGAGTCATTCTGGATTAGGGAGTCAGACTCTAGGGTTAAAACCTTCCTTTTTGATATAGCCCTAGATAATTGGGGAGGGATCATGTGCCTCTGAACCCTCCTTTAATTATGCTGCTAATAGGTTTAGACAGCCGGGGGTCCTCCAACAATGCACTGGGCTTCACTCCTTTCTTCAATCTCAATGAAATATTTTTGCTGGTCATTAACATCTGTTTATTCTCTCCCACAGATTGAGACCCTGTCATGCTGTTTGCTCTCTTCATGTCAGTTCTTTTCTTCTTCTTCTCTATCCCCTTACCCCCCACCCAGTCACAGCAGATGACTGTCCCTCTCTGAGTGTCATATTGGCTGGACAAGCAACCTGAGTGCAAAGTGCAATCACCAGGAGAACACAAAGAGAACGTTTGACCTTTTATTAGAATTTTCAAAACCGCAATCTTCAGGAAAACGCCAGTCACTCGCCAGATAAACAGGAGCCCTGCGGAGGATGGACGAGACTGGTTAGGGAGGAATGGAGAAATAATGGGAATCAAATTATACCACTCATGTGGGAGAAGAGGAGAGACCGGCACAGAACCCAGCAAAGGAGAAGAACCAGCAGGTAAGAACTGCTGGTCGGGTATGATTGTAGAGGTCTGACCGGGTGGAGAGGAAGGGCTGACTTGAGGCGGAGCAACAAGCTGGTGAGTGCACCGAATCCCCGAAGACGCATCGCTTTGTTTGGAGCAACCTGGAAAAAGTGGAAGAGAAGGATTGTAAGACAAGGTCATAAACAACACAACCGCTTACTTTGAGAGCTGTCTGCTGAGCAGTATACCCAAACAAGCCAGTGTTGAATCACTGAAGATCGCTTCCTTACAAACGCTGGCCCAGCAGGAATCAGAAGGTGCATCTGATGAGGAAGCCGGTGAGCAGGAAGGAGGGGGTGAGCGCTCGCCAGCACATGACAGTGCCCCCCCCCCCAACAAGGAATGCCTCCTGGAGGTCACCCAGGCTCCCATGACCGATGCTCCGGGCCATAGCCCTCCCAGTTGACCAAATATTGGAGCCCCCGGCCCTGACGACATACATCCAGGATCTCCTTCATGGTATGCGTGATGTGTCCGTCAAAGACCCTGGGAGGAGGAGGCGACTTCGGGGGAGGGCAGAGAGGGCTGGAAGAGAGAGGCTTCACCTTAGAGATGTGGAAGGTAGGGTGCACGCGGAGTGCCCGTGGGAGCTGGAGCCGGACAGCAGAGTTGCCGATGTTACTCGTGACGGGGAAGGGGCCCACGAACCGGGGAGTGAGCTTCCGACACTCAGCCTTCAGTGGGACTTGATCTGTGGCCACCCAGACATGCTGTCCAGTCTTGTAGTTCGGTGCCGGGACCCTCTTGCAGTCAGCATAGTGCTGATTATGCTCGATGGAGCGGAGGAGAGCCGCTCTGGTGGATCTCCAGGCCCGGCGGCAGCGATGAAAATGGGCCCCCGTGGACGGCACCACAACCTCTCTCTCCACCATAGAGAGCAGGGGGGGTTGTAGCCCACAGACGCCTCAAACAGTGAATGGCCCGTGGCTGAAGAGACTGTGGAATTTAGTGAATATTCCACCCAGGTCAGGTGGGAGCTCCATGAAGCGGGGTCGTCGGCTGCCACACAATGAAGGGCAGCCTCCGGGGACTGGTTGGCATGCTCAGCCTGCCCATTGCTCTGGGGATGATAGCCGGAGGTGAGACTGATGGTGGTACCAAGACAGTGGCAGAAGGACTTCCAAATCCGTGATGTGAACTGCGGACCCCGGTCAGACACAATGTCCACAGGAATCTCATGCAGCCCGACGACATGGTAGAATAGGAGTTCTGCCATTTTGGAGGTGGATGGCAGCTTGGGGAGGGAAACCAGGTGTATGGCCTTAGAGAATCTGTCAACGATGGTCAGAATCACTGTATCGCCATGGGAAGGGGGAAGACCAGTGACAAAAATCCATGACGATATGGGACCAAGGCCGGCTGGGGATGGGGAGGGGGTGAAGAAGGCAGCAGGAGGGGTGGAGGAAGACTTATACCGGGCACACGTCTGACAGGCCTTCACATACTCCTGCACGTCCTGCTGCAACGTGGGCCACCAAAACGCTCGTCTGATGATGTCGATAGTACGCACCACCCCCGAGTGGCAGGTGAAACGCCTGGTGTGTCCCCACTGGATTACTTCACTGCGGAGGGCGGCAGGGACGTACAGGCAGTTGGGGGGACATCCCGCTAGTTCGGACTCTGAGGACTGGGCCTGGCGGACTCTATTCTCGATGTCCCAGGTGAGGGTTCCCAGGATGCATGAAGGCAGAAGAATGGGCTCGGAGTGGGAAGGGGGGTCAGCCAAGTCCTGACTGAACTGCCTGGAGAGAGCATCAGGCTTCCCGTTATGAGAGCCGGGCCTATAAGTGACAGTAAAATTAAAACACTGGAAAAATAGGGACCAGCAAGCCTGCCTAGGATTAAGCCGGCGGGGCAACCGCAGATACTCCAAGTTCTTGTGGTCAGTCCACACGACTGCTGGGTGAGCAGCTCCCTCCAGCCAATGTCTCCCTTCCTCAAATGCCAACTTAATGGCCAACAGTTCGTGATCCCCGACGTCGTAATTCCTCTCGGCTGGGGTGAGCCGCCGAGAGAAATACGCACACGGGCGGAGCTTCAAGTGTGGGGGAGAACGCTTGGATAAAACAGCGCCCACCCCCGTTTCTGAAGCGTCCACCTCCAGGATGAATTGGAGCTGAGGGTCGACCTGAGCCAAGATGGATTTGTCAGCGAACAGGCCCTTTAATTTGGTAAAGCCCTGCTCAGCTGCCTCGGTCCATAAAAATGGTACCTTAACTGAGATCAGCTGTGTTAAAGGTTGTGCTATCTCAATATAGTTTTGAATAAACCTGCGATAAAAATTTGCAAACCCCAAGAAGCATTGCAGCTCCTTGCAAGAGTGGGGTGTTGGCCAATCTAGCACAGCCTTCACCTTGGCCGGGTCAGCCCTCAGCTCTCCCTCCGCTATGATAAAGCCAAGGAAAGAAGTGGAAGATGTAGAAAATCTGCACTTCTCAGCCTTGACATAAAGCTGGTTCTCTAAGAGCCGCTGTAACACGGCTCTAACATGAGTCTCGTGCTCCTCTGGTGTGCGAGAAAAAATCAGGATGTCATCTAAATAGGCAAAAACAAACCAATTAAGCATATCATGGTAGACGTCGTTAATTAAATGTTGGAAAACAGCGGGGGCTTTAGTTAATCGAAAAGGCATAACCAAATACTCAAATTGCCCCAAGTGTGTTTTAAATGCTGTTGTCCACTCGTCCCCCTCGCGTATTCTAACAAGATGGTATGCGTTAAGAAGGTCGAGCTTAGAGAATACACGCGAATGCTGCAGGAGCTCAAAAACAGAGTTCATCAGGGGCAAGGGGTATTTGTCTTTGACAGTGATGGCATTAAGTTACCGGTAGTCAATGCATGGATGCAGAGACCCGTCCTTGCCCACTAAGAAAAACCCCGTCCCAAGGGGAGCCGAGGATGGCCGAATAAGGCCGGTGTTCAACGAGTCCTTAATGTACCTCTCCATCGCCTCTCTCTCAGGCCCAGAAATACTATAGAGTTTGCTGGATGGCAGCCTCGCGCCCGGAAGGAGGTTGATGGCACAGTCATACAAGCGATGCGGGGGAAGTGCTAATGCTCGTGACTTGCTAAAGACCTCCCTGAGGTCATGACAGACCTCGGACACGAGGCTGAGATCCGGCGGCTCAATCTGGGGAGAGGAAACGGGGAGGGATGGTGAACACTCAGCTGAATTTAGACATGTAGCCAAACAATTGGGACTTCAGGAGGTGATGGAATTTTGTGCCCAATTAATAATTGGATTATGCCTCCGGAGCCACAGATAACCAAGTACCACTGCGTGAGAAGCTCGTGGAAACACGTAAAAAGTCTACTTCTCCCAGTGGTTACCGGACAACAGGACGGATAACTGCGCCGTGCAATGGGTAACGGATGCCACCGTCTGGCCAGAAAGGGTTTGCACGGAACGGGGAGGAGACAAAATTACCCTCCGCCCCGGAATCAATTAGGGCGGAGATCCTCCTCTCGACCCCCGGTAGCTGAATCAGGGCCGAAATGGAGAAATTACAGGGGGGATCGGATTGAGTTCTGCCCGCCAGACCCCCCGCGACTACTGATGGGCTGATTGTTTTGGCCGTAGGCGGCATGTGTCTAACTTGTGCTTCAGTGAACCACAGTAGGCACACGCCCCGATCTGCCGCCGCCGCTCAACCTCTGCCCTCGGAAGGTGAGCAGAGCTGAGCTTCATAGGCTCGGGTGCGGAGTCGGACTCACCTAGGTCAGTAAGCGCCGGGAATGAGTGTGTGGCGAGCGGGCGAGAGGAGGTACTGTGCTCCCGAGCGCGTTCATGGTATCGATTATCTAGCCCGACTGCCTGATCTATCAGGCCGTCCAAGGTGGCAGGAACGGCATGAACCGCCAGGTCATCACGAAGCCGAGGATTCAGTCCGTGGAGGAACGCGCTGTGCAGTGCAACTTCGTTCCACCCCGAATCTGCTGCCTTGACCCGGAACTCCACTGAGAAGTCAGCCACAGACCGGCTGTCCTGGCGGAGTGACATCAAGCGACTCATAATATTCCCTTTACTCTCGGAATGGTCGAAAGTGCTGGAAAACTCAGAAAAAAAATTGGTCAAAAGTGGGTGGCAAAGCTCTCTGACTATCGATAACAGCCCGCGTTCAACTAAGAGCGCGGCCCCAAAGCAGAAGGATAAACTGGTGAATTTTAGAAATGTCATCCGGGAATTCCCCCTGCTCCTGCTCGAAATAAAGCCAAATCTGACATAAAAAATCCTTGCATTTCCCCACCTTCCCCGCATACGGAGCAGGTGTGGAAATGGCAAGGGTTCGGCGAATAATTGTAGATGGTGGATGAGCAGGTGGAGGTGGAGCGGCCGGGACAGCCACACAGCCCAATTGATCAGAAATGACACTTAGCTGCTGCGTAACAGCCTGCAGCAGCTGAGTGTGTTCAGCCACCTGCCTCTCTGTAGCGTCGAGGCGGTGGAGCGTGGAGTGCTCAGTTGATGATGCACCTGCCAGGTTGTGACTCTGGCTGGCTCGTTCTGTCATATTGGCTGGACAGGCAACCTGAGTGCAAAGTGCCATCACCAAGAGAACACACAAAGAACATTTGACCTTTTATTAGAATTTTCAAAACCGCAATCTTCAGGAAAACGCCAGTTACTCGCCAGATAAGCAGGAGCCCTACGGAGAATGGATGAGACTGGTTAGGGAGGAATGGAGAAATAATGGGAATCAAATTATACCACTCACATGGGAGATGAGGAGAGACCGGCACAGGGGGACACGTCTGGCACTGCAGGGTTTGAGTCCCTGGCGGCGTAGTGTGTTTCTGATGTAGCCTTTGTTACTTTGGTCCCAGCTCTCTGCAGGTCATTCACTAGGTCCCCCCATGTGGTTCTGGGATTTTTGCTCACCGTTCGTGATAATTTTGACCCCATGGGGTGAGATCTTGCGTGGAGCCCCAGATCGAGGGAGATTATCAGTGGTCTTCTATGTCTTCCATTTTCTAATAATTGCTCCCACAGTTGATTTCTTCACACCAAGCTGCTTACCTATTGCAGATTCAGTCTTCCCAGCCTGGTGCAGGTCTACAATTTTGTTTCTGGTGTCCTTTGACAGCTCTTTGGTCTTGGCCATAGTGGAGTTTGGAGTCTGACTGTTTGAGGTTGTGGACAGGTGTCTTTTATACTGATAAAGAGTTCAAACAGGTGCCATTAATACAGGTAACGAGTGAAGGACAGAGGAGCCTCTTAAAGAAGTTACAGGTCTGTGAGAGCCAGAAATCTTGCTTGTTTGTAGGTGACCAAATACTTATTTTACCGAGGAATTTACCAATTAATTCATTAAAAATCCTTCAATGTGATTTTCTGGATTTTTTTTTCCTCATTTTGTCTCTCATAGTTGAGGTATACCTATGTTGAAAATTGGAGACCTCTCTCATCTTTTAAGTGGGAGAACTTGCACAATTGGTGGCTGACTAAATACTTTTTTTTTCCCCCACTGTATATATATGCGCACGCTGCAGAGCAACCACTAGTTATGGTTAGTTTTAGTTGTCTACAAGCCAATTTTTACAATGAGTCTTAAAAGTGTTTAGTGTGGTACATTCTCTGATTGCAGGTGGTATGTTATTCCAGATCTTGGCGCCCCTCACTGATAGCACAGATTGAGCAAATGTGGTGTGTCTGTGGGGGACCTTACAGTCTCCTCCAGTGATTGTACCGGTGACAGTCCTCAGTTTAACATATTCTCCCGGGGGGCGGGGGGGGGGTGCATAATAATTTAATATTTTATAAATTGAACAGGCAAATTTGAGAGTTTTATAATTTTCAAAAGACAGAAAATTGTATTTCTTGTAGATGTGACAACAATGATATGTGGGATCTTTCTTGTCAAAGATTTTTATGGCTTTTTGTATAACGATTCAGTGGGTTTGATTATTGTTACACCAGTGAGAGACCAGTTGGTAAAACAGTAATTGATGTGTGAGAAGATCATTGCATGCAGAAATATTTTGGCTGCACTAATTGTCAGCGATGGTCTAATTTGTTTAAAATTTCTCATATGGAATTTGATTACGTTTGAAATTTTTTTGATGCGTTTTTTTAAAGGTTAATGAGGAATCTAAAATCATGCCAAGGTACTTAAATTCCTTGACTAATTGCAGCTCCTCCCCTTTTAAGAAAATATTTGAGTTTGTAATATTTAATGGTTGTTTGGTGAACATCATGCAAACAGTTTTTTTTAGTGTTTACTAGGAGACACAAATTATTAAGCCAGTCATGGATTTGAGTCATCGCTTTTGTAAGAATACAAGTGGCTTCTTGTGTTTTTTGCAGGTGTGAATATTACCGTGTTATCAGCATATATTTGGTATTATTATTGCATTTGGTAAATCCTTTACAGTATGTATAAGGAAAATAGTATTGATCTAAGTATGGAGCCTTATGGGACACCCATTTGACATTTCAAATATGGTGATTTGGAAAAGGAACTTCCATCGATCATACTGGCAAAAAGAACAGTGTTACACAATGAGGAAAACAACTACCAATCACAATGGTCGGACGGCTGGAAACTCATGTCTTGGGCACCTTTAACCCCTTAAGGGTTAATTAATTTGCCTCAAATTGCTTCTGATCTGAATGAAGCCGAAGTGGGGTATGTATTCCACCAGTGCCGGTTGATGCATATTCAACACATAACCCACTAGTAACACTGTTTCTCCTCATGTGACTTTTCTTTGACTGATGATGGAACAGCAATGAGTGTTCACAAACATGTTATTGAACTTCAAAGCTCTCTTTCAGCTATAGCAGGTCCAAAAAAATAATCTACATACCTGAGACTGGAAAATTTGTTTAATTACTATTATGCTCAATTATGCCCAATGTTAGTATTTTATATCATAGCTACATTTAAATCTATTGTATGTGCTATATTCAAATTAACAATTTTCATTTAATTTGACATCTGCTTGACAGCAAAAACAAAATGTATTCTTTTAATAACTGTAAATATATTTAGGCTTTAAAGGGTTAATTGTACATACTACAGTTATTTATTAATTTTGTTCAATTTGTGAAATAAAGGTAACTATGTATTCATGTTTGTTGGTAATAATGTTTTTTCATATAGCACAGAGATTATGTTTACATATTTTCAATTAAACAATGTACTGTTTGTCAAACGGCCACATTTTTGCATGCCACTGTATGTAAATAACACAGTACATAACAGTAAAGTTAATATTAATGAGGTGTGGATACAATTACTAAAGTATAATGCCAACTCCACCTATCTGTGCACATACATTTCCTGTCCCTGAAAACTACATTTCAATTAAGAGCAGCAACATTGGGTGACACTCATGTGCGTTAAAATACGATTTTCACAAATTATCTTCCTCCGTCAAGCTCAGTGCAGGTTTGACTCTGCCGAGTGAGGGCTTACATTTCTGTAGTTGCTGAGTCACAGGCCATGTCAAAGCTGGGTGGCTCTGCAACAGTTTAATGGGTTGCCAGTTGTGAAAGACAATGGTTAGTAGAAGAGCAGAAGTTTCAGTCGCAGCATGAATGTCTAATAAAATCACTCATTAAACAAAGCCTAAATACTCTGACTAATATGAAGGTTTGACTTCTTTCACATTGAAACAGCTTAGCCATGGCGTCTTTGAGTGGGAATAGATTTCTGACACTTGTCAGTTATCACCAATAACTCAATCCATCAACTAGCTGTATAGCTTTGCTACTACTATTTTTGGACAATTTTTTGGACGTCTGTAATCCAAGATTTGTTTTAAAATAAATTCTTGATCTCTAATGGTTAAGTGCATTAAAAAAAATTAATGAATGCAAATTAGTAAACATTGCGGAGAGAGGAATGACCAGACCAAGCATTCAGAGCAGATGAACTTTATTCCCTCTCTCACATCTGTCAGAATCAGAAAACATTAACATTCTGTAGCAGGGGCTCTCTTTTATATTACCACACTCACACGCCCCTGCTGCCTGAGGTCCTGCATCACAATTCATTCTTGCATCACAATCCCTTTTGTCCCCCAGCCCCTTAATCCCCATGCTCTTCCATCAGAGGAAATTACTGCATCTCCCTTCCTTCCAGTCTGAGATGAATACCACAGCATGGGTCCCCCATACCATAAAACTAAACCCTTCCAATGCAGATTTTGGCTCTATGTATGTGAAATCACTAAAACTACAAATGAGTAAAACTAGTTTTTGCCTAGAGATTGCACATAGTCAGAATCAGTATTATTTGTGCATATTAAGAACTCATCAGCATACACAGTTTAATACAGCAGGGAAAATAAGTATTGAACACATCAACATTTTTCTCAAACATATTTCTGATGGAGTCACTGACCTGAGATTTTCACCAGATATCAGTAACAACCCAAGTAATCCATACATACGAAGAAATCAAGGCAACTGTGTTCAAAAAACAAGTTCAGGTCAGGTGACTGACTGGGCCTTTCTAGCAGCTTTATTTTCCTTTTCTGGAGCCAGTTGAGAGTTTCCTTGGCTGTGTGTTTGGGATCACTGTCTTGCTGAAATGTCCGCCCTCGTTTCATCTTCAGCATCTTGGCAAATGGCAACAGGTTCTTATCAAGGATGCCTCTGTACATTTTGTCCATTCATCTTTCCTTGAATTATATGAAGTCTCCCACCTCCAAACTTCACTGTTGGTGTGGTGTTTTTGGGTTGATGTACAGTGCCATTTCTCCTCCAAACATGATGTGTGTTGTGGCATCCAAAAAGTGCAATTTTGGTCTCATCTGACCAGACTATATTCTCCCAGTATTTTACTAGCTTGCCCAAATGTTGTGCAGCAAACTTTAAACAAGCTTCAACATGCTTTTTCTTCAGCAATGGACTCTTGTGAGGTGAGCGCGCATAAAGCCCATGTCGGTTGAGTGCATTACTTATTGTTTTCTTTGAAAAAGCAGTACCTGCTAACTCCAGGTCTTTCCGGAGCTCTCCACGAGTAGTCTTTGGCTCTTGGATAACTCTTCTGATAATTCTTTTGACTCCTGTCAGAAATCTTGTGAGGAGCTCCTGGTCGTGGCCAGTTTATGATAAAATGATGTTCTTTCCACTTCCAAATAATGGCTCCAACAGTGCTCACTGGAATATTCAGCAGTTTAGAAATGCACCTGTAAACCAATGCCATCATTATATTTTGCAACAATAAGGTTGCGAAGGCCAAGAGAGATCTCTTTATTTCTACCCATCATGAGTTCTTTGTGGTGTGACAATCTGATATTCACAGATCTTTTTAAAGACTATCAGTCAGGACTTAACCAGCTGAAATTAATTTGCACTGATGGGGGATGAGACAGCTTCCTAAATTCTGATGGATTTCAGCTGGTTTCTTGACTTTCAATACCTTTTTCTACCTCTTTTTGTCATATGTTCAATACTTATTCCCTGTGTCATTCCACTTCATTAAATAGAACTTGTTTTGTGAACACTGTTGCCTTGATTTCTTTCTATGTATGCATTACTTGGGCTGTTACTGATATCTGGTAAAAATCTCAGGTCAATGGCTCCATCAGAAACATGTTTAATGAGAAAAATGTTGACGTGTTCAATACTTATTTTCCCCGCTGTACATGGGTAAAGTCTTATTTCTCTTATTTGTCCACAGTTTTTAAATATTGCGGGAAACTGTTTCTTTAAATATCTAATATGAATTTAAAATAGTCCTTTGGATTTGCGATTATACTAAATACTAAAAATGGCTAATACTGCAATCAACAAGGAAAAATCAACACATTTCACTGTGGGAAAGGGTCATTGTAGAGGAAAAAAAATGCACTGTACACATAAAAGCTTGTTAAAGACATTATGTGTGGTTTGGGGTTTCCTTGTGCTAATGTGTGACCAACTCCTATGTCGGTGGGAAAGGGGGGGGGGCATGCAGTATGTGCTTGCCTACTCTTTCAAAGCACAGGCAGGGGCCTACAGTCATTTTAATCCCACATTCATTGCTGGAAGATGTGCGTTATTGTACATCAGTTATATGTGTAACAGACAATGAAGTTATTTACAGGTAATTTTCAAATCACCATTACCAAACCATACAATGTAAAATGATAGATAAAATAATAAAATTAAAAGGATCAGATTTTCTTCAAACTGCAAAAGATATGAGTGACTTTTGTTATGTCGCTTGAGAAAAACAAGAAGATATGCCTATAAAGTATTTACCATAAAACAGATTAGCGCTATGCAAACACAAATTGTGACATGCAGAAATAGAGGAGTCTGACTGTAGATGTTTTCCCTCATTTAAAAGATGAAGACTGAAACAAAGTCTATTGGGAGGCTATAAGTAGGAATTCCCCACTAATGATATTCCCTGTGGGAAGAATGTAATTTATTCAAGTTAATGCGTCTTATTTTCTGTTCAAGGTGTATTCCACGGAATTAACAAACAAATTTAATTGTTAATCCATCTGCTTTGAAACAACCAAGATCTTGTTCAATAAGCTCTGAGTCTGCGTGATCCAATTAAACTAGAACGGAGACATTTGTAATCATTTGCCATCACACCACCCCTGCAACCTACACAGATCCATACACAAAAAGCAGCTTTGGGAGAAAGCTGAAAACTTGTATTTGGTGAGCAGCAGAGTAACACAAACTGTTTAAAATTAAGTAGTGGCCCAGGAGAATTTGAGGTCAAGGGTCTCAGCCTAGGAATTGTAAATGACACGTCCACCCTAGGGCTTCTCCTAATAACTTTTTGAGGAGAGGATGAGGCCCGGTCATTTCTCCACTGTCTTCACTGGCAGGTCTTTGGGGAATCACATGCAAGTATGGAAGCGTAGGAAACTTGTTTTTCTTCTCTAAAGCCCCTTGCTGTCTCCTAAATCACTTGTGCAGCACATGAGCCATCATCCTCTCTCCCACAGCTGTACTTGCTCTGGAGAGCTAAACTACACAAAGTGGTGTCGATTGTAAGCAGATACTGACCTTCTGTCTACTCCAGCGCTAAATTATTGACCATGTGGAGGTTTTCTTTAATTTTGGGGTTAAAGTTAAACTTTTGTAGCATTGATAATGGTATTCGTTGAGCCTTATATCAGCACTGCTCAATAACTGCCAGACATAGCTTGTCATGAACCATGTTGTAAAACCTAATAAAGTTTGACATTTCCCTCTGAACTGTCACATCCCATTTCTACAAGATTTTAGAATATGTCGATTTAATAAATGTTCAATAATGTTTGCAGATGTCTTTTAGGAGTGGTTGCATATTTTTACTAATTTGGTCCAAGAGATTTCTATTTTCTTTCTTTAAATGCAATCACCATTCATAAATTACCCTTCTTGTATTTAAAAATAAATTTCCTTTTTCACATTATTAGCCTTGACTATCTTTTTTCCCCCCTTTCTTCTAAATTGTTAGAAATCCTCACAAAAGCATTAAGCCCCAGCACTACTTTGGTCTCTCATGTTCCTGACTATCCGCTGATAAAGTTTGTATTATAGTAAATTATATGCGATTACAACTTCAGGTCTGCTAAACACCCCACGTGTGAAGGATGTGTATTTGCTGTTGGTGTCATATCCTGGACAGGGTGCAGCAATAGGTTAGAGGCAGGTCTGCACCTAGTTAGCTGAACAGATCTTAATCTCAGCATATGTGGTATTCAAAGAGGATTGATGTGCAACATTCCTAGATTTTTTTTTTACCCCTGCCCTTCCCGGTGCCCCTCTCATGATGTAATGACATTATCAATTAGACCCCATTAATTTAGCAAAAACAAATAAGCACCTCAGTACACCTCCCTTCAAGCATGTGGTTCTGATTTCCTGAATGTTTGTCAGTGGATGCTGTTTGGTTAATCCTTTGGCTAAGGTGGTGTGGCCATAAGAGGTCAAGCTTTTCTCCTCCTTTCAACTCATTTCCTTTTCTTCCATTGAATGTCTTCCTAAAGACTGTGGCAGGCTCAACCTCCCAAACCCTAGTCTTCTTCAGATGGCTATTATATTCAAAATATGAACCTGGAAGTTATATAATCATTTAGAATGTAGTCAACACTCTACTCACAACACTCTTACTTTTTCCAGACCTGTATTTGTCAATTCCAGAGCTATACAAAGTGCAGAATACAGATGCCTTAAAAAATACCTTTAGACTTTGGTTTAGGCCCAAAGGTTTATAGCTTTAATGCTAATAATTATATGTCATGATACTATAGCAACAAATGTGTGACAATATCACAGTAGTACAGTCACATTTACATTTAGGTCCATACGTTATTGGACACTGATGCGTTTTGTTATTGTAGCTGTTTAAGATAAGATAAGCCTTTATTAGTCCCACAATACGGAAATTCCAGGTTCCAAGGTTGTCATAGCCAGGAGCGGCACTGGGGTTAAGCTCCCAGTGCTCATAAAACGGCGTGCGTCTCGAAAAGCCTCTGACAACTAAGTCCAACTCCTAGCCTGCTCATGTGGTTTAGTCTCTAAGCCCGGCGGAACTGCTTTTACTAATAGGAGAAGGGGCGAGAGCGGATCTCTGGCGCCTTAAAACCAGATGCTTCGGGTAGATGGTGGCTCGTCAACCTGGGAAGGTAGCCCATCTAGGGGAAGGTAAACCCTGATTTCAAACCTCCGCTGCCTTGCGGCACACCCGGTCACGGGAAAGGCTTCGGGAGTCAACCCTGAGGAAAAATCCGGAGTCGGAGCCCCTAAGGCAGTTCTCTGTTGTGCTCAACATCGTTCTGGCAGCTCCTGCGACGGCGCTGGTGCCAAACTATAGCAGCCCTGCTGTTCCTTTGGATTCATCAGTGACGTGGAGAGGGGGGACATGCTGCATGGGTAACATCTTGTCCTCCATATCTTCCTGCCCAGGCTTGAATCCTACCAACGCCCAACACTGGAAGGTAGAACACCGGTGCGCATCGGCCTGTTCAGCCACAGGCGGTGCTGTTCCAGCAGAGTAGACGTTTAGGATTCTCTTCCATGGTCACCATAGACCGACGGAGGACGATGACGGAAATTCCAGGATTACAGCAGCACAGGGACAGCAATACTCAGAGCAATAATTCAGAAGATAAGATAATAAAAGCAGTGAGTATACATACAGTATGCACACAGAAATATACACAGTGCGTAGCACTGTAGCTAGATGGGATAAACAGCATAATGGTCTATTCAGTTACCCCACCTAGCATGAATATGCACCCATACAGTATATTACGTATTTGAATCAGCCTAATTGTCACCCTCTGTAGCGATTGATATTGTCCTAGTTGTATAATGGAGGGGACCATTATTGTGCAAGTTTGTTTCATTTTGTGCATTCAATATGACCTCTACGAGCAGCCCTGGTTAGGTTATAAAGTCTGACAGCTGTGGGTAGGAAGAACCTGCGAAACCTCTCAGGCGCGCACCTAGGATGGTACAGCCTACTGCTAAATGAGCTCCTCAGTGCGTTTAGCGTGTACTGCATGGGGTGGGACTCGGACTCCAGCAGAGATGACAGTTTAGCCACCATCCTCCTCTCTTCTATCTCCTCCACTGGGTTGAGGCGCTGTCCCAGGACAGAGCTAGCTTTTGTGAATAGTCTATTCAGTCTCTTCCTGTTGGCTGCTGTGATGCCGTTGCCCCAGCAGACCACTTCAAATGTGATGGCTGATGCCACCACCGAATCGTAGAAGGTCTTCAGGATCGCCCCTTGTACACCAAAGGACCTGAGCCTCCTCAGTAGGAATAGCCTGCGCTGTCCCTTCTTGTAGAGCATGTTGGTATTGTGTGAGCAGTCCAGTTTATTGTTCAAATGAACACCCAGGTACTTGTAGGATGTCACCATCTCAGTGTCTGTTCCCTGGATGTTTACTGGTGCTGTGAGGGGTTGTCCTCGCCTGAGGCAGTCCACCACCAGTTCCTTAGTTTTCCTCGCAATAATCTGGAGGCAGTTCTGATGGCACCAGTCCATGAAGTCCTGGATAAGTCCTCTGTACTCTGCATCATCTCCATCAGAGATGAGGCTGACAATCGCAGAGTCGTCAGAGAACTTCTGAAGATGGCAGTGTGCTGTGTTGTATGAAAAGTCCGCAATATAAAGGGTGAACAGGAAAGGCGCCAGAACTGTTCCCTGGCGGGGGTGTGTGTGTGCTCATACTGCAAATGACAGTGTCGGACACACAATCTTGGGTTCTCACAAACTGTGGCCGATTTGTGAGGTAGTCCAGGATCCACAATGACAGATACTGGTCCACCCCTGTGTACAGTAGCTTGTCCTTCAGGATCACTGGTTGGATGGTGTTGAAAGCACTGGAGAAATCAAAGAACATGATCCTCACCGTGCTCCCAGGCTTCTCCAGGTGGGACAGGGAAGGGTGTAGGAGGAAGATCACTGTATCCTCCACCCCAATGCCATGCTGGTAAGCAAACTAGAGTGGATCCATCGCTGGTCCCACCAGGGGGCGGAGGTGGGCAAGGAGCAGCCTCTCCAGGGTCTTCACCAGGTGTGATGTGAGGGCCACTGGTCTGTAGCTGTTCAGGTCTTTGGGGTGGGCGGTCTTTGGTACGGGTACCACACAGGATGTTTTCCACAGCTGTGGTACCCTCCCCAGCTTCAGGCTCAGGTTAAAGATGTGCTCCACAATCCCACACAGCTGGTCTGCACAGGACTTGAGGTGCTTCGAGCTGATGCAGTCCGGACCCGGGGCCTTCCTCACCTTGATTTTCCTCAGCTCCGCCCTCACATGGGTGTCAGTGATTACCAAAACTTAGTTTTTACCAAAACATATTCAAGATTCAGTTATATAATCATTATGGGCTTAAAGTTCAGACTCCCAGCTTTAAATTGAGGTATTCACATCCAAATTGGAGGAACGGTTTTTATGCAAAGCATCATTTCAGGGGCTCAAAAGTAATTGGACAGATTAACATTACCATAAATAAAATGTTAATTTTTAATACTTTGTTGAGAATCCCTTGCAGGTAATGACTGCCTGAAGTCTGGAACCCATAGCAGGGTTTCCTCTGGCTTAAAGACCTTGGCGCGGTGCCAACATATTTTTCCTGGTGGTGGTGGTGGGGCAGTAAACACATGACACGATTGCTACCATAATATGTTAATTTTATACTATTTATTTCTTTTTTAAATTTTGCACAGTAACTTTGCATATGGAACTTACAATTTAAAGTATTGTGCAACCGAGGCTTGAATGTTGGAATATTGGGCCAGTTGGGGTCCCACCCAGACGTCCTGTGTTTGGACTTTCTAGTGGTGTCATCCTTCTCTCCTCCCTCTGCTCTCACCTCTCCTGGACCCTCTTCCTGAACACTTTCCTCTCCTTGGCTCCTCTCTTCTGTCTCATCTTTCCCACTCTGAGCCCTGTCTAATTCAGGTTCTCTCTCTGATTATGGTGGTATACAAACAGGTTAGAAAATATCAAGTGTCATGTTTTGTCCTGCAGGATTTTTTGGTCATGGTTTACATAAATGACAAAAATATGTGTATTATTTTGTATTTTTACCTCTGCCAAGGAGGTTATGTTTTCATCAGCGTTGGTTTGTCTGTCTGTCTGTTTGTTTGTTAGCAAGATAACTCAAAAAGTTATGGACGGATTTTCATGAAATTTTCAGAGATTGTCAGAAATGGGGTATCCTACAGATGATTAGATTTTGGTGGTGATCCGGATCACCGGGGGAACTGTGGCGCTTGGCGGAGGTCTGCGCTCTCCGAGTGCTTTTCTAGTTATCCTAGTGTTTCTTTTTTTTTTTCCATTGAGAGAGTAGGGAAGGGAAAAAAAAACCATTCACAATAGTAATTTACTCATGCATACTTAAATTATATGATCAGAGGTGGGTATAGTAGCCAGAAATTCTACTCATGTAAAAGCAGTGCTTTGAAATTAATTAAAAGTAGACAACCAAAAATTTCTAACTAACGGTACAAAAAGCACCCTCCAGAGAACCTCAAAAATTTATAACAATTTTCTTATAGTTTTCTACTTTTCTCTCTGTAAATTTATCTAAATTTGAAACCATTTTCCTCAAATTTGTAATTTCCTTTTGTAAAATTGACTTTTCTTGTGCATTTGAACCTTTATTATAAATCTGGATTATTTTATGGCTAATTTCTGTCTTTTAAAATAAAATTACTGTTTTTAAATAAATTTAAAACAGACTGTGGTAACTGTTTTTTACTTTTTCCTCACAACAATTTACATTTTTGACCATAACTCTCATGAACCTGGGTTTGCTGGTCCCAAACCCAGTTCTGACCCGTGGTTTTTGGCCCACTTTCCTATTTATTTTCCATCAGGCGCTTCAGGGAGTCCTTTGGGTCCTTGCTCTCTGACAGCTCGAGCACGCCCCCTCCTCCTGTCAGTATCACCAGCTGATCCGCATTATGGGTACTTCACACATGTACACGCACACACTTCATTCATTCTCACTCACACTCACTCATGCACACATGTTGTCAATTATGTCCAGCCCACACATCCTCACACCGGCGGTCTCTATCCTCATTAGTATTACGATTACTTTAACGCTGTGAGAGTTGAGAGAGATTGTTGGAGCATTATATGTGCTTCATTCACGGCAGTATGTACCTCTGCAAATGTAAGTTGTCATTACCTACGTTTATTTTCAGCCTGACTAAGTTGTCTTCTCTTGCACCACATGACTGTTTTAGTTTGTTGGTGTAAGCAGCTGTTCCTGCCTCTTTCCCTCATCCACCGGACTGCACGGATCGCTCCAGCTCTGTAAGTCTATGTTTGCCTTTCACCCAGTGCCGACAGCAGCCCTGCAGCACTAGGCATTCCTCCCCTCGGGCTGTAGAGCATCCACGTAGCATCCCCGTACAGGTGCATCTCAATAAATTAGAATGTCATTGAAATTTTAATTAAATTCAGAAAATGAAACTCCTATATTATATAGATTAATTACACAGAGTGATATATTTCAAGTGTTTACTTCTTTGAATTTTTATTATGGCTTACAGCTCAAGAAAACCCAAATTCAGTTTCTCAAAAAAATTGAATATTTCGTAAAATTAATTTTAAAAAATGGATTTTTAATAGAAATGTTGGCCTACTGAAAAGTATGTCCATGTACACACTCAATACTTGGTTGGGGCTTTTTTTTTTATTTTTTTTAATTTTTTTTTAATTTTTAGTTGCTTATTTGTACCCGTAGGTAGACTTGGTTTGCAGTCTGGTGACAAGCCACCGGCTGCCGGTCGCTGCGTGCACGAGCGCCCTAAACCTACATGTTTTTGGTATGTGGGAGGAAACCGGAGAAATCCCGGAGTAAACCCACGCAACACGGGGAGAACATGCAAACTCCACACAGCTCACTGTTGGTCGGGGGCTGGGATCGAACCCACAATCTCATGATCCCCGCGATCCCCCGGCCGAGGGTAACCTGTGCTGCCACAGTGCTAAACCACTGCGCCATCGTGCAGTGGTTTTAATTTTGCATGAATTACTGCATCCATGTGGTGTGGCATGGAGGTGATCAGCCTGTGGTACTGCTGAGGTGTTAAAAAAGGCCCATGTTGCCTTGATGGCGTCCTTCAGCTCGTCTTCATTATTGGGTCTGGTGTCTCATCTTCCGCTTGACAATACTCCATAAATTCTCTATATAGTTGAAGTCAGGCTAGTTTTATGGCCAATAAAGCACAATGATACCATGATCATTAAACCAGGTTTTGGCAGTGTGGGCAGGTGCCAAGTCCTGCTGGAAAATGAAACCAGCATCTCCATAAAACTTGTCAGCAGAGGGAAGCATGAAGTGCCCTAAAATTTGCTGGTAGACGGCCGCGCTGACTTTGGACTTGATGAAACACAGTGGACGGACACCAGCAGATGACCTTTTTTTCAGATGAAAGTAAATTTTGCATTTCATTTGGAACTCAAGGTCCCAGAGTCTGGAGGAAGAGTGGAGAGGCACAGAATCTAACTTACTTGAGGTCCAGTGTGAAGTTTCTACAGTCAGTGATGATTTGAAGAGCCATGTTATCTGCTGGTGTTGGTCCACTGTATTTTATCAAGTCCACAGTCAGTGCAGCCATCTACCAGAAAATTTTAGAGCACTTTATGCTTCCCTTTGCTGACAAGCTTTATGGAGATGCTGGTTTCATTTTCCAGGAGGACTTGGTGCCTGTCCACACTGCCAAAAGTACCAAAACTTGGTTAAATGACCATGGTATCACAGTGCTTGATTGACCAGAAAACTAGCCTGACTTCAGCTCCATAGAGAATTTATGGAGTGTTGTCAAGAGGAAGATGAGACACCAAACCCAACAATACAGACGAGCTGAAGGGTGTTATCAAAGCAACCTGGGCCTCCATAACACCTTGGCAGTACCACAGGCTGATCACCTCCATGCTACGCTGCATTGATGCAGTAATTCATGCAAAAGGAGCCCCAACCAAGTATTGAGTGTGTACATGGACATACTTTTCAGTCGGCTAACATTTCTATTAAAAACGATTTTTTTTTTAAATTAATTTTATGAAATATTCTAATTTTTTGAGAAACTGAATTTGGGGTTTTCATGAGCTGTAAGCCATAACTATCAAAATTAAAAAATAAACGCTTGAACTACATCATTCTGTGTGTAATGAATCTATATAATATAGGAGTTTCATTTTCTGAACTGAATTACTGAATTTAATAAACTTTTTGACATTCTAATTTATTGAGATGCACCTGTATGCCTGGTGGCCTAAGTTCATCATTTTCACTCTCCGTTCATTGTGGGACTGTTTACTGGACAAGGTTTTGGGGTTTTTGTTAAAAAGTACACAAATCAACCTCTGCTCGTGGGCTTCTTATTCTGTCCTCTGTGCGCCCTGTAATGGCGCACGAGGATTCATAATAACTTTGTAGTCAGAACAAAACAATAATTTAACTCTGATTACAAAGAAAAAATATTAATAAAATTGTATTTAATGAAATAAATTAACTTAAATGGCCAAGGATGCAGTTAATTCTGTTATAATATTTCTTTATATTTATAGTTTTTTGAGAAATCTCCTCACCACCCAGACAGCAGGAAAAACCTCCCTTATTTTGAAATTTAAATGTTGGCACGTTTAGTTTGTCTAAAGGCTGCTGACGGATTAAAGTCATTGACTTCATGAATTTCGGTCATCTTAACGTGCCAAGTACATAATAGGGAACATAGCTTAATACTGTAGTGGCTGGTAAAATATATCCTCAGCAATTCATCAGTCCCCTTGCCTTTCTCTTCATATGAAGCAGGCTGCATATGAATTCTAACATCTCTCAGCTACGCGACTCTTCATTATTGCTCCCGTTTCCAGCAGGTTAAAACAATGATAAACGCCAGTGCTTGCATACCTCTTCTTATTTTTTTTTTTTTTTTTTTTTTTTTTTTTTTGCGTCTGAAGTACTTTAAGAAGCTCATGTTTCTCTCGGACAGTGACGCTAGCGCGACACTCTGCCTGGTGACTGACTGGAAAGCTTGCGTGGACGGGGCGCTTCTCAACTCCGTGCGGATGACGGTCACGTGCATTCATGTGTGCGCTTGTGGAAAGTCATTGCTTCATATTTTTCTTAAATTTATATCTCCTCATTAGCGCGGCGGAAATTTTTCAGGCGCGGCAGGCGGCCACCCAGAAATGTTAACAGAGGAAACCCTGATGGTCTGAGGAGGCGATGGACGCTCTAAAGGACTGTTTTGAAATCACTGCATGGGAGCAGCTCTATGATCCACATGGTGAGGCTATCGACAGCCTCACACACACAATCACGGACTACATCAACTTCTGTGTGGACAACACCATACCCACCAAGACCATATGGTGTTGCTCAAACAACAAACCCTGGCTCAACCCTGAGATAAAGTCCCTACTGAAAGAAAAGAAAAGGATCTTCAGGTCAGGAAAAAGGGAGGAGCTGAAGTCCGTACAGAGGGAGCTAAGGAGGAAGATCAGAGAGGGTAAGGACAGCTACAGGAAGAAGATTGAGGACAAGCTGCAACAGAGTGACATCAATGGGGTCTGGAGAAGCCTCAAAACCATCTCTGGGCTCTAGAATACCTCCTCCCAGGCCACGGGGGGCAGGGAGTAGGTGAACAACCTGAAACTGTTTGTTTTTTAACAGGTTTGACCAACCGCCCTCTCCTCCAACTACACACCAACCACTGCTGCCTCTACCGTCATCTAGTCCTGCTGTCCACACCCTGCCCCTCCCCCCCACCAACACCCCCCACTCCCAGCACACAGCCCCCCTGCCCCAACCTGACACCCAGGTGAGGGCACAGCTGAGGAAGATCAAGGCGAGGAAGGCCTTGGGTCTGAACTGCATCAGCTCGAAGCTCCTCAAGTCCTGCGCAGACCAACTGTGTGGGATTGTGGAGCACATCTTCAACCTCAGCCTGAAGCTGGGGAGGGTACCACAGCTGTGGAAAACATCCTGTGTGGTACCAGTACCAAAGACCTCCCACCCCAAAGACCTGAACAGCTACAGACCAGTGGCCCTCACATCACACCTGATGAAGACCCTGGAGAGGCTGCTCCTTGCCCACCTCCGCCCCCTAGAAGGACCAGCAATGGATCCACTTCAGCTCTCCTTCCAGCATTCAATTCAACTTTATTTATATAGCGCCATTTCACAACAGTCATCTCATAGCACTTTCAAATGTAGGGGAAACCCCCACAATTGCAGAAAGACCCCAGCAATCAGGCGATCCCCTGTGAGCAAGCGCTTGGCGACGGTGGAGAGGAAAAACTCCCTTTTAACAGGAAGAAACCTAGCAGAACCAGGCTCAGGGAGGGGCAGTCGTCTGCTGCGACTGGCTAGGGGGTGAGAGGATAGAGAAGATGAGAAGAACAGACATGAAGATAGCAAACATTAAAGGGGAGAAGCCCGGTACATTATTGGACGTCCCCTGGCTGTCTAAATCTATTAGCAGCATATTTAAGGGAGGGTTTAGAGACGCATGATCCCTCCTAATTGTAAGCTATATCGAAAAGGAAGGTTTTTACCTTATTCTTAAAAACAGAGATCGAGTCTGACTCCTGAATCCAGATTGGTAACTGGTTCCACAGGAAAGGAGCTTGATAACTGAAGGCTCTGTCTCCCATTGTACTTTTGGAGATTCTAGATATTACAAGTAATACAGCATTTTGGGAGTGTAATACTCTATTAGGATGATAGGGTAGTATCAGATCTCTTAAATAAAAAGGGGCCTGATTGTTAAGAGCTTTGAAAGTGAGAAGAAGGATTTTAAACTTAATTCTGAACTCTATGGGAAGCCAATGAAGGGAGGCCAGAACCGGAGAGATATGATCTCTCTTTCTAGTACCTGTTAAAACTCTTGCTGCAGCATTTTGGATCAACTGAAGACTTTTTAAAGATATTTTAGGACAACCTAATAAAGAGTTACAATAATCTAATCTAGAGCTAACAAAAGCATGGATCAGTTTCTCAGCATCACTCTGAGACAAGATGCTCCTAATCTTGGCAAGATTACGCAAATGATAGAAGGCAGCCTTAGAAACAAATTTAATGTTAATTGAAAAACAGATCTTGATCAAAAATAACTCCAAGGTTCCTCACAGAACTATTCAGAGAAAGGGTAATCGCATCCAAACTAAGAGTTTGATTTGGAAAGGTATTTCTAAGGTTTTCTGGACCAACTAGAATGACTTCAGTCTTATCTGAATTTAATAGCAGGAAAATACAAGTCATCCAAGCTCTGATTTCCTTAAGACAGGCTTCTAACTTGGCTAATTGATTACCATCATCTGGCTTCATTGACATGCATAATTGTGTGCCATCTGTATAACAATGAAAATGCATACAGTGCTATCTAATGATGTTGCCTAACGGAAGCATATATAAATTAAAGAGTAGGGCCAAGCACAGATCCCTGTGGAACTCTATGACTGAGCTTTGAGTTGGAAGAAAACTCATCATTGACATGAACAAACTGGAGCCTATCAGACAAATAAAATCTAAACCACTGCAGCGAAGTTCCATAAAGTCCAACATAGTGTTCTAATCTATCGAGTAGAATGTTATGGTCGATAGTATCAAAGGCTGAACTAAGGTCTAAAAGGACAAGTCCATTATCAGATGCGATAAGGAGGTCATTAGTGACCTTCACTAAGGCTGTTTCAGTACTATGATGGATTCTAAACCCAGACTGAAACTTTTCAAATAAACCATTTCCCTGTAAGTGATCAAATAATTGTGTAGCAACAACTCTTTCTAAGATTTTTGAAATGAAAGGCAGATTAGAGATTGGTCGATAGTTAGCTAAACTCCCTGGATCCAGCGTTGGCTTTTCGAGTAAGGGTTTAATTACAGCAGTTTTAAAAGCCTGTGGTACATGGCCTAATGTTAAAGAAGAATTGATTATTTGAAGAATATGGCTGCCAATAAATGGGAAGACTTTTTTAAATAACCTGGTAGGAACAGGGTCTAAAAGACAAGTTGAAGGCTTGGATGAGGAAATTAATTTATCTAACTCTAAAAGGTCAATTGGAGTAAACTTATCCAAACAGATATCAATTGAAGGACTTGTAGTAGCTACTGTATTTAAGTTAACGGTGGGAAGAATCTGACTGATTTTATCTCTAATAGATGAAATTTTATGATTGAAAAAGTTCATAAAGTCCTGACTAGTAAGCTATAAGGGAATGCAAGGATTGACAGAGTCCTGACTCTTTGTCAGCCTGGCTACAGTGCTGAAAAGAAACCTGGGATTATTCTTGTTCTCTTCTATTAATGCAGAGTAATAACTTGTTCTAGCTTTTCTAAGAGATTTTTTATAAATTAAAAGATTGCTCCAAGCTGAATAATTTTCATCTAAATTAGTGGAATGCCATTTTCTTTCTAATTGATGAGTCTTCTGTTTTAAGCTATGAGTTTCTGTGTTAAATCAAGGAGTTAGAAATCTGATTGGGCTTTTTCTTTTTTTTAAAGGGGCCACCAAGTCTAGAGTCTGATGCAGAGAAGCTGTAACACTATCTACCATGCTATCAATTACAGAAGGAGCAAGATCTCCATAGCTTATTTCCGTTGTGTTGACACATGGCATAGAGGAGACAATCTGCATAAATTTGGTAACAACAACATCTGAAAGACATCTGCTGTAGTAATATTTTTCTTTAGGAATCAAATAGTCAGGAATAGTGAAATCAAAAGTTAACAGACAGTGGTCTGACAGTACAGGATTATGAGACACTACCAGATTTTCTATTTCTATGCCATATGTCAGAACAAGGTCCAACGTGTGGTGGAGATAATGGGTAGAATTTTCTGCTTTCTGAGAAAACCCCATCGAGTCTAATATTGAATTAAATGCTGTCACAGCGGCCGCTGGGCCGTCATCAGCCTCGGCTGCGCACACACCTGCCGCCAATCATCAGCGGACCTTAAAAGCCAGCGTCACTGATGGCTCAGCACGGAGTCGTCTGCCTACATCGCCACGCAACGCGTCACGGACTCATCCTCTCGTCAGAGCATCCACAACGCAGTCTCGCCTAGCTTCGCCACGTAAGAGCCAAAGTAACTTACCTTGTCAAAGTGTTATCCCCTGTGCACAGGTGGACCTCCCTGGCGGGGGACCAGTCTCCCCGAATAACGGAGCCACTCGTCCTCCTCTTCGGAACTTCTCCACAGCACCAAGCGTCACCCACACCGAGCCACTGCGAGTCGCAGAGCCAGCGCGAGCCCTCCAGCGCCACCTGCAAGTAAGCAGTACTCATCGTTACATCTCTGTACTGCGAACAGCACTAACCCATCTGTGCTTGTGTGTTCCAGGGTTGCCAGGTCGCGGCAGGACTCTCTCAGCCCCAGCGGTTCCTCAGCATCACACTCACACCTTCACACACATTACACACCTGATTCAATAAATAATTGTCGAAATAGTCTACTCGTGTCAGTGTCTGTCTCCTGGGTCAAACAGCCATGTCAGTACGACCCCCGTCAAGACGACCCAGCAGATGTCGCGCCTTCTAAACACCCTTAGTGCCCAGGTAGACCTAATTCACCATCAACAGACAGTTATTTTAAAACAATTAACTCTAATTAACAACCGGCTGGATCGCCTGGAAGGACTCCAGGCGTTCCCCCTGGTCGCTGGGGCGTCACCAGCCCCTGCTAATTTTCTAGCTAGTCAGGCCCACCAGCCTTCCTCACCTCGCCTCACTCTCGTACCTACCCCCGCCCGCTTTAGCGGCAAACTTGGGGAGGCACGAGGTTTCCTGCTGCAGTGTGAAACAGTGTTCCATCGTGTTCCCGGAGATTTTCCCACGGATCATAGCAAAATAGGGTTTATTTCCAATCTGCTCGAGGGCAGAACGTTAGCTTGGGCTTACGCGATCATGGCGAAACCCAGCTACACTCAATTAACTTACCAACAATTCGTAGCAGATTTCCTGAAGATTTTTGATCACACGGATCGGCTGACCGCCTATTAAATCTTCAGCAGGGCAGTAAATCTGCAGCCGATTTTGCCGTGGACTTCCGGGTTTTAGCTGCAGAGGTTGGGTGGGGGGACTCAGCGCTGTGTAGTATTTTTCTCCGTGGCCTTAGCTCAGAGCTGAGGGATGAGCTGGCGGCACGGGAGAAACCTGACAGACTAGGTGAACTAATCTCACTAGCCGTTAGTGTTGATAACAGGCTGAAGGAGCGGGCAGCAGAACGTAGGGCTGCCAGCCGCTCGGTGAGACCCCGCTCCTCACGGCCATCCCTGCTGGCTCTGCCTCCGCCGGAGGGACTTCCGGGACAGGAGGAGATGATTATAGGGCAGTCGGGTGTTTCAGCGGCTGAGAGACAGCGTCGAAGGGATCTGGGCCTGTGCTTTTACTGTGGTAGTGAGTCCCATGGGGTGGCTGAGTGTAACAATCGGTTAAAAGGGGAGGTCCGTGGGTCACAGTAGGGGGACTCACGGACAAAGACCAGAAAAAGCCCCTCACCCATTGTCTCGTAGCCATTAAACTACTCTACAAACACAGAACATACAATACAAGCTCTTATTGACTCTGGGGCTGAGCAAAGCTTCATTTCTGAAGACCTGGCAACCCGGCTGGGCCTCAGCTGTCAACCACTCCACCCGCCTGTCAACCTTATCACGCTGTCTAAGACCCCGCTCACCACTGTTTCCCGTCAGACAGCCCCCGTTTCGCTGATTACCTCTGGAAACCATCGGGAGGATATCCGGTTCTGGGTGCTGCCCATCTCCACGTCGCCTGTTATCCTGGGTTATTCATGGCTACGCCTTCACAACCCCATGTTTGATTGGCAGGCGGGGAACATTACTGCTTGGAGCTCCTTCTGTCTCAGCGCCTGTCTCCCGTCTGCAGCGTGTGCCCCCTCGGTCTCGGTGACCCCGCCCACACTTCCGCCTCCAGAGTACCAGAGGTCTACCACGATCTGGGAATGGTACTTAGTAAGTCACGGGCGCTGGGCGCTGTCCCCCCCCCCCCCCCACCGGCCCTACGACTGTGCGATCAACCTCCGGGCGGGGGCCCCATTACCGGCGAGTCGATTATACAGCCTGTCGGCTCCGGAGCGGGAGGCCATGGACACGTACATTAAGGAGTCCCTCAGCTCTGGAATCATCCGGCCATCCTCTTCAGCGGTGGGGGTAGGTTTCTTCTTTGTGGGAAAGAAGGACGGCTCCCTGTGCCCCTGCATCGACTTCCGGGGTTTAAATGAAATCACCGTCAAGGACAAGTATACATTGCCCCGATGAACTCGGCCTTTGACTCCCTCCAGGGGGCGCCGTGGTTCACGAAGCTGGACTTTCGCAACGCTTATCATCTGGTGCGTATCAGGGAGGGCGACGAATGGAAGACGGCTTTCCGGACCCCAAGCGGCCACTTTGAATATCTTGTGATGCCGTTTGGGTTAACCAACGCTCCGGCCATCTTCCAGCGTTTGATCAATGATGTCCTCCGGGATTTTCTGAACTCCTTCGCATTTGTGTATTTGGACGACATCCTGATTTTCTCACGCACGTTGGAGGAGCACCAGGTGCATGTTCGGCGGGTCCTGCAGTGCCTCCTGGAGAACCAGCTATTCATCAAGGCCGAGAAATGCGAATTCCACATGGATACAACGTCCTTTTTGGGGTTCATCATCGCCCATAACCAAGTGCGCCCGGATCCGGTCAAGGCGGTGGTAACCCACAGAGTAATGGTCAGTGCGAGCGAGCCAACCAGGAGCTGGAGGCTGCGCTCCGCTGCGTCATCTCATCTTGTTCTTCGTCTTGGAGTACGTTCCTGCCCTGGATTGAGTACGCACACAATGCCACAGTGTCCTCAGCAATGGGAGTGTCTCCATTCAAGGCATCTCTGGGGTATGACCCCCCCCCCCCGCCGTTCCCGGAGGAGGAGAAGGAGGTGGCTGTCCCGTCCGTGCAGGCTCATGCCAAATGTTGTCGCCGGATTTGGACCATCACCCGCAGAGCCCTCCGCAAGACTACGGAACGCAATATCCAGGTGGCTAACCGTCATAGGAGACCTGCGCCGGATTATCAGGTGGGGCAGCAGGTTTGGTAATCCATGAGAAATATCAATGTGCCGGCCGAGAAACGCAAATTGACTAAGCGTTTCATCGGTCCATACGAGATTACTCGTATTATTAACCCAGTGACTGTGCGCCTAGCTCTCCCCCCTTCCATGCGCATCTGCTCCTCTTTTCATGTCTCCCAGGTGAAGCCCTGCATCTCCAACCCTCTGTGCCTGCCCCCTGCGGCGTCCCCCCCCCCCCCCGAGGATGATCAACGACCACCCGGCTTGGGGAGTTACTGCCATCTTGGATGTCCGTCAGCGGGGTCGGGGTCTTCAGTATTTGGTGGACTGGGAGGGGTTTGGTCCTGAGCACCATTCCTGGATTTGCCCAGCGTTGATTCTGGATAAACAACTCATCCGCGATTTCCATCGGGCGCATCCAGGTAAGATGGGGCAGGTGCCTGGAGGCACCTCTAGAGGGGGGAGTACTGTCATGGCAGCCGCTGGGCCGTCATCAGCCTCGGCTGTGCACACACCTGCCGCCAATAATCAGCAGACCTTAAAAGCCGGCGTCACTGATGGCTCAGCATGGAGTCGTCTGCCTACTTCGCCACGCAACGCGTCACGGACTCATCCTCTCGTCAGAGCATCCACGACGCAGTCTCGCCTAGCTTCCCCACGTAAGGGCCAAAGTAACTTACCTTGTCAAAGTGTTATCCCCTGTGCACAGGTGGACCTCTCTGGCAGCGGACCAGTCTCCCCAAATAACGGAGCCACTCGTCCTCCTCCTCGGAACTCCTCCACCTCTCCACAGCACCAAGCGTCACCCACACCGAGCCACTGCGAGCCGCAGAGCCAGCGCGAGCCCTCCAGCGCCACCTACAAGTAAGCAGTACTCGTAGTTACATCTCTGTACTGCGAACAGCACTAACCCATCTGTGCTTGTGTGTTCCAGGGTTGCCAGGTCACGGCAGGACTCGCTCAGCTCCAGCGGTTCCTCAGCATCACACTCACTCACACCTTCACACACATTACACACTTGATTCAATAAATAATTGTCGAAATATTCTACTCGTGTCAGTGTCTGTCTCCTGGGTCAAACAGCCATGTCAAATGCCTTATTAAGACAGTCACTATCTACATGTACAGTGGGGCAAAAAAGTATTTAGTCAGCCACCAATTGTGCAAGTTCTCCCACTTAAAAGATGAGAGGTCTCCAATTTTCATCATAGGTATACCTCAACTATGAGAGACAAAATGAGGGGAAAAAAATCCAGAAAATCATATTGAAGGATTTTTAATGAATTAATTGGTAAATCCCTCAGTAAAATAAGTATTTGGTCACCTACAAACAAGCAAGATTTCTGGCTCTCACAGACCTGTAACTTCTTAAGAGGCTCCTCTGTCCCCCACTCATTACCTGTATTAATGGCACCTGTTTGAACTCATTATCAGTATAAAAGACACCTGTCCACAACCTCAAACAGTCAGACTCCAAACTCCACTATGGCCAAGACCAAAGAGCTGTCAAAGGACACCAAACACAAAATTGTAGACCTGCACCAGGCTGGGAAGACTGAATCTGCAATAGGTAAGCAGCTTGGTGTGAAGAAATCAACTGTGGGAGCAATTATTAGAAAATGGAAGACATACAAGACCACTGATAATCTCCCTCAATCTGGGGCTCCATGCAAGATCTCACCCTGCAGGGTCAAAATGATCACGAGAACGGTGAGCAAAAATCCCAGAACCACACAGGGGGACCTAGTGAATGTCCTGCAGAGAGCTGGGACCAAAGTAACAAAGGCCACCATCAGTAACGCACTATGCCGCCAGGGACTCAAATCCTGCAGTGCCAGACGTGTCCCCCTGCTTAAGCCAGTACATGTCCAGGCCCGTCTGAAGTTTGCTAGAGAGCATTTGGATGATCCAGAAGAGGACTGGGAGAATGTCAGATGAAACCAAAATAGAACTTTTTGGTAAAAACTCAACTTGTCGTGTTTGGAGGAGAAAGAACACCATACCTACTGTGAAGCATGGGGGTGGAAACATCATGCTTTGGGGCTGTTTTTCTGCAAAGGGACCAGGACGACTGATCCGTGTAAAGGAAAGAATGAATGGGGCCATGTATCGTGAGATTTTGAGTGAAAACCTCCTTCCATCAGCAAGGGCATTGAAGATGAAACGTGGCTGGGTCTTTCAGCATGACAATGATCCCAAACACACCGCCCAGGCAATGAAGGAGTGGCTTTGTAAGAAGCATTTCAAGGTCCTGGAGTGGCCTAGCCAGTCTCCAGATCGCAACCCCATAGAAAATCTTTGGAGGGAGTTGAAAGTCCGTGTTGCCCAGTGACGGCCCCAAAACATCATTGCTTTAATTCAATTCAATTCAACTTTATTTATATAGCGCCATTTCACAACAACAGTCATCTCATAGCACTATCAACTGTAGGGGGGACCCCCACAGTTGCAGAAAGACCCCAGCAATCAGGCGATCCCCTGTGAGCAAGCACTTGACGACGGTGGAGAGGAAAAACTCCCTTTTAACAGGAAGAAACCTCCAGCAGAACCAGGCTCAGGGAGGGGCAGTCATCTGCTGCGACTGGCTGGGGGGTAAGGGGATAGAGAAGAAGAAAAGAACAGACATGTAGAGAGCAAACAGCACGATGGGGACTCAATCTATGGGAGCTCTTTAGAGGAGATCTGCATGGAGGAATGGGCCAAAATACCAGCAACAGTGTGTGAAAACCTTGTGAAGACTTACAGAAAACATTTGACCTCTGTCATTGCCAACAAAGGGTATATAACAAAGTATTGAGATGAACCTTTGTTATTGACCAAATGCTTATTTTACTGAGGAATTTACCAATTAATTCATTAAAAATCCTTCATTGTTATTTTCTGGATTTTTTTTTTCTCATTTTGTCTCTCATAGTTGAGGTATACCTATGATGAAAATTGGAGACCTCTCTCATCTTTTAAGTGGGAGAACTTGCACAATTGGTGGATGACTAAATACTTTTTTGCCCCACTGTATATTAAAATCCCCTACTATAATTATTCTCTCCGATTTCAGCACTAAATCTGCTAAGAATTTGGCAAATTCGGATAAAAATTATGAGTAGGCTGAGGACTTCCGGTCTGGACGCCATGGTGATAGCAACTTAACGCTGAACCTCCCAGACCCAATCCAAGGAAAACATCTTCAAAATCAGACTTAACGGATTTTTGGAAGAATAAAAATCAAAAGACAAAAACACCATGCCTAACCAAAAACAGAAGAACCTGACATTCCCCAGGTCAGGACGTGCAGCGGCCGCAGAATCTGATCCCGAGGACCTCTGTTCAGGAGACGAGGAGCTGGACCTAGCTAACAAAAAGATTAGCTTGAAATCGCTATTTGATGAATTACGACGATTTCGGGCCGAATTTCATGAATTCAGAGAGGAACTAAAAAGGACGAACAGCAGATTGGACCAGGCCGAAAACCGAATCTTGGAAGCTGAAGAAAGAGTAAAAGTGCTTGAAGATTCTATGCTGGATTTACACAGAAAACAGTCAAGGCTGGAGGCTAAGCTAACCGACCAAGAAGGAAGACAGAGACGAGATAACATCAGAATTCACGGTCTGAAAGAAGGAGCTGAAGATAGTTTCAACACAGTGGCGGAATGCGTGGAATCCTTATTGAGAGAGAAGTTGGATATTCCACAAAC
This sequence comes from Pholidichthys leucotaenia, assembly GCA_020510985.1. Classification (NCBI taxonomy): domain Eukaryota; kingdom Metazoa; phylum Chordata; class Actinopteri; order Cichliformes; family Pholidichthyidae; genus Pholidichthys; species Pholidichthys leucotaenia. Next base: position 283,280,828 of record CM035841.1, read on the forward strand.
CACCGATTTGAAGATAGAAAAGGCCCATCGTACATTAGCCGCAAAGCCAGGGGCAGAAGCGCCCCCGTGTTCGGTGGTGGTAAGATTCTCCGATTTCAAAATAAAACAAGAGGTTGTAAGACGGGCTTGGCAGAAAAAAGGATTTATGCATCAAGAGAGAAAAGTCTTCGTGGAGCACGATTATGCCCCTGAGGTTCTTAAAAAGTGACGGGAATATAACGACGCCAAAAAGGTTCTACGGGAACGGAATCTACGCTTTCAGACGCCATTTCTGGCGAAGTTAAGGGTCTTTTACGGTGAAGAGTCATGTCTCTATAATTCAGCGGAAGAAGCAACAATTGACATGGCGAGAAGAGGACTCCCGGTAACGGTGTTTAAACCCGCAGCGAATCTGAGCAAGAAGATCAGAGCTCAAACGTGGTCCACTCAGAAACCTTCAAAATCCACGGGCCAGCAGCGGGAAACCCAGCCCCAGAGCTACAAAGATAAGCTTTCCAGTTCCAGGAAGGAATAGCAACCTTTTTTGTTTTTTTTGTTTTTTTTTTTCTTTTCAGCCATTCTGCACTTCCATCCCCCCTCCTACAAGGTAACATTAAAGGAGGTGCAGAATCAGCATGTGGTAAAACCTTTCATGGAGCAGTTATAGCATTAGAAACAAATGTCTTCTTAATTTAAAGGGAAAAAAAAAATCTTGTTAAAATAGAAATGTAACAATGACCCACATGTTCTCTCCACACTAACAAATACTGTATTAGAGTGAATGTTTGCTGTGATGGGGGTGGGAGGGTGCACACAATCTCATAGGGTATAGGCATAAAAAAAAAAAAAATCATTACAAATTCGGATTGGGATCTGAAATTCACGTTAAAAGCATGGGACAACTTACAGGGGTAAGAGAGGGCCCTCAACACGTAACAGAGTTTGAGGAATTTCCCTCAGAGCCTACACTCCATCAGGGCTCTTACAGGGTCTTTAAAGAGACCTCAGCTCAGGAAGTTTTTTTTGACAGTTTTTTGTTTTAAAGTTTCGTACACTATGTTCTTAATGTTTTTTATGTTCTTAATGTTCTTTCAGTTTCTGAGTAGCAAAAAAGAGGGCCACCACACTGTTATACTAAATAAGAAAATACAATGGAGAAACTGGGTGTAACCAAAATAGCCTCATGTAATGTAAAAGGGATCCTGAATCCAGTTAAAAGATCCAAGATTCTACGCAAAATGAAAAAAGACAAAGCAGAAGTAATATTTTTACAAGAAACCCACCTAACAGACGTGGAACACACTAAACTCAATAGACAAGGGTTTAAAATGATCTCATCTTCATATAAATCAGGGAGGAGGAAGGGAGTAGCGACATTGATATCAACCAAAATTACATTTGAAAAAAAATCAGAACACAAAGATAAAGAAGGGAGGTACAGTTTGGTAATTGGGCGGCTAGAGGGAGAAGATATCACCCTGCTGAATGTATATGCACCACCAGGGGCTAAATGGAAATTTTATAAAAATGTATCCGACCTAATGATAACTAAAGCCCAAGGTTTAGTGATATGTGGTGGAGACTTCAATCTAAGACTGAATCCATACTGGGATGCAACAGGTAATTCTTCACATCAAAATAACACTCAAAATAGGAAAACTCGGATGCTACTAAAAGAAATGGGAATCTGTGACGTATGGAGGGAATTCAACCCCAATGTAAAAGATTATACTTTTTATTCAACACCACATTCATCTTACTCAAGGATTGATTACTTTTTTATGTTTAATAGAGACATTGGAAGAGTAAAAACATGTAAAATAGGACTGATGGATCTCTCTGACCACAGTCCGATCTATATGGACTTAAACATCCAAAAATACACAAATAATACATTTTCCTGGAGGTTGAATTCAAATGTCCTGAAAGGACCACTGAAAGATGAATTGGAATCAGACATTTTCAGATATTTGGAAGAAAACTATAATGGAGAAGTATCCCCTTTAATACTTTGGGATGCGTGCAAAGCTGTAATAAGGGGAAAAATTATTGCAAAACTGGCAACCCAAAAGAAACTGAGACAAGAAAAACTAATCACACTAGAGTCAGAACTCAAGAACTTAGAAAAAGAACACAAAGACAACACTCATTCTAATGGCTCGCTCAAGATTAAAGAAATTAAAAATCAAATAAATGAGATCTACACAATAGAAATCCAGAAGAAACTTACATTTCTGAAACAAAAACACTATGAAGCAGGCAGTAAATGGGCAAAATTACTAGCCTATAAATTGAGGAAACAACAAACAGAGCAATCTACAAAATCAGAGACCCAGTATCAAAGGAAATAAAATTCAGAATTCAGGATATTCTTAAAAGCTTCGAGAATTACTACAAGAACTTATACTCCCACAAAAAACATAAAAACGCATCCGAGACATTCCTAAACACATTAAACCTTCCCCAACTTACGGAATCACAAAATAAAACACTACTGTCAGAAATACAACCTAAAGAATTGGAAAAAGCAATTATGAAACTTAAAGCTAACAAATCCCCAGGAGCAGATGGCTATACAGCAGAATGGTACAAAACCTTTAAACAGCAACTATCTCCTCTCCTCCTGAAAACATTTAACTATGTCCTCCACACAGGGGAAATCCCCCCCTCCTGGAGAGAAGGGGTCATTGCAGTTATACCTAAACCTGAAAAGGATAAACTAGAATGCTCCAACTACAGACCAATCAGTGTATTAAATCAGGACTATAAGCTTTTAACCATTATCCTTGCCAAAAGGTTAGAAAACATACTGACAGACTTAATTCACTTAGACCAAACAGGTTTTATAAGACAAAGACAGACACAAGACAACATTCGACGCACTTTACACATAATTCATCATATAAAAAAATATAACTTAAATGCAGTCATATTGGGATTAGATGTTGAAAAAGCATTCGATTCGGTTGACTGGTCTTTCCTATATAGAATCTTATCCAGTTTCAATTTTCATAACAACTTCATTAGAACTATACAGGCATTATATAAAAAACCAACAGCTAAAATAAGGATTAACGGTAATTTATCATCATCTTTTGAGCTGGAAAGAGGATGTCGTCAAGGCTGCCCCCTGTCTCCACTGCTCTTTGCAATCTTCATAGAACCTCTGAGCCAATGGATAAGACAAAATCAAAAAATTCAGGGTATTACACTTGGTCAGAAGGAACATAAAATAGCACTCTTTGCTGATGACATTTTAATATACCTAGGGCAGCCAGACACTTCTTTACCAGAACTAATCTCAGTTTTTTCAGACTATAGAGATTTATCGGGGTACAAATTAAACATGCATAAAACCCAAGTTTTAACATTCAACTATGACCCAAATCATTATTCACTAAGTGAACTCAAAACTAACTGGGAGTTGGAATCTATGAAATATCTGGGGGTCAATATCCCGAAACAACTCGACAAAATTATAACACTAAACTATGATCCACTGGTGACAAAAATAAAATCTGACCTAGCAAGATGGAATATGATACCATTCTTAGGTACTGCACAAAGAACTGAAGCAGTCAAAATGAATATACTTCCACATCTTCTATACCTTTTCCAAACAATACCGGTAGAACCTCCCAAAAAAACATGGCAGGAGCTGGACAGAAGGATCTCAAGATTCATATGGCAGGGCAAGAGACCTAGAATCAGATATAGAACCCTACAGCTAAACAAAGACAAAGGTGGGCTCGCGCTGCCAAATATCAGGGACTATTTTATAGCTGCACAAATTAAAACTTTAGTAGAGATATGTAACCCAGTCTACACTGCACAATGGAAGGAGATGGAAGGCCAAATAACAAGTGACATCCCCCTACAGGCGATAATAGGGAACAATGCCTTACCTAAACTCTTGAAAAACACTAACCCGTGGATAGAGACCTCGCTAAAAATTTGGTTTAAGATAGTCAGAGAGAATCAAGCTAAAGAGCCCTATCGACTTCTGCAATGGATTGCCTATGGTCAAGACTTTACCCCCAATAAAACAGACACTAGATTTAAAGAGTGGAAAGAGAAAGGGCTGATAAAATATTACGATTTTTTTAAGGGGCAAACTTTAAGAAGTTTTGAAGATTTGAAAAAACAAGGACTAATAAATCAAGATCTTTACAGGTTCTTTCAGCTTAGACATCACATAAACAATATACTTAAAAAGGAGGATTTGGAAAGGGCCCAGTCAGGAGTTCTGAAGGTCTTCTTAATGGCATATAAAGGGATCCCAGGGATCAGATACATTTCTAAAATATACCAAGGTCTTCAAGACTTAAAAGGAGACAACACATCATATATAAAAGAGAGATGGGAAAAAGAGGGGAATTTCACTTTACAATTGGAAATATGGGAAAAGCTAAATAAACAGCAATGGAAAAGTACCTCATCCCTGCAGTGGAGAGAATTTGGATGGAAAAACTTGGTAAGATTTTTCAGAACACCTGCACAAAACAAATTTACCCATAAGGGGTTGAACTGTTGGCGCTTGTGTGGTGAAAAGACTGCAAATCATTTTCATGTGTTTTGGTCATGCCCAGTTATCCACCAATATTGGACCAATGTACAGACAATATTGGGGAAAATATTCAAAATAACAGTTCCCTTTTCTTTTGTAACTTTGTATTTGGGTTTACTACCGGACTCACTGGAAAGACGAGGAGATAAATACTTATTCAATGTTTTAAAATTGGCAAGTAAAAAAGCCCTAACTAAAAAATGGATGCTGAAGGACTGTCCTACACCTGAAGATTGGATTAACGTGATTCAAGACATTTACTCGATGGAAAAGTTGACATTCGCACTGAGACAGGACATGGATGGGTTCATGAACTTCTGGCAACCCTGGATCGCATATGTGTCTTCCATTAGATCTAATCTTTGACAAATGCCATTTCAATAATGGTCCCGCTCTTTGTTCCAACTCTACTCAGATGCTCTTTTACTTTTAATTACTTAATTTTCTGTTTGTTTGTTTTTTGCTGTTCTGTTTGTTTGTTTATTTGTTTTTTGTTATTTAATTCTCTTTAATTTCTCTTTTTCTTTCACTTTAAAAAAAAAAAAGGGGGTGTTGTAATAACTATCCTACCAATGTTGTCAAATAGCAAAAAATAAGGGAACGTGTGATGAAAATGTAAACAATGCAATGCTGTAATGACCTGTATACCCTTTACAAAAACTTAAATAAAAAAAAAAATTATGAGTAGGCTGAGGGAGGACGATAAACTATGGCAAAGAAAATTGGGTTTAACCTAAGATTGCTAACATGCCCAATACTGAGGACCAAGCCCTCAAAGGAATTAAAATATGTTTTTTGCTTTACATTAACTAGTAATTTAGAATGGTAAATTGTCGCTACTCCTCTTCCATGACCAGAACTTCTGGGATTTTTATAGTTTAAATAACCAGAGGGAGTTGATTCACTTAAACCAACATAATCCTCTTGCCCTAACCAAGTCTCTGTAAGGGATATTAAATCAATCTGATGATCAATTAACAGATCATGGACTAGAAGAGACTTGGGAGTTAGAGACCTAATATTAAACAAATCACATTTAATTTTTAAATTATGAGGAAGAAGAGATGCCAAATCATTAAATTTGGGGACTTGATGTTTAATTTGAGTTTTACCAACTTTTTGTTTAATCATTTTAGGATGCTTATACATTATATTTTTATTAACTTTGGAGGGAGCAGACAATGATTCTCTGATGGGGAAGACCGGGGCTAAGTTGAGGGGTGGCGGATGAAGATGAGCTGCAGAGAGGTGTGTATTTATCAAGTTATGCTGTATTTGTCTTGGGTTATAATGTTTTGGGTAACAGGAGACAGACACAATCTCTATGAGGTTATGAATTGATGACTGATCTAAACAGTGAAAATTATTTGGATTAATAAGATTAATATGAGAAGTGGAAGCAAAAAAGGGCTAGTTGGCAGACCCAGGTACTTTGGGGAGAGTTAAAACACCAGCTTTCAGTCACTGTACTAAAAAATGCTGAATGGAATAAAACAGATTGTCCCTTAGAACACGTGCACCGAGTCTATTTGGATGTATGCCATCTGGCCTCATAAATGATGGGCAGTTCCAAAACACGTTGAAATTGTCTATAAAACCAATGTTAAAAGTAGGACATGTTGAACACAACCAGGTATTAAGGCTGAGAGTTCTGCTAAAAATAATTGCAACCTCTTCTGTAAGGAGCAAGTGGGCCAGAAATAAACACACGTCTGCCACAGTTCATAAGAGTGGAGAGAAGACTCCTGAAGTCACTTTTTAAGATCTGGGATGTTGTTGCATCCAGCATGCACAATAACAATTTTAGCGTGGGGGAATTCATTTAACAGGTCAGGGGTAAGAGCCTCAATGTCTGACACTTTAGCCCCAGGAAAAATTTTTGTAACACAGTACCTGCTTCTGACGCTCTTCATTATTGAATCACCAATTACCAGCGTCATCTGGGGGGGCTTTGTCAGTGGCTTGTGAAATGGTGGATAATTTTGCCGTAGTTGCTGCAGTGGCGGTGGAGAGCCGATGTGGGGGTGATGCGGGTGGGTGCGCTCTCTTCTTTCTGGAGCTGGTGTATAGTTTGGCACACCTAAGGTAGTTTTGATCTGGGGCTTGCGGGTTTGGACCACTGCTGAAGTAGCAGGGGCGGCCACGGGAGGTGACGACGTCCAGGTGGGGGAAATCTTCCAGGGAAAGGATGTCGAATCTGTTTTCCAGCAAAAGGGGAAGGGAGGAGGTGCAGCCATGTCTGGTCAATCCCCGACGTTTGCTATTTGGCCCAACCATGGTCCAGGACGCACATTGAGGCTGTGACAAACCACCCGGGGCTTTGGGTTTAGCTCCGAGCTGAAGCCAGTGTTTGATGCTGGAGTCCTGGCCAGCTAAGGTTACCGGAGCAGGGGTGCAAGTGGATGGCGATGTGCTAATTTCACCCAGGTAAGCAGCTGTCTCTGCTAGCTGTGAGTCCATTGCTGGGGCCGATGTCCGTCCAAAAATAATAGTGTTCAGGTGGTTTTCAGCCTCCCAAATCTTATAAAGATTAGAGAGTCTCAATTCCAACTCAGAAACCTTCTTAGAGAGGGAGACACAGCTGACACAAGTAGGGAAGGGAGCCATGGCTTTCCAGGCCAGAAGTGGTTAGCTAGCTAGCTAAAACAGGTTAGCCTAACCTGGTGAACAGCCCTGCCCGGGGTCTGAGTCACCTGTGTGCCTGATCAGGCTTTCGTATTTACTAAGCTAATATTAAGTAAAAAGTTAAAATCAGTAAAAGAAATAAAGAGATAAAAATTTAAAACGGAGCTAATACAACAAACAAAAACTGACAAGATAACGCTTTGACAGCGTCGTGACAGTTTACAAACAGACGCCAATGCCGACACATGTGCACAACGCCGACACATGTGCACAACGCCGACACATGCGCACAACGCAGACACAAGCGCACAGGAATCATGACCAAAATGTTACCGTGCACGGCATCGGGGTGGAGGATGCAGTGATCTTCCTCCTACACCCTTCCCTGTCCCACCTGGAGAAGTCTAGGAGCACTGTGAGGATCATGTTCTTTGATTTCTCCAGTGCTTTCAACACCATCCAACCAGTGATCTTGAAGGACAAGCTACTGTGCACAAGGGTGGACCAGCATCTGTCATCGTGGATCCTGGACTACCTCACAAACTGGCCACAGTTTGTGAGAATCCAGGATTGTGTGTCCAACACTATCATCTGCAGTACGGAGGCCCCCAGGGGAACAGTTCTGGCTCCCTTCTTGTTCACCCTTTATACTGCACACTTTTCACACAACACACCACACTGCCATCTACAGAGGTTCTGACAACTCTGCGATCGTCGGCCTCCTCTCTGATAGAGATGATGCAGAGTACAGAGGACTTATCCAGGACTTCCTGGACTGGTGCCACCAGAACTGCCTCCAGATCAATACGAGGAAAACTAAGGAACTGGTGGTGGACTGCCACAGGCGAGGACAACCCTCCTCAGCACTAGTAAATATCCGGGAAACAGACATTGAGATGGTGACATCCTGCAAGTACCTGGGTGTTCATCTGAAAAATAAACTGGACTGCTCACACAATACCGACGCATTCTACAAGAAGGGACAGCGCAGGCTGTTCCTCCTGAGGAGGCTTAGGCCTTTTGGTGTACAAGGGGTGCTCCTGAAGTCCTTCTACGATTCGGTGGTGGCATCAGCCATCACATTTGAAGTGGTCTGCTGGGACAACGGCATCATGGCAGCCGACAGGAGACTGAATAGATTGATCAAAAAAGCTGGCTCTGTCCTGCGGTGGCGCCTCAACCCAGTGGAGGAGATAGGAGAGAGAAGGATGGTGGCTAAACTGTCATCTCTGCTGGAGTCAGAGTCCCACCCCATGCAGGACACGCTGAACATACTGAGGAGCTCATTTAGCAGTAGGCTGTACCATCCTAGGTGCGCGCCTGAGAGGTTTCGCAGGTCCTTCCTACCCACAGCTGTCAGACTTTATAACCTAACCAGGGCTGCTCGTAGGGGTTGTATTGAATGCACAAAACGAAACAAACTTGCACAATAATGGTCCCCTCCATTATACAACTAGGACAATATCAATCGCTACAGAGGGTGACAACTAGGCTGATACAAACACGAAATATACTGTATGGGTACATATTCATACTGTGCAGAGTAACTGAATAGACCGCTATGCTGTTTGTTCCATCTAGCTACGATGTTCCGCACTGTGTATATTTCTGTGTACATATGTATATTCACTGCTCTTATTATCTTCTGAATTATTGCTCTGAGTGTTGCTATCCCTGTGCTGTTGCAATCCTGGAATTTCCCCATTGTGGGACTAATAAAGGCTTATCTTATCTTAAACTCCACCAATGGAGAACAGTGTTTGTGTACAGCAGTTGCATCACAACACCAAGCGTCACTGATGTAGATGCAGATCCCGCCGCCTCACGTTTTCCCTCCTTCCGTGAACACTCTGTCGCTACGATAGCATGTTAGCCCTGCTAACTGAATGGCAGAGTCTGGTATATTGTCATATAACCATGTTTCCGTAAAGATAAAAAACACAACAATTTCGTGCATCACATTGCATTGTTCACAGGAGCTGTATGCGGTCTCTTTTGTTGTCTAGTGAGTGTACGTTGGCCAGAATGAGGGAAGGAATTGGTAGTTTGTGTGGGCTAGCGGTTAGCTTTGTTCAGATACCTCCATGTTTACCTCTCTTTTGTCGCCACTCACACCGCCTACGCCGTCTCCATTTGGGATGAGAGACAGCAGTCGAGTCCGGGAGTCTGGAGGTCTGGTGGAGGAGATCCACGGAGATCCTCTGTAACACTCTGGTCCAGGACGTAATGTCTGGTCATATTCCTTATCTCCAGAAGGCTGTGGCGACTGTAGCTTGTGCGCAGCATCATATATGTACATTAAACACATGAATATACACTTAGGTGTGATTTAAACAACACTAAATGGCACAAAACACGAAGAGAGAAGAGAGGCTGCCGCATGTTCATGCGCCACCTAGCGTATGTTTAGAACCGCTAGCAATTAAACTCTGTTCAGTGACACATTTCAAAGGCATACTTAGAGGTGAGGAAGAACATAAATTATCCTTGTGTGCAGATGACCTTTTACTTTATATTTCTGACCCTCTGACATCATTACCACATATTTTTAGCATACTTAATGACTTTGGGACAATTTCAGGATACAGATTAAATCTCGATAAAAGTGAATGGCTTCCCATAAATGCCATAGCAAAAAACCTGTCACTTCAAAATTTAGGCTTGGGGCCATCATCAACATACATTACTTATTTGGGAATCAATATCCCACAACAGCACAGTCACATTTTTGATTTAAACTTTGCATTTCTCTTAAAATCAGTTAAAAAAGATCTCCAGAGGTGGAATGGACTCCACTTATCCTTGGCAGGTAGGGTTAATGTGGTCAAGATGAACATATTACCAAAATTTTTGTACTTGTTCCAATGTGTGCCAATTCTGATCAGAAAAAAAAAATTATTGTAGAACTTGATAAACACATTTCAGAATTTATATGGAGTAAAACAAATCCCAAGGATCTGGAAAGTTTTCTTGCAGAGATAAAAACAACAACAAAAAAAAAAAAATAGGAGGACTAGCCTTACACAATGTTGAATATTACTATTGGGCAGCTAATATTCGTAGTTTACTATTCTGGAAAAAATCAAAGATGTGACCAAAAAAGTAACATGGTTCAGTGTTTCCTCTGGCTTAAAGACCTTGGTGCGGTGGCAACATATTTTTCCGGGGGGGGGGGGGGGGGCACATGACACGATTGTAACCGGAAATGTTAATTGTACACTATTTATTTTTATTATTTTTTTTCTTAATTTTGCACAGTAATATTGTATAATGGAACTTACTATTTGAAGTGTATTGTACAACCAAGGCTTGAATGTTGGAATATTGGGCCAGTTGGGGTCCCATCCAGATATCCTGTGTTTGGACTTTTTACTGGTGCCATCCTTCTCTCCTCCCTCTGCTCTCACCTCTCCTGGACCCTCTTCCTGAACACTTTCCTCTCCTTGGCTCCTCTCTTCTGTCTCATCTTTCCCTCTCTGAGCCCTGTCTAATTCAGGTTCTCTCTCTGTCAGTGGTGGTATAGAAACAGGCTAGAAAATACCAAGTGTCATGTTTTGTTCTGCAGGATTTTTTTTTTTTTTTCACAGTTTACATAAATAACCAAAATGTGTATTTTTTTTATATTTTTATTCTAGTGTTTCTTTTTTCCATTGACAAAGAGTAGGAAAGGGAAAAAAAACCCCATTCATAATAAGAATTTACTCATTCGTACTTAAATTATATGATCAGAGGTGAGTATAATAGCCAGAAATTCTACTCATGTAAAAGCAGTGCTTTGAAGTTAATAATTAAAAGCAGACAACCAAAAATTTCTAGTTGAGTTAAGGGTACAAAGAGCATCCACTTAAAAACTTGAGTAATGACTTCAGTCTTGAAGGTTTGAGGTTTTTTCCCAAATTTATAACAATTTTCTTATAGTTTTCTACTTTTCTCTGTAAATTTATCTAAATTTGCAACCATTTTCCTCAAATTTGTAATTTTCTCTTGTACATTTGAGACTATTATAAATTTGTGGATTATTTTATGGTTAATGTTTATCTTTTTAATCCAATCCAACTTTATTTATAAAGCTCTTTAAAACGACAGTTGACACAAAGTGCTGTACATCAACGATAAATAAAATATAAAAAACAATAAAATACAGCTAAAGTACAGAACAGCACAAACAAAACAATCGTCATACAGTAGAGACAATAAGAACAAATAAAATCAATGTCCCAAACTGGGTCAAACGCCAGAGAATAAAAATGGGTTTTAAGAGGAGTTTTAAAACTGGACAGTGAAATGGTAAAATGGTAAATGGCATTCACTTATAGAGCGCTTTTATTCTCATCTCTAGATGACCAAAGCGCTTTACAGATCCTGCTAACCACCCATTCACACACACATTCACACACTGATGGCGGCATAGCTGCCCAACATGGTGCTGTGCATGGCTAACCTGATGGCCAACCTTCCTGGTGGGGGCCAGAGTCAGCCGGTGCGAGCGCTGTTAGAAGAGACGGTGGTGTCAGTACTGAGCACGTTCCATGAGGTGCTGGGCTCCAGTCTGGATGCAGCCAAGTCCCTCGGGGACTCTCAGGGAATCGAGAGACTGGTGCTTATTAACAAAGATGGTAATCGTTAAGAACGTTAGAGAAGGCCTGTCTGATGGACAAAGGCAGATTATTATAAAATTGCTGTTTTTTTTAATAAATGTGAAACAGAATGCGGCAGATTTTTTTACTTTTTTCCCCTCATACAATTTAAACTTTTGACCACAATTTTGTAGAGCCAGAACAGAACAATGACTGTGAATTCAAAGAAATATAATTACCAAAATTATATTTAAAGAAATAAATTAACTTAAATGACCAAATATGCAGTTATTTCTGTTATAATATTTCTATGCATTTATAGTTTTTAGAAATCTCACCAACCCGACAGCAAGAAAAACCTCCCTTATTCTGAAATCCAAATCTTGGCATGTTTAGTTTGTCTGAAGGAAGCTGACGGATTAAAGTCATTGACTTCGTGAATTTCGGTCATCTTAACTTTCCATGTACGTAATAATGAACATAAATTATTAGTCAATATTGCAGTTGCTGGTGAAGTAAATCCTCAGTGATTCATCAGTCACTCTTGCCTTTCCCTGCAATGAATCCTAACCAGACCTGTTAGCTAAGCAACTCCTCATTGTTGTTCCAGTTACCAGTGGGTTAAAACCACCATAAATGCTTCCACTCTTTTGTACTTTTTTCTGCGTTTAAAGTACTTTAATAAGCTCATGTTTCTCTCGGACAGCAACGCTACAGAGACACGCTCTGCCTGCAGAAACGGTCACACGGGCACTGGACTGGCGGGGTGCTTCCGTGTGGATGTCAGTCACACGCGGTGTTCGTGTGCACGCTTGCGGAGCGTTTCTTTCATATTTAATTTTTCTTAAATTAATATATTTTAGGCACGGCGGTAAACTTCCTTAGCGAGGCGGGCCACCACACAGAAATGTTCCCAGAGGAAACCCTGACGGTTAGCTATGGAAGCTTATTTTTGTAGGGGTTCCTCAGGCACTTCTTGCAGGGCCTTTGCCTGTAGAGTTAAGTGCTTACAGACTCAACCCAACAGTGGAAAATTCTCTTAAAATCTAGTTGCAATTTAGGAAGAAATTTGGCCTAATACAGTATCTATGGTTCTGTCTGCATCAATAGATGGGAATCACTTTTTTCCTCCATCTATGCAGGACTCAGTCTTTAGAATTTGGAATACGAAAAATATTAAATCTTTACTGACTTGTATATTGACAATGTTTTTGCCTCATTCACTCAGTTGACACATAAATACAATCTTGGAAGTAACCAGTTTTTTAGATAACTTCAATCAATCTTTATTTCGGATAGATTAAAAGTAAAGATTAAAAGAAACAGAATAATATAACAAAGGGGAAAAGAAAATCCAACAAGGTCAAATTAGACAATAACTCCTCTGATTATACAGTTCAACATAAGTTATCCGAAATGGGTGATGGCTGAAGCCGCAGCTTATATTGCCCACCCATATTCCATCCAAGAATTCAAAAGAAAAACAAACAAGAGCGATTACAATTCAGAACAAAGCTAAGACAAAATGTGACAAAAAAAAAACAACTAAGCAACAACACAACACAGACTGGAAATGACAATCCTTATGTGATTTTACATGTCATCTTGTATATATGTTTGGAGTATTTCTTCCTTTAGTTTTTGTTTAAATTGTCCAAGCGTTGTACATGATTTTAATTCAGGTCCAAAATCGGTCCATAATCTGACTCCTTGCACTGAAACACAGTGTTGCTTGGTGGTAGTTCTCACTGAAGGTTTTTGAAATATACATGTTCCTCTGAAATGATATTGTTTCTCCCTTATTTGGAACAACTTTTGGATATTTGCGGGCAGTGACAGATTCTTCACTTTAAACATTATTACTGCAGTTTTAAAGTCAACCAGATCTTTCAACTTGAGAGCTTTTAATTTAAGAAAAAGTGGGTTTGTTGGTTCCCTGTAAGCAGCTTTGTTTATTATTCTAATAGCTCTCTTCTGAAGCATAATGACTGGATATATGTTTGTTTTATATGTATTTCCCCATACTTCAGTACAATATGTCATGTATGGGAGTATTAATGAATGATACAAGGTATATAGTGTGGGTTGATTCAGCAAATATTTCACTCTGTGTAGTATTGCAATTGATTTGGATATTTTACCTTTAATATAATTAATATGTGACTTCCAACACAGTTTATTATCAATTATTACACCAAGAAATTTAGTTTCGGATACCCTTTCAATCTCTACACCATTTACACTGAGTTTAGATACTAAGTTGTTGTGACGGTTGTTAAAAACTATAAATTTTGTCTTACTTATATTGAGCGTTAATTTGTTTGAATCAAACCACAGTTTAAGCTTTCCAAATTCCTTTCCGAGTGTATCCAAAAGTTGTTCCAAATTGCTTCCACTGCATAATAAATTAGTGTCATCGGCAAACAATATTAAATCCATTTTTTCTGAAACTTTACATATATCATTTATATACATATTGAATAACAATGGCCCCAAAACTGAACCCTGTGGGACTCCACAAGTAACCTTCAGTAACTTTGAGTTTTTGTTACCAACACATACATAATGATATCTATTCTTTAAGTAACTACATAACCAGGACAGTGCTACTCCCCTAATACCACAATTTTGTAGTTTCTTTAATAATAAATTATGATCCACTGTATCAAATGCTTTTTTAAGATCCAGGAATACCCCAACTGAATACTCTATTTTCAACGGCAGTTGATATTTTTTCTATAAATTCCATTAGAGCAAATGCAGTTGTCCTCTTGTGTCTGAACCCATATTGCTGCTCACACAATAAATTATTCTTCAGTATGAAGTTGTCAGTTCTCTCAGAATATTTTTTCAAGTATCTTGGAAAATTGCGGCAATAGTGAAATTGGTCTATAGTTTGAAAGTTCCCCTCTGTCACCCGTCTTGTATATCGGAATTACTTTAGCCATTTTCATTGCACTGGGAAATATACCTGTTTGGAGAGACAGGTTACAGATACACGTCAGTGGTTTCACTAAGCATTCAATAATAGTTTTGACTAAGAGCATGTCAATACCATCACAGTCCGTAGATGTTTTACTTTTAAACAAGCTTCAAGTCAAGAATTTCACTCGATCTAACCTGATAAATTTTCCATATCCAGTGTTTCCTCCGGCTTAAAGACCTTGGTGCGGTGGCAACATTTTTTTTTTGGGGGGGGGGCAGAAAACACATATGTATGAATATGTTAATTTTACACCATTTCTTTTTTTTTAATTTTGCACAGTAACTTGGCCTATACTAATGCATCAGATTTATATAGTGCTTTATCATAGACACTCAAAGACGCTTTTACATTATTCATTCACTCCAGACAGACAATGGTAGTGGCAAGTTACTACTGTAGCCACAGCTGCCCTGGGGTAGGCTGACTTTAACGTGGCTGCCAATCCGGGCCAACGGCCTCTCCAGCCAGCACCGAACATTTATACATGTTCATAGCCAGCGTTATGGACACTGAAAGCAAGGTGGGTAAAGTGTCTTGCCCAGGGACACAATGGCAGGATATTTGGGGAGAGCGGGATTCAAACTGCCAACCATCTGGTTATTGGACGACCCGCTCTACCTCCTGAGCCACTGCCGTGCATATGGAACTTACAATTTGAAGCATTGTACAACCGAGGCTTGAATGTTGGGATATTGGGCCATTTGGGGTCCCACCCAGATGTCCTGTATTTGGACTTTTTACTGGTGTCATCCTTCTCTCCTTCCTCTGCTCTCACCTCTCCTGGACCCTCTGCCTGAACACTTTCCTCTCCTTAGCTCCTCTCTTCTGTCTAATCTTGCCCTCTCTGAGCTCTGTCTAATTCAGGTTCTCTCTCTGTCTATGGTGGTATACAAACAGGTTAGAAAATATCAAGTGCCATGTAAATTAAAGGAGGCAACCAAAAATTTCTAGTTAAGGGTACAAAAAGAACCCACTTGAAAACTTGAGTAATGACTTCAGTCTTGAAGGTTTGAGGTTTTTATCCAAAATTTATAACAATTTTCTTATAGTTTTCTACTTTTCTCTGTAAATTTATCTAAAATATCCATTTTCCTCAAATTTGTAATTTCCTCTTGTAAAATTGACTTTTCTTGTACATTTGAAACTTTATTACAAATTTGTGGATTATTTTATGGCTTATTTTTGTCTGTTTTTTTAAAATAAAATTACTGTTTTTTAAATAAATTTCAAACAGACTGTGGTATTTTTTCCCCTTTTTCCTTATAACAATTTATATTTTTGACCACAACTTTGCAGTCAGGACAGAACAATAATTTAACTCTCATTACAAAGAAAAAATATTAATAAAATTGTATTTAATGATTTAAATGAACTTAAATGACAAAGGATGCAGTTATTTCTGTTATATTTATATATATATATTTTTTTTAGAAATCTCACTGCCAAAAAAACCTCCCTTGTTTTGAAATTCAAATGCTGGCATATTCAGTTTGTCTGAAGGCTACTGATGGATTAAAGTCATCAACTTCGTGAATTTTGGTCATCTTAACTTGCCAGGTACATAATTGGGAACATAACTTAATATTGTAGTGGCTGGTGAAATATATCCTCAGCAATTCTGTAGCCCCCCCTTTGCCTTTCCCTTCATATGAAGCCGGCTGCATTTGAATTCTAACCACATCTCTTAGCTAAGCGACTCTTACGTTATTGCTCCCGTTTCCAATGTGTTAAAACCATGATAAATGCCTCCAGTGCTTACATACCTCTTCTGATTTTTTTTCCATGTTTAAAGCACTTTAATAAACTCATGTTTCTGTCAGACAGTCAAGCCTTATTCATGCTGCATTTCCCCTTTACTCCGCCTTGGGCCGCGTACGCTTTGGACGAGCCCGGCACGCACGCGGCGCTGTTCATGCTCACTTTTTTCATCTACCCAGGCCAAGCGATTGATGCATGCACACAGCCATCATTTGTAGTTTCACTCCTGCCCGATAGGTAGTGCCAAGGTGCTGACGTCCCAGGATTTTCACCAACGAAGAAACAGCGGACTTCTTCACAAAGTTTCTCTTCAAATAGAGTCCATTTCTGCTGTTTGACTTCCCGGTTTTCACTCCTTTTCCACGAAGATGCTGCTGCCGCTAACGAGACACTGCCTGCTGACTGACTGGAAAGCTTGCCTGGGCGGGGCGCTTCTAAACTCCGCACGGCTGACGGCCACACGCGTTGTTCATGTGTGCGCTTGCGGAAAGCCATTGCTTCATATATTTTTCTTAAATTCATATCTCCTTCTTGGCGCGGCGGTAAATTTTCTGGCGAGGCAGGCCACCACCGAGAAATGTTACCAGAGGAAACCCTGCATAGACATCACCAAACGCTGGGTTTCCTCCTTTGTGATGCTTTGCCAGTCCTTTACTGCAGTTGTTGCTTGTTTGTGGGTCTTTCTGCCTTAATTTTTGTCTTAATTAAGTGAAATGCAAGCTTGATCAGGTTGAGATCTAGTGATTGACTCGGCTATTGCAGAATATTCCACCTCTTTGCTTAAAAAACTCCTGGGTTGCTTTCGCAGTATGTTTTGGGCCACTGTCCATCTGTTCTGTGAAGCACCGTCCAGTAAACTTTGTTGCATTTGGCTGAATCTGAGCAGACAGTACTGTATATCCCCATACAATTCATTCTGCTTCTGTCTTCTGTCACATCATCAACAAACACTAGTGGCCCAGTGCCATTGGAAGCCATGCATGCCCATGCATCACGCTGCCTCCACCATGTTTTACAGAAGCATTTTGTGCTTTGGATTTTGTGCTAGCCATTCCAAGCCTTCTCCACATTTTCTTCTTCCCATCATTCTGGTACAGGTTAATCTTGGTTTAATCTGTCCAAAAAATTCTGTTCCAAAACTAGACTGGCTTCTTTAGATGTTTTTCTGGCAAAGTCTAATCTGGCCTTTCTAATTTTTGAGGCCGATTACTGGTTTGCACCTTGTGGTGAACTCTCTGTATTTGCTCTTGTGAATTCTCCTCTTTTTGGTAGACTTAGATACTGATACACCTACTTCTTGGAATGTGTTCTTCACATGGGTGGATGCTGTGAAGGGGTTTTCGTCACCATGGAAAGGATCCTGCAATCATCCACCACTGCTCTCTTCTGTGGACGTCCAGGCCTTTTTGAGTTCCCACACCGGTGCACTCTTTTTTCCCCCAGAATGTACCAAACTGTTGATTTGGCCACTCCTCACATTTCCGCTATCTCTCTGATGGATTTCTTCTTTTTTTCAGCTTAAGGATGGTATGTTTCACTTCCATTCAGAGCTCCTTTGACTTCATGTTGTGGGTTCACAGAGAAAGCTTCCAAATGCAAATGCCACACCTGGAATCAATTCAAGACCTTTTACATGGCTGATGATGGATTAATGAGGGAATAGCCCATGCAACCCATGACATACCTTTTAAGTCAATTGTCTAATTGCTTTTGACACCCTGAAATTAGAAGTTTTTATATAAAAATGAATGTAGTTCCTAAACTATAATTCCAATTTGGATGTGAGTACCTTCAAATTAAAACTGAGAGTCTGCACTTTAAGACCATATTGATTATATAACTGTATCTTGAACATATTTTGGTAAACAGCTAAAATAACAAGATAGTTGTTGAGACCTCCGCCGATGCCCATCTTCCCGGCAGGTTGATGACAATACCCCTTCAGCCTTTTAAAAGCTGAGGAAGGGGGGGGGGGGCAAAATGTCCTGTAAAAAGGTGAAATTTGTGTTCTTAAGTTAGCAGTTTTGCTTGATCTGGCCTTGATGAGTACTTATTTTCAGCATTAACACTCCAATAGTCCATTTCACAGACTGAAAATCGTAGATGTTGCTAAAAAGGCAGATGGACATTATTTTTCTTCCACTTAGGCACATTTTTATTGTGTACAGTGGACACTCAAGCTAGAGCGAGTCACACTGTATATCATGATTTGCCTCTTGGGGCAAAGAGGAAAGACCCAGGCGCTGAACTGCAGTTTGTGGAATTTAGTAAAGAAATACAAAATCCAAACAGTGCACAAAGTAAACTTACAAACTGAGGCGGCAAAGGAGTAGGCAGGATAACACAGGAATATGCACCAAAATGGGGAAAGTGTTCTGATGCAAGAAGGCAGATTAGCTGAGGCTCCAACAATGACTGAGAGAAACAATGGACTTAAATAGAACATGAAACCAATCATCACAAACGACTACAGGATCACATAAGCGGGAAAGTTGACCTAATTAACAGGCAGGTGTCAGCTGAGATGACCTGAACATGAACCAAATGACCAGGTGGGGGTGTCTGGAGAAGAGGAGGAGAACTCATGTCACATAGAAACAAAATATAAACACTCAGACCTACATGGAAAAGGATGTCTAAAGAAACTGACATAATAATAATAATAATGACATGAATAAATAACAGAACAACTGACAACTAAGAGCACATCCAAAACCAACACACAAGATAAACACACAACACTGGAAAAATAGGGGAAATACTCAGAAATAAATTAAGCACATGAGCACGGTGGAACACCGCGCTCAGCCTCGAGACACTGTAGGTGTGATTCAATCCAAACATCCATTACTTCAATCTCATGTTTTATGCTGGGCAAACTGACTTTTTCTAGCAGGTCCAACTGACCATTGGCCTAAAGGGAAAATGCTGCAGCCTTTTCAGAATGCAGCCCACCATGTTTCATGTAGAAAAAGGGAGAATTAAGTTGTATTGGTCTCAAAAAAGGCAGTACTCATTAGGATGATTCCATAAACAACTAAAGGGCACTCAGAGAGCACATACCTCCACCAAGGCTTCATCAGTCTCCCCCCCCCCCCCCCCATCATCCATCCCTCTGTCTCTCCATCCATAGCCCAAGGGACATCTCTGGTGAAAATTTCATCAAAATCTGTCCAGTAGCTTTTGTGTAATCCTGATGTGAAAATGCTTAGTTAGGTATTTATTGGTTAACCAATAACCAGAATCAACAGTCAACACAGTGCATGTTTCCTAACATTTATGCATTACAACATTTATTTTACTGAGATAAAAGGGAAAAAAATCTTAAAGTGCCAATTCCCACCTCATCTGTTAAATGATTAATTATATACTGTATGTCCTTAAAACGAGTAGTATTGTTCATTTTGCATACACCTTTTACATAATCAAACTTCTCTTTTCTAACCAGTAAAAAGTTCCCAAGGGCCATCACAAAAATGTAGGTCATAGGCACTTTTGTGCTGACTTAATCTATCAGTCACACTCATATTTTATATAAAGTTGATGATTTACTGTAGATTTATTTACATGTATTAAAGAAAGCTGTAAAAAATAATGCAACTTGATTTTCAACTAATCATTGTGAGAGAAATGCAAATGTAGATTTAAATTTACTCTTTATACCACATGATCAAATGAATGAATGAATGAATGAATGAATGAATGAATGAATTTATTTCAGATAGTACATTACAGGTTAAAAGAAACTGTATAATATAACAACAAGGTCAAATTAGACAAAGACTCCTTCTACTATACAATTCCACGTGAGTTATCCGAAATGGGTGATGGCTGAAGCCGCAGCTTATATTGCCCACCCATATTCCATCCAAGAATTCAAAGGAGAAAAAAGAGAAAACAAGACAAGAGCGATTACAATTTAAAACAAGGCTAAGACAAAATATGACTGAGAGAAAAACAAAACTGAGCTAGTCTAAGTTAAGCGGTTACTATTCAAAAACAAATCTAAGACATAGTGTCACAGAGAAAAAAGAAAAACTAAGCTATAACACAACACAGGCTGGAAATGTCAATCCTTATGTGAGTTTACATGTCGTCTTGTAAATATGTTTGGAGTATTTCTTCCTTTAGTTTTTGTTTAAATTGTCCAAGCTTTGTACATGATTTTAATTCAGGTCCAAAATCGTTCCATAATCTGACACCTTGCACTGAAATACAGTGTTGCTTGGTAGTTGTTCTCACTGTAGGCTTTTGAAATATACATGTTCCTCTGAAGTGATATCGTTTCTCCCTTGTTTGGAACAACTTTTGGATATTTGCGGGCAGTGATAGATTCTTCACTTTGAACATTATTATTGCGGTTTTAAAGTCGATCAGATCTTTCAACTTGAGAGTTTTTTGTTTAAGAAAAAGTGGGTTTGTTGGTTCCCTGTAAGCTGCTTTGTTGATTATTCTAATAGCTCTCTTTTGAAGCATAAAGAGTGGATATATGTTTGTTTTATATGTATTTCCCCATACTTCATTACAATATGTCATGTATGGGAGTATTAATGAATGATACAAGGTGTATAGTGTGGGTTGATTCAGCAAATTTTTCACTCTGTGTAATATTGCAATTGATTTGGATACTTTACCTTTTATATAATTAATATGTGGCTTCCAACACAGTTTGTTATCAATTATTACTCCAAGGAATTTAGTTTCGGATACCCTTTCAATCTCTACACCATTTACACTGAGTTTGGGTACTGGGTAGTTGTGATGGTTGTTAAAGACTATAAATTTTGTCTTGCTTAAATTGAGCGTTAATTTGTTTGAATCAAACCACAGTTTCAGCTTTCCTAATTCCTTTCCGAGTGTATCCAGAAGTTGTTCCAAGTTGTTTCCACTGCATAGCAGGTTAGTGTCATCAGCAAACAATATTAAGTCCATTTTTTCTGAAACTTTACATATATCATTTATATACATATTGAATAATAATGGTCCCAAAACTGAACCCTGTGGGACTCCACAGGTGACCTTCAGTAGCTCTGAGTTTTTGTTGTTAACACATACAAACTGATATCTATTCTTTAAGTAACTTCTTAACCAGGACAGTGCTACCCCTCTGATACCACAATTTTGTAGTTTCTTTAATAATAGATTGTGATCTACTGTATCAAATGCTTTTTTAAGATCCAGGAATACTCCAACTGAATACTCTTTATTTTCAATGGCTGTTGATATTTTTTCTGTAAATTCCATTAAGGCATATGCTGTTGTCCTTTTGTGTCTGAACCCATATTGCTGCTCACACAATAAATCATTCTTCAGTATGAAGTTGTCAATTCTCTCATAGAATATTTTTTCAAGTATCTTGGAAAATTGCGGTAATAGTGAAATTGGTCTGTAGTTGGAGAGTTCCCCTCTGTCGCCTGTCTTGTAAATTGGAATTACTTTAGCTATTTTCATTGCATTGGGAAATATACCTGATTGGAGAGACAGGTTACAGATATACGTCAGTGGTTTCACTATGCATTCGATAACAGTTTTGACTAGTAGCATATCAATACCATCGCAGTCAGTAGATGTTTTACTTTTGAACGATTTAACAATTTCAATGACCTCTCTTTCGTCTGTGTTCTTTATGAAGATGGTGTCTTTTACAGCAGTGTTATTGCATATTGAATCACCTGTTGGCACCGTAGTGGGTATTTCTCGGGCCAGTTTAGGTCCAATGTTAACAAAAAAATTATTAAATTCATCTGCAGGTGAAGCTATATTCACATTCGGAGTCGATTTATTATTTTTTGGAGTGTTAGTTGGGTAGCTGGTATTTCTGCTTTTATTTCCAAGGATACTGTTGATTATTGTCCATGTATTTTTAATATTGTCTTTGTTTTTTTCCAGTTCTTTACTGTAATAGTCTCTTTTACTACATCTTATTATATATGTTAACTTATTTTTGTATGTTTTATACCGCTGCTCTGCTTCTTTTGTCCTTTTCTTTATGAAAGCTTTATATAATAAATTTTTCTTTTTACATGCCTTTTGTAGTCCTTTGGTTAGCCATGGTTTGTCAGTAAATTTGTGTTTAAGCTTTTTTTTAACTAATGGGCAGTTTTTTTCATAAAGAGTGGTTACAATGTTTGTAAATGTGTCATAGGCTTCATTTACATCTGATACATAGACTTCTGTCCAGTCTTGCTTCAGCAAGTCCTCTTTAAAAGAACTGATTGCGTTTGGTGATTTGTGTCTGAACGATTTTGAGATTTTTTCTGGGTTGGGCCCCGTGTGGCCATGGATAAGTGCAAAGATTGGCAAGTGGTCGCTTATATCATTTATCAATAATCCACTTTCTATTTTCTTGTCGAGAACATTGACAAACAGGTTGTCAATAAGTGTAGCAGAGTGAGCTGTGATTCTACTGGGATGTGTTATTGTGGGATATAGACTCATGCTGTACATAGAGTTCATGAACTCTGTAACTACATTTTGTTGATGTGGATTAAGTAGGTCAATATTGAAATCTCCACAAATTGCTACCATTTTCTTACTAGTAATATTATTGTACAGCTCGACTAATTTATCTCTGAATGTCTCAATGCAAGTTCCCGGCGTTCTGTATATGCAGCTTATGATTAGATTTTTTGTTTTGTCTAGGTCAATCTCAACAGTAACACATTCCAGAATCCCTGGTAGTGCTAAGGACATTTCATTTACAAGCTTACATCTATATAGGTCATCAATATACAGTGCAACACCACCACCCTTTTTTTGAGATCTGTTAATGTTAAACATCTGATATCCCTCTATTGCCATCAGGGGAGCCTGGTCTGCATTAAGCCAGGTTTCAGAGACTGCTATAGCTGTAAATTTTCTGTTTAGCTGTTTTAAATAGTCCTGAATCTGTGAGAAGTTTTTGTTAAGACTTCTGCTATTGAAGTGTATTATTGACAGTTTACCATCTAATTGCACTTGACTTTTGAATTGCTTTTCAGTGTAATATTCACAGTGGTTATGAATATTATTGAAAAAGTGGTTATCAGGATCAATATCATTCTCCATCTCTTGTGGTTTATGTTCAGCATAGTGGCATATTTTTAGAGTTTGAGTTTCCTCACTCTGTGTTTCATAGTCAGTGTTCATCTGTATTTATCTAAGTCAGTAGCATCTCTGATCATTATACTTTTTGCTTGCTCAGGTGTTCCATTTAGTTTAATCCAAATTCTACAATTTCTTGTCCAGGTTGACTGTATCTTATTATGTTTCTTTAGCATCCGTGCCTGCCGTGCTAATTCAGCGTTTTTTTTTGTCAGGTGTTCATTTAGGTAAACTTGAGTTTCCTTTAGTTTTTTGGCCTGCCTCAGTATGTCATTTTTCACCCTCCTGTTCACAAAGCGCATCACAATTGATTTCTTTGTTTTGTTATCTTTCTTCGGTAAAGCATAACAGGCTGAGATCGCATTGGCTTCTACCTTAATGTCTTTATCATTAAGGAACTGAAGCACTTGGTTTTCTAAGGACATTGATTCACTTATGGAAGCATGTTCACCACTCAGTCCTGTAGCGGCATGGGCGTACGACTGATATCTGATGTCTAGTCCACTTATAACTATGTCATCAATGCGAGAACCTTGTTCAAGATCCTCAACGCGTTGCTCCAAAAGACGCCCGTGTTGCTCCAGGTCCATAATTTTTTTGTCTTTTTCTTTTATTATTGAATGTAGGGCTTGTACCTCCTGTATTAGGTCTAATATTTTGTCCTGCTGGCTAGTCACTTTGGCCAGTTCATCTAACACAAAGTTCAGAGTTTTTTTAATTTCTTCCATTTCCTCTTTTTTGGGTGGCATTTTACTGACCTGTGGATAGAAATAAGCAGAGAATCCGGCTAGGCCTCAACTAGCTCGGTCACTACTGGACCCGCCGCTCCTGCGCAGCTTCTCCGCCGAGTGACGCTGCTCAGCTCCGCAGATCACCGCCGTCTATCGCCTGCCTCCGTCTACCTGGCCAGTTGTGTCGTGCACCGCCGGCGCAGCCGGAATCCACCGATCACAGCCACTCGTCGCCGTCTGGCTAGGCGGCTCCTCCGCTGGGCCCCGTCTAGGCCCCGTCACCGACCGCCGTCAGTCTGGTCGTTCCTCGGCTGGGCCTCGCAATTGAGCACCGGTTCAGACCACTGTCCTGCTGGATCCAGGTGGCCCCCGTCTCTCACCAACGCCGCGCCCGAGCTCCCAATCGCCGCCTCGGTTGGTTCGTCCTCCTTTTAAATCCTTCTCTCCTCGGCTCCAGATGGCCAGATGTAAAGAATACCTTCTCACTGCTGCAGTTACTCTGGGTTAGCATCTGGGTTAGCATCAGAGGCGAGCCTAAGGCTAAGTTATGGTGGACTTAAAAGTTTATAATAGTCTGACATGTAATACAATGCTGTGTTTACACTGTTCACGTTTCCACCTCTTGTCCAAAGATGTTCGGATAGGCTCCAGCCCCCCCCCCCCCCACCACCACCACCACAACTCGAAAGGATTAAATGGTTAAGAAAGTGGAAGGATGGATGGATGTTGCCAATGCGAGCAGTCAACCAAGAAAGGAAGAGGCATTATTTCCAATGTTTTCAGGGTACTGGGCCATCAGTACAGTTACAGCTCATATTCAATAGCTTATACTGAAGCTAGGTTGGCAGCTGAACCATGTAAGTTCATGCAGAACTTCAATTACAACACATGGCTCGGCTTGTTTTAAGGAAATAAAAATAACTGTAGACACAGAACCAGGGATTCTTTTCCACTGAGGTTTTACACGCATATTAAATCTTCCCCAAAAACACCAACGCATGCTATAACTGAATGTCAATTAAACTATTTGAAAATTAACCAGTGAATAATGCCCTGTGTAAATAGTTATATTCACAAAGTGAGCATGGGAAAACACGCACACTCATAAATACACAAACAATTAAGTACATAAAAATCTACACCAAACAATATCAATCTGCATAGTGTGGGTTTTATGTTATTTACATGGAATTAAAGCATCAAAATGTGTCTGAAGAAAAAAACTGACAGCCTCCACTGTGAGCCGCTGCTTCCCAGAGGAGTTGTTCATACATTAATGCTCGACCCCTGCAGGAAATTGGGGCTTTCCCCCTGTATCTCTGTGAAACATATTCCACTGCAACAAAGGCTATGGAAAGAAGCCAGACATTTTATTTTAATAATGAGGTTAAGACTGACACTCTTAGATTAGACCACATCATCTGACTGTATGGCTGCTCAAAGATGAGAAGTTGACCCCCTTTTCTTTATAACAGAAGAGGCAAAGGAAAAAATAAAGAAAGTCGCAGATCATACAGTTAAAGCTGTTACTAAAATAACTAAAATGGAATGTTCAACTGCAATTTGAAGTCTTAAAATAATGTTTCTAATCTATATTATATTATTTCTCAAGTTTACGAAAAAGAAAAAGAAAATTACAGCATTTATTTTCTCTGATACTTTTCTCTAAGACTAACTTCTTAAAAGTATCTGTATGTTTTTTTTTTCTGTGCACTACAGTATACATAGTGTATCATACTGTAATGTAAAACCTACAGAACTGTATTTTAATTAGGGCTGGGAATATTAACACATCAACTTTTTGATTAACATAGTCCAATTAAGGAATTTTTAAAAAAAATTATCATCCTCACGTCACTTCCTGTTATTTTCCTGCATTATATCCTGTCCATACTCCAGCCCAGTTTGTGGCACTTAACACACCTCGAGGCTGGCTTGTGGTCACAAGAACTGCTTCCTCTGTTTCCTTTGGCTACTTCAAGTGCTAATGATGGAGAAGGAAAAACAAACATTTTTAAATGGAAAGTTGTCCTTCAAAATGTTACCAGATGGCTCTTTGGACAAAACAAAAGTTAGACGAAAGCACATTCATTATCGTCGAAGCAACTCATCTATATTTTATCTCCTGAGAGCAAAACACCCTGGCACCATTACTGAGACATCTGAGTCTCTCTGACTGACTATTTTATTTCAATGCAGTACTCGAGGTGGGTCATTGAGAAAACAAACATGTGATAAAGTGACAGAGGTATTAACAAAATGGATTGCTAAGGGCCCCTTTACAAGGCATGGAGATTATTGAGAGATTGAGCCAATTTTTTGATGTTTGGGATTGTGTGGGAGATCCTTGTGTGTTTTGGACTGAGTTAAAACTACTGTGGCGACTGTGGAGATCACTGAAGATTACTGATAGGTCAAAAATTGGCCAGATCTCTCAATCATCTCCACCCCTGTGTAAAGGGGGTATAAAAACTGTTGCCCAGTTAAGACAGTAGAAGATGAGGGACGAAGAGATTTTGATTTTTTTTTTGATTTGGTATTTTGCATACTTTATTGATCCCCAGAGGGGAAATTGAGGGCATCCACCTGGATGGATGAAGCAGCCATGGTACGGCGCTATCCCTTTACCATTCACACACACATTCACACCTAGGGCCACTTTAGAGTCTCCAATTAACCTAACTTGCATGTTTTTGGCCTGTGAGAGGAAACCGGAGAACTCCCGGAGTAAACCCACGCAGACACGGGGAGAACATGCAAACTCCACACAGATCACTGTTAGTCAGGGGCTGGGATTGAACCAGGGATCCCATGGCCAAGGGTGAGTTGCTGTGCTGCCGCAGTGCTAACCACTGCGCCACCGCATGTCATACGAGTTGCAACGGGAGATTAATCTTACAGTCTTCCTTCATGGAAAACCATGATGCCAACAATAGACTTCAAATGACAACAAAAAAGTGGACAAGATGAACACACTGCAGAAAGCGCAGTATGTGGCCTTTAAGGGTGATTTTTAGATATCTGTAAGTTATGACAACTACCTGGGTGTCACAGCCCACTTAATTAATGAAGAGTGGACTCTAAAGTCATTTGCACTAACTGTAAGTAAAAGTACAGAATGACACTGTGCAGTTGCATGTGCACAGCATTTCCAGTGTGTGGCAAATGAATGGAAAATAAAATAAAAGATAACATTTGGAACAGATAGTGCTGTTAACATGACAGCAGCCACAAGGCTACTACCATATGAACGCATGCCTTGTATGGTGTGCAGTTTGCAAAGAGCAGTTACACTTTCTCTGCAAGACGGTGGAGTTCATGTCATTTTGGCCAAATGCCAGAAAGTTGTTGGTCACTTCAAGCACAGTCTATCAAATGCTTGAGAGTTAAGACAACAACAAGTTGCACTTAAACAGAAAGAAGAGTCACTTGTTCTCAAGATGTTTTTTCTTCTTTCGGCTGCTCCCTTTAGGGGTCGCCACAGTGGATCATCTGCCTCCATCTCACCCTATCCCTTACATCTTCCTCTGTAATGCCAACTCTCTCGATGTCCGCCTTCACTACATCCATGACTCTTCTCTGTGTTCTTCCTCTTTTCCTCCTGCCTGGCAGCTCCACCTTCTACATCCTTTGTCCAATATATCCACTATCCCCCCTCTGCACATGTCCAAACCATCTCAGCCTCACCTCTCTTACTTTGGCTTTGCTCATAGTGCAGGTTTTAATGCTCAATTCCATTTTTTTTTCATGTGACCCATATCTGCATTTTTAATGATGGTCTGAACAGCACACATCTGATTTTTTCACACCAGACCCAGGTCACTTTCATACTGTATGTGGTCCTAATTCGGATACATATCTGATATTTTCTAAGCAACCTCAGTCTTAACAGTCATGTTGCATTTCATCCAACTTTTTCTTCATTGAAGTGAGACAGACACTACAATTTTGCGGTGCAAGATGCAGCAAGCATGGCAGACACAGCTGATTTGTGTTCTCTTTTTAATCAACCTTCTTCTTCCCTTTATCACTGGATTATAACTTTGTCGGCTCCGACTGCACAACTTCAAAATTTCTTGGGGGTGGGGGTGGGGGAGTTGGGGCTGAAACCGTCAGACAAACAGGCACACAGTAACGGCACATTTACTGGATGCTGAAAATTCCTTTTTCCCTGTAAACAGCACACCATGAGTCCTGGCTGCTGTAATATCTAAAATGTAAAATTAATACCGACATGACTATGGAGTGGAATGGCCAGATACAGGGATACGAGGCCACACAGTCCAGGAGAGGGGAGTCTCTGGCATCTTCTCCTTCCTGTGCAGGACTGGTGTTGTGTCACTGGTACGAGCCGCCCTGTATATTAGGGCCCGAGCCATTGACAACATCAGTGGGCAAGAGCCCTATTGTAATCACGAGGATTATTTATTATTAACCTTATTTATACAGATAATCCCATTGAGACACGGGGTCTCATTTTCAAGAGAGGTGTTCAATCGATCCGTTCTGTTAAAGCAGAGTTGATCAAAGCGGTCATCTGGCATGTAGAGGAATGAAGCTGGTCTCATTAATTTTGTGCATATCATTTCTGAATGATTTAAACATTTTATTTTGCTGTGCTGCATCAAGGTGAAGAAGTTCTGTCCCCCTCAATCGTTCGGGGCTTATACTTACTTCTGTAAACACAACGCTGTGTCTGACGTTATGTTTTCTTCTGCGCATGCGGGTCACTTCATAGCTGTAGACCGTTCACACTGAAGTCTGATGGGGGTTGCATTTAAATTATAATGTGAACACCCACACAAAAAAATCGGATCTCGGCAAAAAATCAGAATTGAGCATTAAGACCTGCTGTGTGACCAAACCACTCAACCTGAGCTGTCTCCAAACCACTCAACCTGAGCTGTCCCTCTGATATACTCATTTCTAATCTTACCCCTCCTAATCACTCCTAATGAAAGTCTTAGTATCTTCAACTCTGCCACCTCCAGCTCCATCTCCAGTCTTATTGTCAGCACCACTGTCTCCAAACCATACATCATAGCAGGTCTCACTACCGTCTTGTAAATCTTCCCTTTCACTCTTGCTGCTATCCTTTTGTCACAAATCACCCCTGACACTCGTCTCCATCCACTCCACCCTGCCTGCACTCTCTTCTTCACCCCTCTTGTGCATTCTCTATTGCTTTGGATGGTTGACACCAGGTATTTAAACTCATCTACTTTCACTACCTCCACTCCTTCTATCTTCACCGTTACACCTGCCTCCCTCTCATTCACCCGCATGTATTTTGTCTTGCTTCGACTGACTTTCATTCCTCTTCTCTCCAGAGCATACCTCCACCTCTCCAGGTTCTCTTCCACCTGCTCCCTACTCTCACTACAGATCACAATGTCGTCTGCAAACATCATGGTCCATGAAGACTCCTGTCTGACCTTATCTGTCAGCCTGTCCATCCCCATGGGAAACAAGAAGGGGCTCAGAGCTGATCCCTGATGTAACCCCACCCCCACCTTGAACCCATCTGTCACTCCTATAGCACACCTCACCACCGTCTTACTGTTCTCATACATGTCCTGCACCACCCTCACATACTTCTCTGCCACTCCTGACTTTCTCATACAGTACCATACTTCCTCTCTTGGCACCCTATCATATGCTTTTTCTAGATCAGGGATATCCAATCATGTCCCATGGAGGGCCAAAACCTTGCAGGTTTTCTCTTCTACCCAGTCTCTTCATCAGGTATTTTTACTGATCAGCAATCAGTAGGAAGAACTTCAGCAAAATCTGCTGTTGAAGACACTGGTTGGAGGTAAACCCTGCTGGGTCCTGGCCCTCCATGGCACATGACTAGACACCCCTGCTCTAGATCCACAAAGACACAGTGCAGCTCTTTCTGACCTTCTCCATTCATCTCCATCAACACTCTTAAAGCAAACATTGCATCTGTACTAATCTTTCTTGGCATGAAACCGCACTGTTGCTCACTAATTGTCACCTCTCCTCTTAACCAGGCTTCAGCATCTCTTTCCCATATCTTCATAGTGTGGCTGATCAACTTTATGCCTCTGTAGTTAATACAACTCTAAGCATCACCTTTGTTGTTGAAAATTGGCACCAAAACACTTCTCCATTCCTCGGGCATCTGGTTAAAAAGTCTACTGCCATCTCTCCGAAACATCTCCATACCTCCACAGGTATGTCATCTGGACCAACTGCCTTTCCATTCTTCATCCTCTTCAAAGCTGCACTCACTTCTGCCTTGCTAACCCTCGGGACTTCCTTGTTCACCATCTTTCCTTCATCCATCCTCCTCCACCTCTCGTTTTCTTTATCCATGAGCTCTTCAAAGTACTCCTTCCACCTTGTCAACACACCCTTGTCATTTGTTAGTACATTACCATTTCTGTTCTTACTCAGCCTAACCTGCTGCACATCCTTTCCAGCTCGATCTCTCTGTCTAGCCAATCGATACAACTCTTTTCTCCTTCCTTAGTGTCCAGCCTCTCATACAACTCACTATATGCCTTTTCCTTTGCCTTTGCCACCTCTCTCTTTGCCATGCACCTAGATTCCAAATACTCCTGTCTACTTTCTTCATCTCCCTGACTATCCCACTTTTTCTTTGGTAACCTCTTCCTTGGAATACTTTCCTGTACATCCTAATTCCACCACTAAGTCTCCTTATCTTCCTTCCTCTGTCCACTGGATACACCACATACCTTTCTGCCCGTTTCCCTCAATACTTTTGCTGTCCTTTCCCAGTCATCTGGTAATTCTTCCCTACCACCCAGGGCCTGTGTCAACTCCTTCCTGAACTGTGTGCGACCTTCGTCCTTCTGTAACTTCCTCCACTTAATCTTTGGCTCTGCCTTCACTCTCTTCCTCTTCTTGCTTTCCAAAGTCCTACAGACTGCCATCTGATGCGGTCTAGTTACATTCTCCCCTGCCACCACCTTGCAGTCTCCTATTTCTATCAGATTTCTCCTTCTGCAGAGGATGTAGTCCACCTGTGTGCACCTTCCTCTACTCTTGTAAGTCACCGTATGTTCCTCTCTCTCTTCTTAAAGTATGTGTTCACCACAGCCATTTCCATCCTTTTAGCAAAATCCACAACCATCTGTCCTTCCACATTTCTCTCCTTAAAACCATACCTACCCAGAACCTCCTCATCACCTCTGTTCCCTTCACCTACACGCCCATTAAAGTCCGCTCCAATCACTACTCTCTTCTCCCTGGGAACACTCTCTACCACTTCATCCAACTTAGTCCAGAATTCCTCTTTCTCTTCTACCTGACATCCAACTCGTGGGGCATACACACTGACAACATTCAACATCACACCTTTTCACTTCTAGCTTCAAACTCATGATTCTGTCTGACCCCCGCTTTACCTCCTGAACACTCTTCATATACTCTTCCTTCAAGATTGCTTCTACTCCATTTCTCTTCCTATCTACACCATAACAGAACAGTTTAAATCCACCTCCAATGCTCCTAGCCTTGTTTCCCTTCCCTCTGGATTCTCGAACACACAGTCTATCTATTTATCTTTTGTTCTTATTAAAGACAAAAATAAAATAGAAAGGAGATGTCTTTACCTTCTTAACATGTTTCGACTGTACACTGCAGCCTTTGTCAGAAGAGTCAGCTGATTGCTGCCAGGTGACATTTATCAGCTGACTTTTGTAGGCAGGGCCAGCTCAGCAGATCTGTCAGATCCACCGAGCTGGCCCCGCCTCCCGCCGTCAGATGGTCTCTGGAGAATGTGATCCCAGGTGTGGGAAAGCATAAAGGCCCCCTCATCTCGGTTCATGGTGTCTTTTCCCTGCTTCCTGATCTCTATGGCCTCCTTGATCCAGCGTTTGTGTCTGTTGCTCTCCGATCCAATAATCCTTGTGTTGTCCCAGTCCATGATGTGATTATTTCTTTTGCAGTGATCTGATATTGCTGATTTTAATGTTTCTTGTTCTGCCTTTTCTTTTTGTTATCTTGTGAGTCGTCCTTGTGTTTCCTTCTCACATTCCTTCCGGTGTTCTTTTTTTCTTGTAGTGAATGATCTTCCAGTTTCTCCAGTGTAGGTTTTGTTGCATGATCTGCACGATATTTCATATATTACATTGCATTTTTTGTCTTGTTCTATTCTGTCCTTGGGGTGTACTAATAACTGTCTTAATTTTTTGTGTGGTTTGACTGCTGTGTTTATTTTGTATTTTTTCATGATCCTTTGAATTGGTTCCGTGATCCCTCGTATGTATGGTATAGTTATGGTGTCCTTGTTTTTGATTTCGGCTTTTGTTCTGTGTCTTATTTCCTGTTTGTTTTCTTTGTTTTTGACTTGCTGTTTCCCTTTGTTTATAGCCCATACTGGATATTGGATAAGATAAGATAAGATAAGCCTTTATTAGTCCCACAACGGGGAAATTCCAGGATTGCAACAGCACAGGGATAGCAACACTCAGAGCAACAATCAGAAGGCAAGAAAAAAAAAACAAGCAAGCAAGAGCAGCTAATATACATATGTACATATTACTATAAAATATATATATACACACACACACACACAGACACACAGTGCAGAGCATTGTAGCTGGATGGAATAAATATATGAATATATGAACACACAGTGCAGAGCATTGTAGCTAGATGGAATAAATATGTAAATATATAAACACCCACAGTACGGAGCATTGCAGCTAGGTGGAATAAATATGCAAATATATAAACACACACAGTGCGGAGCAATGTAGCTAGATGGAATAATATGTAGATATATAAAAACACAGTGCGGAGCATTGTAGCTAGATGGAATAAATATATAGATATATAAATATAAACACACCCAGTGCTGAGCACTGTAGCTAGATGGAATAAATATATAGATATATAAATATAAACACACCCAGTGCAGAGCATTGTAGCTAGATGGAATAAATATGTAAATATATAAACACACACAGTGCAGAGCATTGTTGCTAGGTGGGATGAAACAGCATAACCGTCTATTTAGTTATCCTACATGGTATGATTATGTGCCCATACATATTCTCACCCTCCATAGCGACCGGTATGTTCCTAGTTGTATGCCGGAGAGGACCACTGTCTAAGTCTATTGCATCTTTTGCATTCAAAAAAAACTATTAGTTTGTTACGTCTTTTTGCTATCTCTGCGAGCAGCCCTGCTTAGGTTGTACAGTCTGACAGCCGTTGGTAGGAAGGACCTACGAAACCTCTCGGTTGTGCACCTGGGATGATGTAGTCTGCTGCTAAATGAGCTCCTCAGTGCATCCAGTATGTCCTGCATAGGGTGGAACTCGGACTCCAGCAGAGATGACAGTTTAGCCACCGTCCTTCTCTCTCCTATCTCCTCCATCGGATCAAGGCGTTGCCCCAGGACAGAGCTAGCTTTCTTAATCAGTTTGTTCAGTCTCTTCCTATCGGCTGCAGTAATGCCACTGCCCCAGCAGACCACTCCAAAAGTGATGGCTGATGCCACCACCGTGTCATAGAATGACTTCAGCAGCGCCCCTTGTACACCAAAAGACCTGAGTCTCCTCAGCAGGAACAGCCTGCGCTGTCCCTTCTTGTAGAGTGCGTCAGTATTGTGTGACCAGTCTAGTTTATTGTTCAGATGAATACCCAGGTACTTGTAGGATGTCACCATCTCGATGTCTGTTCCCTGTATATTTACTGGTGCTGTGAGGGGCTGCCCATGCCTGCGGCAGTCCACCACCAGCTCCTTAGTTTTCCTCGCGTTGATCTGGAGGCAGTTCCGATGGCACCAGTCCACAAAGTCCTGGATAAGCCCTCTGTACTCAGCTTCATCTCCGCTGGAGATGAGACCAACGATCGCAGAGTCATCAGAGAACTTCTGTAGATGGCAATGTGTTGTGTTGTGTGAGAAGTCCGCAGTATAAAGAGTGAACAGGAAGGGAGCCAGCACCGTTCCCTGGGGGGCCCCCGTGCTACTGATGATCGTGTCGGAAACACAGTCCCGGGTTCTCACAAACTGAGGCCGGTTCGTGAGGTAGTCCTGGAAGCGTATAAGCGCATGTTTTATGTGGTTTTCCTCCTCCTGTCTGCCTTTTTGGTCTGTGATGATGGTGGCTCGTTCATATAACGTCCTGACAACTGATAGCTTGTGTGCTGTGGGGTGTTCCGATGTCCATAGTAGGTATTGATCTGTGTGGGTTGGTTTCCTGTAGACTGTGATTTTTATGCTGCCGTCATCGTTGTGGTGGATTTTCATGTCCAGAAAGGCTATGGTGCCGTTTTCCTCCTCTTCATGTGTGAATTTTATGTTCCCAGTGTTGTCCATGCTGTTCAGATGGTCAGTGAGTTCTTGTGTGTGTCCTTTCCTTATTTTTTCCAGAATGTCATCCACGTATCTCTTCCAAAGGGTGGGTTTGCATTGTGTAGGTGCTGTGTTGATGGCTTTGTTTTCCAGACCCTCCATGAAAAAGCTGCTCATAATGGCTGATAGTGGGTCTCCCATTGCAAATCCTTCTTTTTGTCTATAAATTTTTCCTCTGTATTGAAAATAGGTGGATTTTGCAACAAACTGTAATAATTCGGATATGCCGTGAACTGTGAGATTGGTGCGTCTTTTTAGGGTACTGTCATTATTGAGGCGTTCTTGCACTATATGTAGTGTGACGTCAACAGGTGTCTTTGTGAATAATGAAATGACGTCATGTGAAATGAGGATCTCATCTGATTCTATTTTCATATTTCTGAGTTCTTGTGCCAGCTCTTTTGAGTTTTTGCAGAGGAAATCTGATAGTCCGGAGGGGTTTGATGATTTCAACCAGGGCTTTTGATAAATTGTACATGACTGATCCAATACTGTCTATTATTGGCCGCAGTGGGATATCCTTTTTATGTATTTTTGGAGTTCCATAGGTCCGGGGGGTGATGCTGGCTGTGGGTATCAGGTGATCATATGCGTCCTTTGTGATTTTTTTGCTTTCTAATAGGGGTTTGAGAAGGGCTTTTAGCATTTTTTTCTTTTCTTCTGTGGGATTTGTTTTTATGATTTCATATGTGTTTCCATCTGTTTTTCATATGTTTCATAAAAACCACAGTCTACAGGAAACCAACCCACACAGATCAATACCTACTATGGACATCGGAACACCCCACAGCACACAAGCTATCAGTTGTCAGGACGTTATATGAACGAGCCTCCATCATCACAGACCAAGAAGACAGACAGGAGGAGGAAAACCACATAAAACATGCGCTTATACGCTTCCAATATCCAGTATGGGCTATAAACAAAGGGAAACAGCAAGTCAAAAACAAAGAAAACAAACAGGAAATAAGACACAGAACAAAAGCCGAAATCAAAAACAAGGACACCATAACTATACCATACATACGAGGGATCACGGAACCAATTCAAAGGATCATGAAAAAATACAAAATAAACACAGCAGTCAAACCACACAAAAAATTAAGACAGTTATTAGTACACCCCAAGGACAGAATAGAACAAGACAAAAAATGCAATGTAATATATGAAATATCATGCAGATCATGCAACAAAACCTACATTGGAGAAACTGGAAGACCATTCACCACAAGAAAAAAAGAACACCGGAAGGAATGTGAGAAGGAAACACAAGGACGACTCACAAGATCACAAAAAGAAAAGGCAGAGCACGGTGGCGCAGTGGTTAGCACTGCGGCAGCACAGTTTACCCTTGGCCGGGGGATTGTGGGGATCGTGGGATCGTGGGATCGTGGGTTCGATCCCAGCCCCCGACCAACAGTGATCTGTGTGGAGTTTGCATGTTCTCCCCGTGTTGCGTGGGTTTACTCCGGGATTTCTCCGGTTTCCTCCCACATGCCAAAAACATGCATGTTAGGTTAATTGGCTGTTCTAAATTGTCCCTAGATATCTGTTTCCTATAGGCCCTTAGAATAGAGGGTTAGTATTAATGAAAGCGCTTTGAGTGGTCTTTGTGACTAGAAAAGCGCTATATAAGTGCAGGTTAGTTAGTAAAATCAGCAATATCAGATCACTCACTGCAAAAGAAATAATCACATCATGGACTGGGACAACGTAAGGATTATTGGATCGGAGAGCAACAGACACAAACGCTGGATCAAGGAGGCCATAGAGATCAGGAAGCAGGGAAAAGACACCATGAACCGAGATGAGGGGGCCTTTATGCTTTCCCACTCCTGGGATCAAATTCTCCAGAGACCATCTGACGGCGGGAGGCGGGGCCGCCTCGGTGGATCTGACAGATCTGCTGAGCTGGCCCTGCCTACAAAAGTCAGCTGATAAATGTCATCTGGCAGCAATCAGCTGACTCTTCTGACAAAGGCTGCAGTGTACAGTCGAAACATGTTAAGAAGGTAAAGACATCTCCTTTCTATTCTATTTTTGTCTTTAATAAGAACAAAAGATAAATAAAAGAAGACAAAATGAACCTATTTGACACAGTCTATCTACCTTTATTCCCTCCATCATATCAGCCAGTTCTCTGCCTTCACCACTCATAGTCCCCACATTTAACATCCCTACTCTCACCTCCACACTTCTACCTTTCCTTTTCTCTCGCTCCCTCCAAACACACCTTCCCCCTCTCCTCATCCTCGATCTTCAGCCAACAGTAGCCCAATTTCCACCGGAATCCTGTCAGTTAACAGCACTGGTGGCGATTGTTGTTAACCCGGGCCTCGACCGATCCGGTATCAAAGCCTCATTCATTATGATCCACATGTTTGATTTGGCAAAGATTTTACATGGGATGCCCTGTAACATTTTTGCCTCTAAGTCTAATCACTAAGAATTTTCAAAAAACATGTCTTCACAGACATGTTACTGAACTCCCAGTTCAATGGTACTGCCTGCACTGTGCCACCTATTCAGGGTCATGGAGCCTTCAGAAGATGATCCAGTATAGATTAAAGTTTTAAAAACATTCAGTGACCTGACCAACTTCTGCTCCTCTCAGAGTTCAGCTGGGCTGCAATGAATATATAGCTTATTTTGACCTGATGTGTCTCTCCAGAAATGTAACTACACATCGTGGCAATGTTTTGAATGGGATGGCCTTCCATACACTTAGTCCCTTTCCCAGACAGCACCCTACATGTGACAGTGTCGGCATTGCATAGTAATGTCATGTGTCAGCATGACTTAAAAAGCTGATGTTTCCAAATGTTGGTAATGCACTGTTTTTGTGTAGCATTCAGGGAGATTTATTGCTCCTGCATTCCTACATTCTCAAGGGTAAATAAAGCATTAAACATGTATTATTTTTTTATTATACAAAGTAAAATGCACCACGGAATGATACTTAATACATCACTTTATTCTTCAGTCATGATACAGTGGTTTACTGTGGGGACGGCAGTGGCTCAGGAGGAAGAGCAGGTCTTTCAATAACCACATGGTTGGCGGTTCGAATCCCGCTCTCCCCAGATATCCTGCCGTTGTGTCCCTGGGCAAGACACTTCACCCCAATTGCTCCTGGTGGGTCTGGAAGCGCCATGTTAGGCAGCATGCCACCATCAGCGTGTGAATGTATGTGTGAATGGGTGAATAGCAGGATCTGTAAAGCACTTTGGTCATCGAGAGATGAGAATAAAAGCGCTATATAAGTGAGTGCCATTTACTCTTGTACATCCCTTCCATTTTTTATTACTGTTTCACTTCAGTGAAATTAATTTCTTTTGTGAAATCTCCTACTTCTTTCTTGTAAATCTGCTGCTTTTGTGTCGTGAAGCACTCATTTCATGAGCGCAATTAGGACACCAAACGCTCTCTGTGAGTTTGCATCTTTATTAACATAAACATTGACAGAAACGTGAACATAACAAACTAAATCATAAAGTCCATGGTACAGATAAGCAAGAACATTAATATGGAAAATGCTGGAGGTAAGCTGAGCTCCATGTCCAGGGGAACATGAAGCTGGAATTACCGAGCAAAGAGAGAAAGAAACCAGCCGGAGCACACCCAAAAGCAGCCAGGGCTCACGGCTGGAAATGGGGAAAAATACTTGGACGGAGCCCAGCTGTCCAGCCGTCCAGCCGCCCACACAGCGGGACCCAAACACACTCAGGACAACGTAAGAGCTCCTGAGGACGGGTGCACACACAAGAAGGACACGGCAAACCCTGGAGGTTTTCCGTGACCTTATATACAGACATAATCAATGGCAGGTGTGGATACATGAGTGGAAAAAATAACAGAATGACAAACAGGTGTGCAGCTCCGGCCAGTTTGACAGCTGGAAGCTGCACAGCGCTGTCAAAATAAAACACAAACTGGAAATCATAATGACACAAGCACAACAGAACCCCAAAACGAGAACATAACTATAAATGCACAAAGAAACAGACAGAAAAAGACTAAGCTCAAACTGAAGACTGGGCACAGCACCCACCCGTGCCCCAGGACACTTGACATTTTGTTTTAAAATATGACTTTCCCATTTACATTTGTCTGTCATAAATGCACAACATTTTTTCCTCAAACTTGACTTTTTCTTGTAAATTTGCAATTTTTGTTATAGAGTTGAAACGTTTTGATAAACTTGCAGTTTTATTCTTCAAATTAGTATTTTTTTTCTCGTAAATTAAAAACTTTGTCAAACATACCAATTTTTTCCTCATAAATCTGCAAATTTTTCATGTAAACTTGCAATGTTCACAGTGATGCTGGTTAAATTTTTGTTCTATGTAATGATCTATTTTTTTCTGCAGATCTGGACACTGATCCAATTTTATTTTGTAATGTTTTTGTTGGAAGAGAAGTTTTTTTTTCTTTTTTGGTCCATTTTAAGGTTTTGGTGATAGATGGGTGGATGTTAAGAAAAAAATTTTCCACGGTGTTTTTACAAACATTTTTAATCCACAATAATTCATATTTTCTATTAGTATGCTGAAAATATTTCCCGCACTTACAAAGCAAGTGGGATACACAACAGTCCGAATTCAAAATAATATTGAGGAAGTTAGCAGACACAGAACATTTGTATGACTCTGTCAGGAGCCAAGCCGGCTTGGTTTCCCCGGCTCGGTCCTGACCTCCCTGTGGGTTAGGTGCCGCTGTTTATATGTTTATTATGTATTTCAGTGTGCTTCCTTATCCCTAGCCACTGCTCTCTGGCTGGCAGCTGTGAGGCAGCTCTCTTTGGCTCACTCTTCTGTGAGCACTGGCTGACAGCCTGCCGGTCCGACCACACCCCCTCACTCATTACCATCAGCTGTTCCCAGTCCCGTTTGCCATCTCCCCGCTCCTTGCCCAGGTGTTCGCAATCACATCATCACCAGCAGTGCATGTACTTAAGCAGCCTTTTGTCAGTCGTGTATTGCTGGGTCTTTGACTGTATGTATTGTGACGTTTGCAGGGTTCACACAAAAAGACAATGGAGCAGATGGCTGTGATCAACCTGATTTATTTTTCACACCCCGACCCCCAACCTGCTTCTGGGCACACAGAGGAGTGGAGGTCATTCCCCCAGACCTCCGTTTCAATCATGGTTACACACACAGATACATCTTGCCCTAATCCTGCTAAACACTGCTGGGTCATTATAATGCAGTTATAATGACACAGCAGTGTAACTCAGAAATAACACATTTAACACACACAGTAACGTTTCAAACTGGCAAAGCATGCTGGGAAATCCCTGGCTCCCTTAAAATGGCCCCGACGTTACAGTATTGACAGTAAACTGTCAGTGCATTGTCTGTGAGTTGTTTGTCAGCTCTGTTACCACGTGTAGCCACTCCGCATCTGTTGTGGTTCTCTCGCATCCTTATAGCGATTCCGGCTGTGGGATGCCAGTGTGGCTACACGTGTCTCTTCATGCGTTCGCTGGGCGATGCCGGCCCCCCGAACCGCAACAGTAAGTGTTCCTTTGTATTTTTTGTAAGTCTTCACCTTTGGGAACTGTTTGTCATCAGTCTTTATGTTCAATAAATGTGTTGTGGTGTTCCCTTGCATGTAAATCCTCATCATTTTACCCCTCACCGCGCTCGATTCTGTCACCAGCATACACCTCAATATGGGTTATATGAGTGGATTAAAGAAATAAATGTGAATATAGTTAAATGTAAATATACAGTGTATCTGGAAAGTATTCACAGCGCTTCACTTTTTCCACATTTTGTTATGTTACAGCCTTATTCCAAAATGGCTTAAATTAATTTTTTCCTCAAAATTCTACACACAATACCCCAAATTGACAACATGAAAAGGCGGGGAAGGGGGGGTTAAATTTTGCAAATTTATTAAAAACAAAAACCTAACAAATCACATGTACTTAAGTGTTCACAGTCTTTGCTCAATACTTTGTTGATGCACCTTTGGCAGCAATTACAGCCTCAAGTCTTTTTGAATATGATACCACAAGCTTGGTACACCTATCTTTGGGCAGTTTCACCCATTCTTTTTTGGAGCACCTCTCAAGCTCCATCCGGTTGGATGGGAAGCTTCAGTGCACAGCCATTTACAGATTTCTCCAGAGATGTTCAATTGGATTCAAGTCTGGACTCTGGCTGGGCCACTCAAGGATATTCATAAAGTTGTCCTGAAGCCACTACTTTGATATCTTGGCTGCGTGCTTACGGTCATTGTCCTGCTGAAAGATGAACCATTGCCCCAGTCTGATGTCAAGAGTGCTCTGGAGCAGGTTTTCATCCAGGATGTCTCTGTACATTGCTGCATTCATCTTTCCCTCTATCCTGACTAGCCTCCCAGTTCCTGCCGCTGAAAACATCCCCACAGCATGATGCTGCCTCCACCATGCTTCACTGTAGGGATGGGATTGTCCTGGTGATGAGCGGTGCCTGGTTTCCTCCAAACATGATGCCTGGCATTCACACCAAAGAGTTCAATCTTTGTCTCATCAGACCAGAGAATTTTGTTTCTCATGGTCTGAGAGTCCTTCAGGTGTCTTTTGGCAAACTCCAGGCAGGCTGCCATGTGCCTTTTACTAAGGAGTGGCTTCCGTCTGGCCACTCTACCATACAGGCATGATTGGTAGATTGCTGCGGAGACGGCTGTCCTTCTGAAAGATTCTCCTCTCTCCACAGAGGAACGCTGGAGCTCTGACAGTGTGGCCATCGGGTTCTTGGTCACCTCCCCGACTAAGGCCCTTCTCCCCCGATCGCTCAATTGAGATGGTCGGCCAGCTCTAAGAAGAGTCCTGGTTGTTCTGAACTCCTTCCATTTACGGATGATGGAGGCCAATGTGCTCATTGGGACCTTCAAAACAGCAATTTTTCTGTACCCTTCCCCAGATTTGTGCCTCAAGACAATTCTGTCTCGGAGGTCTACAGACAATTCCTTTGACTTCATACTTGATTTGTGCTCTGACATGCACTGTCAACTGTGGGACCTTATATACACAGGTGTGTCCCTTTCCAAATCATCTGAATTTACCACAAGTGGACTCCAACTGAGTTGTAGCAACATCTCAAGGATGATCAGTGGAAACAGGATGCACCTGTGCTCAATTTTGAGCTTCATGGCAAAGGCTGTGAATACTTATGTCCATGTGATTTCTTAGTTTTTTAATTTTTAACAAATTTGCAAAAATCTCAAAAAAACTTTTTCCACATGGTCATTATGGGGTATTGTGTGTAGAAGTTTGAGGAAAAAATGAATTTAATCCATTTTGGAATAAGGCTGTAACATAAACAAAATGTGGAAAAAGTGAAGTACTGTGAATACTTTCTGGATACACTGTAGTACTGCGCTATGGACAAGCCTACCGTGAAGGATAACTAGCAACCGCAATAACCGCAGTGTAAACTCCCTGAAAGGTTTATTATTTTAGGTTAATTACCTGATCACTAATTCTGAGACATGTATTTTTTGATCTTTGTGTAAATGTTTTCCTATTAGTACTTAACTTTACAAAATACAGAGGCCTTATGCCATCCTATGCACTAAAGTTAAAAAAAGCAGGCTTTTATTTTGATAACGGTGGTTTTGTTTTCACTTCCTGTGCCTGCCTGTGGAATTGTGAGTAAGGCTACAGCGCTTAGCAGAGTCAGTCGAGCTACGAATACTAACATGACCAGTTTATGGACCCGTAATGAGGCACAAGCTCTTATGATGATCATAGTTTATGTGTTTTACTTAATGTGTACTGTGCTAAAATAAGAAAATAAAACTGTAAACTTTACCAGCAGTCAAGACCATTGCCATCACATATTATGGGGATCCGTACACACAGTGTTCACTTTTTTGTGTGTGTGGCTAAATCTCGTTGTTCACTTATGTGCCCTTATTGATTATTAAATAAATTGTTAAATGTTAAGTGTATTTTTATTGCAAACAGCATGTTTGCACCCCGTACTGTGGAAGCTTCCACAGCACTGGGTGTTGCCGCCACCCACATGTGGGGCACTCTCCAGACGGACTCCAACAGGCAGTTAGTAGTCGAGGCGTTTTGACAAATTGCTAAATACAGCAGCGACAGTGAGCACTGAAAGGGCACAAAGCGTGTTATTTCCTTCTGAGCGGAGTGTTTATAAATGAGCTCCAAGAGCGAAACAACTACTGGATAGTGCATTGCTTGTTTGAACGTGATTTGTCAGACGGCGGCAAAAATCGAAAAATCAGAGACAAGAGCCATGCAGGGTCCTGTTCGGAGGCTGTCGCTGCAGTCTCCAACTAGTCCACATACCC
This sequence comes from Pholidichthys leucotaenia, assembly GCA_020510985.1. Lineage (NCBI taxonomy): Eukaryota > Metazoa > Chordata > Actinopteri > Cichliformes > Pholidichthyidae > Pholidichthys > Pholidichthys leucotaenia. Next base: position 283,323,801 of record CM035841.1, read on the forward strand.
TGTAGTTGAAATACTGGAGTTACTGCTTTACTGGAGTTACTGCGTTACCCTTTTTACTTCCAGTGCCACACGAGTTGGCTGCCTTATTGTAGCAGCGGTTCAATTCTGAGCTTCTTTCTTGTTTTTTATTTACTATCTGTCTTTTTTTTGGCCACAACTTTCTGATCCTGTGACCCCGTACCCACCATGGATGCCAAGGACACACAGATCGCTGCACTGGTGCTGATATTAGTCATCTTTCGGCTCATATCGCAAATGTCTCCTGACCTAGCGAGTGGAGGAGCCATTGTTTACAGTAGGAGCAGCAGTTAGCATTAAACTGCCCCATGGTGCTAATGCAAAAACTTGACATACCAAGAGAAATCAGGTGAAAACGACGTGGATGTTGAGCTGGACTGAAATGACGTGCAAGGAAAACAAGGTACAGACCTGTCCTTCCATCCATTATTATGGGAAATGTGAGATCGCTACTTAACAAGACAGACGAACTGGCGGCTATGTCCCGGTATGAGAGCGTCTTCAGAGAGATTAGCATCATGTTGTTTACTGAGATGTGGCTAACAGAACTAGCAACTGATGCTAACATCGATCTGGAGGGTTTCCACACAATACGGGCAGATTGGACACAAGACAGCGGGAAGAATGGAGGTGGCTGATAATGTATGTGAACAACAGATGGTGTAATCCTGGGCACATCACGATTAAAGAACAACACAAGGACAGTGAGTTGCTGTTAGCATGCGACCGGCATACTTCCCAAGGGAATATTTACATGTCGTCGGCATTGCTATTTATGTAAATCCATCAGCGAGCGCTGAGGCAGCACGTGACATCATCCATTCAGTCACTAGCAGACTGCAAACACAGCACCCAAATTCTCTCGTCCTCATCTCGGGTGATTTTAATCATACTTCATTGTCCTCCATTCTGACCACGTTCACCCAGTATGTCACGTGCCATACTAGAGACAATAAAACACTGGACTTATTTTTACACAAACACTAAGGAGGCTTACACCTCATCGTCACTCCCCCCATTCGGGGGATCAGATCACAACCTGGTTCACCTCCTGCCTGTGTACAAACCCCTAGTACACAGACAACCTCCTGTTACCCGCATAGTGAAAGTATGGTTTGAGGAGGTGATGGACGCTCTAAAGGACTGTTTTGAATCCACTGTTTGGGAGCAGCTCTGTGATCCACATGGTGAGGACAGCGACAGCCTCACACCCACCACCACAGACTAAATCAAGTTCTATGTGGACAACACTGTACCCACCAAGACCATACAGTGTTTCTCAAATAACAAACCCTGGATCAACCCTGAGAAAAAGTCACTACTGAGAGAAAAGAAAAGGATCTTCAGGTCGGGAAACAAGGAAGATGTGAAGTCCATACAGAGGGAGCTAAGGAGGAAGATCAGAGAGGGGAAGGTCAGCTACAGGAAGAAGATGGAGGACAAGCTGCAACAGAGTGACGTCAGCGAGGTCTGGAGAAGCCTCAAAACCATCTCTGGGCTCCAGAATACCTCCTCCCAGGCCACGGGGGCAAGGAGTGGGTGAACAACCTGAAACTGTTTTATAACAGGTTTGATCAACCGCCATCTTCTCCGCCTGCCCACTATCCACTGCTGCCTCAACCTTCATCTAGTCCTGCTGTCCATGGCCTACCCCAACACCCCCCACTCCCAGCACACAGCCCTCCTGCCCCAACCTGACCCTCACTAAGACCCAGGTGGAGGCGGAGATGAGGAAGATCAAGGCGAGGAAGGCCCCGGGTCTGGACTGCATCAGCTCGAAGCTCCTCAAGTCCTGCGCAGACCAACTGTGTGGGATTGTGGAGCACATCTTCAACCTCAGCCTGAAGCTGGGGAGGGTACCACAGCTGTGGAAAACATCCTGTGTGGTACCCGTACCAAAGATGCCCCACCCCAAGGACCTGAAAAGCTATAGACCAGTGGCCCTCACATCACACCTGATGAAGACCCTGGAGAGGCTGCTCCTTGCCCACCTCCGCCTCCTAGAAGGACCAGCGATGGATCCACTCCAGTTCTCCTACCAGCATTCAGTTCAATTCAACTTTATTTATGTAGCGCCATTTCACAACAGCAGTCATCTCATAGCACTTTCAAATGTAGGGAAAACCCCCACAATTGCAGAAAGACCCCAGCAATCAGGCAATCCCCTGTGAGCAAGCGCTTGGCGACGGTGGAGAGGAAAAACTCCCTTTTAACAGGAAGAAACCTCTAGCAGAACCAGGCTGAGGGAGGGGCAGTCATCTGCTGCGACTGGCTAGGGGGTGAGTGGACAGAGAAGATGAGAAGAACAGACATGAAGAGAGCAAACATTAAAGGGGAGAAGCCCGGTACATTATTGGACGTCCCCTGGCTGTCTAAATCTATTAGCAGCATATTTAAGGGAGGGTTTAGAGACACCTGGAGAGGCTGCTCCTTACCCACCTCCGCCCCCTGGTGGGACCAGCGATGGATCCACTCCAGTTCGTCTACCAGTATGGCATTGGGGTGGAGGATGCCGTGATCTTCCTCTTACATCGTTCCCTGTCCCACCTGGAGAAACCTGGGAGCACTGTGAGGCTCATGTTCTTTGATTTCTCCAGTGCCTTCAACACCGTCCAAACAGTGATCCTGAAGGACAAGCTACTGTGCGCAGGGGTGGACCAGCACCTGTCATTGTGGATCCTGGACTACCTCACAAACCGGCCACAGTTTGTGAGAACCCAAGATTGTGTGTCTGACACTATCATTTGCAGTACGGGGGCCCCCCAGGGAACAGTTCTGACTCCCTTCCTGTTCACCCTTTATATTGTGGACATTTCACACAACACACCACGCTGCCACCTACAAAAGTTCTCTGACGACTCTGCAATCATCAGCCTCATCTCTGATGGAGATGATGCGGAGTACAGAAAACTTATCCAGGATTTCGTGGACTGGTGCCATCGGAACTGCCTCCAGATCAATGTGAGGAAAACTAAGGAACTGGTGGTGGACTGCCATAGGCGAGGACAATCCCCCACAGCACCAGAAAACATACAGGGAACAGACATTGAGATGGTGACATCATACAAGTACCTGGGTGTTCACCTGAACAATAAACTGGACTGGTCACACAACACCAACGCGCTCTACACGAAGGGACATCGCAGGCTGTTCCTCCTGAGGAGGCTTAGATCTTTTGGAATGCAAGGGGCACTCCTGAAGACCTTCTACAATTCAGTGGTGGCATTAGCCATCACATTTGGAATGGTCTGCTGGGGCAACGACATCACGGCAGTCAACAGGAAGAGACTGAACAGACTGATCAAAAAAGCTAGCTCTGTTCTGGGGGGGCGGCTCAACCCAGTGGAGGAGATAGGAGAGAGGAGGATGGTAGCCAAGCTGTCATCTCTGCTGGAGTCTAAATCCCACCCCATGCAGGCACACGCTGAACGCACTGAGGAGCTCATTTAGCAGTCGGCTGTACCATCTTAGGTGTGTGACTGAGAGGTTCTGCAGGTCCTTCCTACCTACGGCTGTCAGACTTTATAGCCTAATCAGGGCTGCTTGTAGAGGTCGTATTGAATGTACAAAACGTAACAATCTTGCGCAATAAATGGTCCCCTCCATTATACAACTAGGACAATATCAATCATTACTAAGGGTGACAACACGGCTGTTTCAAATATGAAATATACTGTATGGGTCCATATTCTTATTCTGCGTGGTAACTTAACCTCTTGCACTCCGGGATACCGCGGGCGGTCACGTCTCTGCGTCCTAGTGCGTCTCAGTGCGCACTGTGCGTCTCAGTGCGCACTGAAAAAAAAAGCTGCATTTCCGTTCTTCCAGTACAGACACAGCCGCGAACAGAAAGCCAAAGGAGTGTTTTGATTGGTTTAGATTTGATTGTCCTCTCATTCGACTAATAAGAGCCTTGAATTGGGTTTCTGAAACCTTGAAGAACCAATGACTGAAAACCTAGCAAGAAGGACCTGCCTACCAACGACTGCGAATACGAGCCAATCGAAGCAGAGAAGTTCGACAATTGAAACGCGTGCGTCCCCTGCATAAAATCTGTTTTGTCTAAGCCGCTGGGTGACTCACATTGAGACTTGTGTGTAACGGTAGCGTTAGCCAGTCTTTTTTTATTACTACTGTTCTTATTTGTTTTGAAAAATTGTTCGCCAAAACCGCAATCACGAGTCCGTAAAAAACCACGAGTCCGTAACAAGCGGACCAGCTTGATGTTTGTCTGACAATGAGAATCAGATGTTCGCCAACGACACTGCTGTTGTGGACAGGTAAGTGTTATCAGCATAATTATTCTTTATCAATGAAAATGGTAATAAAAATGACTTTTGACCGATCGGTAATTACAACAGTGCGTCATGGCCACATGACGGACCGTTTTTTGTGCGCCGAGCTCCTCTGTAGTGGGGTGGGTGGGGGGGTGGGAGTTATTATCCTCTACATTGCAGATATTTTAGTATAATTTTTATTGCACTGTAGGTTATTTTTTCTTGTAAAAAAAGGCCACACATTTTTTACGTGGCATGCTTCTTTGTGTGTGGGGGGCTTGTTTGTTCATTCATTCATTCATGAATGAATAAACAACTCCCCCCCCCACACACAGCCCTGAGTGTCACCTTTCATTAGAGCCCAAGATGAAGCTTCTATGTTTAAGCATTCAAAAGTTATAGACATTTTTCCAAACTGTGCCATTTGGCACAATTTGGCACAGTTCAAAAACGCCTAGGAACAACCTAAGAAAAAAGCTGTGTAATATATTCATTTTTTGTGGTATTGTTACAAAATTTTGATCTCAGCTTGATAACACTTGGTTCTACATTTTTGTTGCATTTTCCAGCCAGTATCTGACAGCTGTGTGTTATTTGCAAGCATTTGTATCTAAAAAAAACACCCAGGCAAACTTTATTTTCTTCAGATTCAGTATGTTTAGATGACTGTTACTCAGTGGCAGGAGCACTTAGAGAGATTATGACCGTTTTGCCAAAAAATTCAAAGTGTTTTCTTTTAAATGAGACCAACCCCATGAAGATGCTGCAAAGGGTTGAAGAACAGCTTTTGATTTACTTTGGGTATGTTATTTTTAGGCGTTTTGAGGGAAATTGACCAGAGTGTAAGGGGTTAACAGACCGTAATGCTGTCTGTACCATCTAGCTGCAATGCTCCCGCACTGTGCATATACAGTATCTGTGTACATATGTATATTCATTTGTTCTTATTATCTTATCAATTATTGCTGTGAGTGCTGCTATCCTTGCGCTGCTGCAATCCTGGAATTTCCCCATTGTGGGACTAATAAAAGCTTATTGTATCTTGTGAAAATACCAAGTTTTTAATTTTTTTTTAACAGAATCAGCAGTTCATGCCTGTAGGAAGACCGGAGCTCTGCACAATTGTCACACGCACGCACAAGTTGAGAGTGGAGCTGCAGCGAGTTTCTCACAGCTTCCATCGTTTGCCACATAAGTTATGAACCCTGTTTAAATTACGAGACCACAGGGTCCTAAAAACATTTGCAATAATACTGCATATCGCAGTGTTGAGCTATCTGTGATGTTGTGAATTTCAGTGGTGTGAAAAAGTGTTTGCCCCTTCCTGATTTCTCATTTTTTTGTATGCCTGTCACACTTAAAATATTTCAGATCATTAAACAAATTTAAATATTAGACAAAGATAACACAAGTAAACACAAAATGCAGTTTTTAAATATAAATGTTTATTATTAAGGGGAAAAAAATCCAAACCTACATGGCCCTGTGTGAAAAAGTGATTGCCCCCTAAACCTAGTAACTGGTTGGGCCACGCTTAGCAGCAACAAATGAAATCAAGTGTTTGCAATAACTGGCAGTGAGTCTTTTACAGCGCTGTGGAGGAATTTTGGCCCACTCCTCTTTGCAGACTTGTTGTAATTCAGCCACACTGGAAGGCTTTCGAGCATGAATCACCTTTTTAAGGTCATGCCACAGCATCTCAATCGAATTCAGGTCAGGACTTTGACTAGGCCACTCCAAAGTCTTCATTTTGCTTTTCTTTAGCCATTCAGAGGTGGACTTACTGGTGTGTTTTGGATCATTGTCCTGCTGCAGAACCCAAGTGTGCTTCAGCTTGAGGTCACGAACAGATGGCTTGACATTCTCCTTCAGGATTTTGTGATAGACAGCAGAATTCATGGTTCCATTTACCACAGCAAGTCTTCCAGGTCCTGAAGCTGCAAAACAGCCCCAGACCATCACACGACCACCACCATATCATTTTTGCCCTGTCTCTTTCTAATGGTGGAGTCATGAACACTGACCTTAACCGAGGTAAGTGAGACCTGCAGTTCTTTGGATGTTGTTGTGGGGTCTTCTGTGGCCTCTTGATGAGTTGTCACTGCACTCTTGAGGTAATTTTCGTCGGTCGGCCACTCCTGGGAAGGTTAACCACTGTTCCATATTTTCATTTGTGGATAATGGCTCTCACTGTGGTTCGCTGAAGTCCCAAAGCTTTAGAAATGGCTTTATAACCTTTTCCAGACTGATAGATCTCAATTACTTTGTTTCTCATTTGTTCCTGAATTTCTTTGGATCGCAGCATGATGTCTAGCTTTTGAGGATCTTTCGGTCTACTTCACTTTGTCAGGCAGGTACTATTTAAGTGATTTCTTGATTGAGAACAGGTGTGGCAGTAATCAGGCCTGGGTGTGGCTAGAGAAACTGAACAGCTTTCCAAAGAGTAAACCACAGTTAATTTATGTTTGGGGTGGGGGGGGGAAACACTTTTTCCCACAGGGCCATGTAGGTTTGGATTTTTTTTTACCCTTAATAATAAACAACTTCATTTAAAAACTGCATTTTGTGTTTACTTGTGTTATCTTCGTCTAATATTTAAATTTGTTTGATGATCTGAAACATTTAAGTGTGACAAACACTTAAATTTTCATTTTCAAAAAAATGAAAAATTGGGAAGGGGCAAACACTTTTTCACACCACTGTATACTTTTATTGTGAAGTGCAGTGTAGTGGCGGCCACTTCCTCTTCCTTCACTGCACCGCCCTATAAATGCCAGGGGGCATTCATTTTAGGGTCTCTTGCCGATGCCCCTGCCTGGTGGCTGTGTTGTGTGCCTGGTTGCTGATAAAGCTGAGTTCATACGTTCACCTGGCCTCATCCTTGTATAAAGTATTTGTCCATACATAACATTTTGGCGACGAGAATAAACCATGGAGGTGTGTATTTCACCACTTCGGCCCGTCCTGGAGCTCCCGGGCGAGCCGCCTGTGCCCTGGCCAAGATGCTTTGCGGCCTTCCAAAACTACATCATCGCGCTTGACCTGGATGAGCTAAATAAACTGAGGGCACGCGCACTCCTGGTGCATAATTTGGGGATTGAGGGCCAGCATATCTTGCAAACACTCGGGGTCTCGGACTTGTATGAGGATGCAGTTGAGTTGCTAGCGCGCCATCTTCACGCCCCGGACGGCATGACCGTCCGGAGGATTCGATTTCGGCAGCGACACCAACGGGCGGGTGAGCCTATCCAACAGTTCGTCACCAACCTGAGGCAGCTAGCCAGTGAGTGCCGCTTTGGGCCACTGGAGGAGGAGATGGCACACGACCAGCTGGTGGAGCACACAAACAATGCTGCTATATGAGCGAAACTACTCATGGCGCTGGATGACCTAACACTAGCCAGGGCTATTGAGCTAGCTCTCCCATTGGAGACCATGGACAAGCTAGCCTCGGAGCTAAATTGACACCAGTCACAACAGCAGCTGGAGCCTTCCGCCGTGGCACTAATAATGGACCAAGACAGCGAGGATAGCATGGATGATGACGTTATGGAAACCAATGCCACCAGCCGTAGGTCTGCCCCGGGAAAACCCTTGTGTATGGGTTGTGCGTCCGCGAAGCACCAATACAAGGCTAGGGACTGCCCGGCTAGAGGGAAACATTGTGGCAAGTGTGGACGCTTGAACCATAATGCCAGAGTGTGCCGTGTATCTGAGCTGGAGAGCCCATGGAAAAAACCACTCCGCCCGCCCCTGACAACTATCCACACAGTGTCCCTGAGTACCAACGGGTACACATTTTGCAGAGTAACACTGGACAGCGTGGAGGTGCCGCTGCTGCTCGACACGGGGGCAGAGGGATTGCTGCTGAATTGGGCCACAGTGAGGAAGTTCATCCCCCACTACAGGATAAGAGGTAACCCAGCGCCGCTTTATGGTTATGGAGGTGGCAGGCTGTGCACGGTCGGAATGTTGGAGTTAATGGTTCAGTACAAGTTGGCGGTGATGGCTGATTTCACATTCCACATCACGGCCCGGGGCGACAACATCATGGGCTGTGACTTGTTTTATGGACTGGGTTTTGCCATTAAAGACAACGCTGGGGAAGAGTGGTCTGGTTGTGGCCAGTGGAACTCTCCGGTTCCAGTGGTGGAGGACGACGCTGTGTGGGATGAAGATCTACTGGGCACCACGGAGGTCAAGCAGGACCAGCCTCGCTCAGGTTCAACGCAGGACGGTCTCAGTGCCGGCGCTGAGGGAATGGCAGGAGAGGGTACTGAGCGTGGTGGCAAGGCGCCTGTGTTGGAGTGTGATGCTTACGAGCTAGCCCCAGATTCCTCCGGAGCTTAGCTGCAGAGGGCTGGAGGATCTACAGCTACAACGGCGACTGCTACAGTGGCTTTAAAAGAGGTCAGGGCCAGACCGACAGCCACAGAGGGACTGAGTGCCAATCAGTACCATTGCAGGCCAAGCAGAGCTCCTCAGAGTTACAGACCTGGTCTGGGCTCGAGGAGAGGGACATCCACGGCGGGTACGGGCCAAAAGACAGCCAGAGGAACACCAGGAGCAGCTGCACATCATGGCTAAGTGGGGCGCAGCCTACTTGCAGCTGTCGGATGGCTTGTGGAGGCACGCCAACGAGCTGTGGCGTTCCCAGGAGAAGGCTTCTAATGGCGGGTCCAGACGAGTGAGGCAGTCGGTGGCGAGGAGAAGAGGCACTCTCGTCTATGAGGTCAGCTGCGACCCTGGGGGCATGCCACTTCCGGGGCGGGTCTCCTGAAGGGCTGCCCTGCCCCCCCCCCCACAAGCTGGTTCTACCCCTTTCTGCCAGAAGGACAGTCGTGTGGTTTCAAAAAAAAAAAAGATTCTAATGTTCATATGTTTGTGTGTGTAAAAAAAAAAACCAAACAAAAACTGAAATGTTATAGTTCTGGGTGTGTTTATATTTTAGGAGCATGGCAATGTTTTAAGTTATTAATGGACTTTTAGTTAGTTACAGGTGGCAGAATAATCCACCTTGCCATGTGGGGTAGGACGGTCGTCCACCCATCCTCCCTAGTTTAGGTTTTGATGTGTGAATGCGGTAGGTCATTTAGTAATTTCAATTTAGTTTTCTTAGTGCGTGACTCGGGTCCTAAATTGGGGACAGTCTTAATTGTGTGTGTGTTGGTGATGATGTTGTGAATTATACTTTTATTGTGAAGTGCGGTGTAGCGGCAGCCACTTTCTCTTCCGCCACTGCACCACCCTATAAATGCCGAGGGCATCCATTTTAGGGTCTCTTGCCGATGCCCCTGCCTAGTGGCTGTGTTGTGTGCCTGGTTGCTAATAAAGCTGAGTTCATACGTTCACCTGGCCTCATCCTTGTATAAGGTATTAATCCATACATAACACTATCCACCGTCACTGCAGGGGAAATTCCTCCACCGTGACAGCCCTACTGGCAAGGGAAAGATCACGAGGAGGGCTGTAGTCACAGGAAAAGTGAGCTGCTATAAGACTGAGAAGCGGACATCTGTCTACCTTGTTTTCCAAAAGAGCATATTTTTCCCCACTTGTCTCATTATCATTAACAAATTAAAATCCTACTTGGAGCTAACACCACTTAGACTAGCAAAGCTCCCAACAAGCAAGGACAGTGGCGTCAAAGTCAGAGGGGTCCACTGCAGCATGTCTGCACTTCTGCATGCTCACACAAGCAGCCAAGCAGAGTAGTTCTTCATATTAAGCTCAACACCAGCCCTTTACTGTTATGTATATAGTTTAATGACATTAACTACATAATGATACATAAATACATATGTGACATAAATACATAATGGTGAATACAAAAATATAGGCTGGCGGATGTGCCAATATTTGGTTCTGCTGCACAACTCACATATGAAATCTTACTGAAATAAATCCAGGTATTATTTATTTTCTGGTTCCAGATCATCATTCCTCACAATCTGCATGCAGGAGTCGAGGAGTGATGCTAAAATACAGTGGCAAGAAAAAGTATGTGAACCCTTTGGAATTCCCTGGTTTTCTGCATAAGACTACATCCTGGCATGTAAAAAGTGGCGCAACAGCCTTCTCAGTGCAAAACCGTACAACTGCTTTGTTTGCTAACTGCTTTGATAGCATAGACTCTAACCACCGTGTTGTCACTATGAAGATTCGCTTTAGTCTGAGGGTCAAAAAACAACAGCCTGCTAACAGACCCAATTATGACTGGAAGGCATTGTCATCAAATCCTGATTTACATACCAAGTACTTCATTGAAGTAAGAAACAGACTTCAAATCTTGGCTGTTGCTGAAAACGTTCTCTATGTAAGATTTGAGAAGTTTGTTGAGGCCAGCATGGAAGCAGTGTGAATGGGTGTCCATAAAGTTGAGAACATCTAAAATGAAACAACTGAGATAACGTGCTGATGTATCCTGTGCAAGGAATAAGCTGAATTCAGGCCAGACAGCATTGCTTCAACTAACAACAAAAAGGATCGGCTCCATCTGGATGAGGTGAGACAGGAATTTTATAAGTCACAGGAATTAGAGGAAAAACAGTTGAAAGCAGATGTTTGCATACACTGTATAAAAAGACACATAACCCCCTTTTTTTATTCCTCACTGTCTGACATTAAATAAGACTAAACTTAAACTTAAAATTATTTATATTTGCTAAATAACTTTGAGAGAATTTTTTTTAAATTACTTTCTTCAAAGTCAGAAGTTTACATACCTTTCCTTAGTATTTGGTAGCATCGCCTTTATACTGTACATTTTGCGTATTCTTCCAAAAGCTTCTCACAATAGTTTGCTGGAATTTTAGAGGTAATAATCTCCCCAAACAATAAACTATGGATAACCAAAACACTCAAAAAAATCCATAATAAAAAGAAAAGAATATTCTTCACTGGAACAAAGTCTGAGAAAAAGGAGATTCACAGAAATGTTAAAAGAGAGCCATTAAAAAAAATGCCACGCTGAGGTATAAGAACAAAATGGAGGAAAAATTTTCTTGAGGGAACCTCTGTTCAGCTTGGCAAGGAATCAGAACATGGCCACATACAGGACCATTCAAGTGACAGGTAGCAGTTCAGCTTCTGCCCCCAATGACCACAACTGCTTCTTCTTCAGGTTTGAGACAGACAACACTTCCTGCCTTAGTGCATTCACATCCTCCCTCACACCAGCGGTAATGGACCTAACCTTCACCAAAGAGGAACTTGTGAGAGCCCTCAAGAGGACCAAGGAGAGCACAGCACGGCCCCAGACACCATCAACGGTTGCATCCTGTGGTGTTGTGCAGAGAAGCTGGGGGCCTGTTTCAGCTTCTGTTTCAAAGATTGGTGGACAACAGTACCATTCCCCAGCTATGAAAGCACTCCACAGTGGTCCCCAAGAAGAACTCATTTAGAGCTCTGAATGACCTCGGGCCTGTGGTTCTCACCACACTTGTGATTGTGATGAAGGTCATGGAGAGGGTCATAAAGAAGCACATCATTAAGGTGACTGACCCTCTGATGGACCCTCTCCAGTTTGCATACTGAGCAGGCAGGGGCACTGATGATGTAAAAATATACATCATGGACACAGTAAACAGGCACCTGGAACATTCCAACACCACACTAGCGTGGCCAGCGTGGTGGATCTGTCAGGTAAATCTGGCTGGCCACGCCTAAGGAAAACAGTTGATAAATGACACGTCACAGCGATCAGCTGTTTTTTCTTTTCCCCTTGTCCTGTCAGGCAGCTAGGTAAGCAGAACAGAGATCTGTCACCCTTATTGTGCCAAAACAGATTTACTTTGCCAAAAGCAGCTTTATGCAGTACCTAACTATGTACTGTATATTGTTATAAATTCCTCCTGTAATAACTTTTTATACTTTATTACCTCTGCCAGGCCAAAAGGCCAGGAGGAGGTAATGTTTTTGCCGGGGTTTGTCTGTGTGTTTGTCTGTTTGTCTGTCTGTCTGTTTGTCTGTTGGTTAGCAAGATAACTCAAAAACTTTTGGACGGATTTCCATGAAACTTTCAGGCGTTGTTGGAAATGGTACAAGGAAGAACTGATTAAATTTTGGGGATGATCCGCATCACCGTCTGCATACAGGAATTTTTTAAAGCATTTTTCCACACTGTGACATACGGCCATTTTCAACATGTGCGCAGGCGCAATGGAGGGCGCTGGGCGTCGTGTCTGACCAACACAAACTCCGCCTTCTTCAACGTTTTAGCCACAAAAGCATGCGGAAAACACTGGTGGCCTGGGCCCACCAGCGTGCCTGTGCCAGCCATAGGCGCTGCGCACATTGCGCTGGTCATCGTGTCTGACCAACACAAACTCCGCGTTCTTCAACGTTTTAGGCACAAAAGCACGCGGAAAACACTGCTGGCCTGGGCCCGCCAGCGTGCCTGTTTTTGCGCCACGCTGCAAAACCTGACATGGCCACCTGTCCGCCGCCCCATTATTTGCCACAAATTCCCCGCCCAGCTATAGGCGCTGCGTAAAAACGACCTCTCTGCCGGGGAAGATTCTAAATTCTGTTTTGCCGCGGAGCGCAACCCCAATATAATATAAAACCCACGGCAACCTGTCTAACCAATCCGCATCCGTCAGTGGAGGAGATGGACACACCAACACTTCAGTTTATTACCTCCGCCAAGGAGGCAATGCTTTTACAACCGTAAAACGGGGCTATAAGGGACGGCGGGGTAATATGGGACACTTTTCTAAATGTAATTCTGCTTTTTTAATTTTGCTTCCGCCTAGATTTGATGAAGGATTCATGGATATTTGACAATAACAACACAACTCAGGGTCCTGCTCAAAATAAAAAAAGCAGAATTACATTTAAAACATTTCCCAGAAAAGTGTCCCTTATTAACCCGCCGTCCCTTATAGCCCCGTTTTACACTACTGAACCACTAATCCTATCACTATCACATTGATTGTCATTCATTAATTGTCTGTTTATTGCACTGTCCATGTCAAATAAACAAATAATCATTGTGAATCCAATTGCTAGTCATATCTCTTCATGCTCAGGGAATCTGAAAACGTACACACAAACACTGTATGGGGGGAACTGTGCCGCTTGGCGGAGGTCTGCGCTCTCCGAGTGCTTTTCTAGTTTAAATTATTTTATCCATGGAGGACCCGACAGGATGGGGAATAAAGAAAGGAAGTGTGTGGAGGGGGAAAGAAAAGGGAGGGGAACAGACGAAAAGACAAACAAACCAACAACTAAAACAAACAAGACAAACTGCTTCTTCCACCGAAGATGTCTCAGCACGAGTCTGGTTTCCACACCTGTTAAAGGAGAGACATTTGTGCGTGTGCGTCTGTGTGCGTATATATGAGAGCGCGCGCAAAATAAGTGTGTGCATGTGAGTGGTTTGTCAGGAAACATACGAAGAGGGGGGCCGGTCGCAGCAGCTCTTCCCCCAGGAACCCCGAGCAGGCAAGGCAGCGCCACCAACCCCCACAGGGCACAAATGCCCGAGGTCAGCAAGCCCCAGGAAAGCCAGGCATCTGCCCCTGAAGGGATGATCGAGGAGGCCAGGCACAGCAGGCCCACACCCCTGGGCCCACCAACCCCCCACCCCCCAGTGGGGCTAACGCCAGTCCCCAGGCCCAGGATGCCAGCGACCCCACCCCCCAGGCTGGAGACCCAGGGGGTGGGGTACCCCCAGCGTGAGCCCCTCCAGGCACCCCCACATCGCCCCCCCCCAGCGTCACTGCCACACACTCCGGGGACCCCCATGCCCAAAGAAGTCCCCCCCCCAGGGGAGCCCACATAGCCGAGAGGCACTACCCCCCTCAATCCAGCACCTCCTGACTCGCAGACACACCCATCCCCACACCTTCACACCCTCATGTTCCCATACGCACCCACATGCACTCCCTCACTCTCACTCACCCGGACCCACCTATTCTCTCTCACTCGTGTACCCGTTCAATCTCACCCCTCATTCACCCTTATTTCTTAGGGCGACTGCGATGCAGATGCAGTGAGCCTGAACTCGCACCAGTGTCCAGCAGCGGCCGGAGAGACCACCAGCACAGGCCAGCGGCCACCCCCCCTGCCAACCCACCCCAGGGCGGCCGCGGCCACAGAAGCAGACCCCCACCCTCAGCACCCACCCGAGCAACTGATCAGCAGATCACCGCAGGCACCCCGAGATGCCACCCAACACACAAAGCGCCACACAAAACCGACCCACCATCACCACCTCCATTCATCACTCCCTCACTCTCACTTACTCTCTTATTCAGTCCTGCTCTCTCTCCCTTGGTTGTATCTATACATTCAGCAGCACCCAGAGATTTTGACAACATGATGGGTCCCAGGAGGAGGATAGCAGAGGTGGGGGAACACCCCCATCCCCCTCCCCCAAAACATGGTAGGTGTATGTTGGTTGTATGATGTGATTGTGTGTAAATGTGTGGACTACCATAGTGCAGTTAAAATTGGGGGGGATGGTGGTTGAAGCACCACTAACCACTGCGATAGGCAGCAAGGCCCCCATCCCCCAAGCCCTCAGTGTCTAAAATACAATTAAAATTGAGGTGAGGACAGCCCCACCGTGCAGCAGAGGTGTCCCCTTTGCCAACACAGTGCAGCACACCCCCACCCCAATGCCCAAATGTATCCAAGAAGATGTGTATTCCACCCAGAATCGGGGGAGGGCAGGAAATAAGACTGGGAGGGAGCCGGTCCAAAAGCGACGCCGTCCCCCCCAGAAGCCAGTTCGCAAACTGGTTCATGAGACCACCCACTGCCCCCAAATCCCAATCCAGGGTGAGGGCCGCCAGGCCGAGCAGCCCAGGACCTACCAGCATCGCGCCCTGGTGCTCCCAGCAGCACAAACATGATGGGGCAGCCAAACCCATTCCCACTCATCTTGCACACACAAACACACACAACAACAATAGTCACAATAGTGAACAATGGGCTGGACCCACACGGCGCCCCACACGTCTGCTGACGCTTCTGAAGATGACTACAGATGCCAGTTGAAACATGTCGAGGTAAAAAACAAACATCTTCTACCTTTTTGTCTGAAAGAAAGAAACAGTAAATTACTTATTGGAAAAGAAGACAAAATGAACATAACTGAGTGTTTTTACGATGAGTTTGTCTCTGTTTGTCCTGGTACAGCCCAGTACAATTGCAAAACTGATAGGTGATCACTAATGTCATTTATTAGTAAACCCCCTGTAATTTGGTTATCAAGGACTTTTGTGAATATGTTATTAATACAGGTGCATCTCACTAAATTAGAATATCATCAAAAAGTTGATTTCAATAATTCAATTCATACAATGAAACTCATATGTTTCATTCAGGGCAGCGCGGTGGTGGAGTGGTTAGCACTGCGGCAGCACAGCAACTCACCCTTGGCTGGGGGATCCTGTATTTGATCCCAGCCCCCAACCAACAGTGATCTGTGTGGAGCTTGCATGTTGTCCCCATGTCTGCGTGGGTTTACTCCGGGATTTCTCCGGTTTCCTCCCACATGACAAAAACATGCAAGTTAGGTCAATTGGCATCCAACTTTGAATTCTAAATTGTCCTTAGGTGTGACTGTGAGCGTGAATGGTTGTCTGTCTCTCTGTGTTGGCCCTGCGATGGACTGGTGATCTGTCCAGGGTGTACCCTGCCTCTCGCCCAAAGATAAGATAAGCCTTTATTAGTCCCACAACGGGGAAATTCCAGGATTGCAACAGCACAGGGATAGCAACACTCAGAGCAACAATCAGAAGGCAAGAAAAAAAACAAGCAAGCAAGAGCAGCTAATAAACATATGTACGTATTACTATAAAATATATATATATACACACACACACAGACACACAGTGCAGAGCATTGTAGCTGGATGGAATAAATATATGAATATATGAACACACAGTGCAGAGCATTGTAGCTAGATGGAATAAATATGTAAATATAT
Source organism: Pholidichthys leucotaenia (assembly GCA_020510985.1). Taxonomy (NCBI): domain Eukaryota; kingdom Metazoa; phylum Chordata; class Actinopteri; order Cichliformes; family Pholidichthyidae; genus Pholidichthys; species Pholidichthys leucotaenia. The sequence continues at coordinate 283,340,037 of CM035841.1, forward strand.
AAACACCCACAGTACGGAGCATTGCAGCTAGGTGGAATAAATATGCAAGTATATAAACACACACAGTGCGGAGCAATGTAGCTAGATGGAATAATATGTAGATATATAAATATATAAACACACCCAGTGCTGAGCATTGTAGCTAGATGGAATAAATATGCAAATATATAAACACACACAGTGCAGAGCATTGTTGCTAGATGGAATGAAACAGCATAACCGTCTACTTAGTTATCCTACATGGTATGATTATGTGCCCATACATATTCTCACCCTCCATAGCGACCGGTATGTTCCTAGTTGTATGCCGGAGGGGACCATTGTGTAAGTCTATTGCATCTTTTGCATTCAAAAAACTATTAGTTTGTTACGTCTTTTTGCTATCTCTGCGAGCAGCCCTGCTTAGGTTGTACAGTCTGACAGCCGTTGGTAGGAAGGACCTACGAAACCTCTCGGTTGTGCACCTGGGATGATGTAGTCTGCTGCTAAATGAGCTCCTCAGTGCATTCAGTATGTCCTGCATAGGGTGGAACTCGGACTCCAGCAGAGATGACAGTTTAGCCACCGTCCTTCTCTCTCCTATCTCCTCCATCGGATCAAGGCGCTGCCCCAGGACAGAGCTAACTTTCTTAATCAGTTTGTTCAGTCTCTTCCTATCGGCTGCAGTAATGCCACTGCCCCAGCAGACCACTCCAAAAGTGATGGCTGATGCCACCACCGTGTCATAGAATGACTTCAGCAGCGCCCCTTGTACACCAAAAGACCTGAGTCTCCTCAGCAGGAACAGCCTGCGCTGTCCCTTCTTGTAGAGTGCATCAGTATTGTGTGACCAGTCTAGTTTATTGTTCAGATGAATACCCAGGTACTTATAGGATGTCACCATCTCGATGTCTGTTCCCTGTATATTTACTGGTACTGTGAGGGGCTGCCCATGCCTGCGGCAGTCCACCACCAGCTCCTTAGTTTTCCTCGCGTTGATCTGGAGGCAGTTCCGATGGCACCAGTCCACGAAGTCCTGGATAAGCCCTCTGTACTCAGCTTCATCTCCATTGGAGATGAGGCCAACGATCGCAGAGTCATCAGAGAACTTCTGTAGATGGCAGTGTGTTGTGTTGTGTGAGAAGTCCGCAGTATAAAGAGTGAACAGGAAGGGAGCCAGCACCGTTCCCTGGGGGGCCCCCGTGCTACTGATGATCGTGTCGGACACACAGTCCCGGGTTCTCACAAACTGAGGCCGGTTCGTGAGGTAGTCCAGGATCCATGATGACAGGTGCTGGTCCACCCCTGCGCGCAGCAGCTTGTCCTTCAGGATCATCGGTTGGATGGTGTTGAAAGCACTGGAGAAGTCAAAGAACATGATCCTCACCATATTCCCGGGCTTCTCCAGGTGGGACAGAGAACGGTGAAGGAGGAAGATCACCGCATCCTCCACCCCAATGCCATGCTGGTAGGCGAACTGGAGTGGATCCATCGCTGGTTCCACCAGGGGGCCGAGGTGAGCAAGGAGCAGTCTCTCCAGGGTCTTCATCAAGTGGGACGTCAAGGCCACCGGTCTGTAGCTGTTCAGGTCTTTGGGGTGGGAAGTTTTTGGTACAGGTACCACACAAGATGTTTTCCACAGCTGTGGTACCCTCCCCAGTTTCAGGCTCATGTTGAAGATATACGTCACAATCCCACACAGCTGGTCTGCACAGGACTTGAGGAGCTTTGCGCTGATGCCGTCCGGTCCCGGCGCCTTCCTCGCCTTGATCTTCCTCAGCTCCGTCCTCACCTGGGTCCTGGTCAGGGTCAGGATGGGGGGCTGTGTGTTGGGAGTGGGGGGGGTGTTGGTGGAGTGGGGAGTGGGCAGCAGGACTTGATTTCTTTAGAGGCAGCAGTGGTTGTTGTGCAGTCAGGGGGGAGGGCGGTTGGTCAAATCTATTGAAAAACAGATTCAGGTTGTTCGCCCACTCCCTGCCCCCTGTGGCCTGGGGGGAGGTATTCTGGAGCCCCGAGATGGTTTTGAGGTTTCTCCAGACCCCGCTGATGTCGCTCTGTTGCAGCTTGTCCTCCATCTTCTTCCTGAAGCTGTCCTTGCCTTCTCTGATCTTTCTCCTCAGCTCCCTCTGTACGGACTTCAGCATCTCCCTGTTCCCTGACCTGAAGATCCTCTTCTTCTCTCTCAGAAGTGTTTTTATCTCAGGGTTGATCCAGGGTTTGTTGTTTGAGTGACGCCGTATGGTCTTGGTGGGAACGGATTTGTCCACACAGAAGCTGAGGTAGCCCGTGAAGGTGTGAATGAGGCCATCGATGTCCTCACCATGTGGATCGCAGAGCTGCTTCCAGGCGGTGGCTTCAAAACAGCCCTTTAGGGTGTCCATTGTCTCCTCAGACCATAACTCCACAGTGTGCATGGCCGGAGGTTGTCTGTGCACTAGGGGTTTGTACACCGGCCGGAGATGAACCAAGTTGTGATCCGATCTCCCGAGTGGGGGGAGTTGTGATGAGGTGTACGCCTCCTTAGTGTTTGCGTAGAATAAATCCAGTGTTTTATTGTCTCTAGTGTGGCATGTGACATACTGGGTGAACGTGGGTAGAATGGGAGACAGTGAAACATGGTTGAAATCGCCTGAGATGAGGAGAAGAGCATCTGGGTGTTCTGTCTGCAGCCTGCTGGTTACTGAATGGATGACGTCACGTGCTGTCCCAGCGTTCGCCGTCGGATTTGCATAAACAACAATGCAGATCACGTGTGAGTGTTCTCTCGGGAGATATGTAGGCCTCATGCTAACAGCTAGCAACTCAATGTCTTTGCTGCAGTGTCGTTGTTTAACAGTGATATGTCCCGGTCTGCACCAGTTGTTGTTAACATACATTATCACTCCACCGCCCCTAGCCTTGCCACTGTCTGGTGTTCGGTCAGCTCGTATCATGTGAAAACCCTCCAGCTCAATGTTAGCATCTGCTGCTAGTTCAGTTAGCCACGTCTCAGTAAACAAAAGGAGAGAGCAATACTCTCAATACACCATGATTCTACTTGAACTTTACCTTGTCATTTAGAGACCATCAGAGGATGATGAAGGTTAAAGAGTTTATCTGCTTGAAGATTAATTTAAACAGCAATGATTTTGGTTATGACAGAATCTTAATCTAGACTGCTGGGTTTTCTTGATAGCAGAGTGGGCATTGGTTATGTTATTGCTTCCCACTGCCTATCTTATTTACTTTAGACTAAAGGGTACAAATCTCCTGCTTCTCCTCCAGGTTGTCACACAGTAATTCCTGAAGAGAAATCAAGGACCTTGGAGCATGTTAATGCTCACATATTGAAGTCTTATAACATGGCTAAGATATAGTACCTATAAGGGCGCACAGATAAAAAGGCAGGGACAGTGATGCGAAGTTTCTCTGCAGCATGTTTGCATAATATTGCATCTAAACACTTCAAACGTGATGTGACTCATCTCTAGACTTTGCACCTGACTTGTGCTTAGCCAATCAGTAATGAACATATTTATCCCACAATCAATTTTGGATTAGGAGCTTTCTATAAAGCACCATTTTTGCATTAGGTTCTTAAAGTTTGGTGGTCAAAATACAGTTGAATAAAATTTTGCAAATAATTTTTTCTGTTATTCATATCTTTAATTTTGAGGTTTTTTTGGAAAAGCTTAAGTATTTCTTTTTCTCAGATTTCTATCACTGCTGCTCTTCCTATAATGATTATAGGCAAGGGTACTTAAACTTTTTTATGAAAGGTCCACATTCATTTTTTACAGTGGGTCAGAGGCCTGGAACAATGCCAACATGTTACATGGGTGGATATTTTATTTCCCTGTTTGGGGCACAATAAACAGAACATTTTCTCCAGAGTAAGTATTGAGGGGACACTGTAAGTATTATTATAGTCAATCACAAATTTACAAGAAAAAAATGTACATGTATGTACACTTAAAAACTAAAAAAAAATATTAGAAGAAGGTTGAAAATTTACAAGAAAAAACCTGCAGATTCAAGATGCAAAAAGTAGCAGATTTATGAGAAAAAAAGTTGCAGATTTACTAGAAAAAGCTTCAAATTTACAGTCAAACATTTACAAGAAAAAGGTTGCAAGTTTAAGAATGCAAAACATGGTTAATTTACAAGAAAAAAGCTGTAAATTTACAATAAATGTAAATTAATGAGAAAAAGCTACAAATTCATGAGAAAAGTTGCAAATTTTCAAGAAGAAACTGCATTTATGCTTAGTATTGGTTCTTAAATGCATTTTTGATTTATACATATTACATGCTGAAAAAATACAAGTCACCAAGCTGTCCACACTATAAGAGAAACTGGGTGAATACAACAACTTTTTATAAAACTACTCATTCAGCAACAACACAGCATGGTGGTTTGTTTTACTCGGAGAAATGGCACAGTTTGCCTGGAACAAAAGGAAAGAAACAAAAGGTATGATAACATATTTTTGTGTCCTCACCTCAGTATTCTATTTAACCTTTATTTTGTACAGGGGAGTTCCATTGAGAGGCAACCTCTTTTTCAAGGATGCCCTGTTGACATTTACACCATTCCTGTCAGGTGTGTGCGTAAATGCGCACACACACAGATGAATAAATGCAAGCCCAAGGCGCAAGTTACGTGTTTAACTGACAAATGAAAAATAACATAGTGTCCATTAAGCTGTCCAAGGATGAATAATATGGGAAGATGACCAACTACAAACTCTAATGGCAAGCCCCCACATCCTCCCAGAGCAGAACTGGCAGTGGAGAGAATAGGGCTGAAAATAATAGGAAAGAAGACTTACATAAATGTCGGAGCGGCACAGCTCTGGGAGAAACAACAATTAGTAGTCCAAGGAAAAAAACCATAGGTGAGCGAGCCTGATCATCCAAGTGAGACTGATGCCGACGCACTGATCATTTCCCCTGCTGCACAGAAATACCCCCAGAGACTAACGAGCGGCAAGTGGAAACAGGTGCGCGGCATCAGAGTGAGTGAATGAGTATGCATGTGTGTGTGTGTATGTGTGGAAACCCAGGTGATGGCAATACACTGATAGGTGCCTGGCAGAGAGAGGAGGGCTGTGGCTGAGGACTGACAGAGGAACCAATAATCTGCCAGTTGGAAAAGATAACAGCAATCAGAGGCCAGCCACAGGTCATGAAACGGGGCAAGAAACGACAGCCCCGTACATGACAGAGCCCCCCCCCCCTTCAAGGGGTGGACACCAGACACCCACCGTACCATTAAAACACCCCCCCCCCCCGAACCCCTCACAACTAACCAGGGCGGAAGGTGGGGGAAACAGGTCAGGAGGGAATAAACCAATGGAAAAAACAATAATGCAAAACAGAAAATTACCCAATCCCAAGTAAGATTAACCCTCCCCAACCCAAGAGTCCCCAAGTTCTGGGAGGCGGCCAAAGTCCCAAGGCCCATGAACGGCCGTAAGTTCAGGGGGCTGGCCAAAGTCCCAGGGCCAGCAGGCCGCTTGCAGAACAGCATCAGGCGGCCTGCCAGAGGAAAAGGGCCACGTGACCCAGCAACTCAGTCCTTCGGGCGGCCGGCCTGCATAGTTGAGCCACCAGGACTGAAGCGGTGATCGAGGAGGCGGCCTACCCACCAGGAGGCTTAAAGGTAGGTGGCCGGACCTGGGAAGGGAAACCCAGGCGACTACTGGTGGCAGGACCTAGTGAACCACGGCAGAGCCTGGCGGAGGAGGAAGGGACACCCCGAGGACCTCTGGAAGGGAGAAAGAGACCTCGGTGTCCCCAAGCTGGCCGGCTGCACCCTCGGTGGTCCCGGCTTGAGACTGAAGTTCGGTTGCACCCGCGGCGGGCCCGGGCTGGACCATGGCTGCACCCGCGATAGTCCCGTCCTGGGACAATGTTGCACCAGGGGTGGCCTCTTCCCAGGACCTCATTGCTCCCATGGTGAGCCCCGACTGGGCCTGTGTTGCACCCACAGTGGACCCTGACCGAGCCATAGTTGCCCCCACGCTGGAACCTGGCTGGGCCGACGCTGCACCCTCGGTGGGACCCGGCTGGGCCAACGCTGCACCCTTGGTGAGACCCGGATGGGCCGACGCTGCACCCTCGGTGGACCTCGGGCTGAGGCACGGTGTCCATGGCAAACCAAGGCTGGAGTGTAGCACCCACATGGGACTGATGCTGGGGCGCGGCACCCACGATGGTCTCCAGCCGGGACACAGCACCCATGGAGACCCAGGCTGAGGCAGAACCCAAACTATGGCCTCCGGCAGACGGGGAGCTAAATCCTGGTCAACCTCACCGGGAACCGTAGCAGCCACGGTTACCTCCAGCGGTGAGCCTGGATCCTCGGACTCGTCCGGTGACACGGATCTCTCTCCGGCAACCCTAGAAGAGGACTCGAACAGAGAAGAGGAAGGGTCAGGGTCACCAGCAGTGGCGGAGTCCAGTGAGGCAAACTCCTCGCCTTGCTCTCCTCACCTAGAGCTAGGTAAGATTGCTCTAGAACAGACAGTAGAAAAATAAATAAGAGCACTTGCCTTAGCTCAAGCTCCACTGCCGTCCACGACTCCGACGATCCGGGCAATGTATTCACGGGCTCGGCCTCGTGGCAGTTCAGCTTGGGCGTTGACACTGCTGCAGGAGCCTCCGCAGCAGGCGTGATGGTCATAGCAGTGTTGGCCTCCTCCGGAGAAGGTTCCAACGCAGGCGACCCTCCCGGCATGGATTCTGGAGGTGGAGTGTCACGTTGCGCTGGACCCCGAATGACTGAAGCCAGGGTTACGCTCCTTCATCAGCACAGGCTCCAGGTAGGTCACAGCGCCCTCTTTCTGGCCACGGCGGCTCCACGGGGCTGGGGTAGAGTTTTTCTACTCTGCGGGCTCCTCCTTCGCCTGGAGCTCCAGGGTCGGTGGACGCTCAGAGGTGAAAGGATGAGATATGGAGAGGGTTGGTGAGATGACAGTGACTGCAGCAGGTGGAGAGGCCTCTGGGGACTGCAAACCCAGAGACTCTCTACCAGGGATCAGACAAGAATTTTCAACAATTGTAGAAACAAAAGGAAGGAAAACTTGCCTGTTCTCCTGGCTGATGGTGTCTCCTGCTGCAGCTGGCAAGGTGTAGCTCCTCACATTGGCTGTGGCGGGGCTAGACTCCTCCATCAACTGTGGAGAAGCCTCCCAGAACGGCGCTGGAGGGGAAATAGCGGCCACCGATCTCTCCTCCTCCAGGCGGCGATCAATCTTCGCCAGCAAAGTCAGTCTGTGTTTCTCCCACCCTCCCGGAGAACGAGCGGGACCAAGCTCTGGAGATGAGGGCGGGGCTGTAGCAGGAGAGTTGAAGGAGGAGAAATGCCTTTCTTGGCTTGAACGCCTCTTCCGTATCGGGGGCTGCTCCATCGCTGGCAATTCCCTCCCAGGCTCCTCTCTACGCAGTGCGAGGATGAAATGGAGAATGTCCGCAGACTCAGGGAAAAACAACAGGTCGGGACATTCCTGTAAGACCTCCGCTGCGGTCTCCTGGGCGGCTCAAACAGCCTTGGAGGAATACTGCCCCTGCATCTGAAAAAAGGCATCCTCCAAACGGGCCAGTCCATGCAGCTCCACGTCGCTCCAGTGGTTCATCATGGCTCAGGCAGCAGGTAGGAAAAAACACAAAAAAGATTAAAAAAAAAAAGACGACATGCACTTCACTGCTAGGCTCTTTGTTTTGGCGTCAGCATACTGTCAGGTGTGTGCATAAATGCGCACACACACAGATGAATAAATGCGAGCCCAAGGCGCAGGTGAAGTTACATGTTTAATTGATAAATGAAAAATAACGTACAGTGTCCATGAAACAGTCCAAGGATGAATAATATAGGAAGATGACCGGCTACAAACTCTAATGGCAAGCCCCCATGTGCTCCCAGAGTGGAACTGGCAGCGGAGAGAATAGGGCTGAAAATAATAGGAAGGAAGACTTATATAAATGTTGGAGCGGCACAGCTCTGGGAGAAACAACACTTAGCAGTCCAAGGAGAAACCATAAGTGAGCGAGCCTAATCATCCAAGGGAGACTGATGCCGACGCATTGATCATTTCCCCTGCCGCACAGAAATACCCCCGGAGACTAACGAGTGGCAAGTGGAAACAGGTGCGCAGCATCAGAGTGAGTGAATGAGTATGCATGTGTGTGTAGTGTATGTGTGTGTGTATGTGTGGAAACCCAGGTGATGGCAATGCGCTGATAGGTGCCTGGCAGAGAGAGGAGGGCTGTGGCTGAGGACTGACAGAGGAACCAATAATCTGCCAGTTGGAAAAGATAACAGCAATCAGAGGCCAGCCACAGGTCATGAAACGGGGCAGGAAATGACAGCCCCGTACATGACAATTCCTCTTTGAATTCTCAGTTTTCCTGATCAACATTCCTTTTTTTACTAGTGCTGACTTTGAAAGAAACGTCTCGTGGTTGGTATTAACTTGCTTGACAGTGGAAGTTAGCTAACATTAGTGTATGTAATTGCACTACCAGTGATGATGGGCGCACACACGCCAGTGACTAGCACACTCACATACTGTAAGTGATGAGCAGTGGCAGCAGTTGGTAGTGTTGTTCAGGTGGCTGTGTTGTTTGGAACATGGAATGAACACACATACACAGGCGACAATTGCGCTCACCTATGAGCGATAGTGTCACTCATTGCGCATACCAAATGCTGATACATTCAGTCACTTTGGTAGTATAGCAAAGTTGGTAAGCACAGAGAAGCACACATAATGTGACACATGTTCAGATCGGGACTGATTTGGGGTTGGGTCCGGATGCAGACTTTGGTCCAAACTTTGAGGAACCTGGCTGTAAACTACTATATAAAGCATGCCTGATACCACCTAATCCTGATCATAACAGCCAGTTTATCTTTTATTTGGGAACATATTTTGAAAATAGCAAACTTGTGTGTCATGGGCAGCGAGAGCGTGCCCCTCCAGTCCCGTCTCACCTTTGTGAACTCATCACTCCACCTGAGGCAGAAGATGCACCTGCACCCGCTCATCAGCCAGCGTACTCAAGGAGGCTCTCTCCACGCATTCTACACTGGCTCGTCTGGGTATACTGCCCCAACAAAGGACTAGCAAGTAAAACTCTTTAAGCTTGGACACGCTGTCTAACCTTATTTTCCTCTCTCCTTCAGGTTGCTGCCATCATGAGGGTGTGTCTCCAGGACTGCACGCGCTCTCCTGCCACATCTCCATTATTCCTTGGCTGTCAACCTCCACCCGGTCAGGCACCATCAGCTCATTTCCCCACCCCAAGTAAGTGGCAATTTGGCTCGCCCATTTCCCCTTACTCCGTTCCTCCTCTCACAGCTCTGGTCTTCTCTCCTCAGGTGGATTCCTTTGGCGAGTGGCTGTTTCTTTAGCTGTGCAACCTTTGCTATTTAATAAACTGTCAAACGTGCCCCCTTGTGTGGTTCCTTCCTGTGCTGTTGCATCGTGCATGTAAGCTGTCAGATTAATAATCATGACAGAACGAGCCAGCCAGGACGGTAGCTTAGCCGGTGCTGCAGCACAAGAGCTGTAGGCTTTGGATCACTTGTCAGCAACCGAGCACCAGCTCGCTGTGCTTACGTAGCAGGTATCTAATATGATGAGGCTTTGGTCTACAGCGCCTCCTCTGGCCTCTCCCCCTCAGCTTGCTCCATGCACCATGGTGCGCCATACTACCTCTGTTCCCACACCTTCCCCGTATGTGGGGGAGGTGGGGAAATGTAAAGGTTTTCTTATTCAAGTCCGTATGTACTTGGAGCAGGTCGGGGAGGAGTACCCAGGGGACGTGGCCAAAATTCAATTTTTCACTCTGTTACTCAAGGACTGAGCCCTGGAGTGGGCACGGTCCACAACAGATAACCCCGAGGGGCATCGGTACACGTTCAACCAATTTGTGGATGCCTTCTCTTGCGCGTTTGGCCGCACCGAGAGTCAAGGCAACGTGATAAGCCACCTGATGACACTCCACCAGGCCACTCGGTCAGCAAGCGAGTACTCGGTGGAGTTCTGGGTTGTAGCATCTGATTCGGGGTGGAATGAGATTGCTTTGCGCAATGCATTCCTCCATGGATTAAACACTCAACTCCTTGATGATCTGGTGGTTCACCCTGTCCCAGAGACTCTCGATGGTTTCATAGATCAGGCTGTTGGGTTGGACAACTGGTACCGTGAGTGTGTGAAGAAGCACGAGTCCTCCTCTTGCCCACGTGCCGAGTGTGCACCCGCCACGGGTCCTGACACTGGCGGTGCTGGCTCTTCGCCCGAGCCGATGGAGCTCTCTCAGCATCTGGGATTGTGTGTTGGACACGATCATCGGCAGCATGGGGGCCCCCCAGGGAACGGTTTTGGCTCCCTTCCTGTTCACCCTTTATACTGCAGACTTCTCACTCAACACAACACACTGCCATCTACAGAAGTTCTCTGACGACTCTGCGATCGTCGGCCTCATCTCCAACAGAGATGAAGCTGAGTACAGAGGACTTATCAAGGACTTCGTGGACTGGTGCCATCGGAACTGCCTCCAGATCAACGCGAGGAAAACTAAGGAGCTGGTGGTGGACTGCCGCAGGCAAGGACAACCCCTCACAGCACCAGTGAACATCCAGGGAACAGACATTGAAATGGTGACATCCTACAAGTATCTGGGTGTTCATCTGAACAATAAACTAGACTGGTCACACAATACCTACGCACTCTACAAGAAGGGACAGTGCAGGCTGTTCCTGCTGAGGAGACTCAGGTCTTTTGGTGTACAAGGGGTGCTCTTGAAGACATTCTACGACACGGTGGTGGCATCAGCCATCACTTTTGGAGTGGTCTGCTGGGGCAACGGCATTACAGCAGCCGATAGGAAGAGACTGAACAAACTAATCAAGAAAGCTAGCTCTGTCCTGGGGCAGCACCCTGACCCAGTGGAGGAGATAGGAGAGAGAAGGATGGTGGCTAAACTGTCATCTCTGCTGGAGTCCGAGTCCCACCCTATGCAGGACATAATGAACGCACTGAGGAGCTCATTTAGCAGTAGACTACATCATCCTAGATGCGCGACCGAGAGGTTTCGCAGGTCCTTCCTACCTACGGCTTTCAGACTGTATAACCTAAGAAGGGCTGCTCACAGAGATAGCAAAAAACGTGACAACCTAATAGTATTGAATGCAAAAGACGCAACAGACTTACACAAATGGTCCCCTCCAGTATACAACTAGGACAATATCAGTCGCTATGGAGGGTGACAATATGTATGGGTACATATTCATACCATGTAGGGTAACTAAATAGACGGTTATGCTGTTTAGTCCATCTAGCTACAATGCTCCGCACTGTATAAATATATATATATATATATATATATATATATATATATATATATATATATTTATGTGTACATATGTATATTCACTGCTCTTATTTTTTTATTTTCTTATCTTCTAAATCATTGCTCTGAGTGTTGCTATCCATGTGCTGTTGCAATCCTGGAATTTCCCCATTGTGGGACTAATAAAGGCTTATCTTATCTTATCTTATCTGACCGATGAAGCTGGCAAAGGCGAAGAGCTGGCGCGTGCGCGTACTGCGGTTCTCTGAACCACAGTCTGGACGAATGCCACCAGCAGCCAAAAGATGAGGCCCGTCAGTAATCATGGGGGGTCTGGTGGCCGGGACTAAATCAACTCCCCCTGGTAATTTTTCAATCCCGGTCCTCGTGCAACTGCTGGGGGTCGAGAGGAGGACTATGGCGCCGGTTGACTCGGGGTCAGAGGGTAATTTCGTCTCTGCCCAGTTCGTGCGGCAGGTGGGAATTCCCACACACAAATTGCCCCACAACCACAGAATAACCACCATCTCTGGCCGGGGGGTCACAGTAGTCACTGAATGCATGGCGCCGATCTCCATCCTCCTTTCCAGGAACCACTGGGAGGAACTCACATTCCTGGTTCTTCCTGTTTTGGCTTCCCCGGTGGTTCTTGGCTACCCATGGCTCCGGAGGTACAATCAGATCATTAACTGGGGACAAAATACCTTCTCCTCCTGGAGTCCTTTTTGCATGGCTAATTGCACGCGTTCAGCGGAATGTTCCCCAGCTCTGTCTGTCTCCCTCTCTCCGGTTGAGCCGCTGGACCTCAGCCTCATCCCACAGGCATACCACGATTTGGGGGAGGTCTTTAGCAAATTGAGGGCATTGTCACTACCACCTCATCACTCCTACAATTGCGCTATTGATCTCATCCTGGGGGCGAAGCTGCCATCCAGTCGGCTGTACAGTATTTCCGGCCCAGAGAGGGAGGTGATGGAGAAATACGTTAAAGAGTTGCTGAACGCCGGCCTCATTCAGCCATCTTCGGCCCCACTCGGGTCCGGATTCTTCTTCGTTGGAAAGAAGGATGGCTTGCTGCGCCCATGCATCAACTACTGGGAGCTCAATGCTATTACCATCAAAGATAGGTATCCTCTGCCTTTGATTAACTCAGCGTTCGAGCTCCTTCAGCACTCACGGGTGTTCACCAAGTTAGACCTTAGAAATGTGTATCATCTGGTCTGCATTCGCGAAGGCGATGAATGGAAGACAGCATTTAAGACTCACCAGGAGTAGTTTGAATATGTGGTGATGCCATTCAGGCTCACTAACGCCCCCACCGTCTTCCAGTGGTTAATAAACGACGTCCTTCGTGACATGCTTTACCAATTTGTGTTCGTCTACTTGGATGATATTTTAATTTTCTCCCGCTTGCCAGAGGAATATGAAGTCCATGTCAGAGCTGTCCTGCAATGGATTCTGAAGAACCAGCTCCACGTCAAGGCCGAGAAGTGTGAGTTCTCCACAACATCAGCCACCTTCTTGGGTTTCATAGTGGCTGAAGGGAGACTGATTGCCAACCCGGCCAAGGTGAAGGCAGTGCTGGATTGGCCAACTCACCACTCCCATAAGGAGCTCCAACGCTTCCTCGGTTTGCGAACTTCTATCACAGGTTCATAAGGAACTATAGTGGGGTGGCACTGCCTTTAACACAGCTGACCCATTAAGGTCCCCTTTCGCTGGACTGAGGCAGCTGAGCAGGCGTTCGTTAAATTAAAGCGCCTGTTCACCGAAACACCAATCTTGGCTCAGGTCGACACACAGCTCCAATTTGTCTTTGAGGTGGACCAGTGGGTGGAACCAGTGGGGGTCACACCAGTCACTTTGCTTGCCATCCTGACATCGCCCAAACCGTGGACTTCGTCCGGCGAGCATTCTGGTGGCCAGCATTGCAGCGGGACATGAGAATATGTCAAGGCCTGCCAGACCTGCATCCGGGGAAAACTGGACTCCTCTCTCCCATCAGACCTCCTCCATCCCCTTCCCACCCCTAGTCGTCCATGGTCCCACATTGCCGTGGATTTTATCATTGGACTTCCCCCTTCTCGTGGCAAGATGGTTATCCTCACTGTCATGGATTGCTTCTCCAAGGCTGTGCATCTGTTTGCCCTCCCGAAGCTCCCCTTGGCTTTGGAGATGGCGATCCTCCTGACCAACCACGTGATCAGGATCCACAGCATCCTGATGGACATTGGGTCTGACCGGGGGCCACAGTTCACATCCCAGGTCTGGAGGGCCTTTTGTCGGACGCTGGGAACCACTGTGAGCCTTTCCTCGGGGATTCACCCACAGAGTAATGGGCAGGCAGAACGCGCCAATCAGTCTTTGGAGGCCATCCTGTGGTGCGTAGCAGCCGACAATCCATCCTCCTGGAGCTCACACTTGACTTGGGTGGAATATTCCCTCAACTCGGCCGTCTCCGCGGCCACTGGACTCACCCCGTTCAAGGCATCCCTGGGGTACATGCCACCACTCCTTCCTATGGCTGAGATGAAGGTCACGGTTCCATCCATGGGGGTCCATGCCCGTTGTTGCTGGCGCGTCTGGAATGCCACTCGGGCCGCCCTCACCCGCTCCACTGAGCGCACCCGGGCTGCAGCTGACAGGAAGCGGGTGCCCGCGCCCAAGTACGTTGTGGGCCAACAGGTCTGGTTAGCAGCGAGCCAGATCCCGCTCGAGGAAAGGTCCAAAAATCTGTCCCCCCACTTCCTGGGGCCCTACGTTATCTCCCGGGTGATCAACGACACGTCGGTTCAGCTCAAGTTGCCACTGACCCTACAGGCGAACCCGACCTTTCACATCTCATACATCAAGCCCCTCTTGGTCAGTCCTCTTTGCACCCCCCCCCCCCCGAAGCCGCCTCCCCCTCCCCAGATCATCAACGGTCACCCCGCCTACACGGTCCGCCAGATCCTGGATGTTCACCGTCGTGTCCGGGGCTGGCAGTACTTGGTGGACTGGGAGAGCTATGGTCGGGAGGAACACTCGTGGGTGCCCTCTGCTCGGGTCCTGGATAAGGAGATGCTCTGGGCATTACACCAAGCTCACCCAGAGAAGCTCTCTGGACCGCCAGGAGGCGCTCCTAGAAGGGGGGCCCTGTCATGGGCAGCGAGAGCGCACTTCTCCTGTCCCGTCTCACCTTCGTGAACTCATCACTCCACCTGAGGCAGAAGATGCACCTGCACCCGCTCATCAGCCAGTGTACTCAAGGAGGCTCTCTCCACGCATTCTACACTAGCTCGTCTGGGTATACTGCCCCAACAAAGGACTAGCAAGTAAAACTCTTTAAGCTTGGACATGCTGACTAACCTTATTCTCCTCTCTCCTTCAGGTTGCTGCTATCGTGCAGGTGTGTCTCCAGGACTCCACGCGCTCTCCTGCCACATCTCCATTATTCCTTGGCTGTCAACCTCCACCCGGTCAGGCACCATCTGAAGTCCTGCCGGTTCTTCCTTGGAACCCCAAGTAAGTGGCAATTTGGCTTGCCCATTTCCCCTTACTCCGTTCCTCTTCTCACAGCTCTCGCCTTCTCTCCTCAGGTGGATTCCTCTGGCGAGTGGCTGTTTCTTTAGCTGTGCGACCTTTGCTATTTAATAAACTGTCAAACATGCCCCCTTGTGTGGTTCCTTCCTGTGCTGTTGCATCGTGCACATAAGCTGTCAGTTTAATAATCATGACATTATGAACTAGAAAGTTTGTTTAGCAAGCTCCTTCCATGTCAATAACACATGCTAAAGCTCCATAACATGAACACTTAAAGCTGCTAAAGATAAGTAGGTTAATACAGTATTTTTAAAGTGAGGATCTCAGCAATGGGAGAAGCACTAGTCAGTGCATTCCTAGTGCTGGTCCCAAGCCCGGGAAAATGGGGAGGGTTAGGTCAGCAAGGGCAACTGACATAAAGACTTTGACAAATCAAACTTGCAGATCATCAAGAATGAGACTTGAATATCGGATCAGTTGAGGCCTGGGTTAACATCAACCACCACCGGAAGAGAGGGGGAAGGCATGTTTGGAGGAAGAGAGTGAAAGGGAAAGGCATGATTGTGGAGGTGAGAGTAGGGATGTTACCAGAATGACTGGTAAAAGGAAAGAGTTGGCTGATAGGATGGAGAGAGAAAGGTTGATATACTGTGTACAAGAAACCAGATGGAAGAGAAGCAAATAGGGCTGCACAATTAATTGAATTTTGATCGCGATCATGATTTTGGCTGCCACGATTAAATTAACATGATCGTCGGCGATACTGACAGTGAAAATGCGGGCTCTGCTGCATATCAAATAAAGCATTTTCTCAACCAACAGCCAGCCGACTACCAGGGGGTGAATGGACATTAGGGCAGCATTAAGCTGCAGAACTGACAAGCAAGTGCACCCTGTAGCGGCAGCCTTAAGTTTTCAATAGTGGACTAGTGTGATGGTGAAATGAAAACCAGATGTTGGGATCAGAAAGTGACAGTACGGCAACATGTGGAAGCGAGGAGCTAGTGCTAGGATCATCATCCGTTGTCTGGATGTGTTTTGGATTCAGGACGAGAGATGCTGCCTAAAAAGAAATTATAAGCAACTAGAAAAGCACTCGGAGAGCGCAGACCTCCGCCAAGCGCCACAGTTCCCCCCATACAGTGTTTGTGTGTACATTTCAGATTCCTTGACCATGAAAACATATGACTAGCAATTGGATTGACAATGATAGGATTAGTGGTTCAGTAGTTATTCACGAAAATGACATTTTCCGTAATGGCGGCCACAGTTCCCCCCATACAGTGGTTTGTGTGTACGTTTTCAGATTCCTTGACCATGAAAACATATGACTAGCAATTGGATTGACAATGATAGGATTAGTGGTTCAGTAGTTATTGACAAAAATGACATTTTCCATAATGGCGGCCACAGTTCCCCCCATACAGTTTTTGAGTTATCTTGCTAACAAACAAACAAACAGACAAACAGACAGACAAACCAACGCCGATGATCACATAACCTCCTTGGCGGAGGTAATTAAAAAAAAAAAAAAAGAATCCTTTAAAAAATTCCTGGATCCAGACAGTGATCCGGATCACCACCAAAATCTAATCATCTGTAGGATACCCCATTTCTGACAATCTGTGAAAATTTCATGAAAATCCTTCCATAACTTTTTGAGTTATCTTGCTAACAAACAGACAAACAGACAGACAAACCAACGCTGATGATCACATAACCTCCCCCTTTGGCGGAGGTAAAGAGTGCCATAGAGCCGTGTCTACGCCACAGGGCAACACAACTAACTAATTCAACCACCTGAAAAAACACCAAAAACACAAGTAGGATAAATGCATTAAGGCTACAGTGAATGTCACTTCACTAAATCACAGTCTGTGTCCGGCGCCAACCCAGGCAATTATAGTATCAACCCTGCACAGAGCTTCACCGTATCCATCTGCCTCCCAAAGACACACTAAAGTAACTGATGTAATAGTGTTTTATTTGGCCAAAGACATGTGTCCAATAAATACTATATTGTGGCGGCACAGGTGGGGGATTCTCCACCCAGAGAAGACAGCTGGGATAAGGGGGAACAATGGACTTGAGGAGAAAGGCCAACGGGGGGTCTCAAATGGGACAGTATGGACTCTGCACCCCCCGGGAAGAGGAGGAACTGCCGTAGCCAGCAGTGGCGCCGGCGTTATGATATTAATGTGCCACACAGGGCTTTGTTCCGAACAGTGTATTATGGTCAGAAGTTCCGGGTCTCAATGCATGGGATTAAAGGTATAAAAGAGCAATGCACAGAGACTTAGAAGCTCTTTTTACTGTACTGTATGTTGGAGATGGAACAAAGTTCATGTGTCGTCTAGCTCGTTGCCTCACCTGCTTCCTTTCTCCACAGTATGAGCAATGAAGGCTTCAGAAACATGGTCAAAACACTGGACAAGAAATATGTGATCCCCCGTGATTTTCCAAAGTTGCATTACCTGCGCTGTTTGAAAAATACAGATGGATATCACAACTGTCGAGTACTTTGCAACTATGACTGACCTATGGTCAAGCAGAATAATGGAGCCATACCTGTTCCTGACAATTCACTACAATGATGGAGATTTTAAAATGAAGAGTTGATGCTTGCAGACATCATTTTTCCCACAAGATCACACAGGAGAAGCTATAGTTCACAGATTGAGGGAAGCACAATCATCTTGGAGCCTGCAGGAGGAGGGACTAGTCTGCATAACAACAGACAGTAACTCTAATGTCGTCAAGGCAGCTTCTCTAAATAAATGGACGAGGCTCGAGTGCTTTGGCCACAGGCCTCATTGAGCAACTGGTAAGTAGGATGAATCAAAAAAATTTGAATTTTATGTAATCTGTGTTTTTCCTAAAGTTAATGAATAATCATGATTAATAATTGTGATTTCAATATTGATCAGAAATAATCACGATCATCATTTTGGACATAATCATGCAGCCCTAGAAGAAAGGTTAGGAGCACTGGAGGTGGGTTCAACCTGTTCTACCATGGTGTAAATAGGAAGAAAAATGGAGTAGGAAGGAAGAGTACGTGAAGGGCATTCAGAAGGTAAAGAAGGAGTTAGACAGGATCATGAGTTTGAAGCAAGAATTCGAAAGCATAATGTTGAATCCTGCTAGCATGTAGGTTCCACAAGTTGGATGTCAGGTTGAAGAGAAAGATGAATTCTGGAGTAAGTTGAATGAAGCGGCAGAGAGTGTTCTCAGTGAGGTTGAGAGTGGTGATTGGAGCGGACTTTCATTGACATGTAGGTGAAGCTAACAGAGGTGATAGCAGTTTCATATGGGATTTCACAACTCCAGGTTTGCATTTCTGATCCAGTCAGTGAAAGCTTCACCAACTTCATGCACTGTGGTATAAACTTCCATGGACTGTAGTGACTGGGAAGTGCAGCATCAAGGGATCAGCGTCCTGTGAGGATCCCCTGCACTCAGGGCAGGTGGGAGATTCTCAATATCCCTGTCAATACAAGTTTACTGCTGTTCTGGCATGACCCGACCTCATTCCGATTGCCTTGGCACAACTGTGTCCAAGTACTCCAATGATGGTGAAGGCAATGAGAGCTAAGATTCAATCATGCTGAAGTGGCAGAAGGATAGGCGAGTAAGAACAAAGAGTGATCCAAACCTGGAGACCGAACTAGGACTTCTACTCCTGGTCCCACACCTCCTTAGAACAGAGGTGATGAGGGAGGTGCTAAGTAGGCATAGTCTGAAGGAGAGGGATATGGAAGAACAGATGGTTGTGGATTTTGCTAAAAGGATAGAAACGGCTGTAGTGAAGAGAGAGGAACATAGGATGACTTACAAAAGTGGAGGAAGATGCATACAGGTAGATTACATCTTATGCAGAAGAAGAAAACTGAAAGAGATAGGTGACTACAAGATGGTAGCAGGAGATAATGTAGCTCGGCAGCATTGGATGGTAGTCTGTAAGATTACTTTGAAAAGTTAGAAAAGGAAGAGAGTGAAGGCAGAGCCAAGGATCAAATGGTGGAATTTACAGAAGGATGAATGTGGCACATTGTTCAGAAAGGAGTTGAGATGGGCTCTGGGTAGTACGGGAAACTACTAGAGGACTGGGCAAGTACAACTAAAATACTGAGGTAAATGGCTAGAAAGGTATTTGGTGCATCCTCTAGACAGAGGAAAGAAGACAAGTAGACTTGGTGGTGAAATGAGGAAGCGCAGCAAAATACTTGCTCTGAAGAAGTTGGCCAAGAAAATGTGGGATAGTCAGGGAAATGAAAAAAAGCAGACAGGAGTATTTGGAGTCTAGGCAAAAGAAAGAAGTAGCAAAGGCAAAGGAATATAGTGAGTTGTGTGAAAGGCTGGATACTAAGGAAGGAGAAAATGACTTGTATAATAGGGCAGCTATGAATACTGAAGAGTGGAAAGGCGGTTGATCCAGATGACAGTGGAGATCAAAATTTGAGAACAATGTATTTTACTACTAGTACTTGATTTATTCACAAATATTGTTATTCTTCATTGTTCGGAATTTGAATGAAGATCATCTGTGGCTATACCACTGCTGTACTAGCATGTTGTTTTTTTAAATAACCACAGCACTTCAACACAAACAATTTTTTTTGTAAAAAAACAAAAAAACAACAAAAAAAAACAGTAAAATTAGAAAACAGTGACTTTAATAGGAAGTGTAGAGGCCCTTGCTTTGAATGACTTCAGCACATCTGCACCCACAGATCCTGACCCTGGATCTGTAGTGAGAGTAGGGACCAGATGGAAGAAAACCTGGAGAGGTGGAGGTATGCTCTGGAGAGAAGAGGAATGAAAGTCAGCAGAAGCAAGACACAATACATGAGTGTGAATGAGAGGGAGGCAGGTGTAACAGTAAAGATGCAAGGAGCAGTGGTAGTGAAGGTAGAGGAGTTTAAATACCCGGGGTAAACCATCCAAAGCAATGGTCAGTACACAAGAGAGGTGAAGAAGAGAGTGCAGGCAGGGTGGAGCGGGTGGAGACAAGTTTCAGGGATGATTTATGACAGGAGGATAGCAGCAAGATTGAAAGGGAAGATTTACAAGACAGTAGTGAGACCTGCTATGTTGTATGGTTTGGAGACAGTGGCACTGATGAAAAGAGAGGAGGTCAAGCTGGAGGTGGCAGAGTTGAAGATGATAAGATTCTCACTGGGAGTGACTAGGAGGGACAGGATTAGAAATGAGGATATCAGAGGGACAGCTCCGGTTGAGCGGTTTGGAGACAAAGATAGGCAAGGCTGAGATGCAGAGGAGGGATAGTGGATATATTGGACAAAAGATGTTGAAGACGGAGCTTCCAGGCAAGAGGAAAAGAGGAAAAGAGGAAGGCCACAGAGAAGATTCATGGATGCAGCGAAGGAGGACATGGAGAGGGTTGGCATGAGAAAGAATACAAGAGATGGGGTGAGATGCAGGCAGATGGTCCACTGTGTGTTTTTTTTAAAGAGAAGTGACTGTTTTAATATTTTTTTTTATAATTATGTGACCAATAGACACATTTCAGATGGCTAAAACCTACAAACACAACATTTGCACTCCTTGGACTTCAGTTCAGCATTCAACACAATCACCCCCCAGCACCTGATACAAAAACTCAGACACTTGGGACTTAAAACCTCTCTCTGTAACTGGGTGCTGGACTTTCTCACAGGGAGGCCACAGAATGTGCGGGTTGGCAGCAATACCTCCCAGACCATCACACTGAGCACAGGGGCCTGACAAGGGTGTGTGCACAACCCACTGCTCTTCACCCTGCTGACCCATGACTGCATACCAGCCTACAGCACCAACCACATCATCAAGTTTCTGGATGACACAATGGTGGTGGGCCTCATCACCAGCAACGAGGAGGCCAACTACAGAAATGAGGTAAGCCAACTGGTCCAGTGGTGTAAAGACAATAACCTCTTTCTAAACGTGGGAAAAACAAAGGAGATTGTGGTCAACTTCAGGAGGGGTCTCACACACAGCACCCCCCTCTGTTCATCGATGGTGCAACTGTGGAAGGGGTGAGCAGCACCAAGTTCCTGGGGTTGCAAATCTCTGAGGACCTCTCTTGGTCCAACAACACCACATCACTGGCCAAGAAGGCTCAAGCTCGCCTCCATTTCCTCCGCAAACTGAGGAGAGCACGAGTTCCACCTCCCATCATGTGCTCTTTTTACTGGGGAACCATTGAGAGCATCCTCACCAGCTGCATCACGGTGTGGTATGGAAGATGCACCCCTCCTGCCAGAAGACACTACAATGCACAGTGAAAGCAGCCAGCAAGATCATCGGTGCCCCTCTGCCCCCCTCTCAGACATCTACCTGATCGGCAGAACCATTAACATCGCAGATGATACCTCTCACCCCTTACACTCCCTCTTCAGCCCACTGCCCTCGAGGAAAAAGACTGCTAAACAGCTTCGTTCATCAGGCCATCAGGACCCTGAACTCTGTCCACCACCACCACCACCCCGGACTGTAATGCACTCACCCGCATAATAACTACCTCAGCTGTTGGCACAGAAAGACTGGCACACTAACAGTAATACATTTGCTGCTGTATGTCTCTGCACTTTAACTGCAACCATTTGCACAAATGCCATATCTGCTGCTGTTTGTCTGTGACTGCAATACTGATCATGTGCAGTCCTATCTGTTACTATTTGCACCTACACTACCGCACTGAACTGCAGCTACGGGTGTTACATCTCTAGTTTTCTGTATATGTGACCTGTGCTGGCAAAATGAGTCACTTTCAGGAAATTATCAAAAGTGAGGTAACATTTTTTTTTTTCCATATTCTCTATGGAAAGACCTTCAAAATGATATTTAATTTGTAGGAAGCGCGCAAAAACGGACCCAGAAAAAAATAATTTGTTTATATTTTGGCAAGGTTTAAAACTCGCATTCGATCAGTCAGGAGTTACATCTTCTGCCAAAACATATGTATTTTTAGAAAGTATGATTTCTAAGCTTTACAATGATACCAGGCACTCAGGGGGGTTTTCCCGGGACTTGCAGCTAGCAAACAAAGAGTCATGATTTATGACGTCTCCTGCCTGTAGCTCGTAATGACGCAGTGTGCATTTTGCCAGCATGGGTCACATATAGGATTGCTGGGTCCCATCATCGTCAACTGCTTATGTCACACACTGCCCCCTTTCGGGGCAGAGAGGGAGACCCAGACGCTGAACTGCTAGTTGTGGAATTTAATAAAGAAAACACACGTCCATAAAGTGCACAAAAATAACTTATAAATGAGATGAACAAGACGAATGCAGGAATACGCGTCGGAATGGGGAAAGGGTTCCAACGGGGAGAAGTAGAATACAACGATGAGGCTCTGACAATGAGTAAAAGAAACAACGGTCTTTAAATAGAGAATACAATCAATGAACATGAATGATGGCAGGTGTGGATCACATGAGTGGGCAGGAAGTGACAATGATTACAAACTGGGGTCAGCTGAGAGTAATGAGAAGGGAGAACACGGGACTGACAGCTGACAGGAGCACCGCCCACAACAGAGCAAGAACCCGGAAGTGCCACTGACACCCCGGAGAGAGAGAACACAACAGTACAATTATAAAAAAGTAAATGCCAACAGATAAAGACTGAGGGATAAATACGAACAAATACCAAATAAATGAGTAGCAAAACTACAAAGACATAAACAGGGGGATGAAAAGAATACGAAACAATACAAGATATACGAAAACCAACCACGGATAAAATAACAGGAACCAATGAACAGAAAATACAACAAATATACAAATATGGAAAACGACCATGAGACTGAGCATGACGGAATCCCCCTGTGCTCAGATCATGACAGTTAATCTCTATTTGCACTATGGGAGGTCTGGGTCTATCTTTTGTCGCCATTTGCACTATGGGTTGCATTACTGTACATAGACTGCTGTTGTTTTTTTTCGAGCCTTATTCCATTTTCTTTTTTAAATTGTGCACACCACTGAAAAGAGAGAGAAACGCCATTTCAATTCTCCTGTATGTATAGTAGCATTGACAAAAAAAAATCTTTGAATCTTGAATCTTTGATTTTTTTCAGACAATGATCCCTTTAAAATGAAGAAGAAGAAGAAGAAGAAAAAGATCAAAGCGGCAAGTAGCTGTAAGCAGGCCCTTACCCCCAGCGCTACCGCAGACCCCGGCGCATATCGTACCTAGCTGGCTCAGAAAATTTCCCATTGTCGTGGCAAGCGCTGTGTGAATAATAAAGTAAACAGTTTGACGCAGCACATCATGTGAGCAGTAGGTGGCACTATAACTTTTGTCAATCATTTTTATGGAGGAGAGTGTGGGGTGGGACTCATATCCATCGTAGAAAATTTGGTCAAAATCAGACAAAGTTTGTCCAAGTTACAACTTTCTGATGTTCCATGGCGAGGAGTCAACCTTCGCCATGTCACCATGGCAACACTTTCCTGTCAGTTATGTGTTGCCCACCCATACAGGACTACATATGACAGTCACCTCAACATATGTTCCAGATTTCATGATTCCAGGTCGTTCCCAACCATCCCAACAAAATCACGGAGTGAATGGCGAGGAGGGCGTGTTCATGGTAACAGCAGTGTCACCATGCTAAAGGTGATGTGCAGTTATCATCAACCAGGTGGTCTGATAAACCTCAGAAAATTGCACGTCATTCTGGCAAGCGGCGCGTGAGTATGGCATGTGAGTTATGGCAACTTCCTGTCCATTGGCGGTAGGGGGAACTGTCGCTATGTGTCATTCTTTATTAGAGAAGTTATCAGTATCGGCTACCTATTCACCACACAAAATTTGGTTGAAATCAGTCAGTGTATGCCAGAGTAAAAACCATTGGAAGGATGATGGCAATACGGCAAACTTGGCCACGCCTCTTCTGCCAAACTGTCGGGCATTTGGAAAAGTTTTCAACAGCTTTTGATGTCACATGGCTATAGATGACTGTAACCATAAATGGTACTAATCAGACTATTTACAGATGTGGACAAAATTGTTGGTACCCCTCTGTTAATGAAAGAAAAACCCACAATGGTCACAGAAATAACTTGAATCTGACAAAAGTGGTAATAAATAAAAATTCTATGAAAATTAACCAATGAAAATCAGACAATGCTTTTGAATTGTGGTTCAACAGAATTATTTTAAAAAACAAACTCATGAAACAGGCTTGGACAAAAATGATGGTACCCTTAACTTAATATTTTGTTGCACAACCTTTTGAGGTAATCACTGCAATCAAACGATTTCTGTAACTGTCAATGAGACTTCTACACCTCTCAGCAGGTATTTTGGCCCACACCTCATGAGCAAACTGCTCCAGTTGTCTCAGGTTTGAAGGGTGCCTTCTCCAGATGGCATGTTTCAGCTCCTTCCACAGATGTTCAATAGGATTTAGATCAGGGCTCATAGAAGGCCACTTTACAATAGTCCAATGTTTGGCTCTTAGCCATTCTTGGGTGTTTTTAGCTGTGTGTTTTGGGTAATTATCCTGTTGCAAGACACATGACCTGCGACTGAGACCAAGCTGTCTGACACTGGGCAGCACCTTTCTCTCTAGAATACCTTGATAGTCTTGAGATTTCATTGTACCCTGCACAGATTCAAGACACCCTGTGCCAGATGCAGCAAAGCAGCACCAGAACATAACAGAACCTCCTCCATGTTTCACAGAAGGGACAGTGTTCTTTTCTTGGTATGCTTCATTTTTGCGTCTGTGAACATAGAGCTGATGTGCCTTGCCAAAAACTTCCAGTTTTGTCTCGTCTGTTCATAGGACATTCTCCCAGAAGCTTTGCGGCTCGTCAACGTGCAGTTTGGCAAATTCCAGTCTGGCTTTTTTATGATTTGTTTTCAACAGTGGTGTCCTCCTTGGTTGTCTCCCATGAAGTCCACTTTGGCTCAAACAACAATGGATGGTGCGATCTGACACTGATGTACCTTGACCTTGGAGTTCACCATGGATGTGTTTAGAGGTTGTTCTGGGCTCTTTTGTTACCATTCGTATTATCCATCTCCTCCTGCGGCCACGTTCAGGGAGGTTGGCTACAGTCCTGTGGATCTTAAATTTCTGAATAATATGTGCAACTGTAGTCACAGGAACATCAAGCTGCTTGGAGATGGTCTTATAGCCTTTACCTTTAACATGCTTGTCTATAATTTTCTTTCTAATCTCCTGAGACAACTCTCTCCTTTGCTTCCTCTGGTCCATGTTTAGTGTGGTACACACCATGTCAACAAACAGCACAGTGACTACTTGTCACCCTTTAAATAAGCCGACTGACTGATTACAAGTTTGTAGACACCTGTGATGTTAATTAGAGGACACATCTTGGTTGAACATGTCCCTATGGTCACATTATTTTCAATCTTTTCTAGGGGTACCATCACTTTTGTCCAGGCCTGTTTCATGAGTTTGCTTTTTAAAATAATTCTGCTGAACCACAATTCAAAAGCACTATCTGATTTTCATTGGTTAATTTTCATAGAATTTTTATTTATTACCACTTTTGTCAGATTCAAGTTATTTCTGTGAACATTGTGGGTTTTTCTTTCATTAACAGAGGGGTACCAACAATTTTGTCCACGTCTGTATTTCAGAGATATTGAAGAAAACCTTTGGTGTAACCTTCATGTCTCCAAGAGAGGGTGCAATTGCTACTCATGAATATTCATAGCTGTAATTGTTCGCAGGCATACCCATATACATCATATTTATCTTGATGCCAATCCGATATTCCATTCCTGAGGTATTCAAAAAAAAAAAAAAACCAAGATGTAAACTTTCTGATGCAAAACTTTCTGCCTCCTATAGATGGCGCTGGAGATTTCTATGAATACTGTTCTATAGAATTGTTTGGAATTGGACTCATATCCACAATACTGAATTTGGTTGAAATCCAACAATGCATACCAGGGTAATTGCCGTCAGAATGGTCATAGAATGATCATGGCAAGGCATCAAACTTTGCCACACCCCTACGGCCAAACCATCAAGCTTTAAGAAAAGTTTTCAATTACTTTTAATGGCACATGGGTGCAGATGATTGTCACCACAAATAAGCTCAATCGAACAAAAACCCTAGGACGAGTTCAATCAAATGTGCAAGGTGGAAATCAGGTCACTGCCACTTCCTGCCAAAATGGCCGACTTCCTGTTGGGTGTAGACCATCACTTCTATGGAGTTTTTTGCATGTTTTGACATGATAAATATCTGACCCGATTTTCATCTTTCTACACGAAAGTAAGCATGTGCAACTCCCCATTGACTTCACGTTAGGTGGCGCTGTAGAGCCATTTTTGGGGGGTCATGGATATTTCCTCCAAAATATTCACTTTTTTGCCAGTCTTGAGGTCCCTGCAAAAAATGGTGAGTTTTCATTCTCGTTCACTACCCCCAAAATGAGATCTTAGATGAAGAAGAAGAAAAAAAAAAATTCTAATTAAAGCTGCGAGCAGCTGTAAGCGGGCCCTCGCCCTCCGTGCAACCGCGGACCCCAGCACCCGTCGTACCTAGCTGCCTCAGAAAATTTCCCGTTGTTGCGTCAAGCGCTGCGTGAGTCATAAACAATTTGGTGCAGTACTTCCTTTGAGCAGTAGGTGGCGCTCTAACTTTTGTCAATCACTTTTATGTAGAAGCATGTGGGGCAGGACTAATATCCATCGTAGTAAACTTGGTGAAAATCAGACAAAGTTTGTCCAAGTTACAACTTTCTGATGTTCCATGGCAAGGAGTCAACCTTCGCCATGTTGCCATGGTAACACTTCCCTGTCAGTAATGTGTTGCCCACCCACATAGGACTACATATGACAGTCACATGAACCTATGTTTCAGATTTCATGGCTCCAGGGGGTTCCCAACATCCCAACAAGATCACGGATTGAATGGCGAGGTGGGCGTGTCCATGGTAACAGCAGTGATGAAATGCTACAGGTGATGTGCAGTTATGATCAGCCACATTGTTTGATAAACCTCAGAAAATTTCACGTCATTCTGGCAAGTGGCACGTGACTAATAAATAAAACAGTTTTCAGCAATTCTTCCTTTAACCACTAGGTAGTGCTATAGCTTTTGTCAGATATTTTTATGCAGACGCATTCGGGGCGGGACTACTTTCCATCATGGAAACTTTGGTGGACATCGGAAAAGATTTGCTTGAGTTACAGCTGTTTGATGCTGTCAGCGGAGGAGACAAACTTCGCCATGGTGTCATGGCCACACCTTTTGAGACTGCGACTCACCTTTGACAACTTTTTATGGCGAATGCCTATAGATGCCGCCAACTGAAAATGAGTTCAATGGGAGAAGACCATCAGAGGAGTTCGTTCAAATGCGAGTGGCACAATACTTCCCATGAGTAGCAGGTGGTGCTGTAAGTTTTGTCAACCATTTTTACGTAGGAGCGTGCGGGGTCGGACTAATATCCACCGTTGAAAATTTGAAATTTGTCCAAGCTGCAGCTTCTCAATGTTCTATGGCGAGAAGTCAACCTTCGCCATGACAACACTTCCCTATCAGTTATGTGTTGCTGGCCCATACAGAACTACAGATGACAGTCACCTCTACCTCTGCTCCAAATTTCATGACTCCAGGACCTTCTAAACCCTCCCCACAAGATCACGGATTGAATGGCGAGGAGGGCGTGTCCATGGTAACAAGTGTGACGTCATGGTAAAGTTGATGTGCAGTTATGAGCATCCCTGTGGTCTGCTGAATCTCAGAAAATTTCACGTCATTCAGGCAAATGATGCGTGAGTAATAAAGAAAACAGTTTTCAGCAATTCTTCCTTTAACTATTAGGTGGCGCTGTAGATTTCTATGAATATTGTTGTATAGAACTGTTTGGAATTGGACTCATATCCAAAATACTGAATTTGGTTGAAATCCAACAATGCATACCAGAGTTATTGCCGTCAGAATGGTCATAGAAGGATCACGGCGAGACATCAAAATTTGCCACGCCCCTATGGCCAAACCGTTGAGCTTTAAGAAAAGTTTTCCATAACTTTTAATGGCAGATGGGTATAGATGATTGTCACCACAAATGAGCTCAATCGGACAAAAACCCTAGGACGAGTTCGATCAAATGCGTGAGGTGGAAATTTGGTCACTGCCACTTCCTGCCAAAATGGCCGCCTTCCTGTTGGGTGTAGATTATCACTTCTATGGGGTTTTTTGCATGTCATGACATGAAAAACATCTCTCCCGATTTTCATCTTTCTACACGAAAAATAAAACAGTTTGGCACAGTACTTCCTGTGAGAAGCAGGTGGTGTTATAAGTTCTGTTAACCATTTTTAAGTAGTAGCATGCGGAGTTGGACTAAGATAAGATAAGATAAGCCTTTATTAGTCCCACAATGGGGAAATTCCAGGATTGCAACAGCACAGGGATAGCAACACTCAGAGCAACAATCAGAAGGCAAGAAAAAAACAAGAACAGCTAGTATACATATGTACATATTCCTATAAATATATATATATATATATATATGTATATAGACAGACACACAGTGCGGAGCATTGTGGTTGGTGAATGTGCAGCAGAAAGTCTAAGCTCTCTCTCCCTCCGCGGGTGCGGCGGGCCAGCTGGATGTCTTTGGGCATGATGGTGGTGACCCTCTTGGTGTGGATGGCGCACAGGTTGGTGTCCACGAAGAGACCCACCAGGTAGGCCTCGCTGGCCTCCTACAGAGCCATGACGGCGGCGCTCTGGAAGCGCAGGTCGGTCTTGAAGTCCTGAGCGATCTCCCTCACCAGGCGCTGGAAGGGCAGCCTACGGATGAGCAGCTCCGTGGATTTCTGGTAGCGACGGATCTCTCTCAGAGCCACGGTACCGGGCCTGTAACGGTGAGGCTTCTTCACTCCGCCAGTGGCCGGAGCGCTTTTTTCAAGCAGCCTTGGTGGCTAGCTGCTTCCTGGGGGGGCTTTTTCCTCCAGTAGATTTACGGGCGGTCTGCTTGGTTCTTGCCATCGCTCTTTATTATTCTGTCTTATATTTCTTGCACGCCGCCTAAACTCCAGCCCAGCACCCGCATCGTTTTCGCCACAGTTCCTCAGCATGTTGAGCTTCTCCGTTAGCACCGGGTGGCGGTTGGAGCTAGCTAGCCAGCTAGCTAGCTCTTCCCTGCTGTATCGTCCCCCGCTGCAAACAGTGGCTCCGTCCGCTGACTCGGGAGACCCTTGGGGCGATCTGTGTGTCCGTGATATATATATATAGAGTGAAAGGTGTAGAAAGAAGAAGGAAGATAAGAAAAAGGCAGTTGCAAACGGCAGCCAACTCGTGTGGCGCCGCCGGTCCGGCGAAACCGAAACCGGAAAAAAAAAAAAAAAAAATCCAATGGATTTTTCTACAATGGATACTAATATCCACTGTAGAAAATTTGATGAAAATCGGATAAAGTTTGTCCAAGTTACAACTTGCTGATGTTCCATGGCGAAGAGTCAATCTTCGCCATGGTAACACTTCCCTGTAAGTTATGTGTTGCCCACTCATACAGGACTACATGTGACAGTGACCTCAACCTATGTTCCAGATTTCGTGACTCCAAGTCCTTCCCAAGCCTCCCAACAAGATCACGGAGTGAATGACGAGGAAGGCATGTCAATGGTAACGGCAGTGACGCCATGCTAAAGTTGATGTGCAGTTATGATCAACCATGTTGTCTGATAAACCTCAGAAAAATTCACATCATTCTGGCAAGTGACTAATAAATACAACAGTTTTCAGCAATTCTTCCTTTAACAGCTAGGTGGTGCTATACCTTTTGTCAGGTATTTTTATGTAGACACGTTCGGAGCGAGACTATTTTCCATCATGGAAACTTTGGTGGACATCGGACAAGTTTTGCTTGAGTTAACAGGCTGTTTGATGGTGTAAGGGGAGGAGTCAAACTTCACCATGGTGTCGTGGCCACGCCTTTTGAGATTTTGACTCACATTTGATTACTTCTAATAGCTAATGTCTATAGATGCCGCCATGTGAAAATGCGTTCAATGGGAGCGACCTACGCCCCCAGGAGGAGTTCGTTCAAATGCAAGTGGCGCCGATACTTCCCGTGAGCAGTAGTGGTGCTGTAAGTTTTGTCAACCATTTTTTACGTAGGAGCGTGCGGGGTCGGACTAGTATCCATCGTAGAAAATTAGGTGAAAATTGGATGAAGTTTGTCCAAGTTGCAACTTTTCGATGTTCTATGGCGAGTTAGTCAACCTTCACCATGTCGCATCGTAACACTTACCTATTGTTATGTGTTGCGGACCCATACAGAAATACAGATAATAGTCACTCTACCTCTGCTCAAATTTCATGTGTCCAGGACCTTCCCAACCCTCCCCACAAGAGCACGAAATTGAATGGCGAGGAGGGTGTGTCCATGGTAACAAGTGTGATGTCATGGTAAAGATGATGTGCAGTTATGATCATATGGTGGTCTGATGAATCTCCGAAAATTTCACGTCCATGCCTGGCAAGTGGCACGTGCGTAATAAAATAAAACAGTTTTCAGCAATTCTTCCCTTTAACCACTAGGTGGTGCTGTAGCTTTGTATGAATATTGTTGCATAGAACTGTTTGGAATGGAGTGATAGTGATATCCATAATACTGAATTTCGTTGAAATCTGACAATGCATACCAGAGTTATTGTCGTCAGAATGGTCATAGACATGATCATGGCGACGGCATCAACTTTGCCATGCCCCTACGGCCAAGACGTTGAACTTTTAAAAAGTTTTCAATAACTTTTAATGGCAATGGGTGTAGCTGATTGTCACCACAAATGAGCTCAATCAGCCAGAAAACCCTCGGACGATGTTCGCTCAAATGCACAAGGTGGAAATCAGGTCACTGCCACTTCCTGCCAAAATGGCTGATTTCCTGTTGGGTGTAGACCATCACTTCTATGGAGTTTTTTGCATGTCTTGACATGGTAAACATCTCACCCGATTTTCATCTTTCTACGCGAAAGTAAGCGTGTGCAACTCCCCATTGACTTCACGTTAGGTGGCGCTGTAGAGCCATTTTTGTGGGGTCATTTATATTTCCTCCAAAATATTCAATTTTTTGCCAGTCTTGAGGTCCCTGCAAAAAATGGTGAGTTTTCATGCACGTTTACTACCCCAAAAATGAGATCTTAGATAGAGAAGAAAAAAAAATCTAACAATTACAATAGGGCTCTTGTCCACTGACTTTGTCAGTGGCTCGGGCCCTAAAAATTCTAACAATTACAATAGGGCTCTCGCCCACTGACTTTGTCAGTGGCTCGGGCCCTAATTAAAGCTGCAAGCAGCTGTAAGCGGGCCCTCGCCCCCCGCAGACCCCGACGCTTGTTGTACCTAGCTGGCTCAGAAAATTTACCGTTGTTGCAGCAAATGCTGCGTGAATCATAAAGTAAACAGTTTGGCGCAGTACTTCCTTTGAGCAGTAGGTGGTGCTATAACTTTTGTCAATC
The DNA here is from genome assembly GCA_020510985.1 of Pholidichthys leucotaenia. Lineage (NCBI taxonomy): Eukaryota > Metazoa > Chordata > Actinopteri > Cichliformes > Pholidichthyidae > Pholidichthys > Pholidichthys leucotaenia. Next base: position 283,371,351 of record CM035841.1, read on the forward strand.
ATTTTTATGTAGGAGCATGTGGGGAGGGACTAATACCCATTGTAGAAAATTTGGTGAAAATTAGACAAAGTTTGTCCAAGGTACAACTTTCCGATGTTCCATGGCGAGGAGTCAACCTTCGCCATGTCACCATGGCCACACTTCCCTGTCAGTTATATGCTGCCCACCTATATAGGACTACATATGAATGAACGAATGAATGAATCTTTATTTTCAGATAGATTAGATTAAAAGAAAGGAACAGAATAACATAACAAGGGGGAAAAAAATCCAACAAGGTCATATGACAGTCACCTCCACCTATGTTCCAGATTTCATGGCTCCAGGTCATTCCTAACCATCTCAACAAGATCATGGATTGAATGGTGAGGAGGGCGTATCCATGGTAACAGCAGTGATGCCATGCTAAAGCTGATGTGCAGTTATGATCAACCATGTTGTCTGACAAACCTCAGAAAGTTTCACGTCATTCTAGCAAGTGGCACGTGACTAACAAAGCAGTTTTCAGGAATTCTTCCTTTAACAGCTAGGTGCCGCTATATCTTTTGTCAGGTATTTTTATGTAGACGCGTTCGGGGCGAGACTATTTTCCATCATGGAAACTTTGGTGGACATCTGACAAGTTTTGCTTGAGTTACAGCTATTTGATGCTGTAAGGGGAGGAGCCAAACTTTGCCATGGTCTCATGGCCACACCTTTTGAGATTGTGACTCACACTTGATAACTTTTACTGGCCAATGCCTGTAGATGCCACCATTTGAAAATGATTTCAACAGGCGCAGGCCCCCAGGAGGAGTTCGTTCAAATGCGAGTGGCGCAGTACTTCCCGTGAGCAGTAGGTGTTCTAACAATTACAATGGGGCTCTCGCCCACTGACTTTGTCAGTGGCTCAGGCCCTAACAATTACAATAGGGCTCTCGCCCACTGACATCAGTGGCTTGGGCCCTAAAAATTCTAAGAATTACAATAGGGCTCTCGCACACTGACTTTGTCAGTGGCCCGGACTCTAATTACAAGGAGGGACAGTGGCTCGGGCCCTAAACAAAAAAAAAAATCTCACAATTACAATAGGGCTCTCGCCCACTGACGTCATTGGTTCGGGCCCTAAAAAAAAAAATTCTAACAATTACAATAGGGCTTTCGCCCATTGACATTGTCAGTGGCTCGGACCCTAATTACAGTTTTAAGACAGCAACACAAACATATTTGAAAACACTGGTCCCAGATTATGGAGTTGATTCAGTAAAGTTAAACTAACAGAGCTTTATAACAATATATACAAATAGTAATAACAATATGTACAAGTCATGTTGTGATGGTCTCTGGCTGCTCTTCCACCCCTGATGAGGAAGCTGTGGTTCACTGATGCTGTGGGACCTTCACCTCAAACCTCATCTCCGACTGTTCAGTATACTATTGTGTCCTGATGCTGAAGCCATGGAGTTCACAGACTTGATCTCCACTCCAAAACGTTGGGGCGCATGTTGGTCTCATCTTTTTTTTTTTTTAATTCATTGCCCTTTTTCAGCCACAGTTTTGGATTCGTTGTTTAGTTTTTATAGTCACTGTGAATCTCTTAGCATAGTGTGACGATATCATTGTTATACTAGTTTTAAATTGTTTCCAAATGAATTAATGAAACAAAGTTTGTTGATGATTTTTCCACTATTCTTGGCTCTGAAATCAAAAAGCTGCCAGAATATATTGTATATACCAATATAAATTTTTCATTGGTGACAAGTATAGGTAAAGCCCTTTCTGACATACCAGAAACCATGTTATCTGACAGGTAATCATACCATAGTTTTTCAAAAACAGTGCAAACTGCAAATAGTTTCTAGGTCTGTGATGTGAATTAGCAAAGGTGAAGTCAGATGACAACTGTTTTCAGCCACCTGCTGCCCAGTGGTCAGAAAGTATGCTTTAACCAACAGACTAACAAAAACTCTTACAGATTTGTTCTGCAATAAGGTTTTTGAGAAATGACATTTTTTGTTAGTGCTTCCTTTATAGGAGGAAATAATACATAAATCTCTGCAAAAGTTTTGTTTAAAAATATATGTCCAAATGATTGGTCAGACAGAAATTCCAGCATGCAGTTTCAAAGTTTATCTGAAATATTTACAGTATCTCACAAAAGTGAGTACACCCCTCACATTTTTGTAAATATTTTATTATATCTTTTCATGGGACAACACTGAAGATATGACACTTCGATACAATGTAAAGTAGTCAGTGTACAGCTTGTATAACGGTGCAAATTTGCTGTCCCCTCAAAATAACTCGACACACAGCCATTAATGTCTAAACCGCTGGCAACCAAAGTGAGTATACCCCTAGTGAAAATGTCCAAATTCTGCCCAAGTGTCAATATTTTGTGTCACCACCATTGTTTTCCAGCACTGCCTTAACTATTTTGGGCATGGAGTTCACTAGAGCTGCACAGGTTGCCACTGGAATCCTCTTCCACTCCTCCAAGACGACATCTTGGTGTTAGAGACCTTGCGCTCCTCCACCTTCCGTCTGAGGATGCCCCACAGGTGCTCAATAGGGTTTAGGTCTGGAGACATGCTTGGCCAGTCCATCACCTTTACCTTCAGTTTCTTTAGCAAGGCAGTAGTCGTCTTGGAGGTGTATCTGGGGTGGTTATCATGTTGGAATACTGCCCTGCGGCCCAGTTTCCGATCATGCTCTGCTTCAGTATGTCCCAGTACATGCTGGCATTCATGGTTCCCTCAATGAACTGTAGCTCCCCAGCACCGGCAACACCCATGCAGCCCCAAACCATGACACTCCCACCACCATGTTTGACTGTAGGCAAGACACACTTGTCTTTGTACTCCTACCTGGTTGCTGCCACACATGCTTGACACCATGTGAATCAAATAAGTTTATCTTGGTCTCATCAGACCACAGAACATGGTTCCAGTAATCCATGTCCTTAGTCTGCTTGTCTTCAGCAAACTGTTTGCAGGCTTTCTTGTGCATTATCTTTAAAAGGGGCTTCCTTCTGGGATGACAGCCATGCAGACCAATTTGATGCAGTGTGCGGTGTATGGTCTGAGCACTGAGGCTGACCCCCCACCCCTTCAACCTCTGTAGCAATGCTGGCAGCACTCATACATCTATTTTCAAAAGACAACCTCTGGATATAACGCTGAGCATGTGCACCCAACTTCTTTGGTCGACCATGGCGAGACCTGTTCTGAGTGGAACCTGTCCTGTTACACCGCTGTATGGTCTTGGCTACCGTGCTGCAGCTCAGTTTCAGGGTGTTGGCAATCTTCTTATAACCTAGGCCATCTTTATGTAGAGCAATATTTCTTTTTTTCAGATCCTCAGAGAGTTCTTTGCCATGAGGTGCCATGTTGAACTTCCAGTGACCAGTATGAGAGAGTGTGAGAGCGATAACACCAAATTTAACACACCTGCTCCCCATTCACACCTGAGACCTTGTAACACTAATGAGTCACATGACACCGTGGAGGGAAAATGGCTAATTGGGCACAATTTGGACATTTTCACTAGGGGTATACTCACTTTCGTTGCCATTGATTTACACATTAATGGCTGTGTGTTATTTTGAGGGGACAGCAAATTTACAGTTATACAAGCTGTACACTGACTACTTTACATTGTATCAAAGTGTCATATCTGCAGTGTTGTCCCATGAAAAGATAAAACAAAATATTTACAAAAATGTGAGGGGTGTACTCACTTTTGTGAGATACTGTATGTAATTTTGATTCGATTTGATTACATTTGTCCTACATATGTTTCTGTACTTCATCAGCATATGTCTACAGGAAGTGGTTGCAGATTCAGTAACCTACTATTGGAAGTGTAAGTAATTCTTTAAAAAAAAAAGAAAGAATTCAGAGCACTGTCATTATCATCTGACCAAAATGAAGTCCACTCTCTATGGAATAACTGTAATAATAAAGCAACACCTTAGTTTTTTCCTTATCTGCACATATCTACAGCTGCATGTACTGGTTGGGGGATAACAAAGAATGGATTTTCTTCTTTGATTTATACGAAAGACCTTGTTTTGACCCACTCCTACTGCTGGAAATTAGCCATCACCTCATTCTGCTGTCAGTACAAACTTGAAAGTGATCAGTCATCCACTGTGTTTCTGCCATATTTAAGTGTTTAGTTGGGTTTATAAGTAAGCATGTCATGCACGTTCTTGTCATGTACTTGTTGCTTAATTTATTAACGCTGAGCAGAATTGCTGGAGAAGTGAATTTATGAAAAGGTGTTTCCAGTGGAACAGTCAAAGTTGATGAGGACTCAGAGTAAAGGAAGAGTAGAGCAGCTCCTTCTTCTTTTATCTCTCAGAGAGCCATGTTAAACCCATCCAATGAGTACTTGTAAAATGTCTGTTGGGAAGGTGGGTACTAGGTAGATAAGCAGAAAGGAAATCTAGAAATAAATAAAGTGGATTACGTCCTCTGAAAGCTCCATCTTTGCCCTACAGCTGACTGGGTAACTCTCCTGCCTACATGATAATGCTTTTGTCAAGGCTTGTGACCCAGATGGTACAAAGCAGGAAATTACGTCATTTGCAAATATGCTTTTATTCCATGATAGTGTATAATTGTGCAAATGAAATGAGATTATCTCTCTAGTCCTCCACAAACAGCCATGCAACTCCATAGGGGGGATTGGAAAAGACTGATAATTTGCCAAAAAACCCATGGCGTGGAAGCATGTACTCAACCTTGGGCCCAGGTTATTTTAAGGAAAGCCAATCTTTGATCAGCCAAGCTGAAATGGCTAAGATAAGTGGGAGCTACATCTCGCGGCAGGACCGCTCACCAGTCTGATATTGCCATTTCCTCCCTGGTTTCTCAAGAGCGGTAAATAGCTGCTGCCCCCACCACTGCACCTCCTCCCCTCCCCCTTATCTACTCCCCACTTTCTTCTGGAGATCTCTGTCACTTTAATCCACAGAGTCTGCCGCTGGTTAACAAGGAAATCCTGTGTCAATTATCACCAACCACTTCCTGCTGGGAGAGCAGCAGGGAATCAAAGGGGCCTGAGAGTCTTTCACACCAGAGAGGAGCAGTAGGCCTAATTAAATGGCCCTTGTGTCCCGCTGGCTGCTGGTGGCCGGGTGACAGATAGCCCAGCCCAACGATAACCTCCTTCAGCTGATGATTGTTTAGATAGGGGAACTAGTGGGCACTTTGGGTGCCTGAGGTTAGCAGATTGTGATCCAAGAGTCCAAATTAAGTCCTATCGAGGACGCAAAGGTTTATGGAGAAAAATGATGGATAAATTCTTCGAAGTCTCCATAATTATAACGTAACGTGGGTATAACCAATGTGACCAATTTGTGCTAAAATGATATCCAAGAGGTTACAGCTCTACAGTACAACATACATTTTTAAAACTCACCATAAGCTTCGACTAAAAACCTGCCTGCTAAACTATAAGTCAGAAAAAAATGATCATTAAAATTCTGGTGTCATAAATCTGGGAGAGTGAGCCCACGATGCATCATTTGCACACTAGTGGGTGAAGCGTGCATATTAAGATTTGATATGCCACATTTTATCTCAATTCTCAAACCTTGCATTTGAGGAAAGGAGAGACATACTTGAAGCTCAAATATGCAACGCTCAAAGTGACAATTCCCAGACCACTTTCAGGTGGAGGTCTGTGAAAGCGCAACTGAAGGTTCAAACTGCTTTATATCAACTTTAAGCATCGTATGGGGTCAGCAAATCACCAACCGGCCTGCCTTGTAGTCGTCACTTCACTCCGAACTGTCACTTACAGCTATCTTGTGTTGCCTGCATAATGTCAGATTAAGCCATCATCCACAGTCGCTGGTAAGAGTGTCTTTTTTTTCTTCATTAAAAAGTTAGCTTCTAAAAACTCACCAGAATTACCATTTCAAATAGCACCTGTGCTTCCCAGGAATTGGTTATGGATTGTGCGTGATTGATGGAATAGCTCATTTAAAGAATGGAATGAAGTGAATGCGAATGAGTGTGTGCAGCCTCAAACTTTGTAGCATATATAACATTATTATAACAGACTAAATATAAAGCTGGATTTTTTACATTGCAACCAAACATTATGCAGAGAAAACCTGCAGCTGGGTGAAGTTCATCAGTGTTCTCCTCTCTGCTTCTCCTCTCCTGATGGCGACTGCTTCAACCCCCTGTGCCTTGTCCACCTTTAAATTTTCATATGGAGGAAAGGGGCTGCAGAAAAACCAATTTACTAACAGAGCGACATCATCTGTTTGGCCGTTTATCTCTGACACACCACCCCTCAGTCCAGTGTTGACAGTACATGATATCCCATTAATCTGCCTAATGAAAATTTAACCAGTGTTATAAACAAATAATTGGCCATTATCCTCTCAAAGATCCCGAATAAATTACTTGGGCGTTTTCATGGCTTCTGAAAGAAGAAGAAGCCGGCCCCTCCTGATTGATGTTGGAATAAATGCGGGGCCGGCTCCGACGCTGTGAGTGGGTCTCGGCTAAGCCTGTGATTGACTTAATGAGAGTCTTTGGGGTGAGTAAATGTTCCAAATTGCTCAGTCATTAGCTTTTGCTCGGCTGTCTGAAGATACCCCCGGATCTGCTGCGCGGGTCTCTCCTCTTGTACCATTCCGCCTGCAATTACATTTTCATTTAGAGCAAACCTCTGAAGTCCGATAGGCAGGCCCCTTTTCATTATGCTGGCCTCCTTTTTCTTTTTTATCTAAATGGTGTGAAATGTCTCTTCATTTAGACCAATTAAAGTTGAAAAAGACTACGCTGTAATGAATTATCATACAAATTATTTACTTAATGCCACAATCTCTCTCCCTTTCTCCCTCTCCTCCTTTCTCATCCTCCTCTCTCTGGATCCATGGATGCACTGAGTCAGGCAGATGGGGAAATCGGTAGGAGAGAAGACATGGTGGGAGTCCACAGTGGATCTACTTTGACACTGAAACTCCTCACAAACTGATACACATTTTGCTGAGGTTATGGCTCCCCACGGCATCTGTCTGTGCCTTGCTTATGGACAATTCTGACTAAATGGAGGAGGACAGGGAGCCCAGAAACAGAACAAAAGGGAATCGTATGTCGTCAATATAGCTCATTTCAGATATTTCATTTCAGGAGATGTCTAAGCTCTTCGTAATTAAGGACAAGCTTATGGTTTCAAATTAACTCATTTAATTGAGGGGACCAGTTCTTGTCTGGAAGACGGTGTGGAGAATGTCTTCAGTCTCTGTCTGGAGGCTGCTGGCTGACACAACACTGGACGAGTTCACAACTATCACAGCAGCACCATCCATACCTCTGGGACTGCCTCTCTCTCTCTCTCTCTCTCTCCTCAATGAGATGCACACACTGCCAAGGCTCTCCTCCATTAGCTTTTCACCAGCAGAACAGCTATTCAGCGCATATTCTCCAGCTGTTATTTGTGTTAGCAGCCAGTGCAACATATTAGGGGTATTTTTTTCCACCAGACAAAATAATGGGGAGAGGAACGAAACCCTGTATTCTCTCCTATTGCTCACACAATTCACAGGCTCATCATGCTGGGTAAAGCTGGTGGAGCTGAAGTGGCTTGTCACCATGGAGACGGCAGCTTGTACTTCATGCCAGAGCAGTTCGGATAAAGCCCTGAGATGAGGGGGCAATAAAAAAAAAGAGGGCAGTTAGTTTGCTCTCTACCCAGCCCTTCTATAACTACAAATGAGGGACTTTTACATATATTAAAGAAAACGTGAAATGAAAGGTCGTCAACTGGATAAATGACTTTAACCTTCCCAAAAGAAGTTTGAATCCTATTGGGAAAAATAAACGTAAGAAGGGTCAGTCCCAGAAGAGGTGTCAAACTGTTAAACTCACTAGGCAATAATCCTAAGTACTCCATGATTTGCACTAATTGGTATGAAATCAGCCGGAGTGCTTTAGTGCAGCTACCGCCTCAGCCTGCTGCATCTGCTCTGCATCAGGGTCGATTGTTTCTGACAGCCTAGAAATACAAAATACAAAATTGCCATATGGATCGCCCACCTTTGGGCTTAAATATCAGGTACAAAGAGAGAATGGATTTTCACCAGAAAATATTTTCTTTGGGATTTTTGCTGTCTTATCAGCAGTAGAGAATATAAACGCTATTTGCTGTCTTTATCAAGAAATACATAAAAGCAGCAGATCTTGTGCAAGGGAAGCGATTCTTAATGACATAAAATGATTTCAACACAATGACACAATTGGTGTTTGGCAACTTAGACAGGCAGTTAGAAATGGAGGTAAGACAGCATGTCACAATATTTCCAGATATGTTCATTATACAAAGAAACGTTTTTGTCTTTCAGCAGGAGACAAGTGATTATGACAGCAATAAATTACAGCTGTGATATGATACTGAGGGGCTTTGATGTCAAAGCCACCACACTTAGAAATGAATAACCACATATGGTTAGATGAGGCTATTTGCCTTTCAAACATCAAGCTGTCTGATTACCCAAGTACTCATTATGTGTGGCATGCACCTTAATGCATTCTAATTGTTAGCTATTAACCTGTTATGTGCTTCCATTAATAGAAGTAAATCACTGTCAATCAACACATAACAGACTAAAAATGCCTAGAGAATCTATTTAATAAAACTGATCTAACAGGGAGAACTCTTGATTTGAGTAAAGAGGACATAATTTAATAGCTACAGGATCCCAATAATAAGAAATCAGGTTAAGTCGATGCAACAGTCCTCAGTAAATTCCACATTTATTTACTGATTAAAAAGTTAGCATTATTTCCTGAATGCTAGGGCAAAAAATTTAAAAACATATCTAGCAACCTGCACTTTTAATAGTGACAAGAAAAGGTGCAACAGAAGTGCAGCTGGCCAAAAATTTAACCACAGACACAGCACTGATAGCATTTGAGCTTGAGTATTTATAGCTGGTAAATGGTTTGTTCCCACAACTTCTATATTAAATAATGCTGTGTGCAGTGTACTCGAGTAAAACGAACTGCGAAAAAAAAAATCTGTAAAGGACTGTTATTCTTCATGGCTCAAGAGTGGCATTAACAAGTCACCAAGGGCCTGATGAGAGCTATAGCTTGACAATTATCTGTACTAACACTGAGCCCATCAGTAGCAAAGCTACTCACCACACACAGTGTCAGGCCTTCTCAGACATAATAAAATCACTGTTATATGGAATTGTTTTATACATTATTCTGGGCAAGATAGCTTTTCTTGGTCTATTTTAAGAAGTTTAAATCGGGCATGATTTACTAATCTCCATATGATCCAACATGGTGCCGCGGATGGCAGCCACTGGCTTCTGCTCTCTGACGTTTTTGATAATTTTGTGTGTTTTTTTGGACTTCTGCTCTTCCGCCCGAGTCACCTTTTCAAGGGAGGAACTACTTTCACTCAGACTATCTCCCAATGCAACTTCTCTGCCAGTTTCTGCTGCTGATCTGAAGTTTTTTCAGGCGATCTTAGCTGTGAGAGCAGCGGCTATTGGCACTGGCGGGAAACGAAGGCGGCGTGGTAAACGTGCCGGTGTGCTAGTCAGGCTGAAGAAACGAGGATATCGCACGCCGCTCCCATCGATCCATCTGGCAAACGTCCGCTCTTTGGCGAACAAAATGGACGAACTGCTGCTCCTGACTCACAAAAACCCGGATTTTAGCAGATCTGGCGCCCTGTGTTTCACGGAGTCCTGGCTGAGTGAACACATCCCGGACAGCGCGGTTCGCCTGGATGGATTCCAACTGTTTCGCGCTGATCGCAGCCGAGAATTCTCTGGAAAGACTAAAGGTGGCGGAATCTTATCCAGGACTTTGTGGACTGGTGCCATCGGAACTGCCTCCAGATCAACGCGAGGAAAACTAAAGAGCTGGTGGTGGACTGCCGCAGGCAAGGACAACCCCTCACAGCACCAGTAAATATACAGGGAACAGACATCGAGATGGTGACATCCTATAAGTACCTGGGTGTTCATCTGAACAATAAACTAGACTGGTCACACAATACTGACGCACTCTACAAGAAGGGACAGCGCAGGCTGTTCCTACTGAGAAGACTCAGGGGCGCTGCTGAAGACATTCTATGACACGGTGGTGGCATCAGCCATCACTTTTGGAGTGGTCTGCTGGGGCAGTGGCATTACGGCAGCCGATAGGAAGAGACTGAACAAACTGATCAAGAAAGCTAGCTCTGTCCTGGGGCAGCGCCTTGACCCAGTGGAGGAGATAGGAGAGAGAAGGACGGTGGCTAAACTGTCATCTCTGCTGAAGTCCGAGTTCCACCCTATGCAGGACATACTGAATGCACTGAAGAGCTCATTTAGCAGCAGACTACATCATCCTAGGTGCACAACCGAGAGGTTTCGCAGGTCCTTCCTACCAACGGCTGTCAGACTGTACAACCTAAGCAGGGCTGCTCGCAGAGATAGCAAAAAGACGTGACAACCTAATAGTTTTGAATGCAAAAGACGCAATAGACTTATACACTGGTCCCCTCCGGCATACAACTAGGAAAATACCGGTCGCTATGGAGGGTGAGAATATGTATGGGTACATAATCATACCATGTAGGATAACTAAGTAGACGGTTGTGCTGTTTCATCCCATCTAGCAACAATGCTCTGCACTGTGTGTGTTTATATATTTACATAATTATTCCATCTAGCTACAATGCTCCGCACTGTGTGTTTATATATCTACATATTATTCCATCTAGCTACAATGCTCCACACTGTGTGTGTTTATATATTTACATACTTATTCCATCTAGCTACAATGCTCCGCACTGGGTGTGTTTATATATCTACATACTTATTCCATCTAGCTACAATGCTCCGCACTGTGTGTTTATATATCTACATATTATTCCATCTAGCTACAATGCTCCACACTGTGTTTATATATTTACATATTTATTCCATCTAGCTACAATGCTCCGTACTGTGTGTGTTTATATATCTATATATTTATTCCATCTAGCTACAATGCTCCGCACTGTGTGTTTATATACTCATATATTTATTCCATCCAGCTACAATGCGCTGCACTGTGTGTCTATATATATATATATTTATATGTACATATGTATACTTGCTGCTCGTTTCTTTTTTTTTTCTCTTGCCTTCTGATTGTTGCTCTGAGTGTTGCTATCCCTGTGCTGTTGCAATCCTGGAATTTCCCCATTGTGGGACTAATAAAGGCTTATCTTATCTGATTCTACATTAACGAAGGTTGGTGTACTGATGTCACAGTGCTGAAGAAGTTTTGTAGCCCTAACCTAGAGTCGCTGTTCATAAACTGTAAACCCTTTTATTCATCGCGAGAGTTCTCCTCGTTTATTCTGGTCGGAATTTATATCCCGCCTGCTGCTTGTACAACGGAGGCACTGCAGCACCTCGCTGACCAGATAGCAGACGTGGAGGAAAAACATCCAGACTCTCTGCTTATCATTCTGGGTGATTTCAATAGAGCTAATCTCACAAATGAGCTTCCTAAATACAGACAGCATATTAAATGTCTCACCAGGGACACAAATAAACCTGACCACTGTTACACAGTTTTAAGAAACGCCTATCATGCCGTCCCCCGTGCAGCTCTGGGTTTTTCTGACCACTGTCTGCTCCATCTTATTCCAACATACAGACAGAAACTAAAAACTTCCAAGTCTGTTGTAAGGACTGTGAAGAAATGGACTGAGGAATCAAAGCTGGAGTTACAAGCCTGCTTTGACTGCACAGATTGGAGTGTTTTTGAAGATGCAGCCATTAACCTAAATGAACTCACTGACACTGTGACATCATACATCAGTTTCTGTGAGGACATGTGTGTGCAGACCAAGACCTTCTGCACATACAACAACAATAAACCCTGGTTCACTTCTAAACTCATGCAGCTACGTCAGACCAAAGAGGAGGCCTACAGGACTGGTGACTGGACTCTGTACAGGCGGGCCAGAAACATGCTGACGAAGGAGACCAGGCTTGCTAAGAGGAGCTATAGTGAGAAGTTACAACAAAACTTCTCAGCCGACAACTCTGCTTCTGTTTGGAGAGGCCTACGGAATATCACCAACTACAGGAGATCATCCCCCCACCCTGTGGAAAACCTTCAGCTAGCTAACGACCTAAACAGCTTTTACTGTAGGTTTGAAAAGAACCTACAGTTCTCACCTCCCACCCACACAAAAGGATTATCTGCAGCCCCAAGAACTCCATCCCTCCTCCACTCTGACCTCCCACCAGCACTAACGATCTGTGAAGAGGAGGTGTGCCGGGTCTTTCAGAGACAAAAGCTCAAGAAGGCTGCAGGACCTGATGGTGTGTCTCCGTCCTGCCTGAGAGTCTGCTCCAACGAGTTGGCCCCCATCTTCACCCGGATCTTTAATAGATCACTGGAGCTGTGTGAAGTGCCTTCCTGCTTCAAACGCTCCATCATCATTCCAGTTCCCAAGAAACCCTCTGTTACAGGATTAAACGACTACAGACCTGTTGCCTTGACCTCTGTGGTCATGAAATCCTTGGACAGATTGGTGCTGAACCACCTGAAGGTCGTCACAGGCCCCCTGATGGACCCACTGCAGTTTGCCTACCGGTCAAACAGGTCAGTGGATGATGCAGTGAATATGGGACTACACTACATCCTGCAACACCTCGACTCCCCAGGGACGTACGCCAGGATCCTGTTTGTCGACTTCAACTCGGCGTTCAACACCATCATCCCAGGCATTCTTCATCAGAGACTCCTCCAGCTCAAGGTGCCCCCCTCCACCTGCCAGTGGAGCTCCAGCTTTCTGACTGACAGGTGGCAACAGGTGAAGCTAGGGAGAATTACATCCAGCTCCCGAAAAATTAGTACTGGCGCCCCCCAAGGGTGTGTCCTTTCCCCACTGCTCTTCTCCCTCTACTCCAACGACTGCACCTCAGAGGACCCTTCGGTGAAGCTCCTGAAGTTTGCGGACGACACCACAGTCATCAGTTTGATCCGGGATGGTGATGAGTCTGCATACAGGCGGGAGGTGGAGCAGCTGATCCTCTGGTGCGGCCAGAACCATCTTGAACTTAACCCAGCCAAAACGGCGGAGATGACTGTGGATTTCAGGCGACACCCTCCTTCATTCCCCCCACTCACCATCCTCAACAGCACAGTGTCCACTGTGGACTCCTTCAAGTTTCTGGGTACCACAATCTCCCGGAACCTGAAGTGGTCCTCCCATATAGACACTGTCCGGAAAAAGGCCCAGCAGAGGTTGTTTTTTCTGCGTCAGCTCAAGAAGTTTGATTTGCCTCAGGAGCTGCTGGTTGTCTTCTACACCGCCATCATCCAATCTGTCCTCTGCTTTTCCATCACTGTCTGGTTTGGATCTGCCACTAAACAGGACAAGACCAGACGGCAGCGGATCATTAAGTTTGCGGAGAGGATCATTGGTACCGACCTACCCTCCATTGAGAACTTATATCGGTCCATAACCAGGAAATGGGCGGGAAACATCTGTGCTGACCCGTCACACCCCGGCCACAAACTGTTTGAACTTCTATCTTCTGGTCGACGTTACAGATCACTGAAGGTCAAAACCACCCGTCACAGGAACAGTTTCTTTCCTCAAGCCATCACTCTGATGAACTCCTAATATTCACCTAGTCCTACCTGTTGCTGTACTCATGACTTTTCATGCATTCTTACATTGCACATAACTCTCACACTGCTTTTTACTTCATTCACATTATATCACTGAATCTGAGTTCACATTGAAATACTGTATGACTGTATATTTTTTCATATATTTCTGCAAAGTGTGGATAGTCTGAGTAAATAACTGCATATATTCCTGTATATATTTGCATCCTTTTATAGAAACATGGACAGACTGTAATTTACTGTACATACTCTGTTGTCATTGAATCCTTATTTAAATCCTCCACCTGAACAACGAGAGCAAGTTTTAAGCCAAAGTCAAATTCCTTGTATGTGTTGTGCATACTTGGCCAATAAAGCTGATTCTGATTCTGATATCCAAATCATTGGTTTTCTTTTCTTCATCGTCTCTCAGAAACAAGCTGTTCCTACTTTTCTTACTTTAAAAGTAGCACAAACATAAACTCAAGTTTTAGTGACACCTTGGGCCACTGAGTGAAATGCAGCTGCAGTACCAGTCAAAAGTCAACAAACTAAATCTGAGCAATAGGCATGAGACTGACCAGTCTCCACTGTCCCAGGCTGCTAGATGGTGAGGACTGTAGAAATCATAGAATGTAAAATAAAGATGGACAGCATGAGAGCTCTCCAAACTCTTTTGTATTTTGATCACCTTCTGGTTGTTGACTGCAGAAACAAACTAAGCCCTCTTCTTTCCATTATTGTGTGCAGCACTTGGTCAAACTGAAAACTAAAAATTCCCTTGAATAAGCTTTTCAAAGACGGTTTCTGGTCTCGTAGTTGGTTCTCATCATGCCGATTATGTTCAAGTGTTCATTTTCAGATCACTTCCACTTTAAGGCCCTGTCACACCATGACGATTTAGGCAGCGTTTGCCAACATACCAAAATTTCTCTAAAACAATGGCATACAGCCAGAATTTTCAATTAAATACTAGGCAGTGGTTAGCACTGTGGCAGCACAGCAAAAAGGTCACGGGATCGATTCCACCCCTGACCATTGTGGGTTCGATCCCACCCCCAGACTATCGGTGACCCTTCTGTGTGGAGTTTGCATGCTCTCCCTGTGTCTGAGTGGGTTTACTCCAGGTACTCCTGTTTCCTCCCACATGCCAAAGACATGCATGTTAGGTTAACTGGCATCAACTGGGGATTCTAAATTGTCCTTAGATATGGATGTGAGAGTGAATGGTTGTCTGTCTCTCTGTGTTGGCCCTGCGATGGACTGGCTGGGACGAAGCACCTGCAACGACCTCATCAGACGGGGAAGCAGCACCCTCGGAGGCACCGGGTTGGGACGGAGCACCAGCGATGACCTCAACTGGAGGGGGAGCAGCACCCACGGAGGTCCCGGGCTGGGACGGAGCACCTGCGACGACCTCAGCAGGAGGGGGAGCAGCACCCACGGAGGTCCCGGGCTGGGACAAAGCACCTGTGACGACCTTGGCAGGGGGAGCTGGACCCATGGAGATCTCAAGCAGTGAGGCCGGACCCATGGGGAACTCTGGCGAAGCCGGACAATCCTCGGTGGCCCTGGCGAAAAGCTGAGGCAAGAGAGGCAGAGAAACAGGGTCAGAGTCACCGGCAGCAGTGGAGCCCGGCAAAGTGAGTTCAGGTGCAGCTGATGGCTGCACTTGGCTCTCTCCACCAAGAGCCCGACAAGATCTCTCCAAAATTGAGACAATGAAAACAAAGGACAGCACTTGCCTGAGCTCAAGCTCCACCACCGTCCAGGACTCCGTCGATGCAGGCAACGATGTTTCGGGTCTGGTCCTCTGGAGATCCAGCTCGAACTCTGCTGTGGCTGCCCCAGCAGCAGGCATGATGGTCGATTCAGTCCCAGGACCCCCCAGTGATGTGACTCACGCAGGT
Source organism: Pholidichthys leucotaenia (assembly GCA_020510985.1). Taxonomy (NCBI): domain Eukaryota; kingdom Metazoa; phylum Chordata; class Actinopteri; order Cichliformes; family Pholidichthyidae; genus Pholidichthys; species Pholidichthys leucotaenia. Next base: position 283,386,889 of record CM035841.1, read on the forward strand.
GGCTCGCCCGGCGTGGCAACAGGAGGTCCGCTCCTTGTAGGCGCTGGGTCCGGCACAGCTGAAGCCTGGGGACGCTCACTCGTCAGCACAGGCTTCGGATCACAGGCAGCTCTTTCCCTCCGTCTGAACCATAGCTGCGGGGCTGGAACCAGGTTCTCCAGGGCCGCAGGTTCCTCAATCACCCAGCGGCTCAACTCAGTATTCGGCAGATTCTCGGGGAGAACTGAAGGAGACACGGAGAGGGCAGGTGAGAAATGAATGGCTGCAGCAGGCGGTGAGGACTCAAGAGGACTGCAAACACTGAGCCTCACTACCGGGAATCAGGCAAGGCATATCATCATAAAATGTGGGAGAATGAAATGACACTTGCCTGTGTTTCCGGGGCTCAATGTTTCCTGTTGGAGCAAGTGTAGAGTCACCCCTCTCCGTGGCTACAGTGGATATGGGCCCCTCAGAGGATCATAGAGGAGGTGCCCCTGCAGACACAGAGACGGGCAGAGCCGGACAGAAAACAGACGACCTCTCAGCAGTGGGAGAGAGCGTCGAGGAGAAGCAGGAAATAGCAGTTGCAGAGAGGGAAGAGACTGACAATACAGCCGGAGAGGAAAAACATTGAGTACACTGCTGCGGGAGGCTTCTGCCTCGGTGAAGGGAAGTTGTTGCCTGAGAGGCGGGAGAATTCCTCCAGCGGGCCGGAGCTGGATGACGTCGTCATAGAGCCAGTGGAGCGGGAGCAGGAATGGGCAAATGGGAGATGGAGCAGGGCATCTGCCGCAGAGCGCGCTTCTGCGTCGTCCTTGGACTTGCTGGAGGCAGTCCCCATCTCAGCCCGGGGAAGGACTGTTGGAGGACGGAGAGCACAGCCAACAAGTCCGCGAACTGGGCATGCTTCCACAACCCCGGATGCACCTCGACAATGGCAGTCACCGCATCCACCTTTTCCCAGATCTTCTTTGGGCTGTGGGAGGTGTGGGCTTCATCCACAAATCCCTGGATAAATTCGGCAGGCCATTCCTCCTCCACACTCGGGGATCCCGCTGCCAACCTCCCTTTGATTGTCAGAGACCGGCGTGCTGGGGACATGATGGGTTCCACAGAATACAAGTGAGTGAAAACAAAAAAACAACAACAACAACAACAAAAAAAATCCACAAACTCACAGCAGATGGGTCTCTACTGGCTGCAGTCTTCTGTCATGAATTGTCCTTCGGGGCAGAAAGGTGAGACCCAAGCACTGAACTGTGAGTGTGTAAGATTTATTGATAAAACAACAAACATAAAGTCCAACACAGTGCTCGAATACAGAATTTAAACAAATGAGCAAACTTACTGATAACATGCACCAGAGCGAGGCAGGGCTCTAGTGGAGATGAGGAGAAACTTAATCAAGACTGTGGCAACAAGAAATGAAAATAACTGCCTTTAAATAGGGTCAAAAACAATTTACATAAGTAATGACAGGTGTGGGTCACATGAGCGGGCAGAAGGAACCAATGGTTCATAATAGGAACAGCTGGGGGCAATGAGAGGAGAGTGGCTGAAGCTGACAGCTGACAGGGGTGATGCCCACATGAAGCACAAAACCCAGAAACGCCCTTGACAGCTGTCAACCCAACAGTAAAGATCTAAAGAATACAATATCAACAAATGCAGACGGAAATATAAATGTAAAATAATACAAAATAAAAGTGTAACAAAACTAAAACATAAACAGGAAAAAAACAGAAAGCAAACAGTACAAGAATACAGAAACCCAAAAAGCACAAAATACAACAAATATATAAATATAAAGAAAAAGCCATGAGATTGAGCAAGGCGGAAACCTCCTGTGTTCAGCTCATGACATGTACAGTAGTAGCACAACGAAATTGTGGGTGCTCCACCAGGCTACTGCGCAGTAGAGTAGGAGAGAAGGATTAGATAAAACACGGTTAAAGATCACGATTAAACACACAACTTAAAATCCATCCATCTTCTACCGCTTTTCCGGAGGTCCGGGTCGTGGAGGCAGCAGTTCAAGCAGAGAAGCCCAGACTTCCCTCTCCCCACCCACCTGCTCCAGCTCTTCAGAGAGGATACCAAGGCATTCCCAGACCAGCTGGGAGACAGTCTCTCCACCGAGTTCTGGGTTTGCCCCGGGGTCTCCTCCCAGTGGGACGTGCCCGAAACACCTCAAGTGGGAGGCGTCCAGGAGGCATCCTAATCAGATGTCCATACCACCTCAACTGACTCCTTTCAATGTGGAGGAGCAATTCAATTCAATTCAATATAGCGCCATTTCACAACAACAGTCATCTCATAGCACTATCAACTGTAGGGGGAACCCCCACAGTTGCAGAAAGACCCCAGCAATCAGGCGATCCCCTGTGAGCAAGCACTTGGCGACGGTGGAGAGGAAAAACTCCCTTTTAACAGGAAGAAACCTCCAGCAGAACTAGGCTCAGGGAAGGGCAGTCATCTGCTGCGACTGGCTGGGGAGTGAGGGGATAGAGAAGATGAAAAGAACAGACATGTAGAGAGCAAACAGCACGATGGGGACTCAATCTATGGGAGAGAACAAACAGATGTTAATGACCAGCAAAAAAAAATATTTCATTGAGAGTGGAGAAAGGAGTGAGGCCCATTGCATTACTGGAGGTCCCCCGGCTGACTAAACCTATTAGCAGCATAATTAAGGGAGGGTTCAGAAACACATGATCCCTCCCTAATTGTAGGCTATATCAAAAAGGTAGGTTTTAGCCCTATTCTTAAAAACAGAGATCGAGTCTGACTCCCGAATCCAGATTGGCAGCTGGTTCCACAGGAGAGGAGCTTGATAACTGAAGGCTCTGCCTCCCATTGTACTTTTGGAGATTCTAGGTATTACAAGTAATCCTGCATTTTGGGAGCGTAGTGCTCTGTTAGGATAATACGGTAGTATCAGATCTTTTAAATAAAAAGGAGCCTGATTGTTTAGAGCTTTGTAAGTAAGAAGAAGGATTTTAAACTTAATTCTAAACTCTATGGGAAGCCAATGAAGGGAGGCCAGAACCAGAGAGATATGATCTCTCTTTCTAGTACCTGTTAAAACTCTTGCTGCAGCATTTTGGATCAGCCGAAGACTTTTTAAAGATGTTTTAGGACAGCCTGATAATAAAGAATTACAATAATTTAATCTCGAGCTAACAAAAGCGTGGATCAGTTTCTCAGCATCACTCTGAGACAAGATGCTCCTAATCTTGGCAATATTACGCAAATGATAGAAGGCAGTCTTAGAAACAAATTTAATATGTGAATTGAAGGACAGATCTTGATCAAAAATAATTCCAAGGTTCCTCACAGAGCTATTAAGAGAAAGAGTAACCGCATCCAAACTGAAAGTTTGATTTGGAAAGGTATTTCTAAGGTTTTTTGGACCAACAAGAACGACTTCAGTCTTATCTGAATTTAATAGCAGGAAATTACAAGTCATCCAAGCTTTGATTTCCTTAAGACAGGCTTCTAACTTGGCTAATTGATTACTATCATCTGGCTTCATTGACAGGTATAATTGTGTGTCATCTGCATAACAATGAAAGTGTATACAGTGCTTTCTAATAATGTTGCCTAACAGAAGCATATATAAACTAAAAAGAGTAGGGCCTAGCACAGATCCCTGTGGAACTCCATGACTAAGCTTTGAGTTGAAAGAAAACTCATTATTTACATGAACAAACTGGAACCTATCAGATAAATAAGATCTAAACCACTGCAACGAAGTTCCGTTAAGTCCAACATAGTGTTCTAATCTATCAAGTAGAATATTATGATCGATAGTATCAAAAGCTGCACTAAGGTCTAAAAGGACAAGTACAGAAACCAGTCCATTACCAGAGGCGATGAGGAGGTCGTTAGTGACCTTCGCTAAGGCTGTTTCAGTACTATGATGGATTCTAAACCCAGATTGAAACTCTTCAAGTAAACCATTTCCCTGCAGGTGGCCAAATAATTGCGTAGCAACAACTCTTTCTAAGATTTTTGAAATGAAAGGGAGATTAGAGATTGGTCTATAGTTAGCTAAAGCTCCTGGATCTAGCGTTGGCTTTTTGAGTAAGGGTTTAATTACAGCCGTTTTAAAAGCCTGCGGTACATGGCCTAAAGTTAATGAAGAATTGATTATACGAAGAATAAAGCTACCAATAAATGGGAAGACTTCTTTAAATAACCTGGTAGGAATAGGGTCTAAAAGACAAGTTGAAGGTTTGGATGAGGAAACTATTTTGTCTAACTCACAAAGGTCGATTGGAGTAAACTCATCAAGACAGACATCAGTTGAAGGAGTTGTAGTAGTTACAGTATTTAAGTTAACTGTGGGAAGAATCTGATTGATTTTATCTCTGATGGATGAAATTTTATTATTGAAAAAGTTCATAAAGTCCTGACTAGTAAGCTCTAAGGGAATGCTAGGATTGACAGAGTCCTGACTCTTTGTCAACCTGGCTACAGTGCTGAAAAGAAACCTGGGATTATTCTTGTTCTCTTCTATTAATGCAGAAAAATAACTCGTTCTAGCTTTTCTAAGAGATTTTTTATAAATTAAAAGATGATTTCTCCAAGCTAAATAAATTTCATCTAAATTAGTGGAGCGTGAGCCTCTCCCGGATGACAACTTAAAATAAAAGTAAAATTAAAATTAAATGAAAATTTTAAAAAAATGGCCCAGGATTATGGAATATACATGAGTCTGGTAGTGGCTATGCAGGTGGAACTGTGTACATAAGAGTGCAGACACACAATTAAGTAAAATGTTGGAATTATTTTTGATCAAGATCTGTCCTTCAATTCACATATTAAATTTGTTTCTAAGACTGCCTTCTATCATTCGCCTAACATTGCCAAGATTAGGAGCATCTTGTCTCAGAGTGATGCTGAGAAACTGATCCACGCTTTTGTTAGCTCGAGATTAGATTATTGTAATTCTTTATTATCAGGCTGTCCTAAAACATCTTTAAAAAGTCTTCAGCTGATCCAAAATGCTGCAGCAAGAGTTTTAACAGGTACTAGAAAGAGAGATCATATCTCTCCGGTTCTGGCCTCCCTTCATTGGCTTTCCATAGAGTTTAGAATTAAGTTTAAAATCCTTCTTCTTACTTACAAAGCTCTAAACAATCAGGCTCCTTTTTATTTAAAAGATCTGATACTACCGTATTATCCTAACAGAGCACTACGCTCCCAAAATGCAGGATTACTTGTAATACCTAGAATCTCCAAAAGTACAATGGGAGGCAGAGCCTTCAGTTATCAAGCTCCTCTCCTGTGGAACCAGCTGCCAATCTGGATTCGGGAGTCAGACTCGATCTCTGTTTTTAAGAATAGGGCTAAAACCTACCTTTTTGATATAGCCTACAATTAGGGAGGGATCATGTGTTTCTGAACCCTCCCTTAGTTATGCTGCTAATAGGTTTAGTCAGCCGGGGGACCTCCAGTAATGCACTGGGCCTCACTCCTTTCCTCACTCTCAATGAAATATTTTTTTTTGCTGGTCATTAACATTTGTTTGTTCTCTCCCATAGATTGAGTCCCCATCGTGCTGTTTGCTCTCTACTTGTCTGTTCTTTTCTTCTTCTTCTCTATCCCCTCACCCCCCAGCCAGTCGCAGCAGATGACTACCCCTCCCTGAGCCTGGTTCTGCTGGAGGTTTCTTCCTGTTAAAAGGGAGTTTTTCCTTTCCACCGTCGCCAAGTGCTTGCTCACAGGGGATCGCCTGATTGCTGGGGTCTTTCTGCAACTGTGGGGGTTCCCCCTACAGTTGATAGTGCTATGAGATGACTGTTGTTGTGAAATGGCGCTATATAAATAAAGTTGAATTGAATTGAATTGAATTAAAATGGCCCAAGGACTATGGAGAATATACACAGTAGTGGTATCACAGATGGGTCAATGAACATGAAAGTGTGGAGTGCAAAGACAGGTGAGTTACTGTGATAATTAAACGGTCCTCAGTTCTGAGCATGTGAGCGTTCGGAGGGAGGGGGGTGAGGCCTCCGACTGTTTGCAGTTCGGATGGCCCAGGGGAAGAAACTGTTAGTCTGGAGGTGTGGGACCTGATCGATCTGAACCGTCGTCCAGAGGGAAGCAGGCCGAACAGGTGGTGGGCAAGATGTGAGGGGTCTCCTGTGATGGCCTTGATCCTTCTGAGACAGAAGGATCTAGAGATGTCTTCCAGGTAGGGCAGAGGGCCACCAATAATTTTTTGGGATAGTGTTGATGACCCTCTGCACAGCCTTCCTGTTTTCGGCTGTGAAGCCGGCATACCACACCCACAGACATTTGGTGAGCGTGCTCTCCACTGAGCAGCGATAGAATGCCAGCAGCAGCTTCTGGTCCAGGTTGTTCTTCTTCAGGACACGGAGGAAGTGTAGCCGCTGCTGGGCTTTCTTCATCAGGGTCTTGGTGTTGCCAGTCCAGGAGAGGTCAGAGGAGATGTGGGTACCCAGGAACCTGAAGGTGGGGTCGTTTTCTACGCAGTCGCCATTTGGGGGGGGGGGGGGGGGGTGCTGTCTGTTCTTCCTGAAATCCAGTATGAGTTCTTTGGTTTTTTGGACATTCACTTTCAGGTTGTTTGCTTGGCACCACAGCAACAGATTCTCTACCACTGCCCTGTATGCCTTCTCATCGTCACTGGTGATGAGTCCAACCAAGGTGGTGTCATCCATGTATTTCACAGTGATGGTGATTGGGTGGGTTGGAATACAGTCAAAGGTGTACAGGGAGTACAGTAGAGGGCTTAGCATGCAGCCCTGGGGGGAGCCAGTGCAAAGAGACAATGTGGAGGAGTGGTGGGGGCCAAGTCTGACTGTTTGTGTTGGTGAGAAAGTTTTTTTTATCCAGGAGCAGGTGGGAGAATCTGGAGGAGGTGCAGTTTGTTGATCAGGATGTCTGGGATGATGGTGTTGAAAGCTGAGCTGTAGTCCACAAAAAGCATCCTCACGTAGCTCCTTGGGTTCTCCAGGTGGCTCAGCGCTCTGTGGAGAGTGATGGCGATGGTGTCTTCTGTAGACTGGTTCTCCCTGTAGGAAAACTGGTGGGGGTCAAAGGAGGGGGGAAGACAGTCCCTGATGTGCTGGGACACCAGTCGCTCAAAACACTTCATGACTACAGACGTGAGTGCTAGGGGTCTGTAGTCGTTCAGGCTGTGAATTGCAGACTTTTTGGGGAAGGGGATGACGGTGGAGGCCTTGAGGCAGGAGGGGACGATGACGGGCGTCAGGGAGAGGTTGAGCAGCTTGGTGAGGATCACTGCTAGTTGGTCTGCACATGCTTTGACCACTGCTCCTGGGACGCCGTCTGGACCAGCAGCTCTGGTTCACTGCTCTCAGTTGCCTCCTCACCTTGTGCACCTGTAGAGAGAGGGAGGATGGGAAGGGAGAGAGAGGGGGGAAGGAGGGTGGGAGAGGGGAGGATGGGGGGAGAGGGGGAGGAGGGGAGAGAGGGGAGGGATGAGTTTTGGGGGGGTGCTCAAACCGGGCTAAGAAGCTGTGAAACTCCTCTGCCAGAGTGAGGGTGCTGTCTGATGTTGGGGGGCCCTGGCACCTGTAGTTGGTGAGGGCTTGGATGCCTCTCCACATCTGTTGGGGGTTGTTGTCTGTGAGAAAGCCCTCCACCTTCCTCCTATAGGCTTTCTTAGCGAGTTTTATGCCTCTCATCAGGTTGGCTCTGGCGGTGTTGTACAGAGAGCTGTCCCTCTGTCTGAAGGCTGAATTGCAGGCCCTGATCAGAGCCTGGACTTCACTGGTCATCCAGGGTTTGCGACTTGGAAAGAGCTGGATGTGTTTGGTGACTGTCACATTTTCTACACAGCATTTAATGTAGAAAAGGACAGACTCGGTGCAGAAGCCTAGGTCCTGCTGTTCAAAGACACTTCAATCAGTGCAGACAAAGCACTCTTGTAGCTGGAGGAGAGCATTTTCAGGCCAGGTTTTAATTGTTTGTTTGGTTGGGGGGAACACTTCCTCAGGGGGGTGTAGACAGGTATTAGAAGCAGGGAGAGAAGGTCTGATTGTCCAAGGTGGGGGAGGGGGTGGCTCTGTAGGTGTGCTTGTTGCTGTAAGCATGATCCAGTGCTCTTTCCCCTCTTGTGGGACACTTAACATGTTGGTGGAATTTGGGGAGTACAGTCTTTAAGCATGCTTTGCTAAAATCCCCTGCAATAATGTGGCCTGCGTCAGGGTGATCTCTTTGCTGCCTGCTGACAATGCGCTGGAGGTGATTGAGTGTTAAGCTAATGTTAGCATCTGGAGGAACATAAACAGCTGTTACAATTACTGCAGTTAGCTTACAGGGAAGATAAAAAAGCCTACACAGGAAGGACATGGCCTCTAGTCCATGAACAGTGAACAGCCACTGTCCGGTGAACAGTGGCTTTGAATTATTCTGCTGTTATTACACCAAGTCTGAAGCACATAAACACAGAGCCCTCCACTCCTTCCCATACTAGAATCAGCATTGTTGTTGAAACCGTGTGTAGTTCGGCCAGGTAATCCCACAGCGGCGTCAGGAATGCATGGAAGCAGCCATGATTCAGTCACAATCAGAATACAACAGTCCCTGACATAGCAATTGTAGGTGAGCTCCGATAGCAGCTCATCCATTTTGTTAGTGAGGGATCTGGCGTTTGTGAGAAAAATTGAAGGTAATGGTGGTTTGGTGTGTAGTGTCTGCAGCTGGGTACGGAGTCCAGCCCTGCAGCCTCATTTCTGCTTTCTTTCCCGTCTTCTATGCCATTTGCTGGGCCCGATAATAAACCACAGGGCGCCTGAAGGTCTGGCGATCTCCTCAGGGATGTGGTGGTGAATACTGGAATGAGTGAGGGAGATGTCAGAGGCAAGTTGGCGACCGATGCCTAGAAGTTCCTGGCGACTGTAAGTAATTAATCCGTCACAGAAAGAGCACAGAAAAAGGCAGAAAAAAAAAGAAAAAACACAAAAACGAGAGCAATAGTCCGGAGCGTCTAGCCGCTGTGTGTGAACGTGCCACCGCCGTCTTGCACCATGCTGGACTTCTTAAAATCAGGATTGATCAGGTGATCAATGTTAGGATCTGTGCATGGGTGGAGGACCATGCTCATGTTTTAAGTTTATTCTTGTTATTTTCTGTGTTTATCATTATCATTATTTTCCTGGGTTGTCATTATGATAATTCTGCCTTGTGTATTTATGTCTTTGCTGGTTTTCTCCTTATTCTAGTTTATTAGTACTATTTCGATCCTGGGCCTGAGTTTAGTTTGTATGATTCTCTGCTTGTTATCATTACCATTATTTGTCATGGCCGTGTTGTCCCTGATTTCATGTTCATGTTTCCTGCCTCTCCTGCTGGTGTTCACCTGTGCAGCCCCGTCCCTCCAGTCACCTGTCTTCCTCATGTGTCAGCTGTCAGTTATTATTGGTTTCCGTTAGTTCCTGATTGTGCACACCTGTTTGTAATTACGTTGCTTATGTCTGGTGTTTTTAAGGGATGCTGTCCTTCAGTGGATGGTGGTATCCTTCTGTTCCGCTTTGGAACCCCTGTGTCGGGGTGACGAGGAGTAGCAGGAAGAGTGCTGGCAGGCTGTGCTAGCCCAGGAGGAGCTTATGCTGGACTACAAGCCATGGTTTCTTCTGGAGCATGTGTCCCTGCTGGGTTGGATGGTCCAGCTTCCCCAGTACCTGCTCCACAACACCACCCAGCTTCAGCACCTGCTCCACGGTCCCACCCAGCTCCAGTATCTGCTCCATGGCACCAACCAGCTCCAGTGCCTTCTCCACGGCACCACTCAGCTCCAGTGCCTGCTCCACGGCGCCACCCAGCTCCAGTGCTTGCTCCACAACACCTACCTGCTCCAGTACCAGCTCCAGCTGCTCGCAGTGTGTGTACAACAGCTTCAGTCTTCCCCGAGGTGCGCATAACAGCTCCCGCTGTCCCTGCGATGCACGCAGTGGCTTCTGCTGTTCCTGAGGTGTACACAACAGCTCCCGCTGCCCCTGAAGCACACACCATAGCTCCAGCTGTTCCTGTTCCTGTTCTGCCCGAGGTGCATGCTGCAGTTCCTGCAACTCATCCAGAGGCGGTCATCCCAGCAGCAGTGGACCAGAGGCTCAGGCAAGTACTTTTCTTTACTTTTTTAACATCAATATTAGTTAAATCTTGTCTAGCTGCTGGTGATTGTGGTGACGCCTCACTCACCTCCTGCCTTTCTTCCCTATCCAAGTGGCTGTGTCAGGAAAGGAGTCGCAGGAGGACCACGCTCCAACTGTCATCTCAGAAGTCAGTGGGCCTCCACCCGTCACCCCGAACTTTCAGTGGACCTCCACCTGTCACCCCAGAGGTCAGTGGACCTCCACCCATCACCCCAGAAGTTGGTGGACCTCCACCCATAGCTTCAGAGATCTGTGGACCTCCACCCGTAGCTTCAGAGGTCAGCGCTCTCCAGCCATCTCATCCAGAGGTCAGCACACCCCAGCCGTCTCATCCAGGGGTCAGTGCGCTTAAATCATCAGCACCTGGGGTTGGCGCGCATCCATATCTGCCTAGTATGTCATGTTTCCTGATTTGGGGGCCCGTGGACTTGGGCAGATCCTCTGAACCATTTTATCCCATGTTCTGGTGGCCTAGGGACTCTGGGAGGCCACCAGATCCACCCTGCTCCTTGGTCTGGGGTCCCATGGACTTGGATAGGCCCCCTGACCTGCCTTGTTCTCTGAACCGGTGGTCTCGGGACTTTGGAAGACCACTCAACCCACCCTGTTTTGTGTTTGGGCCTTGGACTTTGGGTTGCCACCACAGACTGGGTTTTTGTGTTGGACTTTGCTGTGGAGGGAGTTTGTTTTGGTCCGCCTGGCGTTTTCCCCCACCACCCACCCTAAGAGGGTTTTGGGGTTTTCTTTTTTTTTCTCTTGTGGGTGTTGTCAACGACTTTGTCTACTTTGGAGCTAAGATTACCAGCTCCTGCTCGTCAGACCCAGAGATTACTTGCCACCTGCAGCTGTTTTGCAGTGCTTTCGGATGCCTCCAGAGAGTCTGGCAGAGCAGGAAGATCCGCATGACCACAAAGCTGTGAATCTTTAACACCTGTGTGATCCCCGTCCTCCTTTATGGGTCTGAGACCTGGACCCTCTCCACCACATTCATTCATCTTCTTCCGCTTAATCCTTTTCGGGTCGCGGAGGGGCTAGAGCCTATCCCAGCATCTTTGGGCGAGAGGCAGGGTACACCCTGGACAGATCGTCAGTCCATCGCAGGGCAAACACAGAGAGACAGACAACCATTCACTCTCACAGTCATACCTAAGGACAATTTAGAATCTCCAGTTTTTTGGGGTTTTATTTGATGCCAATTAACCTAACTTGCATGTTTTTGGCATGTGTGAGGAAACCGGAGAAATCCCGGAGTAAACCCACGCAGACACGGGGAGAACATGCAAACTCCACACAGATCACTGTTGGTCGGGGGCTGGGATCGAACTCAGGATCCCCCAGACAAGGGTGAGTTGCTATGCTGCCGCAGTGCTAACCACTTCGCCACCGCGCCGCCCACAATTCAATTCAACTTTATTTATATAGCGCCATGTCACAACAAAAGTCATTTCATAGCACTTTCAAATGTAGGGAAAACCTCACAATTGCAGAAAGACCCAGCAATCAGATGATCCCCTGTGAGCAAGCACTTAGCGATGGTGGAGAGGAAAAACTCCCATTTAACAGGAAGAAACCTCTAGCAGAACCGGGCTCAGGGAGGGGCAGTCATCTGCTGCGACTGGCTGGGGGTGAGGGGATAGAGAAGATGAAAAGAACAGACATAAAGAGAGCAAACATTAATGGTGAGAAGCCAAGTACATTATTGGAGGTCACCTGGCAGTCTGAATCTATTAACAGCAACCTCCCACCATCTGGATACATTCCATCAGACCTGCCTCCGTAACGTCCTTGGCATCCAATGGTTCCATCACATCACAAAGGTCTACAGGAGGACTGGTTGCCCTATCCCCATCTCCACCATCATCAGAAGAGGGAGGCTGCGGCTCCACGGCCAGATTGGAAGACTAGACCCCCCCCCCCCTTCCCCCAGGGCTGGCATCACCCCCGAGGTCGGCCCAGACTGTCCGGGACAACCCAGGCTGCAATTGTCATGATTCCCCATGTGCCATTACGCGGCGCACGAGGGAGGGAATGAAAAACCCAAATGCGAGAGTAGAATGTGCCATTTATTAACTTAAACCACAAAATAACAAGTCCAGTTACGACCACACAAATACAGCAGGTTGGAATGATGAGTTAAGGCCACCAGACATACAGGGATGCCACCCGGATGTTCCGCAGCCAAGGCGAGGGATTGCCTAGTGCCGCCGTATGTTGGGCACAGGGAGAAAGGCAAACACTACTTACGGCTGGAACGATCCGAGGCTGTCCGTGTAGTCTGGTGGATGAGAAAGTGAGGCAGGGACAGCCGCTAACACCAAGGGATTAACCGTCTTCAAATGTCAGGCTGAACAATACGTAGGTAGTGGATAAACATATGTGGAGGAGCATGCTGCCACGTATGAAGGTGAATGCCCCGACGATCTCTTCCTACTAACCCCTCGTTTAAGTAATAATAATCCTAACGAGGGAAGAGATCGCCGGTGTGAGAACGGGTGGGCTGGACATAATGACACCCAGATGTGCATGAGTGAGTGTCTGAGCGTGTGAATGAGAATGAATGGAGTGTGTGTGTATGTGTGTGAAACACCCAATAACAAAGCACAGCTGATGGCACTTGACAGAAGGAGGGGGTGTGCCTGAGCTGTCAGGAAGTGAAGGCCCAATAGCTCCCTGACGTGCCTAAAGAAAAATAGAGCAAACTAACCATAAGTCAGAACTGGGTTTGGAACAATCAAACCCAGGTTTGTGACAGCAATGATAAGACCACTGGCTGACCTCATTGCCCTATCCCAAGATCGCCCTGCCTTCAGACGATTGGCTGCAATGGTTACTTAAGTGGTCAGGCGAGGATTAAGTTAAGTAAGTAAGTGGGTGTTACTCTAAAGTCGTCTGGGATCCAACCCAGATGACCTTAGGGGATACTGTAGTGTTCTGGACAGGGCTGCAGCCCTTGTCCACACATTGTGTTCCATTTTGAGTCATTTATCATGTTTGGTGTATCCCCTCTGTTTGTACAGCCCCACCCGTCCTGTGCCACTTTATTACCCTTGATGGTGCTCACCTGTCCTGTGCTCTTTTGATTTCTCCCCTATGTGCATTTTCAGCCTGTTTCCTTTGCGGCGTCCTTGTGTTAACTTCACGGTTGTTTCACCATGCTGTCTGGATTATTTGTTACTGTTTATCACTCCACCCTGTCTGGTTATTATTGCATTTAATTTCTGCCCACATGCACTGTGTATTTTCTATTTTCTTTAATAAATCATAATTTACCAGATTCGCCTGGTGAGTGGGTCCTCTCCTTCTTTGCCCCGGAAGGGCACACATGACAACTGCCTGCCACCCCTCAAGTTATAGAATCAATAAGCGGGGACCAGAGAGAACTGAATTCAGCCAATTGGTTTTTAGAGGAGGCAGACATTCTCCTCAGACCAATATAATCTAATAGGAGGTTCTTATACTGGGTTGTACATAAATGATTTCTTGATTTCCAGTTCATGAGGATAGTTTTCTTGGCGATGCATAAAGCAGTGAGAACCATGTGTGACACTTTTACCTCTATATTTATTTCACTTAAATCACCCAATATGCAAAGTGTGGGAGAGGTTGAGATACGACACCCAAGCCATGCTGATAGGTCTCCACATATCTTCTGCCAGAATTTTTGGACCAGTGTACAGGACCACATAGCATGCATATAACTATCCGGGACATTGCTGGTGCAATGGGAACAGATATTTGTGTGACTCAGGCCCATTTTGAACATCCTTTGTCCTGTGTAATGAGTTCTATGTAGAACTTTGTACTGTATGAGTTGTAAATTAGAGTTTTTAGTCATCTTAAAGGTGTTTAAACATATTTGTGTCCAGAAACTTTCATCTTTATTGGTTGATATGTCTGTCTCCCATTTTAATTTTGGGAGAGATACTGACTCATCCAGTTTTGATAATAGTCTGTGTATTTTTGATATCAATTTAGGGGAAGATTTAGAAACTCTGTCACCTTAACTGGTACCTCTAAATCTGTCTGGTTGAAATTGAATTTTGCTTTTATTGTAGATTTAAGTTGTTGGTATTGAAAAAATTTATCGTTGAAAAATTCTGAGCATGCACAAAATTTTTAGACAACCTTACTGTACCATGACGTATACCAGCGTAGTTCAGCATGCTCTTAACTTACACAAACTTACCCTTAGAGATATGCCAGTGTATTCACCAAATTTTTTAAATGTCAGCATACGCTGCCTAAATCATCAAGGTGTGACAGGGACTTCAGTTACCAAGTGGTTATGATTAAGTGTGGTCATGAATGGCCATGTTTGAGGGAGCTGCCAACAGGTTGCTCTATAGACTATGGGCATTTTCACATCTGAACTGGACCAAGGTTCATATCTTTGTTACACTGTATACATTTGGTCCAGTTAGGTTTAGTTTCACTCTACTCCTTTTCCAAGTGAACTGAACAAGTTCATATGATGGCACTTACATCTCACTGTCATAACAACACTCTGCTGTCATTGACCGGTAGTTACCAAACATATTACTCACCCTAAAAAGTGTTTTCTGCAGTGCTGAACACATCAGAAACTGCACTTTTAGTTGAAACAGGGAATGACTCCATCATATTAATCAGTGAAATAATTTAGTGAAGAGGACCTGAACAGCTACAGACCAGTGGCCCTCACATCACATCTGATGAAGACCCTGGAGAGGCTGCTCCTTGCCCACCTCTGACCCCTGGCGGGACCAGCGATGGACCCACTTCAGTCTGCCTACCAGCATGGCATTGGGGTGGAGGATGCAATGATCTTCCTCCTACACCGTTCCCTGTCCCACCTGGAGAAGCCTGAGAGCACTGTGAGATCATATTCTTTGATTTCTCCAGTGGGGTGGCTGTAGCACAAGTGTAGTGTGGCCAGCTACTGATTGGAGGGTGAGGGGTTCAATTCCTGCTCTGTCTGCTGTCTGCATGCCGAAGTGCCTTGAGCAAGACATTGAACTCCCAGTTGCTCCTGGTGGATCAGGCCAGCGCCTGTGTATGGCAGCTCACCGCCATCAGTGTGTGAATGTGTGCGTGAATGTGTGGAAAGCAGTATCTGTAAAGCATTTTGGTCATCCAGAGTTGAGTAAAATGTGCTATATAAGGGAACGCCACCTACCATTTACCATCCAACCAGTGATCCTGAGGGACAAGCTGCTGTGTGCAAGGTTGGACCAGCACCTGTCATCATGGATCCTGGACTACCTCACAGACCAACCACAGTTTGTGAGGACCCAGGACTGAGTGTCTGACACTATCATCTGCACTACGGGGGCCCCCAGGGAACAGTTCTGGCTCCCTTCCTGTTCACCATCTACACTGCTGACTTTTCACACAACACACCAGACTGCCATCTACAGAAGTTCTCTAATGACTCTGTGATCATCGGCCTCATCTCCAATGGGGATGACGCGGAGTACAGAGGACTTATCCAGGACTTCGTGGACTGGTGCATGTGGAAATGCCTCTAGATCTATGTGGGGAAGACCAAGGAACTGGTGGTGGACTGCCACAGGCGCGGACAACCCCCCATAAGACCGGTTAATATCCAGGAAACAGACATTGAGATGGTGACATCTTACAAGTACCTGGGTGTTCACCTCAACAATAAACTGGACTGGTCACACAACACCAATGTGCTCTACATGAAGGGGCAGTGCAAGCTATACCTCATAAGGAGACTCAGGTCTTTTGGAGTGCAGGGGGCACTCCTGAAGACCTTTTACGACTCTATGCTGGCATCAGCCGTCACATTTGGAGTGGTCTGCTAAGGCAGTGGCATCACGGCAGCCGACAGGAAGAGACTGAACAGACTGATCAAAAAAGCCAGCTCTGTCCTGGGGAACCACCTTGACCCAGTGGAGGAGATAGGAGAGAGGAGGATGGTGGCTAAGCTGTCATCTCTGCTGGAGTGTGAGTCCCACGCCATGCGGGACACGCTGAATGCACTGAGGAGCTCATTTAGTGGTAGGCTGTGCCATCCTAGGTGCTCAAGGGAGAGGTTCCGCAGGTCCTGCCTACCTGCTGCTGTCAGATTTTATAATCTAAACTGTGCTCCTCATATGCCTCATTTTCACCAAAATAAGAGCCAGTGCTAGTTTGGTTCTGGGGCTGGTGCCAGTGCTTAACCAGTTCAACTGTAGTGCCTCATAAGAACCAGTTGGTTTTCCACTGATATGGAGCTAGTTGGGGATTACATCAGGGCTACGTCATTAAGTAGTGTGAAGCGCCTTTATGCAACCCCACAGAACACCACAGAAGAAGAAGTAGCAGCGCTAGCTTGTCAACATGAAGAGTTTGTTGTCTCTTTCGAAGCGCTGCTTTTATTATTCCAAGCCTGTATTACCATCCAAAAACAGTTTAATTCTTAATCGTAGAGAACAGCGGCTACGTTTAAGGAGACCGGTAATTGTCAATATTTCAGTTACCAGCCGTTGTTAGATAAAGTCTGTAGCTCAACTAGCGAGCACTTTTACACATAATATTTATGTCAGTTCTGTAATAGGTGGTGTTACGGCGCATTACAAGACGGAGGTCGCCTGTTATGTCGTGCCAAAAAGTGATCAGCTGCCCAAAAAATGATCGCCAAGGGCCATATTGTTATGGTTTACCTTTTGTTCTTATTAAAGACAAAAATAGAAAGGAGATGTAAAGACATCTCCTTTCTGCTTTTAAGAAGACAAAATGAACCTACTTGAACGAACATATTGTTATGGGTTTATATTAGCCGTTAAATATATATTTCAACAGATAAACAGTACTTAGTTAGGTATAACAAGATATATTTAACACTTATGATGCATTTTGAACCAAAACAAATTTGATCTAGGATTAAAAGCAATTAAAATAATGCAGTCACAAGGTTACATGGAAAAATGCATAGATTTACTGCATATGTACTGTACATGAAGATACTGTTTCAATATATATTCTATGTACCTCCAAACAACGATGTTTTTGCACATAAATACTGCAATCAGATAAATTCTATACGTTGTTTTCCAAACTGCAACACTTGGCCAACACTATAATTTTTCAGATGTGATAAAACCTCAAAACATTTAGACACATTGTAGGTGGACTAAGACCAGGCAGTAAACCTTTAACAAGCGGGCACTCCTGACTCCTGTAGACGGTGATCACTTTTTGGCACAACACCGAATTTCACCACCCAGCCGACCCCATGCAGATAAGGCTGATGAAACCCTTTTCGGACACAGGCAGACTTACCCCTGAACAACGTAACTACAACTACCGGATGAGCCGTGCACGTTCAGTTGTGGAAATGGCTTTCGGCAGCTTGAAAGGACAATGGAGGTCCCTTCTGATAAGGAATGCCTGCAAACTGGAGCTGAGCAAGAAAATGGTGCTCACCTGCTGCATACGTCATATTTGTGAGGAACATGGTGACAGCTTTGGACTCCCAGACACACATGATCACAGTCAGCCTCCAGTTCAACCACTAGCTGACCATGCCAGTGTAGAAGAGGATGACATTAGGGCAGCTTTAATGGAGTACTTTAATAGTGGGGAGCAATAACCTGTTTAGTGCCTGCCATATCATTTACAAAATATAACATTTGAAGTAGTGCAAAAGCATTAATCAATAAAAAAAATCATCTGACAATCGATCCTCAGTGTACTCTGCTTTAACGTATTTATGGTGTATTTATATATTTTATAGACACATTTACAGAGTTGTTAAAGGTATACCCTTCTGTACTTGTATGTCATCTATTCTGGTTAAAGTACTGATTCAAGTTTTTACTCATGTAGGGGTAACAAGAGACAGACTGCAAAGTGTACAAGTTAAAAGTACTTTCCTCAGAAATGATCTTGTCCAAAGCTGATAGAATGTCATGCGGTACATTGTCAAAAGAATATAAACTCATTATCATTTTTGAAGCTGGCAACGTGGAACATTTTCCACAGAAAAAGTGCACAGATTTAAAGTTTGTTGCTGCTTGTTCTTTAGAAAATGTGAAAAAAGTTGTCAAAAATATGAGTAAGTCCATAAATACCTGATATATTGTCCAATACCTAAAAAAATGAACTTAAGTGCAGTAATTCAGTACTTGTGCTTTCACTTCCCACCACTACAATGCTATAGTGATTTGCATTGTTTGTCCTAAATACCTTTACATTTCATGCATATGTTTGGTGTGAGGATAACAATTACTTAATGTAGAAGCAGAAAAACACTTAAGGAAAGAAAGCTTTTATTTACAAAATGTGCAAAAGCTTAAGACTGCTACATAAGAAATATTATGTACACACAGCCAAAAAGATCAGTGCTGTGACAGTTACTTTGTTTGCAGTCCCGCAAGCACAGACGACGTGTCCCATCAGTCCAACAAGGGTATTGGTACTGTCCTCCCTCTTCTGGATGCTTTGCAGCAAAGCGGAGGTCAGCTGCTCCTCCCTCCTGCTCTGCTCCTGCTGTCTCTTATCTGACCTCTCCAGGTAGTCAAGAAGGAGGTCCATGTTTGTGTCCCACTTCTGTTTCCCCTGTTTTAAAGTACAAAAATAAGCAATATAAAATAACCACACACTGAAAAACGTAGGAATCGTCAATCCTAGATTGAATGCGTCTATTCAACATCCATTTACTGTTAGTGGCATCACAACATTCAATTCAACTGTATAATTGGTTTAATTCACTCCCTTCTTTGTGTGAATGGGTCATGACCTGAACATACAGTATATTACCTAATCTGGTCTGATGAGAAGAGGAGGAAGAGCAGGAGGAGGACAAGCTTGGTGCTGGCGAAGGTGAGGTGGACACCACAGGTCTGGGTGGTTCTCCCTCATCATCCAGGTGTGATAAATCTGAAAATACAAAAAAAAAAGTGTTTTGGTTTGTGCAGTGTACAACATAAGCCTTCCATTAAATGTACAGACATAGAAGGCAATTTTATTCAATATCAATATTAGCAAAGCTTACATGTCTGATTATGGAATAGAAGAATAGGAATAGAATAGGCTGCATTGTCACTACAGTGACAATTAAGATTATGGAATTAAGATTATTAATTAAGATTATGGCCCAAGATTATGGAAATATTATCAAAATAGTAAAAAAGATGACGTTACTAGTGTCTTTGATAGAAAAATCTCCCATAACACAACGCAAGGCACCCATTCATACACAGTACTGATGCCACAAAAAGCGTATTTTGCACTGGATATCTTTATAAAAAAAAAGTATTCTGTAAGACGCTAAGATTGTTGTTCTTGTTTTCTCTCAAATGAGCATTTCAAAATATATGGCAACATCACTAACGTCATTTGAAACAATAAACAGTACTGATACTGAACAAACAGCGTATTTTGCACTGGATATCAAACAAAGTATTCTGTAAGACGCTAAGATTTTTGTTCTAGTTTCTCAAACGTACATTTCTTTATGGCGAGGAGAAACGTTTGTGGTAAAAACACTGTTAGCTTGTTAGCATAGCTAACCGACAATACTATAGGGCTATAATATGGGCTGCACGGTGGCGCAGTGGTTTAGCACTGTGGCAGCACAGTTTTACCCTCGGCCGGGGGACCGCGGGGATCATGAGATCGTGGGTTCGATCCCAGCCCCCGACCAACAGTGAGCTGTGTGGAGTTTGCATGTTCTCCCCGTGTTGCGCGGGTTTACTCCGGGATTTCTCCGGTTTCCTCCCGCATACAAAAAACATGTAGGTTTAGGGCGCTCGCGCACGCAGCGACCAGCAGCCGGTGGCTTGTCACCAGACTGCAAACCAAGTCTACCTACGGGTACAAATAAGTAACAAAAAAAAAAAAAATAGGCACAAGAGTGACTAAAAAAAATATCAGCGCTTTACGTATCAATACAAGCGATATACATTTGTCAGCAGAGATGGCCTGTTAATTTCTTTATGGCGAGGACAAACGTTTGGTCATAGTAAAAGCACTGTTAGCTTGTTAGCATAGTTAACGGAAAATATTATAGTACTTTAGTATACTATATATATATATATATTTTTTTTTTTTTTTTCTTAGTTACTTATTTGTACCCGTAGGTAGATTTGGTTTGCAGTCTGGTGACAAGCCACCGGCTGCCGGTCGCTGCGTGCGCGAGCGCCCTAAACCTACATGTTTTTGGTATGTGGGAGGAAACCGGAGAAATCCCGGAGTAAACCCACGCAACACGGGGAGAACATGCAAACTCCACACAGCTCACTGTTGGTCGGGGGCTGGGATCGAACCCACGATCTCATGATCCCCGCGATCCCCCGGCCGAGGGTAAACTGTGCTGCCACAGTGCTAAACCACTGCTCCACCGTGCACCATGCAGATATATATCCGCACTTTGGCTGTTACATATCAATACAAGCAGATATATATGTATATATATTCGTTAACTTTTGGCATTTTAAAGACAATTCACTTACCAGTGTGTTTTGAGCAGTTTGTTGTACGGACTAACCCACGGCAGTTACGATGGTCCAGCTGGCTGGCCTATCCCCCAAAACAGTTCATCAGATGAGCAGCCCCCTCCAGCTTATCTTGTACTTCTGCTCATGTCCATAGATCCAAGAAATGTGTCTCCGCTTCGCTCCACATCTGTTTGGTTTTGGAATCCATCGCTTGCTCTGCTATTTGGAATGCAACATGGCGGTCAGTACTGTTTTGAAGCTGGTCATTTAACCACACCGATGACTGTGGACTTAACCAACATAAACTGGCGCTGCTGCTGGCCCAGGTAGGAGTTGGGGCCACGATAGCCCCACTTTTGAAAGCCTGGGAGTGGTGCTTCAGGGGGTGGAAAACCAAAGAACTGTGCCAATCAGGCTTTGGCTCCAGTTAAGCACTGGAACTGTCTTGGTGGAAAAGCCCTGACAAAGGCAGTACTAAACACCACTACCTTGCACAACAGAGACTGTCCCCTCCAATACACAACTAAAGCCTGTTTTCCACTAGCCCAGCACACCTCGGTATGGCTCGATTCACTTCAGTACGGCTCGGAATGCTTCTGTCTCCATTAGCATAGTGTTGTGCTTGTGCTGTGATGGTTTGTGTTAAGAGGTTTTAGAAGCGGGGCAGCAGCAGATTCTCAGCGAGGCGGGGCCACACTCCCGTGACGTTACGCACCCGACTGAGTCCTTATTTACACGAGACAAAAAAGGATCCAAGGATTATTGCCTTGCTCGCTCTGTGGATTTATCTCACAATTAATTTTATCTCATAATTAAGCTGCAACAACACAAGTCACTTTTGTTTTGAATTAACTGCCAAATGACCTAGAAATAATGAGCTGAAACTTGTTTTTATTCGTATTAAATAATGAGACGGTGGCACACTGGCCTACACCAAATTATTATTTTTTACATCCTAGGGCATTTTGGATGTACTGAATTAAAAAAATTCATGTTTTTCACCTTCAGGTCAACGTTTGGAACAACAGTATTATTATTTTCCGTTTAGATGATGCTACACTCCTTCTAAAGTATTGTAATTCTCTGAATTTGGAATGCCGATAGAACATTCAATTTACATATACTTACTTTTTTACATACTTTGACTTGTAAGCTTGATCAGTCTGTCCTGCTGCATTTTAAAGTCCAACTGTGCAACTTCTTATAAGTTAACATAAAAAATGTACCCAAAGTTTAGAACTGGATCATGTGGGGCTAATTTTTTATGATATTTCAATAAAAAGAACAGAAAGCTTACAAAAACATTTTTTTTTTTTTTGGTCTAGTTAAAAATTGCATTACCTTTACAATGGTTGACCCTGACAGGAAGATCAGTATCATTTTGATCAGATTAGGCAATGGAATTTCTATGAAATTATACTGTTTTATAATTCAGTGTTATAACAGACAAACCACACTTTCCAAAACAATTCCATTTTATTATATACAAAATATTAAAAGAAAAAAAAAACTTTGCAACACAACATGAAGGTTAATCGACATTTTATACACGCCGACCACTGAGTCTCTACACCAGCTTCCCAAACTGGGTCACGACTCGGCTGAATGAAGGCGTCTCTGCCAGCTGTGGGTCAGGAAGGCTCGGTTGAATAATCCAGACGGGCTGTCGTGGCGGACGCGTGGGATGATTCTACAAGGAAAATGCACACAATAAAATACAGCACAGTAGTTTTTAACAAGAATACATAAGCTTATTTCAGCGTATTGTTCACATGAATAATTACAATAAAAGCTTTAGTCCGCAGTGTGCTGCAATAAAGCAGCGATCCATCCACAAATGAACAGCTTTTTTATTGCATAAATAAACTGAGCGTCTTACCGAATATATTTGCGAAAAAACGCACAATAAAAAAAAATTAAAACTCACCGTTAAAGGACTCCGATGTCGAGACCTCCCGGTATATTTTTTCATTCCGGGCGGCTCCGTCTAACTCGCGCTACGTTCGTCTGACAATGCAGTCAGCAGACACTGCAGCTCCTTATTGATGCATGGAACACCCTTATTACACGAAGCCATTTTTGATAGAGAATAAATGAAAATAGCACAGCAATACACTGAAAAGGAACCGCCAACAGTGGTTGCGTGCTGAGTAAAGGCGGTCGTGAAGATTCTTTTTTTTTTTTTTTTTCAAAAACTTTATTGAGAAGGTCGTGAAGATTTGGTAGATGAGGAGGAGGAGAGGGGCGGTTACAACCTGACCAATCAGCGGCGACCAGTCTAACGTCACAACACGGCACAGCTCAGCACTGCTGTACCCTGCCCTTCAGCGGGGCTGAGAATTGCGGCTGTTAAACCGTGTTGGGGCTTGTGGAAAAGCGTACAAAGCGTGCTGAGCCGTCCCGTGTCGCGCTAAAGCGTGCTAGTGGAAAAGGCCCTTAAGAGAATTACAATTATTATTGAGGGTGGCAACAACACTGCTCATTCAACTGTGCTGTCTGAGTTTACATTTCTACATTGCCGGGTAATTTAACTTACTGTAATGCTGTTATTACCACCTAACTGCATTGCTCCTGCACTGGGTATATATACTGTGTACATGTGTATATTTACTGTTTTGCTATCCAAGCCTTATCTTATTATCTTATTTATTATTGCTCTGAGTGCTGCTATCCCTTTGGTGCTGCAATCCTGTAATTTCCCATTGTGGGACTAATGACTAATAAAGGTTTATCTTATCTTGATCTTGGGCAGCTTGATGGAGCAGTGGTTAGCACAGTGGCAGCACAGTAAGAAGGGCACAAGATCGATTCCTCCCCTGACCATCATGGGTT
This sequence comes from Pholidichthys leucotaenia, assembly GCA_020510985.1. Taxonomy (NCBI): domain Eukaryota; kingdom Metazoa; phylum Chordata; class Actinopteri; order Cichliformes; family Pholidichthyidae; genus Pholidichthys; species Pholidichthys leucotaenia. The sequence continues at coordinate 283,410,278 of CM035841.1, forward strand.
CGATCCCTCTCTCTGACCATCAATTCTGTGTGGAGTTTGCATGTTCTCCCAGTGCCTGCATGGGTTTACCCCAGGTACTGCGGTTTCCTCCCACAGGCCAAAAACATGCAAGTTAGGTTAATTGGAGACTCTAAAGTGGCCCTAGGTGTGAATGGTGAAGGGATTGGCGCCATACCATGGCTGCCTCATCCATCCAGGTGTATGCCCTGAATTTCCCTCAGGGGCTCAATAAAGTATACAAAATATTTTTAAAAAATTATCTTAGAAAATCATTCAGGTCTTCATTAAAAATTATGTTTGTCCTTCTCAAAAACCATGATGATTTTCAGGTGACATTGCTTTTTTTTTTTTTTTTTTTTTTTTTTCAAAAACTCGGTCTTCTCCTCTCCAAAAATATAGAGTGAGTTTCTGCATTTTTATTATTTTTTTTTCAATTGACTATTTAATGGTTTAATTTTACAGGGACAATGCACATTAATAAACATTTCTGTAGATGTGCCAGTTTAGCCAAATGGCAAATTTTCAACTGCAGTCGATGCCACTATGCCACTAACAATACATTTCCTCTCTCCGAGTGATATCACGGCTCAATTTCCCCCTTATAGGTTGCCTTAACTTCTTGTGTTTGGTCCAAAAGTCTGAACCCAAGGTTTCCGCAGGTAACATTTCTGTGTGGCAGGCCGCTACCCCTGCAGCTATGCCACCACACAAAGGAAATATAAATTTAAGAAAAATAAATGAATGATGCTCCACAAGCACGCACACGAACAACACGCGTGACAGTCATCCCGCGCGTCGGAGTTCAGAAGCGCCCCGCCCATCTGCATGACCGTTCCAGTCTGCAGGCAGAGTGTCTCTCTAGCATCACTGTCCGAGAGAAGCATAAGCTTATTAAAGTACTCAAAACATGGACAAAAGCAGAAGAGGTATTTAAGCAGTAGAGGCATTTATTGTGGTTTTAACCCGCTGAAGACTCGCTTAGCAAACAAGTGTGGTTAGGCTTCATATGAAGGGAAAGGCAAGGGTGACTGAATTGCTGCAGACTGACTTCACCAGCCACTACAATATTAACTAATTTATGTTCATTATTATGTACCTGGCAAGTTAAGATGACCGAAATTCACTAAGTCAACTACTTTAATCCGTCAACAGCCTTCCGACAAACTAAACGTGCCAACATTTGGATTTTAAATAAGCTAAGCTAAGCTAAGTTAAGATAAGATAAGCCTTTGTTAGTCTCACAATGGGGAAATTCCGGGAATGCAACAGCACAGGGATAGCAGCACTCAGAGCAATAATAAATAAGATAATAAGATAAGAATTGATTAGCCAAAGCAGTAAATAAATAAATATACATATGTATACAGTTATATACACAGTACAGGAGCATTGCAGCTAGATGGTATCAACAGCATTACAGTTAGTTAAGTTACCCAGCAAAAAAATAAGTATGGACCCAGACAGTATATTTCACATTTGAATGAACAGTGTTGTTGCCACCCTTGATAATAATTGTAATTGTCTTAGTTGTGTATTAGAGCGGACGATCTCTACTGTCTGCCCCGGATTATCAAGAAGGCGGGCCCCGGCTTATTTGGGGCCCCGAAAGAACCACTTTTTTGTTTTGTTTTTTTGCTAATTCAGCCATGCCCAATGTTTATTGGAGGGTTTGTTTTGGCCTATCAACTTTTTTATTTTTTGAGGTGTACATTTGTCCCATCTGTTTAATTTAATTGATTAAGAGTTGACATCTGACTTGATTAAGGTTGGATGTGGGCCGATAGTGAATCCATGGACGAATGAATGAATGAATGAATGTACGATAGGGGTGTTCAAAAGAGGAAAAAATAAGAAAGAAAAACAGGAACGTGAGAAGGAGGTTTTAACCCTTTAACTGCCCTAAGTGCCATGTGGCGCCTGGGGCAATGCAAGGCAACTTAAGCCCCCCCCCAGTGGTCAGGAGTGGTAAAAATTTTTCTCAATAAAATAGTTCAGATTTCCAAGGCTATAACTTGAAAGTTACAAGAGATAATGGCTTACTGTCAATTAGAAAGATGAGGCGGCATGAAAAAATAAGCAGCAGTGCTGTGGTTTTAAGCAGGTTTTATTAAATCATACCACCTTCACGGGATCCCCTCTCCGGTGCATAGTGGAGCAGCCCGGAGCGGGATCCCTAGGCTCTCAGAGAAGGAGAGGCGGACACGTGTGTGTCTACCAGTTGCAGGATCAGAGTGAGAGAAGAAGAGAGAGATTGCGTTACAGAGTTGCACCTTAAATACTTGATCATAACAATACATCAAAAAGACATACCCCACAGTCTAGAATGATCAAAGGGACAACAGAACAGGCAGGAGGTATTTGCATTTGTAAGCCATACATCACAATGGGCAGATTAGCTAGACCTCGCTCTAAGTGCAAGACAAAGAGGCTAACAAGCACATCTACATATTGATCTGAGTCTCTAGGTCACAGTAAGGACAGGACGCATGAGTACAAAGGATGAAAGGCATCGATTAACATCACATAGGTGAGACAGAAGAAACTCGTCTACCTGTAGACATTAATACACCAAAGCACATCTAAGATGCTCAGAAAAAGCACAGTAAGGACAAGCCATATGCACACTATACCGAATGGCGCATTACATCACAACACATGCATGTTTGCATCACAAATACATGAATGGCACATTGCTTCTCAGTAATGCAGCAGAAAAACAGAGAAAAGAGGGCTGAGTGTCCTTAGTCTGTTGTGGGGTTAAAACGAACCGCCACACACGCTCCCCCCCAGAGGACGCGGCAGGGGGTCGCGACCTCGATAATCCATCTGTGTGAGCGAGCTGTGGGAGAAGCTCGCTGCAGGCGGAGGGGGAGGGAGGGGAGGGGTAGTAAGTGCCGGCAGGAGCTGTGAAATCGTCCTGAGCCGTGCAAAAAATTGCTTGTGGGTCCGCAATGTCGAAGGGCTGGTCCCGTTGAACATGCAGCGGTCCACAAGAAGAAAAATTAGTCTCTGACTCCTCTCGTGGCCATGAAGAAAAGCAGGAGCGGCTGTAAGAGAAAAAGTAAACAAAGCATAGGGACTGTTGGCTTTGGGTGCTGAAGCAACCCCAAAGCTCCTGGGAACAGCTGACGGCTGAAATCCCGTTGTGCCGTGGCTAAGACCATTAAAAAATCCAGTGGCGAGCTGCGTGCTTGCTTCAGGTGAACGAGCAACCCTGAAGGTTCTGTGGGCAGCGGCGGAGGACGATGGCGGTCTGTGGCATGGCTGAGACTGTTAACAAATCCTTCCAGTATGCTGCATGCGTGCCTCAGGTGAGCGAGCAGCCCTGAAAGGCAGCGGCGAAGGAGGAAGGCAGTCTGTGGAGCCGTTACTTGTCCCATGCGTGATGCGCCGTCCTTGTAACTCCCCGATGCGTGCGCGGGGGTTCAGTGCGTGGGTGGGCCCCTGGAGTGGTGAGTCAGGGTGCAGAAACTTGGTGGAGAACGGCGCAGACGGCGCCGGTAAAATCCAGGTTGAGCTGTGGCTGTAGATTGGCCATGGTGCGTTGGAGCGGTGAGAGGAAATAGACGATCTTTAGTCCCTCAGGCCCGTGCAGATACGTTGGAGCGGCGGGAGGGAATAGACGATCTTATGTTCCTCAGGCTCATGCAGCTGCGTTGGAGCGGTGAGAGGAAGTAGACGATCTCCGTCCCTCGGGCTCGTGGAGACGCGTTGGAGCGGTGCGAGGCAATAGACGATCTTTGTGCCCCGGGCTTGTGCAGCTGCGTTGGAGCGGTGAGAGGGAGGAGACGATCGTTGTCGCTCGTGCGGCCATGGTGCGTTCAGTTCCACGCGCTGCGCTCCCCGTCGGCCCTGGAGGTTGCCGTCGTGGAGAGAGGACGAGGTGCGTGCGCTCTCTGTGAGAGCGGCCGGTCCAGCGTGGTCATCCAAAACAGAAGGCTGCGTTGCACAAAACGTGTGCGTCTTCAAGGGGCCACCAACGCAGCTGTGTGGCTGTCCAGCTCGGAAGGTTGCTTTCGCACAAAACGTGTGCGTGTTCATATCACGTCAGGGTCACCAGTGAAGCGGCATGATAAAATAAGCAGCAGTGCTGTGGTTTTAAGCAGGTTTTATTAAATCATACCACCTTCACGGGATCCCCTCTCCGGTGCATAGTGGAGCAGCCCGGAGCGGGATCCCTAGGCTCTCAGAGAAGGAGAGGCGGACACGTGTGTGTCTACCAGTTGCAGGATCAGAGTGAGAGAAGAAGAGAGAGATTGCGTTACAGAGTTGCACCTTAAATACTTGATCATAACAATACATCAAAAAGACATACCCCACAGTCTAGAATGATCAAAGGGACAACAGAACAGGCAGGAGGTATTTGCATTTGTAAGCCATACATCACAATGGGCAGATTAGCTAGACCTCGCTCTAAGTGCAAGACAAAGAGGCTAACAAGCACATCTACATATTGATCTGAGTCTCTAGGTCACAGTAAGGACAGGACGCATGAGTACAAAGGATGAAAGGCATCGATTAACATCACATAGGTGAGACAGAAGAAACTCGTCTACCTGTAGACATTAATACACCAAAGCACATCTAAGATGCTCAGAAAAAGCACAGTAAGGACAAGCCATATGCACACTATACCGAATGGCGCATTACATCACAACACATGCATGTTTGCATCACAAATACATGAATGGCACATTGCTTCTCAGTAATGCAGCAGAAAAACAGAGAAAAGAGGGCTGAGTGTCCTTAGTCTGTTGTGGGGTTAAAACGAACCGCCACAAAGATATATTTTTTGTGTTCGAAATAAACTAACAAAAAACAAGCAAATAGCAAATGCAATAAAGTTACAGTATACACTGTTCGAAAGGGAGAAGGAAGAAGTGAACACTTATTAATTCCAACTCCTCTTTTCCATCGATACACCCATGTGGATTTTATACAAATTACTACCATTAATACCCCAAGTAAACAATTTACTGTATTTTTTACAGATCAACATTAACACCTGTCCATTCTAACATACAATGAAGTCCATATATCAAAACCAGTCTCAAACGACACAGATACACACAGTGCTGTCCCACCCACCATTCCATAGTGTCCCATAATGTCCCTGAGTGAACATAATGAATCGTACATATAAATTCTACCCTTCTAACATATAACCTTTCAACAAATGGTGCTTATACCTCTTTTTAAATTGATTTCTGTTTGTACATAGTTTCAGTTCTGGCTCCAGACTGCTCCACAAATCCACCCCACAGACAGATATGCACATACTTTTCTTGGTTGTACGTATCTTGGGTTTTGTGAAGTTTAAGTCTCCTCTCAAATTATGATCATTGTCTCTTTTTTTAAATATTTTTTGTATATTAGTTGGGAGTTGATTGTTAATTGCCCTGTACATTACTTGTGCTGTCTTAAATTTAACTAAATCGATGAACTTTATGACATGTGACTTCAAGAACAACAAATTGGTATGGTCTCTATATCCTGCATTGTTTATTAACCTTATAGCTCTTTTTTGTAATGTGCATATTGCTTGTAGGTTGGTCTTGTAGGTGTTTCCCCAGACTTCTACACAGTAGTTAAGATAAGGTAAAAACAGTGAATTGTACAATAAGACCAATGATTTATAGTCCAAGATGTGTCTTGTCTTCCCCATTATGCCTATACATTTTGCTAATTTAGCCCGGATGTGACTGATGTGAGGTTTCCAGCAGATTTTACTGTCTAGCGTCACCCCCAGAAACTTATTTTCCTGTACTGTTTGTATTCTGGTATCATCTATCGTTATCATTATTTCATGATTTATTTTATAATTTCCAAACACCATAATCTTTGTTTTTTTTTAGATTTAGAGATAATTTATTTTTGTTGAACCACTGCATTAATTTTTCCATTTCAGTTGTGACCACCTCTAAAACCTGCTGCAAATTCTCACCAGTGCAAAGGATATTTGTGTCATCCGCAAACAAAATAAATTTCAGAATTTTTGATACTTGGCATATGTCATTTATATACAAGATAAAGAGTTTGGGTCCCAAAACTGACCCCTGGGGCACACCACAAGTGATGTCCATGCAGGGTGATTTGTGCACTCCAATTTGTACAAATTGTTGTCTGTTACTTAAATAACTTTCCACCCAACTCAGTCCTACCCCTCTTATCCCATACCTTTCCAGTTTCCTTAGTAGTATTCTGTGGTCAATGGTGTCAAAAGCTTTCTTTAAGTCTATAAATACTCCTACAGCAACCTTTTTTTTGTCTATACAACTAGTTTATTTCTTCTATAAGTTCGATCAGTGCCAAAGATGTAGATTTATCTGCTCTAAAACCATACTGGCTATCTGTAAGGAGGTTGTGTTTTTCAATGAAATCATCCAGTCTCTTAGTGAATATTTTTTCAAGTATCTTGGAGAATTGTGAGAGTAAAGAGACTGGCCTGTAATTTGTGAAACAATGACTGTCTCCTGTTTTGTAAAGAGGTGTTACTTTTGCTATTTTCATTTTGTCTGGAAATGTACCAGTTTGAAATGACAGGTTACAGATGTGGGTGAGTGGCTTAACAATTCCCTCAATTACTTTTTTCACTATTGTCATGTCAATTTCATTCCAGTCCGTTGATTTTTTTGTTCTTAAATTTACTCACAGTCTCGATAATTTCCTTTTCAGTAACTGCACCCAAAAAGATTGTGTTTGGGTTTCTATCCTCTATTTCATTCACAGACCCACTGTGGTTTGTTTCTGGAGTCACTATTGATTTTGCTAATTCAGGACCAACGTTTACAAAAAATTTATTGAAACCACTGACCACATCTTCCATATTATTAATCAAACTGTCGTTTTCGATAAAATATTCTGGATAATTTGCATACTTAGGACGATTACTAATAATCCCCTTGAGTACTTGCCATATTCCTCTTATGTTATTTTTGTTATCCTCTAGTATTCTGTTGTAATATTCTTTCTTACAGGTCCTCATTATAGTGGTAAGCTTATTTTTATATCTTTTATATTTGATCTCAGCTTCCACCGTTCTGCATTTAATGAATTGTTTATATAATGTATTCTTCTTTTTACATGCATTTATTAACCATTTATGGTTAATAAATGCTTCTTTTTACATGCATTTATTAACTTTTTACATGCATTTATTGATTAAGAAAGATGCAGAATATGATCCAAAGTTTCAGATAGGAATAAATTTATGCATCTAACTTGCATAATGTTGCGGCAGCTATATAAATTACAAAACTCAGTCAAAAGTGGACTTTGGACACATTTACATAAAGAATGGTCCGTTTTTTTACGCCAATTTGTCTACAGGGGTATGTTTTTATCTAATCTTCAAAGTATATGAACCAGAAAATCAATAAAATGTAAAAAAAAAAAACCCATATATTTCTCTTACCTGTTGCCAGGTGGGAGGGCTCACCCGCCCACGTGACCGGTCCGTTTTCGTCCATCGTAGTCGATGTTTGTGTGTTTGCTCAGCCATTTACACCGTGTACCACATCTACAAACTCTTATGATTACCCCACATGAATTTCGTTTGTATTACGTGGCTATTTTTTCCTGTTTGGTGCATTATTCCTGTGGGAATCCATGCCGCCCGTGGGCGCCACCATCTTGGTACTGGCAGCTCAGTTTTTTGTCCATCGTGGTTGATGTGACACGTTTACTTAGTAATTTACACCCGTGTACCACATCTACAAACTCTTATGATTATCCCACGTGAATTTCGTTTATATTACGCTGCTATTTTTCCCGTTTCATGCAGTTTCAGTCATCATCGCGGCAGCGATGACCAAACATGGCGGCATCCACATTGGTGTGTGAGCTCAAAGCAGAAAAAGGAAGAAGAATAGTGAGGATTTATTCTTCTTTGCTATATTCCATGTCAGCCATAATTCCTTCGGTGCGTGTCTGCCACCTTCTAAACTGTCAGATCAATAGAGATTAGTACAAATTCTCAGTATAGCCAGGAAACGTCAATAAGTTGACACGTGCAGTTGCTGTGCTGTGCCACTGGGGGCGCGCGACCCGTCTATTTAATCTGGGCAGTTAAAGTGTTAAAAAAGACTCCTAAATTGACAGGAATTTTTTTAAGTTGCGATACAGCCAGACAGTGTCAACTTTACAGTCACAACAAGATGTCTGTCACACTGTTAGCATTACAAATGCTAACACTGGACGCACCAGCGGAGCCGCTGTCTGAAGATCCGTCAGTCATACACACCAGGAATACTGATCCAGAAAAGGAACGGACAGCTGCCAGAATAAGGACGCTGAAATCAGAGCATCTGAATGTTCCTACAAACGGCAGAAACATTTTTCTCCAAGTGCCATTTTAATCGCAAACTTCCAAATGGTGAGTACGTTTCATGACAATGGCTTCTATTTTCTCCTTCCACGGCTGTTTGTATTGTTTTGCCTGCCTCATATACAGCAATTTTCCCCCCCACTATGTTGGGTTCACACTATAGTATTTGGACCGACTTTTAGACGTTTTGAAAAATCAGAGAAATTAGTACAAATATTGTGAAATTACTTTTGTGAGCAGTCTTTTTTTAATCCAGTGCACACCGACTTTATGAACTTTAAAGGCACTCTTTTACTCCACAGCCTTGCTTGGCCATGGATGAGAGCTGGGTTATTGGACAATAAACTATGTGTGTTAATGTAATTTTACTTTATGTAACACAATAATTGCCTTTTATCTGATTATTGTTTTTACATGCCTACTTTAATAATCAGATAACTCTAGAAATTCGACTATAAACGGTTTATTACCGTGCATGTAAACATGAGCCTTTTGCATATCATACTCCCATAAATATATGGGAGAGCCCCAAAAATTGCTCTAGTCCAAGGGCCCAAAACCTCCTTAATCTGGCCCTGTCTATTGTGCAAAGTTGTGATGTTTAATACGGCCTCTATGAGCAGCACCGGTTAGATTATTAAGTCTGACAGCCGTAGGTAGAAAGGACCTGTGGAACCTCTCCCTCGCGCACTTAGGATGGCACAGCCTACCGTTAAATGAGCTCCTCAGTGTATTCAGCGTGTCCTGCATGGGGTAAGACTCGGACTCCAGTAGAGATGACAGCTAAGGGAGATTTTTCCTGCTGTCTGGTTGGTGAGGAGAGTTCTAAAAAACTATAAATATATACAAATATTATAATAGAAATAACCCCATCATGACCCACCAAGCCAGCGAGGCCTACCTGGTGGGTCTCCTCGTGGACACCAACCTGTGCGCCATCCATGCCAAGAGGGTCACCATCATGCCCAAAGACATCCAGCTGGCCCGCCCCATCCGCGGAGAGAGAGCTTAGACTTTCTGCTGCACATCCACCAACCACAATGCTCCGCACTGTGTGTCTATATATATATATTTATATTAATATGTACATATGTATACTAGCTGCTCTTGTTTTTTCTTGCCTTCTGATTGTTGCTCTGAGTGTTGCTATCCCTGTGCTGTTGCAATCCTGGAATTTCCCCATTGTGGGACTAATAAAGGCTCATCTTATCTTTGGTCATTTAAGTTCGTTTATTTCATTAAATATAATTTTATTAATATTTTTCTTTGAAATCAGAGTTAAATTACACTGGGTTACAAAAATCATTTTTTTGTAAGTTGTCTGTGTTTTTTCAACTGATTTAAGACAATTTTCCACCGCTGAATCTGAAAATGACATCCGTTTCTCTCGATCAGGTGCTAAGTAAAAACCTGTACTTACTTAGTACTGTGCATGTACTTCCCTTTATATAAAGGTAAGTACATGTAAATTGAATGTTATGTCATCATTGTTCAAAATTCAGAGAATTTCAAGACATAAAAAAGAATTTTGCATCATGTATAAAGCGAAAATACCTATACATGTAAACAAAAACGTATAAAACAACATGTGGCCATAATTCAAAAAGTTGACCTGACTGAGCAAAACCAATGTGATTTTTGGATTCAGCACATCAAAATTGTCCTAAATCAGCTAAAAAAAACTTTTGACAATAAATTTGGTGTTGACCAGTGTTAGTGTTCTGTTGTGGCTCTGCAAAATTATGGTCAAAAGTGTAAATTGTATAAGGAAAAAAAGTCAAAATTTTACCAGAATCTGTTTCAAATTTATATAAAAATGGTAATTTTATTAAAAACTAGAAAAGCACTCATAGAGCGCATACCTCCGCCAAGGCTCCTTCCGTTTCTCATGGATCACCTCCAAAACATAAGGGTTTTGTGTGTAGGCCTATAGCCACTTGTGGTGAAAATTGCATCAAAGTCTGTCCATCAGTTTTAGAGTGTTGTTGCTAACACACTGTGAGAAGATAAGAGCCTTGGCTGAGGTATGCATTCTCAGATCATCAGCAAAATATAATGGGTTCCTCTCTAGCCCAAGAACCACCTCTGGTGAAAATTTCATCCAAATCCATCCAGTAGCTTTTGTGTAATCCTGCTGCACAAATACAAACAAAGCCCTTGGTGGAGGTATGCACTCTCAGATCATCACCAAAATCTAATCATCTGTTGTTGGTAGCAGACAAACAGACAGACAGACAAACCCCGGTAAAAACATTACCTCCTTGGCGGAGGTAAACACAGACAAATATTAGCTATAAAATAATCTACAAATTTATAATAAAGTCTCAAATATACAAGAAAAGTCATAATTGTACAAGAGGAAATTACAAATGAGGAAAATGGTTACAAATTTAAATAGATTTACAGAAAAAAGTAGAAAATTATAAGAAAATTGTTATAAATTTTTGAGAAAAACCTCAAACCTTCAAGACTGAAGTCATTACTCAAGTTTTTAAGTGGGTGCTCTTTGCATCCTTAACTAGAAATTTTTGGTTGTCTACTTTAAATTATTAATTTCATAACACTGCTTTTACATAAGTAGAATTTTGGGCTACTATACCCACCTCTGATCATATAATTTAAGTATGCATGAGTAAATTACTATTATAAATGTTTTTCCCTTCTTTTTCCTACTCTTTCTCAATGGAAAAAAAGAAACACTAGAATAAAAATACAAAAAATACACATTTTTTGTCATTCATGTAAACTATGACAAAAAAAAAATCCTGCAGGACAAAACGTGACACTTGATTTTTTCTAACATGTTTGTATACCACCATAGACAGAGAGAGAGAACCTGAATTAGACAGGGCTCAGAAAGGGAAAGATGAAACAGACGAGATGAGCCAAGGAGAGGAAAGTGTTCAGGCAGAGGGTCCAGGAGAAGTGAGAGCACAGGGAGGAGAGAAGGATGACACCAGTAAAAAGTCCAAACACAGGAAGTCTGGGTGGGACCCCATCTGGCCCAATATTCCAACATTCAAACCTTGGTTGTACAATACTTCAAAAGGTAAGTTCCATGTGCAAAGTTACTGAGCAAAATTTTTTAAAAAGAAATAAATAGTATAAAATTAACATATTCCGGTTACAATAGTGTCATGTGTTTTCTGCCCCCCAACCCCCCGGGAAAATTATGTTGCCACCACGCCAAGGTCTTTAAGCCAGAGGAAACACTGCTGAACCTTTCTGAAAATTGATTTCACACTCTAAAGAAACTGGATCAAGGTTTAGTTTAATCTTAACCATGACCACCCATTTTTGCTATTCCAAATTTATCCTCTTTGGTCAGGACCGTGGCCCAAGCACATATTTCAAGGAGAGTTACATAGGGTGACTTACAAGAGTGGAGGAAGGTGCACACAGGTGAACCATATCATATGCACAAGGAGAAATATGAAAGAGATAGGAGACTGCAAGGTGGTGTCCAGGGAGAATGTAACTAGGCAGCACCGGATGTAGTCTGTAGGATGACTTTGAAAAGCAAGAGAGTAAGAGCCAAGGAGTAAATGGTGAAAGTTAAAGAAGGAAGAATGTGGCACAAAGTTCAGAAAGGAGTTGATACAGGTTCTGGCTGGTAGGGAAGAACTGCCAGAGAATTGAGCAAGTACAACTAAAGTATTGAGGGTATACAGCTAGAAAGGTATTTGGTATTTCCTCTGTCCTCTGGACAGAGGAAGGAAGACAAAGAGACTTGGTGGTAGAATAAGGAGGTACAGGAAAGTATTCAAAGGAAGAGGCTGGTAAAGAACAAGTGGGATAGTCAGGGAGATGAAGAAAGTAGACAGGAGTACTTGAAGTCCAGGTGCATGGCAAAGGGAGAGGTAGCAAAGTCAAAGGAAACAGTATATCTATATACTGTCATGTTTGCCCCTCCGGGACAAAGGTTTGGTCTTATGTGCAGACTGTCTCATCTTAGACATGAATTTATTTCCAAACAAAAACCAAACTTCCAAACGTGACCAAAATCTGACATGAGAACAGGACAGCATGAAAACATGATAATGTGAAGGTCGCGCGTTAGATTAGATTAGATTCAACTTTATTGTCATTACACATGTATGAATACAAGGTAACGAAACACAGTTTAGCATCCAATCAGAAGTGCAAAGGACAGCAGTGCAGTATATACGGTAATTAACAGTATGTGCAATTTAAGCAAATATATGCAAATATATGCAGCAGTGCAGAAAGTAAAGAGTACTGTTATGTGCAAATAATGTACAATAAGTTAGACGGGCAGTTATGTACAGGTGAGGATGGTAAGAGATGATGGTAAGAGAGTCAGCGGGGAACTAAGTTCAATAACGTTACAGCTGTTGGAAACAAACTGTTCCTAAACCTGCTGGTTCTAGTCCGAAGGCTTCTGAAACGCCTTCTGGAGGGGAGAAGCTGGAACAGTCCATGAGCAGGATGGTTGGAGTCCCTAAGAATGCTGCGTGCCCGGCGCAGACATCTTTTCCTGTAGACTTCCTCTATAACTGGAAGTGGAGTCCCTGTGATGCGTTGGGCGGTTTTCACCACCCGCTGCAGCGCCTTACAGTCAGCGACAGAGCAGCTCCCATACCAGACTGTGATACAGTTGGTCAGGGTGCTCTCTATCACGCAGCGGTAGAAGTTGCCCAGGATGTCAGTTGACAGATGGTTCTTCTTCAGTGTCCTCAAGAAGAAGAGGCGTTGATGGGCCTTCTTGATCAGGCTGGTGGTGTTAACTGACCAGGACAGGTCCTCCGAGATGTGGGTCCCCAGGAATTTGAAGCTGGGGACACGTTCAACAGCTATGCCATTGATATGGATGGGGTCATGTGTCTCTCCCCTCTCCTTCCTGTAGTCCACTATAAGCTCCTTGGTTTTGCTGGTGTTAAGGAGCAGGTTATTGTCAGCGCACCAAGTAGCCAAGTGCTCAACCTCTGCCCTGTAATCTGACTCGTCGTTGTCCCTGATGAGTCCAATCACCGTGGTGTCATCTGCGAACTTTATGATGGAATTGGATCCATACATAGGCCTGCAGTCATGGGTGAAGAGGGAGTAGAGGAATGGGCTGAGCACACAGCCCTGTGGTACACCAGTGTTGAGTGTGATGACGGAAGAACGGTTGGGGCCTGACCTAACATGCTGGGGTCTGTTGGTCAGAAAATCCATGATCCAGTTGCAGGTGGAGGTACTGATTCCCAGGTCCCCAAGTTTAGTGAGCAACTTGGAGGGGATAACTGTGTTGAATGCTGAGCTGAAGTCAACAAACAGCATTCTTGCGTAGGTGTTCTTGTCATCCAGGTGTGAGAGTACATAGTGCAGCGCTGTAGAAACCGCATCCTCTGTACTCCTGTTGCTCCGGTAGGCAAACTGGTGAGGGTCCAGTGTAGGGGGCAGGCATTTTTTGAGCTGTGCCAAGACCAGTCGCTCAAAGCACTTCATGACTATGGGCGTCAGTGCCACAGGGCGATAGTCATTTAGGCACGATGGTGTTGAATGTTTCGGCACTGGTACTATTGAAGTGGTCTTGAAGCACGCTGGTACCACGGCCTGGGCTAGGGACAGATTGAAGATGTCTGTGAAGACCCCTGCCAGCTGCTCAGCGCATGCCCTCAGCACACGCCCAGGAATGCCCTCAGGGCCAGCAGCCTTACGTACGTTGACATGACTCAGTGCGTTACGGACGTCGGTGTGGGTGAGTGTGAGGTGGTGGAGGTCGTCAGAGGGTGGGAAATTGATGTTCTTTTCATTATTGTCCTTGTCAAAATGAGCATAGAAGTCATTTAGCTCATTGAGAAAGGGCACAGTCATGGCTATAGGTATGGAGTTGCTGGGCTTATAATCAGAGATAGCTTGAATGCCCTGCCACATGCGTCGGGGGTCAGAGTCCCCAAAATGTTCCTCCACCTTCAGCTTGTAGCTGTGCTTGGCCTTCTTGATGCTCCTCTTCAGATCTGCCCTGGAGGAACTGTAGGCCTGTGCATCACCAGATCTAAAGGCATTGTTACGTGCTTTTAGCAGAAGCCGCACTTCTCCGTTCATCCAGGGCTTCTGATTTGGGTACGTGGTGATCTGTCTTTCCGTGGTGACACTGTCAATAGTGGTGTTGATATGGTCCAGGACTGAGTGGGTGTAAGAGTTGATGTTTATGTGGGAGCCACAGGTAGCCTGAGAGGTGAACATACTCCAGTCTGTGTTCCTAAACTTCTCCTGGAGTACAGAGTCAACCCCCTCTGGCCACACTTTGATGGTCCTCACTGATGGCTTCACCCGCTTGATGAGCGGTACATACTTGGGGGTAAGGAACAAAGATAAGTGATCAGACTGACCTAGGTGGGGTAGGGGAGTTGCTGTGTAGGCTCCCACAATATTGGTGTAAATATGGTCCAATGTTTTGTCCCCTCTTGTGTGACAGGAGACATGCTGGTAGAATTTAGGAAGCACTGTCTTGAGGTTAGAGTGGTTAAAATCACCCGCCACAATAAATGCTGCCTCTGGGTGTGCAGTTTGTTGTTTGCTAATAGCTGCATGCAGTTCTTTCATAGCAAGCTTAGCATTAGCATCCGGAGAAATGTAAGCGGCTGTTATGATGGTACAAGTGAACTCGCGTGGCAGATAGAAAGGTCTACATTTAACCATGAGAAACTCCAGGTTAGATGAGCAGTGTCTCTCAACAGTGACAGAGTTCGTGCACCAAGCCTTGTTAATATAAATGCACAATCCCCCACCTATAGTCTTACCCGAGTCATCTGCTGCTCTGTCTGCCCGGAGCGTGTGTAGGCCGGCTAGCTCAATAGCATTGTCGGGTATTCCACTGTGAAGCCATGTTTCGGTGAAAATCATGATATTGCAGTTCATAAGTCTCTTATTGTTGGTGATCCGAAGCCGTAGTTCACTCATTTTGTTCGCCAGTGACCGTACATTAGCGAGGAAAATACTGGGTAGAGAAAGCCGGTACGGTGTTAGCTTTAGCTTAGCTCTTAGCCCACCGCGCTTACCCCGCCTTTGTTTACGGTCTCTACGCCGCCTGCGAGCACTTCCGGTCGGCTGGGAAGCCTGCCGAGCGTCGGGTGTTCTCCGGAGCTCAGGGATGAGACGTAGGTTGCTGATAAAAAGATCGTTATCGTTACTTTGTAATCCAATGTCCAAAAGCTCATCTCGGGTGTAAGATGTAAAAGCAAAGCTGTTCTGAACGAACATACCCGAAATGAGCAGAAATAACACTGCTAATCCACAAAATCTGAAAGGACGCTGAGCCTCGTGTTGTGCACGCGCCGCCATCTTGGTCACTAAAGATGAAATTCACAAGATTTTTATGAAAACAAAGATTTTTAAAAAAAAATAATGATCAAAAAAGCGTTTAGAAATTTGCACAATGTTAGTCTTAATGTTCTTGTAAAAATTAGTATATTGATGAAATAAAATATTTTGTAATTTTTTCCGGACCGATAGTAATGTAAATATCTATATTCCAGAAGATTTTTTTAGACAGAAAATTGTTCCATCCGGATTCCAGATCTAATACAATGAATCTGTTGATGTCACGTGCTATTGCATTTGCATAAAACCGGGGGTTGCCAGAAACAGCTATGGCCGCTTCTGAAAGTGATGGCTCATTCCGTTATCCTTCTCATGTAAGAAGTAATAAACGAAGGGGCAAGACCAGAATAAGTAAGCTTTTGATCGCTAGTGCGATCTGAAGAATCATAGGTTTTAAAATACATACTGAGGCCGCCTATTTGCTACTCAACGGGTAAGCTAAGCTAAGCTAACTAGTGTTTGCATAGCTATCTGTAACCTACATTTTGTCTATGAAATGTTCTTGTTATTAATATGACTGTGTGATGATATCAACTGGTGTATGGCGATGGGACAGACCACAGAAATTGCTCGGTAATCCGTTCCAAACAGTAATTTTTCCACTCTGGTCTAGTGTAGCTACAGTTATCATTAGCTTCTGTGAAGGAAGGAACTCCATTTTTTTCTAACGAACGCTATGAGTTTTTAAAAATACATTAGTTTTACATTGTGTTTGATGATCTCCCACACACTTGTGGCCATTTATCTAAATAAGCACTTTTTGCCCGTAATTTTAATATCTAATTTCGCCAGAATCAAAATTTGATACAGTTAGCATTAGTTTATATGTCGAACAATGGATCTGTTGTTTACGTGATCAAACACTTTTCACGTTTAGAAAATAAATTGTTGACATTTAGAAAATTAATCGCTTTTACATTGTGTTAGATGATCTTACCCCAGTGTATCCCCATTTACTGAAAGAAGCACTCTTTGCCCAACATGTCGCTGTGTCAATGTATGTAACTGTATATAGACTGGTCATACACTGCTGCCGTCGCTGTTTGTTCTTGTTTTTTTTTGTTTTTTTTTAATCCAGCCTAATTCCTTTTTTATAAAATGTACACCAATGTAGAGAGAGAGAAACGCCATTTCAATTGTCCTGTATGTCCTGCACATATAGTAGTATTGACAATAAAATCTTTGAATCTTTAGCTAATGATCTTGCAGGGGAACAGGTCAAGTGGACCCCTGACCATGTGAGCACCCCATGTGGACCCCGGTGTCCAATCTATACATGTACAAGTACATTTTCAATCCAGTGATTTACAAACTGATTCAGAGCTTTTTAAAGCCTCATTCAGAACATTCTAGTCCCACATACCTATTCTGTGAAATTCATCTGGGGGCAGCCAGCGGTGATGAGCAGCAGTGGTGGAGAATAAAAGTATTTAGAAAGCAGAAACGGAGCCAAAACCTTCTCCGGGTCAGCTTAGTTCTCATCTTACATCTATATATAATTTTTTAAACTTCTTGGTGTCTGTGAAAAGTATTCCCAACAGTTTTATAAAAATTCTTGTTCTCCTTTTTCACTTTTATAAATCACAGGATTGAGAACGTACTTGTACATGTACATATAGGATCCCGTGGTCCACTTAGGGTGCTCACTTGGTCAGGGGTCCACTTGACCTGTATCTATCGTTCAGTCTTTTTGGTTTGTTTTCAATGCGTGTTATCAGCCTAGCAGCCCAATGATGTGTGATTTTGGATTTACCAAGCCTACTACTTATGACAAATACAGCTGTATATGACCTGAACTATTGTACATGTCTTTTGTTGGTAAACGTATAACTATAAAAAGTCATGTAATATGTTGCACCATAACTAAATGAAGAGACTGATGTTATCTGTTTACAGGTATTATGGCAATTATGACCTGATCACATCTACTCCTGTAAAAACAAAAAGGAAACGTACCGTGACACCATTGCCACCTGTATCAAGTATACCAGGGTCACTTTCACCAGAACGGCACTCATGGGTAAGTGGGTATTAAAATTCTCTAGCTGAATATTTTAATTAGTGATGTAATTGAAAATGCAATCTCCGTCATTCAGACCGTGGCATTTTTCCTGGTGTCAAGCAAAGCTTTGACATGTGGCATGGGGCCAAGAATCTTGCTAAAAGGATCTCATCTGTACATAAGTCTTGCCAATCATTACAATATCCTAACTATCCACAAATGAATTATGAAAAATAAAAGATGGATTTGTGTATGTACTCTTCAGGCAGGTAAAGCAAAGGGGCAGGCTAGATTGCTTCTGTGGCTGTGTGATATCGTTAATCATTTTTGGTGGTGCAGTAACAAAGCTGCAATGCATGATGACTTCACGGTAGGTGGAACATTTCTTGTATTACTGCAACAACACAAATAACTGTGCTACCAGTGCCATTGTGCCTATCAATGATTTTGTTAAGAAAGTATCACCCATGATGTGCAATTTTTCTTTGCTGGAGACTAAGTGGGTCATACAGTTGTTATTGTTATCAATAAGCCCACATATTAAAATAAAGGTATTACAATTTATTCCTAAGTAAATTTAATTTGTGGAAGTGAAATTTGTGGAACTGAAAATCTTTTTCCTGTTTTTGAATCAGGTCCAATGAGTGAACACAGCACACAGGTAAAATCCAATTCCATTTCTCTACCCACTCTTTCTGTCACCAACAGTATATTTTGCATTCGTAAACCAAGCACACTCATTCTAGCATATTTGGAATGTTTAAAAAAATGTCTACAAGTTCAGATTATGTCATATTTTCATGCAATTTTTATTTCTTTAAACTGTTTCTGTTTTGATTTTTTTTAATTTGGACATTGGTATTTTGTACCTTATTGTAAGAAGCTAGGGCAACACAAACTAAAGAGACAACGAAAGATTTGAAGTTGTGTCCAATTTCTTATATTATTTTTCTATATTACTCTCCTAGATCGGCTCCATGGACCACGCTGATCCACTTCACTCAACAGTCACACAGGAGGAAGATGCCTACATCTGACTTTGTTTTCAAATTCTGATATTTGGGAGACAGACTATTTCTATTTTTGAGAATATTGTCAGAATTTTCTTTTGCCCATCCATCTGTCTGTCCGTCCGTCCTCAACAGCTTTTCTGGTGGTCCGGGTCATGGAGGCAGCAGTCCAAGTAGAGCAGCCCAGACTTCCCTCTCTCCAGCCACCTTCTACAGCTCTTCAGAGGGGACACCAAGGTGTTCCATGCCAGCTGGGAGTCATAGTCTGCCCCGTGGTCTCATCCTCGGGGGACGTGTTCCAAACACCTGAAGTGGGAGGCGACCTGATCAGATGACAAAACCCCTTCTGCTGAAGGCTTCCTATTGTTAAAATGGAATTTTTACTCTGCACTGTGGCTAAGAGATCTTCACAGGGGACCACCTGATTGTTGAGGTCTTTCTGGAATTATGGGGTTTTTATAGAACACTTCAAAGTTCTATGAGCTGACTGTTGATGTGAATTTGTGCTATATAATAAAGTTTTACTTAAAAAAGCCCTTTTTTCATAGACAACTTTAGTTGATGGTGATTTGCTTTGTAACATTATATTAGTACACTGTCAGAAAATGTAATATTGTTGAGACTTTACCTTTTATAAAATACTAACAACACTTTCGGATTATACAGTAATCCAATATAAATTTAAATATTTAAAGAATACTTTTTAATAGATATTATGAGAACTATGACTAGTGATTTTGTGTCAGATTAGATTACTGACGTGCTTATTTTCTGAAATGCACTGAATTTTTTACACTGAGTATCCATATGAGAACAACTGGAGTATTACTGTACTACAAATAATTTCCAAAAGTGAGCTTACTGAAGAGAATGCTCTGCACATGTCTGATCAGGTATGTATAACTGAAGTTCTCAGTAATTTTACAAGGTTATACAAAGGTTGACAGTATTTCAGTTGTGCACTGAGGATAGGTAAGCCATCACTTGGTAAATCAAACAATGAATCAACAAACAATATCAGGCATTCATTTTACATTTATTTTAATAATATAAAACAATAAAATTTAAATCAATATCTGGCATATCTGCCAAAAACACTCTACCAACAGCAAAGTCTTTAAAGTCAGCTACAGTTTTGACATGATTACATTATCA
The DNA here is from genome assembly GCA_020510985.1 of Pholidichthys leucotaenia. NCBI lineage: Eukaryota > Metazoa > Chordata > Actinopteri > Cichliformes > Pholidichthyidae > Pholidichthys > Pholidichthys leucotaenia. The sequence continues at coordinate 283,430,100 of CM035841.1, forward strand.
AAATTATGTAATTATCAGGTTCAATCACGTCTGTGAAACGTTATAATTATTGATAATTTATGGTAATGCTATGACAGTAATTTAAAAAAAAAAAGACAAATGGAGATAAACATCAAAGAAGACTCGGTTAAAATGACTGGGAACTATACCACAAAAGATTCATCGCTTGACATGATTTCACTGGCTTGTAATCACAAAGACAGTGATTTCCACACAGTCTGCTGCTGCCTGTGAAATGCTTGTTTCCAGTGCCATTTGTGTTTCTACATGGCAACACGTGCAATGTTATCATGAGGCAACAGTGAGTACGACACCTACTGGCCAGGAGGTCAAAAAGTAATGGACTGCACCTTTAAATAAGGAAACAGGGACTTCCGGGAAGATGGCGGAGAGACATAACGCTTAAACAGAGAGCTCTCCCTAGTTGGATTAAAAATCTTTGGTAAATGCCCAACTCGACATAAATGGATCAATAAACCAAGGGATGAAAACACGAAGAAGCCGGGCACACAGACAAAAGCAGGGTAAAACTAAGGAATCCCTCTTCAACAACGCAGGAGAAATCGCTGAACACGAGGCCCAAAAAAACGAGGTGACTACAACAGAGAAAATGGAGGATGCCAAACTCGATATTATGAACACTGGCTTCGCCAATATAAGTAAAGACATAAAAGACTTCAAGCGACAACTCCAACAGGATTTAACGGCTCTTATGGAAGAACTGAAAAAAGAGATGAAGGAGGAAATTATAGGCCTCCGAAAAGAAATGGAACGCAAGCTAGCGGAAACCATGGAGGAACTGCGCACTCAACGGGCATGTATGGCAGAAGCACAGGCTCGAATATCAGATTTGGAAGACTGGAAGACCGAGGCAAGCGAGCGGCTGCAGACCCTGACGGCACAAACACAGAGGATGCAGGAAAAAATAACTGACCTGGAGAGCAGGTCCAGACGGAGCAATATACGCATCTTCGGGATTCCGGAGGGCATTGAAGGCAACTCGATGACGAAATTCATAGATCAATTCTTAAAAAAAGAGCTTGAGCTGCCCGATGAAACAGACCTGCAGATCCAACGAGTGCACAGAGCCTTGGCACAGAACTCAAACTCAAACTCTACACCCAGGTCAGTTGTGGTAAACTTTCTAAAATACGACGTAAAGGAAAGAATCCTGACACAAGCGTGGAAAAAAAAGATACGAGTCAGTGACAAACAGATATTCTTTGACCATGACTACCCGACAGAAATTGTGCAGCAGCGAAAGAAATATGCCAACATTAAAAAAATGCTGAAAGAGAAAAAAATTAGATTCCAAACGCCGCTAACGAAAATGAGAATTCATTGGGAGGACGGCGTGAAAACCTACAACATGGCCAGACAGGCAGCGTGGGACATGACGGAGCAAGGCTTTGTGGTGAGCGTACCGGAGGAAGCGGCTGGAGCAGCGGCGGCACAGAACGCATCGCGACAGCCAGAGTGGAGGCGAGGGAGCGGCAGAGGGCGGGAGACGGACGTGGCGCACTGGGCCCAAGAAAAACTGCAAGGCTTTCAACGGAAAGCCTAGATTATAACAAAGATTAAGAAGGACACAGAAGAAATTAAGGCCAAGAAGACAAGGTAAAAGAGAAACAAACGGCTAGGAGAGGTTTAAGTGATTTTTGTTGGACATTTCTAGACTAATGACTATTACTTGGATAGTAAATACAGGTCTAGGGAGGGCCCCTCACTTGGTGAGGACAATCCCTCCACCCACCAACAGGGACCAGTGGGCAGAAGAAAGGCCCAAAGTACGGAGGTCGAGATTCGTTAATGTGTTTATGTACAAATATGTGTTAGTTTTGTTGTTAAAGGGGTTAGGAGCACAAGTTAAAAAAATGGAAAAACATGAATATGGTTAAAAATCTTAAGATAATGACATTAAACGTGAATGGTCTGAACTCACCTGTTAAAAGGGAAAGAATAATAAGAAAATTCAAGAAGAAAAAAGCCAAAATTATATTTATGCAAGAGACACATTTGAACAAGACAGAACATGAGAAACTAAAGAGATTTGGCTATAAGAACTCCTACTACTACTACTACTCACCACTTCCGGTGGTGTACTTCCGGTGCTGCACTTGTAATGCTTGATATGAGCCGAGAATTTTAAGCAAAACCATCAAAATAAGGACTTCTGTTGGCTACCAACAAACGTGGGGAATACCCTTACGACCCAGTGCTGACCTGGTGAAGGTTCTGGCAGATCTGGCTCCGTTTCGCCCCGTTTCCGACCTCTAAAGGCTCGCCTCTGATGCTAACCCAGATGCTAACCCAGAGTAACTGCAGCAGTGAGAAGGTATTCTTTACATCTGGCCATCTGGAGCCGAGGAGAGAAGGATTTAAAAGGAGGACGAACCAACCGAGGCGGCGATTGGGAGCTCGGGCGCGGCGTTGGTGAGAGACGGGGGCCACCTGGATCCAGCAGGACAGTGGCCTGAACCGGTGCCCAATTGCGAGGCCCAGCCGAGGAACTACCAGACTGACGGCGGTCGGTGACGGGGCCTAGAGGGGGCCTAGAGGAGAAGCCACCCAGCCGAACGACAGCGAGCGACGGTGATCGGCCACCGATCGGCGGAGGTGATCGGTGGATTAGAGCTGCGCCGGCGGAGTGCGACATAACTGACGGGGACGGGACCCAGCGGAGGAGCCGCCTAGCCAGACGGCGACGAGTGGCTGTGATCGGTGGATTCCGGCTGCGCCGGCGGTGCACGACATAACTGGCCAGGTAGACGGAGGCAGGCGCCGGCGATGGACGGCGGTGATCTGCGGAGCTGAGCAGCGTCACTCGGCGGAGAAGCTGCGCAGGAGCGGCGGGTCCAGTAGCGACCGAGCTAGTTGAGGCCTAGCCGGATTCTCTGCTTATTTCTATCCACAGGTCAGTAAAATGCCACCCAAAAAAGAGGAAATGGAAGAAATTAAAAAAACTCTGAACTTTGTGTTAGAAGAACTGGCCAAAGTGACTAGCCAGCAGGACAAAATATTAGACCTAATACAGGAGGTACAAGCCCTACATTCAATAATAAAAGAAAAAGACAAAAAAATTATGGACCTGGAGCAACACGGGCGTCTTTTGGAGCAACGCGTCGAGGATCTTGAACAAGGTTCTCGCATTGATGACATAGTTATAAGTGGACTAGACATCAGATATCAGTCGTACGCCCATGCCGCTACAGGACTGAGTGGTGAACATGCTTCCGTAAGTGAATCAATGTCCTTAGAAAACCAAGTGATTCAGTTCCTTAATGATAAAGACATTAAGGTAGAAGCCAATGCGATCTCAGCCTGTTATGCTTTACCGAAGAAAGATAACAAAACAAAGAAATCAATTGTGATGCGCTTTGTGAACAGGAGGGTGAAAAATGACATACTGAGGCAGTCCAAAAAACTAAAGGAAACTCAAGTTTACCTAAATGAACATCTGACAAAAAAAAAAACGCTGAATTAGCACGGCAGGCACGGATGCTAAAGAAACATAATAAGATACAGACAACCTGGACAAGAAATTGTAGAATTTGGATTAAACTAAATGGAACACCTGAGCAAGCAAAAAGTATAATGATCAGAGATGCTACTGACTTAGATAAATACAGATGAACACTGACTATGAAACACAGAGTGAGGAAACTCAAACTCTAAAAATATGCCACTATGCTGAACATAAACCACAAGAGATGGAGAATGATATTGATCCTGATAACCACTTTTTCAATAATATTCATAACCACTGTGAATATTACACTGAAAAGCAATTCAAAAGTCAAGTGCAATTAGATGGTAAACTGTCAATAATACACTTCAATAGCAGAAGTCTTAACAAAAACTTCTCACAGATTCAGGACTATTTAAAACAGCTAAACAGAAAATTCACAGCTATAGCAGTCTCTGAAACCTGGCTTAATGCAGACCAGGCTCCCCTGATGGCAATAGAGGGATATCAGATGTTTAACATTAACAGATCTCAAAAAAAGGGTGGTGGTGTTGCACTGTATATTGATGACCTATATAGATGTAAGCTTGTAAATGAAATGTCCTCAGCACTACCAGGGATTCTGGAATGTGTTACTGTTGAGATTGACCTAGACAAAACAAAAAATCTAATCATAAGCTGCATATACAGAACGCCGGGAACTTGCATTGAGACATTCAGAGATAAATTAGTCGAGCTGTACAATAATATTACTAGTAAGAAAATGGTAGCAATTTGTGGAGATTTCAATATTGATCTACTTAATCCACATCAACAAAATGTAGTTACAGAGTTCATGAACTCTATGTACAGCATGAGTCTATATCCCACAATAACACATCCCAGTAGAATCACAGCTCACTCTGCTACACTTATTGACAACCTGTTTGTCAATGTTCTCGACAAGAAAATAGAAAGTGGATTATTGATAAATGATATAAGCGACCACTTGCCAATCTTTGCACTTATCCATGGCCACACGGGGCCCAACCCAGAAAAAATCTCAAAATCGTTCAGACACAAATCACCAAACGCAATCAGTTCTTTTAAAGAGGACTTGCTGAAGCAAGACTGGACAGAAGTCTATGTATCAGATGTAAATGAAGCCTATGACACATTTATAAACATTATAACCACTCTTTATGAAAAAAACTGCCCATTAGTTAAAAAAAAGCTTAAACACAAATTTACTGACAAACCATGGCTAACCAAAGGACTACAAAAGGCGTGTAAAAAGAAAAATTTATTATATAAAGCTTTCATAAAGAAAAGGACAAAAGAAGCAGAGCAGCGGTATAAAACATACAAAAATAAGTTAACATATATAATAAGATGTAGTAAAAGAGACTATTACAGTAAAGAACTGGAAAAAAACAAAGACAATATTAAAAATACATGGACAATAATCAACAGTATCCTTGGAAATAAAAGCAGAAATACCAGCTACCCAACTAACATTCCAAAAAATAATAAATCGACTCCGAATGTGAATATAGCTTCACCTGCAGATGAATTTAATAATTTTTTTGTTAACATTGGACCTAAACTGGCCCGAGAAATACCCACTACGGTGCCAACAGGTGATTCAATATGCAATAACACTGCTGTAAAAGACACCATCTTCATAAAGAACACAGACGAAAGAGAGGTCATTGAAATTGTTAAATCGTTCAAAAGTAAAACATCTACTGACTGCGATGGTATTGATATGCTACTAGTCAAAACTGTTATCGAATGCATAGTGAAACCACTGACGTATATCTGTAACCTGTCTCTCCAATCAGGTATATTTCCCAATGCAATGAAAATAGCTAAAGTAATTCCGATTTACAAGACAGGCGACAGAGGGGAACTCTCCAACTACAGACCAATTTCACTATTACCGCAATTTTCCAAGATACTTGAAAAAATATTCTATGAGAGAATTGACAACTTCATACTGAAGAATGATTTATTGTGTGAGCAGCAATATGGGTTCAGACACAAAAGGACAACAGCATATGCCTTAATGGAATTCACAGAAAAAATATCAACAGCCATTGAAAATAAAGAGTATTCAGTTGGAGTATTCCTGGATCTTAAAAAAGCATTTGATACAGTAGATCACAATCTATTATTAAAGAAACTACAAAATTGTGGTATTAGAGGGGTAGCACTGTCCTGGTTAAGAAGTTACTTAAAGAATAGATATCAGTTTGTATGTGTTAACAACAAAAACTCAGAGCTACTGAAGGTCACCTGTGGAGTCCCACAGGGTTCAGTTTTGGGACCATTATTATTCAATATGTATATAAATGATATATGTAAAGTTTCAGAAAAAATGGACTTAATATTGTTTGCTGATGACACTAACCTGCTATGCAGTGGAAACAATTTGGAACAACTTCTGGATACACTCGGAAAGGAATTAGGAAAGCTGAAACTGTGGTTTGATTCAAACAAATTAACGCTCAATTTAAGCAAGACAAAATTTATAGTCTTTAACAACCATCACAACTACCCAGTACCCAAACTCAGTGTAAATGGTGTAGAGATTGAAAGGGTATCCGAAACTAAATTCCTTGGAGTAATAATTGATAACAAACTGTGTTGGAAGCCACATATTAATTATATAAAAGGTAAAGTATCCAAATCAATTGCAATATTACACAGAGTGAAAAATTTGCTGAATCAACCCACACTATACACCTTGTATCATTCATTAATACTCCCATACATGACATATTGTAATGAAGTATGGGGAAATACATATAAAACAAACATATATCCACTCTTTATGCTTCAAAAGAGAGCTATTAGAATAATCAACAAAGCAGCTTACAGGGAACCAACAAACCCACTTTTTCTTAAACAAAAAACTCTCAAGTTGAAAGATCTGATCGACTTTAAAACCGCAATAATAATGTTCAAAGTGAAGAATCTATCACTGCCCGCAAATATCCAAAAGTTGTTCCAAACAAGGGAGAAACGATATCACTTCAGAGGAACATGTATATTTCAAAAGCCTACAGTGAGAACAACTACCAAGCAACACTGTATTTCAGTGCAAGGTGTCAGATTATGGAACGATTTTGGACCTGAATTAAAATCATGTACAAAGCTTGGACAATTTAAACAAAAACTAAAGGAAGAAATACTCCAAACATATTTACAAGACGACATGTAAACTCACATAAGGATTGACATTTCCAGCCTGTGTTGTGTTATAGCTTAGTTTTTCTTTTTTCTCTGTGACACTATGTCTTAGATTTGTTTTTGAATAGTAACCGCTTAACTTAGACTAGCTCAGTTTTCTTTTTCTCTCAGTCATATTTTGTCTTAGCCTTGTTTTAAATTGTAATCGCTCTTGTCTTGTTTTCTCTTTTTTCTCCTTTGAATTCTTGGATGGAATATGGGTGGGCAATATAAGCTGCGGCTTCAGCCATCACCCATTTCGGATAACTCACGTGGAATTGTATAGTAGAAGGAGTCTTCGTCTAATTTGACCTTGTTGTTATATTATACAGTTTCTTTTAACCTGTAATGTACTATCCGAAATAAATAAATTCATTCATTCATTCATTCATTCATTCATTCATACTACAGTTCATTTAAGGGAGGAACTAAATGGGGGGTTATGATACTAATTTCAAATAAAATACAATTTGAATGTGAACAAGAAATCCAGGATAAAGAAGGCAGATATGTAATAGTAAAGGGAAGAATAGATGGTATGCAGATCACATTAGTGAACATCTATGCCCCACCAGAAAGTGACAAGGGTTTTTTTCAATAACTGTTTGATCCCAAAGCAACACACAGTGAAGAAGTCCTAATTTGTGGAGGAGACTTAAATGATCATGAAGTTGACACAACAAGTGTTAAGAAGACAAAAAAACATGTAACAAAGTTCATAAGAACCTCACTGGCAGAAATGGGTATGGTAGACATATGGAGGGACCTGCACCCACTCGAAAAAGACTATACATATTATTCAGCAGTCCATAAAGTACACTCTAGAATAGATTACTTCCTTATGAATGAAGGTGACAGACACAGGGTGAGAAATTGTCGGATTGGAGGGGCAGAAATATCAGATCATAATCCTATATACATGGAAATATATTTAAACAATAGAAAACGACAAACAACATGGAAACTTAATGTAGGACTATTAAATGATGAGAAAATGAAAGAAAGAATAAAGGTAAACATAAATGAGTATATCGAGGAGAATGATAATGGAGAAGTGGACCCAACAATACTATGGGATGCACTAAAAGCCGTGTTAAGAGGTAAATTAATCGTTGAATCAGGAAAAGCAAACAAGTCTAAACTGGAATCATATGAACAAAGATGTGAGAGACTGAGGGAATTAGAACGTAAACATCAAAGTACAAATGACCCAAAAATATATCAAGAAATTAAGGAAGAAAAAATAAAGATAAAAGAAATACAAATAGATGAAATTGAAAAGAAAAATGGATATTTAAAACAAAAATACTATGAAACTGGGCCAAAGGCCACAAAACTACCGGCAAAACGGTTAAGAAAACAACAAACAGTGAATAATGTATATAAGATTAAGGACCCCATCACAAATAAAACCACAGTTACCCCAGAAAACATCGAAGAAATATTCCATAAATTCTATCAAGAACTATACTCGCAACCTGAAGAGACAAATGTTAAGGATATTAAAACATTTCTATGCACACTGGACTTGCCATCAATAGGAAACCAACAAAATGAAAAGCTAACGGTAGAAATAACAACACAAGAGATTAAAGATGTGATTAAGTCACTTAAAAACGGTAAATCACCAGGTAGTGATGGATACCCATCTGAGTTTTATAAACTGTTTATAGAAGAACTCACGCCACAGCTCCTAAAGTCATTTAATTGGACATTAAACAACAACAAAATACCTCCATCATGGAACGAAGCCATTATTTCAGTTATTTTAAAGCCAGGGAAAGACAGGGAACAATGCGGAAACCATAGGCCAATCTCTTTATTAAATGTGGATTATAAAATATATACAACAATTATCTGTAAACGAATAAAGACATTCTTGACGGAATTGATAGAGGTTGATCAAACTAGTTTCATAGAGGGACGCCAAACACATGATAATATCAGGAGAACAATGCATATAATTAATCAAATACATAAAGAAAAACGTAGTAATAATGAGTTTAGATGCAGAAAAAGCATTTGATAGGGTTAATTGGATGTTCCTATATAATGTGCTGGAACGCTTTGGATTTAACGAAAAATCAGTACAATGCATAAAGACACTGTATCAAAAACCTGTGGCAAGAATCAAGATAAACGGTAGCTTAACAGAAAGTAAATATACAAAGATCAACTAGGCAGGGATGCTGCCTATCGCCCACCTTGTTTGCTCTGTTCATAGAGCCACTGGCTCAAGCGATGTGACAAAATAAGAAATTAAAAGGTGTAACAATAAAGGGAGCAGAACACAAGATTGGGCTATTTGCAGACAATATTATAGTTTACCTTGAACAACCAGATGAATCAATAATGGAAATGATGGACTTGATAGAAAATTTTGGAAAATTATCAGGATACAAGATAAACATAACAAAAACACAAATACTGACATTCCACTATAACCCTTTAAACCAGATAACTGATAAGATCAAACTAAACTGGAAACAAAAAGAAATAAAATACCTTGGAGTGAACATACCTAAAGATTTAAGCAAAATCTATAAAGCAAACTATGATAGGTTAGAACAAGAAATAAAAAAAGATATTGATAGATGGTCAATCTTAAATATGGATCTGAATTCAAAAATTAAGACAGTCAAAATCAGCATACAACCCAGACTGCTTTACCTCTTCCAAGCTCTATCAACAGAGATCCCTGGTGCTCAGTTCTCAAAGTGGGACAGGATGATATCGAGATTTGTTTGGGGAGGTAGAAAACCAAGAGTGAAATATAAAACTCTCCAATTACCAAAAGAGAAAGGAGGCATGGGTCTACCAAGTCTAAAGGAATATTACTGCTCAGCACAAATAAGATATATCATATGTTGGTGCAACGGAGGATATGAGGCAAAATGGAAAGAAATGGAAAAGGAAATTGAGGGACTCCCAGTACAAAGCATAATAGGAGATAAGGATGCATATAAGCAAATCAAACAAATAGACCCAATCACTAAATTTACTTTGGAACTGTGGTATAAAATAGTACAAAAGTATAATATAAAGGAGGACATAAAACTATTGAAATGGGTAGCATTTGACAGTCAGTTTGAACCGGCAAAGCAAGATAGGGGATATAAAAATCTGGTGAACAAGGGAATCACAGCATGGGGCATTATGGGAAAAAAAGATTTCGGGAGTTTTGTAAACATGAGAAGAAAATTTAAACTAGAAAAATCTGAATTCTTCAGATATCTGCAGATGAGAGATTATTATATGAGGAAGATTAGGCATAACCTCCACACAGATGTGAGCGAGATTATACAATTCATTTTAAGCTCGTATGCAGGAAATAAAATAAGAATTATTTCAAAGCTATATCAGAAACTTATGGCAAACAAACATTCAAGTAACTATATAAAGGAGAAACGGGAGAAAGAGCTAAATTTAAACATAACAGAAGAAAACTGGCAAGAAATATGGAAAACACAACACACATCAACAACTTCACGGACATGGAGGGAATCTGGATGGAAAAACCTGATTCGCTATTTCATTACACCACAGATTCAAAGAAAATATACAAATACCCAATCTATATGCTGGAGGGGCTGTGGGGCTCAAAATGCAGACCACTCACATATGTTTTGGAAATGCTGCAAAATCTCATCATTCTGGAAATCTATACATGTGACAATACAGAGGATATTAGGATATAATATACCAATGAACTGTAACTTGATGTATTTATGTGATCTTAAAAGAGACAATGTGATACAGGCTGAGGACAGATATCTAGTTAAAATCTTGCTGATTGCATGTAAAAAAACAATCACAAGAAAATGGTGATCAGAAGTTCTTCCTGACCAAGAGCAATGGACTGACATTGTTGAGGATATACTGTATGTTTAATGGAAAAACTAACATATCGACAAAGAATGCAAGAAGGACAATATGAAAAAAAAATGGTGGAAATGGACACACTACAAAGTGCAACAACGAGACAGAAACTGAAAGGATAACCAAAGACAATGGAAAAACCAGAAGAATTAAGAGATTCAATTCAATTCAATTCAACTTTATTTATATAGCGCCATTTCACAACAACAGTCATCTCATAGCACTTTCAACTGTAGGGGGGACCCCCACAGCTGCAGAAAGACCCCAGCAATCAGGCGATCCCCTGTGAGCAAGCACTTGGCGACGGTGGAGAGGAAAAACTCCCTTTTAACAGGAAGAAACCTCCAGCAGAACCAGGCTCAGGGAGGGGCAGTCATCTGTTGCGACTGGCTGGGGGGTGAGGGGATAGAGAAGAAGAAAAGAACAGACATGTAGAGAGCAAACAGCACGATGGGGACTCAATCTATGGGAGAGAACAAACAGATGTTAATGACCAGCAAAAAAAAAAATATTTCATAGAGAGTGAGGAAAGGAGTGAGGCCCAGTGCATTACTGGAGGTCCCCCGGCTGACTAAACCTATTAGCAGCATAACTAAGGGAGGGTTCAGAAACACATGATCCCTCCCTAATTGTAGGCTATATCAAAAAGGTAGGTTTTAGCCCTATTCTTAAAAACAGAGATCGAGTCTGACTCCCGAATCCAGATTGGCAGCTGATTCCACAGGAGAGGAGCTTGATAACTGAAGGCTCTGCCTCCCATTGTACTTTTGGAGATTCTAGGTATTACAAGTAATCCTGCATTTTGGGAGCGTAGTGCTCTATTAGGATGATACGGTAGTATCAGATCTTTTAAATAAAAAGGAGCCTGATTGTTTAGAGCTTTGTAAGTAAGAAGAAGGATTTTAAACGTAATTCTAAACTCTATGGGAAGCCAATGAAGGGAGGCCAGAACCGGAGAGATATGATCTCTCTTTCTAGTACCTGTTAAAACTCTTGCTGCAGCATTTTGGATCAGCTGAAGACTTTTTAAAGATGTTTTAGGACAGCCTGATAATAAAGAATTACAATAATCTAATCTCGAGCTAACAAAAGCGTGGATCAGCTTCTCAGCATCACTCTGAGACAAGATGCTCCTAATCTTGGCAATATTACGCAAATGATAGAAGGCAGTCTTAGAAACAAATTTAATATGTGAATTGAAGGACAAATCCTGATCAAAAATAACTCCAAGGTTCCTCACAGAGCTATTAAGAGAAAGAGTAACTGCATCCAAACTGAAAGTTTGATTTGGAAAGGAATTTCTAAGGTTTTTTGGACCAACAAGAATGACTTCAGTCTTATCTGAATTTAATAGCAGGAAATTACAAGTCATCCAAGCTTTGATTTCCTTAAGACAGGCTTCTAGCTTGGCTAATTGATTAGTATCATCTGGCTTCATTGACAGGTATAATTGTGTGTCATCTGCATAACAATGAAAATGTATACAGTGCTTTCTAATAATGTTGCCTAACGGAAGCATATATAAACTAAAAAGAGTAGGGCCTAGCACAGATCCCTGTGGAACTCCATGACTAAGCTTTGAGCTGAAAGAAAACTCATCATTTACATGAACAAACTGGAACCTATCAGATAAATAAGATCTAAACCACTGCAACGAAGTTCCATTAAGTCCAACATAGTGTTCTAATCTATCAAGTAGAATATTATGATCAATAGTATCAAAAGCTGCACTGAGATCTAAAAGGACAAGTACAGAAACTAGTCCATTATCAGATGCAATGAGGAGGTCGTTAGTGACCTTCGCTAAGGCTGTTTCAGTACTATGATGGATTCTAAACCCAGATTGAAACTCTTCAAGTAAACCATTTCCCTGCAGGTGGTCAAATAATTGCGTAGCAACAACTCTTTCTAAGATTTTTGAAATGAAAGGGAGATTAGAGATTGGTCTATAGTTAGCTAAAGCTCCTGGATCTAGCGTTGGCTTTTTGAGTAAGGGTTTAATTAAAGCCGTTTTAAAAGCCTGCGGTACATGGCCTAAAGTCAATGAAGAATTGATTATATGAAGAATAAAGCTCCCAATAAGTGGGAAGACTTCTTTAAATAACCTGGTAGGAATAGGGTCTAAAAGACAAGTTGAAGGTTTGGATGAGGAAACTATTTTGTCTAACTCACAAAGGTCGACTGGAGTAAACTCATCAAGACAGACATCAATAGAAGGAGTTGTAGTAGTTACAGTATTTAAGTTAACTGTGGGAAGAATCTGATTGATTTTATCTCTGATGGATGAAATTTTATTATTGAAAAAGTTCATAAAGTCCTGACTAGTAAGCTCTAAGGGGATGCTAGGATTGACAGAGTCCTGACTCTTTGTCAACCTGGCTACAGTACTGAAAAGAAACCTGGGATTATTCTTGTTCTCTTCTATTAATGCAGAGTAATAACTCGTTCTAGCTTTTCTAAGAGATTTTTTATAAATTAAAAGATGATTTCTCCAAGCTAAATAGATTTCATCTAAATTAGTAGAGCGCCATTTTCTTTCTAATTGACGAGTCTTCTGTTTTAAGCTACGAGTTTCTGTGTTGAACCAAGGAGTTAGAAATCTCTGATTAGACTTTTTCTTTTTTAAGGGGGCCACCAAGTCTAGAGCCTGATGCAGAGAAGCTGAAACACTATCCACCATGTTATCAATTACAGAAGGAGCAAGCTGTCTATAGCTTATTTCCGTTGTGTTGACACATGGCATAGAGGAAACAATCTGCATAAATTTGGAAACAGCATCATCTGAGAGGCATCTACTGTGATAATATTTTTCTTTAGGAGCCAAATAGTCAGAAATAGTAAAATCAAAGGTTAACAGACAATGGTCTGACAGTACAGGGTTATGAGGAGACACTACAAGATTTTCTATTTCTATGCCATATGTCAGAACAAGGTCCAATGTATGGTGGAGGTAATGAGTAGAATTTCCTACTTTCTGAGAAAACCCAATCGAGTCTAATATTGAATTAAAAGCCACATTAAGGCAGTCACTATCTACATCCACATGTATATTAAAGTCCCCTACTATAATTATTCTATCAGATTTCAGCACTAAATCAGCTAAGAAATCAGCAAATTCGGATAAAAATTCTGAATAGGTTGATGGGGGACGATAAACTATGGCAAATAAAATTGGGTTTAACCTGAAATTGCTAAAGTGCCCAACACTGAGGACCAGGCCCTCAAAGGAATTATAACATGTTTTTTGCTTTACATTAACTAGTAATTTGGAATGGTAAATTGTTGCTACTCCTCCTCCACGACCAGAACTTCTGGGATTTTGACAGTTTAAATAACCAGAGGGAGTTGATTCATTTAAACCAACATAATCCTCTTGCCCTAACCAAGTCTCTGTAAGGGAAATTAAATCAATCTGATGATCAATTAACAGATCATGGACTAACAGAGACTTGGGAGTTAGAGACCTAATATTTAATAAACCACATTTAATTTTTAAATTATGAGGAGGAACAGAGGCCAAATCATTCAATTTAGAGGCTTTATGTTTAATTTGAGTTTTACCAATATTTTGCTTTATCACTTTGGGATGCTTATACAGTATATTTTTATTTACTTTGGAGGGAGCAGACAACGATTCTCTGATGGGGAAGACAGGGGCTAAGCTGAGGGGTGGCAGATGAAGAGGAGCTGCAGAGAGGCATGTAAGACTGCGACTCTGCTTCCTGGTCCCAACTCTGAGTAGTCATGGTTTTGGAAATTTGGATAAAAAAGATGCCAGATTGTTAGATAAATGAGAAGCACCATCCAAAGTGGGATGAATGCTGTCTCGTCTCAAAAGACCAGGTTTTCCCCAAAAAGAGCTCCAATTGTCAATGTAGCCCACGTCATTTGCAGGACACCACACAGACAGCCAGCGGTTCAAGGATGACGAGCGACTAAACATGTCATCACTGGTCAGATTGGGGAGGGGCCCAGAGAATACTACAGTGGCAGACATCGTTTTGGCAAAGTCACACACCGATTCTATGTTAAGTTTCGTGACTTCCGACTGCCGGAGACGGATGTCATTAATGCCGGCGTGAATAACAATTGTGGAATATTTAGAGTTACTTTTAGCCAGCATTTTCAAATTTGACTCGATGTCGCCTGCTCTGGCCCCAGGAATGCATGTGACTATGGCCGCTGGAGTCTCTAGGTTCATGTTTCTGACTACAGAGTCGCCAATGATCAGAGTTTTTTCCTCAGCGGGTGTGTTGCTGAGCGGGGAAAAACGATTAGAAACGTGAACAGGTTGGTGGTGAACCGGGGCTTTGCGACTAGGCTTCCTTCTCACCGTCACCCACCCAGTCTCCTCGCTGCTGAGGAGAGCCGGGGAACCGCTGACAGTGGGACCTAAGCTAGCTAGCTCCACTGCAGCTAATGGGCGTCCGTCGAGATTAACTGGCGCAGACGGTGTTTCAATGCAGCGGAGCCGGGATTCCAAATCAGACAACCTCGCCTCGAGCGCCTCAAAAAGACAACATTTATTACATTTACCGTTATCACTAAAAGAGGCAGAGGTGTAGCTAAACATCTCACAGAGAGAGCACACCAGAGGAGGAGAGGAAAGAGAGGTAGTAGCCATAGCTAGTGGCTGGAGAGCTGGAGAGCAAACCACACAGGCAGACAGCAAAACAGGAAGTGACGATACGTTACCACAAGGAAGTGACGACCCCCGAGATGGAAACTAAAAACTTGATGCTCCAACATTTGTCCCCCCCCATTTTTCTTTTTTTTTTCTTCCTGTAGCTCCTTTTTTTAAATATAGAGACTGTGATCTGAATGTAATATGTATGATGAAAAATGAATAAAAATCAAAGTTACAAAAAAAAAAAAATAAGGAAACAAAATCAAGAACACCCGTGAACAATCAATAATCAAGAAATCAAAAGCAGCCATGAATAATTAACAAAGCAAAAACTCACAATGCAGAACTGGAAGTAAACAAAAGGCGCTGTCA
The DNA here is from genome assembly GCA_020510985.1 of Pholidichthys leucotaenia. Taxonomy (NCBI): domain Eukaryota; kingdom Metazoa; phylum Chordata; class Actinopteri; order Cichliformes; family Pholidichthyidae; genus Pholidichthys; species Pholidichthys leucotaenia. Next base: position 283,445,657 of record CM035841.1, read on the forward strand.
AAACAAAAGCCCAAACCCAAATCATGACAGGAATAAACATGATGACAAAACCATGAAAACAATAATCATTAACAACACCAAGCAGAACCCTGACCATGATAATAAAACCCAAACAAAACCAAAAACATAGCATTAATAAAGAAAATCTAAACATGAACCTAAAGCAAGGACAGGGCTTGATTCGTGTCCTGATAACAGGCAGACATAAATAAACAAAACATAACCATGACCATGATAATGTAATACTAATAAACAGAACAATGAAGAACTAAACTAAGACTAAGATAAGGAGAATGACAAGACTGAACTAAGAAGATAAACATGATAAACAGAAATAAATGGCAAATTCAAAGGAACATAAATAGGGACATGACCGTGAACATAAACACAATAACCAAACTGAGCTGATGTAGGAAAAACACAGAGAATAGCAGAAATGAACTTAAAGCGTGAGCACGGTCCCCTAACCATGCTCAGAACCTGACATATACCTTTTATATACAAACTCACTATAGTGGATTGCATCAGAGATTGGATACTAAGGAAGGAGAAAAGGACTTATGAGCCTGAAACTGGGGAGGGTACCACAGCTGTGGAAAACATCTTGTGTGGTACCTGTACCAAAAACTTCCCACCCCAAAGACCTGAACAGCTACAGACCGGTGGCCTTGACGTCCCACTTGATGAAGACCCTGGAGAGACTGCTCCTTGCTCATCTCCGCCCCCTGGTGGAACCAGCGATGGATCCACTCCAGTTCGCCTACCAGCATGGCATTGGGGTGGAGGATGCGGTGATCTTCCTCCTTCACCGTTCTCTGTCCCACCTGGAGAAGCCCGGGAATATGGTGAGGATCATGTTCTTTGACTTCTCCAGTGCTTTCAACACCATCCAACCGATGATCCTGAAGGACAAGCTGCTGCGCGCAGGGGTGGACCAGCACCTGTCATCATGGATCCTGGACTACCTCACGAACCGGCCTCAGTTTGTGAGAACCCGGGACTGTGTTTCCGACATGATCATCAGTAGCACGGGGGCCCCCCAGGGAACGGTGCTGGCTCCCTTCCTGTTCACTCTTTATACTGCGGACTTCTCACACAACACAACACATTGCCATCTACAGAAGTTCTCTGATGACTCTGCGATCGTTGGTCTCATCTCCAACGGAGATGAAGCTGAGTACAGAGGGCTTATCCAGGACTTTGTGGACTGGTGCCATCGGAACTGCCTCCAGATCAACGCGAGGAAAACTAAGGAGCTGGTGGTGGACTGCCGCAGGCATGGGCAGCCCCTCACAGCACCAGTAAATATACAGGGAACAGACATCGAGATGGTGACATCCTATAAGTACCTGGGTATTCATCTGAACAATAAACTAGACTGGTCACACGATACTGACGCACTCTACAAGAAGGGACAGCGCAGGCTGTTCCTGCTGAGGAGACTCAGGTCTTTTGGTGTACAAGGGGCACTGCTGAAGTCATTCTATGACACGGTGGTGGCATCAGCCATCACTTTTGGAGTGGTCTGCTGGGGCAGTGGCATTACTGCAGCCGATAGGAAGAGACTGAACAAACTGATTAAGAAAGCTAGCTCTGTCCTGGGGCAGCGCCTTGATCCGATGGAGGAGATAGGAGAGAGAAGGACGGTGGCTAAACTGTCATCTCTGCGGGAGTCCGAGTTCCACCCTATGCAAGACACACTGGATGCACTGAGGAGCTCATTTAGCAGCAGACTACATCATCCCAGGTGCACAACCGAGAGGTTTCGTAGGTCCTTCCTACCAACGGCTGTCAGACTGTACAACCTAAGCAGGGCTGCTCGCAGAGATAGCAAAAAGACGTAACAAACTAACAGTTTTTTTTTTTGAAATGCAAAAGATGCAATAGACTTACACAATGGTCCTCTCCGGCATACAACTAGGAACATACCGGTCGCTATGGAGGGTGAGAATATGTATGGGCACATAATCATACCATGTAGGATAACTAAATAGACGGTTATGCTGTTTCATCCCACCTAGCAACAATGCTCTGCACTGTGTGTGTTTATATATTTACATATTTATTCCATCTAGCTACAATGCTCAGCACTGGGTGTGTTTATATATTTACATATTTATTCCATCTAGCTACAATGCTCAGCACTGGGTGTGTTTATATTTATATTTATATATCTATATATTTATTCCATCTAGCTACAATGCTCCGCACTGTGTTTTTATATATCTACATATTATTCCATCTAGCTACATTGCTCCGCACTGTGTGTGTTTATATACTTGCATATTTATTCCACCTAGCTGCAATGCTCCATACTGTGGGTGTTTATATATTTACATATTTATTCCATCTAGCTACAATGCTCTGCACTGTGTGTTCATATATTCATATATTTATTCCATCCAGCTACAATGCTCTGCACTGTGTGTCTGTGTGTGTGTGTGTATATACAGTATATATTTTATAGTAATATGTACATATGTATATTAGCTGCTCTTGCTTGCTTGTTTTTTTTTTCTTGCCTTCTGATTGTTGCTCTGAGTGTTGCTATCCCTGTGCTGTTGCAATCCTGGAATTTCCCCGTTGTGGGACTAATAAAGGCTTATCTTATCTTATCTTATCTTATAGCAAATGGCTAGACAGAGTGATGGGGCTGGAAAGGATGTGCAGCAAATTAGGTTGAGTAAAGACAGAGATGGTAATGTACTAATGAGTGAAGAGTTTGCTCACAAGATGGAAGGAGTACTTTGAGGAGCTGATGAAAGAAGAAAATTAGAGAGAGGAGAATGGATGAAGGAAAGATTGTGAACAAGGACGTTCTGAGGATTAGCAAGGTGGAAGTGAAAACAGCTATGAAGAGGATGAGGAGTGGAAAGGCGGTTGGTCCAGATGACATACAGTGTTTCCTCTGGCTTAAAGACCTTGGCGTGGTGGCAACATATTTTTCCGGGGGCAGGGGGTGGCAGCAGTAAACATATGACACGATTGTTACCGGAATATGTTAATTTTACACTATTTATTTCATTTTTAAATTTTGCACAGTAACATTGCATATGGAACTTACCATTTGAAGTATTGTACAACCAAGGCTTAAATATTGGAATATTGGGCCAGCTGGGTCCCACCCAGACATCCTGTGTTTGGACTTTTTAGTGGTGTTATCCTTCTCTCACTTCCTCTGCTCTCACCTCTCCTGGACCCTCTGCCTGAACACTTTCTTCTCCTTGACTCCTCTTTTCTGTCTCATCTTGCCCTCTCTGAGCTCTGTCTAATTCGGGTTCTCTCTCTGTCTATGGTGGTATACAAACAGGTTAGAAGATATCAAGTGTCATGTTTTGTCCTGCAGGACTTTTTGGTCATGGTTTACATAAATGACAAAAATATGTGTATTTTTTGTATATCTATTCTAGTGTTTCTTTTTTTTTTTTTTCATTGAGAGAGTAGGAAAGGGAAAGAAACATTCATAATAGTAATGTACTCATGCATACTTAAATTATATGATCAGGTGGGTATAGTAACCAGAAGTTCTACTCATGTAAAAGCAGTGCTTTGAAATTAATAATTAAAAGTACGCAACCAAAAATTTCTAGTTGAATTAAGGGTACAAAGAGCACCCACTTAAAAACTTGAGTAATGACTTCAGTCTTGAAGGTTTGAGGTTTTTCTCAAAATTTTATAACAATTTTCTTATAGTTTTCTACTTTTCTCTGTAAATTTATCTAAATTTGAAACCAATTTCCTCAAATTTGTAATTTTCCTCTTGTAAAATTGACTTCTTGTACATTTGAAACTTTATTATAAATTTGTGGATTATTTTATGGCTTATTTTTGTCTGTTTTTTAAAATAAAATTACTGTTTTTAAATAAATTTGAAACAGACTGTGGTAAATTTTTTTAACTTTTTCCTTACAACAATTTACATTTTTGATGATAACTTTGCAGTCAGAACAGAACAATAATTTAACTCTGATTACAAAGAAAAAATATTAATAAAATTGTATTTTAATGAAATAACTTAAATGACCAAGGATGCCGTTATTTCTGTTATAATATTTCTTTATATTTATAGTTTTGTTTTTTTTTAAGAAATCTCACCACCACCCAGACAGCAGGAAAATCCTCCCTTATTTTGAAATCCAAATGTTGGCACGTTAAGTTTGCCTGAAGGATGTTGATGGATTAAAGTCATTGACTTTGTGAATTTCGGTCGTCTTAACTTGCCAGGTACATAATAGGGAACATAATATTGTAGTGGCTGGTGAAATATATCCTCAGCCCCCCTTGCCTTTCCCTTCATATGAAGCTGGTTGCATATGAATTCTAACCACATCTCAGCTAAGCGACTTTTCCATGATAAATGCCTCCAGTGTTTACACACCTCTTCTGATTTTTTTCCGCATTTAAAGTACTTTAATAAACTCATGTTTCTTTCCAACAGTCACGCTAGTGCAACACTCTGCCTGGTAACTGACTGGAAAGCTCGCGTGGGCGGGGTGCTTCTAAACTCCGCGCGGATGATGGTCACGCATGTTGTTCGTGTGTGCGCTTGCGGAAAGTCATTGCTTCATATATTTTTCTTAAATTTATATCTCTTCATAAGCACAACGGACATTTTTCTGGCGTGGCAGGCCGCCACCCAGAAATGTTACCAGAGGAAACACTGACATACCTATGGAGGTATGGAGATGTTTATGAGAGAAGGCAGTGGACTTTTTAACCAGATTGTCTAACACAATCTTGGAGAGTGAGAGTATACCTGAGGAATGAAGACAAAGCTTACCGATTTTTAAGAACAAGGGTGATGCTCAGAGCTGTAATAACTACAGGGGCATAAAGTTGATCAGTCACACTGTGAAGATATGGGGAAGAGTTGTTGAAGCCACGTTAAGAAGAGAGGTGACAATCGGCGAGCAGCAGTATGGTTTACGGTTGTGGCGCAGGTATAGTGTGGGCGACTACTGATCGAAGGGCAAGAGGTTCAATACCCACTCTGTCTGCAGTCTGCATGTTGAAGTGTCCTTGAGCAAGACACTGAACCCCCAGTTGCTCCTGGTGGGTCAGGACGGTGCCTGTGCATGGCAGCTCCGTCGCCATCAGTGTGTGAATGTGTGTGTGAATGGGTGGATAGCCGGATCTGTAAAGCGCTTTGATCATCTAGAGATGAGAAAAAGCACTACACAAGTGAATGCCATTTACCATTCATGCCAAGAAAGAGTACTACAGATGCAATGTTTGCTTTAAGGGTGTTGATAAGATAAGCTAAGATAAGCCTTTATTAGTCCCACAACGGGGAAATTCCAGGATTGCAACAGCACAGGGATAGCAACACTCAGAGCAACAATCAGAGGCAAGAAAAAAAAAAGCAAGCAAGCAAGAGCAGCTAATATACATATGTACATATTACTATAAAATATATATATACACACACACAGACACACAGTGCAGAGCATTGTAGCTGGATGGAATAAATATATGAATATATAAACACACAGCGCAGAGCATTGTAGCTAGATGGAATAAATATGTAGATATATAAATACCCACAGTACGGAGCACTGCAGCTAGGTGGAATAAATATGTAAATATATAAACACACACAGTGCGGAGCAATGTAGCTAGATGGAATAATATGTAGATATATAAACACACAGTGCAGAGCATTGTAACTAGATGGAATAAATATATAGATATATAAATATAAACACACCCAGTGCGGAGCATTGTAGCTAGATGGAATAAATATGTAAATATAAAAACACACACAGTGCAGAGCATTGTTGCTAGATGGGATGAAACAGCACAACCGTTTACTTAGTTATCCTACATGGTATGATTATGTGCCCATACATATTCTCACCCTCCATAGTGACCGGTATTTTCCTAGTTGTATGCCGGAGGGGACCATTGTGTAAGTCTACTGCATCTTTTGCATTCAAAAAACTATTAGTTTGTTACGTCTTTTTGCTATCTCTGCGAGCAGCCCTGCTTAGGTTGTACAGTCTGACAGCCGTTGGTAGGAAGGACCTGCGAAACCTCTCGGTTGTGCACCTGGGATGATGTAGTCTGCTGCTAAATGAGCTCCTCAGTGCATTCAGTATGTCCTGCATAGGGTGGAACTCGGACTCCAGCAGAGATGACAGTTTAGCCACCGTCCTTCTCTCTCCTATCTCCTCCACCGGATCAAGGCGCTGCCCCAGGACAGAGCTAGCTTTCTTGATCAGTTTGTTCAGTCTCTTCCTATCGGCTGCAGTAATGCCACTGCCCCAGCAGACCACTCCAAAAGTGATGGCTGATGCCACCACCGTGTCATAGAATGTCTTCAGCAGCACCCCTTGTACACCAAAAGACCTGAGTCTCCTCAGCAGGAACAGCCTGCGCTGTCCCTTCTTGTAGAGTGTGTCAGTATTGTGTGACCAGTCTAGTTTATTGTTCAGATGAACACCCAGGTACTTATAGGATGTCACCATCTCGATGTCTGTTCCCTGTATATTTACTGGTGCTGTGAGAGGTTGCCCATGCCTGCGGCAGTCCATCACCAGCTCCTTAGTTTTCCTCGCGTTGATCTGGAGGCAGTTCCGATGGCACCAGTCCACGAAGTCCTGGATAAGCCCTCTGTACTCAGCTTCATCTCCATTGGAGATGAGGCCAACGATCGCAGAGTCATCAGAGAACTTCTGTAGATGGCAGTGTGTTGTGTTGTGTGAGAAGTCCGCAGTATAAAGAGTGAACAGGAAGGGAGCCAGCACCGTTCCCTGGGGGGCCCCCGTGCTACCGATGATCGTGTCGGACACACAGTCTCGGGTTCTCACAAACTGAGGTCGGTTCGTGAGGTAGTCCAGGATCCATGATGATAGGTGCTGGTCCACCCCTGCGCGCAGCAGCTTGTCCTTCAGGATCATCGGTTGGATGGTGATGAAAGCACTGGAGAAGTCAAAGAACATGATCCTCACCATATTCCCGGGCTTCTCCAGGTGGGACAGAGAACGGTGAAGGAGGAAGATCACCGCATCCTCCACCCCAATGCCATGCTGGTAGGCGAACTGGAGTGGATCCATCGCTGGTTCCACCAGGGGGCGGAGGTGAGCAAGGAGCAGTCTCTCCAGGGTCTTCATCAAGTGGGACGTCAAGGCCACCGGTCTGTAGCTGTTCAGGTCTTTGGGGTGGGAAGTTTTTGGTACAGGTACTACACAAGATGTTTTCCACAGCGGTGGTACCCTCCCCAGCTTCAGGCTCAGGTTGAAGATGTACGTCAGAATCCCACACAGCTGGTCTGCACAGGACTTGAGGAGCTTTGCGCTGATGCCGTCCGGTCCCGATGCCTTCCTCGCCTTGATCTTCCTCAGCTCCGTCCTCACCTGGGTCCTGGTCAGGGTCAGGATGGGGGGCTGTGTGTTGGGAGTGGGGAGTGTTGGTGGAGTGGGGAGTGGGCAGCAGGACTTGATTTCTTTAGAGGCAGCAGTGGTTGTTGTGCAGTCGGGGGGAGGGCGGTTGGTTAAACCTACTGAAAAACAGATTCAGGTTGTTCGCCCACTCCCTGCCCCCCGTGGTCTGGGGGGAGGTATTCTGGAGCCCAGAGATGGTTTTGAGGTTTCTCCAGACCCCGCTGATGTCGCTTTGTTGCAGCTTGTCCTCCATCTTCTTCCTGAAGCTGTCCTTGCCTTCTCTGATCTTTCTCCTCAGCTCCCTCTGTACGGACTTCAGCATCTCCCTATTCCCAGACCTGAAGATCCTCTTCTTCTCTCTCATAAGTGTTTTTATCTCAGGGTTGATCCAGGGTTTGTTGTTTGAGCAACACCGTATGGTCGTGGTGGGAACGGATTTGTCCACACAGAAGCTGAGGTAGTCCGTGAAGGTGTGAGTGAGGCCATCGATGTCCTCTCCAAGTGGATCGCAGAGCTGCTTCCAGGCGGTGGCTTCAAAACAGCCCTTTAGAGTGTCCATTGTCTCCTCAGACCATAACTCCACTGTGCGCATGGCCGGAGGTTGTCTGTGCACTAGGGGTTTGTACACCGGCCGGAGATGAACCAAGTTGTGATCCGATCTCCCGAGTGGGGGGAGTTGTGATGAGGTGTACGCCTCCTTAGTGTTTGCGTAGAATAAGTCCAGTGTTTTATTGTCTCTAGTGTGGCATGTGACATACTGGGTGAACCTGGGTAGAATGGGAGATAGTGAAACATGGTTGAAATCGCCTGAGATGAGGAGAAGAGCATCTGGGTGTTCTGTCTGCAGCCTGCTGGTTACTGAATGGATGACGTCACGCGCTGTCCCAGCGTTCGCCGTCGGATTTGCTTAAACAACAATGCAGATCACGTGTGAGTGTTCTCTCGGGAGATATGTAGGCCGCATGCTAACAGCTAGCAACTCAATGTCTTTGCTGCAGTGTCGTTGTTTAACAGTGATATGTCCCGGTCTGCACCAGTTGTTGTTAACATACATTATCACTCCACCGCCCCTTGCTTTGCCACTGTCTGGTGTTCGATCTGCCCGTATCATGTGGAAACCCTCCAGCTCAATGTTAGCATCTGCTGCTAGTTCAGTTAGCCACGTCTCAGAAAAATGATGGAGAAGTACAGAGAAGGTATAAAGGAGTTGTGCTGTCTTTGTGGATCCACAGAAAGCATAAGATAGGGTTCCAAGAGAGGAAGTGTGATACTGTATTAGAAAGTCAGGAGTGGCAGAGAAGTATGTGAGGGTGGTACAGGATAAGTATGAGGATAATGAGACAGTGGTGAAGTTGACATGGTTTACCGACCCAGAGAGCAGACTCGGACTCAAAAGTAGATACAATTATCTTTATTGTGATTAGTGTGTGTGTGTGTGTGTGTGTGTGTGATAGTGTAGTAGCTGGGGCGAGCAGAGTACCGTGCAACCTGGCAACCCTAAGGACAAACAGAGACAGGGAGAGTTAGTGGCAGACCCCGGAGGAGATGTACAGAATTGTCCAGTGCTTATTGTTTGTAGAGATGGTGTTAGGCTCAGGTTCCGCTCGGTGGCTCCGGCCAGGAAGACAGTGCCCGCTGTCCCGGTTGCAGCTGGAGGTGGTTGGAGAGTCCGGGGAAGCGCGGTGCAGCCCGCTCCACTGCCAGAAGGGAGAGTGGTCCGCTGCCACGGATCTCCGCCTGTGCACAGGGGAACGAGTGAAGACAAAGATGAATTGAGCGAGGGCTTACTTGGAGCTGTGGTGATGATCCTTCCTGACAACAGATGACAGGAGACGAGATACAAAGACTTGGGTAGGCTGAGGCAAGAAGACTCTGGAACGAGGATGAAGGTGAATGTAGGCCTCATCAGGAATGGAGACAGACGACTCCACGCTAATCCGAGGGCAGCGCGGTCTAAATAGCCCTGGCCGTGATGGAGAGTAGGTGTGCAGGCAGCTGAAGATGATAAGTAGCCAGAGTGAACCATCACAGTACTCCCCCCCTACAAGACGCCTCTCGGCGGCCGATCCAGCCTACCTGGGTGCGTCCAGTGGAAGTCCCTGATGAGTTGATTGGCCAACACGAAGGACGGATGCACCCAGGACCTCCATTCCGGGCCGTAACCCTCCCAGTCCACCAGGTACTGCAGGTCGCGACCCCGGCGGCGGACGTCCAGGATGGCATTGACCTTCCACGCTGGGTCACCGTCAACCACCACTTGCGGAGGTGGAGACCTGGGAGGGGGACACAGAGGGCTGGAACAGAAAGGCTTGACCTGTGAGACATGGAAGGTTGGACAGATGTGGAGGGAGGGGGGGGGAGCTAGGCGCACAGACACAGGGTTGATAATACGGGTTATGGCGAAAAGCCCAATGAACCGCTGAGGCATTTTCCTTGCCGCCGCCTTCAGGTTAATATGCTTGGTAGATAACCATACCTGCTGACCCACCCGGTATGGAGGGGCCGGCGTCCTGCGACGATTAGTGATCGTGGAGTTGCGCTCTGCCGTGCGTCGTAGTGCGGTCCGGGTCGCTCTCCACAGCCGGCAGCAGCGCCTCAGGTGGGCTCGGACAGATGGAACGGCAATATCCTTCTCCTCTTCAGGGAACAACGGGGGGTTGTAGCCCAGTGAGGCCTCAAATGGGGACATGCCGATCGCTGAAGAGATGGTAGGATTATGGGCATACTTGATCCATGGGAGGTGGGTGCTCCATAACGCCGGGTTGGCGGTGGGGACACACTGCACTGCAGCCTCCAACTCCTGGTTCGCCCGCTCACACTGCCCATTACTCTGCGGGTGGTATCTCGAAGACAGGCTCACTGTAGCCCCAAGGGCGCTGCAAAACAACCTCCACACATGGGAAATAAACTGGGGTCCCCGGTCGGAGACGATGTCCAGGGGAATACCATGTAATCTCACCACATGCTGAACGAGAAGATCCACCATCTCCCTCGCCATAGGCAGCCCCTGTAGGGGAACAAAGTGGGCGGCCTTAGAAAACCTGTCTACGATGGTGAGAATTACAGTGTGGTGGTTAGAAGGTGGGAGACCGGTAACGAAGTTCAATGCCACATGGGACCAGGGCCTGCCGGGAGTGGGGAGAGGGTGGAGCAGATCGGCCGGAGGAGAAGAGGACGTCTTGCCGGCAGAGCACTGGGGGCAGGCGCGGATGTACTCCCCGACGTCCTTCTGGAGTGAAGGCCACCAAAATGTCCTTTGAAGGAGTGGCACCATGCGAGCCCTCCCCGGGTGGCACGCGAACCTGGAAGAGTGGGCCCAATGGATCACCTCGCCCCGAACGGCAGACGGGACAAACGGTCTCCCCGCTGGCCTCCCACCCGGGTCCGTCACAGCCTCCTGCGCTCTCAGGACCTTTTCTTTAATGCCCCATGAGAGGGCGCCCACGATGCACAACGGGGGGAGAATAGGATGCTCTGCCACCTCCACAGCATCCGGGGCAAACTGTCTCGACAGGGCATCCGGCTTGGTATTCTTGGACCCGGGGCAGTAGGTGATGGTGAAATCGAAGTGTCCGAAGAACAGGGACCAGCAGGCCTGGCGAGCGTTCAGGCGCTTGTCCGTCCTGAGGTAATCCAGATTCTTGTGATCCGTCCAGACGACGAACGGCTGGGAGGCCCCCTCCAGCCAATGGCGCCACTCCTCTAGTGTGAGCTTGACCGCCAGGAGTTCCCTGTCACCAATGTTATAATTTCGCTCCGCCGGAGACAGACGACGAGAGAAGAACACACAGGGACAGATCCTGCCATCAACCGGGGAGCACTGGGATAGCACGGCTCCAACCCCCGAGTCCGAGGCGTCCACCTATACCAGGCATTGAAGGGCGGGATCCATCTGTGCCAGAATGGGAGAGGAAGAGAATTTACCCTTGAGCTCAGCAAAGGCCGCTGCCGCCTCCTCCGTCCATCGGAAGGGCACCTTGGTAGATGTAAGACAGGTCAGGGGAAAAGCAATAATACTATAATTCTTAATGAAGCGGCGGTAGAAATTGGCGAATCCCAAAAACTGCTGGAGCTGCTTCCTGGAGGAAGGAGTGGGCCAATCTACCACCGCTTTTACCTTGTCGGGGTCCGGGATGATTTCATTGTGGGAGATGATGAATCCAAGGAAAGATGTCTTGGAGGTGTGAAACTCACACTTCTCGGCCTTCACGAAGAGCTTGTTCTCCAAGAGCCGCTGCAATACTCGCCTCACGTGCACCCGATGCTCATCCAAGGACTGAGAAAAAATCAGGATATCATCCAAATAGACAAAAACAAATGAACCCAAAAAGTCCCTCAGCACATTGTTAATGAGGCGCTGGATTACAGCGGGGGCGTTGGTCAGCCCAAACGGCATCATCAGATACTCAAAATGCCTGCTAGGGGTCCGGAAGCCCATCTTCCATTCCTCGCCCTCCCGGATCCGCACCAGATGGTAAGCGTTGTGGAGGTCCAGCTTGGTGAACCAGGAGGCCCCCTGGAGGGGATCGAACGCCGTATTAATTAAGGGAAGGGTGTATTTGTCCTTGATGGTGATATTATTTAACTCCCAACAGTCAATACATGGCCTCAGCGAGCCGTCTTTCTTGCCCACAAAAAAACCCCGCCCCCACCGCCGAGGACGAAGGCTGGATTATGCCCGAGTTTAACGACTCCTTAATATAGGCCTCCATAGCCTCCTGTTCCGACGCTGACAGGCTGTAGAGTCGACTCGATGGCAGCGGGGCTCCAGCACGGAGATTGATCACGCAGTTGTATGGGCGGTGAGGGGGGAGGAATAGGGCCTGGGTCTTACTGAAGGCGGCCCCCAAGTCGTGATACTCCGGAGGGACTTTGGACAAGTCGGGAGGGGGGGTGATGGGGTGATGGGGGCACCCAGGGGCACGGACGGCGAGCAAGCAGCGGACTGCAGGCAAGCACTGAGGCAGAATGAGCTCCATGAAACCACGCTCCCAGAGCGCCAGTCAATAGACGGGTTATGAAGTCAGAGCCAGGAATAGCCGAGGATTACCGGGAAAGAGGAAGCCGGCAGCACGAATAACCTCAGCTCCTCCCGATGATTACCAGACACAATGACTGACACCGGGGCGGTCTGTTGAGATACTACAGCAAGAGGGGCTTTAGACAGTGCAATGAGTTTGAGTGGGGTCTTTAACGATTGACAGGGGAGCCCCAGCTGGGTTGCCAGTTCCCTCGAGATGAAGCTCTGCTCAGCCCCCGAATCAATCAAGGCGTGTGTGGCTATTTCAGTCCGATTATGAATGAAGCGGATAGGAAGGAGAAATCTAGAGAGGGGATTAGATTGAGGTGAGTCCGTGAGGCCCCCTACTGCAACGCATGGACTCCCTCTTTTGGCCGTATGGGACATGATGCTACCTCATGCTCCTCGCTCCCACAGTAGAGGCACAACCCCAGCTCGTGGCAGCGCTGTTTCTCCGCTAACGGCAGCTTACACTGTCCTACTACTATTGGCTCCGGGGCATCCGGGGAATCAGAGGGAGGTATGGCCAATAGGGGGGACTGTAGGGAGCGGCGATACTGGGTGCCCCAGCGACCGGAAGCTTTATGCTCGGTTGCCCGCTCCCTTAGTCTGTTATCAAGGCTAATGGCTAGGGAAATCAGCTCAGTTAGCCTACTTGGCTTTTCTAAGCGAGCTAGCTCATCCCGCAGGCTAGGGCTAAGGCTCCTGATGAAAATACTGCATAGGGAGGTGTTCTCCCATCCCACCTCCGTGGCCACCACCCAGAAATCGACAGCACAGTCTGCTACGGACTTGGTTCCCTGTCTCAGGTTTAATAGCCGGGAAGTAAGCACACTATCTCGGTCGGAGTGGTCGAACACCTCATTGAACTCGCTGACAAACTGGTTATATGTCAAGCTAGCGTAATTCACCCTAGCCATTACTGCATATGCCCAAGCTAGCGCTCGCCCTTCCAGGAGGTTGACAACGTAGCCAATACAGCTATGGTCTGTGGGAAAGTCCCCGGGCACCCGCTGGAAAACTATCTCGCACTGGAAAATGAACCCCCTGGCCTCCCCGTAGCTTACCACTAAAGCGGGTGAGAGTGGGGATTGGTGTAAGCTGGGATGTGGGAGCCTGCACGGGTTGGCGCGGTAGGGAGCTAGTAGGAGCAGAGGCGCTACTTGGGGTCGGAGGGAAAGCCTGCGGACTTGCCAGGCGATCCAACCGATCGGTTATATGGGTCAGCTGAGTAAGGATGATCTGCTGTTGGTAAGCTAATTGATCTACTCGAGCCTCTAGGTTGTTAACTTTGTGCACTAGCGTGCTGTCTGCTGGGTCGCTTTGGCGGAGTAGTACTGACATGGTTTACCGACCCAGACAGCAGACTCAGACTCAAAAGTAGATGCAATTATCTTTATTGTGATTAGTGTGTGTGCGTGTGTGTGTATGCGATAGTGTAGTAGCTGGGGCGAGCAGAGCGCCATACAACCTGGCAACCCTAAGAACAGAGACAGGGAGAGATAGTGGCAGACCCCGGAGGGGATGTACAGAATTGTCCAGTGCTTACTGTTTGTAGAGATGGTGTTAGGCTAAGGTTCTGCTCGGTGGCTCCGGCCAGGAAGACAGTGCCCGCTGTCCCGGTTGCAGCTGGAGGTGGTTGGTGGAGTCCGGGGAAGCGCGGTGCAGCCTGGTCTGCTGCCAGGAGGGTGAGTGGTCCGCCGCCACGGCTCTCCGCCTGTGCAAAGGGGAACGAGTGAAGACAAAGGTGAATTGAGCGAGGGCTTACTTGGAGCTGTGGTGATGATCCTTCCTGACGACGGATGACAGGAGACGAGATACGAAGACGAGGGTAGACTGAGGCAAGAAGACTCTCGAACAAGGATGAAGGCGAGTGTAGGTCTCATCAGGAATGGAGACAGACGACTCGGCGCTGATCCGAGGGCAGCGCGGTCTAAATAGCCCTGGCCGTGATGGAGAGCAGGTGTGCACGCAGCTGAGGATGATAAGCAGCCAGAGCGAACCATCACAGAAGTATGCTGTAGAAGTGATAGATGGATTCAAGGTGGGGGTGGGAATACATCAGCCCCTTCTTGTTTGCAGTGGTGATGGACAGGCTGATAGACAAGATCAGAAAAGAGCCTCCGTGGACCATGATGTTTGCTGATGACATTGTAATCTGTAGTGCGAGTAGGGAGCAAATGGAAGAGAACCTGGAGAGGTGGAGGTATGCTTTGGAAAGAAGAGGAATGAAAGTCAGTAGAAACAAGACAGAATACATGTGTCTAAATGAGAAGGAAGAGGTTGTAATGGTAAAGTTGCAAGGAGTAGAGGGAGTGAAGGTAGATGAGTTTAAATACTTGGGGTCAACCAAGCAGTCAGTGCACAAGAGAGATGAAGAAGTGAGTGCAGGCAGGGTGGATGGACAGATGAAGGATAGCAGCTAAAGTGAAAAGGGAGGTTTACAAGACAGTAGTGAGATGTATGGTTTGGAGAATTTGGCACTGATGAAAAGAAAGGAGGCAAAGCTGGAGGTGGCAGTGTTTAAGATGCTAAGGTTCTCACTGGGAGTGACTAAGGGGGACAGGATTAGAAATGAGTATATTAGAGGGACAGCTCAGGTTGCGCAGTTTGGAGACAGAGAGGCAAGATTGAGATAGTCGGACATGTGCAGAGGAGGAATAGTGGATATACTGGACAAAGGATGTTGAAGATGGAGCTGCCAGGAAGGAGGAAAAGAGGGAGACCATAGAGAAGCGATACCAGCTCATGGATCATTTCAGTCAAGAGGCAAATTACACATGCACAGACAGACCTATACTTGTGAGTACCCCAATTCTGTAGCTCCACAGACATTAAATGCACACAACTCCACATGCATCTTGCAGCTCTTGTAAAAGCGCCAAGAAAGCAACTATCACTATACTGACCAACACACTATTCAAGACATTACACCAGCCTGCTCAAAACAAACTCAGCTAGTACTGTAACGATTAGTTGACATTGTCAATAATGTTGATCATAAAAATTTGTTGACGCAGATTTTTACTGTTGACAAGTCATTTAATTTTAAAGTTTAAACACATGCTGGGATGTTCAGTTTAACTGTTCCAGCGAAGAAGAAGAACGCATCATGGCGACACGGAGAGAAAATCACAGAGAAGGCCAAAAGTTTCCAAAGTATGGGGGGGGGGGCAAGGGGGGCAAAGCCCCCCGAAGCTCCTGGGTTTTTATGATTTTTAAGTACCAGAACTGTGCTTAAATGACATAAAACAAACAGGTGAATGCCACTTATTACTGTATAATATTGACTTATGTTCCAAGAAGATAGCATTCCTAAAATATTCCAACAAGCATTATCCATCACATGCTTTAACACTTGATCAAATCAAAATCAGTTAATTTTATCTATTCCATAATAGAAATAAAATTCATTCATATCATTACTTTTTACAATTTCAGCATTCATTTCAGATCACCAGTTTCAATCTCCATTGAGTCTTGAGCAGTTCATTTTGCACAATCACTGATGTAGCCAAGTCTTAGAAACATTCAAAAGTTATGAGTCAATGTCCACTGTGCACTGTCAATTTCAAACTGTTTGGAATCATAAAAGTAATGTAACTAAATTGTTTTGCTATTTTTTCTCCTCAACATCAATGTCAGGGCGCTGCAGGAGTTTTTAGGGATGGTTAACTTTTATAACCGTTTCCTCCCCCGCGCAGCCCAGCTCATACAGCCGTTGTACGCCGCACTCAAGAAACGGAAACCGGCGGACAGAGTCGACTGGACGGGAGCAGGCGTTCTCTGAGGTTAAAACAGCTCTGGCAAATGCTGCACTACTGGCGCACCCAGACCCGGCGGCTTGGATAGCGCTCACTACCGACGCCTCGGACATGGCCATGGGGCCGTCGTGGAGCAATGCGTCGCCGGTTCTTGGCAGCCGCTCACCTTTTTTAGCAGGTCTTTGCATGACAGTGAGCGTAAATACAGCGTGTTCGACAGAGAGTTACTGGCTCTCCACCTGGCCATACGCCACTTCCAGTTCTGGCTGAAAGGGCGCACCTTAGGCTCAGACCTATCGTACATGCGCAATACACCTACAGGAAGCAGTGCTGATTGCCTTTGTTCTAAATTTAGATACGATTCCTAGCGATCTCGTGTTTGGAATTGCTTTCGTCTTTTTTTTATGATTTAAAATTTTTGACTGAATTTTTAGTGAAAAACCGTAATTTTGATTAATAGAGCCATAACCCGGAATGGGGTCTTGAAAACTGGAACCATTACGGCAAAACTGGAGTAGTTGGCAGGTATGGTTTACCTGTTGTCGGACAATAATCGCTCTTTGACGATGGTTGCTAACAGCTGAGCTGCTTCTGTTATGCTGGCTAATATGTTAGCTGCAGTAAATGGGTAAACTACATGAGCAGCTTACTCTTTTTCGTATTCTCTATGGGCTGCACGGTGGCGCAGTGGTTAGCACTGCGGCAGCACAGTTTACCCTTGGCCGGGGGATTGTGGGGATTGTGGGATCGTGGGTTCGATCCCAGCCCCCGACCAACAGTGATCTGTGTGGAGTTTGCATGTTCTCCCCGTGTTGCGTGGGTTTACTCCGGGATTTCTCCGGTTTCCTCCCACATGCCAAAAACATGCATGTTAGGTTAATTGGCTGTTCTAAATTGTCCCTAGATATCTGTTTCCTATAGGCCCTTAGAATAGAGGGTTAGTATTAATGAAAGCGCTTTGAGTGGTCTTTGTGACTAGAAAAGCGCTATATAAGTGCAGGTTAGTTAGTTAGTTAGTTAGTATTACTGTTGCGGTAATATCAGCCCTCATTCTGAATATTAGTGCATCTCAGTAAATTAGAATACCATGATTTATAATTTATTAAAAAAGGATAACCATAATCATCACAAATGATAATCATCACAAATAAATTAAAACGACTTGATAAATATTTCACTATATGTGTGATGAAGGCTCACATTCCCGCACTGATACTTGAAGTGTTTGTAAATTTATTTTGAACTGGAAGATGTTATTTTAATTTTCATCTGAAGCCTAATTAAACTTTTAAACTTCTAGACCCAGCAAAGTTTCCAACAGGATGGACTAGCTTGTTATTTTCTTTTTTTTACTTTAATGGAGTTGAATATTACTCTAGTTTGTTTTGAACATACAGCATTACAACAACCCTTTATGGAGTAGTAGAGGCTGCTATTTGAGTTTTTGCACTTTATTTGGGGGGTTAAAAGACTGCCTTTTAACATCTATACTTCTAATTAAGCTGTCAAGTTCAAGTTTCCAAATCACGTTTGTTGGGTCATTATTTTGTTTAGCTATGGGAACTTGTTATAATAGGCTACTGTAGCGGGTTGAATTCAACCCCCCCACAACACACAGAGAAAGTCAGCTCGCACTCCTGGGTTTTTTCCGCTGCATGCTGCGTTTACAGCTGTGAGGTTAAAGTGTCATCCATGCATTGTGTTCATGCATCCTGTCTGTACCTCTGATATGCAAATGCCCAGATTGATCGCTGTGAAGGTCTTTGATGTATTGTCTGAATTGAGTATATATGCTGCACTGTGCTGTAAATCTGCCTCTCATTTTCACTCTTCAACTGCTGTGGGACACACCACTGTGTGTCTCCTCTCCTCTTTGAGAGCTGGAGGAACGAAGTTGCAGCCTGCTCAAGCCATGGGCTGCAGCCAAGTTCTGATGAAGGCGGATGATAATAAAGCTATTTAAAAATCCAACGCTGCCTTTATTTTATCATCCTCTTTACTACATTATATTAAGGCAGAAACTCACAACAAAGTGATTTTCACAGGGCTGCAGGCTTAAACAGGTGAAGTAAAACATGACATGGAGCCCCGAACAGGAGCCATGCCAACAGGAAGCAGAGATAGCGGCCATGTAAGAAATAATTGCGATTAGTCGACTAATCGAAAAAAAATAGTTGTTATATTAGTCGACTAAGAAAATAATCGTTAGTTGCAGCCCTAAACTCAACATGATAATATCTGATCAAGAAAAGGTGACGAAACATCTTAACCCCAGCACTAAATGAATAATATTTTCACAATCTTATGAAGGGTTAAAAATAAAACAGCATACAGGTATAGAGGCATAGACGGAAATACATATTTTAACTCACCTGCAACTGTGTCTTTCCATGGCTGTGGATGAATTCTCTATCTCATCAAATCCAGTTGTGATCCAAGGGTTGTTACTAGAGTTTGCCTAAATCTCAAAATGCAAGGCCAACAAAATAGTTTAGCTAGCATTGCTAAGCCAGTTAGCCTTTCTACTCACCAACAGATATCCTAAAAGAGCGCCATCCCACTGCATCTGACTTCTTGTTCAGTTTTGGAATTGGCCTTGTCCTGTTTTTTAAATGAAACTGGTGTTCAACTCATAGCTTCCCAAACTTGTTAGCAAGTAAATACTGCAGGATATTCCCCTCCATCGTTTCTAGTGCTCACAGGTTGAAATCATAGGTTAAAATGTGAACTACAGTGACGTTGCTAAAAGACCAATTATGATTGGTTGAAAAGTAAGCGGTTCGCCTCCTTTCCCTTTCTTTCTTCAGTGCAACAAGTTAGAGAATTTTCCATAGCGACAAATATAAACTGATATCTGATTGGCTATTAATTTCCGAACGGAGGAAAGCTTCCTTTCATTTTACATAGCAACAAATACTAACTAATTTCTGATTGGCCAATTAATGTTGCCACAGTGCCAAGCCTCCTTTATCCTCTGCTGGATTTCTCACATTTCTAAGAAAATATTACACAACACTACCACATTAACCACTATCAGATGTCAACTTCAGTGAAATAGCAATGCTTTGAATTAAAAAAAAGCTAAATAATATGTTTATCATCCCTATGCATGCGTCATTTCTTTTTCTTCTCAAATTTTTGAGGATGCTCCACCTCCCGTGCCTCCTCTGATAACCCACCACTGCAGAGAAGATTCATAGATGGAGTGGAGGATATGGAGAGGGTTGGTGTTATAGAACAGGATGCAAGGGATATGGTGAGGTGGAGGCAGATGATCCAATGGGGTGACCCCTAAAGGGAGCAGCTGAAAGAAGAAGACGATGATTGTACTGGAATCTTGCACAGGCAACATGAGAACAACCTGTTACCCTTGGGGTGCACACAACATTTTAGCAAAGATTTGAACTCATTTCCAACATTTGGGGCAGTGGTTGCCCAGTGGTTCAGGATGTGGACTAGTGACTGGAGAGTTGCCGGTTCAGTCACTGGACCGGCAGGATCAGATCTGGGTGGACAGATAACATAGCAGTATGTGCCCCACCCTCATTAAGAACTGTGGTGCCCTTGAGAAGGCCCTTCACCCCAAGTGCTCCAGTGGAGCTGCTCAGTGGCCACAGGTCAGTCTGTGGTTGTACTGAGCTGCTTCCAGGTGTGAATGTATGAATGTGATCAGGTCGTCCTACTGTCAGGTCAGGCATTGGTTTGCTTACTACTGGATAACCATGAAAACCGGTACTACCTGTCTCATGGGACAGGCCGTCGGCGACTCAACTGGCAACCCGCCCTTGGGCATGAAGGGTGAAACTGGGCATCCTGGCAGAACTAAAAACAATATCTGTCACAGGTCTGTGGTGGACCACTCCCAGTTACACAGGGTGAGACTGGACATCCTGGCAGATAAGCACATCTGTCGCAAGGTCTGTGGTGGACTTTTTCCAGTCAGTGCATCGTGACATGCACTACACAAAGAGCAGAGATAAACAAACCTATCATCTGGTCAGTCACTGCAACAGATACTGGAGTCAGTTTGTCTCGGCCTGTCCTTGCCACTGATAATACCTGTATCTGCCAAGAATGTGTCGCTAGTCCAGCAAAAGCTAGCGGTACTCAAATACTTTGCAAGCAGTTTCATGAAATGGTCAGTCAGAAAGCAACTCATACCGGCTCGGACGTTGCCCAGGTTAACGAGGTCAGGAGTTCCTGGCAGCTGAAGGCGAAGGACACAGCTGCATGGAGGAATCTGATCAGACCTAAATGAAACAGTCATTGTCGCCCCCGACAGACTGCTATGATGATGATGATGATGATCAGGGTGTCCTTGAAAGAGAGAGGTTGCCTCTCAGTGGACCTCCCCTGTATATATAAAGGTTAAATAACAAATTTTAGACTTCCGGTTATGGCTGCCACGTAGGACGGACGTGTCTCGCTCTGCTCTGCTCCTGGAGAAAAAAAATCGGCAAATAACTCTCTCATTTGGGACAGAACGTATCTCAGCATTTGGGCGAGGATATGTCAGCGAAGCCTAAGGCTGGAAAACCAGGAAAAGGAAAAAGCGAGCCGCCGAAACAGTCCAAATTAACGGACTTTCAGGTCTGTGACGCAGCAAACAAAACTCCATATATGGCGGAGGAGGCTGGCAACGGTGCGATGTCTGCGCGGGGAGGCGCAGATGCGCTGATGGCTGCCATGAGTTCAATGAGAGCGGACTTTTCCTCTAGATTTGATGGGATTATGACAGCGTTGGAAGGAATAAGAAAGGAATTGGGTGACTGTGTAGAACGAACGGCGCAGATGGAGCTCCGTCTCGCTAGTGCTGAAGATGACGTCACCCGTCTTCAATTAAAGGTGCGCACTTTGGAAAAAAAAAATAAATCTCTGGAAGATAATATTTTGGATTTGGAATCTCGGTCGAGACAGAATAATTTGAGGCTGGTGGGTCTTCCAGAGGAATCAGAAGGTCGGGACGTATGTTCCTTTCTGGAAAAGTGGATTCCGGAGGTGCTGGGCAGCGAGGAGTTGCAATCAGCAGTGGTTCTGGAAAAAGCACATCGTATTGGCCCACGGAGAGACAAGGGACCGCCGAGGACCTTAATTATGAAGTTTCTTAGCAACAGAGACAGGATGAAGATCTTCAACGCTGCACGTGCTAAAGGAGAGATTAAACACCAGGACCAGCAGGTGCGGTTCTACCCAGATTTGGCCACAGGAATCCAGCAATTGAGGAAGCAGTTTGATCCCGTACGTAAGGAGCTGCGCAACCTTGGGATTCGTCATGGTGTAATCTATCCTGCGAGACTGCTGACCACGTATGAGGGCAGAACCCACATCTTCAAGACCCCAGAGGAGGCACAGGAGTTCATCAAGAAGATCAAAGAAGAAGAAGAGACTGGTGGGAGCTAAGCATGAACAAAATATAAGGTAGAATAATTAAGCATTTGCACAGGCATCTGACTGACTTGAAGTAAATAGTAAGTTTACAAAATATAGATTGTATTATATATTAAAAAAACAAAACAAAAACAAAACAAACAAACAAAAAAAAAACTATGATGTACAAAGTTGTTAAAAATTTTGGAGTTAAGTTGGAAAACTACAGAGGAGAGTTAATGTTACGTCATTAAAAGCAGTAGAGTTAGGGTGATTGGGAGGATGAAGAAGGAGTGGCTTAGGCTGTTCCCCGTGGGTGTGGAACGGTCGATGGCTATATCGGGAGACAGAATTTTTCTTTTGATTTTGGGGGGTTTGCTACAAGTGTGGGAAGGGGAAATTTGTTTGTGTGTAGTTTGTAGGATGAATGTTCAACCACTCATGTTTTTGCTTCTCTGTATGAGCATGTTTACACTGCAAGGTAATCCCAAACTCTCTATTGATCATGGACCAAAGTGTTAATCTTAATTTAACTTCATGGAATTGCAGAGGTCTACAAAATTTAAAAAAACTTAAACAAGTTATGAATAAAATAAAGGACATGGGTTCAAGAATTGTGTTTTTACAAGAAACTCATCTGATAGAGGAGGATGTTAAAAGAATTAGGAGTAGATGGCAGGGAAGTGTATTCACCTCTTCATTTTCATCCCGAGCCAGGGGAGTTATGACTCTCATACATAAATCAGTTCCTTTTCAAGTGAAAAATGTAATTGGAGACAAATTTGGAAGATATGTAATCATTCAAGGTTCTTTGCTATTAGAAAATATAAATCTTGTGAACTTATATGGTCCCAATATAGATGATCAGAAGTTCTTTGCTAATTTATTTCTCATCTTATCATTACTTACAGGGCAACATATAATAGCAGGGGATTTTAATTGTACATTGAATCCAGGTGTGGATAGATCAACAGGACTGGATTGTACGCACATTGGATGTAGGATGACTATTAATCATTTTATGAAAGAATTGAGATTGTTAGATATATGGAGAGAAATGAAACCACAAGTTAAAGCCTATTCTTGTTATTCCAGTACCTACAAGACATTCTCACGTATTGATTATTTTTTGATTTCCACAGAATTAAGGTCCAAGATTCAAAACTGCTTTTATGATAACATCGTGATCTCTGATCATGCACCCTGTTGTCTAATATATGTAGATAAAAAATTGACAAAGGAATCAGGCAGATGGCAATTTCAGCATAAATGGCTTCAGGATGAGGAATTTGTCAAGTATATAGAAAAACAGATAGACGAGTTCTTTGACATCAGTACTACACAAACATCAGCATGTGTAAAGTGGGAGGCTTTCAAAGCTTTTATTAGGGGACATATTATTAGTTATACAGGATCAAAATCTAAGAAGACTCGAGAGGAGAGAGCTAAATTGGAACATAAAATAAAAAGTCTTCAGGAAAAAGTGTATGCAGGAAGAGATCCAAGGTTGGAGAATGAATTACTGATTTTGAGAGCTGAATACGACAAAAAATCAGCGAATAGAGCTGCCTCGAGTCTTCTAAGATTGAAACAATCTTTTTATGAACAAGGTGAAAAATCAGGAAAATTATTAGCATGGCAGATTAAACAATTGGAAATTAAAACACCAATAACCAGTATTATAAGTAATGGACAGGTAGTTATAGATCCTTTAGAAATTAATAGAGCCTTTAGAGATTACTATGAAAAATTATATGATACCAAAAATGAACCTGATTTAACAAAACTAAATGGGTTTTTGAACAAATTATCTATACCGTGTATTCCAAATGAAAACAGGGAGATATTGGAGTCTAAAATTAGTCAAGAAGAAGTTGGGCTAGCCATTGCTAATATGAAATCAGGAAAAAGTGCAGGACCAGATGGTCTTCCAGTTGACCTTTATAAAAAATTTAAGAATAAATTAATAAAACCTTTTTTGGAAATGGTTTTAGAAGCATTTCAAAATAATAATTTACCATCATACATAAATAATGCCTTAATTATACTGCTGCCAAAACCAGGTAAGCCCTCTAATAAATGTGAAAATATGAGACCAATAAGCCTATTAAACGCCGACCTTAAGATAAACTGTAAAATTTTAGCAAGACGAATACAAGAAATTTTACCAAATATTATTAATCGAGATCAGAATGGCTTTATAAAGGGTAGACAAGGCTTCCATAATGTAAGAAGACTATTTAATATTATTTATTTTAATAAAGAAGCACCGGATACAGCTCTCCTATCATTGGACGCCGAAAAGGCCTTTGATAGAGTTGAATGGCCCTTTCTTTTTGAAGTCCTACAAAGGTTTGGACTTGGAAATAATTTCATAAAATGGGTTCAAATAATATACAATAATGCTACAGCAGAAATCCTAACAAATAACAATATTTCAAAACCAATAAAAATCAATAGAGGATGTCGACAAGGCTGTCCACTTTCACCTTTACTGTTTACTATGGCAATTGAACCTTTAGCGATAGCGATACGTTTACATTCACAAATATATGGAATTAAAGTTGGACCAACAGAACATAAAATCTCCCTGTACGCCGATGATATAATTTTGTTTATGTCGAATCTAAAAAAATCAATTCCAACCTTGTTGAATTTAATAAAGAATTTTGGGGAAATATCAGGATATAAAATAAATAAAACTAAATCTTCAATATTAATGCTAAATGAGACCCAGAGAAATTACCCAGCCCCTGAGGTAAATCAATTCAATGTTGTAAATCAGTTTAAATATTTAGGAATCCAAATTATGCCTAAGCTAGAATCAGTCGCCAGTGTCAACTATGAAGCCTTAATGTCAGATATCAATGAGTTAACTCAGAGATGGATGTCACTACCAATGTCGATGATCGGGAGAATCAATATACTTAAAAGTAATATTTTACCTAAAATACTTTATTTATTTCAATACATTCCCTTATCACCACCTTTAGATCTATTCTCAAGAATAAAAAAAAAGTTAGTGGAATTTATATGGAACAACAGGAGGGCTAGATTACGTTTGTCTTTATTATATTTACCATTTGATCGTGGAGGTCTGAAATGTCCAAATTTTATGTTGTATTATTGGTCGGCACAACTGAGGTCTATGACATATTATTTTTCATCAAATGATCTCCCTCACTGGACTGAAATGGAATCATACAATTTACCTTTACCTCTTCCCATATTCATATACTCAGATTCGGCAAAAAAATTACAAAAACAAGTTAAAAATCCATTTGTAAAGCATATGATCAAAATATGGTGTGAAGCTAAAAACTATTTAAAAGAACCACAGTTATTGTCACAATTTAGTCCAATATGGGGTAATCAATATTTTAAACCAGGGAGAGCGGACGCTGTATTTAAAGTATGGAATTTAAAAGGGATACAAAAGATTCAGGATTTATATTTGCCATGTGCAGACAACATAATGTCTTTTGAAGAGCTGAGGATCAAATTTAATCTCAATAGAACACATTTTTTTAAATATCTTCAACTTAGAAACTTTATTCGATCAAATCAAAATAAAGCTCTCACTCGACCTATTTATTCATCCTTGGAAAAAATGATGATGAAAGATAGTAAAAGAAAGGGTATTATTTCAGAGTTTTATAACTCATTGACACTATCTTCAAGTGAAAATTCACTGAAAAGATTAAACTACTGGAAAGAAGATCTGCAAATTGAAATTTCAGAGGAACAATGGGAATTGGCTTGTACAGAAGCTCAAACCAAATCAATAAATGCACGCCTTAAATTGATACATTTCAAATGGTTAATGCGGATGTATGTTACACCGGAGGAGTTAAATAGATACAACAAAAATATACCAAATACATGCACAAAATGCATGGAAAGTAAAGGAACCCTATTTCATTGTTTATGGGAATGTAGATTAATAAGAATGTTTTGGGAAGAGGTGAGGGTAACAATTGAAAAAATAATCTCAAAACAAATCATATTGAATCCTAAACTGTTTATGTTGGGTCTGTACCCAGAAAAGCATAATTTTAATAAAAGTGAAAGAACATTCATAGACCTCAGTTTGCTTAATGCCAAAAAATGTATTGCACTATTATGGAAAAAGACTCATAGACCAGATGTGACTCAGTGGTTAAGACAGATGTTAACAAACCTTCCATTAGAAAGAATAACATATATACTGAAATCAAAGGAAATTGTGTTTGAGAATATATGGAGACCTTTTATTGATTATGTAAAAAATTTAAACATAACTCTTGAAGAAGAAGGTGAATGATGTGTGTGGACCTTGTAAATTCCAAACTGGTGAACATAATATGTATACTTATGTATTGGATTGTCTAGACTAAACAGAGGAGCATTGTTGAAGACTTGATTTTGTTGGTGGTTGTTGGTGTTTTTAGTGCATTTTTTTTTTTTTGTAGTACTTTAGTGTTTGTTTGTATCATGTTTGTTAAAAAAAAAAAGGTTCAATAAAGATATTGTGGAAAAAAAAAAATAACAAATTTTAAAAACTTCCTTACAAGGCAGCTGCTCCGGAAGGATTCTGTTTTATAGTGAACATGACAACCTCCCACCACCAAAACCAAAGTGACAGAAATTCAATATAGAGAACCTAAACTGTTGCAACATAAGGTGTGTGATGACGTTCTCTGCCATTCAGTTGCGGTGATACTGGAGCACATGCTAATTAGTTAGCCTCATTCTGCTAACGTTCACGGATACTTTACAACACAACCATGAAACCTTTTCAAGTGCTCAGCTTTCAACCAAATAACTTCCACACACTTATGTTATAATGGACATAACCCAGAGAAGCTCAAATAAAGGTTACTTTAGTGCAAACAACAAACACTTACAAAGTTAGCAGGAAAAAGATGTATACACAACAGACAAGCAGTCACACACCACAATAAAACAGATAAAACAAAATATTTCTACCTGTAACAGTCACTAAAAGTTATGGATTTCACATATTTGTCACATATAAATCCTGTTAACTCACTGGTAGTCTGCCAGTTTGGTAGTGTAAGGATCAGGCAGTTGCTCATTTTCCGGTGGGGGGGGGGGGAGAGATTTGTCCATATGTATTATTCTATTCAATTTCATAGAGATCCAATAGTTAAACAAAAAAAGAAAATGTGACATGTTTCGGGACCCAGGAGACAGACGCTGACACGAGTAGATATAGACAATTATTCTTTATTGATAATTAGTGAGTGAGTGTGTGGATGTCTGGTCACAGGAGCTGAGCGTTTCTGGTGGCGACCTGGCAACCCTGGAACACACAAGCACAAACAATTACAGCTGTTCGTGACGGTGGAGAATTTGCAGATGGTTACGCTTACTTGCATGTGCCACAGGATGTGGTCTGCAGGCTCCGAGTGCCCGTACGACGTGGTGCTCGTGGTGCCCGCTGTAGCGGGGGTGAGGAGGAACTCCGAGGAGGGTGAGGAGATACCCCGTCAGCTGAGGTAGTTTGTCCGCCGCCAGGGAGGTCCACCTGTGCACAGGGGAGAAGGCTAGGAGAAGATGAGTGTAGAGATTTCTTAAGTGGCTGGTCCTGACGTGTAGTCCTTGACTTGGCTTGAGGTCGTGATCTTGGCTCATTGCAGGGCAAAGGCGACAGATGACTCCGTGCCGAGCCGTCGGTGATTCTGGCCTTTAAAGACCGCTGATTGGCACCTGCCGGTGTGCGCGCAGCTGGTGGTGATGATGATGATGATGACGGCCCAGCGGCCGCCATGACAAAATGTTGTATGCCAAACCCTGAGATTGTCACGATCCGGTGCATGGGCGGGGGCCGTGCTTAGTTATTAGATTTATTTTGTCTTTTTCTGTTTGTTTATTTTTCTGTTTGACTGTATTTGGTTTCTGTTTTTGGTTATTTCATTATTAGAGTCTTTATTTCCTTCTTTTGGTTTTTGTTTTGATTGTTGCTGGCACTGTGACAGCTCAAGCGTCACTTCCTGCTGTCAAGTTCTGTTCGCGCTCTGTCAGGGCAGCCAGCAATAATTGCCACTCAGGACCCCGCAGGTGTTTGTGATCAGGGGTGGCCTATTTAAGCCGTGGGCACCATTTCCCCGGTGCAGCGTCGTCGTCAATCATTCATGTCTAGGCTCTCCTGGTCATCCTGCGAAAGTTAAGTAACTGTTTACCCTGTTTCTGCTCACGTCCTTGTTTTTGCATTTTTCACTCCAGCCTCAGCACTGTGCTTTTCGTTGGTTTATGTTCTGTACTTTGTGTTTCTTTTGCTAATAAAACTGAAAACTCACAGTCTGCGTTTGGCGTCCTGTTTGCCCTCAAGGAGGGCCGTTTGTTGACAGAGATAAGTCTTAAACCTGAACTTTTGGCTTAATGAGCTCATTTTCCTGAGAGAATATAAAGAAAAGCTAAATTGGTGTATTTTAAACTTGACTTTTTGTGAAAGATTTTCTAGGGAAAAAAAATCAAAGTGATTCTACAGCTGAATATACAGTAGATTAAAAAAATATATACTTCTCTTGTTGAATACTACACCCGTCCAGAATTAATCACGCAAACAAAGGTGCCTGTGATGCATATTTGAAACCATTTAAAAAATTAGTTAAGGACCTGTACTTAAATAGTGCTTTTTCTCCTCACAAAGACCACTCAAAGCGCTTCACTAGTAGCTACACTGACCCTCTATTCTAAGGACGTATCAGAGACAGATACCTAGAGACAATTTAGAACCACCATTTAACCTTAACATTCATGTCTTTGGATTGTGGGAGGAAACTGGAGCCCCCGGAGTACACCCACACAGCACAGGGAGAACATGCAAACTCCACACAGAAAGGCTGTCACCCCTGCCAGCCTGAGGATTTGAACCTGGAACATTCTAGCAGTGAGGCATCCGTGCTAACCGCTGTACCAATATGCTGCCCTAAAAGACCAAAGTGGTTAATCCTAAGTGCTTACAGTTGGCTAACACTTATCCACTCTGCCTTACTGAACAAATGTGATGACTTCAAGTGAAACGGACGCCTGTCAGGAAATGTTTAAGTTTCAAAGCTTTGTCATAAGATGTGTTAAGCAGTTCAGTGACATGAGAGGAAATTTTAAAAACCTGGAGGCTAACATTACCTCTCTGTTACCCTAACACAAAGGGGCTTGTTTCTACAGTATTAATAACCAAACCTCACCTAGAAATTAATTTGAAACTATGCATACAGTCCTGAATAGGAGAGGGTAAAACTATTAATTAAAAGTGGAACAGGTTCTTATTTTAGTGGAAAGTGGAAAAATTATGAGCCTTTGTTAAGGAGGGCCCAGGAGCAAAGCTTTCATTAGCCTACATGCATGGCAAAAGCAATTCATCAACTGTAATTTTGCCTCAATAGGCAAAAAGAGGGATCAACCTCAGCATGCTATTTATGGAGATTTACGGAAGTCTGGGAAATGCTAATGTGATTAACATTTATCTCCAACATGTTTCAAAATGGCCCTCATGTCCACATTTTTGCCTTTAAGATTAAGTTGCACTTGCATGAGAAAAAGGAAAATTATAGAGTGATACAGAATCTGCTTTGCAGTGCAAGAGCACCCAATGATGATATTTTTTGGAGAATTCTCTGTCACATGAGTGGAGGATTTCTTTGCCCCCTCGAATCCCTCCCCTCTCTCTAAATATCTCTCTTTATGTGTGTCTGTCCCTAGATGAAGGCGCGGCGAGCAGAGCGCTGCTTTTGTCCTACCGGAGTGTCTCTCTCAAAAATGTGAACTGTTCCACGGATTAGGTGAGCCGAGATTTATTTAATGCATCCTCATAGAGTATTGTTGAAATCTATTTTGGGATATGGAGCTTGCCAGGCTCTAAGCCTGCTAATATATGCCTGCTACAGTTTAAGAGAGAGGGTTCACAGACCCTCTTTATGTTGGGATCATATGGATCATACAAAGTCATTGAATATGAAAATATGATGGCCCGGTTGCATATTTATTGTTTTCACACAGAGTCCAACAAAAAGCTTGTTTCCATGCCCTCCTGCCTCCTGTCCCTTGTTTGTATGGCCTCTTTAAATATTTGATGTCCTAGAGAATGATCGTGATATTCACCAGATAAGATACTGCACACATGCATATGCCATGAGAGGCCCTGTTTAAGATGCCGGCTTAAGGTTTCTGAGAGGCCAACAAAGCCATGGATGGAAAAGACTGCAGTGCATTTGCATTTAAGCTGTGGATTTAAGAACAGCTAGAGCAGAATGAATACTAATAATGTATCTAATTTAAAATGCTAAGTATTTACCTTAGAATTTAGTTAAACATAAATCCTCATAAATAAAATCAAAAGAGACATTTTTCAGTATTTGCAACTCCTGATGTATGTACATTTGGTGATGTTTTTTCTTTTAACAATTAACTATATTACAAATCAGTTGCGCATTTTCTAAACTGCACATGAAGTCCTGAGAAATGCCCCAACAATCTCCAGACTCTGACTACACTTCCCAGCATGCCTAGGGGGCGGATAAGGTTTGGACCAATTCTCCCGCTGAATGGGTAGCAATGTAACAGAGAGTGACACAAAAGAGGAAAGCCAGGGGGTGTGCAGGAGTGGGGGAGAGGGAGCCGGACAAAAGAGAAGACATGGGCTTTGCACGGAGGACATGATAAAGCCAGGAGCATTATCGTCACTGTGAAAGACGGGGGCCATACTTCAAACGGGATTTTCTCTCCATGACAGGATACTCCGCTGACGCAGAGCAAATAGCTCTCTGTAGCAGTATATACCTTCAGGGCTTCCAGGCTTCTTTGTGAATTCAGCAAACTACAATGCAGTGATATGATCTCGTACACAGAGACCAGAATGTTTGGTACCAATTTATAGATAAGTCAACGCAATGGTAGCAAGGACAAACCATGTTTTATAAATGGGGGGAAAAAACTAAATTCAATAAATAAATAAGACTCGCTTGAAAGCAATACTGGCAATTGATGCATTCCTGGAGCTGCACTAGTGGAGGCATTAAGCTTTACAAATATGACTCTCACAAGGAAGCCATGGGGTTCAATCAATTAGTCTGTGATTATTATTGCTTCTGTTGTTATTACTAGTCCCAGCAGCCAGCCTGTTATGCTAACCCTAGATGTGGCCCATACTACTAATCCTTGCCCCTTCTCTAACCTTAACCTTTACTCTCTTGATCAACATCATATTTTAAGCAAGTGAGCAAAATATTTACGTGTTACCTCTTGCAGCATTCAGAGAGAATTCACTTTCACTCTGGGAATTCGGTGCTGAAGCTGTTTGTATGGTCGCATACATAGATGTGTGTGTAGTACAAGCATGGGTGTGTGTGTTATTCTGTCCTGCTCCACTGTTGGTTTTTCATCTTTTGTCTGAGCTGAAAGTCACAAGAACATTGGGGCCCCAATAAATTAGAGGAAGAAAGGCTTGTGTTGTAGATGGGTTGCTGCGGGTGTTGAAGCTTTTGTCTTTATATAGCTCTAACTTGCACATTGTGGTGTGACTTACAAATAAGAGTACAGGCTTGGCCTTAGAAGTGTGTTGTAAAATGGAAGACATTTTGAGTTATTAAGGACAAGAAAAAGAAGTACAGCAACCACAAGAAGACACGTTAAATATTCCAGACTGGTGCAAAAGCTCGTCTTTTATTTTGGTCAATATTCTATCCATCTGTCCTCAATTCTGAAAATTACTATTGAGAAGTTTGATCCAACAGCAAATAGAAACTGGACAGCAAGATAAAGGAAAAGCACGGAAACACTGAAGCAAGCAAACATCAGAGTGAGACAAAGATATTTCCTATGCAAAGCTCACACACAATGTCATGTGTGATAGCGACGAATCCCATCCAAGTCACATGCAGGGGGGGTGGTGGCAAGACAGAAACGAGGTCGACTGCCTGCATCTTCCAATGATTCCCCCTCTTAGCTTTGATTTTGCTGATCCACTATCTCACCATATAGCAAGAGGGACACAAAGCAGATTTCAGCTTTGGGCTAATCTCATTAAGAAACTCTAACCACCCCTATGAGTAGTGTGTGTGGGGGGGGGGGGGCAACTCATTCTGCACCATGCCAGAGCCAAGGCTCAGGGAGACAGGTGTAATGTTACATAATTAGCCTCTAAACGGTAAAAAGGAGATTATTGCAAATGGCCTACTAGCCAGCACATGCAGTGGACGTGGTCCCTGAAGACTAGCCAGGCTTGTGAAGCTAAAAATATCCCTGGGGAATTGATGTGCAAAAAAGAGGGGGGGGGGGAAGTGGGTTATTTGTAGTTAAGGGTGGTCAACACCCTCTAGATCCTTGATAAATGGACATGGGTTTAGCGTACAGTCAGAATGTAAAGTGACAAGTAGTTTATATTTTCTTTCTTCCCACTTAATAAAGGGAAACACAACTTTATTATGCATAAAAGGTGCAGGAAAGGAATATATTAAGCCTGGTGTTTGTGCTCCTGCTGTGAAGCACCAGCAGCAGCTCCACTGCTGACTCCGCCGCAGAAACAGACGAACTGATCGACTTAGCCCGCACCTAGTCACTCACAGCCTGAGCACTGGACTACCATGTCAGATTGTTGCCATATGTGGCACGGCGCACCAATCCGTCAGTGACAGTGATCAACTACTGCCATTCACCACAACCATCCGACAAACACTATGCATTTCTGTACCACCATGTAGCACAATACCCCATATTGTCCGGCTGGCATGCTAATTAGGAAAACAGATGATTTGAAGTCTCTTTGGGCAGAGCTAGTTAAGACAAAGAGGGAATGGCGGTGGTCCTTTGTTGCCCCGTCAGACGCAGTGAGGCATCGGCTTGTTGTTACATAAAGTTGTATAACAAATGAGCTTGGGCTCTTTGAACTGGCTGACCACACAAGCCTGGAAGAGTCACTAGGAGCCCAACATGTGGCAGCAATAAGATGGCCCCGCCCTCCACAAGACATGTGGGAGACACTGCATTCCAGAGGAGCTCATTAAAGCTAAAATACAAATCCAACAAACACTGCTTTGTCGGAAGGGAAGGACCGTGAAATACGTAAGACAGACCGGCCGATGACGCCAGCTGTTAGCTCATTTTATTCATCTATTTTCTAATAATTTGACTATTTGCATTGTCCGTTTAACAAAACACCAGAATTTTCCTAATCCTTAATTCCATGTGCTCATCATCACAGTGACTTTAATAAAACAGTGTGAGTGACAGATGATTTTTCAGACACATTTTAAAGACAGTGACATTTACCATGACTTTTATAAAGTGTACAGATGTGGTTTAGCGTTTAAACCTGTCATTGAATTTGGCTTATTTATAATGCTGTTTGTTCCACCAGTCTGCCCAGTTAAGCTATGTGCTGTCTGTTTAACTTGGCTATAAACAGACCGTTGCTGACTGTTTGAACTCCTCCTCATACATTCATATGAGCAAAGGCGTGTTGATATTTTTTTTCTTTTTTCCCTACTGTTATTGTAAAATGTGACATGATATTCAGCTTGTGTACATGACTTCACAACATGGGGCCGTGCATTATGAGGTTCCCAGAGTGTATTCACTTAAGATTTGATAAAAACTCAATAAAATCAAATGCCCACCGGGGAGGTAGTCTTTGCGCTGTAGCAGACATCTGGCATGATTATTTTCAGCTCTTCAGCTAATCCTCTCTAAATGTAAACTGAAGAAAAATGTGCCAAATGGCTTTAGAGCAAGACTGAATTTTGGACTTGTGGAAGATTTAAATGAGTTTTATAGAAATGTTAGAGGCATTATTGGAAAACACAGTGAGACAATTGTAATTAGTTTTCAGCCTGTCACATTTATAATCATTATCCCACTTTTTAGATATGCCAATTTTTGACTCCTGTTAACCATTGCAGCTGTGGAGAAGCCACATAGCATACAGCAGGATTTTTTTCCTCCATGTTTTGATTTGCTTTCATCTTTGTGTTGCTGGGCGTTAGATGTTTGATATGTAGCACTGTGACTGGAAACGCTTGAGTCGTGTGCATGCCATTCAGAGGTGGCCCAGTAAGAGCTAATCTACTTGTCAGGGTTGACTGCCAAGCATATCAGCCCACACACTTCACAATATGACTTTATTCATACTGTAGATCTGGGACATTAACTGTCTCTGCCCACCAGAACACAACACTTACGCCCACCGCTCCCTATGAAAGAAACCTACATTATAAGCCTGTGCAAGTGATAAAAAAACTGATCCACATCCTTTACACCGCTCCCCTGCAACCCCCGTCACCTTAAGACGAAAACGCTAACCCTGTTGAGACACTCGGATCTTTGCTTAAAACTTTTGTTTTCATGGGAGGAATCCACAGCAGTTCTGTACATTTTGATGTTTCTATTCAGTCGGCTTCAGGAAAAGTGCCAGCTCCATGTTTGGACAAAGCTCTACTTTACAATGCATCGGTTCTTATGCAACCACATCTGAAAAAAAAAAGGCTCTGGGGCCTATGAGGATTACAGCAGCTGCATCATTAAGGACTTCTCAGATGGCTACTACCATAGTGAGTACAAAAGAGTCAGAAACATAAATGCTTTCTGATTACCAGAATGAATATCAGACAGTATCTGTTCAGATGGTAACGACTTCCAAGCTGATGACCTGAAATCGTCTTAAATAAAACCAGCATATTACATGATGCATTTATTCAGGCTGATAGCACGTTTAAAAAATGGTTGGCATGATTTATTGGGCTCCAATAATGGCTCCTCATGGGCATTTCATAAATCTCTAGTAGTGCAGTGACCTCAACCGCCGGCACGTCATAAATCTATATCAACAAAAATATGAACATCAAAATGCAGTTAATGCAAGAAATATGTCTAATATGTTTTCTTCAATTAAAGAAAAAACACAGGTCATACAGACAACTTTCAAACATGAAGAGCATACCATTGAGCGAGCATTTATAAAGTAATAACTCCTTGATAAAGAAGGAGGGACACGCAGACATCTGCACCCCATCTAAAGCCTAACAAATTTACAATGAGGCGGAAGAAGAATGTCAGGTTTGCTCACTAATTTAATCCAGGGTCTTCCCGACTAGACTATTATGAGAAGGATTCCTTTGCCTAACATACTGTAATGATAATTTGAACTCGAAACCATAAAGCAGTGAAAGCTGTCACAGAGGCGGCCATTGTCAGATAGAAAAAATATCACTCTGGACTGTATTGTACCGAGACAAAATGAAAATAAAAACATATCCAAAGTTCACGAAAGCAAAGCTATAGAAATAAACCAATAAATAAATGAGTGTACAAATGTGTAAGCCTTGGGGTAAAGAGAGGATCCTGCTGCCAAGTAGCAATCTCAACCTCAGTTTGTAGCGCACCACAAGGGGCAGTGTGCAGTACATGACAAACAAGGGCTGCAGCAGTGGTGTTTCACATTTGATTCACTGCAGGGCTGGGTTCACACACGAGTTAGCTAAGGTTAGCAAGAGTCTCTTCCTCCATGTTTTTACCAACCCCTCATATTAGAACATGCAAGACTGAACTGATGAGCTTGCTCCTGTGTGGGATAAAAGGTGCAGAGAGTGTGATGGAGGAACGGATCTCTGTTTTTATGCACTGAAGCCAGATTTGTCTCTAAAAGGCTTCAAACTTATAGTTGCTGCTGTTAGCATACTAAATAGTCTGTAATATTAATGTGGATCTATGGGTCAGTATACAGAGTGAATATCTAAAAGAAACCTGAGCAATAGTGAAACAACTCCACAATGGCAACAATTTTTTTTGAATTCCATTAGAAAGTGTAAAATGCTGAATATTTTATATGGACAATTAATAGATTTTTATTAAATGGGTTTTATTAGATTTATTTATCCTTTTTTTTTTTTTTTTTTTTCCTTTGAAAGACAAAAGTAAAATAGAAAGATGTCTTTACCTTCTTTACATGTTTCAACTGCACTGCAGCCTTCATCAGAAGAGTCAGCTGATTGCTGCCAGGTGACATTTATCAGCTGATTTTCGTAGGCGGGGCCAGCTCAGCAGATCTGTCAGATCCACTGAGCCGGCCCCGCCTCCCGCCTTCAGATGGTCTCTGGAGAATGTGGTCCCAGGTGTGAGAAAGCATAAAGGCCCCCTCATCTCGGTTCATGGTGTCTTTTCCCCGCTTTCTGATCTCTATTGCCTCCTTGATCCAACGTTTGTGTCTGTTGCTCTCCGATCCAATAATTTTTGTGTTGTCCCAGTCCATGATGTGATTATTTCTTTTGCAGTGGTCCGATATAGCTGATTTTAATGTTTCTTGTTCTGCTTTTTCTTTTTGTGATCTTGTGAGTCGTCCTTGCGTTTCCTTCTCACATTCCTTTTGGTGTTCTTTTTTTCTTGTGGTGAATAATCTTCCGGTTTCTCCAATGTAGGTTTTGTTACATGATCTGCATGATATTTCATATAATACATTGCATTTATTGTCTTGTTCTATTCTGTCCTTGGGGTGTACTAATAACTGTCTTAATTTTTTGTGTGGTTTGACTGCTGTGTTTATTTTGTATTTTTTCATGATCCTTTGAATTGGTTCCGTGATCCCTCGTATGTATGGTATAGTTATGGTGTCCTTGTTTTTGATTTCAGCTTTTGTTCTATGTCTTGTGTCCTGTTTATTTTCTTTGTTTTTGACTTGCTGTTTCCCTTTGTTTATGGCCCATACTGGATATTGGCAGCGTATAAGTGCATGTTTTATGTGGTTTTCCTCTTCCTGTCTGTCTTCTTGTTCCGTGATGATGGTGGCTCGTTCATATAATGTCCTGACGACTGATAGCTTGTGTGCTGTGGGGTGTTCCGATGTCCAAAGTAGGTATTGATCTGTGTGGGTTGGTTTCCTGTAGACTGTGATTTTTATGCTGCCGTCCTCGTTGTGGTGGATTTTCATGTCCAGAAAGGCTATGGTGCCATTTTCCTCCTCTTCGTGTGTGAATTTTATGTTCCCCGTACTGTCTGTACTGTTCAGATGGTCAGTGAGTTCTTGTGTATGTCCTTTCCTTATTTTTTCCAGAATGTCATCTACGTATCTCTTCCAAAGGGTGGGTTTGCATATTGTGGGTGCTGTGTTGATGGCTTTATTTTCCAGATCCTCCATAAAAAAACTGCTCATGATGGCTGATAGTGGGTCTCCCATTGCAAATCCTTCTTTTTGTTTGTAGATTTTTCCTCTGAATTGAAAATAAGTGGATTTTGCAATAAACTGTAGTAATTTGGATATGTCATGGACTGTGAGGTTGGTGCGTCTTTTTAGGGTACTGTCCTTGTTGAGGCGTTCTTGCACTATATGTAGTGTGACGTCAATAGGAGTCTTTGTGAATAAAGAGATGACGTCATGTGAGATGAGGATCTCGTCTGATTCTATTTTTATGTCTTTGAGTTCTTGTGCCAGCTCTTTTGAATTTTTACAGTGAAAGTCTGATAGTCCAAGGAGGGGTTTGATGATTTCAGCTAGGGCTTTTGATAAGTTGTATGTGACTGATCCAATGCTGTCTATTATTGGCCGCAGTGGGATATCCTTTTTATGTATTTTCGGTGTTCCATAAATCCGAGGGGTGATGCTGGCTGTGGGGATCAGGTGATCATATGCGTCCTTTGTGATTTTATTGCTTTCTAATAGAGGTTTTAGAAGGGCTTTGAGCATTTTTTTCTTTTCTTCTGTCGGGTTTGTTTTAATGATTTCGTATGTGTTACTGTCTGCCAACATGGTTTCCATCTGTTTTTCGTATGTTTCCGTGTCCAAAATTACTGTTGTTCTGCCTTTATCTGCTGGGAGTATTGTGATCGTTTTATCTGTCTTGAGTGAGTTTAATGCTTTTTCTTCTTTTCTTGTAACGTTGCTTTGTGGTAATTTGGCCGTTTTGAGGATTCCTGCGACTGCGTTCCGGAGTGCTGCTTTTTCTCCTTGGTCCTGGATTTTTTCGCATGCCAGTTCTGTTGCGAGGATGTATTCTTCATGGGGGATTCTGGCTGGTGTGATGGCGAAGTTCAGTCCTCTGTTCAGCACCGTTTTCTCCGTGTCCGTGAGTGTGCGTTGTGATATGTTTTTGACCCACTTATCGTTCTTTTCCGTGTGTGTTTGTCTTCGTCCGTTCTTTCTTTCTGTGAGTTTTTTTAATTTTTTCAATTGGCGGTTTTTCGTTGTGATGAATTCTTGTTCGTGTGCGTGTTTCAGTTGTGTTTTTATCTGCTCCTGCGTTTTCTGGTCCGTCGGGTAGCGTTGCTTAAACATGTCCGTTTCCTCTTTGATTTGGTTGTTTATTTTGTCTACTTTATTTGCCGTTATTCTTATACGTTCTTTTATAAGGTCTTTCCGTGCTTTGTTGATGATTTTTTCTGCGTTCTTGGTCGGGATTGGATTTCTTATATTGAGGCTTTGGGGTGTGACCTCCTCATCTCTGCAACGGAGGTTGAATCGTAGGTGGTTTCTGAAGCGTGCCCGTGTTTTCTCCAATTTCTCCAGCCGGCGGAAGTCTTTAATGCAAACTTGTCCATAACTTCCACGTAATACGTCAAACAGGTTCATTTTGTCTTCTTTTAATTATTTATCCTTTTTTTTTTTTCCTTTGAAAGACAAAAGTAAAATAGAAAGATGTCTTTACCTTCTTTACATGTTTCAACTGCACTGCAGCCTTCATCAGAAGAGTCAGCTGATTGCTGCCAGGTGACATTTATCAGCTGATTTTCGTAGGCGGGGCCAGCTCAGCAGATCTGTCAGATCCACTGAGCCGGCCCCGGGTTTTATTAGAATTAAACAACTGATTCTCCTGTTTATTTCTACAGATTAGATCATTCTAATGGAAATAATATAATGCACTTTGTGATGTGTGTAGTACTTTTTAAATTTCAAGCACACATTCAATGATGCATTGTAAGTTCCTTTTAAAATAAAGTATTTTATTAGGTTATAGGGTTAGATAATTATCTCCACCAAGGAGGTAACGGGACTGGGTGGCTTGTCTGTCTGTTTGTTTGTTTCTTAGCAGAATTACACAAAAACTAGTGGATGGACTTTGATGAAATGTTCACCACAGATGGCCCTTGGGCTACGGAAGAACCCACTAGGTTGTGGAGGAGATCTAAGAGCACATGCCTCTGCCAAGGTCCTATCTCACAATGTTAAAAAGTGAAAAATGTTCCAGAATCAATGGGATCAACAAAATCGGTGCAGTACTTTCTTCTTTAATCCTGCTCACAAACAAACAGACAGACCTTGGTGGAGGTATGCACTCTCCGGGTGCCCTCTAATTTATTTTCAATTTACCAGGCAGGACATTAAAAACACATTCTTATTTACAGTGTAGGCTTGGAAGACCCAAACAGTGCCTGTTAACCACATTAACCTAACATGCATGTTTTTGGACTGTGGAAGGCAGCAGGAGAACTTTAGGAGTACATACAACCACCACGGATTCAAACCTGGGACCTTCATGCTGTGAGGTGACAATGCCAA
This sequence comes from Pholidichthys leucotaenia, assembly GCA_020510985.1. Lineage (NCBI taxonomy): Eukaryota > Metazoa > Chordata > Actinopteri > Cichliformes > Pholidichthyidae > Pholidichthys > Pholidichthys leucotaenia. Next base: position 283,484,672 of record CM035841.1, read on the forward strand.
CCACTGCCATGTTAATATCTTTTAAACTGACACAAGGAACGCTTTTTATACTGCAAGAACATGGCATAGTGATAAAAAGCACAAACATCCATGTGTCTCATTATAATAATAATAATGCTTGTGGCAATTTAAATATAATAAATTACAGACATTATACTATATCTTTCAATATTTTTGTATATATGCTGCATTTTAAATTGTCACTAATTTGAGAGTTTGAGTTCCAAGGTCATTTTTTTCCCCAATTGTCAAAAAAAATGTGCCGCCCCGCTACAGGTGGGGCTGTAGAGGGTGCAACTTGAGAGCAAAACCTGAATCACTTTCAATCTATGTACTAAATTGATGGTGATGAAAATGAGACTCTGAGAGACAAAAAAGACACTTGTCTGCAGATTAATGTCTTGAATGGAGGCTTGTGAGGGGCACTCTTTGTCGCTCGCCTCACAATGTGCCTCAGCCTTCATCTGAGACTAATGCTCCAAAGACCCTAAAATCACACTGGGCTGGGCAGCACAAACCAGACACAAAGTACCAGTATACCTCACAAGATAGGTTCCTGTGAGCTATTTAGTGTTTACATGTGTAAGCAAACTCATTGGTGAAATTATTTCTACTACTGAGAATTTTTGTGCTTTTTTTTCCTCCACAATTTAGGCTCTAATATTCTCCAGGAAAATGAATATATTTGTTGACTAACAGCATGGATAAAACTCTTAAATATTCAGAATTTTTAATCTGGTTTAATATTTCCACCCGTTTTATGCAAATTACACTCTATTAACATAATCTCATTTGAGAATACATCCTTTAAAAGTAAAAGATTATACCCTATTTTTTTAAGCTCATATAAACCAAATGTTATATTGAAATGGTAATGTTTTAAAGTCTGCGAGCACTGTGGAAAACAAGTGCATTTACATATACACTTTTTTTGCGTTAAGGGCTCACACTACATGAAAAGATACAAACAAAGCCAAAACCTCCATGAGGGAAATCATCCAACAGCTTAAATGTCTTGGCAAACATGAAACATCCATTTAAAGAGCCACAATAAATAACTGCAAATAACACTTCTTATACCCGTCTGATACCCATACTCATGTTGACAAGATTAAATCAATTTTGCTGCTGAGAAGAGGAAAGGATAGGGAGAGGTAGGACATTACCTTCAGGCATTTAACTGCAAATAAGGTCTGTAAAAGCGTCAGTGAGATATTGAAGTGGATAAAGACGTAAGAAAAGGCCATTATGCTGCGGAGGTTTGGGGAGAGGGGGCTCTATCTGTCTTCCCTCCTCCTTAGCTCTTTACATCTGCCTTGAACTTGTAAGGAGTTCAACAGGACTGAGCTTCAGTCCAGACGGGCCTCTGGAATGCGAGTGAGGCCACTCAAGCCTGTCTGACTTGCCACCGTACCAGCTCCATTTCACTGGGCTAACTTACCTATTCATTTACAATGGGACTTCAACTTTATCTTCCCTTGTAACACAACATTAACTGCCAAAGAGCTGGAAATGCATTATCAGCCTGCCTCAAAGCTTGGATTGCTTCCCTCATAAATAAGATCATTATACGAGTGGTAATCCCATTAAATAGATCATTTTGCAAATATCTAAATCCAATTAATAAAGTGTTTTCAGAGGGAGTGCAGCAAACACTGCCTTTTAGAGCTCTGACATGCTGTAACTCCAGCTTTTTGTTCCTTGCTCCCTTAGTACCAATGGTGATATTAATAAATACAACCCCAAGCCTTACTGTATATGTACACTTTGAAAAACAAAACAAAACAGGATACAGTTATAGCTCATTTTCAAATAAATAAGGATGATTATTTAAAGCCAGTTCAACTGTGGATCAGGGTAGTTCTCCAACATAACTTCTTCCCTTACCTTTGACTTGGATATGCATAGCACTAGCTTGCATAACATGCTTATAGGATGTCCTCATGTTGTAATCCTATAAAACTCCCTCGCTGGACTGAGATGCACAAGCTAAAAGCTTTTAAATGATTCCATTTATGGAATTTGTTCAAACTTGTTTCTTAACTTGTTACCATAACTCATCAGCGAGAGTGCCCTCCAAGCGCCCTGCAACTTTGAAACGTGTTCCCACATTGACCACACTGTCACTTTCTCTCAGCCATTTGCCCGAATATAAGAACAACCTGAAAAAAGCTGTCTTCCTAATTAATTGCCCCTGCATAAATGAACCATCTGTGAGCAAAGTAAGCATTATAATCCTAAAGTAGATGCCCCTCAAGTGCTTGTGTTTGTTCCACTGAAATAATAAAGTGCATAATCCGATAAAGGATGATATCCTAAGCTTTGATTGTGCCTGAAGTGGTTGTTTTACCTTTGTGGAAAGTGCGTCTGGCATGGTAAGAATGTTTTCGTATCTTTTCATGGTTTTTAATTGCCGGCTGAAGCTGTTAGGGAAACACTGCTGTGGTTAAATGAATTAGAAAACAGTGCCCCCGGGTGATGTTAACACGTTCACAGTTGCTCATCCGACATGTATGTAAGGCAGCTGCCACTAAATGATCTGTGTGTCACTTCTAGAGCTGTTCTTGGTACAAAACTGTCAGAGACCACAGCCTAAATTATGGTTTTGGATACGTCTTTCAACCACTAGATAACATCTTTGTCTTACGGCTTTCCTTATATAATTCAGAGATGATTTCTATCACATGGCAACATTGGCAAGTTTCTATTATACTTAAATTGCAGTGTTCATGCATATTATACGTTTAGAGTGATCCGCTCTACAAATTTTGGAAAGCTTCACGTGCTCATATCAAGTGGGGAGCAGCTTGCAGCTTTTGAGGCCGACCACAACTCAGCATCCTAATGACAGCATCATTAGAAGTATCGCAGGAGTAATTGTTCTCCTCATCTGAGAGCAAGTCCATGAAGAGGGTGAAAAATGAAGGCCCAAGGATATGCTCCCCCTGCTCTGGTCTGGCTTTCCCCTGCCTAATCTGCCTTTTTCTAATGAAGAGAAGGAAAGCGAGAACAGTGGAAAGAAGGAGATGTCAAGACTGAGGTCAGGCGCCCCCCTCACAGGGTCAAACTCGAGGGGTTAATACCTGGTGTCCGACACTGCACATAAACTCCGCTGAGCTCATCACACTAATTAAACAGACACACATCCTCTCGGAGCTCCGATGGCCAATCGCTGCCAGCTAAAAAAGCAGTCCATTCATGGAGGTTGGCAGGGTGTGCATGTAGGGTGGGCTGGGGAAATGCTACCTGCCCTTCCTCAGTTTGATTAATGTGAAGAACAATGGTGCTCTTGTGGCCCGCCAGCCTCACTCCACTTGGTTCTGGTTCACTGCTCAACGAGACGGGACTGCATGTTCCAAAGTCATACCCCCAGACGAACCACCAGCAGGCACAACAACTTCTGAGTGACTTCTATAGTCAGAAAACGCCTCCTCATTATGTTGAACACAGACTGATTAAGCACGGTGTAAATGTAAAAGAATGTCTTAACCTGACAAGAATGAAGACAAGTGGGTAACATATTCTACTGTTGGTTAAAATACTCACGCCTACATTTCACATGCATAACTGAATTAATTTTAATCTGCATCAACAATTTCTTAATGTAAAAAAAATACTTGAGCAACAAAAACTTCAGTCTCTCCAGTTTGTGAGGATTTACTCACTTATCTACTTGTAACTCTTACAAATTTGCCATTTTTGTTTTGTGTCCTGCATTTTTCTTATAAACTTGAAACTTTTTTTAGATGAATCTGCAAACTTTTTTCATGTAAATTTGCACATTTTTCCTCAAATGTATTTTTTTTTTCAATTTGAGTTTTTATAATAAATTCACAAACGTATTGCTATTTTTGGGATAAATAAGTTATTTTTTTCTTCTTAATTTGCAACTTTTTATTTATACATTTGTAACTTTACTTTTATTGATTTGGGAGATTATGTTTAATCACTCCAATATAATCTAAATATCATTAAAAAGAGGGCGATAGTAAATTAAATATTTCTTGATCCAGAAAAGAACAGCAATGACTTCAACGTAGTTTCAAGAAAAAGTGATTTTAGTACGTGAAACCTGATATTATTATGCCTTGGTGAAAACAGAGGCATACAGTAATCAGTTATCATTAAATGTATATGTGTGTGTGTGTGGTTGTACCTGTCTGTTACCAGCTTTTCAGCTCGCCCAGTCAAAATTAAGTGCAACTAAAGGCTTTTATCATTGTATGACCATATTTTCTTGACTTTTGATTTGCCAGAATTTCAAGATAAGGTTTTGTTTTGCTGCTGTTACACTGTAATTTTCCATTTTGGATCAATAAAGTACATCTATCTATCTATTGTTTTTGAAATAAACACAAATTTAACTCACCTTTACCGTCAAAGGAGGAGGGAAAAACAGTATTGTAATAACTATGCCGGGCCACTAGAGGTGGCAGTGTGACTTTTTTTTACAGCACATGGATGAGTTCCTGTCACAGTCGATCTCTAGCTGAGAGATACATAGCAGTTATAAAATAGCGGTTACTGAAAAAAAACACGTATTCAACAACTACACCATTTATTCATCACATTGATTGGTTTCACAGTAGTTTTGCTGTTTAGTTTTGCAGAGGAAGGACAAGGCATTTTCTTCCTGGAGTTTTCAGTTTGCTAAAAACTACAAGTCCCAACATCCCTCACCTCAAAAACATTTGCAGGGTTGGTTAGGTGACTCTGCTACAAAGCCTGGGCTGGCCGGCTGGCTGGCACAGCTATTGATGCCGCCGAGGACACAGTCCAAGGATGGATAATTTTTTTCCACACATAAGGAGTTGTTCAGAACTCCTTATAAGAACTCCTTATACAAAGATATAGAGTGATGATAATCAAGTCAGTGTCGGTAATGCAGCTGTAAGCTGGTTGCCAACCACCAATCAAATCTAAAAGGAGAAGAAGGTGACCGTGCTGATACCTGTCCAAAATTAAGCAAATGCAAATAAAGTTTTTGACAAACAGTTGTGTTGTAATTATTTATATTTGTTTCTCATACAGGTACTCGGGGAGTAACAACTGTATGACTGTATTCAACAACTGTATGACTTTATTCAACTGCTGGACTAAAGTGGCCCACCGGTGGAAAAGTGGTATTTGCCGGTGGAGAATCGGCATTTGCCGCTCTGTTGAGACCGGCCTATCATTGGCCACTTTTTGATCTCGCTGTCTCTCCACAGCAGACCACTGCAGCAGATGCCTGTGCGGAGTAAGTTTTGTGCTTAAATTATGCAGCGATTTCAATATTAAAAACCAATAATTCCTACAACTGCAATATTTGATTCTTAAAGCTTAAGTTATGTTACTTTTTTTTTTCCCAATGTCTGATGTTTTTCCCGTGTGGGGACTGCTTGGTTCCATTACTGTAATTTAACCTGTTTTGTAAATAGTTTTCTCTAAAGTTCAGCTGATTTTTTTTTAAGTCTTAATATTAATGTCAGTCATATAAAAACACCACGGTGTGACATGTTTCATTCACTCACTTTAAAATGATTCACTCACTAAATCAAGCAATTTATTAAGCTGAGGAGAAACATGACATCTGTATTCTTTTCTATATATCACATCTGTAACAATAATCATATTTTTTGCTGTTTTTCTTCCCTCTTTGTCTCGGAGGTCCAGGGTGGTGAACCTGAGGGTCAGCAGTCAGAGCAGCTGTGAAGATAACAGGCTGGAAGTTAAGTAAGAATATTACATGTTTACTGTTTATACAAGAAAAGGCTACTGTATTTCAATAAATTAATATTTGGAAAAACTTTGTTTTTTGCAAGATTATTTAAGAAACTCTCAATATTCAATGCATAAGTGTGAAACATTCCAAACCGTTTTGATTTAATATTCATAATTATGATTTTATTTTTGGAAATGTTGATATGTTTACCTGCTATTGCACGGCAGCGTGTAACTATACATGCATTCAATTAATAAAATCTTTTACTCGAGAATTTTCCTTTGTGCTCCTAATTTTATTTTTGTGTTTCTGTATTTTTATGCCTTGGTGCAAAGGCAACGTAGGCTTATGGTAATCCCTCCATGTGTCTGTGTCTGCCTGTTAGCAGCTTTTCAGCTCACCCACTCAAAATCAGCTGGAACTAAAGGCTTGTATCATTGTATCACCATATTTTCTGGACTTTTAATTTCCCACAATTTCCAGATAAGGCTTTTTTTTTTTTTTTTGAAATAAACACAAATTTAACTCACCTTTACCATCAATGCAGCTGTAAAAAAAAGGTATTGTAATAACTATGCCCGCCCACTAGAAGTGGCAGTGACTTTTTTTTTACAGCCCCCCATGCTACCATGCTACAGGCACCGAGGCAACAGCACCTTGGTGCTTTCATTACATCAGTCTTTACAATAACCAACTGGATTTATAAAAAAGACTGCATAAAGTTCCCATATTTAACAGCAAACTGATCATCTTTAATGGCTAAATTTCACAAACTACAGAGCCAGTAGTTTTTATCCCTTATTATGAAAAATTTGTTAAAACCAATATTTATAATACCCCTGTTCTATACAACAATCCAATTACAAATTAGAAAATGCTGCAAGCATTACATTTTAGAAACTGAAACTTTTGTATTTTGTGAATTTTACACATTTCATTGCATTTCTCCAAAAGATTAATCAACGAGCTGACTAATTACTCTGGCTCAAGAGAATACTTCTTGAGTTATTGGGTTGGGTTTTTTTTTTTTTTTTTTTGGTTCCCCAGGAGAAACTCGTGTTGTTAATTTGGACTTCCTCTGTCCCCACGGAGCACTTCCATTGCCTAAGCTCTTTAGTTTTCTCAGGAAGGTAAAAAAAAACATTTATTTATAGAAAAATGTTGTGCTTTATTAGGTAATATCTCATTTATTTGTCTCCCTAAAGACTTATCAACCTCTGAGTGGATGCAACACTTGTATTTTAAGAGAATTCAAACTTCTCAGTTTCCACTGTGTATTAACTTATGTCCAGCAGAAGTCTGATCAAAGTTTTATCAAGCGTGTCAGACCATCCTTTTTCTTTCTCTTGTTGTGAAGTGTAAAAGAAAGCCAGCAATTACACTGAAGGGATAAAGACATCAGCGTCATCTCACTGAGGGAGTGACAGCATAATGTTATGCGTGTCAAAACTTGGGCGACATAATTAATTGCAGCACACCCCAAACTCAGGACTTGTAGAGCTCTACCAGCACTTTGCCAGCCCTCTCAGCTTCAGCTATATCAAAACACAGAGACAAATTGAGCCACCTGCATGTCTCCGTAAGCTTGACAACTCATCTCACTTGCAAACTGCAAGTATTTTAAACCCCTACAAAGGGGTCCATAGAGGCTAGCAGGCGTCTTACCAGCCAAAGTTTGATAGGTCTTCATGCAGCTACGTGACACTCTGAAAACAGTGTAGACATTCCATAACACTTAAGGCTGGAAAAAGAACATGCAAAGACCTCATGATGATCATCCATATGGCAGAGACACTGCTGGTCACATACTCTGAACTGTTAGGAGGAATGCTTCACAATTATTTGCAGTGAAGTTATATTTGAAAAACAAACCATAATTACTGCACTCCAAGGCATGTAAAGGCCATGTTGGTTTTTGGTAACTTGGTTTCTAAAGCAAAGTTTTGTAGCCTGGTGACAAGTACATGCTGAAGAGTTGAAACGCTGCAGTAGAAAGGATTTTAGGTATAAATGGAACACAAACTATCAAACTATTACAAAGGCCTCTGGGGTTATGTGGCAAACATGAAAAGATCTAAAGCTAAGGGCCTCCTAATGACAGCATTCATAGAACAAATAGCTTTTTTCAATATCCACAAAGTAAAATCATTTAAAACTGGAAAAGCACTCGGAGAGCGCAGACCTCCGCCAAGCACCACAGTTCCCCCCATACAGTGTTTGTGTGTACGTTTTCAGATTCCTTGACCATGAAAACATATGACTAGCAATTGGATTCACAATGATAGGATTAGTGGTTCAGTAGTTATTGAGGAAAATCGCATTTTCCGTAATGGCGGTGATCCGGATCACCACCAAAATCTAATCATCTGTAGGATACCCCATTTCTGACAATCTGTGAAAATTTCATGAAAATCCGTCCATAACTTTTTGAGTTATCTTGCTAACAAACAAACAAACAAACAAACAGACAAACCAACGCCGATGAACACATAACCTCCTTGGCGGAGGTAAACATCAACTGCTGTTTGTAGTACAAGTGAGCTAAAGATCCAAAGTTGACTGTGGGGGATTTTGGATTATCAATATATACTGTTCAAAAAAAATAAAAGGAACACTTTTTAATCTGAGTAAGTTTTGGAGTGTTTTGAATTCAGCCCTCTGTAGGTTGTAGGTTGATAATTTTCATTTCCATCAAAAGATGTGGCATCTTTTCATTCTTAACACATTATCCAGTCCATATCAGTGTAGATATCCAGCTTATTTTTTCCCATTAAAATCTGATGTGTTTTCAAAGTGTTCCTTTTATTTTTTTGAGAAGTATATTAAGGGATCCACCAATCTCTGACTAAAATATTGATCTTTTTCTGACATCAGCAAATAACATAGCATTTACCAATGTCAGCAGCTGAGTTAGCTTTGTTATGTTATATATGCCACATTAGATTTACAAGGGTTAAAAAATGTAATAAAGACTTGAGACTGTGAAGGTAACTTTGTTTATTAAACTACCTATAAATATATATGCATGAATAACATGCTGTTAATTGCAGTTTATCTCGTATGTTTTTAATCCTATAGCTTTAAAGAATTTTGCAAGATGACAGAACATTATTTGTCTTACCAATTTCAAATCTTACTTTATTGCATATCACTGATGGAATTTCTATTTTCACAGCAAACGAGCCCAATCTCTTCTTATAAATTAAAGCAACGCTATTAATTAGCCAGTATGCTAATTTGTATTTCCCCTAATTAGTCAGAGGAATAACAGACTTTCCTCAGTTAGTCATCTTTTATTCAATAGTTTTCTTAGACAATTCACAAGCACACACAAGCCAAAATCAAGCAAAAATTATAGCATCAAAATTGATTAGTAATTATGATTTTTTTTTAACAACTTCTGTTAAACTACACTACTGTTCAAAAGTTTGGGGTCACCCAGACAATTATTTTGTGTTTTCCATGAAAAGTCACACTTATTTACCACCATGAGTTGTAAAATGAATAGAAAATATAGTCAAGACATTGACAAGGTTAGAAATAATGATTTGTATTTGAAATAATATTTTTTTCCAGATACTCAACCTGCTCAAAGGAAGGTCAGTTTTATAGCTTCTCTAACCAGCTAAACTGTTTTCAGCTGTGCTAACATGATTGCACAAGGGTTTTCTAATCATCCATTAGCCTTCTGACGCAATGAGCAAATATTGTACCATTGTACCATTAGAACACTGGAGTGATAGTTGCTGGAAATGGGCCTCTATACACCTATGTAGATATTGCACCAAAAACCAGACATTTGCAGCTAGAATAGTCATTTACCACATTAGCAATGTATATTAGATATTAGAGTGTATTTCTGATTAGTTTAAAGTTATCTTCATTGAAAAAAAACAGTGCTTTTCTTTCAAAAATAAGGAAATTTCTAAGTTACCCCAAACTTTTGAACGGTAGTCTACATCTAAGAAAACATGTCACTACTGTGGTACAGTGCATCTAGAAAGTACTCACAGCGCTTCACTTTTTCCACATTTTGTCATGTTACAGTCTGATTCCGTCGTCGGCTCCTGCTCGTGTTCGAGCATAGGGTGGCTCCCGTTCCAGAAATCACTTGTGCTTGTGACGGATGTGGCTCTGTAGCCCGAGCCGGTGATGGAAGAGGCGTGGGCAGAGACCGCAGGGAAGTGACGGTGGAGGCCGCGGCTGCTGCGAGCGCTCCTTTCTTCCTCTTCGCTTCTCCTCCTCAAATGCACATCTGTTTTTCTCAAAGGCTATAGTGCCATTGCGGATAGCTTCTCTCCATACCATTCTCTCCTTTGCTAGGTGTTCCCATCTGTGGATGTTGGTTTGGGCCAAGGTGGACTTTAAGATAAGATAAGATAAGCCTTTATTAATCCCAAAATGGGGAAATTCCAGGATAGGATTCCAGGATTTAGTTGGTCTTTATAGCGCAGTTTTGGTCTGCCTAGTGGTCTTGTTCCTGAGGTGAGTTCTCCATAGAGCAGAATTTTCGGTAGACGATTTGAGTCCATTCGTTGGATATGGCCTGCCCAGCGGAGACGGTGCTGAATAATGGTAGCTTCAACACTAGGTAGTGCAGCGCGGGCGAGAACTTCGGTGTTTGTTACCCGGTCTGTCCATTTGGTTTTAAGGATTTGTCTAAGCTTCAGCTGTTGGAAGTGCTCAAGACATTTGATTTGGCGACAATAGAGAGTCCAGGTCTCGCAGGCGTAGAGAAGGGTAGACAGAACTACAGCCCTGAAAACCATGATCTTTGTTTTGATAGTCAGTGCGTGGTTGTTGAAGACTCGGCAATTAAGACGTCCAAAAGCGGAGTGAGCTGCCCTAACGCGATTCTCCACGTCCTGATTGCATGTAGGTGTCTTTGATAGAATGCTTCCTAGATAACAGAAATGGTCCGCTTTTTCCAGAGGCTTTTCATCAATAGTGATGATTGTGTCAGGGAGCATGTAGCCTGGGGGTGGGTGGATGAGGGCTTTGGTCTTGTCAGTATTCACCTCCATTCCAAAACGCTCATAAGCATTATTGTAGAGGTTAGCCGTACTCTGTAGATCTTCAGCAGTTAAGCTAGGGGTAGCGTTGTCATCTGCATACTGCAGCTCGTGGACTGTGGTGGTTCATTTTGTCATGTTACAGTCTGATTCCAAAATGGAATAAATTCCTTTTTTCCTCAAATTTCAACACACAATACCCCATAATGACAATGTGAAAAGTTTTTTTGAGATTTTTGCAAATTTATTAAAAATTAAAAACTAAAAAAATCACATGTACATAAGTATTCAGAGTCTTTGCTCAATACTTTGTTGATGCACCTTTGGCAGCAATTACAGCCTCAAGTCTTTTTGAATATGATGCCACAAGCTTGGCACACCTATCCTTGGACAGTTTCGCCCATTCATCTTTGCAGCACCTCTCAAGCTCCATCAGGTTGCATGGGATACGTCGGTGCACGGACATTTTCAGATCTCCAGAGATGTTCAATTGGATTCAAGTCTGGGCTCTGTCTGGGCCACTCAAGGACATTCACAGAGTTGTCCTAAAGCCACACGTTTGATATCTTGGCTGTGTGCTTAGGGTCGTCCTGCTGAAAGATGAACCGTTGCCCTAGTCTGAGGTCAAGAGCGCCCTGGAGCAGGTTTTCATCCAGGATGTCTCTGTACATTGCTGCATTCATCTTTCCCTCTATCCTGACTAGTCTCCCAGTTCCGGCAGCTGAAAAACATCCCCACAGCATGATACTGCCACCACCATGCTTCACTGTAGGGATGGTATTGGCCTGGTGATGAGCGGTGCCTGGTTTCCTCCAAACATGATGCCTGGCATTCACGCCAAAGAGTTCAATCTTTATCTCATCAGACCAGAGAATTTTGTTTCTCATGGTCTGAGGGTCCTTCAGGTGTATTTTGGCAAGCTCCAGGTGGGCTGCCATGTGCCTTTTACTAAGAAGTGGCTTCCGTCTGGCCGCTCTACCATACAGGCCTGATTGGTGGATTGCTGCAGAGATGGTTGTCCTTCTGGAAGGTTCTCCTCTCTCCACAGAGAAATGCTGGAGCTCTGACAGAGTGACTATTGGGTTCTTGGTCACCTCCCTGACTAAGGCTCTTCTCCACCAATTGCTCAGTTTAGATGGCTGGCCAGCTGTTGGGAGAGTCCTGGTGGTTCTGAACTTCTTCCATTTATGGATGATGGAGGCCACTGTGCTCATTAGGACCTTCAAAGCAGCAGAAATTTTTCTATACCCTTCCACAGATTTGTGTCTCGAGACAATCCTGTCTCGGAGGTCTACAGACAATTCCTTTGACTTCATGCTTGGTTTGTGCTCTGACATGCACTGTCAACTGTGAGACCTTATATAGACAGGTGTGTGTCTTTCCAAATCATGTCCAATCAACTGAATTTACCACAGGTGGACTCCAATTAAGCTGTAGAAACATCTCAAGGATGATCAGTGAAAACAGGATTCAATTCAACTTTATTTATATAGCGCCATTTCACAACAACAGTCATCTCATAGCACTTTCAACTGTAGGGGAATCCCCCACAATTGCAGAAAGACCCCAGCAATCAGGCGATCCCCTGTGAGCAAGCACTTGGCGATGGTAGAGAGGAAAAAACTCCCTTTTAACAGGAAGAAACCTCCAGCAGAACCAGGCTCAGGGAGGGGCAGTCATCTGCTGCAACTGGCAGATAGAGAGGATGTACCGGAGCTCAATTCTGAGCTTCATGGCAAAGGCTGTGAATACTTATTTCTTAGTTCTTTATTGTTAATAAATTTGCAAAAATCTAAAAGAAAAACCAAAAACTGTTTTCACGTTGTCATTATGGGGTATTGTGTGTGGAATTTTGAGGAAAAAAATGAATTTAATCCATTTTGGAATAAGGCTGTAACATAAAATGTGAAAAAGGTGAAGTGCTGTGAATACTTTCCGGATGCACTGTATATGTATGATGATGCAATTTTGCTAATGTTATATATACAACCCAAATTCAAGTGAAGGTGGGACATTGTGTAAAACGTAAACAAAAACAAAATACAATCCTTTTCAATCTATAATCAATTGAATCCACTACAAAGACAAGATATTTAATGTTCAAACTGATAAACTTTGTTTTGTTGCAAATATTCACTCATTTTGAATTTGATGCCTGCAACACATTCCAAAAAAGCTGTGACAGTGTCATGTTTACCACTGTGTTACATCACTTTTCTTTTTAACAACATCCAGTAAGCATTTAGGAACTGAGGACACCAACTGTTAAATCGCTGTAGGTGAAATTCTTTCCTATTCTTGCTTGATGTATGACTTTAGTTGCTCAGCAGTCCAGAATCTCCATTGTCGTATTTTGTGCTTCATAATGCACCACACATTTTCAGTGGAAGACAGGTCTGCAGGGCTGCAGGCAGGCCAGTCTAGTACTGCACTCTTTTGCTACGAAGCCACATTGTTGTAACACGTGCAGAATGTGGCGTGGCATTGTCTTACGGAAATAAGCAGGGATGTCCTTGAAAAATATGTTGCTTGGATGGCAGTATACATTGCTCCAAAACCTCTATGTACAGTTCAGCATTAATAGTGCCTTCATAAATGTGAACATTACCCATGTCATGGGCACTAACACAACCCCATACCATCACAGATGCTGGCTTTTGAACTTAACACTGACTAGTGCATGCCCATATAAAGCAAGTATTCCTGTCTGAAACAGGTATCCCAGTCAGGCTTTACAGGCCCAAATATAGGTTGTGCTTGAAAGTGGAATACAAAGGGATGTAGCCTATATGTAGGCAATCACACGCTAGACTTTGACAAATATGAAAGGGACTGAACACTAAGATTTATTTGATTGTGTGAATATTAATTACAGAATTATTGAAAATGAATGGGACATCCAATATTAGCAAGTGTTTAAGAACCCTTTTTTATTTTTTGTCAGATCATTTATCTGTCTGATCTTTTATGAATTATATTTGTACGTGTTGTATCTTGTACTTTGGGGAATGGAAGTTGTTCAGTCATCATTGTAAATGTTTTAGTTTATATGTGTAGTTTATAGTGTATAGTCAATAAACTCATGCAGTACTACAACAGGACATGTTTACAAATATTTGAGACCCACTGTAATGCATCCTTTTATATTTTAGCAATATTACTAGTACAAAACACCCAACATTATTATACACAGCAGAATGATCCGTTTGGCTGCAACTGTTGCATCAGTGTTGCCCACTTGTCAGTAAATATTTGAATAAAAATTTTTTATTTTGTTATTTGGTCGTTTTTGTGTCCAGTTTGGTGACGGTCGTCATTTAGTCAAAGTGTGCATATGTGGCTGCATATGATATGCAATTGATCTGGGCATTCTGCTCCACAGTCATGGTGGCATTATTATTAACTTTTTAATTTTTAGATAGTTGTGCAAGCACAGCGAGAGGAGTACCATCGGCGGCTCGCGGTCCTGCAGAGGGACTCCCGCCTACTGCTGACCAGGCGGGCTAGGCTTGCTTCCCTGCAAAGGATCGCACTCCACCTGCTGCATCTCCAACACTGGTGTTCTTTAGGAAGACCCCAGGTCCCCGCTGACATTCCCCAAATTATCCTTTAGACCTACGCAATCATGGCAACATTATAGTATAATTTTTTAAGCATTACATCTTCAGTATTCTCTTTTTCTGGTCAAATTGGTCACTTTTCACTTCCTTTTTTGTTTGCAGAGGGCTGTGGTGAGTGACTGGTCCAATCAGCACGGAGTCAATCTGAAACCCCGCTCACATTTCCAGAAGCCAGAGCATGAGGAAACACAGCGGTGGCTAAATTTTTATTGATAAAAATTACATATTTTGACTGAGCAACTCCATACTTTGGAATGCACACCCTTGCAACCTCAGCAAAGCACTTATACAGTAAAACCTGAGGTCAGTCTGACGGACGGTTTGAGAGGTACAGTATGTGAGAGACAGACAGACAGACAGACAGACAGACAGACAGACAGACACACACACACACACACACACACACACACACAGTACCGGTGCTGTGGAAGACATCCTGCCTGGTTCCTGTCCCCAAGAAGTCATCTCCATCGGATTTGAATGACTACCGACCAGTTGCCCTCACATCTCATGTGATGAAGGTCCTGGAGAGACTGGTCTTAGCCCACCTGAGGCTGCAGGTGAAGACGTGGCTGGACCCTCTGCAGTTTGCATATCAGCCCCATTTAGGAGTTGAAAGTGCTGTCATCTACCTGCTGCAACGAGCCCATCTGCACCTGGATGGTGGAGGAGATACTGTGAAAATCACTTTTTTTGATTTCTCCAGTGCCTTTAACACCATCCAGCCACTGCTACAGGGTGAGAAGCTGCGGGCGATGGGGGTTGACAGCTCTGTGATCTCCTGGATTACTGACTACCTGACAGGCAGACCACAGTTTGTACGGCTGGGCAATGTCTTGTCTGGAGCGGTGGCTAGTGATACGGGAGCTCCACAGGGGACTGTGCTCTCTCCTTTTCTTTTTACCTTATACACCACTGACTTTCAGTACAACACTGAGTCATGCCACCTGCAGAAATTCTCTGATGACTCAGCTGTTGTGGGGTGTATAAGAGGAGGAGAGGAAGGGGAGTACAGGGCACTGGTAGACGGATTTGTGGAGTGGACGGAGCAGAATCACTTGAGGTTGAATGTCAGCAAGACCAGAGAGATGGTGATTGACTTCAGGAAGAGGAAGACTCCTTCTCAGCCACTGCAGATTGGGGGGGGGGGGGAGATGTGGAAGTGGTTGAGAACTACAAATATCTGAGTGTCAGGATCAGCAGCGGGTTGGACTGGCGATGCAACACCGATGCTGCGCACAAGAAAGGGATGAGCAGACTCTACTTCCTGAGAAAGCTGAGATCCTTCAACGTGTGCAGCAGGATGCTGGAGCTTTTCTACCAGACCGTTGTCACCAGCGCCATCTTCTTTGCTGCTATCTGTTGGGGTAGCAGTATCAGGACCAGAGATACCAACAGACTTGACAAGATTATCAAGGCTGGCTCTGTAATTGGTCTCAGACCGGAGATCTTTGAGACAGTGGTGGAGAGGAGAACACTAAATAAACTGCGATCCATCATGGATAATCCTGATCACCCCCTCCACCACACACTAGATAGACAGCGAAGCACTTTCTCCAGTAGACTACTACAGCTTCGTTGTCGAACGGCCAGGTACAGGAAATCTTTCCTGCCACATGCAGTTTCACTGTACAATAACTCACTATGATGTTGTATTCTGGTCATAGCTATGCTGCCACACTGCACCTTACAGACTAACTGGTATCTCACATTTTCACTCTGCTCCTGATAGTCCTTCTTTGTGCAATGAGATGATTCATGTGTTTATACGGGTCATCATATATTAAGCTATGATGTATATAGGTTTTATAGTCGTGTTAGTTTTACTTTCCATGGGTAATCCCTTTGTCTGTCATGTGTGTGTTTCTGTTGTTTGGTTGTCTACTGTCATGCTGCTGTTACACTGTAATTTCCCAGTTTGGGATCAATAAAGTACATCTATCTATCTAAATTCCTTGCATTTATAGATAGATAACAATCTGGATGGTCGTTTTGCTCTTTAGCCCAGAGGACATGACATCGATGATTTCCAAAAACAATTAGAAATGCTGAGTCGTCAGATTACAGCACACTTTTCCATTTTGCGTCAATCCATCTCAGAAGAGCTCAGGCCCAGAGCAACCGTTTTTTGGGTGTCGCTGATATGTGGCTTTCACTTTGCATGGTAGAGTTTTAACTTGCACTTGTAGCAACAAACTGCATTAACTGACAATAGTTTTCTGAAGTGTTCCTGAGCCCATGTGCAATGCCGCCTAAGGGATTGAAGGTCACGGCCATTCATTGTTGGTTTTTAGCCTTGCCACTTACATGCAGAGTTTTCTCCAGATTCTCTGAATCTTTTGATGATATTATGTACTGTAGATGAAAAGATCCATAAATTCCTTGCAACTGTACATTGAGAAACATTGTTCTTAAACTGTTGGACTATTTGCCCATGCAGTTGTTCACAAGCTCCCCCTATCCTTGCTTGTGAATAACTGAGCCTTTCAGAGATGCTCCTTTTATACCCAATCATGACACTCACCTGTTTCCAATTAAACTGTTCATCTGTGGAATGTTCCAAAAAGGTCTTTTTTGAGCATTCCTCAATTTTCCCAGTTTTTTGTTGCCCCTGTCCCAGCATTTTTGGAACATGTTGCAGGCAATAAATTCAAAATAATGGAATATTAGCAAAAAACAATAAAGTTTACCAGTTTGAACATTAAATATCTTGTCTTTGTAGTGTATTCAATAGACTATAGGTTGAAAAGGGTTTGAAAATCATTGTATTTTGTTTTTATTTATGTTTTACACAAAGTAACAACTTCACTGGAATCGGGGCTGTATATATTCACTCCTGGTATGAACATAAATAGTGACAGTCACTGAAATAGAAGCAGTTTTGCATATTACTAGTTAGCTACAGCTTGAGTATGTTATTGTGTTCACACTCAAAAGGGTTCCGCTATTCAATCAATCAATCAATCAAACTTTATTTCTGAAGCACTTTAAAAACAACTACAGCTGATACAAAGTGTTGTACATCAGGAATAGATAAAATGAAACGGACATAAAAGACAGTAAAATGCAACTAAAAAGGTATAAAACAAAACAAGTAAAAATGACAATCATATAATAAAAGCAATAAAACAAGTACAATCGATGTCTCATGCTGGGTTGAAGGCCAAGGAGTAAAAATGAGTTTTAAGATAAGTTTTAAAAGTGGACAGTGAAGGAGCCTGTCTAATAGGCAAAGGAAGACTGTTCCATAGTTTAGGAGCAGCAACAGAAAAAGCTCTGTCCCCTCTGAGCTTCCTATTCGTCACATACGACACATCTGATAGTGACCAACACCACCAAACCATTGTAACTGCATGATGATGGAATCCACTTTGTGAGAACTTTTATTCCCAACACAGTAACCAGTATTCATTCATTCATTCATTCATTCATTCATCTTAAGCCACTTAATCCTTTTTGGGTCATAGGGATGCTGGAGCCTACATCAGCA
Organism: Pholidichthys leucotaenia; assembly: GCA_020510985.1. Taxonomy (NCBI): domain Eukaryota; kingdom Metazoa; phylum Chordata; class Actinopteri; order Cichliformes; family Pholidichthyidae; genus Pholidichthys; species Pholidichthys leucotaenia. The sequence continues at coordinate 283,502,498 of CM035841.1, forward strand.
TCTTTGGGTGAGAGGCAGGGTACACCCTGGACAGATTGCCAGGCCATCAAAGGGCCAACCATTCTTTCTCACATACATACCCAAGGACAACTTAGAATTTGCAGTTGATGCCAATTAACCCAACATAACCAGTAAGTAACCAATAGCAAAACTGATACACAATAAGTGGTCAAAAATGGTGTGATTAGTCAGCTAAATGTCTTTAGGAATTTGTAACCATGCTTGTCATCATTTTTATTTTATTCTCTTCTCTTACAGATGTGCATTACAAATCAAAGTACTTGCTAAATATGTGAGCATATATACCAAATACATGAATCATCTGTGTAGTACAGCCTGTGTTGGTTAACATTTCCAATTCTTAATTTGGCGGTTTGTTTGTCAATGAGATGTAATGAATGATATCCATAAAAACTTGGCTGCAGGCAAAAACCAGTGTTAATTTTCTGAAATATGTAGCTAGGCCTAAAATCAACAAGCAGAACGAATCCTTATTTATTTAACTAACAGGTTATAACTTTGTATTAGTTCTTTAACGAGTGATGTCACATCCCTCAAGACACATTTCCCAGTGTAAACTGTCCACTGCCAACATCTGTAAGGGGACTCAACAAGGTGCTCTGTATGAGCGGCCATGAAACCAGACACTCCAAGACATTGGCAGACTTTGCTGAGCTCAGCCCAAAACGTACAACAGTCTCCCCTCAAACCTGGGCTTGTTTAGCTGCTGGCACAAGAAGGAATCAGTCAGATGAGTGCCAGCCGAGGTGAAGTGTGCCCACAGAGTACACACTGCAGCACCACTACTAGTACTCATGCCCTCACCTTGTCTACCTTGGCACTTTTTGAGTTTGATGGGGGAAAAATGTCCCATTGCAAATGGAAAATCATGTGCCAGACAGCATATTTATACATCTTAATTAGCAATAATGAAGCCCAGACTAGCCAACAATCTGATGCCAGTGGTTACTGTGTGGTGTTGACTAGCCTGTATGTCCGTTGTTTGTCTGATAGTTACACCAGAATTATACAAATGGAACTGGTGAAAGGGTGTTTTCCTATGATTATTTAATCTATCAACAAATGCAAAATGAGAACAGATCTTTAAATTACGGTAACATTTGAACATGAAACTGTTTAGTTTGAATAAGTGTATTACACCACTTAATCACGTGGTTGGTATCCATAGGAGGATAACAGCTGCAGGCTCCAGCATGCCTCAGATTTACAGAAGACTGCAAATGAACAGGAGATGATTATCAGTTGCTCACACAGTTTGTCATGTTACAGACCATTCATTTCAAAAGGCCTGTTAGGACATGGTGAATGGCAGCAAGTTCTCATGATTTTTATAGTCTCAGTGATTTGAGGCCATGTTTGGATGCAAATACGTTTAGATCTGACAGGGAACCATTCAAAAACAAGTTTCATGGATTTTTTTTTTTTTTAACTGTGAAATAGGCTACAACCATCCTTCCGATGTCTGGATTTATGGTCTGGTAATTCCCCTCTGGAGTAATTTGGCTGGTACATCTGCAGCTTAGCAGCATTCCAGCAGAGCTCTCCTGCGCTGTGAAGTCAAGAGATGACTGATTGATTGATTGTATTACTCTAGTTTTAGCATAGCTTTGCTGAGCTATTGCTGCAAAGTTCTACAGTGATATGTCCAGCAAGAAGCCAGCACTGCTAGCCTGCTGTGATGATCGCAAATCACACTCAAAAACTCAAATTTACACCTCCCAAAAAACCATGCCGATAACAATGAAACACAGAACAATAAGAACACATCTACCGTTTTACAAAATATTCAACTTCCTCCCACAGAGTGACGACAGTGTTTTGATAGTTAGGGTTTACATCCCTGCTTCAACACTGTCTCCTCTATAGCCTTTCTGTGGTACCTACTGAACCCTAAGAATTATTAAAAGCACACCTTCTAAATATTTCCAAATACACAGATAATAGTTTGGATGTGATGGGCACTGTTAACAATAAGGTGACCAGTTGCTTACCAGCTTGCTGGGTCATCCTAAAAGCTGGTGCTGATCCCCAAAACAGAGAACATAACTGCAGAGAACAAAATATGCAAGGCTGAGAAATATGGTGTGAAGCACATAAGTAAAGCTAAATAAATGTACTACACCCCCCCCCCACACACACACACACACAGGAGTGACAAAGCACCTTAAATAGAGCAGTAAAAAGCAAGCAACAAAAATAATTTTATTTTTTCATACTATATCACCAACTAGGGAAGAATTCCTAATATCATTCTGCTGTTTATCACAGCACACTGGCAATAAAGGCTTTCTAATATATTCTATTCTGTTTTGAATGCAATACAAATACAGTGGTGTGAAAAAGTGTTCACCCCCTTCCTGATTTCCTCCTTTTTTGTATGTTTGTCACACTTAAATGTTTCAGATCATCAAACAAATTTAAATATTAGACAAAGATAACACAAGTAAACACAAAATGCAGTTTTTAAATGAAGGTGTTTATTATTAAGGGTAAAAACAAATCCAAACCTACATGGCCCTGTGTGAAAAAGTGATTGCCCCCTCCTGTTAAAACATAAATTAACTGTGGTTTATCACATCTTTGAAAAGCTGAGCTCAATTTCTCTAGCCACACCCAGGCCTGATTATTGCCACATCTGTTCTCAATCAAGAAATCACTTAAACAGGACCTGCCTGACACAGTGAAGTGGACCAAAAGTTCCTCAAAAGCTAGATATCATGCTGTGATCCAAAGAAATTCAGGAACAAATGAGAAACAAAGTAATTGAGATATATCAGTCTGGAAAAGGTTATAAAGCCATTTCTAAAGCTTTGGGACTCCAGCTAACCACAGTGAGAGCCATTATCCATAAATGGCGAAAACACGGAACAGTGGTGAACCTTCCCAGGAGTGGCCGGCCGACCAAAATTACCCCAAGAGTGCAGTAATGACGCATCCAAGAGGTCACAAAAAACCCCACAACAACACCCAAAGAACTGCAGGCCTCACTTGTCTCAGTTAAGGTCAGTGTTCATGACTCCACCATAAGAAAGAGACTGGGCAAAAATGGCCTGCATGGCAGAGTTCCAAGATGAAAACCACTGCTGAGCAAAAAGAACATAAAGGCTCGTCTTGTGGTGACACAACAGGACATGGTACTCCACCCAGGACTTTGGGGCATGGGGGGAAGGAAAGGAGAGACGGTAATGGGGGAAGAAGAGAGATGGGCGCCAGAATGCTAGTGGGGTATTGAACTGAATAAAAATGCGCCTTCTTCCCTGCTGTGCCAGGTGTGGGACGTATTGTGGAGAAGTAAGACGCTTTTCACACCTGAGGACTCCGGGGCGTGAGAGTATTGTGTTAGCCATGCTCTGTGACGTGTGTATGGATGTGTGTACAATGTCTCTGACGCATGTGTCAATGTGTTCACCCTGGGAGCCAAAGGCGGGAATAAAGTTGTATAAAGGAGTTTGTGTTGGCACCCAGGATTTAGTCTGTTCTGCTTGTTGGAGGAGAATAAAGTTGTGTGTCATCAGCTCGTGTCTCATCTGATTCCATCCTCCACATTAGTGACCTAGAGATGTGAAATGGAAAACGGACCAAGCTCCTCCATGGGGACACTCCCGCTGGGGTCTCCCAGTGCTGCATGTGCCGTTGCAGTCAGACTCCTGGATTTTTGGCTCCACGACCCAGCCGCTTGGTTTTATACATGTGGAAGCCCAGTTCGCCCTCTATGGAGTCTCAACAGACAACATGAAGTGCCATCATGTGGTAACTGCGCTGGACGCGCACGCGACACAACACACCATGAGCCTACTCTGAGCCCTGCCAGCCCAAGGAAAATACGACGCTCTCAAGCGGCTGCTGCTGCTCCGTTATACCCTTTCAGATGCAGAGAGGGTGGAAAAGCTCCTCACCCACTCGAAGCTGGGAGACAGATCGGCTGTGGACCTGGTGGAGAGCATGCTTGCATTGATGGGCACGGACGACGGATCTTTCCTTTTTGCCCACCTCTTCCTCAGAAACCTACCGGCTTCAGTGTGAGCAATCCTCACTAACTCACCACTGCTGGCAGTCAGGGACTACCGCGTACTGGTAGAGGAGGCAGACCGCATCATCCTGGCAGACAAGGCTTTCAGCATTCAGCCAGTGAGACCGGGATCTCTGGGGGAGCCCGGCGAGGTTGCAGAGCTGATGGTGGTGGCCGGGATGGCCGCCAGGAGACACAGGATCAGGATGCTGTGCTTTTATCACCGCTATTGTGACAAGGAAGCGCAATGTTGTCTGCTGCTGTGTCACTTCAAGAAAGTCGGGAAACGGGACAGCCAGCGGTCAGTAGCAACTGTGACCGCTGGCAATAGGAAGAAGCTGCTTTTCATCATGGACACATGTTCTGGGAAACGTTTTTTGGTAGACTCGGGCTCCCAGAAGAGCCTCATTTTGCCAGTCAGCATGGACAAACTGGCAGAAGGTTGCGGCCCATCTTTAACGGCGCCAATGGATCCCACATCAGGACGTTTGGAGAAAGGACGGTGACTGTATGTTTACTGTACATGGACGCAATTAGCAGTGGGACTTTGTGACAGCTGCATGTTCAGTCCCCATCTTAGGTGCTGATTTTCTATGCGCTTACGGTCTCCTAGTTGATGTTGCCAACAGACGTTTAGTGGACACTGTATCTTTCTCCTCCTTGCCCTGCACAGCTCGGGGAGTCGGGCCACCAACACATGCACAGGGTCTAGCTCCAGGGGGTAAGTACCAGCGTTTGCTGTCTGAGTTCCCAGCACTCACGGTGCCCACTTTTTCTGCAAGCACGGGGTTGAGCGTTTTATCACCACAAAAGGTCCACCTGTTTTTGCGCATCCTCGCCGACTGAATGCGGCTAAATTAGCCATCGCGCACGAGGAGTTTGCTAACTTAGAATGCTTAGGCATCGTTAGGTGCTCCAACAGTCCTTAGGCATCCCCGCTGCACATGGTGCCGAAGTCCGATGGGTCGTGGGTGCCGTGTGGCAATTTCTGACACTTGAACAACGCCACGGAACACGACAGTTACCCCATCCCGCACATCCAGGATTTTTCCTTGCACCTGGCTGGGGCGTGCATTTTCTCAAAAGTAGATCTGGTCCGTGGTTACCACCAGGTCCCGGTTCGCGCAGAGGACATTCCCAAAACAGCGGTAATAAGTCCCTTTGGTCCTTTTGAGTTTTTACGCATCACGTTTGGGTTAAAAGGTGCAGCCCAAACTTTTCAAAGGATGATGGACGTGGTGCTCTGTGAGTTGCCGTTCGACATTTTGGTGGCTAGCGCATCAGAGGAGGAGCACATTGCCCATCTCAAACAAGTTTTCCAATGGTTGGAAGCACACGTGCTGATCGTGAACCCGGCGAAGTGTCAGTTTGGGCTGCCAGTGATTGATTTTTTTTGGGTCATCGCATCTCAGCAGAGGGCGCAATCCCGCTGCCGGATAAGGTACTCGCGGTGTCAGATCTTCCACGTCCACAGACTGTGAAGGCGCTACAGGAATTTTTGGGGATGGTCACTTTCTACAACTGTTTCCTCCCCAGGGTAGCCCAGCTGCTGCAACCGCTCTACGGTGCGCTCAAAAAAAAGAAGCCCGCAGATAGCATCGACTGGACCCTCGAGCGGATCCAAGCATTCACAAACGCCAAAATGGCACTCGCTAACGTGGCTTTGCTGGCCCACCCAGCCCCGTCAGCGCGGAGAGCGCTCACCACAGATGCGTCTGACGTCACGGTAGGAGCCGTGGTAGAGCAGTACATCTCCGATTCGTGGCAACCCCTCGCCTTTTTCAGCCATACTTTGCGCAACAACGAGCATAAATACAGCACATGAGTTTACCGCATTTGTTGATCACAAATCACTAACTTACGCAATGTCCTGTCATGTGTCTGAGCATTGTTCTCAGTGCTCAGACTTCCTTGTGTAGTTTTGAGTATTTTTCTGTCTTATTTGGTTGGCAGTTCTGTGTGTTTATTTTGGTTTGTTTTCATTCACCATGTTTACACCAATATTGTGGGAGCCTACACAGCAACTCCCCTCCCCCACCTAGGTCAGTCTGATCACTTATCCTTGTTCCTTACCCCCCAAGTATGTACCGCTCATCAACCGGGTGAAGCCATCAGTGAGGACCATCAAAGTGTGGCCAGAGGGGGTTGACTCTGTACTCCAGGAGAAGTTTAGGAACACAGACTGGAGTATGTTCACCTCTCAGGCTACCTGTGGCTCCCACATAAACATCGACTCTTACACCCACTCAGTACTGGACCATATCAACACCACTACTGACAGTGTCACCACGGAAAGACAGATCACCACGTACCCAAATCAGAAGCCGTGGATGAACAGAGAAGTGCGGCTTCTGCTAAAGGCACGTAACAGTGCCTTTAGATCTGGTGATGCACAGGCCTACAGTTCATCCAGGGCAGATCTGAAGAGGGGCATCAAGAAGGCCAAGCACAGCTACAAGCTGAAGGTGGAGGAACATTTTGGGGACTCTGACCCCCGACGCATGTGGCAGGGCATTCAAGCTATCTCTGATTATAAGCCCAGCAACTCCATACCTGTAGCCATGACTGTGCCCTTTCTCAATGAGCTAAATGACTTCTATGCTTGTTTTGACAAGGACAATAACGAAAAGAACATCAATTTCCCACCCTCTGACGACCTCCACCACCTCACACTCACCTACACCGACGTCCATAACGCACTGAGTCATGTCAACGTACGTAAGGCTGCTGGCCCTGACGGCATTCCTGGGCGTGTGCTGAGGGCATGCGCTGAGCAGCTGGCAGGGGTCTTCACAGACATCTTCAACCTGTCCCTGGCCCAGGCCGTGGTACCAGCGTGCTTCAAGACCACTTCAATAGTACCAGTGCCGAAACATTCAACACCATCGTGCCTAAATGACTATCGCCCTGTGGCACTGAAGCCCATAGTCATGAAGTGCTCTGGTCTTGGCACAGCTCAAAAAATGCCTGCCCCCTACACTGGACCCTCACCAGTTTGCCTACCGGAGCAACAGGAGTACAGAGGATGTGGTTTCTACAGCGCTGCACTATGTACTCTCACACCTGGATGACAAGAACACCTACGCAAGAATGCTGTTTGTTGACTTCAGCTCAGCATTCAACACAGTTATCCCCTCCAAGTTGATCACTAAACTTGGGGACCTGGGAATCAGTACATCCATCTGCAACTGGATCATGGATTTTCTGACCAACAGACCCCAGCATGTTAGGTCAGGCCCCAACCGTTCTTCCGTCATCACACTCAACACTGGTGTACCACAGGGCTGTGTGCTCAGCCCATTCCTCTACTCCCTCTTCACCCATGACTGCAGGCCTATGTATGGATCCAATTCCATCATAAAGTTCGCAGATGACACCACGGTGATTGGACTCATCAGGGACAACGATGAGTCAGATTACAGGGCAGAGGTTGAGCACTTGGCTACTTGGTGCGCTGACAATAACCTGCTCCTTAACACCAGCAAAACCAAGGAGCTCATAGTGGACTACAGGAAGGAGAGGGGAGAGACACATGACCCCATCCATATCAATGGCATAGCTGTTGAACGTGTCCCCAGCTTCAAATTCCTGGGGACCCACATCTTGGAGGACCTGTCCTGGTCAGTTAACACCACCAACCTGATCAAGAAGGCCCATCAGCGCCTCTTCTTCTTGAGGACACTGAAGAAGAACCATCTGTCAACTGACATCCTGGGCAACTTCTACCGCTGCGTGATAGAGAGCACCCTGACCAACTGTGTCACAGTCTGGTATGGGAGCTGCTCTGTCGCTGACCGTAAGGCGCTGCAGCGGGTGGTGAAAACCGCCCAACACATCACAGGGACTCCACTTCCAGTTATAGAGGACGTCTACAGGAAAAGATGTCTGCGCCGGGCACGCAGCATTCTTAGGGACTCCAACCATCCTGTTCATGGACTGTTCCAGCTTCTCCCCTCCAGAAGGCGTTTCAGAAGCCTTCGGACTAGAGCCAGCAGGTTTAGGAACAGTTTCTTTCCAACAGCTGTCACGTTATTGAACTTAGTTCCCCGCTGACTCTCTTACCATCATCTCTTACCATCCTCACCTGTACATAACTGCCCATCTAACTTATTGTACATTATTTGCACATAACAGTACTCTTAACTTTCTGCACTGCTGCATATATTTGCTTAAATTGCACATACTGTTAATTACCGTATATACTGCACTGCTGTCCTTTGCACTTCTGATTGGATGTTAAACTGTGTTTCGTTACCTTGTATTCATACATGTGTAATGACAATAAAGTTGAATCTAATCTAATCTATTCTGAGCCCTTCCCTCTTGCCAGTCTCACTCGCGTACTACCCAGGTAGTCACTATGCCAGCTCAGCTGCATGTTATTGATTAATCAAGTCACTTGCCCACTCTGCTCCCCACACCTGTGCCTCATTTGATTACCTGTTATTTAAACACTGCCGGCTCTTTGTTTCATTGCGGCAGTCATACTTGGATGAACTGGACTTTTCCTCTGTTTTCTCCAACCTGCACTCACGGGGCGATTCCGGCTCCGGAGTACTTGTCTGTAAGTTTTCCTTATTTGCAATTTTTTGTATGTCATGCACTTTGTCTTTTTGTTAAATAAATGTCACACTACAGTCCTGCGCATGGACCTGTCTTTTTGCCCTGGAAGGGGGCATTCATGACAGATGACTGCCACCATAATAAGGTCCAGTGGTTGTAGTGTGCATTTTTTCCTTTTTTCTTTTTTCACTTACCTGTCCGGCGGAGCAGTCATGTTTCCTGCAGGAGGACCAGACTGGAGGAGGAAGAAGTGGAGTCGGGAAGAGTTGGAGGTGGTAGCCATGATCGAGGATATGGCGGCCGGCGCACGAAGCTGCTCATCCCGGCAAGACGAGATGTATTGCTGGGGTGGAGTTGCCAACCTGGTGGAGGCTAGACCCAGCGTACACTTCCATCCTCGAGTTATAAGTCTCTCTCTTCCTCCACTCCTGCCAATGCCATCTGCCTCCTCCTTGTCTTCTTCAGCAGCTCCGTGGCGACAGTGTCGCCCTGCCTTAGGCCGCCGGAAGAATTCCGCCTCTTGGACAGCCTCTTCCCGAACACCGAGCAGCAGTTTCTCATTCTTCTTTTTCTCGTCAGCTGGTTTGTCAGCCCAACCTCCCTCCACTACTGCTGCGAGGCCCATCCCCTCGGTGCTTCTTCCTGCTGTCAAGAGGTGCTCCATTTCTCCACGGGCAACACCCGTTTCAGTGTTTACAGGGGCGGCTCCTTGACAATCCACAGAGGGGCCCAGGATCACTGTAGCCACAGAGAGGGGCAACACATCATCAGCTGCAGCAGGCAACATTCCTCGCCAGGTGAACAGGCAGGTTTCCTTTAATTCTACTTCAAATTTTGATGAATTGATGAAACTTGATGAAACTTCTTCCTTCTCCCTTTCGAACAGTGTATAATGTTACTTTATTGCATTTGCCATTTGCTTGTATTTGTTATATTTTTGTGTTCGAAATAAACTATCTATCTAATTGTCTTGCCTAATCCCTGGTAGAGAGACTCTGGAAATGCAGTCCCCTGAGCTCTGTCCACCTGCTCCAGCCACCTTTAACTCACCAGCTCTTTCAGTGTCTCCTCCTATCCTTCCTGAGTGTCCGCCGGCCCCGGAACTGAGCCGCTGGATGAAGGAGGAGCCTGTGGTCTTGGAAGATCCAACTCCAGTGCCAGCATGGAGCCGACCCCCAGCTGCCACGCCGGACAACTCACCAGCGAGGGCCTCTTTGTCTGGGGACATTTGGACTGCAATCACCATCATGCCTGCTGCGGAGGCTGCCGCAGCAGAGTGGGAATTGGAGCTGGACCTCCTGAAGGCCGGGCCCGAGGCATCATCATCGCTAGGATCGACGAAGTCCTGGACAGCGGTGGAGCTCGAGCTCAGGCAAGTGATCTCTTTTGTTTTTCTCATGTCTATTTTGGAGAGATCTTGTCTGGCTCTTGGTGAAGAGAGTTGGGTGCAGCCCTCAGCTGCATCTGAGCTCACCTCACCTCCTCCTTGCCTTCTTCCACATTAACCACTCTAACCACGTTCTCCTCCCTGTCTCTACTGAGCCTTCTCCTAGGGTTGCCGGGGAAGAACCACCACCACCTGATGCCTCCGTGGATCCAAGCCTACCAACTGATGACGTCGTGAGTCCAGCTCCCCCAGCCGAGGTCGTCAGGGACCCTCCTCCTTCGCCCTCACCTGGGGGTCCCTCTGATAGACCACCTCCTCGGCCTAGTGCTCTTGCAGGTTGGTCCGTTCACCATGGGTGCAGCGTTGGCCCAGTCCGGGCCCACCGTGGGTGCAACGTTGGCCCAGCCGGGGCCCACCACGGGTGCTACAGAGCTCCAGCCCGGAGCCACCGCGGGTGCTACAGAGCTCCAGCCCGGAGCCACCGCGGGTGCTACAGAGCTCCTGCCCGGAGCCACCACGGGTGCTACAGAGCTCCAGCCCAGAGCCACCACAGGTGCTACAGAGCTCCAGTCTGGAGCCACCGCGGGTGCTACAAAGCTCCAGCCCCAGGCCAAAGCGGATGCTACAAAGCTCCAGCCTGGGGCCACCGTGGGTGCTGCAGATCCTCCACTGCCAGATGCCGTCATGGTCCCCCTCCTTCCTCCACTACCTGATGCTGTCGTGGTCCCCCTTCCTCCATTGCCAGACGACGTCATGGTTCCCCCTCCTCGGCTCACCCCTCCATTATTGGGTCTCCCGGTGGGGAGCCGCCTCCCGGGCCGCCTCTGCTGTTCAGGTGGCTGAAGCACTCGGGCCGGCTGCCTGAAAGACTGAGCTGCTGTGTCGGGTGGTCCATATTTTCTGGCAGGCCACCCGACTCGTACCATCTGGCCGTCCGGCTGGCCTGGGACTTCGGTCGGCCCCCTGAACTCTTGTTTCTCTGGTTGGGGTCCAAGGGGTTGGTTTAGCGCAGGTGTGGGTTGTGTACTTATTGTGTTTTCTCTCCTTAGCCTGTTCCCCCCACCTCCCTCCCTGGTTAGTGCTTTGCTGTATTCCTTCTCTGGGGGGAGGGGGTCCTTTTTGGTGTTACTTGGGGGGGTCTGGAATCTACCCCTTGGGGGGGGGGGCTCTGTCATGTGTCTGAGCGTTGTTCTCAGCGCTCAAACTTCCTTTTGTAGTTGTATTTTTCTGTCTGTTATTTGGTTGGCAGTTTTGTGTGTTTGTTTTGGTTTGTTTTCATTCTGAGCCCTTCCCTCTTGCCAGTCTCACTCACGTACTACCCAGGTAGTCACGATGCCAGCTCAGCTGCATGTTATTGATTAATCAGGTCATTTGCCCACTCTGCTCCCTGCACCTGTGCCTCATTTGATTACCTGTTATTTAAACACTGCCGGCTCTTTGTTTCATTGCGGCAGTCATACTTGGACAAATTGGACTTTTCCTCTGTTTTCTCCTACCTGCACTCACTGGGCGATTCCGGCTCCGGAGTGCTTGTCTGTAAGTTTTCCTTATTTGTATTTTTTTTGTATGTCATGTACTGTTTGTCTTTTTGTTAAATAAATGTCACACTACAGTCCTGTCCGTGGACCTGTCTTTTTGCCCCGGAGGGGAGTGTTCATGACATGTCCAAAGTTTCAGAACCGTAGTCGGCTCTGCAACAACAGCACTTGGCCACAATCTCAGAATTCACTACAGACATTCAACATATAAGCCAGTAAGCTTAATGTCGTGGCCGATTGCCTGTCGCACATGCTGGTCTCCCTGGTCTACATGGGAATTGATTTTTCTGCCATGGCCGCCAACCAAACCAGGGTTGCAGACATATGCGCGCTCCAGTCCACAACTACTGGATTAAAACTGGAGAGCAGTGTGATACAAGAGAAGGGTGGTCCCACATTGCTCTGCGACGTCTCCGCTGGCCGTCCTCGCCCAGTGGTTCTGAGCTCTTGGCACCACCGTGTTTTCTAGTCTGTCCACTTCCTTTCACATCCCGGTGTGCGAGCTTCCGTTAAACTGGTGGGGTCCAAATTTGTCTGGCCTCGCTTACGCAGGAATGTGAAAGAATGGGTCGCAGCATGCATTGCGTGCCAATGGGCTAAGGTGCACAAGCACACCAAAGCCCTCCTCGAGCCTTTTCAAATTCTGGCCAGGAGGGTCAACCCCATACATGTGGATTTGGTGGGTTTCCTGCCGCCGTTGCAGGGGTTCACACACCTGCTAACAATTGTAGACCACACTATGCATTGGCCAGAGGCAGTTCCACTGAATTCCACCACGTCTGCCGAGGCAGCCTGCGCGTTTTCGTAGGCTTGGGGTCACACAGTTTGGTTCCCCGTTGGACATCACGTCCGACAGAGGTCCGCAATTTGTTTCAGAACTTTGGTCCGTGATGGCTGACAGCCTGGGGGTCAAAATCCACCACACTACCGTGTACAACCCGCAGACTAATGGTTTGTGCAAGCGTTTCCACAGGTTGCTTAAAACAGCGCTCAGAGGCTCATTAATGGATGCAAATTGGGTTGACCGCCTGCCTTGGGACCTACTGGGGTTGTGCTCCGTGCCTCAGGAAGATTTGGCAGCTTCCCCAGCAGAACTTGTTTTTTTCCCAGCCGTTGTGGATACCGGGGGAATTTTTGCCAGAGAGCCCCACGCCCGGTTCCAACCCGCCCACGCGCCTTTTTTCTGGGGCAGAGGCTGGCAGCATCCCTGGGCTGGCGCACCATTTGCAGGAGACTAGGGTTTTCCCCTCCACCCTTTCCCGCTTCAGAGGATTGCCCGCCAGCGACTGAGTTTGTCTCCTACCCCCCTCGACAGCAAGGCATTTCGGCCGGCCCGGCGGCTCCACGTTCCAGCCGTTACGGGCACTGGCTCAAGCCCAAAGGACTGGAGGGTTAGAGCCCCTTCTGGGTGTTCGGGGGGGTGGTAGGGCTGTGTGGTGACACAATAGGAGATGGTACTCCACCCAGGACTTTGGGGCATGGGGGGAAGGAAAGGAGAGATGGTAATGTGGGGAAGAAGTGAGACGGGCGCCAGAGCGCTAGGGGGGTATTGAACTGAATAAAGATGTGCCTTGTCCCCCACTGTGCCAGGTGTGGGATGTATTGTGGAGAAGTAAGACACTTTTCACACCTGAGGACTCCGGGGCGCGAAAGTATTGTGTTAGCCATGTTCTGTGACATGTGTATGGATGTGTGTACAATGTCTCTGACACATGTGCCAATGTGTTCACCCTGGGAGCCAAAGGTGGGAATAAAGTTGTATAAAGGAGTTCGTGTTAGCATCCTGGATTTAGTCTGTCTGTTCTGCTTGTTGGAGGAGAATAAAGTTGTGCGTCGTCAGCTCGTGTCTCGTCTGATTCCATCCTCCACAGTCTCAGTTTTGCCAGAAAACATCTTGATGATCCCCAAGATTTTTGGGAAAATACTCTGTGGACTGACGAGACAAAAGTTGAACTTTTTGGAAGGTGTGCGTCCCATTACATCTGGCGTAAAAGTAACAGCATTTCAGAAAAGAAACATCATACAAACGGTAAAATATGGTGGTGGTAGTGTGATGGTCTGGGGCTGTTTTGCTGCTTCAGGCCCTGGAACACTTGCTGTGGTAAATGGAACCAAGAATTCTGCTGTCTACCAAAAAATCCTGAAGGAGAATGTCCAGCCATCTGTTCGTGACCTCAAGTTGAAGCGCACTTGGGTTCTGTAGCAGGACAATGATCCAAAACACACCAGCAAGTCCACCTCTGAATGGCTTAAGAAAAACAAAATGAAGACTTTGGAGCGGCCTAGTCAAAGTCCTGACCTGAATCTGATTGAGATGCTGTGACATGACCTTAAAAAGGCGGTTCATGCTCGAAAACCCTCTAATGTGGCTGAATTACAACAATTCTGCAAAGATGACAGGGCTAAAATTGCTCCATGGTGCTGTAAGACTCATTGGCAGTTGATGCAAATGCTTGATTGCAGTTGTTGCTGCTAAGGGTGGCCCAACCAGTTATTAGGTTTAGGGGCAATCACTTTTTCACACAGGGTTTGGATTTTTTTCCCCTTAATAATAAACACCTTCATTTAAAAACTGCATTTTGTGTTTACTTGTGTTATCTTTGTCTAATATTTAAATTTGTTCGATGATCTGAAACATTTAAGTGTGACAAACATACAAAAAAAAAGAGAAATCAGGAAGGGGGCAAACACTTTTTCACACCACCGTATTTGGACCTAAATTGTTAGGGAATACATTACCTGAGATCCTGCATCTAAATTCAACATACTTTCATAAATTTAGTTAGAAACAAAAATTGGCGCAGGTCAGTTACCTGGAGGAGAAAAACAGTGAGCTATACAAGGAAAAAACAAATGTTTTGTTTTTTTTAAATATGAACACATAAATAAGTAATGAATAACTAGTTCCTGTATAATTGCAAAAATGATACTTTATCACTAACTGAATTTAAGCTATAAACGGAATTAGCTTACTGTGCAAGTAAGACAAGCTAATTATTATTTTTTTAAAAATCAGCTAAGCTAAGTAGTTTATGGCTATATTTACAAGAGCTGTAAAGCAGTGACGTTAACATTAAACGGTTTAACATAGAGCTAGTTAGCAATGGTTATTTTGTTTGTTAGCATGCTGGTCCAGCTAATACAAGACAAGGTAAACGTGGAAAGGACAAAAAACCAATATCATTAAAGGAAAATATTTAGACACTGCCATCTACTTTATTTACAAGAGCTAAGAAGAAAAATACCTGTTAAAATTGTAAATAAATCTCGTCTGTAGTCCTGGCTCTGACGGCTTCCATATCGAGCTAAACCTGAATCACGTGACCACTAATTAAGCTGCTCAGTTTATTTTTTAAATAAATGAAACATGTTCTTTAGCAAGAGAGAAAATGGTTACAAAAAACACACACTGAAAACGAAATGGCTTGTAAAAAATCATAAAAAGACAGACTTCCTAAATCAGATCAGTACATCTTTTCTGTCTGATTTGGTGTGTGAAAGCAATAACAGTGTTCGATTTTTATTAACTTCTTTAAAGTTAAATAACAGCCCCCCCCCCAAAAAAAAACAGAGCATGGAGCATATGGTTATTTAATTTAATTTAATTCCAGCCTTGTTTGACAGATTGTCTCTTCCCTTTGGTCCTCACCTGTCTTTGTTCACCTGATACCAGACGCGTGGCGGCTATCAGAGGAAGACAAAGCAGTCAATACAATGCACAACACCGACCACGCACAACACGTTCGACACCGGATTTATCCCAAGCACCCATTTAAATTGTTAACCACCCAGCAAAGAGCCTGCTTTAACATGCTGGGCGGGTTTAACTTTGACATCTGGCCGCCGATCACCAAGTGAGTTCAGGCCAGCTGCCCAAATAGGTCTGCTTTTTCATTCATTCATTCAAAACCACCTCATCCATCTGTTGAATTTCTCCTCATAGAAGTTTCTCCATGATTGCCCGTGGCATTTCCATTCACAGACACGTGCAGGGCGACACTGATCCCTGACTTGACGCCCATCCATATTTAAAGGGGTGTGCAGGTGACCTGTGGGTGGCCCCTGCTCTCCTGCTACCACACAATCTTACATAACACGCTTGTTTTGGCCATTTTCCTCAGATTACGGTCATATGATATAATGCACAATGAACTCATGGGCGTCAGTGGAGGAGGCACTCAGATGACACGTGCCACCACCATACAATGGATGGGATGTGTGAAATTCAATCTGCTGATGGATGGGTAAGGATGACAAGGATCACGCCAATTAGCTTATGAATACGACAGGTGACGCCTACATAAAATCCCAATTACACACTCGGTGTGCAGTTTGGCAAGGCACAAAGTAGCAGACTGATATAATAATAATTTTTCAGATACTTTATTCTTATGAGCATCACAATTGGGAATCATCTGGGGTAGGGTAGCTACGATCTGACACAGTGATGTGGGGTGAGGTTTAGGCTTTCAGAGTCAGATTTAAAATATATGAACCCAAGAGATTCATCTTAAATTCAACATGCAATTAAAAGCTTGCATTGTTTCATAATCTGCTAATCTTACACTACCGTTCAAAAGTTTGGGGTCACTTAGAAATTTCCTTATTTTTGAAAGAAAAGCACTTTTTTCAATGAAGGTAACTTTAAACTAATCAGAAATACACTCTATACATTGCTAATGTGGTAAATGACTATTCTAGCTGCAAATGTCTGGTTTTTGGTGCAATATCTACATAGGTGTATAGAGGCCCATTTCCAGCAACTCTCACTCCAGTGTTCTAATGGTACAATGTGTTTGCTCATTGCGTCAGAAGGCTAATGGATGATTAGAAAACCCTTGTGCAATCATGTTAGCACAGCTGAAAACAGTTTAGCTGGTTAGAGAAGCTATAAAACTGACCTTCCTTTGAGCAGGTTGAGTATCTGGAAAAAAATATTATTTCAAATACAAATCATTATTTCTAACCTTGTCAATGTCTTGACTATATTTTCTATTCATTTTACAACTCATGGTGGTAAATAAGTGTGACTTTTCATGGAAAACACAAAATAATTATCTGGGTGACCCCAAATTTTTGAACAGTAGTGTACATTTTTTTTTTAATCTGAAGCCCCCCCCCCCCACGACCCGAAAAGGATTAAGCAGAAGAAGATGGATGGATGGATGGATTTTATAAATAATTTTTTATCAAAAAAAGTGTAAGGTATTTTATTAAATTACCTCTTTATGAAAAGGCAGTGATAACGATCCATGTTTTCATTGTATAACTATCTTCAGCACAGAGAACATGCAAGGACCCTCGGTTACACAAGTATAACGTTTTAAGTTATTCTACAAACAAGTTTTTTTGGGGACAAAAAATTCATCATAATTTTATTTTTGGCCAAGGAAGAATGTAAATTATAGTGGCTCAGACAGCCACATCTATCTGTTGCAGCTCCACAATTCACACTCATTTATTACATATTCAAGTATTTACAACAACTATGCATGCATGGTCTTACCTTGTAAATGAAATAAATTTGCCTATCCTTCTGGACCAAAATCACTGTGACTTTGTTAAAAAATGTCATTATCTTCTTTTAGTTTTAAAAATTCCTGTGCTTACAGTGCTCAAGCAACAGTAAGGACAGGCAGCGGTACTGGTCAGCCTCTTTATTGTGATTTTTAGGTGCAGTTTTATGTCAGATTAGGAAGACTAAATATGTTATAAACACACATGAACATGGACATTGAATGTGAAGGTGATCTATGTGAGGACACACAATAAAAGTGTCTACAAAACTACACTGGTGACATACAGAGGGATGGCAAGGGGAACGTGCATAATGCACGAGTTCAATCCAGCTTGTGAAGGATTGTGCAATCCATCTGAGGGTGTTTGCTGCTGCATCACTTGGCCTCACTCTTTTGAACAGGAAATATGCAGATTTAATGATTTTAAATATAGATATTAATGATAAGAATCATTTAGAAATTACATTTAGAACTACAAGACAGATCAGAGGACAAATAATATTTATGATTTTTTTTTCATAATGACAGGCGCGGCTCTGCCTCACCTGCCTCCCCTGACTGCACATCACTGGTCTGATCATATGCCAGTTACCTTATTATATTAATTACTTGAGTAAAAGTAAAAAATACTTAAGCAAAAGTAAGAAGCTATCTTAATAAGATTGTTTAACATGAAATGATAAAGCATTTGAGGAAAATAAAAAGCAAACTAGCCATAATCCAAATTACACTGTTTAAAGTAACAAATATTTCATAATTTGGATTAGAAGAACAATTATTTCTATTTTTCATTTGACCTTTATTTAACCAGGCAAGTCATTAAGAACACATTCTTATTTACAATGGTGGCCTGAACATTAAAGGATACTGATATAGAAATAAAATTTTAAAAAATATATAGAAACTATTAAAGACTCAGACATTTAAAGTAGATTAGAAAAACATTGTCATGACAGAAAATAGTCTTTGGTGTGGCTCGGTGCACATCACAATACAAAAAAACCTAATCATACACAGCTAAATATACACTATATTTCTGGTGCACAAGTTATTACAGTGTAAAAAGCAGATTTACAACATTTTTTTCTCTCTGCAGCATTTTCATCAAGAGCCACATTAATCATAAAGGACTTAAATCTGCTGGACAAAATCAAATTTCAGATTTACTTTTGAACTGGATTTCTAAATCATAGGCATGTTGTCATTTCAGAAAAGAAATGGCCTGTAACAGTGAGAAAAAAATCATTGATGTGCAACAAATTCAAATCGGGTAAATAAAGTGACTCAGAGTAGGCCTATGACCAAATGTGCACAAGTAACAGTATGGTTTTAATAAAAGTGAAAAGTACAATGTTGTGGAATTACCCTAGAAATAGCATTTTAATTTTGAACTTTAATAAAATAAATGGCAGTAGTTATAAGAGTACAAGAGAAAGTCAGATTTGAGAGGTGCCCAATAAGTACTTCTGGGCCATGAAGTCGTTTTCTATTGTGTAGTCGCATGAACCTTGGCAAGGCTGACTTAAAATTTGTACTTAAAGTCAAGATGTCTGCACCCATGCCCAGTGCATCAACAGCAGTGGAAAATGTTTCTGCTATTTATTAGCACTTCCATTCTAGCATCTCTTCTAATCAGGCAGACACACTATACTGCCTACCTTCTATAAATACATTATAGTGTTTTAATATTAAAATTTCCATTGTATTCCATTTAGTGGGCACTGCTAGCAAAGGCCAATGGCTAACTGGCTACACCAGACTGATTCCCCCACCTTGTACATCCATCCATCAATCCATCTTCTACCACTTTTCCAGAGGTCCGGGTCACGGAGGCAGCAGTTCAAGCACAGAAGCCCAGACTTCCCTCTCCCCAGCCACCTACTCCAGCTCTTCAGAGAGGATACCAAGGCGTTCCCAGACCAGCTGGGAGACATAGTCTCTCCAGTGAGTCCTGGGTCTGCCCCGGGGTCTCCTCCCAGTGGGACATTCTCGAAACACCTCAAGTGGGAGGCGTCCAGGAGGCATCCTGATCAGATGCCCAAACCACCTCAACTGGCTCCTTTCAATGTGGAGGAGCAGCGGTTCTACTCTGAGCCTCTCCCGGATGACTGAGCCCCTCGCCCTATCTCTGAGGGTGAGTCCAGAGATCCTAAGCTCATTTCAGCCGCTTGTATCCGCAATCTCATTCTTTTGGTCATTACCCAAAGTATCAAGACCATAGGTGAGAGTAGGAACATAGATTGACTGGTAAATCGACAGCTTTGCCTTAGAGCTCAGCTCCCTCTTCACCACAACAGACCCGTACAATGTCCACATCACTGCAGATGCTGCTCTGATCCGTCTGCCAGTCTCTCGCTCCATTCTCCCCTCACTCGTGAATAAGACCCCAAGATACTTAAACTCCTTCACTTGGGGCAGGAGCTTGTGCCCAACTTGGAGAGGACAATCCACCTTTTTCCAGCTGAGGACCATGGATTCTGACTTAAGAGGTATTGATTCTCATCCTAGCTGCTTCACACTCAGCGGCAAACTGTCCCAGTAAGACCTGTAGGTCAATGCTGGACAACAACATCTGCAAACAACAGCGATGAGATCCTGTGGTCACCAAGCATGACACCCTCCATTCCCTGGCTGTGCCTAGAAATCCTGTCCATAAAAATTATGAACAGGATTGGTGACAAAGGGCAGCCCTGGCGGAGTCCAACTCTCACGGAGAATGAGTCCGACTGAGTGTTGGCAATACGAACCAAACTCTCACAATGGTCGTACAGAGACCGAATAGCTCATAACAACAAGCCCGATACCCCATACTCCCAAATGTGACCCCACCCGGGCTCATCCCAAAGGAGTTACATGGGTCTGCCCTCCAGTGGGCTCACCACCTGCAGGAGGGACCATGGGGGTCTGGTGCTATGTGGATCAGATGGCGGTCAAAGGTGGAGACCTTGGCGGTCTGATCCCAAGCTTCCTAAACTGGCTTTTGGGACGTGGAATGTCACCTCTCTGGTGGGGAAGGAGCCTGAGCTGGTGCATGAGGTTGACAGATACTGGCTAGATATAGTCGGCCTCACCTCAACACACAGCTCCGGTTCCGGAACCAGTCTCCTGGAGATGGCCTGGAGCTTGGCCTACTCTGGAGTTGCCCTGGGCGAGAGGCGACGAGCAGGGGTGGGTATTCTTGTATCTCCCCACCTTGCTGCATCTATATTGGAGTTTTCCCCAGTGGACGAAAGGGTTGTTTCCCTGCACCTTTGGGTTGGGAAACAGGTCCTGACCATCATTTGTCCCTATGCACCAAATGATGGTACAGAGTACTCACCCTTTTTGAAGTCTCTGACTGGGGTGCTGGAGAGTGCTCCTCTTGGAGACTCCCATTGTCCTACTGGGGGACTTCAATGCGCACATGGGCAATGACAGTGAAACCTGGAGGGGGCTGATTGGGAGAAACAGCCTGCCTGATCTGAACCTGAGTGGTGTTCAGTTATTGGACTTCTGTGCTAACCACAGTTTGTCAATAACAAACACTACTGTTCAAGCATAAGGGTGTCCATATGTGCAAAGGGCACCAGGACACCCTAGGTTGCAGGTCGATGATCGATTTTGTAATCGTGTCATCAGACCTGCGACCGTATGTCTTGGACACTTGGGTAAAGAGAGGTGCAGAGCTGTCAACTGATCACCACCTGGTGGTGAGTTGGATCCGATGGCAGGGGAGGATGCCATTCAGACCTGGTAGACCCAAACGTATAGTGAGGGTGTGCTGGGAACATCTGGCTGAGGCCCCTGTCCAAGAGGTTTTCAACTCCCACCTCCGGAAGAACTTAAACCACATTCCAAGGGAGTCTGGAAACATGAGTCTGAATGGGCCATGTTCTCCACCTCCATTGTTGAAGCAGAATGCAGCATTACTACCCACCTACATGTACAGAGGAGGGACAGTGGATATATTGGACAAAGGGTGTTGAAGATGGAGCTGCCAAAAAGAGGAGGAAGACCACAGAGATTCACAGATGTGAAGGAGGACATGGAGAGGGTTGGTGTTACTGAAGACGATGCAAGGGACAGGGTAGGATGGGGGGGGATGATCTGCTGTGGCGACCCCTAAAGGTAACAGCTGAAAGGAGAAAAATTAAAAACAAAATCATAAAAAACTGTCACCCATGTTAAATGAGTTCAAGGTATTTTGCCGTGTAAAAATGGGCATTTTGTTGGTGTAGTGGCCCTCCTGTACCATCCATATGCCATTGTCAGCTCTATCACGGTGCTGTGATGTGCTCTGGCAGCTGCTGTACCTCTTCAGGGACGAAGCGATTGAGGTGACAGGGGAGAGGTCATGTTTTAACCTGTTACAGGGCAAGAAGATGGGTGAGTGAGCCAACCCACAAAGGCATCAGCTGGTAAACAACATGAGTTCTTCTTGTCCCAAAAGATTTCACCCCATCTTGTTGTACACATAGGCAAATTAAAGTGGAGTTTTAAACAGCAATCTTGCTACTCAGTTGTCAAACGATGCCACTTCTCTTTTTATTCGCCTGGAGGGCATGGGAATTTCTCCAGAACAAAGGGAAGCTCTTGCTTTAAGCAGGGAGAAAACAAAAGCTTGACACAAATCAGCACAATTAGAAACACTAATTGTGGTTTAACCGCCAGTGAGATCAGAGTTAATTGAGAGCGGCTTTTAATTTATCCACAGGACAGGTGTTAAACGGGAGTAACAGCAAGCCACATTATGGAAGATTTGCATCAGATTTACACTGCAGTGTTTGATTAACCAGATCTGCTGCAAAATGCAATTACAGTGTATTGGAAATTTTCACTTACAGGCTTTTGACCCCCTCCCCCCCCCAAAAAAAAACAAAAAAAAAACAACCAGAGCACCAGTTTACCTTTACAGTGAGTTTATTGAAAAGGACAATACAATCTTACTTGTGTCTTTCAAGCTACATCCAGGGAAACGTTGGGATTTGATCGCAATGGTGGTGAGAAGACCTAAAAATTGCTGTTCCAAATGGCAGCACAAGAAGAATTGGCAAATATCAAACGCATCACCAAATTCTTACGACGTGCTTTGGTTGGCACTTTACATAGTCACCTTTAACAGCATTACAGTGTTATATTATAGACACATCCTCTCTATCCCAGTGTTTCCAAAACTACAATAATGATTAATAATATTACAAAAAAACATACATTCATGTCCTGAAACATTCAGGTATGAAAACCTTGCATATTGGCTAGAGTGTAATTTTTTTTTCTTGTAAAAAAGAAAAAAGCTTCATATATTAACCAACTTTGATACTGTACAATTCTGATCTAATAAAAACGCAAACAGGTCATGTTATGATTTTTTAAAAAAAACAAAAAACAATCCAATCCAGTGGATTAAAGATCAGCTTGTGTCTTAGTGATAAATAAGCAAAACACGAGAAACATGCAGGAATGACAATAATTCAAATGTCCTTTTAAAGGTGAAGTCTGTGACGAAAAAAAAATTTAATCTCAAAACTGTGTTTCCATTACTATCCACACTTTGCTAAATGTTTTCAATTCATGAGTCATTTACACATTACCAGTCAAAAGTTTGGACCTACACATTCATTTTCAATGGGTAGATGTATCCAAACTTTTGACTGCTGTTGTGGTGGGTCCATATTTACTAATGCACGGACGCATTTGTGCCATCATCTTTCTATGGTAGCTCTATAGGGACAAACAACCCTGTGTGTCTAGTGAGAGCTATTCAGATGTCAACGCTGCAGTAGAAAAAACAATGATGAAATAATCATCTATAGTGTAGTCATCTCTAAATAAAAAAAGGCTGGTGGATCCAGTCAGAGAGGAAGACATAGTCAAAAAAACAAACAAACCGAAGCTAGTATATGTTTGGAAGAATTTTGTCCGCCGAAGGTCACCTTCTGTCCACGACTGATCTTGGAAGGAGGAGGGATGGCTGGAGGACATTTGAGATAGTTATGTCTGACTTCTCTAGATGTTAGCAACTGGTACACACTGTACCTTCAGCTGCACTCACTGAATCAGAGTGGAATTCAGAGAATGAAAGTACAAAAGAAAAGTCCTTTTACACCATCACCATGTTGGGACACTAAACTCAACTCATGTTTAGTTGAGTCTGATGTCATTAAGTCTGATAAACTCAATGCTTTGCTGACATGTGAGATCTTCTACAAAGTCATCACAAAACTGTGCCACAATACAGGCACCGTTAACTGATCTAACTGGAGTTTAAGTCTGTTGGGCAGCCGTATGTTAGCTGCATCATGTCATGACTGAAAGACTACGAGAGGAGGACTGAGATCCCACTGCCTTCATCATCATGCATCATAGAGTACACATTCATATACAGCATAATTTGATGTACCGGCAACATAATCACAAACTTTTACTTAAGCATGAATGATTTAAAGTGGATGACAATTACTGCAGTGTATCCTTTCCCACTGTTATTCTAAATAATTTGAAAATGGCTTTCATTTAGACTTGTATTTTAGTGTGACATCTTGCAAAGCACCAAATTATGTTTGAGCATAACGCAAGTGTATCAATCAAGCCAAAAGAGAGAATGAAAGGCAAAATTATTTCACTCGAATGACTCACCCCCATTTTTCATTTGAAGTGAATGGTCTCTGGGTCCAAATGTGTGTGACATTTAATGTTCTCAGACCTCATTCTTTGTCTTTTCCTCATTTAGGCCAAGAGTGGGACTTCAGGATATGTTGTAGGCAAGTGTGTAAATCACCTTGACCCCCACAAAAAAAACACAATCAGAATCCCACATATTTAATTCAAGGCGATAAAAAGGCTTAAAAAAGAAAAGGTTGATGAACTACGGAGGTGAATCATTTTCCGTAGTTTTAAGCCAGCCTTTGTATTGAATTTCGCTTAGAGTTTAACTGAAATTTAAACAGAATAAATCCACAGGAAACACACTAACATTTCACTACATTAACAGCATGTGCTAAAACACAAAAGACATGAAAAAGCATTACAAAGTGGCTATACACACGTATAATGGAAGAAGTTGGAAAGGTCCATAAGAACATCTAGCAAACTAGCCATATAGACTGGTTAAAAAAGTTAGTAAAGCCTAACACACAAAACAAGAGTTTGTACTTCTACTAATTTTGGAAGGCAATCAGTGAGAAGCTTCAGAGACTCTAGACAGAGCACTGCATAATACTTATGAGTCCATGAACTGATTCATTTTTGGCCCAACAAGTTACAATCAGGACATTTTTCTTAAGGAAAATCATACCACAAAAAAATGTACCCACAGCAGCATAACATCTGGCAAAAATTATGGAATCACAACTCTTGAAGATTGTTTTTTTAACAGAATTATCAAACAAACAATCGCAGACATGTCACAAAACTATTTTATTCAAAATGCCAACCCTCTGGTTTTAAGAAACATTAAAAAAAGAATGAAAGTTGTAGACAAAAATATAGAATCACTCAATTCTGAGAAAAATATGGAATCCAACTCTAATCTGCAGTCCTAAAACAAACACCTGCATCAAATTAAATCTGCTAATTAGTCTGCGGAAGAAAAAGTGTGTGTGCACACCTTGGTGAGCTGTTGCACCAAGCTGAAACATGAATCGTGGCTCCAACATGACAAATGTCAGTTGTAACACAGGAGAGGATTATAAAACTTCTTCAAGAAGGTAAATCATCACGGAATATAGCAAAAGATGTTGGTACTGTGTGGTTTTTTTTCTGCACTGTGGCGCCACGAGACGGCTTTTGTTGTGATGTGGCGCAGTATAAATAAAGCTGAATTGAAAGCTAAATTGGTTGTTCCCAGTCAGTTGTGCCTAAAATTTGGATCAAGTA
The DNA here is from genome assembly GCA_020510985.1 of Pholidichthys leucotaenia. NCBI lineage: Eukaryota > Metazoa > Chordata > Actinopteri > Cichliformes > Pholidichthyidae > Pholidichthys > Pholidichthys leucotaenia. The sequence continues at coordinate 283,527,389 of CM035841.1, forward strand.
CAAACAAAATGGGAAGGTTGTAAAAGGAAAGCATACTGGTAGTCCAAGGAAGACATCAAAGCATCAAGGTAGAAAATTTAAAGCAAGATGTCTTGAAAACAGAAAATGTACAACAAATGAACTAATGGGCAGCAACTGGAGTCCATGTCTGTGACAGAACTGTAAGAAATCACCTAAAGGAAATGAGATTTACATACAAAAGAGTCAAATGAAATCCATCATTAACACCTAAACAGAAAAGTGATATTCAGTGAAGAATCACCAATCTGCATTGGACAAGGTGATGATGCTGGAACTATTGTTTGGTGCCGTTTCAGTTAATTTTATGAAGATGACAGCCTGAAGAAAACATGCAAATTTTCACAATCACTGATGACATGGAGCTGCATGTCAGGTAAAGGTTTGGGGGAGATGGCAATCATTACATCTTTTGGACACTTATTCCATCAACTGAAAGGATGTTTGGTGATGATGACATCATTTTCCAGGATGATAATGCATATTACCATAGAGCAAAAAGTGTGAAAACTTACAAGAAAGACAGGGCCCTATTAGGATGATCATCCTTGGACTTTTCCGCCAGAAATTTAAGCCATACACCAGTGTTTGTTAAGTTTCTGTCGGTGCATTGTCTGTCTTTACGCATTGTGTCATGCCACCAAATTACCAGTAGACAGTGCGCTCGCTATGCGCTGGCAGGCGGAGGCTCTTTTCAAAGAGGTGTGGCGGCACGCAATCTAATGCGCATTACTATTATAGAGCATTCCATGAGAATCAGCTTTTGATCAGGAAAAAGGAGGTCTATTGTGGTGATCCCGAGTTCAGTTCTGTACCAGGCTCGGGTCTCTTGTTTGTTTTTTCCTTTCTTCCATGTGTGTATGTAATTCCGTTTTCGTTATCATGTCTGTGCTTTTGACAGCACCATGGCAGGACTTCCTGCTGTCAGATCTGCTCATGACCTGTCACGGCTGTCTGCACTTTGTAATTACGTTTGCTCCACATCTGTTTGTAGTTCTGGTTTCTGTTCCCTATTTAAGATCGCCAGCTAGACTTAGTCTTTGCTGCGATCTCGTCAATGATGACTGGAGTCCCTACTCCCGGCTCCAGTCTCCTTTCTGTGTTTGGTTCCGTCTTCGCCTCATCACTTGTGTCCATTCTGTAGCGTCAGGTTCCGCCCTTGCTACTCCCGTGTTTAGGTCTTAGTGCTCATTATTTGTGTGCAATGTTTAGTGTATGTGTTTTGCCCCAAGTGGCTCTTCATTTTGTGTTTCTATTAATAAACAAGCAAACTGTTGGCATTGGCGCCTCATTTATGCCCTGAAAGGGACAAACACGACGTCTATCATCAGAAGCACATTGTTTAATGATATTTCAGTGGTATGTTTTGAAATCGCGCAGTTCCGGAGCTCATGAGGAAACGGCATGCGCTGGGATCTTCTATTATTTTAATGGAGAGAGTTGTAACAGTCATAATATAATGGCCCATCATTTTAATTATACGATGATCACACACTAGTTGTTTTTTTTTTAAATTCTATCCAGACTCTCATTTTAATTGCACACTCACCATCTGGAGTCTATAGATTAGGCATTAATGTAGAATGTTTTTTAGGGGAATGAATGAATGAACAGGGAGTGTGATGTGCAGTGTGTGTGTGTGGGGGGGGGGGTAGTCAGTCTGATTTTTATTTCATTCACATTTTTGTTTTAATCATGGACTTATTAGGGATTAATGTGTTTATTTTTAGGGGAATAAATGAATGAGTCTGCCGCGTTTTTACTTTTCACTGTAACTCCCCAGACAGACAGGAGATGCGTCCACATCTGCCTCGGCTGCGCGCCCCAGCAAACAACAGGAGAGGGAGTACTCCATCTCTCCATGGCCGGAAGCAACTTCCACGCCATTGTTAATGAAAGTTTATGAAAGTTTGTACAGGCATCATCCTCTTTTCCTGAAGTTCTACACTACATGGAAGTGCACACTACATTAAACCATTTAGCTGATTTTTCAGCTCACATACATAACATAACTAACTGGGCATCAACTGTGCTTGATGTCTTCCTTATTACCAAGCAGCATTACTACTGTGTGCATTTTGCACTCACACACACAGGCTTTGGTCAGCACAAAACCCATCTTAAACCGTCATGATCAGAGTTCACTTTAGATAATGTGCCTCTTTGCATTGAAGGGATGGACAGGAGTGCTTTGGATTGGATTATCCAAAACACACCTCTGAATGATTAGACCAGCCTCTTTGCGTCATGCACTCAGCAGAAAGTTCGTTTCTAAGCTGTTGTGAAAAGGAAATGAACTTGGAAGTGCCCATAAATTGACTAATCGACTGTGTCGTTGTAAATCAGCCCATAATGTCAATGGCATGGTCTGCAGAAAATGGTCCATGACAAAGCTCCAACCTGTAAAGCTGATCTGGTAACAGCAATAAGAGAAAGGTGGAGCTGGATTGACCAAGAATACTGTTTGTAGGGACGGGAATTGATCCCGGTTGCTGTTGGGAACCGGTTCTAAATTTTTCAAGCCCCTGGAATCGTACATTGCTGATGTTATCAATTCCTCTTATCAATGCTACGGGTTTAAACACTTCCGTATTTAAAAAAAAACAAAAAAAAACGGCATGCGTCATGACGTCACACGCTGCTGTTACCAAGCAACGCCATGACACTGTCACTACCGCGCGATAATGGCGGAAGTGTATGTAACCACTAGCAACATGGCATATGATAAACATGAATTGAAACATCTCTTGACATGGCAGCATGAGATAAAAAAAAATGAAAGACTACAATGTGTTCAACAGTCTACGAAGTGTGTGCACAACTGATTTCTAAACAGCTGCACCTCCGTCAGTGATGGTAATATTAGCTTATTCTTATTATTAGAATATTAGCATGATGTTAGCAGCCTTGCAGGTTAAGTTTAATGCATTTTTTAAACTCACAAAACTCAACTAAAAATGTTTGATATTTAAAGATGATCTTATTCTTTTTAGACAATGACAGCAACAGGTTACTCTGAGGTTTTACTAACTTGCTCGTCCTCGGCTTCTTGCTAGGATAATGGAGCTGTAATGAAGTTTGTAATGCAAGGCTTGCATCCATTCATGACCGCAGAGCAGCTGGAGTTTGGGTAGGTGGTACGTGTGATGTAGGTTACAGATTAAAACTGAACTACTCTTTCACAGAATGAGCAATGTCTTGAGGTTTTGCCAGTATGTTAATATACCATTATTTTATGCATGTGTGGGTGTATATACACTCTGCATATACTGTATATATTAAAAAACATGCAAAAATTACACCCAAGTACAGCATGTATATTTTACGATTGCTAAAATAACAATTGTGAAGTAGTTTCTAATCACTTCAGTATTCCATTTATACTGCTTTTATTTATATTGATTTTCAGCATTTAAACATAAAAGTTACAAGGCACAAATGCCACTTTTTCTAAGGTAAGCATGTTTACAGCCTTTTATATTGGATTTTATTACATCTTTTTAAGAGAAGAAGCATTGTTTAAAGTCAGAAAAATAAAACGCCTGCATTGATGCTGAAATCCTGTGAAGGCCTGCTTTTTTCCCCACGAAAAACTGATCAAGAATTGATAAGGGAATCAATAAAGAATCGAATTGAAAAGCAAAATCACAATGCCACTGATATTGATAAAATCTTATCAATTCCCATTCCTGTTTGTCAATAGTTATGTCCATGCCTCAGACAAATTCAAGTTGTGTTAAAAGCCAGAGGTGGTGCAACAAAGTACTAGTGGTGCAGCATTTTGTTTTCATGATTCTATTAATATTTTCCTCAGAATTGAGTGATTTCATATTTTTTCCTCTGCTTGATCTAATTTCAAAAATGCAACTGGCTACAACAACTTTCTTTCATTCTTTTTCTAAACACTTCTTAAAGCCAGAAAGCTGGCATTTTGAATAAAAATAGTTTTGTGACATGTCTGTGATTACTTTTTTATGAAATTAAACAACTGAATGGACATCCTCCAAGAGTAGTAACTCGATCATTTTTGCCAGGGGTTGCATAATGAAGTGTCTAAGAAGGAAAAGGAGAACAGGAAAAAGAAGACAAACTGAATGCTCTCTTTGGATACACCACATGCTTTAAAGGCAAGCGAGGGTCAGTGGCCTTGTTAGTGTACCATTTATCATCAAAAACATTTCAGAGGAATTTCACTAACACTGAGAAGACATTTCAGGTTCAACAAAGTCTGGCTTCAAGTCCATAAAGAGCCTGCATACCATCCAGTAAAAACAAAATTTCCAACAAGACAGTCAAAGACGGCAAACTTCACCTGCTGGACTGTCATTAAGAATTTTTTTTTTTTTTTTTTATAAATACAATGTTTGTTATGGAAATACAAACACACACAGACAGAAACATAGACAGGGTGATCAGAATACTTTGCCAACCTGTCCAGTGGTGAATTAACAATAATCAGAACAATAACAAAATGTGTTTCTGGGTTGTGTAACATTTAAAAAAAAGTCTGACATTCCACAAATACAGTGCATCCAGAAAATATTCACAGCGCTTCACTTCTTCCACATTTTGTTTTGTTACAGCCTGATTCCAAAATGAATTAAATTCATTTTTTCCTCAAAATTCTACTCACAATACCCCATTAATGACAATGTGAAAAAAGTTTTGAGATTTTTGCAAATTTATTGAAAATAACAAATTAAGAAATCACATGTACATAAGTATTTACAGCCTTTGCTCAATTGTTGATGCCCCTTTGGCAGCAATTACAGCCTCAAGTCTTTCTGAATATGATGCCACAAGCTTGGCACACCTATCTTTGGGCAATTTCACCCATTCGTCTTTGCATCACCTCTCAAGCTCCATCAGGTTGGATGGGAAGCATCGGTGCACAGCCATTTTCAGATCTCTCCAGAGATGTTCAATTGGATTCAAGCCTGGGCTCTGGCTGGGCCACTCAAGGACATTAACAGAGTTGTCCTGAAGCCACGCCTTTGATTCCTTGGTTGTGTGCTTAGGGTTGTTGTCCTGTTGAAAGATGAACCATCGCCCCAGTCTGAGATCAAGAGTGCTCTGGAGCAGGTTTTCATCCAGGCTGTCTCTGTACATTGCTGCATTCATCTTTCCCTCTATCCTGACTAGTTTCCCAGTTCCTGCCACTGAAAAACATCCCCACAGCATGATGCTGCCACCACCATGCTTCATTGTAGGGATGGTATTGGCATGGTTATGAGCAGTGCCTGGTTTTCTCCAAACAGGACACCTGGCATTCAATGCCGAAGAGTTCAATCTTTGTCTCATCAGACCAGAGAATTTTGTTTCTCATGTTCTGAAAGTCCTTCAGGTGCCTTTTGGCAAACTCCAGGTGGGCTGCCATGTGCCTTTTACTAAGGAGTGGCTTCCGTCTGGCCACTCTACCATACAGGCATGATTGGTGGATTGCTGCAGAGATGGTTGTCCTACTGGAAGGTTCTCCTCTCTCCACAGGGGAACGCTGGAGCTCTCATAGAGTGACCATCGGGTTTTTGGTCACCTCCCTGACTGAGGCCCTTCTCCCCCGATCACTCAGTTTAGACGGCTGGCCAGTTCTAGGAAGAGTCCTGGTGGTTCCAAACTGCTTCCATTTATGGATGATGGAGGCCACTGTGCTCACTGGGACCTTCAAAGCAGCAGACAGTTATCTGTACCCTTCCCCAGATTTGTGCCTCGAGACAATCCTGTCTCAGAGGTCTACAGACGATTCCTGTGACTTCATGCTTGGTGTTTGCTCTGACATGCGCTGTCAACTGTGGGACCTTATATAGACAGGTGTGTGCCTTTCTAAATCATGTCCAATCAACTGAATTTACCACAGGTGGACTCCAATTAAGCTGTAGAAACATCTCAAGGATGATCAGTGGAAACAGGATGCACCTGAGCTCAATTTTGAGCTTCATGGCAAAGGCTGTGAATACTTATGTACATGTGATTTCTTAGTTTTATGTTTTCAATAAATTTGCAAAAATCTCAAAAAACCCCCCAAACTTTTTCATGTTGTCATGATGGGGTATTGTGTGTAGAATTTTGAGGAAAAAATGAATTTAATCCATTTTGGAATAAGGCTGTAACATAACAAAACGCTGAAAAAGTGAAGTGCTGTGAAAACTTACCCGATGCACTGTACAGTGCACCAGATTTTGCACTTGTAATTTGGCATCATACAATGTAAAGTTAAAAATACTTATGAATATAAAGTAAATAAAAACTAACATTAAAAGCAAAAATGCTTCAGACAAGTTGGACCATTGTCTGATAGAGGTTTGATAGATAAATAAAAAATAGAAATTATTAATAGATGGCAATCAAAATGTATGTTCAACATTGTAGATGAAGTGTTTTTTCCATCCATAATTAGAATTTAAAGATTAAAAAAATGTAAACTACAGCACAAGCACCTGTGCAAGTGACCCTACCCCTCTAGCTGAGACTAAGATACTGAAGCAGTTGTAGCAGTAGTCATAGTTTTGGTACCAGCACTGGGATTCAACAGCTGCCCTGAAGCTAGTTCAGCAGAAACTAACTCAACACATCATCATCTGTTATGGTATTAGAATTGTATCCAAAGAAAATATTTGCAGTAAAAAACACTGAAATGATGACCGTTAACTTCTGATATAAACAGAAGTTAAACAGTCAACTGTGAGCTAAAAGTTTACTGAAAAAAAAAACCTTTAACAGATTTCTGTAGCTTCTTCATGAGTGTTACTACTGACACTGTTTTGAAGAAAAAGGTGCTGAAATATGCTGAGGTACAGTGCCAAATGAAACTGTATATAAACTATCACATGAATATATCAATACTGAGTTGTTTTGTTCTGTGTTAATGCAGTAGATCAGGTGGTGATACGGGTCATTGGAACACAGTAGAATTTTTAACAAAGTAACTCAAAAATACAACCAAACAATATTTAAAAGTAACTGAGCTAAAAAAAAGTCTTATAAATAAAGATTGTTCAGTATTATGTGCAGCTTGGTACCGTTAATAAAATCTTTAGTCAAGATAACAGTGTCTACAGATTAGTTATTCAGTAGAGAGGCCATAACAAAGAGCTCAAAAAATCAAAATAAAGAGATTAATTTAACTCAAAAGTGATTTAAATGCAAACCAGAACACCACCAGTATGAAAAACAAAATAGGTTATGACTATTGCACTTAAAAAGTTAGTAAAAATAATCATCATCTCCAGCTGAAGAGAGAGCAAAACTAAAGGATAGTCATGACAAATTTAAAAAAAAAAATTAATAATAGCAAGTGATAACAGGAATGTATTTTTGTTCTTAGGAAAAACACAAAAAACCTAGTAAGCAAAAGAGTCCAGATCCCTGGGTGCCCTCCAGCTGTAACTTTTTCCTGTATTTCTAAGAAAATAGCATGTGCAGCATAGAAAAGACTGATGCCTCTTTTGCTAAATGTTTCATTCAGTCAGGTGGCAAGTTTAAGACTCGTATTTGATTGTAAACACAGTAACTACAGCTTCACCTTATCCACTTGACTGTCTTTTAGCACATATCTGTGAATGTAGCATCTGGAAACACAAACATGGCAGCATTGCAGTGTAAGAGCTTCTCAGCAGAAGACGGCAACTGTGTGCAACAGACGTCTATGGGGTTACGGGCAAATACAGTTCAGCAAAACCAACAAAAACAGGCTTGATTTAACATGACCAGTGTTCCGAATTCCTTCAAATTACCAAAAAATGTAAAAAGTAATCCTTAAACTATAAAATAAAATACAGGACTATTAAAAGGAGGGGCGCTAAAATAACCACTTTCAAAAAAAGTTTCCAAAAACTAGAGTGAAGAAAAAGTTCCAATAGTTCAACTGTTATTCAACCAGTAAATATTCACCCTCACACTGATACTTAAGTTTAGGGCTGCAACGATTACTCGAATAATTTGATTACAAAAATTTCTTGATTCAGAAGTTATGCTTCGACGTGTTGTTTAATGTGCCACTTCCGGTCTATATGACGTTCTTCTGGTGCGACCTTCTTCCAGTCACGCTACCTAAACAAAATGCAGTTTTGTTTAACGACGTCATGTCAGAGTGGCATAGTGACGGGCCAGCAAAGAGGAAGAAAATTTAAAAAAAAACAAAAAACGATACAAGTATTTCAAATCTGGGATCATTTCAAGCTCAAATTGAAGGAAAACATTGTGCAGTGTGTACACGGTAAAGCCCAGCGGCGAGCTAGCATCCTACAATATCGATGTTACAGTGTCGTGGCAGAAAGCATCCCACATCATGCACAGCCAGCGCACCTGAGACAAGGCATGTGATTGAGATTTTAAATTAAGATGAATAGAATGCAGCCAGCTATGCTAATTATGCTTATACAACCAAAAAACATATAGACATCGCTGTTAGCATCCGTTGCGGTTAGCGGATTCTAATGGCTAGCAAACAGAACTTTATGGTGTAACGTACTGTTTAAAGTTATGTTCTATGTATACAATAAACATTGCAATAAGCATAAATGTGTACCTGTGTTATTGAGTGTTTGGTACAATTACTACTGCTCTTTAGGAAAGAAAGTTTCGCAAATGTTGGTCAATGCAAGGTTCTTTAAAAAAAAAGTACTGGATTATTCAAGTAATCTTTGATTAAAGTGGGTGATTTTCCAAGCCATAAAATAATTGTGAGCTGCAGCCCTACTTAAGTTAATGTTTGAACCTTCATTTGTAACATGTCTCCCCGTACCGTTTATTTTCTACTTTTTCAGAAATTTCCCCGCCTTTTTTTTCGGCTCATAGGGTGTCCGGAGAATGCTCGGTGTCTCCTCCATGACGCGCACGAGCAGGTTATCAATGTAGTCCTCCAGCTCCCTGATGTGGGCGTCTTTCTTTTTCACCACTTCTTTCTGCTTGATGAGCTCCTGCACCACCTCCTCAAAGGACAAGTTGCTATAGGCTGCTGCGCTTTCCTGCACAGCCAACTGAAAATAAAAAACAAATAAAAGTGCTCAATTTTACTGAATACTACAAAACACAGAAAACTGGAGCACTGCAGAATTGACTGTAATAGCTAACAAATCAAGAGCAGTAAAATTCAAAACCAAGATGTTTTCTCTCTCAATTAAAAACAAACCCTAACTAGCCTGCCAGAACTTAACAATAAAGCTACCCTCCTCAAAAATAAGCTTTGTTGTGACACAGAAATTCCAGGCTGCATAGTTTTTCTGCAAATAAAGGACACACTAATAAATGTTGAAATAAGGATGCAACCCAAGCCCAGCTTTACTCTTTGTTCACAATCTATTTGGACGGAGCAGTGTGGTACAGTGTGTGCAGATCATATTGCGCGGGTACGAGTGGAGCTGTAATCGTTTTTAATGAGGGACCACTTTATCGCTTCAGCACTGGGCATCCTCCCCTGAACGGATACAGCAGCAAAGCCTTCACCCTGTTTAAAATACCACACTTATCAGCTTCCACTCCCATGCACCATTCAAGCCTCTGCTGCTGGGAAAAAGACAATGCAGAAAGATCCAGGGCAGGACTGCTTACCAGGTATCTTATCGCTTCTAACAGTGTAGAGGTTACTGTAAGGCGACACAAACCAAAATGAAATATTTGCCACAGAGATTAAATGTCCGACAAAAGGAGTGTTTCAGGGAAAGAGCTGGGTAACCTATTCCTCACAGAACACACACACACGGCACAAAAAAGGCATCGCTCTCAACGATACTGCACTTAAGGCATCTGAGAGGGAACAAGAGATCGGACGGCCATGTGGAAATGGATGTTAGTTTCATGTACAAGCATGTGAGCATGCACATGCTTACTCTCCCTCTCCCTCTCTCACACACAGCATAATAATGAGGAGCTTTAGTAGCTGGTGACAAAGGCCTGGAAATGACCATGAACTATCAAAGTAATGATGACCATTTTTCTGCGATCAGTAGTGAGGAAAAGATAAGGCGCACACTTGGCATTCTCCAGTTGTGTCATTACAGTTTCTAATGAGCTCAGCTTTGAGAATCTAAAAGCTCAGTCCTTTGAAATCCCCCACCCCCCACCCCCTGTGCGTGCTTAATTAGGGCCTTGAAGCAGAGGAAACGGGAGCTGCCATTTCTGCAAGGCGCAGCGGCATGCACGCAGGGCACATGTGTGGATAGCGACAGCCCTCAACACCCACAGAGAAAGGTGAGGAAAGCCATTATCAGCATTCCCCTTCTCATTTAGGCGTCACTTCAGCTACTGTTCCCCAACACTCCCTATATCAGATTTGCTGTGTAATAGTATGAAACTGTTCGTTTCAGGAGAGTATTTACAAAAAGTCAAAAAGAACAAAACAGTTAGATATCATGCACTAATAAAGCAATGATATTTAAAGTTGATTTGATATTTTTTGATTATAAAAGACAATTGGAAATTGCAGAAACGGCATAATGCATCACTGTGACTGGCCTCTGTCTTGAAATTCACACCACTTCAAATTATGATCTGATGAGACAATGACCGCTGTGTGCAGTTGCTAATTAGTTGAATGACACATCTGAATTTTGAGGGGCCTCACAAATCAGTGTCACCAGATATTTAAGTGTTCTCAATTAAAAATCTGCCTGACAGTACAAAGACCAAGAACACAGACGTAATGCCTTATTATTTTTTGTTTTGATTTTTTTTGACAACTTGAAACAATATCACCTGTCAAAACATTTTTTTTTTAAAGTTGTTCTTACATTTTTCTTTCCAAAGACATTCTTCTTCTGGCCAAAGGTTGTGAGGTCAGCTCCAGACTTTTTATCACTGTGAAATAATGAACCAGAAAGTTAGTATTAGTAGTGTAGTAAGTACTTGAAAGCATTTATTATAACTATATTTCAAGGTGCAAAAGGCAGCATTTTATTAGTATAGCTTCTCAAAGTATATCTCCCTCTTTCATTAAATACTACAGCAATAAATATGCTTAAAAAACTTTCTGCATTTGCACTGGTACAGCACTTTACAAATGACCAATGAGCTAGTGCATGACAAAGGCAGCAGTAAAGATGATGGACTAGAGCCAGCACAGATAAGTGGTTAATTGGGTGGTCTATCTCTTCAGGGGATCTCATTACTATAGCTCAGAGGGCTCCGTTATCAAGCCCAGGCACTCTAAAGAGCCACTAATGACACCTTCCCGTCTGATAAACCAGAACTTAGCCACAGCGCACACCAGCTCTTTATGCAACGGGGAAAATGAACGGAGGTTCAGCAGAAATGTTTGAACAACAATTCTGGACAACAGAAAAACAGGAAGGAGAAAAGTGAATCCATCAGATAGCAAATCTTACTCATCAAGGTATTTGAAACTTTATGGGATGCTAGTATAGACGATATCCTGCAGAGCTGTTTCTGTCACATGGCAGAAAGACAATATTCTTGGATTGGGAGATGATTCATGGAATACAACTTAAAAAAATGTATATGAATCAAAACTAAGCAGGAGCTGGAGACAGACTGCAGCCACACAGATAAGCTAAAGCTAAAGCAAATAAGAAATGGACAGATGTAGGAGTTATACAGTAATAGATCTTAATGCCAAAAGTACACAGACACATTTAACAGGCCCCCTGCACAATATCAGCTGCACAATACCAACTTGTACATGAAAATAAGGCACAAAAATAAACTGCTTTTATATAGTAAATAAAAAGGCTCCTTAAATAAAGAAAAGAAATGTATAACAAAACACACACAGCTCTGCAAGTTGCAGTGTCCACTGGGGCTTGTTTTTCCCTTCACGTGCTGGGATTGTGCTGCTTCTAAAAATCACAAGAAACTAATGATAAATAACTGACAGCTCTCATAACCCCTTTAGAGCCTCCAACAGCCCCACAAAGGTAGAGCCGCTCCTATTGGACAATGTGTGCATTTGTGTGTTAACTCCATGGCAACACCAAATCACACTGTCCCACTCTCAGAATGCATTGCAAAGTCCTTTACATAGGCAATAAACTGGCAGAGGTGGGTAGAGTATTCAGAAAAACACTCAAGTTAAAGCAGCACTAGCTTAAGATAGGGCTGGGCAATTAACCGAAATAAAACCGAAACCGACGGTTCGGACATAAAACTGAAGTAATCCTGTTCATGTTGGTTTTTTTGGTTCTTTCCTTCTCTCTGTTGTGTGCGTGCGTCTATGAGAGCTTTCATGTACTGCCCGTTTAAGACATCTCTTGTGTGCCTGGTCACATGACTCTACAACCTGGAAACAGTGCAATCAGCACTGTTCAGAAGCAGCAGAAAATGGCAGAAAAATTAAAATGGCTTGTAGAAAGCCAGTGTCCGTCCATATGTATGGGGTGACAATGGGCTCATTCTTTATTATATTATGCTAATTTAATGCCAGATATGGATGTGGTGAGACTTGGCCCATCAGGAAATAGGACAGATGTTGTATAGATGCCTTTGAGCTATGGTGCTGGAGGAAAGTACTGAAGATTTCTTGGACCAGGAAGGAAATCACCAAGTCTGTACTTGACAGAATAAGTCCTAAAACATCTGTTGAAGGCGAAATTGGGAAGAGGAGGCTCGAGTATTTTGGCCATATAATGAGGAAGGACGAGAGTCTGGAGAAAGGTCTCAAGCTGGCCAGGTGCGATGGAAGATGACGGAGAGGAAGACCATGACAAAGATGGATGGAAGGCATTACTGAAGCCACGGGAATGTCACTAGTGCTCCTGAAGGAAAGGACGAAAGATCGAGAAGGATGGAGAAAGTTAGTGTGTGAAGTCACCAGGGGTTGTACACGTCTCGACAGAACTTGAGCGAGAATTCCAGATCACTGCAGTGATGTATTTATTGATCCCGCACTTTCATGGCTTGATTACAAGTCTTATCAGTGAACTGTTGGAGAGCAGAAAGGAGCAAGAAAAAAAAGCAAATAATAACCAAACCAACTTGAAAGCTTCAAATAACTGTGATGCTGATTGAAGGTCAAATCGCCCAGCCCTACCTTAAGATATTAATTATTCAAGTATACTAAGTTAGAGTAGACAAAAATTACTTGAGTAACAGTAAGAAAGTATCTTCTAAAAAAATTACTTTAGTAGTAGCAACTTTGCTCAACAATGGGGTCACTGACTGAAAAATGGTGTGTCTGTAGGTTTTAACTGTCTGAAATGAGTTTACTGGTCACCTAATTATCAAAAATTTTTCAAAACAGTCAATTCTCTTAAAAAAGAGAATTGACTTGCAATAGTACTATTGCAAGTCAATTGTAGAGTGACTCCGCTCTACTATTGCAAGCAATGCAGGGGAGCTGCTTCATGACGGCGCATCCCCAGCTAGCCGTGGGAGAGGAGCGGAGTCTTGCAGAGCGAGACGCTGCACTTTGAGGTCCCATAGCTAGGCCAGCAGCCTTGGGTTGCGGTGATCAGTGGGTCACCCGGCGCGTGGTGCTAGCGATTTGTTGTGGCATCCCGGCGAGGTTGTTGGGAGATGGGCCAGAGTGACGCTAGATACACAAACGACTATGGATCAGTGAACCAGCACTGCTCATCCAAGCTAGAAGGAGGCTAGAAGCTGCTCAGCAAATGGCTAACTGAAGTAAGGGGGAGGGCGGAGATGAATAGTTGAAGGATGTTTCTTAAAGTGACAGGCTTTAAATCAAAGCACTTCAAGAAAGCCAGGAACCCCCCCCCCCACAAATATGCTTCAGTAATTAAAAAATAAAGAAAATGTGAACAAAATGTCATAAACACTTCATTAAGACATGAATAAGCTGTTAAAATCTGGAAAAAGTGCAGTCAGTGACCCCTTTAAGGTTTTTCTTTAATGTGAGACTTCCTCTCATATATTTGCAATTTCCTTGCAATACATTTGTGACATTTCAATTGAAAATATACAATGTTTTTTTATGCTATTATTACACATTTTAACTGTTTTCCAATAAATGTATTTTTTTGTATAAATTTGCAACATCTTACCCATTTCTGAGTTTTTTTTCCTTTTTCCTTGAATGCCAAACTGTCAAACTTGACATTTCTTTGACGGTGTGCACGGTAAGAAAAGGAGAAACATGCAAGAAAAAGGTTTTTCTTGTAAACTTACTTTCTTATGAATTTGGTGTTTTTTTTCCCTTAAACTTGTGATTTCTGCTATAAAAATGTAGTTTTTTGATATAGACTTGTACCTTTGTTCATATAAATTAGCATATTTTTAAAGCAAATTTGTGACTTTTTTCCTCACAAATGTGCATCTTTTTCATGTATAGTTTAAGCTTTTTATTTACATATTTGCAACCATTATCTTGTGGTTATCTGAGGAAGACAAAACATAAATTATTTCCATGTACACATGAATCAAATCATTTAAAGAAACATTAATAAATTCAATATTTTCTGAGCCTGGACAGAAAAAAAATATTTCAAATCAGAGGTGAAAAAAACAACAACTAACAACTTAATGAAAACCAGAAGAGCACTCAGAGAGTGCATACCTCCGCCAAGGCTCCTTCTGTCCCTCACAGATCAGCTCCAAAATGTAATGGGTTTGTGTGTAGGCCACAAGCCATTTCTGGTGAAAATTGCATCAAAGTCTATCCAGTAGTTTTGGAGGACACAAACAAGGTATGTACATACGTACAGGTGGAGGTATGCACTCTCAAATCGTCACCAAAATTTAATGGGTTCATCCTTGGCCCAAGGGCCGCCTCTTGTGAAATTTTCACCAAAATCCATACAGTAGTTTTTGCGTAATGCTGCTAAAACAAACAGACAGACAGACAAACCACCCTGATTACATTACCTCCGTGGCGGAGGTAAAAAAAAAAAAAAGTAACTCAACAGTTTGATCAAAGGTACTTGAGTAAAAGTAGAGGTTTTCTTCTACAGAAAGAGTAAAAAAAAAAAAAATACATGTGGCTGCCAGTGGTACTCTTAGGCACTTTGCTGTTGCGATATAGTTTATATGGCACTTTGACCTTGACCTTGCAATCCCAAAACAGTCACAGTTCAGGGTCACAGGGTGAGCCTGTGCACAAAGTTTGCTGACTTTAGTTTTACTTGTTCTATAGTAATAGGGCATAGGGAATACTAGCCTTGACCTCTGACCTTTTGACCCCAAACCCAAAGTCAGAGGTCAGCATATCAGGGTGAACTTGTGTATCAAGTTTGGTGACCCTAACTTGACTCGTTTTATAGCAATGGGGCATCAGGAATGTTAACCTTGACCTTTTGACCCCAAACCCATAGTCAGAGATGAGGGTCTAACCCGTCAAAGATTCATCTTAGATACAACCATGGTATTGATTTAAAAAGCCTACATAATTTATTTCTCTAGTTATTACATTCACACGATGTAGGGAACAAGTGACCTCTGACCTTGACCTGAAGGTCAGAGGACACCTAAATTCAAAATAATCTAAGATGGTCTTAGATACAACTATGATATTGACTTGAAAAGCCTACATCACTTCCTTCACCAGTTATTGTGTTCACAAGGTAGTTGCTTGAGTAGGTTAATTTTGTCTTCTTTTTAATTAATCACAAGGCAGTTGTTGACACCGCTGCTGCTGCCGTCACTGCTGCCCATCTACCCAGTGGGGTGACAACAACACCCTTCAGCCTTTTAGAAGCTGCAGGGTAAAAAGTATCCTGCAATGAAACTAGTCACAAAAGTACAATTCAGTGAAAAAAATACATGAGTATACTGTATGCACTTTAGTAAATGTAACTAGTTACAACCTACCTCTGTCCACAGTAAGCAAAGAAATCACTCCTTGCTCAGTGTTAATGCAAAATTAACTATACATCAATATACAACATAGTGGCATCCTGTATTTGACAAGAAATATACAGATGTGGACAAAATTGTTGGTACCCCTCTGTTAATGAAAGAAAAACCCACAATGGTCACAGAAATAACTTGAATCTGACAAAAGTGGTAATAAATAAAAATTCTATGAAAATTAACCAATGAAAATCAGACAATGCTTTTGAATTGTGGTTCAACAGAATTATTTTAAAAAACAAACTCATGAAACAGGCCTGGACAAAAATGATGGTACCCCTAGAAAAGATTGAAAATAATGTGACCATAGGGACATGTTCAACCAAGATGTGTCCTCTAATTAACATCACAGGTGTCTACAAACTTGTAATCAGTCAGTCGGCCTATTTAAAGGGTGACAAGTAGTCACTGTGCTGTTTGGTGACATGGTGTGTACCACACTAAACATGGACCAGAGGAAGCAAAGGAGAGAGTTGTCTCAGGAGATTAGAAAGAAAATTATAGACAAGCATGTTAAAGGTAAAGGCTATAAGACCATCTCCAAGCAGCTTGATCTTCCTGTGACTACAGCTGCACATATTATTCAGAAATTTAAGATCCACGGGACTGTAGCCAACCTCCCTGGACGTGGCCGCAGGAGGAGACGGATAATACAAATGGTAACAAAAGAGCCCAGAACAACCTCTAAACACATTCATGGTGAACTCCAAGGTCAAGGTACATCAGTGTCAGATCGCACCATCCGTCGTTGTTTGAGCCAAAGTGGACTTCATGGGAGATGACCAAGGAGGACACCACTGTTGAAAACAAATCATAAAAAAGCCAGACTGGAATTTACCAAACTGCATGTTGACAAGCCACAAAGCTTCTGGGAGAATATCCTATGGACAGACGAGACAAAACTGGAACTTTTTGGCAAGGCACATCAGCTCTGTGTTCACAGACGCAAAAATGAAGCATACCAAGAAAAGAACACTGTCCCTACTGTGAAACATGGAGGAGGTTCTGTTATGTTCTGGTGCTGCTTTGCTGCATCTGGCACAGGGTGTCTTGAATCTGTGCAGGGTACAATGAAATCTCAAGACTATCAAGGTATTCTAGAGAGAAATGTGCTGCCCAGTGTCAAGACAGCTTGGTCTCAGTCGCAGGTCATGGGTCTTGCAACAGGATAATGACCCAAAACACACAGATAAACACCCAAGAATGGCTAAGAGCCAAACATTGGACTATTCTAAAGTGGCCTTCTATGAGCCCTGATCTAAATCCTATTGAACATCTGTGGAAAGAGCTGAAACATGCCGTCTGGAGAAGGCACCCTTCAAACCTGAGACAACTGGAGCAGTTTACTCATGAGGAGTGGGCCAAAATACCTGCTGAGAGGTGCAGACGTCTCATTGACAGTTACAGAAATCGTTTGATTGCAGTGATTGCCTCAAAAGGTTGTGCAACAAAATATTAAGTTAAGGGTACCATCATTTTTGTCCAGGCCTGTTTCATGAGTTTGTTTTTTAAAATAATTCTGTTGAACAACAATTCAAAAGTATTGTCTGATTTTCATTGGTTAATTTTCACAGAATTTTTATTTATTACCACTTTTGTCAGATTCACGTTATTTCTGTGACCATTGTGGGTTTTTCTTTCATTAACAGAGGGGTACCAACAATTTTGTCCACGTCTGTATACTGAACCAACTGAATATATCACCCAGCCCTATATCAAAACAAATAATGAAGTTAAAAACACAGAAAAAAAAGCTGTTTTGAACCAAAAATCTTTCAGGGATGTGAACTGTAGTGAAAGAGTACCTGGCTTTGTAGTTGGAGCTGAAAGGGTTTGTGTCTGCTTGTGAGTCCCCAGTGAATGGGTTAGGGGAACGCAGGTCTCCAGAGCTCCCCGAACGCCCCCCGTTGCTGGTCTTGCGTCCCTCCTTCTTTCCCGTCACACGTTCCAGTAGGCTGACCTTCTCCTTTTTCTCCTTCCGCTCCATGCGGTCCCACAGCTGCCCATGCTCACCCTCAAACGGGTTGCGATTGCGTGGGAGTGTGGCATACTTCTGGGGCAGGGTGTCGGGGATATCAGTGAACGGGTCACTCTGTGCTTTGCTGTCCTCGTACCCTGGCAACTCACTCTGGGAACGCCTGTGGGGGCCACCTGCACTTCCTGTAGGAGCAATCAGAACCATTGCATCAGCTTGTGGTGCAGATATGATGAGCATAAAAGCTGCATGAAGAGAAAAAATGCATTACAAAAAGGCCAACAGTATCTGCAACTGTGTTCACTCCTTCAGAATTTGAGGTCAGCTTGTCCTTCTCAAATCAACATTCAAAAACATAATTATCTTATAGACATTATGATAACAGAACATTTTTATCACCAGTTCAGCTATCATTTGTTACAGGATGGGGGTATGTCAACAGCTCTTTAAAAGATAGGCAAAGAAAAAAGAAAAAACACAAATACAGTTACACTTATTTAGAACTTTAACACAACAGTTTAAGAGCCAATTTTGTTAAATAGATGGCTACAATTGTTGTCTTTATGCTGCTGATACATAGATTTCGGGATATAGAATTTTTTGTCCCTGTCATGGATGGCCCTCACGAGCCATCAATAAGACACTATAGGCCAGCTGGTGAGTTTGCACAGTTTATTAAAGGAAGAATAACAACAAAATAACGAGCCACGGGGGGCTAAAACACACTATAACTATAACTCGGTCTATGACAAGGAAGAACAGATTCACAATGAAACACACTTACAATAATGGACGAAGATGAAGGATTGTTCACGTCTGACCAGGGGAAGCTCGACGAGGAATGCTCGACGATGTCAGACGAGGGATTGTCCGACGAGACTGCAGCGAGGTTTAGCCCTCAGCTGCTCCCTTAAATAGGGCTCAGGATGAAACAGCTGATGAGGCAATCAATAATGCAGTTCAGCTGTCAGAAGGCTCAGCTCTGACAGCCGGAAGCCCCTCCGAGCGCTGTCACAATAAAAGCTTGGAGAGCCATAGGGAACACACACACCAGATGGGAGGAAAATACTGCATGGCCCGAGCGCGGACGAAATCGGCGCTCGAACCACGACAGTCCCCTAGGTTAGAAGAGAATTAAAAAAGAAAATAAGATCCTTTTTGGAGATATACTGACCCACTTTTGCCTAAATTTAGGGGTAACAATTGGAGAAAGTTGATTACTTTGGAGTTACTGAGGACAATTAGTGACATAGTACTGAGTCAAAGGACTGACACTAAAATTGCATTTCATGTTTTACTGAATAAGACTGACATTCTGATTCCTTATTTGCTGTGTGACAATTATAATTTTGTATGTATTTATAGTGAAAATGTAATTTGCTATTCTCCTGACCAAGTCACTCCAAAAAGATAACATAGTGGTACATTGGTTAGCACTATTGCCTCACAGCAAAAAATGTTGTGGGTTCAAATTCACCAGCCAGCAGGGTCTATCTGTGTGGAGTTTGCATGTTCTCCCCATGATGGCATGGGTTTACTCCAGGTGCTCCAGTTTCCTCCCGCAGTCCACAAACATGCATGTTAGGTTAATTTGAGATTCTAAAGTGACCCAATGTGTGTATGAAAGGCTGCCTCATGGTACGTGTCCACTGGTCCAAAGGCATCACATCAGGGATGCGTTCCGGTGTGGGGATAGGTGTAACCAGGTGGAGTGATGGAAAATAACTGACATTATGGAAAACCAATAGGCAAAGAGCTCCATCACAGGTGAAAGACTCATTTGCCCTGCTGCTGAGAACACACAGGCTGCACCTAACTGGTCAATGGATCCGGCCCTGGGCGATCTTTTACAGACTGTACAAACGAACTGTTGTACGGACTGGACAACATGGCGGATTGCGAATCTCATATCTTTAAAACAAACCAGCAAAAAGCGTTTCTAACAACACTTCATGCAAGAAATAGTAGGAGCAGTTAATGAATATATCATGATCTGACTTTTTTAAAAAAAAAGCTGGTTTAAACGTTTTGGACGACATCACTGCAGTCGATGAATGTGTGATGCCAGACATCATTTGCAGAAAGTAAAAAAAAGTCAACTTTATGCAAATGAGAAGAATGGGTAACTCGACACACCGCAGCCCAAAACTCACTGCACCGGAGCCAAATGCTTTGCATTGCGTTTCACATAGACAATGTATAGGAAGCGGAGAAACGACGGATCCAGTGGACATATATCATCGCACAGGTGCTCTGACCTTGACCTGAAGGTTCTGCTGGGATTAATAAAGTAACAAAACAAAAATGCATAATCTCCAGCATAATAAGAGTACTCTGAGGTGAGTGCAATATCCCCCACCTCTGTTTTCATTGAGGATCCCAATATGTTACTGAAGGAGAGCAGTTTAAATTTTCCATATAATTATTGAGGCAGAACCAAATTATGATAAGTTTATCATCCATGAATATACAACAAAAATAGTTTTACACCATCTGGAATTCAACAGGAGACTTTCATTACTCAATACAAGTAGTTTCTGCCAAACAAAGTGAAATAAGCATATTACGTTATGGGGCAAAATTATTAACGGAGGTAAAAATATAACAACGGAAGTAAGGGGCTGTAATTCCTTGCAAAATCATCTGATTTGAGCCAAACTGTAATATTTGTATCATCTGTGTATCAAACCCTGGTATCAAGTTTCAAAACACTTGGAACAAAACCCTGCCTCTTGCCCAAAGAAGCTGGGATAGGCTCCAGCCCCCCCACGACCTGAAAAGGATTAAGCAGAAGAAGATGGATGGATGGATGGATGAATGGAACAAAACTGCAGGAGCTGAGTTCTTAAACAGGTACCTTTTGTGGGACATTGCCATAACTTTATCCACTTTTGGTCTTTGACCGGTGGGGAATTAAAAAAACAAAAAACAAAAACAGTATCCTTAGCCTCTACATATTATAACAGCAACTTATTTTAAAATGAAGATCACATATCATTAAAATTACAGAGCAAGTAAACATGGATGGTAAGCTGCAACAGTACAATGAAAAACAGTGTGTTCATGACACTTTTACATTACTTTTATCCTTGCTATGAATTCCAATCTACACCATGATCTCCTGTCCTGCACCCTAAAATATCACAATGACGTAATCTTAAAATTTTCCTTTGTAGGAAATCATTTCTATTATTGAATTAAAAGAACATATAAATCCCCCTTAGAAAAGCAATCAATAATGGAAAAAAAACAAACTCCTCACCACTTTCTTCTATGGAGTTCATGGAGTCCAGTTTGGGTCGAAAGTGGGTCCCAATGAGATCCGACATGGAATGGGCTGCAGAGAGTTTTTGGGCCCCAGCCAGCAGAGGTCTCTTAATCTTTGCTTCAGGCTGAGGTTGTGGTTCTGGGATGAAGGACTGACTGCTGGGCTCTGCGTCACAACGAGCAGAATGTGGCAAGATGGCCGATGACGCGTCCCCTAAGCTGCTCTCATGTTTACGGCCCTTCATTTTGTCTTTTAGTTTGGAAAACGGTGAACGGGGCTTTTCCTTCATGGAGAGGTCGAACATGCTGGCCGTCATGTTGTTCCTCATGAACTGGATGCTGACTCGAATGCGACCTCGTTCTTTTTTCTTAGTTCCTGGCTTGGACTCCAAGGTATACCACCTGAAATAAAATACGATAATCCTTTATTAGTCTCACAATTGGGAAATTCATAGTGTTACAGTAGCAGAGGGATAGCAGCAATCAGAGTAAAAATAAAATAGGGCAAAAACAGTGTATACACAGTGCAAGAAGTTAAAAAATAAGTAGAATAATATTTATATCACTAGTAAGCAGTTAGCACACTGTATATATTGCTGAGTAATTTAACAGTATATTTCACAGCTGAATGAGTACAATGTTGTTGTGACCTTCAGTAATGATATTAGCAGTGTATTGCAAGGAACAATGTTACTTAGACGCTTTACAATGGATACTGTATTCATTAACTCCACAGACAATGGTAGTGGTAAGCTACTACAGTAGCCACAGCTGCCCTGGGGCAGACTGACGGAAACGTGGTTGCCGATTCACGCCAATGGCCTCTCCGACCACTACCAAACGCTGGAGGCAAGGTGAGTAAAGTGTCTTGCCCAGGGACACAACGGCAGGATGTCTGGGAAGAGTGGGATTCGAACTGCCAACCCTCCGGTTATTAGACGACCCGCTCTACCTCCTGAGCCACTTCCGCCCACATTTCCCTCCTCCATTCCATTTTTGTTGAGCACCAAGCTGGACAGCAGGAAGTTCCATTTTCATATGGTCTTTGGCATGACCCGGGCCAGGACTTGAACCCTGACCTCCCGGTTGTGGGGCGGATGCTCTACTTCTAGGCCACCACTCTGGTATGTGTGGACTCGATGAGCAGTGCAGATTGTAAAGTCTGGCAGCAGCAGGTAGGAAGGACCTGCGAAACCTTTTCCTTGCGCACTTTGGATGGAGCAGTCTGTCACTAAACAAGCTCCTCAGTGCACTCATTGTTATTTAAAAAATAACCAAAATTAAATAAAATATAAATAAAATAAATTTGGCCACTACTGTTTATACGTTGCCACGGATGACTAAGACACGTTGCTTTACGTTATTGGTAAGCGTTGTTTGTTTACAATATGCACAGTCTCACAGACAGCTGAATAGAGAACTACATACTGAAAACTTCAACTTTATGAACATTGCTTTCTATTTTGAGTTACCCCCCCCCCCCCCGGTAGCACCGTCTAATACAACCACTATGTTGTAAAATGACTGACGATAAGAACAGTAGCTCCACCAACACAAATGCAGCATAAACATGGCGGTTACATGAGTAACTGAGCCAGAGTTGAAGCCAACCTCTCCAACTGGGCAAAAACTGAGGGCTTCGCTGTATCAAGCGATCACACCATTAAAAAGAGCAGACTTTTAGGCTCAGTTGGTACAAACTTTATATTGTGAGTGGACTCCAGCTCTCTGCTTCACCATTTTTGGCTGTCTCCTCTGCATGAGCTCTGCCTTGCATGAGGAGCGTGCAGAGGGACAGGAGAAGCTCTGCACGGCAGCTGAAATGTTGATGGATTGTGTTAAAATACACACATGTAAACATTGACTTATCATGGCCAAAAACTTACAGTGGTCATTTTTTCTTATCGTAGAATTAATCGCTTTAGCTGTTATCGTTACAGGCCTAATGTCACCATCTCAATGTCCATTCCCTGGATGTTTACCGATGCCGTGGGGGATTGTCTACACCTGTGGGAGTCCATCACCAGTCCCTTGGTCTTCCTTGCTTTGATCTGGAGGCAGTCCCACAGGCACCAGCCCACAAAGTCCTGGGTCAGTCCTCTGTACTCCGAATCATCCCCATCCAAGATGAGGCCAGCGATCGCAGAGTCGTCACAGGTGGCAGTGTGGTGTGTTATATGAAAATCAGCAATGTACAGGAAGTGAACAGGAAGGGATCCAGGACTGTTCCTTGGGGCGCCCCTGTACTGCAGATGATTGTGTCAGACACACAGTCCTGGGCCCATACAAACTGTGTGGATAGTCTGGGAGGTAGGCAAGGATCCATGGCGACAGGAATTGGTCCACCCCTGCATGGAGCAGCTTGTCCGTCAGAAGCACTGGTCAAATGGCGTTGAAAGCACTGGAGAAATCAAATGTTTCTCCAAGTGAGATAGAGCACAATGCAGTAGGAAGATCACTGCATACTCTACCTCGATGTCAGGTTGGTAGGCAACTGAAGAGAGTCCATCGTTGGTCTCACCAGGGGGTGGAAATGGATGAGGAGCAGTCTCTCCACGGCCACTGGTCTGTAGCTATTCAGGTCTTTGGGGTGTGGAGTCTTCGGCACGGGTACCACGCAGGATGTTTTCTACAACTGTGGTACCTGTGTTCTTTTTTTGGGGGGGGGGGGATTGGGCATGTGAAGGGAAAAATGGCAGGGGGTGTGGGTTGAAGGCTGTGTGATGTGAGGGGTGTGGGGTGTGGTGGACAGGGGGAGTAAATGAAGGTAGTAGCCAGGGGGAGAAAGTTAGGTGGCTGATCAAACCTGTTGGAGAACAAGCTCAGATTGTTCACCCACTCCCTTTCCCCTATGGCCTGGGAAGTGGTATCCTGGTGCCCTGAGATGGTTTTAAGGCCTCTCCAGACACCAATGATGTCGCTCTGCTGCAGCTTGTCCTCCACCTTCTTCCTGTAGTTGTCCTTCCCCTCTCTGGTCTTTCTCCTTAGCTTCCTCTGCAGAGACTTTAGCTCCTCCTTGTTTCCCGACCTAAAGATCCTCTTCTTCTCCTTCAGCAGAGTCTTTGTCAGGGTTGATCCAGGGTTTGTTGTTGTGGAAACATGGTATAGTCTTGGTGGGTACAGTGTTCTCCGCACAGAAGCTTATGTACTCCATGATAGTGTGTCTGAGGCTGTCAATGTCCTCCTCATGTGGATCACAGAGTTGCTCCCACACAGTGGATTCAAAATAATCCTTCACAGAGTTCTCAGGCTCATTGGTAAAACTTCACTATGCAGGTAACAGGAGGTTGTCTGTGTAGCAGGGGTTTGTTCAAAGGCAGGAGGTGAACCAGATTATGATCCGATCTTCCAAGGGGAGGGAGGGGTGATGAATTGTATGCTTAGTTGGTGTTAGCATAAAATAAGTCCAGCGTTTTATTGCCCCTGGTGTGGCATGTAACATATTGTGTTAAAGTGGGCAAGGTGGAGGACAAAGAAGGATGGTTAAAATCACCGGAGATAAGCTGGAGAGCATTAGGATGTTGTGTCTGCTGCTGACTGAGTGGATGACGTCACAGGCTGCATCGGCATTAGCGGATAGGGGAACGTACACTGCAATCACAATAACGTGTGAAAGCTCCCTTGGCAGACAGTAAAGCTGGATTCATGCTGCACCTCTACTGTCCACGTACATGCAACCGGAAACCTTGTGTTGTGATGCATATTGTGGGGGAATCTGCAGACAGCGTCTCAGTCAGGAGGCAGTGATTAAACATAAGAGAATAATAGGCAAGGACGTCCTGCTGAGCCCTCTGGGGGGGAGCGGTATGGTGACCCACCATAACCTACAGGACAGGCAGAGCGCTCAGCTTGAGCAATTAACAGAACAATGAGATGTATGGACTAATATCAATATGTAAATGTGCCTTGCAGCCTCCCTTGTCCTACAGCTCCAGAGCAGAGAGGAATTCCGGCGCCAGTAATCCTGCTATTGATATGTGTGACTCTCATGTAAATGTCCCATGCATTCATGCTGTACTGTGATGCTAATATGCCATGCATGCATTGTCTGTGGCTGACTATATAAGCTGACTGTATATGCCTCACTAGAGCTCTCTCTTAGCGCTCTTACTTGCTTGTTGCTGACTTAGAGATGCAGGGCTCACTCCAGCGCGCTGCCACAGCGCTGAGTGAGCCTCGTGATGGAGGATGAATAAAGCACCCTTTTAACCTTCAGTTCGCTGTGTCCGCCTGCACTTATTTGAGCCTTGCCTCCACACTGGTAACCCTTATTCGTATCCTCCACACTGGACTTGACTAGTCTATAACTTTTTAATATGACCCTTCTCTCTTATCTCTGGTTTTTCTCTCATCTCTTTGTCTTTATACCCTGATTGATGGAGCCTTGAGTATTTCTATCATGTTTATAGTCAGCTTTATGTGTGCCTGTGTTTGTGTTTATGTTGAATGTAATTGTGGCTTGTAAATATGGATGTCACCAGACTGCAAAACTAATCTACCTACGGGTACAAATAAAGTAACCTGAACCTGAACCTGGGGAGTTGGCAGGAAGAGGGAGCTGTGGGTTGAAGTGAAATGTATTGTGGAGCTGGATATCATGCAGTGTGATGTGAAATGTCATGCAGATGTGAGATGATCTGTGGAGCTTATAAGGAGAACCCTGGTTTGGCTGATTCATTGCTTTTCTGTTTATGAATGTTGAGAGTGTTAATAAATTTCGTCTGCTCGTAAACTGGCCTCCTCATTTCCCACACTCTCCACACTGGTGACACTAGACGTATTATGGAATACGAGGCAAGAACCCCGGAGTCGGCCCAGATGGGAAGCCCCAGCAACGCGGCAAGCATCCCACAGACGGCCCGGACGGGAACCCCCAGCAACGCATGCGCTGTTGCAGTCAAGCTACCGGACTTTTGGCAGCACAACCCATGCTCTTGGTTCCACCACACCAAGGCCCAGTTCGCCCTCCGGGGAATAACGGCAGACACAGGCACGTTGCCCGGTCCGGCTCACCACTGTTTCCCACGCGCTTTTGTGCCAAACACTTTGAAGAATGTGGAGTTCGTGTTCGTCAGACACAATGCCCACCGCCCACCATTGCGCCCACCCTATGATGGCCCGTTCAGAGTGCTGGAAACAGGGGACAAGCATTTTTTACTAGACTTGGGGGGGGGGGGCGTCGGGAGAAAATATGCATAGACAGACTTAAGCCCGCCTTTGTAGTGGCGGACGAGCAAGTGCTGCTGGCCCAGGCCCCCCGGCGTGGAAGACCCTCACGGAGTACTCCCCAGGCAAACGATTCACCAGGACAGCCACACGGGCAGAGCGAAGTTCCCCCGCCCCCCCTCGCCTTGGCCCACCCGCAGTCAGACACACGTCCGGCAGCCCCCCGCCGGCACAGAGACCCCAGTTACAGCAGATATGGGAGAAGACTGAAGCCCAAAAGACATAGTGACTGAAACTCTGTCTGGGGGGGGGGGGGGGGGGGGGGGGTTGATGTGGAGATGCATATTGTGGGGGAATCTGCAGACAGCGTCTCAGTCAGGAGGCAGTAATTAAACATAACAGAATAATAGGCAAGGACGTCCTGGGGAGTTGGCAGGAAGAGGGAGCTGGGGGTTGAAGTGAAATGTATTGTGGAGCTGGATATCATGCAGTGTGATGTGAAATGTCATGCAGATGTGAGATGATCTGTGGAGCTTATAAGGAGAACCCTGGTTTGGCTGATTCATTGCTTTTCTGTGTATGAATGTTGAGAGTGTTAATAAATTTCGTCTGCTCGTAAACTGGCCTCCTCATTTCCCACACTCTCCACAGTGTGACGAATTTTACATCATTGTCTCCAGTCCGCTAGTGTCGGCAGGGCTCTTCTGCGGACGACCGCGTGCAGCCCAAATTTTATGACTGTGAGGTCTGCCCATGACCTGATCGTGTTGACAGCACATGTGCAAGACTGAACGTCCCATTCACGAGGTGGCGCTACCAACACAGCATACAAAAACAAAGTAGACGAGGAAGACAACGAGGATGCGGAAGATGAAAATAAACATACATGAATCCTTTTGCAGCAGCAGCAGCTTGAGCGGAGAAGAGCACTGAAAAATAGTAATTCCTCCTTTTCCTTGAAACAATGCCATTGTTGTTGCTACAAAAAAAGTGCGTCGCTCTTGTGTTTATAGCTGGTGAACAAACTGGTGTGTTAGCACATCTGCGCTACCCATAGGGCTGGGGCGAAACTATAAATAACAGTTGTGCGCATGTGTCAACCGCTTGGCTTGGTAAGATGAAAAAAGTGAGCATGTACAACGCTGCGTGTGCGCCGGGCTCATCCAAAGCGCCCGCGGACCAAAGCGGACCAGAGGGGAAATGCAGCATGAATAAAGCCTAAGGCCTCATACTAACAGTTAACAACTCAATATCCTTGCTACAGTGCTGTGCTTTAATCATGATGTGCCCAGGGTTACACATTCTATCACTCACACATCATGCTTAACACTGCCAGCCCAGC
Source organism: Pholidichthys leucotaenia (assembly GCA_020510985.1). Classification (NCBI taxonomy): domain Eukaryota; kingdom Metazoa; phylum Chordata; class Actinopteri; order Cichliformes; family Pholidichthyidae; genus Pholidichthys; species Pholidichthys leucotaenia. The sequence goes on from CM035841.1 coordinate 283,554,913, forward strand.
TCTTTTCCTTTCACTGCTCTTTGCTGATCTGTTTTCACAAAGAAGCTTAAAGCCATTCAGTCCAATGACAGCATCTGGGGTTTGCGCTGTTAGCCCCGTTTCTGTGAACAGCATGATACCAACCACCCAGAAGGCTCTCTCTGTGCAGTCACAAAATAAGCACCGCCTGTGGCCGAACATTCGCGCATTGGCATGTTCGGCCACAGGCGGTGCTTATTTTGTTTTTGTTCCAGCAGAGTAGACGTTATGATTTTCTTCCATGGTCATCATAGACCGACGGAGGCCGACGACGAAGGCTGAGTGACACACACGCGTTCGCCAGTCTTTTTTTAATTACTACTGTTATTTGTTTTGAAAAATCGTTCGCTAAAAACCGCAATCATGGAAGCGCAAAACTGCAATAATGGAATTATGTTTTGATTGGGTCGCGAGACCAGAACCACGAGTGGACCAGCGTCGCGTTCGTCTGACAATGAGGAAGAGAAGTTCGCCAGGACACTGCTGTGAAGAGGTAAGGTGTTATAAGCTAAATTATTCTTTATCCCTGAAAATTGTAATCAAAAATGACTTTTGACCGATCGGTAAATTACAACTGTGCGGCGCACGAAGTCTGAAGTTCGTGCACCACGGTACACGGGTCGTGCGCCGCGTCCAGACCGTGAACGCGGCCCCCCCCCGAACCACTACTCTTCTGTAGCGGGGGGCGGGGGAGCCGCGATGACTGCGCCGCTGTCGCCACATCGCCACATGAGTCTATTCCGTCATGTAGCAATGACCGATGTCCGTCCTCTGTAGCGAGGGGGGGGGACAACCCCCCCCCCCCACACACACACACACACACACAGCCATTTGTGCCATTTGGCACAATTTGGCACAGTTCCAAAACGCCTGGGAACTACCTGAGGAAAAAGCTGTGTAATATATTCATTTTTTGTGGTATTGTTACAAAATTTTGACCTCAGCTGGATAACACTTGGTTCTACATTTCTGTTGCATTTTCCAGCCCGGATCTGAAGCTGTGTGTTATTTGCAAGCATTTGTATCCAAAAAAACACCCAGGCAAAATTTATTTTCTTCAAGTTCAGTATGTTTAGATGACTGTAACTCAGTGGCCGGAGCACTTTGAGAAATTATGACTGTTTTGCCAAAAAATTCAAAGTGTTTTCTTTTAAATGAGACCAACCCCATGAAGATGCTGCAAAGGGTTGAAGAACAGCTTTCGATTTACTTTGGGCACGTTATTTTTTGGCGTTTTTAGGGAAATTGACCGGAGTGCAAGGGGTTAAAAAAAAAATGGATTTATGAAAATCCTGCTAGTGGATTGTGGGTAATTCTGCATAATTCATGGGAAGTTGGTATACAAAATCACAAGGTAGTAAGTCTTTAAAAGATCAAACAATATGACAGATAGAAAAATAGCCAACAGTCATTCTAAATGTGCCCTGCCAATAATCTTTATGGATACCACTGAAAAGGCTAGTTTGAGCAGACTAATTCAAAAGGTGAGAAATGTGAGTCCTAAACCGTTTGAACTTTTTTCACATAAGAACACAATCATTCAAAAGGATAAATATTATCTATACCAAACTGAACATGAGCAATAGCTTACTACATAATAAAATAAACCATTTCAGGCTGCTTTTGTGCCTTTATTTGTTTAACCTCACTGCTGCTTCAACTGGAGGTAATGGGATTTATGCCTTTGCTCTGAGTGAAATAAAGTGACATTTGCACAAATCTGGCCTTTGTTCAGAATGCAGCGACAAGCAACTGGGAAACTGGAAAGCCACATCATGGGGAAACACAACAGTTCCTACATGCTAATGAGACATATCCTCCGTGTTATAGGGCTTGTGATGGAGGCCATTAAGAAAACAGCACTGTAATGAAATTAGTATTTATCATGTACTCTGTCTTTATTTGTTACAAAGATGAGAATAACTATAGTCATCTTCTGTTATATGGCATTCAGTATAAAATGTTTTCAATAAACCACCCTTGAACTGGCAACATTTGCATAACCATGATTATTTTTATATAAATTTATTCACAGAGTTAATGATGAATTAAAGTTTAGCAAAACATTTTAGATATAGGTTCAATCCCGTCAAAAAAAATCTGTCTTTTTGAAAAGTAGCTGTTGAATGCTATTCTAAACCTTCTAGCTGGCATCCCAGGAGCCTCAGCCATGAAAGGCCTTACTGAGACCAATTCCCAAACTGTGTGCCATGCTCCGGCTGATCAGCAGCCACAGCATGCCGCTGCCATGGGGCTAAGGCTGCACCTCACATGCGTTTCAAGGCCAACCTAAACCTCCCTCTACTTGGAGCCACAATCCTCCCACTCGGGCCGAGACCGCTGGGAAACTCCTCACAATCAACAAACACAGGTGCACGATAATTACGGGCTGCCTACTCAGATATTACAATAGGCTTTCCTCCCCAATATACGTCAGTTCAAAAACACCAGAGATGGACTGGAGGTGAGCACAGACCCACTGTGGAGAATGTAGGGTCCCAGCATTATCGTCAACTATGGTCGCATACTATGATTTGGCCATTAAGGAACATGGGTGTATCCATTACAGAAGCTCTGCTGAAAAAGTGCACTGCCCCAAGGTGCATCGGTTGAGGCACCTAAATAAATAAAACCTGTTCACACTGATTGTAACATATTGTGATTCTCCCAACTGATGGTCAAAGAGGAAGTTCACTAATGTCGTTCCCTGCTGAAAAGCGCTGTGAGCTAATTAACACCAGATCCAATTTGGATTTGCAGTTCCTGTTTGCTTAATGTAGGGTTAAGAAATGTGTGTGCTACACTTGTAAGCCCAAGTTAACTAAATAAAACATTTTCTCTTTAAGCAAAGATGGTATCTGCACAGGGGTAGTTTATTCTAAACATATTCATTGTTTTCTCGTTTTAATTTCACTAGCAGACAAATCAGTTTTTGGCAAGGTAGTAAACACAAGTCTCCCGTTTATGAAAGGGATGAATGAATTAGGAATGTAAAAAAGGGAACTATTTACTCAAGTAACTTTTTTGTACTTATGTAAATAGTTTGTTTAAAGTCACGTTTTACTCCTTAGTACATTTAAGAAAAAAAAAATCTGCTTTTACTCAAGTACAGTATCTGGTGGTACAGTATTTGGTCCAAGCTACTTTTCATATAACAGATTTGAAAATTGGTTAAAATGTTTCTGCTTTTGTAATAACTTGTTCTTATCAGAAATGACTATCTTTGGCCATTTAGTAAATTTATAATCTTATTTCATTGAGACAGGGGTTGATATCATGATTCTTCTATAAAGGCTCAGATGCAAAGGAATGAGGAAAAAAACTGAGAAAAAGTCAAGGTTATCCAAAACAATTTTATGAGAAAGAGTAATGAATTTACAAAAAAAAAATATCTGAAATATGAAGAAAAACCCTCACAACTGTATAAAAGTCTTGAATTAAAAAAAAAAAATCAGAAGTTTGAGGAAAAAAAAATTATGAGAGAAAAGATGCAAATTTATGTGGTAAAAAGGAAAAAAAAATTGTTGGGAAAAAATTTACCTTTTAAATTTACAAGGAATACTGTACATTCAAGAGAAAAATGTACTAAATGTTTAAGAAAAAAAATGTCAGACACTACTCAAGTAACTTTAGCAGAAATTTTCTCATGGCTATAAGGATTCATCCCCCTTTGTGTTATCAAATTCTTCAATTGACATAAAAACGTAATCTATATATCTATATACAGTAACAAAAACATTTGAAGAAAATCTTCTTTCGGCTGCTTCCTTTTGGGGTCGTCACTGCGGATCATCTGCCTCCATCTCACAGTATGCATCTTCCTCTGTAACACCAACTCTCTCCATGCCCTCCTTCACTACATCCATGAATCTTTTCTGTGGTCTTCCTCTTCTCCTCTGCCTGGCAGCCCCATCTTCAACATCCATTGTCCAGTATATCCACTGTCCCTCCTCTGCACATGTCCAAACCACCTCAGCCTTGCCTCTCTTACTTTGTCTCTAAACCGTTCAACCTGAGCTGTCCCTCTGATATACACATTTCTAATCCTGTCCCTCTTAGTCACTCCCATTGAAAATCTTAGCATCTTCAACTCTACCACCTCCAACTTCATTTCCTGTCTTTTTGTCAGTACCACTGTCTCCAAACCATACATCATTGCAGGTCTCACTACCGTCTTGTAAATTTTCCCTGTCACTCTTGCTACTACTCTTCTGTCACAAATCACCCCTGACACTTGTCTCCACCCACTCCACCGTACCTACACTTTCTTTTTCACCTCTCTTGCATTTTCCATTGTTTTGGATGGTTGACCCCAGGTATTTAAACTCATCTACTTTCACTACGTCTACTCCTTCCATCTTCACCGTTACACCTGCCTCCCTCTCATTCACACTCATGTAAAAATAAAAAAAAGGCTTATCCTTATCCTTATGTATTCTGTCTTACTTCTACTGACTTTCATTCCTCTTCTCGCCAGAGCATACCTCCACCTCTCCAGGTTCTCTTCCACCTGCTGCCTACTCTCACTACAGATCACAATGCCATCTCCAAACATCATGGTCCACGGAGACTCCTGCCTGACCTTGTCTGTCAGTCTGTCAATCACCATGGCAAACAAGAAGGGGCACAGAGCCAATCTCTGACACAGCCCCACCCCCACCTTGAACCCATCTGTCACTCCTGCAGCGCACATCACCACGGTCTTACTGTCTTCATACCTGTCCTGCACCACCTTCACATACTTCTCTGCCACTCCGGACTTTGTCATACAGTACCACACTTCCTCTCTTGGCACCCTATCATATGCTTTCTCTAGATCCACAAAGACACAGTGCAACTCCTTCTGACTTTCTCTATACTTCTCCACCAGCACTCTTAATGCAAACATTGCATCTGTAGTACTTTCTTGGCATGAAACCATACTGCTGCTCACTGATTGTCACCTCTCCCCTTAACCTGGTTTCAACAACTCTTTCCCATATCTTCATAGTGTGGCTCATCAACTTTATGCCTCTCTAGTTACTACAGCTCTGAGCATGGAGAAGTATAGAGAAGGTCAGAAGGAGTTGCACTGTGTCTTTGTGGATCTAGAGAAAGCATATGATAGGGTGTCAAGAGAAGAAGTGTGGTACTGCAGGAGAAAGTCAGGAGTGGCAGAGAAGGATGTGAAGGTGGTGCAGGCCATGTATGAGAACAGCGAGATGGTGGTGAGGTGTGCTGTAGGAGTGACAGATGGATTCAAGGTGGGGGTGGGATTACATCAGGATTGACTTTGAGCCCCTTCTCGCTTGCTATGGTGATTGACAGGCTGGCAGACGAGGTCAGGCAGAGGCAGGAGTCTCCGTGGATGATGATGTTTGCAGATGACATTGTAATCTGTAGTGAGAGTAGGGAGCAGGTGGAAGAGAGGTGGAGGTATGCTCTGGAGAGAAGAGGAATGAAAGTCAATACAACCAAGACAAAATACATGTGTGTGAATGACAAGGAAGAAGGTATAACGATAAAGATGCAAGGATTAGAGACAGTGAAGGTAGATGAGTTTAAATACCAAGGGTCCACTATCCAATGCAATGGAAAATACACAAGAGAGGTGAAAAACAGAGTCCAGGCAGGGTGGAATAGGTGGAGACGAGTGTCAGGGGTGTTTTGTGACAAAAGGATAACAGCTAGAGCGAAAAGGAAAATTTACAAGGTGGTAGTGAGACCTGCTATGATGCATGGTTTGGAGATGGTGGCACTGACAAAAAGACAGGAGGCGGAGCTGGAGGTGGCAGAGTTGAAGATGCTAAGATACACATTGGGAGTGACTAGGAGGGGCAAGATTAAAAATGAGTATATCAGAGGGACAGCTCAGGTTGAGCAGTGTGGAGACAAAGTAAGAGGTAAGGCTGAGATGATTTGGAAATGGGATAGTGGATATACTGGACAAAATATGTTGAAGATTGCAATGTCAGGCAGGAGGAAAAGAGGAAGACCACAGAGAAGATTCATGGATGTAGTGAAGAATGACATGGAGAGGATTGGTGTGACAGACGAGGATGCAAGGGATAGGGTGAGATGGAGGCAGATGGTCGGCTGTAGAGACCCCTAAAGGGAGCAGCCAAAACCAGAAGTCTATTTTCTACAATTCAAGACTTTTGAATTACAGTGGGGAAAAAAAGTATTTAGTCAGCCACCAATTGTGCAAGTTCTCCCACTTAAAAGATGAGAGAGGTCTCCAATTTTCATCATAGGTATACCTCAACTATGAGAGACAAAATGAGAAAAAAAAAATCCAGAAAATCACATTGAAGGATTTTTAATGAATTAATTGGTAAATTCCTCGGTAAAATAAGTATTTGGTCACCTACAAACAAGCAAGATTTCTGGCTCTCACAGACCTGTAACTTCTTCTTTAAGAGGGTCCTCTGTCCTCCACTCGTTACCTGTATTAATGGCACCTGTTTGAACTCGTTATCAGTATAAAAGACACCTGTCCACAACCTCAAACAGTCAGACTCCAAACTCCACTATGGCCAAGACCAAAGAGCTGTCAAAGGACACCAGAAACAAAATTGTAGACCTGCACCAGACTGGGAAGACTGAATCTGCAATAGGTAAGCAGCTTGGTGTGAAGAAATCAACTGTGGGAGCAATTATTAGAAAATGGAAGACATACAAGACCACTGATAATCTCCCTCGATCTGGGGCTCCACGCAAGATCTCACCCTGTAGGGTCAAAATGATCACGAGAACGCTGAGCAAAAATCCCAGAACCACACGGGGGGACCTAGTGAATGACCTGCAGAGAGCTGGAACAAAGTAACAAAGGCTACCATCAGTAACACACTACGCCGCCAGGGACTCAAATCCTGCAGTGCCAGATGTGTCCCCCTGCTTAAGCCAGTACACGTCCAGGCCCGTCTGAAGTTTGCTAGAGAGCATTTGGATGATCCAGAAGAGGATTGGGAGAATGTCATATGGTCAGATGAAACCAAAATAGAACTTTTTGGTAAAAACTCATCTTGTCGTGTTTGGAGGAGAAAGAACACCATACCTACTGTGAAGCATGGGGGTGGAAACATCATGCTTTGGGGCTGTTTTTCTGCAAAGGGACCAGGATGACTGATCCGTGTAAAGGAAAGAATGAATGGGGCCATGTATCGTGAAATTGTGAGTGAAAACCTCCTTCCATCAGCAAGGGCATTGAAGATGAAACGTGGCTGGGTCTTTCAGCATGACAGTGATCCCAAACACACTGCCCGGGCAACGAAGGAGTGGCTTCGTAAGAAGCATTTCAAGGTCCTGGAGTGGCCTAGCCAGTCTCCAGATCTCAACCCCATAGAAAATCTTTGGAGGGGGTTGAAAGTCTGTGTTGTTCAGCGACAGCCCCAAAACATCACTGCTCTAGAGGAGATCTGCATGGAGGAATGGGCCAAAATACCAGCAACAGTGTGTGAAAACCTTGTGAAAACTTACAGAAAACGTTTGACCTCTGTCATTGCCAACAAAGGGTATATAACAAAGTATTGAGATGAACTTTTGTTATTGACCAAATACTTATTTTACCAATTAATTAATTAAAAATCCTTCAGTGTGATTTTCTGGATTTTTTTTCTCATTTTGTCTCTCATAGTTGAGGTATACTTATGATGAAAATTGGAGACCTCTCTCATCTTTTAAGTGGGAGAACTTGCACAATTGGTGGCTGACTAAATACTTTTTTGCCCCACTGTAATTTGTGTTTCAACATTTCTTTGTATTTCTATTATATATATTTTCAGCTTTCTGTATCAAGAATACAATACTGAAGTCATTTCAAGTGTAGAAACAGATAACACTCTACACTCTCAGGGGTAGATTTACTAAGGCAGCGCAAATTAGCAAGTGCACAATTTAGACAGAGCGCCTAAGGGAGTGGTCAGTTTTTGTCAGTAATCTACTAAGGCTGCGTGCCCACCAAAATGCGTTTTTTGTCGCCTGACCGCCGTGAGCATTTTTTTTTCAGTGTCTGTACGCTGCACTCTGGGAAAAAAAAGTCTGTGCCCTGTATCCCTGCAACAGCTTGTCACTCTCAGCTCATCACTCCCGCTTTTCCTATTGTCAGAGTTTCTACAGATCTTTTAATAGCAGTCTCTAAATAACAATGGACAGGAAACGTATTCTAGCAGCTCTGGATATAAAATACGATGACATGGAAAGCAGGAGTCTGAGTACAGAGTAGTACTGGTGTCCTATGTCCTGCCCATGCAGCAGTTCTGACTGGCTGCTTAAGGTCTGACATTGACGAGCTCAGCTGCAGTCTCTGAAAAGTTGAACTTTTTTCAATGCTGAGCGCCCTGAGTGCCACGACAAAAAACGGCCACCGGCAAGAGTGTTTCAGCACCGTGGGCGCTCAGCATTGTAAATGCTGAACTATATAGAGAATGAATGGAAAACAGTCGTCCAGAGCTGAAAAAACGTGTTTGGTGGACATGCAGCCTAACACGCAAAATTATGAGCACAGACGCAGACACTTCATTTCAATAATGACCACCCACCCACCAAGAGCACCACAAAATTGTGCACGGGCACAGCTGATGAGGAAGAGTGTCATCAACACAGGTGCAGCCAGTTTGGAGGAGCATAATATATAAATCTTTATTTTAAGCTTTTGTTTAAGCACACACCCCACTAAAATACTTTATTTTTGTTCATTACTTTTCAAAATTTAGATTTTCATTTAACATGGCAGACTTTTTTGTTTAATATGTATAAATGCAGTACTTGTATTTAATTTAAAAAAGGACTAATCATGAATAAATTGATTATTTGACCAACGTGTTTATTTTATGCGGCTGTGGCGCAGGTGTAGTGTGGCAGACTACTGATTGGAGGGTCAGGGGTTCGATTCCCGCTCTGACAGCAGTCTGCATGTGTGCTTGAGCAAGACACTGAACCCCCAGTTACTCCTGGTGGGTCAGGCTAATGACGGTGCATGGGGGCTCTGCCGCCATCAGTGTGTGAATGGGTGGATAGCAGGATCTGTAAAGCACTGATAAAAAGTGACAAAAGGACTTCCGGTTATGGCTGCCACGTAAGAAGGACACGTCTCACTCTGCTCTGCTTCTGGAGAAAAAAAATCGGCAAATAACTCTCTCATTTGGGACAGAACGTATCCCAGCGTTTGAGCAAGGATATGTCGGTGAAGCCTAAGGCTGGAAAACCAAGTAGAGGAAAAAGCGAGCCGCAGAAACAGTCCAAATTAACGGACTTTCAGGTCTGTGACGCAGCAGAGAAAGCACCAAATATGGCGAAGGAAGCTAACAACGGCGCGGGAGCTGCGGGAAGCGACACAGGTGCGTTGCTGGCGGCTATGAGTTCAATGAGAGCGGACTTTTCCTCTAGATTTTATGGGATTATGGCAGCGTTGGAAGGAATGGGAAAGGAATTGGGTGACTGTGTGGAACGAATGGCGCAGATGGAGCTTCGTATTTCCAGTGCTGAAGATGAAGTCAATTGTCTCCAATTAAAGGTGCGCACTTTGGAAAAAAAAAATAAATGTCTGGAAGAAAACATTCTGGATTTGGAATCCCGGTCGAGACAGAACAACTTGAGGTTGGTGGGTCTACCGGAAGAATCCGAAGGTCGGGACCCGTGTTCCTTTCTGGAAAAGTGGATTCCGGAGGCGCTGGGCAGTGCGGAGCTGCGGCCGGCGGTGGTTTTGGAGGGCGCGCATCGTATTGGCCCACGGAGCGATAAGGGATCACCGAGGACCTTAATTATGAAGTTTGTCAGCAACAGAGACAGGATGAAGATCTTCAACGTAGCACAAGCTAAAGGAGAGATTAAACACCAGGATCAGCAGGTGCGGTTCTACCCAGATTGGGCCACAGGAATCCAACAATTGAGGAAGCAGTATGATCCCGTACGTAAGGAGCTGCGCAACCTTGGGATTCGTCATGGTGTAATCTATCCTGCGAGACTGCTGACCACGTATGGGGGCAGAACCCACATCTTCAAGACCCCAGAGGAGGTGCAGGAGTTTATCAAGAAGATCCAAGAAGAAGAGACTGGTGGGAGCTAAGCATGAACAAAATATAAGGTAGAATAATTAAGCATTTGCACAGGCATCTGACTGACTTGAAGTAAATAGCAAGTTTACAAAATATAGATTGCATTATATAATTAAAAAAAACAAAACAAAACAAAAAAAACCAACTATGATGTACAAAGTTGCTAAAAATTTTGGAGTTAAGTTGGAAAACTACAGAGGAGAGTTAATGTTACGTCATTAAAAGCAGTAGAGTTAGGGTGATTGGGAGGATGAAGAAGGAGTGGCTTAGGCTGATCCTCGTGGATGTGGAGCAGTCGATGGCTATATCGGGAGACGGAATTTTTCTTTTGATTTTGGGGGGTTTGCCACAAGTGTGGGAAGGGGGAATTTGTTTGTGTGTAGTTTGTAGGATGAATGTTCAACCACTCATTTTTTTGCTTCTCTGTATGAGCATGTTTACACTGCAAGGTAATCCCAAACTCCCTACTGATCATAAACCAAAGCGTTAATCTTAATTTAACTTCATGGAATTGCAGAGGTCTACAAAATTTAAAAAAACTTAAACAAGTTATGAATAAAATAAAAGACATGGGTTCAAAAATTGTGTTTTTACAAGAAACTCATCTAATAGAGGAGGATGTAAAAAAAATTAGGAGTAGATGGCAAGGAAGTGTTTTCACCTCATCATTTTCATCCCGAGCCAGGGGAGTTATGACTCTCATACATAAATCAGTCCCTTTTCAAGTGAAAAATGTAATTGGAGACAAATTTGGAAGATATGTAATCATTCAAGGATCTTTGCTATTAGAAAATATAAATTTGGTGAACCTATATGGTCCCAATATAGATGATCAAAAGTTCTTTGCTAATTTATTTCTTATCTTATCATCACTTACAGGGCAACATATAATAGCAGGGGATTTTAATTGTACATTGAATCCCGGTATAGATAGATCAACAGGACTGGACTGTACGCACAATGGATGTAGGATGACCATTAATCATTTTATGAAAGAATTGAGATTGCTAGATATATGGAGAGAAATGAAACCACAAGTCAAAGCCTACTCTTGTTATTCCAATACCTACAAGACATTCTCACGTATTGATTATTTTTTGATTTCCACAGAATTAAGGTCCAAGATTCAAAACTGCTTTTATGATAACATCGTGATCTCTGATCATGCACCCTGCTGTATAGTATATGTAGATAAGAAATTGACAAAGGAATCAGGTAGATGGCAATTTCAGCATAAATGGCTTCAGGATGAGGAATTTGTCAAGTACATAGAAAAACAGATGAGTTCTTTGATATCAATACTACACAAACATCAGCATGTGTAAAGTGGGAGGCTTTCAAAGCTTTTATTAGGGGACATATTATTAGTTATACAGGTTCAAAATCTAAGAAGACTCGAGAGGAGAGAGCCCAATTGGAACATAAAATAAAAAAATCTTCAGGAAAAAGTGTATGTAGGAAGTGATCCAAGGTTGGAGAATGAATTACTGATTTTGAGAGCTGAATACGACAAAAAATCAGCGAATAGAGCTGCCTCGAGTCTTCTAAGATTGAAACAATCTTTTTATGAACAAGGTGAAAAATCAGGAAAATTATTGGCATGGCAGATTAAACAATTAGAAATTAAAACACCAATTACCAGTATTATAAGTAAAGGACAGGTAGTTATAGATCCTTTAGAAATTAACAGAGCCTTTAGAGATTACTATGAAAAATTATATGATACCAAAAATGAATCTGATTTAACAAAACTAAATGGGTTTTTGAACGAACTATCTATACCGTGTATTCCAAATGAAAACAGGGAGATATTGGAGTCTAAAATTAGTCAAGAAGAAGTTGGGCTAGCCATTGATAATATGAAATCAGGAAAAAGTGCAGGACCAGATGGTCTTCCAGTTGACCTTTATAAAAAATTTAAGAATAAATTAATAAAACCTTTTTTGGAAATGGTTTTAGAAGCATTTCAAAATAATAATTTACCATCATACATGAATAATGCCTTAATTATACTGTTGCCAAAACCAGGTAAGCCCTCTAATAAATGTGAAAATATGAGACCAATAAGCCTATTAAATGCAGACCTTAAGATAATCTGTAAAATTTTAGCAAGACAAATACAAGAAATTTTACCAAATATTATTAATCGAGATCAGAATGGCTTTATAAAGGGAAGACAAGGCTTCCATAATGTAAGAAGACTATTTAATATTATTTATTTTAATAAAGAAGCACCGGATATAGCTCTCCTATCACTGGACGCCGAAAAGGCCTTTGATAGAGTCGAATGGCCCTTTCTTTTTGAAGTCTTACAAAGGTTTGGACTTGGAAATAATTTCATAAAATGGGTTCAGATAATATACAATAATGCTACAGCAGAAATCCTAACAAATAACAATATTTCAAAATCAATAAAAATCAATAGAGGATGTCGACAAGGCTGTCCACTTTCACCTTTACTGTTTACTATGGCAATTGAACCTTTAGCGATGGCGATACGTTTACATTCACAAATATATGGAATTAAAGTTGGACCAACAGAACATAAAATCTCCCTGTACGCCGATGACATAATTTTGTTTATGTCGAATCTAAAAAAATCAATTCCGACCTTGTTGAATTTAATAAAGAATTTTGGGGAAATATCAGGATATAAAATAAATAAAACTAAATCCTCAATATTAATGCTAAATGAGACCCAGAGAAATTACCCAGACCCTGAGGTAAATCAATTCAACGTTGTAAATCAGTTTAAATATTTAGGAATCCAAATTGTGCCTAAGCTAGAATCAGTCGCCAGTGTCAACTATGAAGCCTTAATGACAGATATCAATGAGTCAATTCAGAGATGGATGTCACTACCAATGTCGATGATCGGGAGAATCAATATACTTAAAAGTAATATTTTACCGAAAATACTTTATTTATTTCAATACATTCCCTTACCACCACCTTTAGATTTATTCTCAAGAATAAAAAAAAAGTTAGTGGAATTTATATGGAACAACAGGAGGGCTAGATTACGTCTGTCTTTATTATATTTACCATTTGATCGTGGAGGTCTGAAATGTCCAAATTTTATGTTGTATTATTGGTCGGCACAACTGAGGTCTATGACATACTATTTTTTATTAAATGATCTCCCTCACTGGACTGAAATGGAATCATACAATTTACCTTTACCTCTTCCCATATTCATATACTCAGATTCGGCAAAAAAATTACAAAAACAAGTTAAAAATCCATTTGTAAAGCATATGATCAAAATATGGTGTGAAGCTAAAAATTATTTAAAAGAACCACAGTTATTGTCACCATTTAGCCCAATATGGGGTAATCAATATTTTAAACCAGGAAGAGCGGACGCTGTATTTAAAGTATGGAATTTAAAAGGGATTCAAAAGATTCAAGATTTATATTTTCCATGTGCAGATAACATAATGTCTTTTGAAGAGCTGAGGGTCAAATTTAATCTTAATAGAACACATTTTTTTAAATATCTTCAACTTAGAAACTTTATTCGATCAAATCAAAATAAAGCTCTCACTCGACCTATTTATTCATCCTTGGAAAAAATGTTGATGAAAGATAGTAAAAGAAAGGGTATTATTTCAGAGTTTTATAACTCATTGACACTATCCTCAAGTGAAAATTCACAGAAAAGATTAAACTACTGGAAAGAAGATCTGCAAATTGAAATTTCAGAGGAACAATGGGAATTGGCTTGTACAGAAGCCCAAACCAAATCAATAAATGTACGTCTTAAATTGATACATTTCAAATGGTTAATGCGGATGTATGTTACACCGGAGGAGTTAAATAGATATAACAAAAATATACCAGATACATGCACAAAATGCATGGAAAGTAAAGGAACCCTATTTCATTGTGGATGGGAATGTAGAATAATAAGAATGTTTTGGGAAGAGGTGAGGGTAACAATTGAAAAAATAATCTCAAAACAAATCATTTTGAATCCTAAACTGTTTTTGTTGGGTCTGTACCCAGAAAAGCATAACTTTAATAAAAGTGAAAGAACATCACTTCCGGTTATGGCTGCCACGTAGGACGGACATGTCTCGCTCTGCTCTGCTCCTGGAAAAAAAAAATCGGCAAATAACTCTCTCATTTGGGACAGAACGTATCCCAGCATTTGGGCGAGGATATGTCGGCGAAGCCTAAGGCTGGAAAACCAGGAAAAGGAAAAAGCGAGCCGCCGAAACAGTCCAAATTAACGGACTTTCAGGTCTGTGACGCAGCAAACAAAACTCCATATATGGCGGAGGAGGCTGGCAACGGTGCGAAATCTGCGGGGAATGGCGCAGATGCGCTGATGGCTGCCATGAGTTCAATGAGAGTGGACTTTTCCTCTAGATTTGATGGGATTATGACAGCGTTGGAAGGAATAAGAAAGGAATTGGGTGACTGTGTAGAACGAACGGCGCAGATGGAGCTCCGTCTCGCTAGTGCTGAAGATGACGTCACCCGTCTTCAATTAAAGGTGCGCACTTTGGAAAAAAAAAAAAAATCTCTGGAAGATAATATTTTGGATTTGGAATCTCGGTCGAGACAGAATAATTTGAGGCTGGTGGGTCTTCCAGAGGAATCAGAAGGTCGGGACGTATGTTCCTTTCTGGAAAAGTGGATTCCGGAGGTGCTGGGCAGCGAGGAGTTGCAATCAGCAGTGATTCTGGAAAAAGCACATCGTATTGGCCCACGGAGAGATAAGGGACCACCGAGGACCTTAATTATGAAGTTTCTTAGCAACAGAGACAGGATGAAGATCTTCAACGCTGCACGAGCTAAAAAAGGAGAGATTAAACACCAGGACCAGCAGGTGCGGTTCTACCCAGATTTGGCCACAGGAATCCAACAATTGAGGAAGCAGTTTGATCCCATACGTAAGGAGCTGCGCAACCTTGGGATTCGTCATGGTGTAATCTATCCTGCGAGACTGCTGACCACGTATGAGGGCAGAACCCACATCTTCAAGACCCCAGAGGAGGCGCAGGAGTTCATCAAGAAGATCAAAGAAGAAGAAGAGACTGGTGGGAGCTAAGCATGAACAAAATATAAGGTAGAATAATTAAGCATTTGCACAGGCATCTGACTGACTTGAAGTAAATAGTAAGTTTACAAAATATAGATTGTATTATATATTAAAAAAACAAAACAAAAACAAAACAAACAAACAAAAAAAAACTATGATGTACAAAGTTGTTAAAAATTTTGGAGTTAAGTTGGAAAACTACAGAGGAGAGTTAATGTTACGTCATTAAAAGCAGTAGAGTTAGGGTGATTGGGAGGATGAAGAAGGAGTGGCTTAGGCTGTTCCCCGTGGGTGTGGAACGGTCGATGGCTATATCGGGAGACAGAATTTTTCTTTTGATTTTGGGGGGTTTGCCACAAGTGTGGGAAGGGGAAATTTGTTTGTGTGTAGTTTGTAGGATGAATGTTCAACCACTCATGTTTTTGCTTCTCTGTATGAGCATGTTTACACTGCAAGGTAATCCCAAACTCTCTATTGATCATGGACCAAAGTGTTAATCTTAATTTAACTTCATGGAATTGCAGAGGTCTACAAAATTTAAAAAAACTTAAACAAGTTATGAATAAAATAAAGGACATGGGTTCAAGAATTGTGTTTTTACAAGAAACTCATCTGATAGAGGAGGATGTTAAAAGAATTAGGAGTAGATGGCAGGGAAGTGTATTCACCTCTTCATTTTCATCCCGAGCCAGGGGAGTTATGACTCTCATACATAAATCAGTTCCTTTTCAAGTGAAAAATGTAATTGGAGACAAATTTGGAAGATATGTAATCATTCAAGGTTCTTTGCTATTAGAAAATATAAATCTTGTGAACTTATATGGTCCCAATATAGATGATCAGAAGTTCTTTGCTAATTTATTTCTCATCTTATCATCACTTACAGGGCAACATATAATAGCAGGGGATTTTAATTGTACATTGAATCCAGGTGTGGATAGATCAACAGGACTGGATTGTACGCACATTGGATGTAGGATGACTATTAATCATTTTATGAAAGAATTGAGATTGTTAGATATATGGAGAGAAATGAAACCACAAGTTAAAGCCTATTCTTGTTATTCCAGTACCTACAAGACATTCTCACGTATTGATTATTTTTTGATTTCCACAGAATTAAGGTCCAAGATTCAAAACTGCTTTTATGATAACATCGTGATCTCTGATCATGCACCCTGTTGTCTAATATATGTAGATAAAAAATTGACAAAGGAATCAGGTAGATGGCAATTTCAGCATAAATGGCTTCAGGATGAGGAATTTGTCAAGTATATAGAAAAACAGATAGACGAGTTCTTTGACATCAATACTACACAAACATCAGCATGTGTAAAGTGGGAGGCTTTCAAAGCTTTTATTAGGGGACATATTATTAGTTATACAGGATCAAAATCTAAGAAGACTCGAGAGGAGAGAGCTAAATTGGAACATAAAATAAAAAGTCTTCAGGAAAAAGTGTATGCAGGAAGTGACCCAAGGTTGGAGAATGAATTACTGATTTTGAGAGCTGAATACGACAAAAAATCAGCGAATAGAGCTGCCTCGAGTCTTCTAAGATTGAAACAATCTTTTTATGAACAAGGTGAAAAATCAGGAAAATTATTAGCATGGCAGATTAAACAATTGGAAATTAAAACACCAATTACCAGTATTATAAGTAATGGACAGGTAGTTATAGATCCTTTAGAAATTAATAGAGCCTTTAGAGATTACTATGAAAAATTATATGATACCAAAAATGAACCTGATTTAACAAAACTAAATGGGTTTTTGAACGAACTATCTATACCGTGTATTCCAAATGAAAACAGGGAGATATTGGAGTCTAAAATTAGTCAAGAAGAAGTTGGGCTAGCCATTGATAATATGAAATCAGGAAAAAGTGCAGGACCAGATGGTCTTCCAGTTGACCTTTATAAAAAATTTAAGAATAAATTAATAAAACCTTTTTTGGAAATGGTTTTAGAAGCATTTCAAAATAATAATTTACCATCATACATAAATAATGCCTTAATTATACTGCTGCCAAAACCAGGTAAGCCCTCTAATAAATGTGAAAATATGAGACCAATAAGCCTATTAAACGCCGACCTTAAGATAATCTGTAAAATTTTAGCAAGACGAATACAAGAAATTTTACCAAATATTATTAATCGAGATCAGAATGGCTTTATAAAGGGTAGACAAGGCTTCCATAATGTAAGAAGACTATTTAATATTATTTATTTTAATAAAGAAGCACCGGATACAGCTCTCCTATCATTGGACGCCGAAAAGGCCTTTGATAGAGTCGAATGGCCCTTTCTTTTTGAAGTCCTACAAAGGTTTGGACTTGGAAATAATTTCATAAAATGGGTTCAAATAATATACAATAATGCTACAGCAGAAATCCTAACAAATAACAATATTTCAAAACCAATAAAAATCAATAGAGGATGTCGACAAGGCTGTCCACTTTCACCTTTACTGTTTACTATGGCAATTGAACCTTTAGCGATAGCGATACGTTTACATTCACAAATATATGGAATTAAAGTTGGACCAACAGAACATAAAATCTCCCTGTACGCCGATGATATAATTTTGTTTATGTCGAATCTAAAAAAATCAATTCCAACCTTGTTGAATTTAATAAAGAATTTTGGGGAAATATCAGGATATAAAATAAATAAAACTAAATCTTCAATATTAATGCTAAATGAGACCCAGAGAAATTACCCAGCCCCTGAGGTAAATCAATTCAATGTTGTAAATCAGTTTAAATATTTAGGAATCCAAATTGTGCCTAAGCTAGAATCAGTCGCCAGCGTCAACTATGAAGCCTTAATGTCAGATATCAGTGAGTTAACTCAGAGATGGATGTCACTACCAATGTCGATGATCGGGAGAATCAATATACTTAAAAGTAATATTTTACCTAAAATACTTTATTTATTTCAATACATTCCCTTATCACCACCTTTAGATCTATTCTCAAGAATAAAAAAAAAGTTAGTGGAATTTATATGGAACAACAGGAGGGCTAGATTACGTTTGTCTTTATTATATTTACCATTTGATCGTGGAGGTCTGAAATGTCCAAATTTTATGTTGTATTATTGGTCGGCACAACTGAGGTCTATGACATATTATTTTTCATCAAATGATCTCCCTCACTGGACTGAAATGGAATCATACAATTTACCTTTACCTCTTCCCATATTCATATACTCAGATTCGGCAAAAAAATTACAAAAACAAGTTAAAAATCCATTTGTAAAGCATATGATCAAAATATGGTGTGAAGCTAAAAACTACTTAAAAGAACCACAGTTATTGTCACAATTTAGTCCAATATGGGGTAATCAATATTTTAAACCAGGGAGAGCGGACGCTGTATTTAAAGTATGGAATTTAAAAGGGATACAAAAGATTCAGGATTTATATTTGCCATGTGCAGACAACATAATGTCTTTTGAAGAGCTGAGGATCAAATTTAATCTCAATAGAACACATTTTTTAAAATATCTTCAACTTAGAAACTTTATTCGATCAAATCAAAATAAAGCTCTCACTCGACCTATTTATTCATCCTTGGAAAAAATGATGAGGAAAGATAGTAAAAGAAAGGGTATTATTTCAGAGTTTTATAACTCATTGACACTATCTTCAAGTGAAAATTCACTGAAAAGATTAAACTACTGGAAAGAAGATCTGCAAATTGAAATTTCAGAGGAACAATGGGAATTGGCTTGTACAGAAGCTCAAACCAAATCAATAAATGCACGCCTTAAATTGATACATTTCAAATGGTTAATGCGGATGTATGTTACACCGGAGGAGTTAAATAGATATAACAAAAATATACCAGATACATGCACAAAATGCATGGAAAGTAAAGGAACCCTATTTCATTGTTTATGGGAATGTAGATTAATAAGAATGTTTTGGGAAGAGGTGAGGGTAACAATTGAAAAAATAATCTCAAAACAAATCATATTGAATCCTAAACTGTTTTTGTTGGGTCTGTACCCAGAAAAGCATAATTTTAATAAAAGTGAAAGAACATTCATAGACCTCAGTTTGCTTAATGCCAAAAAATGTATTGCACTATTATGGAAAAAGACTCATAGACCAGATGTGACTCAGTGGTTAAGACAGATGTTAACAAACCTTCCATTAGAAAGAATAACATATATACTGAAATCAAAGGAAATTGTGTTTGAGAATATATGGAGACCTTTTATTGATTATGTAAAAAATTTAAACATAACTCTTGAAGAAGAAGGTGAATGATGTGTGTGGACCTTGTAAATTCCAAACTGGTGAACATAATATGTATACTTATGTATTGGATTGTCTAGACTAAACAGAGGAGCATTGTTGAAGACTTGATTTTGTTGGTGGTTGTTGGTGTTTTTAGTGCATTTTTTTTTTTTGTAGTACTTTAGTGTTAGGGTTTGATTGTTTGTATCATGTTTGTTAAAAAAAAAAAAAAAGGTTCAATAAAGATATTGTGGAAAAAAAAAAGTGAAAGAACATTCATAGACCTCAGTTTGCTTAATGCCAAAAAATGTATTGCACTACTGTGGAAAAAGACTCATAGACCAGATGTGACTCAGTGGTTAAGACAGATGTTAACAAACCTTCCATTAGAAAGAATAACATATATACTGAAATCAAAGGAAATTGTGTTTGAGAATATATGGAGACCTTTTATTGATCATGTAAAAAATTTAAACATAACTCTTGAAGAAGAAGGTGAATGATGTGTGTGGACCTTGTAAATTCCAAACTGGTGAACATAATATGTATACTTATGTAATGGATTGTCTAGACTAAACAGAGGAGCATTGTTGAAGACTTGATTTTGTTGGTGGTTGTTGGTGTTTTTAGTGCATTTTTTTTTTTTGTAGTACTTTAGTGTTAGTGTTTGATTGTTTGTGTCATGTTTGTTTAAAAAAAAAAAAGGTTCAATAAAGATATTGTGGAAAAAAAAAAGTGACAAAAAGTGCTATATAAGTGAACAACATTTACCATTTATTAACACAAGAACCGTCTCGGTCTGATGGAGACTCTGAGTTTTATTATGTTAATAACGCTGTTTGAACAAAATCTACAGGTCTCCCAGGTCACAACTTTTTATAAATGCCATTGAGTTATGGTGTTGCAATTTCGGAGGACGTTTCTATGGATCTGTGCGCTCTTTTTGTTAATAATCTCATTGTTGTTTTCCTCCTATATTGTGTATCCTGAACTGGGAGAGAGAAACAGAGAGAAGAGGGAACTGAATTACCATTCTATGCACAGCAAAAAGAAATATTGTAAATATAGAAATATGGATAGAGAAAAAAAAATGATGACAACTGACAATGTAGAAGATTTTGCTTCAAGAGTGAGGGGGAGCTGATGGAGGAAAACTCGAGTCCGAGTCTAACCTCCGCAGAAAAGAGAAAAAAAAGTCACTATCGGCTGACACAATCTATATGTCCACTGCAGGTAGGAAGGGCTCCTATCTTATTTTATGGATGCTAAATTCATGTAGTGGGCTATATACAGTATAAACAAATGAAATTTAAAAAAAACCTGCCGGCTGATCTCCAGTTCAGCGTAACACCGATCTCTGTGAGACCATATAATCTGTTCTTCTGTCATGCCAAATAAAGTTACGCACAGAGAGAAGCTTCTGTCTCTTCGGCCATGCACCCTCGGTTCTCACCAGTGTCTCCTCCTGGCACCAATGATCACTATCGTGTCAGGCGCAGATGAATAAAGACAAGCTTTTTTTGGGCGTTAAATTCTGGCGCATTTAGCAGGAGACTGACAACCGCAAACCTTAATAAATCACCTTGCGCCAGTCATTTAAATTCTCCCCTCCCTCAAATTTGCGCTTTTTTTTTTTTTTTTTGTTACTTATTTGTACCCGTAGGTAGACTTGGTTTGCAGTCTGGTGACAAGCCACCGGCTGCTGGTCGCTGCGTGCGCGAGCGCCCTAAACCTACATGTTTTTGGTGTGCGGGAGGAAACCGGAGAAATCCCGGAGTAAACCCACGCAACACGGGGAGAACATGCAAACTCCACACAGCTCACTGTTGGTCGGGGGCTGGGATCGAACCCACGATCTCATGATCCCCGCGATCCCCCAGCCGAGGGTAAAACTGTGCTGCCACAGTGCTAAACCACTGCGCCACCGTGCAGCTTTGACATGACAACTCCCACAAATACATATGGAATGAGGCCAGGGGCAAAATTAACATAGTCCACACCTTTCCACCGCAAATTTTACCCTGCACCCTTAAGTAAATCTCAACAGTAGTTTTTTTAATGTCAAAACAGGGTTTTGTAATGGCATAGCACGTTAGTAAATCTGCCACTTAGTCTGGTTCCATGGGAAAAAGCCGGGCGGCCCTGGGGAAAACAGACCTGGGAATGGACCCAGGGGGAAAGGCCTGATGCCATTTGTAAGGTAATGCTATTTTTACTTGAGCTGGGTACTCTACCCTCAGGAAATGGACTCTCCACTTTTCATACCTGCATTACGTTTGGGCTGAGAAATGCACCCAGTAAGACAACTGTAAACAACCAACTGTTAACACACTTTCAAACTGAATGTGCTCTGCTATGACAACGAGAGCCATACACCCTTCACACCTTAAAAAAAACTGTCATTACAGGCGTGTCTAACAAGACATGTTTGGCCAGCTCCACTAGTTTCAACAATTAGGCCAGACTCTGTCAGTAATTAAGCTAAAATAATCTCTCAGCAATATAGGCCAATTCACTGCCAAGTCTCAAAAAACAGAGGACAGCAAGATGGAAAAGTTCAACCCATATGCAGTCACTGAATGAGGGTATTTGTACAAATTTAACCATAACACTTTTTTGACATTTTAAAGATTGAGAAAAAAATGTACATCTGTTAGACAAGTTCACCTAGTGTTGAATTTCTGCTCATCAAATCAAAAAAAGTGACACTAATAAAAAGGATTTTTTTAAACATGAAGAGAATAGTGGGTGATGCAGTGGTACTTGAATCATGTGGCATAAAGGAGTTGGGTGATGTTTTCAAATGAGAACAGGGCACAGAACACACAATAAACAGCACATTGGTGTGGTCTAATGTGGCAAGAACACATGCAGCAAATGTGACAGAAAATAAACTAAATTAGCTCATGTTCTAATGCTCTTATGACTGGAAAAGTCAGAAATATTTTCCACTTCCTCTCCAAAGTCTGTCAAACTAAAGTAAGGACATCACAAACAAGAGCTCAAACACTGACCCTGCACTCACAACTCTGAACAGCTTAAATCAGTTCTGTACATTTCAGGAATAACAACTTTGATTAGCCTAAATAAATAATAAATGAGGCAGCTTGAGATTTGTTTTCTTGTGTTGCTTAAATAAGAAATTTTGCTCATTTACTTTAATTTACTATTGCTTAATTCTATCACTTATTATCCTTTTGATCCACAATGCAGAAATTGTTGAAATTTCCTGGTCTATATAGGTTTTGGTGAGGTCATGTGACATCATTGGTTTAAAGTAAACCATGATAAGGGTTTGTATTCTTTCACAGGAACATTTCCCTAGATTATTTCTTGAAGTTTCACATATTTTGTTAGTATCATTTGTTGTTGATAAAGCAATTTAGTGATGAAAATAGGTTTAGTGGTAAATTTTTAGAGTTATTTTTTGTTTGGGCCTAATGTTTGAAGGTCCACTTGCTTATTGTAATCGTATGGACAGTTCCAAATGGTGTGTATAAACAGTCTATAAAAATTTATTTGGAGTGTTCCTCTGATGAAGGAGGTGAGGTCATGCTGACATTGATACAATTAAGCCCATATATATTTGGACACTGACTCTAGTCTGGCTATTTTAGCCGTTTACCAAAACATTCACGATACAGTTATATAATCAATATCAACTTATAGTGCAGACTCTCAGCTTTAATTTGAGGGTATTCATATCCAAACTGGAGTTACGGTTTAGGAATTGCAACCATTTATATATAAAAACTCCTAATTTCAGGGATTCAAAAGTTATTGGATAATTGACTCAAAAGCCATTTCATGAGCTGCATGGGCTATTCCCTCATTAATCCATCATCAATCAAGCAGGTAAGAGGTCTGGAGTTGATTCCAGGTGTGATATTTGCATTTGGAAGCTGTTGCTGTGAACCCACAACATGCAGTCAAAGGAGCTCCCAATGGAAGTCAAACAGAACAAACTTAGACTGAAAAAAGAAGAAAACCATCAGAGACAGCAAAAATGTTTGCAGTGGCCAAACCAATAGTTCGGTACATTCTGAGGGAAAAAAAAGAGCTCACCTGTGAGCTCTGGAACTCAATAAGGCCTGGCCTGCTCGGACGACAACAGTGGTGGATGATTGCAGGATATTTTTCATGGTGAAGAAAAACCCCTTCACAACATCCACACAAGTGAAGAACACTCTCCAGGAAGGAGGTGTATCAGTATCGAAATCTACCATAAAGAGAAAAATTCACAAGAACAAATACAGAGGGCTCACCACAAGGTGCAAAGTACTAATCAGACTCAAAATTAGAAAGGCCACATTAGCTCCCCCGCCCCCCCCCCCCAAAAAAAAAAAAAAATCTAAAAAGCCAGCCCAGTTCTGGAACAGCATTCTTTGGACAGATGAAACTAAGATCAACCTGTACCAGAATGATGGGAAGAAGAAAGTATGGAGAAGGCTTGGAACGGCTCATGATCCAAAGCACACCACATCTTCTGTAAAACATGGTGGAGGCAGTGCGATACACGGGCATGCATGGCTTCCAACGGCACTGGGTCACTAGTGTTTATTGATGATGTGACAGAAGCAGCTGGATGAATTCTGAAGTATATATGGATGTACTGTCTGCTCAGATTCAGCCAAATGCAGCCAAGTTAACTGGACGGTGCTTCACAGTACAGATGGACAATGACCCGAAACATACTGCAAAAGCAATGGCTGAGTCAATCGCCACATCTCAAACTGATCAAGCATGCATTTGATTTGCTTAAGACAAAACTTAAGGCAGAAAGACCCACAAACAAGCAACAACTGAAGACAACTGCAGTAAAGGCCTGGCAAAGCATCACAAAGGAGGAAAACCAGCATTTGGTGCTGTCTATGGGTTCCAGACTTCAGGCAATCACTGCTTGCAAAGAACTAAGTATTAAAAATGAACATTTTATTTATGGTAACGTTAATTTGTCCAGTTACTTTTGAGCCCCGGAAATGAGGAGACTTTGTATAAAAATGGTTGTAATTCCTAAATCTTAACTTCAGTTTGGATGTGAATACCCTCAAGTTAAAGGTGAGAGTATGCACTTTAAGGTCATACTGATTATATAACTGTATCTTGAATATATTTTGGTAAACAGCTAAAATAACAAAACTTGTGTCATTGTCCAAATCTATGTGGACCTATCTGTATGTGAGTGTTTTCTCAGTTTGTCATGATTTTAGTTTTTTGTTCGATTTTTCATTTATTCTTTTGAGTTTCACTAACAGAGAGCACTGCAAGAAAAGCTTTCACCTCTTGAAATTACTGAGTATCTGCCAAATCTGTTTAACTACCACCCTCTTTAACACCTGAGCCAGACTACACCACAGGGTGAGGCCATACGCTGTATATAAACATAGACACGATGCTGCCACTTACATCTGTTGTAGTAAACTGAAGTTCTATTTCTGGATTTAGGGTGCTGCTATGGGACAGCAGTGTGAGTTTCTGCCCATAAAAATCTGCTGCATAAAAATCATAAAAATCAATGCAACAGTCCGTAAGGCTGCTCACTCAATCATGACCATACTCCCACACCCCAATATTTTTTATAGCATCAATACCTAAAGAGAGCCAAGCTGATCTGAAAATAAAATAATAATAATAATAATAACACTTGAGCAGGCATGAGCATGATAAATGCTTATAAGGACAAAACTAATTTTTTTGGAAAACTACAATGGAAGAGTATTTTTAGTTTTCATTTTGGCATAATGCCCTACACAATAATGGGGCAGAAGCGGTACTTACTGTCATGCTGCAGTGACACACCATGTTTGGGCTTTATTTTTAAGCCTCTTTCAAACTACCCCGGCAATCCAGGCAAACCCTGTAAGAGCTGGGTTCCCTCTGTTGTCTAAATAGGGTTACTCGGGCTAACTGACCCTGCAAGCGATGCGGGTTGTTGTCCACCTCAGCTCCACTGATATCTGAATAGGTCAACGCGGATAAATGTGCACTGAATTAGGTGCCACCATCACCACATCACATCAAGAGAGTGTAAATGAATCTCAAGGCTGTCTGTCATTATTCTAGCAGATTATATTAATTTTGAAGGAACAGCAGGCAACTGTGTGGGCCACAAATGCACAAATATCACAATGCCTGAAAGTGAAAACTTTCTTTTAAGAGCATTTTTTCAGTCAATCCCTCGGAGTCTGCAGTGGCTGTGACCGTAGCCAACTGCTGTGGAGTTGAGACCAGCCTGTCCTGGAGCAAAAGCTGCGGAAGACATGTCCGTTTAGCCCTGGACAGTCTCCGTGTTCAGCCCGCACAGACACGGTGCAATCCCACTCTGTCATGCATTGATGTGAATGGTGCGATCCTCAGTCATCCGCTATTTCTGTAACAGCCCTTCTGGGACGGAAAAAAACTAAAACAAAACACATCCTGCTTTGTGTGACACTGGACACGAACAGTGTCACACAAACAAATGGTTCTGACAAATAAGTGTGCGCGCGCGCATGCGCGCGCACGCACACACCCACATCTCTTCATTTGCTCACTGAAAACATAAATTAATGCAAAATACAGTGGTGTGAAGAAGTGTTTGCCCCCCTCTTGCTTTCTCATTTTTTTGTGTTTGTCACACTTGAATGTTTCAGACCATCAAACAAATTTAAATATTAGACAAAGATAACAAAAGTAAACACAAAATGCAGTTTTTAAATGAAGGTGTTTATTGTTAAGGGGAAAAAAAAATCCAAACCTACATGGCTCTGTGTGAAAAAGTGATTGCCCCCCCCCCCTCCAAAAAACATAAATTAACTGTGGTTTAGCACATCTTTGGAAAGCTGAGTTCAATTTCTGTAGCCACACCCAGGCCTGATTACTGCCACACCTGTTCTCAATCAAGAAATCACTTAAATAGGACCTGTCTGACAAAGTGAAGGCAACCAAAGGATCCTCAAAAGCTAGACATCATCCAAAGAAATTCAGGAACAAATGAGAAACAAAGTAATTGAGATCTATCAGTCTGAAAAAGGTTATCAAGCCATTTCTAAAGCTTTGGGACTTCAGCGAACCACCATTATCCACAAATGGCGAAAACATGGAATAGCGGTGAACCTTCCTAGGAGTGGCTGGCTGAACAAAATTACCCCAAGAGCACAGCGACGACTCATCCAAGGGGTCACAAAAAACCCCACAACAACATCCAAAGAACTGCCGGCCTCACCTGCCTCAGTTAAGGTCAGTGTTCATGACTCCACCATAAGAAATAGACTGGGCAAAAATGTCTTGCATGGCAGAGTTCCAAGAAGAAAACCACTGCTGAGCAAAAAGAACATAAAGGTTCGTCTCAGTTTTGACAGAAAACATCTTGACGATCCCCACGACCTTTGGGAAAATACTCTGTGGACTGACAAAAGCTGAACTTTTTGGAAGGTGTGTGTCCCATTACATCCGGAGTAAAAGTAACAGCATTTCAGAAAAAGAACATAATACCAACAGTAAAATATGGTGGTGGTAGTGTGATGGTCTGGGGCTGTTTTGCTGCCTCAGGACCTGGAAGACTTGTTGTGACAAACGGAACCACGAATGTCAGACCATCTGTTCGTGACCTCAGGCTGGAGCACACTTGGGTTCTGCAGCAGGACAGTGATCCAAAACACACCAGCAAGTCCACCTCTGAATGACTTAACAAAAACAAAATGAAGACTTTGGAGTGGCCTAGTCAAAGTCCTGACCCGAATCCGATTGAGAAGCTGTGGCATGACCTTAAAAAGGCGGTTCACGCTCGAAAACCCTTCAATGTGGCTGAATTACAACAATTCTGCAAAGATAAGAGGGCCAAAATTCCTCCACAGCGCTGTAAAAGACTCATTGCCAGTTATTGCAAACGGTGGATTGCAGTTATTGCTGCTAAGGGTGGCCCAACCAGTTATTAGGTTTGGGGGCAATCACTTTTTCACACAGAGCCATGTCGGTTTGGATTTTTTTCCCCTTAACAATAAACACCTTCATTTAAAAACTGCATTTTGTGTTTACTTGTGCTATCTTTGTCTAATATTTAAATTTGTTTGATGACCTGAAACATTTAAAGGGGACCTGTGGTGGTCGTCTAAACGCATTCAACTTGAAAACATTAGGCAAAGTATTCGTTATTTGGTTAAATAATTATTGCCAGCCATTTACCACCAGAGAAATATGCAAATACGACCGCAGGCATGGCCAGCCAATGAAAACTATGCGCGCAGCCATGACACACGCGGATGTGACGTCACTACGTTGCTACTGAAAAGTCAATACTCCGCCGATTAGGGTGCTTTTGTGAGTGTTTTTATTCTATTATGGCTGAATTGTCGGACTCTGAGGAAGAATTCGTCCAACATGGCTACAGGTTTGAGCCAGAAAGGTCTTCTGAGGGTGAAAGTGACGAAGTGGTCCTCACACACAACGGAATTTCGTCTGAAAGGAAACGTCTGTGCCCTGTTCCGAGATTGCGCAACCACTTTTCCGCTACGATCTTCCGACAAGGTGAGCTGGGTTTGGCTACACAAAAGAAGTGTTTATCTTTGTTTTTTCGCTTATTATTGAGACATCCAAAGGCTTTACATTCCGCCATGTTGCGATATCCATATCGCATTGTATGTTTTTGTTGTTACAAGAGCGCCAAGTGTCTGCTGATCTGTATATACTTTTAGCGGCGAGGGAGGAGCCCAGCGCCGAATCCCCGGCCGTCTGACGGCCGTTACGACCTCAGATCAGATGAGATGAACCACTGAATTTAAGCATTTATTTATTTATTTTCTACTCGTTTTAGTTCTGCATTTAATATGAACCCTGAGTTTGAAATAAACGTTTGAATTTGAATTTGAATATCCTGAAAGCCACTGCTCATCCGGGCACTCCAGGCTCAGCCAATATTGATCCAGATCACGGTAGCCACGACACTACGTCACAGGAAGCGTCCTGGCAGGCCATGTAGCTGCCAGTATGGCTGCGCGCATGTTTTGCTGACATAGCTGAACCAGCACATCAGCAATGGATTTATATCACATTGCTTTGAACTTGAACTAGAACGTGAGACAGGGGCTCAATATAATATCATTTTTTTCACGACCACCACAGGTCCCCTTTAAGTGTGACGAACATACAAAAAAATGAGAAATCAGGAAGGGAGCGAACATTTTTTTCACACCACTATATATTTGTCCTGTATTTAATTAAAATGAATTTAATTTTTAAAATTAAAATGTGAATATGAAATCTATTCAGTGCCAATATGAAAATTAAGATGACAGTAATTATCAGACATTTTACAACCATGTCGTTAACAGAAAACAACAAGTAGCAAAAATTTAACTATATATCTGTGTATTCCAATCAACCGACTTGTCGCTCTGTCAAACTCGGCACCAAATTAAGAGACTTATAAAAATGCTGGTGACACTTATATTGACCAGCATCACTGACTGACATCACCAGCTTCCAGGCTCATGGCACGTTCATGTGACATCAGCGATGCGAGAACACCACACTTGATACACCAGAGAAATTCACTGTTATCTGCAGGAGATCAGACCCTGTTGAGCTGTTTGAAAAAGCCATCCACGGTTGCTTACTAGTTAATTTTTGCTAATGGAACCCTTGATCTCAGCTTGCTAATTATAGTCTGACAGCGGCATTAGGGAGCCCATTTTGTCCACCCGGTCGTTATAAAAAGTTTAGACACCCCTGTTAAACTACCAAGTTTTTGTGATGTAAAAATGAGACTATGATAAATCATTTGCCAAGTTTTCCCACCTTTAATGCAACATATAATCTGTACAATTCAATTGTGAAAAAAAAAATTGGGGGGGGAGAGAAAAAATAAAGAAATGCAAAATAAACTGCATAAGAGTAAACACCCTTAAGCTAACACTTTGTTAAAGTAACCTTCTAATTACAACATTCAGTCTTTCTGAGAGTCTATCAACTAGCCACATCTTGACTTGGCAGTAGTTGCCTGCATTATCTCCAGCGGATAACAGTGAATTTCTATGTTTTATCAATTGGAACTTGGATTTAGGTTTGGACTCTGGTTAGGCCATTCCAAAATTTTTCTTGTGGTGAAGCCATTCTTTTTTTTTTTAAATTGGATGTAGTCGACTTCCGGTTGTGACATGTAGGGAGAGGACGCACAGGTGAAGTTCGCTTTTTGTTATTTTCCTTTTTAAAATAATCTTTCTGCAAGAATTTCGGCACATTTATCACTGCTTGACTTAGTTAAAACTATTCCGCATAAAAAGAGAAACTCTAAAAACAATAAATCAGCTAATAGCGGACAAACTCCAGCCACACGTGCTGCAGCAAAGCTAGCATCCTTCGAGGCTAATAATAATAATAATGCATCAGATTTATATAGTGCTTTATCATAGACACTCAAAGACGCTTTACAAGTAGATACATTATTCATTCACTCCAAACAGACAATGGTAGTGGCTACTACTTGTTACTACTGTGGCTACTACTGTAGCCACAGCTGCCCTGGGGCAGGCTGACGGAAATGTGGCTGTCAATCCGCGCCAACGGCCTCTCCGGCCACCACCAAACATTTATACATTTATACACATTCATACCCAGTGTTATGGGCACTGGAGGCAATGCGGGTGAAGTGTCTTGCCCAGGGACACAACGGCAGGATATCTGGGGAGAGCGGGATTCGTACCGCCAACCATCGGGTTATTAGACGACCTGCTCTACCTCCTGAGCCACTGCCGCCCCGGCTAACAACTCTCCGACAACTGCAAAAACTTCTGCAACTTCTGAAGAGCTAGCTCCAGATGCGGCGGTGATTATGCACCAACTGTCAGCTGAATTCGCAAAACAGAGAACCACACTTAAGGAAGATGTCTCCTTCCTGATTCAAGAAGCCATTAAACAACTACAAGCTTCACTGGACTCGCTACAGACAACAATGATCTCTTTCCAGAACCGTCTTACCTCCGTGGAGTCAG
Source organism: Pholidichthys leucotaenia (assembly GCA_020510985.1). NCBI lineage: Eukaryota > Metazoa > Chordata > Actinopteri > Cichliformes > Pholidichthyidae > Pholidichthys > Pholidichthys leucotaenia. The sequence goes on from CM035841.1 coordinate 283,585,230, forward strand.
TAGCTGGTGATAACTCTGAACGGTTAACGGCAGCGGAGTCCACCATCAAAACGCTCCAGAACCAAAACCAGTCACTTCTGGACCAGATCGATGACCTTGAGAACTGCTCACGGAGAGCTAAACTCCGTATATTAAATATCCCTGAATGCAGTGAGGATGGCAAGGACCCCCTAAACTTCATGTCAGAGGTATTGATGCTGTCATGGCGCCCGCAGGGCCATCATCAACCTCAGCTGCACGCACACCTGCTGCCAATCATCAGCGGGCTTTAAAAGCCAGACCTGCCTGTGACTCAGCACGGAGCCGTCTGTCAAACTCCATAGCACACGTCTCTCGTCAGCAGCCACGTCCTGGCTCATCGTCTGTTTCCAGACCAACGTTTCGCCACACGTAAGCTAATATTGACTTACTTGGTCAAGTTCATCTTCCCCTGTGCACAGGTGGATCTCCCTGGTGGTGGATTCTCCCTCCCCGGCGGCGGTTCAGCTCCACTCCTGCTTCAGGATAACTTGCACTCTTCCCTGCACAGAGCCAGACGCTGTCTCCTTGGCTGTCGCCCTCAAGGCCAACCTGAGCTCACCACTACCATCTGCAAAGTAAGCTGTCGTCATTATTACGCCCTTTGCCCAGGTGCTGAGCTAATATCTCTGCTTTGTCTCCATAGGGTTGCCAGGCCGAACGGCGTCCTGCTCTTCCCCTGCACGAGTCCTACACTGCATGCACGACACTGTACATACACGCACACATTCACAAACACAGTTAGCTAATAAAAGGATAATTGCATTTCCCTCGAGTCTGTCTTTTGTCCTCTGGGTCCAGAATTATGTCAGTACGGCTCCGTCAGAGCGACCCAGCGGACAGCGTGCTAGCACGTCACTTTAACACCTTAGAAGCTCGAGTGGAGCAGTTAGCGTACCAACAGAATGTTATCCTCAGTCAGCTAACCCAAATTAACTGCCGGTTGGATCGTCTGGATGGACAGCGGACATTCCCTCCCGCTTCCAGGGTCCCGTCGGCCTCCAGTAGCCCCCCTCCTAGCCAGGCTAGTCAGGCTCCATCGGCCCGGCTCACACCGGTCCCCACACCCGTTCGCTTCGGCGGTAAGCTCGGGGAGGCCCGTGGGTTTATTCTACAATGTGAGACGGTTTTCCAGCGAGTGCCAGGGGATTTTCCCACTGATCACAGCAGGATAGGCTACGTAGCTAACTTGCTAGAGGGTAGAGCGCTAGCTTGGGCCTACGCCATTATGGCCAAGCCCAGTTATTCTAATCTTACATATCAACGGTTCATTGCTGATTTTCACGAGGTGTTTGACCACTCCGACCAGGATAGCGTGCTTACCACACGGTTGTTAAATCTCCGACAGGGCGGTAGGTCCGTGGCGGACTACACTGTCGATTTCCGGGTGGTGGCCGCTGAGGTCGGGTGGGAGGATGCCTCGTTGTGCAGCATTTTTATCCGGAGCCTAAGCCCTAGTCTCAGAGATGAGCTAGCTAGGTTGGATAAACCAGAGAAACCCACAGAGTTGATTTCTCTTACCATTAATTTGGATAACAGGCTGAGAGAACGAGCAGCCGAGCGGAGAGCTTCCAGCCGCTCAAGCGCGCAGTTTTTTCGCTCCTCACAGTCGTCCCAGTTGGCCCTGCCCTCACCGGAAGCACTAGATGGGCAGGAGGATATGGTAGTCGGGCTCTCCAAAATTCCGTTAGCTGAGAAACAGCGCCGCAGGGAGTTAGGGTTGTGTATGTATTGTGGAAGTAGTGAGCACGAGGTAGAGAGTTGCACCATTCGGCCAAAAGAGGGGGTCTGTGCGTCGCAGTAGGGAGACTCACGGACGCGTCTCAGTCAAAACCCCTCACCAATTGCTTTGTGCCCATCAGATTCATTTACAAGCACACAGAATACACCACTCATGCACTGATTGACTCGGGGGCTGAGCAGAGTTTTATATCAGGAGACCTGGCAACCCGGTTAGGGCTTCCCTGCCATACTATCCAGCCACCACTTAAACTGATAGCCCTATCTAAAACCCCCTTAACGACTGTCTCTCAGCAAACTGCCCCGGTGTCCGTGATTGTTTCTGGGAACCATCGGGAGGACCTACGCCTGCTGGTGCTGCCCTCCTCCACGTCCCCGGTCATCCTGGGCCCCTGGCTGCGGCTCCATAACCCATCATTTGATTGGCGGACAGGGAACATCACGTCTTGGAGCTTGTTCTGCCTCAGCGCGTGTCTGCAGTCCGTAGCATGCGCCCCATCAGTGTCTTTGCCCCCTCCCCCCAGATCTGTCCAAGGTGCCACCAGAATACCATGATCTGGGGGCGGTGTTCAGTAAGTCGCAGGCGCTGTCACCCCCCCCCCCCCCACCACCGCCCCTACGACTGTGCTATTAATCTCTGGGCTGGTGCCCCGCTGCCATCGAGCCGCCTAGACAGCCTGTCAGCTCCGGAGTGGGAGGCAATGGATACATACAGTATATTAAGGAGTCGCTCAGCTCGGGCATTATCCGCCCATCCTCCTCGGCGGTGGGGGCAGGATTCTTCTTCGTCGGCAAGAAGGATGGCTCCCTACGGCCATGTATCGACTTCAGGGGGCTCAACGACATCACGGTAAAGGATAAGTACACTCTGCCCCTTATGGACATGGCTTTCGACTCCCTCCAGGGGGCTTCTTGGTTCACCAAGCTCGACCTCCGCAACGCTTACCATCTCATGCGGATTAAGGGGGGAGATGAACGGAAGACGGGATTCCGGACCCCAAGCGGCCATTTCAAATATCTCGTGATGCCGTTTGGGTTGACCAATGCGCCGGCCGTCTTCCAGCGCCTGATAAATGACATTCTCCGGGACTTCCTGGGCACCTTTGTCTTCGTCTACTTAGATGACATCCTCATCTTCTCCCGGTCGTTAGAGGAACATCGGGTGCACATGAGACGGGTCCTCCAACGACTCCTGGAGAACAAGCTGCTCGTGAAGGCCGAGAAATGTGAGTTCCACACTAACAAGACTTCATTTGACGGCTTTGTTATCTCCCACAACCAGGTTCTCCCCGACCCATTAGCCCCCCCCCCCCCCCATCCAGGAAGCAACTCCAGCAGTTCCTGGGGTTTGCCAACTTTTATCACCGCTTTGCGCCCAGGTACAGCATGGTTGCCTGTCCCCTGACCTGTCTCACGTCCCCGAAGGTCCCTTTCCGTTGGACAGAGGAGGCTGCAGCGGCATTCGGCACCCTCAAGAGGGAGTTCTCGTTGTCCCGCATCCTCACGCAGGTGGACCCATCCCTCCAGTGCTTGGTTGAGGTGGATGCATCGGACTCCGGGGTGGGGGCAGTGCTCTCCCAGCGCTCTCCAGTAGACAGGGTGGTCCGCCCCTGCACCTTCTTCTCGCACCGCCTGTCTCCAGCAGAGAGAAACTACAACATCGGCGACAGGGAGCTCCTGGCGGTGAAGCTCGCGCTGGAGGAGTGGCGCTACTGGTTGGAGGGGGCTGCCCAGCCTTTTGTGGTTTGGACTGACCACAAAAACTTGGAATACTTGAGAACCGCCAAGTGGTTGAATTCCCGGCAGGCCCGCTGGTCCCTGTTCTTCAGTCGGTTCGATTTTACGATCACCTACCGCCCCGGGGCCAAGAACGCCAAACCGGACGCCCTCTCCAGGCAATTCTCAGCGGAGGTATCAGAGGACCGTGAGCAGACCATCCTTCCACCATCCTGTGTCGTTGGCGCCCTCTCGTGGGACATCAGGGAGAAGGTCGTGAAGGCGCAGGAGGCGGAGCCCGATCCTGGAGGTGGTCCCTCGGAGTGGTTGTTCGTCCCCACATCGATCCGGGGTGAACTGACTCAGTGGGCCCATGCCTCGAAATCTGCATGCCATCCAGGGGTGTCCCGCACGGTAGAACTCCTCCAGAGGTCGTTTTGGTGGCCGGGGCTGCGAAAGGACGTCACTGCATGCATCCGGGCCTGCGCTCAGTGTGCCACCGGGAAGCCGTCTTCTTCTCCGCCGGCTGGGCTCCTTCATCCCCTGCCGGTCCCCAGCTGTTCCTGGTCCCACATCGCCCTGGATTTTGTGACGGGCCTCCCACTGCCCAACCACTTCACTACGGTCCTTACCATCATCGATCGATTCTCCAAAGCTGCCCACTTTGTTCCCCTCCGGGGGATGCCTACGGCACGGGAGACAGCGGACCTATTGGTGCAGCATGTCATACGCCTCCACGGGATCCCCACTAACGTCGTCTCTGATCGTGGGCCCCAGTTCGTGTCCCAGGTTTGGAGGGCGTTCTGTAACGCACTGGGGTCAACTGTAAGCCTGTCGTCCAGATACCACCCGCAGAGCAATGGGCAGTGCAAACGGGCGAATCAAGAGCTGGAGGCCGCTCTGCGCTGCGTCATCGCCTCCAGTCCATCTTCTTGGAGCAGCCACCTGCCATGGATCGAGTATGCCCATAATTCTACGGTTTCCTCAGCGATTGGCATGTCTCCCTTCAGGGCCTCCTTAGGATATGACTCCCCACTGTTCCCTGAGGAGGAGAAGGAAGTGGCGGTGCCTTCTGTCCACGCTCATGTGAGGCGCTGCCACTGGCTCTGGACCACCACCCGCAGAGTCCTCCTTCGGACCACTGAACGTAACACCAGGACGTCTAACCGCCGCAGGAGACCGGCTCCCGAATACAAGGTGGGTCAGCAGGTATGGCTGTCTACACGAAATATTAATTTGAAAGCTGGGAGGCGGAAGTTGGCCCAGCGTTTTATCGGGCCCTTCCCCATTATTCGTGTGGTTAACCCTGTGGCTGTTCGTCTAGCTCCCCCCCCCCCCACCACATCTGTCCGACATTCCATGTCTCACAGGTGAAACATGTTTGCTCCAGCCCCCTCTGCCCGCCTCCAAAGGCTCCACCTCCACCAGTGGTGATAGATGGCGACCCGGCATGGGGAGTCAATTCCATCCTGGACGTTCGCCGCCGGGGTCGTGGCCTGCAATACTTGGTGGACTGGGAGGGGTATGGCCCCAAGTAGAGGTCCTGGGTACGTCCATCATTCGTGCTCAACAAACAACTCATCAGGGACTTCCACCGGACGCACCCGGGTAAGATAGGGCAGGTGCCAGGAGGCACCTCTAGAGGGGGAAGTACTGTCATGGCGCCCGCAGGGCCATCATCAACCTCAGCTGCACGCACACCTGCTGCCAATCATCAGCGGGCTTTAAAAGCCAGACCTGCCTGTGACTCAGCACGGAGCCGTCTGTCAAACTCCATAGGACACATCTCTCATCAGCAGCCACGTCCTGGCTCATCGTCTGTTTCCAGACCAACGCTTCGCCGCACGTAAGCTAATATTGACTCACTTGGTCAAGTTCATCTTCCCCTGTGCAAAGGTGGATCTCCCTGGTGGCGGATTCTCCCTCCCTGGCGGCGGTTCAGCTCTACTCCTGCTTCAGGGTAACTCGCACTCTCCCTTGCACAGAGCCAGATGCTGTCTCCCTGGCTGTCTCCCTCAAGGCCAACCTGAGCTCACCACTACCATCTGCAAAGTAAGCTGTCGTCATTGTTATGTCCTTTGCCCAGGTGCTGAGCTAATATCTCTGCTTTGTCTCCATAGGGTTGCCAGGCCGAATGGCGTCCTGCTCTTCCCCTGCACAAGTCCTACACTGCACGCACGACACTGTACATACACGCACGCATTCACAAACACAGTTAGCTAATAAAAGGATAACTGCATTTCCCTCGAGTCTGTCTTTTGTCCCCTGGGTCCAGAATTATGTCAGTTGCAAGCCATGGGACCCAATGTGTTTCCCGCACCGCCTAAACTGGAGAGAGCCCACGGGACCCCGACCTCCAGATCTGTTCAAAGATCATCCCCCCACACGTTCCTGGTGTGCTTCTCCAGATTCCAATAAAAAGAAGCTGCGCTGCGCAGGGCCAGAAATCATGAGCTGAAATACCAAGGTGCCACCCAAAGGGTATATCAGGATGTCAGCACAGCGCTCGCTAAAAAGAGGACTGCGTTTAACAGCGTTAAACAAGCCCTGTACCAGAGGAACGTCAGATTTCACATGTTATACCCGGCCTGGCTGCATGCTATGTGCGGAGACGACGTGCTCACCTTCGGCTCACCTGATGAAGCTCAGAAGTTTCTAGTTCAGAGGTTCACCGAGGAGTAGGACTACATCTGTTAAGTTTTGGTGTGAACAGCAAACTGACTACTTGAAACTCAAAGATGTGTATGTTCACTGTTTTAATCTACTCAATTAACCAGTGGCCCTCGGACCCAAGGTATGGACACTTACTGATGCTATTACTGGGCTAGCCAATATTTTTCTGTACATATCCTTTCACTAAACAGACCATTTTTGTTTCCCATCAATGTTTCTCTTTTATATATTTTCATATACATATGTACAGTATGTATTTATGCAAATATGTTCATTTGTTTCATAGACGCTACATTATTCAACTATTTTATTTTAGTTTCCGCCTTAGTGTTAACAGGCTTTAACACATCACCAATCACTGGAAGTGTTCCTGGGGAGACGTATGAAGAGAATGCATCACTAGAAGTTTATGGAGATAATATTTAGCCTGCAGCTTGCCTCAGAGAGATGGACAAGTATAGGTTTAGTTTTAGTTCTGTTTCTGATTTGTATGTGGGACACGGTTAAGGAAGGGGACACCACCACAGTTTCGCAACATATGCTCACCTTTGTTCACTTTAGAGAAGAAACAAACAAAGCTGTGCACCTTATCACAATCATTGCTCTATTTTATTACTGCTTTTACTTTTTTCTTTTTCATTTCACTCGTTCTAGTTAAACATGGAGCATAGTGTTGATGCAAAGAGGGCTGCTATACGATTCATTAGTTGGAATGTAAAAGGTTTAAATGGACCTGTTAAAATAGCCAGAATATTCAATCATCTTAAGCATTTAAAATGTGACGTTGCATTTTTGCAGGAAACCCACCTAAGGGTCAAAGGTCAAGTCAGACTTAGAAAAGGCTGGGTGGGTAATGTATTCCATTCCAATCTTAATTCTATAACATGTGGAACAGCCATATTGATTCATACAAAAAATCCAGTTTAATGCAAACACTGTCGTCTCAGATCCACAAGGAAGATTTGTAATGGTCTGTGGGCTTCTCTACCATAAGCCTGTGGTTTTGGTTAATATCTATGCCCCAAATTGGGACAATGATAAGTTTATCGGGAAAATAATCTAATTAATTCCAGATCGGAACTCACAACAATTGATTTTTGGTGGAGATTTGAATTGTGTCATAAATCCAACATTAGACCGTTCTAATCCTAAATCTATGAACCTTTCCAAAAAGGTCAAGCTGCTATCAGATTTAATGGACCAGATAGGAAATGTTGACCCTTGGCATTTTTTATTTCTGCAAAGCAAATCCTTTTCTTTTTTTCCTCTGTACATAACTCGTTTAGTAGAATAGATTATTTCTTTATTGACCGGACCCTTCTACCCTTTGTCACAAAACCTGAATACTCAACTATAACTGAATCAGATCACGCCCCTGTACTATTAGATCTTGCATTTCCTCTTTATAAATCGGAACACCCCTTTTGGAAATTAGACAGAGGTCTTTTGGCTGATGCAGCCTTTTGCGAAATAATATCCCAAAAAAATGATGACTTTATTGAATTCAACAAAAAAGATAACATTTCCCCTTCCCACCTCTGGGAAACACTAAAAGCTGTTATAAGGGGCGAAATTATAGCGTACTCTGCTAAGATAAATAAGATGAAAAGAATTAAACAAGAGGAACTCATTAAATCAATATCCATGGTGGATGATCAGTACTCTGTCTCTCCCTCCCCTGAACTCTATAAAAGAAAATTGGACCTCCAAACACAGTATAATTATCAACCAAAAAGACGGAACGTCTCCTGTTAAAATCACGGGGCTATGTCTATGAACATGGCGCCAAAGCTGGCCGTTAGTTAGCACACCAACTTAAGTGCTCCTCAGTCTCTCAACAGATCCCTCAAATACGGAAAAATAATGGTAAACTAACTATTGACTCAGAAGAAATTAATGAAACATTCACTTCGTTTTATTCAACTCTATATACATTTGAGATGATAAGTGACAGCACAGACATGGAACATTTCTTCAATAATCTCTGGGCTCCTTCTATAAATACATTACATAGAACTGAGACTGAGCTTCCACTAAAACGAATAGAAATCATTAATGCAATAAAGGCAATGCAGAATGGCAAGGTGCCCGGCCCTGATGGGCACCCTATAGAGTTCTTTAAAAAGTTCTCTAATAAACTATCTAATATTTTACTTGATATGTTTAATGACTCTTTGTCCCATGGGTCACTTCCATGGACACTGACTGAAGTGTCAATTACACTCCTGCTTAAAGGGCTGATGACACGATTTTGACATTTTTTAGGATGTTGTGTAAACCCAAAAGTCATTGTCGATGATCAATATAATATTTACAACCGCGCCTGCATAAACTAGTTATCATCATAAAAACCGCAGCCGCTGACTGGACTGTGGTGCCGCCCATCAAATTAAGGGCGGCACCCCCATGACGTCAGCGACAGAATGGACTCCAGTGTTGTTGACTGGAATGACAGCAGCTTTATTGCTCACAGTTTCTCTGGTTTCTTGTTTTAATTTTACAGCTGTGCCTTCACGTTGTGTCGCAGGCTTAGATAAACAGCAGGACGTGAAAGACCACATCACATGCTTCAGCGCCAACTATCATAAGCCTCCTCATGCACTCAGACACGTCCCCTCTCTCATTATCACCAGCTGATTCCCCTCCCGCTAATCATGTTTCCTGGTCCTCGCCCAGGTGCTTCTCATCACACCATCACCAGCAGTGCGTGTACTTCGTGGCCGTTTGCCAGTCATCTGTGCTGTTTGTCTGCCAGTATTTTCAGCACTCTCACAATGTGTTAGTCACTCCATGTTCGCTGTGGTTCTCGTGCGTCCTTGAAGCGATGTCGGCTCTGGGGCGCACCTGTGACTAACACGTCTCCTCTCATTCGTTCTCTGGGCAATGCCAGCCCCCAAACGCCATCATTAAGTGTGTTTGTGTTTTTTGTACGTCTTCACCTTTTAGGGAATTGTCTGTCTTTCTGTCATAAATGTGCTGTGGTGAACCCTGCACGTAAATCCTAGTTATTTCATCCTTCCTGTCCGTGCCCTGTGTAAGAGCGCACGGAGGGTCATGATGAATGGATTTACACGTAGAATTCACCACAGCACATGTATTGAACATAAGAATGATGACAACAGTTCCCAAAAAGGTGAAGACTTACAAAAATAAACAGAAACACTTACAGTTGGCGTTTGGGGCTGACATCACCCAGCAAACATGGAAAGGAGACGTGTCAACCACGGTTGCGCCCCAGGGCCGACATCGCTTCAAGGGGCGTAACAGAACCACGGCTGTGTGGAGTGGCTAACACGTCGTGATAGTGTTGGCAATATTGGTTGGCTGACAATACGGCGGATGATGCACACAAAACATGAACAGCTGACTGTCAAAGAGAGAGGGCGCGTGTGTTTGGACTGGTGAATCTTGGACAGTGCCCACCTGAAAGTGGCTCAAAACGCACATAAAACACATGTACAAAACAAAAACAACAAGAACTCAAAATATAATCCATAATAAACCCGATGCCTGAGCCACAGAGAATACACTGCTATGATTTTATTGAAAAATCGGGTTTAAATAAATTATATTTATGAACAAATAATTTGTTGCAATATCTGTAACAATAGAATAACACTCGGTGTTCCCCTGCCGTGTGTTTGTCACTGCTGCTGCGGCGGGCATGTGTGCCTCTTCACCGTCACTCTCTGAGTGTGACTCGCTTGGCACGATGCCCGCTTGGCACGGCTCAAACCTATACGATCTGACGCCCCAGATTCTTCATTGCCATCCAATTCTTCGGAACTATAATCGTCGGAAGATTGGACAACACAAACCAATTCCAGACTACATGTGCTGGAACCATCGTCGATGTTTTCAACCGCTTCCATCCTCTGTGTACAATGAGCAGCCAAGCGCTGTGTTCTGTCGATGATGTGACTACATGGCAGCGGGGTTTTCCAGCCACTGACGTAATTGGTGACGTGGCGCTCATGAAAATGTCGGATATTCGCATGAAAAAAAGCCTGTTTGACTTAGAACTGCACAGACCAACCTATTTTGTCATATTGTATTATGTGTTGAAAAATTAGAGGAAGTCAAAAACGTGTCATCAGCACTTTAAACCAGGTACAGATAACACAGAATGTGGCTCATATCGACCCATCACCCTTCTAAACAGTGACATGAAGATCTTAGCCAAAGCCCTTGCCTTACACCTAGAAACCACAATATGATTTCTGCTGGCCAGACTGGTTTTATTTTGGGGTGTCATTCATTTACGAATATACACCGGCTTCTTAATGCTATTCACTCTCCTGGATCCAGTGCGATACCTGAGGTGGTTATTGCACTGGATGCAGAAAAAGCATTTGACAGGGTAGAACGGGGATATTTATTTGCATGTTTAAAGAAATTTGGTTATGGCCCTAACTTCATTTCATGGATTAAACTACTATATACCTGCTTGGCTGCACGGTGGCGCAGTGGTTTAGCACTGTGGCAGCACAGTTTTACCCTTGGCCGGGGGATCGCGGGGATCATGAGATCGTGGGTTCGATTCCAGCCCCCGACCAACAGTGAGCTGTGTGGAGTTTGCATGTTCTCCCCGTGTTGCGTGGGTTTACTCCGGGATTTCTCCGGTTTCCTCCCGCATACCAAAAACATGTAGGTTTAGGGCGCTCGCGTACGCAGCGACCAGCAGCCGGTGGCTTGTCATCAGACTGCAAACCAAGTCTACCTATGGGTACAAATAAGTAACAAAAAAAAAAAAAAAAAAAAAAAGCCTCTGTAATTACAAACAGTAAGCGTTCACAGTATTTTCAGCTATCAAGGGGCACCCGTCAGGGATGCTCCATCAGTCCATTACTATTCGCCCTGGCCATAGAGCCTTTATCCATTACATTCAAATCATTGTCATCAACAAGTGGAATTTACCGGGGGATGGGGGGGGGTAGAGTATCTTTATACGCAGACGATTTATTAATGCACGTATCGGACCCCGTTTTAAGTGCTCCTCATATTATCCAGGCTTTGAATAGATTTGGCACATTTTCTGGGTATAAACTGAACCTTAGTAAAAGTGAATGTTATCCCCTTAATGATCTGACTCTTCAAATACAGGACAACGCCCTACTATTCCAAATGTCTAGAAATGGCTTTAAATACATGTGCATTAATATTACAAGGAATATGCAAGGGCTTCATCAGGAAAACTTCTGTCTGCTATTTGAGAAAGTCAAATCAGACCTGATGAAATGGAAAACACTTCACCTATCCTTAGCAGGAAAAGTGAATTGTATCAAAATGAATGTACTTCCCAAATTTCTTTATCTATTTCAGTGTATCCCACTCTACCTCCCTAAATCTTTCTTTAAATCCATTTAAGTCCTTGTTTCATTTATATGGGATGGGAAGAAACCTAGAGCATGGCTAGAACTGTTACAGAGGATGAAAATGCAAGGTGGCTTGGCGCTTCCAAATTTTTGCCATTGTTATTGGGCCTCAAACATTCAGAAAATCATGAATTGGCTCCACTCTCCTGATACAGACTGGTGTCACTCTGAAGCCGTATCTTGCACTTCAACATTTCTTAAGAGTGTTGGTTACCTCTAGTCTCCCCCTCTCTATTTCACAATATACTAATAATCCTATTGTCATAAATACCCTTAAAATATGGTTTCAATTTAGACAAAATTTTGGGTTCAAAAATCTTCTTCATTTAAGTCCTATACACAATAATCGCCTTTTCCCCCCAGCTAGATTAGACTCTGAATTTATTCTTTGGCAAAGACAAAGCATTTATAAATTTAAAGATATGTACATAAACTATATTTTTGCCAGCTTTGATGACTTATCTTACAAATATGGCCTTCCCTGGTCCAGTTTATTTTGATATTTCCAAGTCCGTCACTTCCTTCAGCATCATGACCCCAACTTTCCATATATATAATCAATTTCTGGCTTAGATGATTTGTTGGAAAATCCTTTCAACTCTAAAAGACTTATTTCAGGAATTAATAACTGTATAAGTTCTTTTAAATACACAACCCTTGAAAAGATCAGGGCAGACTGGGTGAAAGAATTGGGGGAGGACTTGGAGGAAGACATTTGGGACAGCGCTCTACAAAGAGTGAACGACAGTACTTCTTGTGCCAAATTGAGCAATACATTTACTTGAATAATACAATTCAAGATCTTGCATCGCATCCATTTCTCTAAAGCAAGACTAGCTAAAATATACCCTAACACAGATGCAAGCTGTGACAGGTGTTGACACACTCCTGCTGACTTAACTCATATGTTCTGGTTACTCCAGCCCTGACAACGTACTGGTATACGATTTTTAAAACATTGTCAGAGGCACTTAATGTTGTTCTCCAACCCAATGCAGCAATGGCTATATTTGGTACCACAGATAGAAGACATTCTACAATGAGGAAAATACATAAAAACATCATTGCTTTTGCAACACTGCTTGCACGGAGAAGAATATTATTACATTAGTAATCTAAAAATCCACCTAACGTGTCTCTGTGGTTTAGTGACCTAATGCAATTCATACAGTTAGAGAAAATAAAATACAATACACTCTCAGGGGGTCCAGGGACAAATTCTTTTCCATGTGGGATCTGTACCCACTTAGCAGCCCTTTTTGCATTTGCACTTGTGTTATTTGTTCAGGTGAACCACAGTGCATAGTGCACAGCTTCAGCAGTGGTGAGCCTATGTATATGCCTTTTTTTTTGGGGGGGGGGGGAGCTGCATTTTCTTGATGGGGTGGGGGTGGGGTGGAATAATTGGAGAAAAAAAATAATAAGGAAAATTTGTGAGCATTATTCTAAGGGACTTCTCTGATTGTTATGTATATGTACGCATCCTGTATTTCTGATGCTCAATAAAAAAAAACAACTTTAATTTACTGAATGGTGTGTAGTTTACAAAAAGGTGTTGTAGGAAAATGTAAGTATCAGATTATGACTTGGTATCGGCTGATCCTCAAACTTAAATGACTTGGCTCGGACAAAAAAATCTTGATTGGGACATCCCTAATTTATGATACTGTATTAACTTAGGGTATGAATCGTTAAATTAATCAGTATGTTAAAAAAATAAAGATAAAGATTGAGTGGCATTAACAAATCATATCTTTACTCAAAAAAAAAATTGGATGTATTCTTGAAGTCACTGTTGTGCTGAAAGCTGAAATTCCACTTCATAGTCCGCTTTCTAGCAGATGCCTCAAGATTATGGGCCAAAATTGACTGGTATTAAAATATATTCATAATTCCCGTCATCTTGACAAAAGCCCCAGTTCCAGCTGAAGAAAAGCAATCACAAAGAGAAATGCTGCCACACCAATGCTTCACCATGGGTGTTCTTTTGGTGATGCACAGTGTTTTGGCATCAAATATACCTTTTGGAATTATTGTCAAAAAGCTCAACCTTAGTTTCATCAGACCACAACACACTTTCTCACATGCTTTTAGGAGACTTTTAAACAACCAAAACTGAACCCATAACTAGTGGTTGCTCTGTGGCATATGCATACTGTATATATATGTGCCCGTGTGTCACACACATATGCCCCGCCTCTTGTTTGTTGCTGTCTGTCGTTGCTGTGAGGTGCTTGGGTGCATGTGTGTGTACACATACACAGCACTTCACTTGTGTGACATTTGAATGTTTTGTTTTGTAGCACCTTAACTCTTGCACTTTTGCATCTACACTTTGTACAGTTTCACTGCAGTTGTTCTGCTAGTGTGTGATTGTGTTTGTGACCCGCCGGGGAACTACAGATGCAAATTAGTAGTATTGCTAAATCTGGCATACTTACATTTGTATAATGTTCATTAATATGTAATGTCCCTTTCAAATAAACATTAAACTAAATAACTGTATTTTTTGTTTTATTTATGCTTTATTTATTTATTTAGGTTATTTAAAGTATTTTTATCACATTTCTATTGAATGAAATCTTAGAAAAAAATATCTTAAATCAAGGATATAATTCTTGTTTTGTCTTTGTTTTGCCTGACAAGATACTTTTTCTTGCAATGCAGTTTTCTCTAAGAAAAATTTACTTGCTATAAGATTTTTTTAAACTTCTTTTAAGCAAACTAGTTTGGTTTTAAATAAAAAATTTCTGCCAATGAAGCAAGAAAAAATTACAGTACTTATCAAATTGCTTGAAACAAGTAAAAGTTTCCTGGCCAAAAAATACACTTGCTTTAAACAATTTCGTAAGTAAAATTTTCTTGCTCCATGGCAGAATTGCTTTTTTTTTTTTAACTTAAAACCAGATTAAATTGCTTAAAATGAGTAAGACATATCTTATAACAAGTAAAATTTTCTTACAGGAAATTGCACGACAAGAAGAAATATTTTGTCAGAAAAAAACAAGAATTATATCATTGATTTAAGATACTTTTTCTTACTAAGATTTAATTTTGTCATGTTATTATATCATTATATCCAGGGCAAAAAATGGACTTCACAACATCAACAATATCATTTACTGCAGTAATTTTGGGGAACATTTAGCATCCATCAACATTTGTCATCGTTACAGGTCTATCACTGTCACCAGCATTTAAATGTTTTTCGGTACCCTAACATACTGTATTTGTGTTTTTCAATTAAACTGTACAAGTTAAAGGTCACATTAAAGGTGGAAAATGCTTGAAAATTATTTAACATGGCCTGTTTTTAATCACAAAAACCTAGTGTTTTAACATGGGTATGTCCACTTTTTAGATCCACTGTACTCATATACAGTCTATGGATGAGAATGGTTCCTTTCTTTTCTTAATGTAGCATTAATGCAACAATTAAGCACAAAACAATTATTCATCTTTTATCTTTAAGTGGCAGTCAGCACATTTTAATGTGTGTGCAGGAATCACCCAAATTCAGTCTGTCTGAAACCTACCGCAGCAGTGAAGACGTGTTTGAGTATGTGATACTTACTCTGTTTTCTTTCGCTCTTTGTTGTCAAAGATTTCATTAAGATTGATGGACCTCTGACCCAGGAACTTGTCCATCCCAACTAAGGACCGATGCATCACTGTAAGACAAAGTTCATATACTTCAGGGTTGCCTTCCAAAAGTAGGCCAGGTAATTCAAAGGAGGCTTCCTCTCTCCAGATGGGGTTAAGTGTCTTCTCTGCCACTGATGTTGAGTACTTCTCTTTGCCCAGCTGGATGATAGTGTAAGCATCATTGGTGCTATTTTTGCCTTTGGCCTGTAAACCGGATGCTTGAAGAACAGTTGCTTGGACATGGGTTGGAAACCATTTTTGAGACTGCTCACCCAGTGACATGGTCAGCATGGGTTGTTAATGCAGTCCATTAAAAAAATACTTATTATGGTTTTATCTTATTTAATGATTGTGATGTGCAAAAAGCAACAATCATGGCTGACTATAGTTTGTTGTTCATGTTGGCATAGTGAGTAAGGAGTAATTGTTACAAGGAAGTCTCATAAAGTGAACAAGCATCATCTTCTGCCATATCTCAGATGTCCATGCCACTGGTGAGTCATCTGGAAAAAGCAAATTACAAACAGAACAGCATCAGTATCTTTCCCAGAAATGAAACATGACTCACTCAGGGGTGATCAGGGTGCACCAGGATGTTAATCGCACAATACAGTATATTCAACACTAATTTCTTCTTCAATAACACCTGGGAAAAGATAATAAATAACCAATAATTTGTACAATATTTCTAAATATGGAGACTTGCATACAAAAGAGATCATCTCATTCAGTGACACATCTTAGCATCTGCCTATTGTCAGTGTATTAGTGAGTCACTTGATGGAACATGGCAGGAATGTTGCTTATATCATCCTCATTTTATTTTCAGTGAAAATTAAGATTCTGGCTGGGAATATGATTAAAGGGGTCACTGACTGCACTTTTTCCACATTTTAACAGCTCACTCATGTCTTAATGAAGTGTTTGTGACACAGTTTGTTCACATTTTCTTTATTTTTTTAATTATTGAAGCAAATTTGTTTTTATGTTTCCTGGCTTTCTTGAAACGCTCTGATTTATTTAAAGCCTATCACTTAAAAAAACATCCTTCAGCTATTCAACTCCACCCTCCCTCTTAGCTCAGTTAGCCATTAGCTGACTAGATTCTAGCTTGGATGAGAAGTGCTGGTTCACTGATCCGCAGTTGTTTGTGTATCTCGCATCACTCGGGCCCATCTTCCAACAACCTCGCCGGGATGCCACAACAAATCGCCAGCACTGGGCACTGGGCAACCCATTGATAGCCACAACCTGAGGCTGCTGACCGAGCTGAGCTGCCGAGCCACGGGATCTCAAAGGGGCTCTGCGGTACTCTGCTCCCACGGACAGCTGGGGGATGCCCCGTCACGTATCTTAAAGGCAGCAGGCTACAGGTATGGAAATCTGAGGCATTTATTTGTTTCAAAATGTTAATATCTATTTACTCCCAGCAGCTTGGTGGTGCAGTGGTTAGCACTGTGGCAGTACAGCAAGAAGGCCATGGTGTGGTGACACAACAGGAGATCGCACTCCACCCAGGACTTTGGGGAACTGGGGGAAGGAGGTGAGGGATGGAAATGATGAGAAGAAGGGAGAGGAACCAAGGACGGGCGCCAAAGCACTAGGGGGTAATAAACCAAATGAAGATATGCCTTCACTCCCGGTATGCCAGACATAAACCTATTGTGTGGGGTGGAAGATGCTGTTCACACCTTGGGTATGCTGGGCGCAAAAGTATTGTGTTGAGTCATGCTCTATTGTTGTGTATGTTAATGTGTGTACTCCAGGTGCCAAGGGTGGGAATAAAGCTGTAATAAAGAGATTTGCTCGGGCACCCAGGTCAGTTCTGTTCTGCTTGTTAGAGGAAATAAAGTGTGTGTCTTTAGCTGCTCGTGTCTCGTCTGCTTCATCCTCCACAACAGGATCGATTCCACCCTTGACCATTGTGGGTTCGATCCCACCCCTTGACCATCGGTGACTGTTCTGTGTGGAGTTTGCATGTTGTCCCCGTGTCTGCGTCGGTTTTCTCCGGGTACTCCAGTTTCTTCCCACAGGCCAAAGACATGCAGGTTAGGTTAAGTGGCATCAACTGGGGATTCTAAATTGTCCTTAGGTATGAATGTGAGAGTGAATGGTTGTCTGTCTCTCTGTGTTGGCTCTGCGATGGACTGGCAAGCTGTCCAGGGTGTACCTTGCCTCTCACCCAAAGATGCTGGGATAGGCTCCAGCCCCCCCACGACCCGAAAAGGATTAAGCGGTAGAAGATGGGCGGATAGCTGGATAGCTGGATGAATCTATTTACTCCCAAGACCTAAGGCTAAAGTCTTAAATTTTAACATTTTTAATGTTACTCTCTTCAAAATCCTAAGGCTAATCTCTTACTTTTAATTCTAAATTCCATCTCATATCAATTAAAATGGTATGGGCAAGGCGCCAAAAGCAGGACGCGAACCAGCAACATTCCGAGCACAGGTCCACTGTACTAGCTACCTAAGCCACAGTGGCAGCTGGCTTGGAGTTGATCTGAAAAGGTTTTGTCAGACTGATCAACTCTTCCGTAGCAATAGACAATGCTTTATTGAGTTATAGCTTACATATCAATAGCCACTTCCTACATTTTTTTATTAGAATATGTAACTTTTATAATTTTTTCCCTTGGTTTTGCACTTTTTTCCTGTAAATTATGGGACTTTTTTTCTTATAAATTTTTGACGTCATTTGAATTTGTCTTTTTTCTGTTTGCAAGTTTTTTTATGTAAATTTGTGACTTTATGATCAGGTTGTTTTTTTCTTGTTAAATTGTGAGATTTTTATTTTAATTTTTGTAAATTTGGCAAAAGTAATTTATTTTATTAAATTCTCTTTATTATAATTAATCTACCTTTATATCAATCAGTTTGGGTAGAAAAATTTACATCTGAACACCAAATTTGAAAGGCACTGGCTATGGATATGGAAGCTGTATCCTTATACAAAATTTCTATTGGTATGGAAGAGTTGACAATCTGACAAAACCCTTTCAGATCAATTCCAAGTCAGCTGCTGCTGTGGCTTAGGTAGATAGTATGTTGGGTCTGTGATCAGAAGGTTGCTGGTTCACGTCCTGCTATCGGCACCTTGTCCAAACCATTCAAGATTTTATTGTCAATACTACTATATGTGCAAGACATACAGGAGAAGTGAAATGGCGTTTCTCTCTCTCTTCATTGGTGTGCATAATACAAAAAGAAAAGGAATCAGGCTGGAAAAAAAATGAGAAAACAACAACAGCAGTCTATGTACAGTAATGCAACCCGTGGTTCCAATGGCGACAAGAAAGACCCAGACCTCCACAGAAATAAACGATTAATGATGATAAACCCAGCAGATCTATATACAGACAGCTAGAGATGAATACCTGTAGTTGCAGTTCAATGCGGTAGTGTCGGTGCAGACAGTAACAGATAGGACTGCATGTGATCAGTATTGCAGTGACAGACAGACAGCAGCAGATATGGCATTTGTACAAATGGTTGCGGTTAATGTGCAGAGACATACAGCAGCAAAAGTACAACAAAACAACAGTATTACTGTTGGTGTGCCAGTCTTTCTGTGCCAACAGCTGAGGTAGTTATTGTGCGGGTGATTGTACATTTTACTTGATATGAAATTTACATTGAAAATAAGAGGTTAGCATTAGGATTTGGGAGTGGGTAAGGTTAACAAGGTAGTAAATAGATATTAATTAAAATTTTTGAAACACCAATTATGGTCTAAATGATCAATTCCCACAGGAAATTTTGGAAAGGAGAAGGAAGCTTCTTCCCATAAGAAAACAAAAAATCCAAGAAGGTAAACAAGCTATTGTCACTGTGGATAGATTGTATATAGATGGCAAGATGTTTATGGATGAAACCATAACCCCCTGCTTATTCTAGAACTTCCTTTTTTTCTTAGCTACAGGTGGAAAAACGAGTGTGATTGTGCGCAGGTCTCTTATTCGATCTCGGTTTAATTTGTTAACATTTGTTTAATGTTTTTTTCTTTTCTGCTGACGTTGTTGATTGCTTGTTTGTCTGTTGTAACTTTGTTGAAGTTGTTAGGTCGTTGTTGTATGTTATCTGCATTTTTTCACCATTTACTAACTGTTATGTCTGTTTTCTCTCATACTTCTGGTTTATAGGAAATAACTTTAAGTACATGCACCCAAGTTCATACACCCCATTTGCTTGTAATTGCAAGCAAATGGAACAGAGACATCATGCGTGCACATGCAAGCATACATGCATAGGTATATATTTTACACACAACATACATATACACACATACACATACATTACGGACAATCACATAGGTACATTTAGTTAGCCTTTAGTACAAAACCAGTTAGTGAAAACATGTCCACATTTAAGTTTGTCACGTGGAACATATGTGGAATTGGTACCAGGGAGAAGAGGATAAAAGTTTTTAATTGACTGAAGGATCTACAGGCAGACTTTGCCTTATTACAGGAAACACATGTTTCTAAGTTGTCTGTAGATGCGCTCACCTCCCCGGAATTCCCCCACATGTACTCAGCCGGCTTTAATTCTACACAAAGGGGGGGTAGCTATATTGGTAAACAGAAGAATATGCTTTGTTGTGAATAATACCATAGCAGATCTGGAAGGTAGATTTATAATATTAAAAATCTCAGTTCAAAATTTGGATCTATGTATTGCAAGCGTTTATGGCCCAAATGTTGATGGCCCATCCTATTTTCACACTTTCTTCATTTCTCTTTCTGAGTACTTGGACACTACACTCATAATAGGAGGAGACTTCAACCTGCTATTAAACCCTGCAATCGACAGGCTCAGAGCATCGGGGAATTATCAAAACTGGCAGGCTACTGATACTCTCAAACAATACATGAATGATTTTGGTCTTTGTGATGAATAGTGTTCTCTTCACCCAACTCTTTGGGAATACACTTTTTTTCATCAGTTCATAGTTCACATTCACATTTAGACTTCTTTTTAGCCAGTAACACTATTGTGAGGGACATCACAGACACTGAAATATGTTCAAATCAAGCTATTAGCAATCACCATCCAGTATCTCTTACACTAGTAAAAGATACTGGAAAGATACTATAGGAAAGCGATAAGGAAAACTAGGAGCTGGAAATTTAATACAGTGATCCCTTGCTACTTTGCGCTTCACCTTTCGCGCCCTCAGTGCATCACGGATTTTTCAAAAATATTCATCAAAAATTCAAAATTGAGAAAAAATGGGCGGGCGCTAGCAGAAGGCAGGGAGACTACATTAGAACATCAGGTATCAACACGGAGAGCCCGCACAACTCAAAATCCACCTCTCTGACCACCGCTCCACTCCTCTCCGCCCACCTCTTCACCGCTCGGGAATCTCGCAAGCTGATTGGCCGAGACGTTTTACCCAGCTTCTCTTCCTGCCGAGTGCCCATACCCAGCGAAGGAAGACCGCATTCATTGTTCGCTGTTCTCTTGTGCCTTTTTGTGCAAAATAGTCTTCCCATCGAGCCACTACGCCGCCTCCTGCAGCTTCTCCAGCTCTATCGGAAGCTGCCCTCGACGATCCTGCGCCTCTAGCACCTGACGATGAGGCGTCACCTGGGGAGCAGTAAAGCTCTCATTAACCTGTGCAGTAAATCATCTTCATCTTGAGTTACGTATCTTGTTATAAGAATAAAAGAGTTCTAAAAACATATTTATGTACACTTTATTTACATCTACGTATGTATGTATACTTACACACACACACACACGTATCATATGAGAGAGAGAGTGAGAGAATGAACGTACGTATTATTTATGGGTGACGTCATTAGGGGTGACGCTACTTCGCGGTTTTTCACTTTTCGGTTCTGGAACCCATTAACCGCGATAAGTGAGGGATCACTGTACATCACTACTAAAAGACAAAGACTTTATTACATACTTTAATAAAGAGTGGGAATCATATCTGGAATATAATGATGTGCCAGGAATATCCCTGTGTGTTCTTTGGGAAGCAGCAAAAGCGGTCATGCGAGGTAAAATAATTTCTTACTGTTCGTATAAAAAAAAGAAAAAGCACAGGTACTGGAGTTTGAACAGAAAATTAAATCACTGGAGATGACCTGCGCCGTTTCTCCACAGGAACAGCCACTTAACAATCTGAGAAAATTAAAGCTGGATTTAAAAGAAATTACAAACAAAAGAACAGTTTTTAATACAAAGACTGTGTCTTAAGAAGTTTGAACACAGTAATAAATTGGGGCGATATCTCTCAAACCAGCTTAGATTGAACAAAGAAAAAACAACTATCCACTCTATTAAGGATATGACTGAAAATATTACCCATGAGCCTGAAGAAATAAATAACTCCTTTAGAAAGTTTTATGAAAACCTCTACTCATCTCAGATTAACCCATCAGACTCAGAGATAAATAAATTTTTGGACGATATTAACTTACCACGATTAAATAATGAACAGATTAAATAATGAACAGATTGCAGCTCTGGATGCACCTCTTCTGGTGTCCCAACTCCAGGAGGCACTTAAGCACATCCCAAACAACAAGACTCCGGGACCAGATGGTTTTCCAGTAGAATTTTATAAAGAATTCTGGCCTGTGATGGCACCAACTTTCTTTAAAATGGTGAACCAAATTAAAGAAGATAATGTAATCCCTCCAAATATGAATTTGGCTAGTATTTGGCTAGTATTATCCTGCTCCTTAAACCTGGAAAAGAACCTACATTTCCATCCAGCTACCATCCCATCTCACTTATGAATATCGATCTTAAAATTATTTGCAAAGCTCTCGCCAAAAGGCTGGAAAGGAAAATTCTGGTTATTATACATCTAGATCAAACAGGTTTCATCAAGGGTAGGCACTCGGCTAATAATACACGCAGGCTATTTAATTTAATAGACTACTGTAAGATCAGTAACTCAGAAACTACAATTTTACCTCTGGATGCAAAGAAAGCCTTTGACCATGTTAATTGGAAATTTCTTTTTGTGGTGTTAAATAAGTTTGGGTTTGGTTCATCTTTCACAAACTGGATTGAAACACTATATAGCTGTCCAACTGCGTCTGTCCGAACAAATGATCAAACTTCCCGAAGCTTTAATCTCCAGAGAGGTACTAGACAGGGTTGTCCACTCTCTCCCTCACTTTTTACCATCTTAATCAAACCATTAACAGCAGCCATAAGTCAGAATGTTGATATCAGAGGTATCCAAACTGGAGAAAAAGAACACAAGATAAGTCTTTATGCTGATGATGTATTGATTTTCCTTGAAAACTCACAAAGCTCTCTTCTTCAGACGGTGGTGCTCATTGATCAATTTTCATCATTGTCAAACTACTCTATTTACTGGGGTAAATCAACAGTTTTACCTATAAATTGTAATTTCTCAAATACATCCATTATTCCAATACAATCAGGTAATACTAAATACTTAGGAACAGATATCTCCCCCAGGCTCTCAGAGTTATTACGGCTAAATCACACTCCCCTTTTAAAAACAATACAAGACGACCTTACACACTGGAGGACACTACCTATATCACTAAAGGGAAGAGTCGCAACCATTAAAATGATGGTCCTTCCTAAAATCAACTATTTGTTCTCAGTGATTCCTACCCAACCATCAATGGCCTGGTTTAAGTCTTTAGACTCAAATATAAGTAAATTTTTATGGAAGGATAAACCATCACAGATCAGTCTAAAAACTCTTCAAAAAGCAAAAGAGTGCAGAGCTTTAGATCTAACAATTTCTTTAATTACTTCTTAGCCAATAGATTGCAGTTTGTTTCTAAATTGACAAAATCAACCCCACTAGGAAACCCATGGTTAGATGCTGAACAGGCTCTCTGTGGGTCGCTAAATACCTCCGACTTACCTTTTATGAGTCCCTGTATTAAACACCATGACGGTTTTAGAGCATTAATATCAGCTCTTTTCTGACAGCCATCCATCCATCCATCTTCTACCGCTTTTCCGGAGGTCCGGGTCGCGGAGGCAGCAGTTCAAGCAGAGAAGCCCAGACTTCCCTCTCCCCAGCCATCTGCTCCAGCTCTCCAGAGAGGATACCAAGGCGTTCCCAGACCAGCTGGGAGACATAGTCTCTCCACCGAGTCCTGGGTCTGCCCCGGGGTCTCCTCCCAGTGGGACGTGCCCGAAACACCTCAAGTGGGAGGCGTCCAGGAGGCATCCTAATCAGATGCCCATACTACCTCAACTGACTCCTTTCAATGTGGAGGAGCAGTGGTTCTACTCTGAGCCTCTCCCGGATGACTGAGCCCCTCACCCTATCTCTGAGGGTGAGTCCAGCAATCCTATGGAGAAAGCTCATTTCGGCCGCTTGTATCCGCGACCTTGTTCTTTCGGTCATTACCCAAAGCTCGTGACCATAGGTGAGAGTAGGAACGTAGATTGACTGGTAAATCGACAGCCTTGCTTTAGAACTAAGCTCCCTCTTCACCACAACAGACCAGTACAACGTCCGCATCACTGCAGATGCTGCTCCAATCCGTCTGTCAATCTCTCGCTCCATTTTCCCCTCACTCGTGAACAAGACCCCAAGATACTTAAACTCCTCCACTTGGGGCAGGAGCCTGTCCCCAACCCAGAGAGGACAATCCACCTTTTTCCGGCTGAGGACCATGGACTCGGACTTGGAGGTGCTGATTCTCATCCCAGCCGCTTCACACTCAGCGGCAAACTGTCCCAGCAAGAGCTGTAGGTCATTGCTGGATGAAGCCAACAGGACAACATCATCTGCAAACAACAGAGATGAGATCCTGTGGTCACCAAGCATGACACCCTCCATTCCCTGGCTGCGCCTAGAAATCCTGTCCATAAAAATCATGAACAGGATCGGTGACAAAGGGCAGCCCTGGCGGAGTCCCACTCTCACTGGGAATGAGTGGTCCGCCCTCCAGTGGGCTCACCACCTGCAGGAGGGATCATGGGGGTCCGGTGCTATGTGGATTAGGTGGCGGTCAAAGGCGGAGACCTAGGCGGACTTTTTCTGACAGCTTGGTAGAAATTTTTAAAAATAACTGGGTCTTTGCTTGTCCCTTGTAAACTCACACCCATTTGGAATAATCCTGATATCTTGCAACAAAAGAGGATGTTAAACTTTCCACTGTGGCAAGAGAAGGGAATAAAAAACTTAGAGCATCGTATTCAAGGTGGAAACTTTATCCAGTTTCAGGAATTAGTGTCACAGTACGATATCAGCAATAAAAAGTTTCCTGAGTACCAACAGCTTAAATCCATAATAAAAGCAAGATTCAATCTTAATCAGACAGCTCTAGAGGTACCAGTTAAGGTTGCAGAGTTTTTAAATCTTTGTTCCCCTAAACTGATATCAAAAATATATGGACTATTATCAAAACTGGATGAGTCAGTATCTCTTCCAATATCAAAATGGGAGACAGACTTATCGATCAATAAGGATGAAAGCTTCTGGACACAAATATGTTTAAACACTTTTAAGATGCGGGGTGGGCTGGGGGGTGGGCCGTGGCCCCCGGCTGGCTGGCCTTGCCTCCCGTGAGGGGCTGGGTCAGGTCCTGGTGCTGGGGGGTCCCCCCCCCCCCGGGCCGGGGTTGGGTGTGCACCAGTGGTGCGGGCTGGCCCCAGTGCATCCTTGTGTGGAGGGATCGTGCTCTCCCTGGGGCCCTGGCGACATCCTGGGTCAGGTACCTGCATCCTGGGGGTGGGGGAGGGGGGGTCGCCCTCCTCTGGGGCCTGCGTGTGTGTGAGTGGGTGTGTGTGGGGGTGTGTATGTGTGAGCGGGTGCGGAAGTGTGTGTGTGTGTGTGTGTGTGTGTGTGTGTGTTCTGTGTGGACATGTGGGGCTGTGTGTGGGTGTAGGTGGGCATGTGTGATGGTGAGTGTGTGTGTATGTGTGCACATGAGGGTGGGCAGGGGTGTGTATGTGTGTGTATGGGTGCGGTTACCTGTGGGTGAATATGTGGGGGTGGAGGATGTGTGTATGGGTAGGAGAACTTCGTTGGATGGCGGGGGGGGGGGGGGGTCCATATAGTGGCATGGGGGCTGGCGATTCAGGGCCTGCTTGTCCTGGCCGCCCTGCTGTTGTGTCGCGGGGCGGGGCGCTTTGTCACACTGCCCCTGGTGTCATTGGCGGCGGGTGTGTGTGGGTGCTCGGGGGTGGTTGGGGGGGTCATTGGCACGGTTCGGGGGCCGTGTTGCTGTCAGGCTGCTCCGGGGTGGCTGTGGGGCAGCCTGTTCCTGTCAGTGTGCGTCTGGGGTGCGTGGTTGGTGGGCTTGCAGTGGGCGTTCGGGGGTGTCGCTTGGTGTGTGGGGCGCCATGTGAGTCCGGCCCATTGTTCACTATTGTGACTATTGCTGTTATGCATGTTTGTGTGTGCAAGAGGAGTGGGAATGGGTGTGGCTACTCTATCATGTTTGTGGTGCTGGGAGTGCCAGGGTGCGACGCTGGTGGGTCCTGGGCAGCTTGGCCTAGCGGCCCCTGCCCTTGGTTGGGATTTGGGGGCAGTGGGTGGCCTCATGAACCAGTCTGTGAGCTGGCTTTTGGGGGGGGTGGGGGGGGGGTGGCCTCGCTTTTGGACTGCCTCCCTCCCAGTCTTATCCCCCCCCTCCCGATTCTGGGTGGAATATACATCTTCTTGGACACACATAGGGCTTTGGGGCAGGGGTGTGCCGCACTGTGTCGGTGAAAGGGATACATCTGCTGCGCGGTGGGGCTGCCCTCACCTCAATTTTAATTGCATTTTAGACACTGAGGACT
Source organism: Pholidichthys leucotaenia (assembly GCA_020510985.1). Taxonomy (NCBI): domain Eukaryota; kingdom Metazoa; phylum Chordata; class Actinopteri; order Cichliformes; family Pholidichthyidae; genus Pholidichthys; species Pholidichthys leucotaenia. Next base: position 283,611,151 of record CM035841.1, read on the forward strand.
TGGGGGGATGGGGGCCCTGCTGCCTATTGCAGTGGCTAGTTGTGCTCCAACCACCATCCACCCAATTTTAACTGCACTATGGCTGTCCACACATTTACACACAATCACATCATACAACCGACATACACCTACCATGTTTTGTGCGGGGGGGGGGGGGTGTCTTCCCCCACCCATGTTGCCCTCCTCCTGCTGGGGGCCTGGGATCCGTCATGTTGTCAAAATCTCTGGGTGCTGCTGAATGTATAGATACAAGCAAGGCAGTGAGAGTGGGACTGAATAAGAGAGTAAGCGAGAGCGAGGGAGTGATGAATGGAGATGGTGATGGTGGGTCGGTTTTGTGTGGTGCTTTGCGTGTCGGGTGGCATCTTGGGGCACCTGCGGTGATCTGCTGATCAGTCGCTCGAGTGGGCGCTGGGGGTGGGGGTCTGCTTCTGTGGCCGCAGCTGCCCTGGGGTGGGTCGGGGGGGGGCTGGCTTGTGCCAGCAGTCTCCCTGGCTGCTGCCGGGCACTGGTGTGTGTTCAGGTTTGCTGCATCTGCGGGGGAGAGCATGAATGGATGTGAGTAAGTCGGAGTATGAGTGAGAGTGCGTGTGTGGGTGAACATGAGTGGGTGTGGGTGACCCTGAGGATGAGTGGAAGTGAGAGTGAACGGGTAAAGGAGTGAGAGAGAAAGGGTGGGTCCGGGAGTGTAAGAGTGGGTCAGTGAGAGTGAGGGAGTGCATGTTGGTGCGTATGAGAGCATGAGGGTGTGAAGGTATGGGGATGGGTGTGTCTGTGAGTCAGGAGGTGCTGGATTGAGGAGGGTAGTGCCTCTCGGCTATGTGGGCTCCCCTGGGGGGGGGGGACTTCTTTGGGCACGGGGTCCCTGGGGTGTGTGGCGGTGGCGCTGGGGGGGTGGCCTGCTGTGGGGGTGCCTGTGGGGGCTCGTGCCAGTCGGCGCAGGCTGGTCTTTGGCCCAGGGGGTAGGGGCACTGGCCTCCTGGTGCCTGGGGCCCGGGGACTGGCGTTGGCCCCACTGGGGGGGGGGGGGGGGGGGGGGGGGGGGCTGGTGGGCCCGGGGGTGTGGGCCGGCTGTGCCAGCCGCCTGACAATCTGGCCTCCCTCGATCGTCCCTCTGGGGGCGGATGCCTGGCTTTCCTGGGACTTGCTGTCCTTGGGCATTTGTGCCCTGTGGGTGTTGGCGGCACTGCCTTGCCTGCTCAGGGTTCCGGGGGGGGGGGGCAGTCGCAGAGGGGGGCCAGTCGCAGCAACCCCCCCCCACCCCTTCGTATGTTTCCTGACAAACCACTCACACTTTTTTTGCGCGCGTTCTCATATATACGCACACAGACGCACACGCACAAATGTCTCTCCTTTAACAGGTGCGGATACCAGACTTGTGTTGAGACATCTTTGGTGGTAGAAGCAGTTTGTCTTCTGTTTGTTTTAGTTGTTGGTTTGTTTGTCTTTTTGTCTGTTCCCCTCCCTTTGCTTTCCCCCACACATTTCCTTTCCCTATTCCCCATCCTGTTGGGTCCTCCATGGGTAAAATAATTTAAATTATTATAAGCTTCTCAGGGCTTCGTCTCGTAACATTTCTCTGTGGCGGCCTGCCGCGCCAGAAATTTTACCACCACCCCAAGGCAATATGAATTTCTTAAGAAAAGTATAAGAAGCAATGACTTTCCGCAATCGCACACACGAACAATGTGCATGGCCGTCATCCCCGCGGAGTTTAGAAGCGCCCTGCTCACACGAGCACACCAGTCAGTCAGCAGTGTCTCGCTAAGTGTGACTGTCCGACAGAAACATGAGTTTATTAAAGTACTTTAAATGAGGAAAAAAATCATAAGAGGTATGTTCATAAGAGGTATGTAAGCACTGCCGTTTACTATGGTTTTAACCCGCTGGAAACGGGGGCAATAATGGAAGAGTTGCTTAGCTAAGAGATGTGGTTAGAATTCATATGCAGCCGGCTTCATATGAAGGGAAAGGCAAGGGACTGATGAATTGCTGAGGATATATTTTCACCAGCCACTACAATATTAAGTTATGTTCTGTAGGAATTGCAGGAATGAAGAGACTGGCAATGTCTCTTTTCTCGCACGAGCAGGTGTGCTGTTTTTATTCTCCAGCTGCAGTGACAAAAAGCAACAGCCAAAAACGCTAGCTCTAAACTGAGGTCCTTCAGCGGCTGCCGCTGAAGTTCTCTATTATGTACCTGGCAGGTTAAGATGACCGAAATTCACAAAGTCAATGACTTTAATCTGTCAGCAGCCTTCAGATAAACAAACTAAACGTGCCAACATCTGATTTCAAAATAAGGGAGGATTTTCCTGCTGTCTGGGTGGTGAGGAGATTTCTAAAAAAAAAAAAAAAAACTATAAATATAAAGAAATATTATAACAGAAATAACAGCATCCTTGGTCATTTAAGTTAATTTATTTCATTAAATACAATTTTATTAATATTTTTTCTTTGTAATCAGAGTTAAATTATTGTTCTGTTCTAACTGCAAAATTATGGTCAAAAATGTAAACTGTTAAAAGGAAAAAGTAAAACAAAATTACCACAGTCTGTTTCAAATTTATCTAAAAAAAAAAAAACAAACAGTAATTTTATTTCAAAAAACAGACAAAAATTAGTCATAAAATAATCCACAAATTTATAAAAGTTTCAAATGTACAAGAAAAGTTAATTTTACAAGAGGAAATTACAAATTTGAGGAACATGGTTTCAACTTTAGATTTACAGAGAAAAGTAGAAAACTATAAGATAATTGTTATAAATTTTTGAGAAAAACCTCAAACCTTCAAGACTGAAGTCATTATTCAAGTTTTTAAGTGGGTGCTCTTTGTACCCTTAACTCAATTAGAAATTTTTGGTTGTCTACTATTAGTCATTCATTTCAAAGCACTGCTTTTACATGAGTAGAATTTCTGGTTACTATACCCACCTGATCATATAATTTAAGTATGCATGAGTACATTAGTATTATGAATGTTCCTTTCCCTTCCCTACTCTCTCAATGGAAAAAAGAAACACTAGTATAAAAATACAAAAAATACACATTTTTGTCATTTACACACGTGGACAAAATTGTTGGTACCCTTCTGTTAAGGAAAGAAAAACCCACAGTGGTCACAGAAACTAGAAAAGCACTCATAGAGCGCATACTTCCACCAAGGCTCCTTCCATTTCTCATGGATCACCTCCAAAATGTAATGGGTTTGTGTGTAGGCCTATAGCCACTTGTGGTGAAAATTGCATCAAAGTCTGTCCATCAGTTTTGGAGTATTGTTGCTAACACACTGTGAGAAGATATGAGCCTTGGCTGAGGTATGCATTCTCAGATCATCGGGTTCCTCTCTAGCCCAAGAACAACCTCTGGTGAAAATTTCATCCAAATCCATCCAGTAGTTTTTGTGTAATCCTGCTGCACAAATACAAACAAAGCCCTTGGTGGAGGTATGCACTCTCAGATCATCACCAAAATCTAATCATCTGTTCCCCGTTCCATTACACACCTTTCCTGAAAATTTCGTCAAAATCTGTTCATAAGTTTTGAGTTATGTTGGTAACAGACAAACAGACAGACAGACAGACAGACAGACAGACACAAACCAGCTTGGTCTTAGTCGCAGGTCATGGGTCTTGCAACAGGATAATGATCCAAAACACACAGCTAAAAACACCCAAGAATGGCTAAGAGCGAAACATTGGACTATTCTAAAGTGGCCTTCCCTCCCACACTGTGAGAAAGACAGTGCGCAGGTCTGAGACAAGAAACGGCCAAGATCTTCAATTCCAATTTTCCATTTATTATATTAACTCACAAGTAAATAGTCCAGACATCCAACACAATTCTTCAAAACTCTGCTTCACAGCAATGATCGACAATCTCTTTAATATGTCTCAGTGAACTCAACTACAACTACTCTGTCACAATCATCACACCTGTTTTATACTAACAGCAATTATTAGGGCTGATTAGCCCCTACCATAATCCCAGGTAAAACAACAAATCTTCCATCATTTACACATACCCACTAATTCTAAAATACATAAATATTTTCCCCACTATACAATATAAATAACATATAATAAATAACAATCAATGACAACAACAACTAGAAAAGCACTCGGAGAGCGCAGACCTCCGCCAAGCGCCACAATTCCCCCCATACAGTGTTTGTGTGTACGTTTTCAGATTCCTTGAGCATGTAAACATATGACTAGCAATTGGATTCACAATGATTATTTGTTTATTTGACAGGGACAGTGCAATAAACACACAATTAATCAATGACAATCAATCTGATAGTGATAGGATTAGTGGTTCAGTAGTAAAAGCATTGCCTCCTTGGCGGAGGTAATAAACTGAAGTGTTGCTGTTGTGTCCATCTCCTCCACTGACAGATGCAAATTGGGTAGACAGGTTGCCGTGGGTTTTATATTATATTGTAACGTGCTGCTCGACATGGCGACGTCCCACCGGGAGGTTCGAACTCACGCTCCGGAGTCCCGCACTGTACCTGTGTCGCCAATAGGGTCAAGCCACTTGGCACGCCAAGTAGGGTGCTCATATTGAGTCCGCTACAATATTATTTTTTGGGGGGTTGCGCTCCGCGGCAAACGAGAATTTAGAGGCTTCGCCGGCAGAGAGCTCGTTTTTGCGCAGCGCCTATGGCTGGCCGGTGAATTTGTGCCAAATGCGCAGCTCCTATGGCTGGCCGGGGAATTTCTGCCAAACAATCCGTCGGCGGACAGTTGCCCGTGTGAGGTTTTGCGGTGGGCCCAGGCCATTCATTCATTCATTCATTCATTCAAGGTGGTAAATCCCTGATGCAGTCACTTTTAGCATTAGAGTGAGACATATCAGGCGCAGCATTACTGGCGCCGGGATTCCTCTCTGTTCCGGAGCCGCTGGACAAAAGAAGGTGCGATAATGGTTGCCGTGGGTTTTATTGGGTTTGCGCTCCGTGGAAAAAAGAGGATTTGGAAGCCTCCCCCGGCAGAGAGCTGGTTTTTGCGCAGCCCCTATGGCTGGCCGGGGAATTTCTGCCAAATAATCCGACGCCGGACAGCTGCCCGTGTCAGCTTTTGCAGCGTAGTGCAAACACAGGCACTCTGGCGAGCCCTGTTTTCTGTGTGCTTTTGTGCCTAAAACTTTGAAGAAGGCGGAGTTTGTGTTCATCAGACACGTCGACCAGCGCCCTCTATTGCGCCTGCGCACATGTTGAAAATGGCTGTAGGTCACAGTGTTGAAAAATGCTTTAAAAAATTCCTGTATCCAGACGGTGAACCGGATCACCCCCAAAATTTAATCAGTTCTTCCTTGTACCATTTCCAACAACGCCTGAAAGTTTCATGGAAATCCGTCCAAGACTTTTTGAGTTATCTTGCTAACCAACAGACAAACAGACAGACAGACACACAAACTCCGGCAAAAACATAACCTCCTCCTGGCCTTTTCGGCCTGGCGGAGGTAATAATATAAATAGTCCAATAAATAGTTCAAAACCTTATTTACAAAACTAAACCACCCCTCTAACTTACCATAGGTGTTTCCTTCCTGCTGGTGTCCTATAAAAAGCCTTCAACTCCCTGAAGGAGTCTTTTGCCTGGACACCCACAGGAAGCATACTGGCAAAGGTATGTGCAATAACTTATCATCCATTATTTTACCCAAATACTTAACCATACAATTATCTCCCAAGGCATTCAAATTAAACAAAGACAGATCCCAAATAAGTGTGTGTACTTTAACAAATAATAACATTTACCATTACAAATATAACATAATCACACAAACAATAAGTCATAATAGTGGTGACATCCCATCGTCACACACACACTAAAGATGTGTGGGAGGGAATGAAACAAATAACTGGGTGCAAGGGGAGAGTTGGGCAGGCATCTGGGAGCCAGGAGAGAGCTGAGGAACTGAACCTGTTTTTTAAAAGGTTCAACTCACAGTCTGTCACCCGAGCAACATAACCAGACCTCCACGCACCCCTCCCCACCCACGCTCCTGTGCAGAACCTCTCTCCATCTCCCCCCTCCTCCTCCTCAGGGGGCACCAGGACCCTCCCTTACTTCACGGTGACTACAGATCAGGTGGAGAAACAGCTGGAGAGACTCCGTCAGCAGAAGGCTTCGGGCCCTGATGGCATCTCCGCAAGGACCCTGAGGACCTGTGCCAACCAACTAGCTCCGGTACTGAAACACCTGTACAACCTGAGCCTGAGTCTGGAGAGAGTACCGGTGCTGTGGAAGACATCCTGCCTGGTTCCTGTCCCCAAGAAATCATCTTCATCAGATCTGAATGACTACCGACCAGTTGCCCTCACATCTCATGTGATGAAAGTCCTGGAGAGACTGGTCTTAGCTCACCTGAGGCCGCAGGTGAAGACGTGGCTGGACCCTCTGCAGTTTGTATATCAGCCCCATTTAGGAGTTGAAGATGCTATCATCTACCTGCTGCAATGAGCCCATCTGCACCTGGATGTTGGAGGAGATACTGTGAGAATCACTTTTTTTGATTTCTCCAGTGCCTTTAACACCATCCAGCCACTGCTGCTAGGTGAGAAGCTGCGGGTGATGGGGGTTGACAGCTCTGTGATCTCCTGGATTACTGACTACCTGACAGGCAGACCACAGTTTGTCCGGCTGGGCAGTGTCTTGTCTGGAGTGGTGGCTAGTGATACGGGAGCGCCACAGGGGACTGTGCTCTCTCCTTTTCTTTTTACCTTATACACCACTGACTTTCAGTACAACACTGAGTCATGCCACCTGCAAAAATTCTCTGATGACTCAGCTGTTGTGGGGTGTATAAGAGGAGGACAGGAGGTTGAAGTACAGGGCACTGGTAGGCAGATTTGTGGAGTGGACAGAGCAGAATCACCTGAGGTTGAATGTCAGCAAGACCAGAGAGATTGTGATTGACTTCAGGAAGAGGAAGACTCCTTCTCAGCCACTGCAGATTAGGGTGGAGGATGTGGAAGTGGTTGAGGACTACAAATATCTGGGTGTCAGGATCAGCAGCGGGTTGGACTGGAGATCCAACACCGATGCTGCGCACAAGAAGGGGATGAGCAGACTCTACTTCCTGAGAAAGCTGAGATCCTTCAACATGTGCAGCAGGATGCTGGAGCTTTTCTACCAGACCGTTGTCACCAGCGCCATCTTCTTTGCTGCTGTCTGTTGGGGTAGCAGTATCAGGGCCAGAGATACCAACAGACTTGACAAGATTATCAAGAGGGCTGGCTCTGTAATTGGTCTCAGACCGGAGACCTTTGAGACAGTGGTGGAGAGGAGAACACTAAATAAACTGCGACCCATCATGGACAATCCTGATCACCCCCTCCACCACACACTAGATAGACAGCAAAGCACTTTCTCCAGTAGACTACTACAGCTTCGTTGTCGAACAGCCAGGTACAGGAAATCTTTCCTGCCACATGCAATTTCACTGTACAATAACTCACTATGATGTTGTACCATGGCATAGCTATGCTGCCACACTGCACCTTACAGACTAACTGGTACCTCACATTTTCACTCTGCTCCTGATAGTCCTTCTTTGTGCAATGGGATGATTCATGTGTTTGTACGGGTCATCATATATTAAGCTATGATGTACAGTATATAGGTTTTACAGTCGTGTTAGTTTTTACTTTCCATGGGTAATCCCTTTGTCTGTCATGTGTGTGTTTCTGTTGTTTGGTTGTCGACTGTCATGCTGCTGTTACACTGTAATTTCCCAGTTTGGGATCAATAAAGTACATCTGTCTGTCTGTCTGTCTGTCTGTCTGTCTGTCTATCTGTCTATCTATCTATCTATCTATCTATCTATCTATCTACTGTATCTATTCTATGAGCCCTGATCTAAATCCTATTGAACATCTGTGGAAGGAGCTGAAACATGCCATCTGGAGAAGGCACCCTTCAAACCTGAGACAACTGGAGCAGTTTGCTCATGAGAAGTGGACCAAAATTTTGCAACAGCGGCTCGATTCCGAGTTTTTTTTCCCTTCCTCTCTCTTTTGATCACTTTTTTTTTTCACCCCACTTATATCACGGACACACAGATCGTCCTAAATGTCTCCTGAGCCGGTGGACGGAGCCACTGTCTATAGCAGGATACGATACAGCAGAGAACAGCTGCTAGCATTCAACCGCCACCCGGTCCCATTGGAAAAACTCGACATACCGAGTGAACTGAGGCGAAAACGCCGCGGCTGCCGGGCTGGAGTAAGGCGGAGGACAAAAAATATAAGGTACAGACCCTCCCTTCCATCTGTTGTCATGGGAAATGTACGGTCGATACTGGGAAAGTTAGATGAGCTAGCGGCTATCTCCCGTTATGATAGCACATACCGGGAGTGCTCTCTCCTTTTGTTTACTGAGACGTGGCTAACTGAACTAGCAGCAGATGCTAACATTGAGCTGGAGGGTTTTCACATGATACGAGCTGACCGAACACCAGACAGTGGCAAGGCTAGGGGCGGTGGAGTGATCATGTATGTTAACAACAACTGGTGCAGACCGGGACATATCACTGTTAAACAACGACACTGCAGCAAAGACATTGAGTTGCTAGCTGTTAGCATGAGGCCTACATATCTCCCGAGAGAACACTCACACGTGATCTGCATTGTTGTTTATGCAAATCCGACGGCGAACGCTGGGACAGCACGTGACGTCATCCATTCAGTAACCAGCAGGCTGCAGACAGAACACCCAGATGCTCTTCTCCTCATCTCAGGCGATTTCAACCATGTTTCACTGTCTCCCATTCTACCCACGTTCACCCAGTATGTCACATGCCACACTAGAGACAATAAAACACTGGATTTATTCTACGCAAACACTAAGGAGGCGTACACCTCATCACAACTCCCCCCACTCGGGAGATCGGATCACAACTTGGTTCATCTCCGGCCGGTGTACAAACCCCTAGTGCACAGACAACCTCCGGCCATGCACACTGTGGAGTTATGGTCTGAGGAGACAATGGACACCCTAAAGGGCTGTTTTGAAGCCACCGCCTGGAAGCAGCTCTGCGATCCACATGGTGAGGACATCGATGGCCTCATTCACACCTTCACGGGCTACCTCAGCTTCTGTGTGGACAAATCCGTTCCCACCAAGACCATACGGCGTCACTCAAACAACAAACCCTGGATCAACCCTGAGATAAAAACACTTCTGAGAGAGAAGAAGAGGATCTTCAGGTCGGGGAACAGGGAGATGCTGAAGTCCGTACAGAGGGAGCTGAGGAGAAAGATCAGAGAAGGCAAGGACAGCTTCAGGAAGAAGATGGAGGACAAGCTGCAACAGAGCGACATCAGCGGGGTCTGGAGAAACCTCAAAACCATCTCGGGGCTCCAGAATACCTCCCCCCAGGCCACAGGGGGCAGGGAGTGGGCGAACAACCTGAATCTGTTTTTCAATAGATTTGACCAACCGCCCTCCCCCCTGACTGCACAACAACCACTGCTGCCTCTAAAGAAATCAAGTCCTGCTGCCCACTCCCCACTCTACCAACACCCCCCCACTCCCAACACACAGCCCCCCATCCTGACCCTGACCAGGACCCAGGTGAGGACGGAGCTGAGGAAGATCAAGGCGAGGAAGGCGCCGGGACCGGACGGCATCAGCGCAAAGCTCCTCAAGTCCTGTGCAGACCAGCTGTGTGGGATTGTGACGTATATCTTCAACATGAGCCTGAAACTGGGGAGGGTACCACAGCTGTGGAAAACATCTTGTGTGGTACCTGTACCAAAAACTTCCCACCCCAAAGACCTGAACAGCTACAGACCGGTGGCCTTGACGTCCCACTTGATGAAGACCCTGGAGAGACTGCTCCTTGCTCACCTCCGCCCCCTGGTGGAACCAGCGATGGATCCACTCCAGTTCGCCTACCAGCATGGCATTGGGGTGGAGGATGCGGTGATCTTCCTCCTTCACCGTTCTCTGTCCCACCTGGAGAAGCCCGGGAATATGGTGAGGATCATGTTCTTTGACTTCTCCAGTGCTTTCAACACCATCCAACCGATGATCCTGAAGGACAAGCTGCTGCGCGCAGGGGTGGACCAGCACCTGTCATCATGGATCCTGGACTACCTCACGAACCGGCCTCAGTTTGTGAGAACCCGGGACTGTGTGTCCGACACGATCATCAGTAGCACGGGGGCCCCCCAGGGAACGGTGCTGGCTCCCTTCCTGTTCACTCTTTATACTGCGGACTTCTCACACAACACAACACACTGCCATCTACAGAAGTTCTCTGATGACTCTGCGATCGTTGGCCTCATCTCCAATGGAGATGAAGCTGAGTACAGAGGGCTTATCCAGGACTTCGTGGACTGGTGCCATTGGAACTGCCTCCAGATCAACGCGAGGAAAACTAAGGAGCTGGTGGTGGACTGCCGCAGGCATGGGCAGCCCCTCACAGTACCAGTAAATATACAGGGAACAGACATCGAGATGGTGACATCCTATAAGTACCTGGGTATTCATCTGAACAATAAACTAGACTGGTCACACAATACTGATGCACTCTACAAGAAGGGACAGCGCAGGCTGTTCCTGCTGAGGAGACTCAGGTCTTTTGGTGTACAAGGGGCGCTGCTGAAGTCATTCTATGACACGGTGGTGGCATCAGCCATCACTTTTGGAGTGGTCTGCTGGGGCAGTGGCATTACTGCAGCCGATAGGAAGAGACTGAACAAACTGATTAAGAAAGCTAGCTCTGTCCTGGGGCAGCGCCTTGATCCGATGGAGGAGATAGGAGAGAGAAGGACGGTGGCTAAACTGTCATCTCTGCTGGAGTCCGAGTTCCACCCTATGCAGGACATACTGAATGCACTGAGGAGCTCATTTAGCAGCAGACTACATCATCCCAGGTGCACAACCGAGAGGTTTCGTAGGTCCTTCCTACCAACGGCTGTCAGACTGTACAACCTAAGCAGGGCTGCTCGCAGAGATAGCAAAAAGACGTAACAAACTAATAGTTTTTTGAATGCAAAAGATGCAATAGACTTACACAATGGTCCTCTCCGGCATACAACTAGGAACATACCGGTCGCTATGGAGGGTGAGAATATGTATGGGCACATAATCATACCATGTAGGATAACTAAGTAGACGGTTATGCTGTTTCATTCCATCTAGCAACAATGCTCTGCACTGTGTGTGTTTATATATTTGCATATTTATTCCATCTAGCTACAATGCTCCGTACTGTGGGTGTTTATATATTTATATATCTACATATTATTCCATCTAGCTACATTGCTCCGCACTGTGTGTGTTTATATACTTGCATATTTATTCCACCTAGCTGCAATGCTCCGTACTGTGGGTGTTTATATATTTACATATTTATTCCATCTAGCTACAATGCTCTGCACTGTGTGTTCATATATTCATATATTTATTCCATCCAGCTACAATGCTCTGCACTGTGTGTCTGTGTGTGTGTGTATATATATATATTTTATAGTAATACGTACATATGTTTATTAGCTGCTCTTGCTTGCTTGTTTTTTTTCTTGCCTTCTGATTGTTGCTCTGAGTGTTGCTATCCCTGTGCTGTTGCAATCCTGGAATTTCCCCGTTGTGGGACTAATAAAGGCTTATCTTATCTTAAAATACCTGCCGAGGGACTTCCGGTTATGGCTGCCACGTAGGACGGACGTGTCTCGCTCTGCTCTGCTCCTGGAGAAAAAAATCGGCAAATAACTCTCTCATTTGGGACAGAACGTATCCCAGCATTTGGGCGAGGATATGTCGGCGAAGCCTAAGGCTGGAAAACCAGGAAAAGGAAAAAGCGAGCCGCCGAAACAGTCCAAATTAACGGACTTTCAGGTCTGTGACGCAGCAAATAAAACTCCATATATGGCGGAGGAGGCTGGCAACGGTGCGATTTCTGCGGGGAATGGCGCAGATGCGCTGATGGCTGCCATGAGTTCAATGAGAGCGGACTTTTCCTCTAGATTTGATGGGATTATGACAGCGTTGGAAGGAATAAGAAAGGAATTGGGTGACTGTGTAGAACGAACGGCGCAGATGGAGCTCCGTCTCGCTAGTGCTGAAGATGACGTCACCCGTCTTCAATTAAAGGTGCGCACTTTGGAAAAAAAAAAATAAATCTCTGGAAGATAATATTTTGGATTTGGAATCTCGGTCGAGACAGAATAATTTGAGGCTGGTGGGTCTTCCAGAGGAATCAGAAGGTCGGGACGTATGCTCCTTTCTGGAAAAGTGGATTCCGGAGGTGCTGGGCAGCGAGGAGTTGCAATCAGCAGTGGTTCTGGAAAAAGCACATCGTATTGGCCCACGGAGAGATAAGGGACCGCCGAGGACCTTAATTATGAAGTTTCTTAGCAACAGAGACAGGATGAAGATCTTCAACGCTGCACGTGCTAAAGGAGAGATTAAACACCAGGACCAGCAGGTGCGGTTCTACCCAGATTTGGCCACAGGAATCCAGCAATTGAGGAAGCAGTTTGATCCCGTACGTAAGGAGCTGCGCAACCTTGGGATTCGTCATGGTGTAATCTAACCTGCGAGACTGCTGACCACGTATGAGGGCAGAACCCACATCTTCAAGACCCCAGAGGAGGCGCAGGAGTTCATCAAGAAGATCAAAGAAGAAGAAGAGACTGGTGGGAGCTAAGCATGAACAAAATATAAGGTAGAATAATTAAGCATTTGCACAGGCATCTGACTGACTTGAAGTAAATAGTAAGTTTACAAAATATAGATTGTATTATATATTAAAAAACAAAACAAAAAAAACAAACAAAAAAAAAACAAACTATGATGTACAAAGTTGTTAAAAATTTTGGAGTTAAGTTGGAAAACTACAGAGGAGAGTTAATGTTACGTCATTAAAAGCAGTAGAGTTAGGGTGATTGGGAGGATGAAGAAGGAGTGGCTTAGGCTGTCCCCCGTGGGTGTGGAACGGTCGATGGCTATAACGGGAGACAGAATTTTTCTTTTGATTTTGGGGGGTTTGCCACAAGTGTGGGAAGGGGAAATTTGTTTGTGTGTAGTTTGTAGGATGAATGTTCAACCACTCATGTTTTTGCTTCTCTGTATGAGCATGTTTACACTGCAAGGTAATCCCAAACTCTCTATTGATCATGGACCAAAGTGTTAATCTTAATTTAACTTCATGGAATTGCAGAGGTCTACAAAATTTAAAAAAACTTAAACAAGTTATGAATAAAATAAAGGACATGGGTTCAAGAATTGTGTTTTTACAAGAAACTCATCTGATAGAGGAGGATGTTAAAAGAATTAGGAGTAGATGGCAGGGAAGTGTATTCACCTCTTCATTTTCATCCCGAGCCAGGGGAGTTATGACTCTCATACATAAATCAGTTCCTTTTCAAGTGAAAAATGTAATTGGAGACAAATTTGGAAGATATGTAATCATTCAAGGTTCTTTGCTATTAGAAAATATAAATCTTGTGAACTTATATGGTCCCAATATAGATGATCAGAAGTTCTTTGCTAATTTATTTCTCATCTTATCATCACTTACAGGGCAACATATAATAGCAGGGGATTTTAATTGTACATTGAATCCAGGTGTGGATAGATCAACAGGACTGGATTGTACGCACATTGGATGTAGGATGACTATTAATCATTTTATGAAAGAATTGAGATTGTTAGATATATGGAGAGAAATGAAACCACAAGTTAAAGCCTATTCTTGTTATTCCAGTACCTACAAGACATTCTCACGTATTGATTATTTTTTGATTTCCACAGAATTAAGGTCCAAGATTCAAAACTGCTTTTATGATAACATCGTGATCTCTGATCATGCACCCTGTTGTCTAATATATGTAGATAAAAAATTGACAAAGGAATCAGGTAGATGGCAATTTCAGCATAAATGGCTTCAGGATGAGGAATTTGTCAAGTATATAGAAAAACAGATAGACGAGTTCTTTGACATCAATACTACACAAACATCAGCATGTGTAAAGTGGGAGGCTTTCAAAGCTTTTATTAGGGGACATATTATTAGTTATACAGGATCAAAATCTAAGAAGACTCGAGAGGAGAGAGCTAAATTGGAACATAAAATAAAAAATCTTCAGGAAAAAGTGTATGCAGGAAGTGACCCAAGGTTGGAGAATGAATTACTGATTTTGAGAGCTGAATACGACAAAAAATCAGCGAATAGAGCTGCCTCGAGTCTTCTAAGATTGAAACAATCTTTTTATGAACAAGGTGAAAAATCAGGAAAATTATTAGCATGGCAGATTAAACAATTGGAAATTAAAACACCAATTACCAGTATTATAAGTAATGGACAGGTAGTTATAGATCCTTTAGAAATTAATAGAGCCTTTAGAGATTACTATGAAAAATTATATGATACCAAAAATGAACCTGATTTAACAAAACTAAATGGGTTTTTGAACGAACTATCTATACCGTGTATTCCAAATGAAAACAGGGAGATATTGGAGTCTAAAATTAGTCAAGAAGAAGTTGGGCTAGCCATTGATAATATGAAATCAGGAAAAAGTGCAGGACCAGATGGTCTTCCAGTTGACCTTTATAAAAAATTTAAGAATAAATTAATAAAACCTTTTTTGGAAATGGTTTTAGAAGCATTTCAAAATAATAATTTACCATCATACATAAATAATGCCTTAATTATACTGCTGCCAAAACCAGGTAAGCCCTCTAATAAATGTGAAAATATGAGACCAATAAGCCTATTAAACGCCGACCTTAAGATAATCTGTAAAATTTTAGCAAGACGAATACAAGAAATTTTACCAAATATTATTAATCGAGATCAGAATGGCTTTATAAAGGGTAGACAAGGCTTCCATAATGTAAGAAGACTATTTAATATTATTTATTTTAATAAAGAAGCACCGGATACAGCTCTCCTATCATTGGACGCCGAAAAGGCCTTTGATAGAGTTGAATGGCCCTTTCTTTTTGAAGTCCTACAAAGGTTTGGACTTGGAAATAATTTCATAAAATGGGTTCAAATAATATACAATAATGCTACAGCAGAAATCCTAACAAATAACAATATTTCAAAACCAATAAAAATCAATAGAGGATGTCGACAAGGCTGTCCACTTTCACCTTTACTGTTTACTATGGCAATTGAACCTTTAGCGATAGCGATACGTTTACATTCACAAATATATGGAATTAAAGTTGGACCAACAGAACATAAAATCTCCCTGTACGCCGATGATATAATTTTGTTTATGTCGAATCTAAAAAAATCAATTCCAACCTTGTTGAATTTAATAAAGAATTTTGGGGAAATATCAGGATATAAAATAAATAAAACTAAATCTTCAATATTAATGCTAAATGAGACCCAGAGAAATTACCCAGCCCCTGAGGTAAATCAATTCAATGTTGTAAATCAGTTTAAATATTTAGGAATCCAAATTATGCCTAAGCTAGAATCAGTCGCCAGTGTCAACTATGAAGCCTTAATGTCAGATATCAGTGAGTTAACTCAGAGATGGATGTCACTACCAATGTCGATGATCGGGAGAATCAATATACTTAAAAGTAATATTTTACCTAAAATACTTTATTTATTTCAATACATTCCCCTATCACCACCTTTAGATCTATTCTCAAGAATAAAAAAAAAGTTAGTGGAATTTATATGGAACAACAGGAGGGCTAGATTACGTCTGTCTTTATTATATTTACCATTTGATCGTGGAGGTCTGAAATGTCCAAATTTTATGTTGTATTATTGGTCGGCACAACTGAGGTCTATGACATATTATTTTTCATCAAATGATCTCCCTCACTGGACTGAAATGGAATCATACAATTTACCTTTACCTCTTCCCATATTCATATACTCAGATTCGGCAAAAAAATTACAAAAACAAGTTAAAAATCCATTTGTAAAGCATATGATCAAAATATGGTGTGAAGCTAAAAACTATTTAAAAGAACCACAGTTATTGTCACAATTTAGTCCAATATGGGGTAATCAATATTTTAAACCAGGGAGAGCGGACGCTGTATTTAAAGTATGGAATTTAAAAGGGATACAAAAGATTCAGGATTTATATTTGCCATGTGCAGACAACATAATGTCTTTTGAAGAGCTGAGGATCAAATTTAATCTCAATAGAACACATTTTTTTAAATATCTTCAACTTAGAAACTTTATTCGATCAAATCAAAATAAAGCTCTCACTCGACCTATTTATTCATCCTTGGAAAAAATGATGATGAAAGATAGTAAAAGAAAGGGTATTATTTCAGAGTTTTATAACTCATTGACACTATCTTCAAGTGAAAATTCACTGAAAAGATTAAACTACTGGAAAGAAGATCTGCAAATTGAAATTTCAGAGGAACAATGGGAATTGGCTTGTACAGAAGCTCAAACCAAATCAATAAATGCACGCCTTAAATTGATACATTTCAAATGGTTAATGCGGATGTATGTTACACCGGAGGAGTTAAATAGATATAACAAAAATATACCAGATACATGCACAAAATGCATGGAAAGTAAAGGAACCCTATTTCATTGTTTATGGGAATGTAGATTAATAAGAATGTTTTGGGAAGAGGTGAGGGTAACAATTGAAAAAATAATCTCAAAACAAATCATATTGAATCCTAAACTGTTTTTGTTGGGTCTGTACCCAGAAAAGCATAATTTTAATAAAAGTGAAAGAACATTCATAGACCTCAGTTTGCTTAATGCCAAAAAATGTATTGCACTATTATGGAAAAAGACTCATAGACCAGATGTGACTCAGTGGTTAAGACAGATGTTAACAAACCTTCCATTAGAAAGAATAACATATATACTAAAATCAAAGGAAATTGTGTTTGAGAATATATGGAGACCTTTTATTGATTATGTAAAAAATTTAAACATAACTCTTGAAGAAGAAGGTGAATGATGTGTGTGGACCTTGTAAATTCCAAACTGGTGAACATAATATGTATACTTATGTATTGGATTGTCTAGACTAAACAGAGGAGCATTGTTGAAGACTTGATTTTGTTGGTGGTTGTTGGTGTTTTTAGTGCATTTTTTTTTTTTGTAGTACTTTAGTGTTAGTGTTTGATTGTTTGTATCATGTTTGTTAAAAAAAAAAAAAAAAGGTTCAATAAAGATATTGTGGAAAAAAAAAAAAAAACCTGCCGAGAGGTGCAGAAATCTCATTGACAGTTACAGAAATTGTTTGATTGCAGTGATTACCTCAAAAGGTTGTGCAGCAAAATGTTAAGTTAAGGGTACCATCATTTTTGTCCAGGCCTAGTTTGTTTTTTAAAATAATTCTGTTGAACCACAATTCAAAAGCATTGTCTGATTTTCATTGGTTAATTTTCATAGACTTTTTATTTATTACCACTTTTGTCAGATTCAAGTTATTTCTGTGACCATTGTGGGTTTTTCTTTCATTAACAGAGGGGTACCAACAATTTTGTCCACGTGTGCAAACCATGACAAAAAAAATCCTGCAGAACAAAACATGACACTTGATATTTTCTAACCTGTTTGTATACCACCATAGACAGAGAGAGAACCTGAATTAGACAGAGCTCAGAGAGGGCAAGATGAGACAGAAGAGAGGAGTCAAGGAGAGGGAAGTGTTCAGGCAGAGGAAGGAGAGAAGGATAACACCACTAAAAGTCTAAACACAGGATGTCTGGGTGGGACCCCAACTGGCCCAATATTCAAGCCTCGGTTGTACAATACTTCAAATGGTAAGTTCCATATGCAACGTTACTGTGTAAAATTTTAAAAAGAAATAAATAGTATAAAATTAACATATTCCGGTATGTTTACCCCCCCCCCCGGGAAAAATATGTTGCCACCACACCAAGGTCTTTAAGCCAGAGGAAACACTGCTTCTTTTGGCAAAATAAATCTGTTTTTATCATGGCTGCTGCATCATCATGCAGCAGACCGAAGAAATTACATAAGCCTACGTGCGAGTGTAGCGTGTGGTTTATTCAACAGGGTATGAGGTACACGTGTCTATGAAAAACATTCAGGCAGAGAATTAGTTAACCATCCATCCATCCATCCATCTTCTTCCGCTTAATCCTTTTCGGGTCGCAGGGGGGCTGGAGCCTATCCCAGCATCTTTGGGTGAGAGGCAGGGTACACCCTGGACAGATCGCCAGTCCATCACAGGGCCAACACAGTTAACCAGTGTCCATGAAAACAGTCCGAGCAGGTAAACAACAGATAAACAGTGGAATTAACTCCACAGGCAGTGAAGGGGTTACATCACGCCGCAGGGTGAAATCCGCCACTGAGGGAAGAGACAACGTAACCCAAAAATAAGGACAACTTACTACTAAGTGTCGGAGCGCAGCTGGGCTCTGGACAACACCTTAAGCAGTCCACAGAACACCCCAATGGGAGAAAGAGCCTGAGCATCAAATGTTGCACATCACCAATATGGACCGGAGAAAACTCTAGGACCCAGTAGACTGATGCTGCCGCACTGAACCATCACACTGCCACACATTAAATACCCTCATAGACTACTGAGTGGTAAGTGGAAGCAGGTGCGGCGGCAGCTGATGAATAATGAGTGAATGCACGTATGAATAAGAATGGCAGTGTGTATGCGTGCATGAGTGAGAGGGAATGAATGTGTGTGAATGTGTGAGTGCACGAGTGAACCCTAAGGGATGATGGCAGACAGCTGGTGAGTGTCTAGCCGGGAGAGACAAGGGGTGCGGCTGTAGGCTGGCCAGGGGCTCCAGCACGGGGCTCTAACAACCTGCCAGCTGAACACAATAAACAACACTTCAGGAAACTACAGCCACGAGTCATGGGTGGGGCCGAACATAGCCCCGCTCATGACAGTTTTGGCACAATAAGGGTAAAAGACCTCTGTTCTGCTTACCTAGCTGCCTGACAGGACAAGAGAAAAAATAATAAAATAAAATTAAAAGGTTAGCCTTAGGATTTGGGAGTGGGTAAGGTTAACAAGGTAGTAAATAGATATTAATTAAAATTTTTGAAACAAATAAATGCCTCAGATTTCAGTACCAGTAGCCTGCTGCTTTTTAAGATACGCATTAATAGAACGTACTGGCCAATCAGATTCGAGCCGTATCTGTAACAAGAATTCTATGGGTATGGGTCCTTATCCATAGCCACTGCCAATATGAAAATCAAATGAATGAATATCCAGACAATAGAATGTTTGGGTACAGCCATATAAAATGGTGATGACATTGATGTTTAGTCAAAAATTGAGAGCAAAGTGGTAGGGTCAGCTTTGTGAACATTGTCTATATGTGCTTGATGTAAAAATAAGTCCTATCCACCTTATTCCTGAGGGTGCCGCTGTAGGAACGATTATGGGCGGAGCTTCGGGTTTCGGCTGATGTAGTGTTAAATCAGTCAACAAGAGTGGAGTAGCAGGGGCATTTAAAATAGCGTTTTGAAAAGTTTTTCTAATTCATTTTAATGTATAGTCCACATACGTGTTTTGGACTCAAGCGGCAGCTGATTTCAGCACTTGTAGTTTTTGAATGTTTTGCCGTAGTTCTGGTACTTGTTGCTGGTGTTCGTGGTTGTGCCATAGACTGTATAAATGGAGGCTTCTTTGTGGCTCTGACTAGATTCTACGTCTGCTCTGAGGTAAATCTGATTATGTCCAACATATTTTGCCAAAATGCAGCTGACTTTATTGTGGTGGAGACATTGATATATGTGACCTGTGCTGGCAAAATGAGTTGGAATGTACACCGTGTCATTACGAGTTACAGGCAGAGAAGTCATAAATTATGACTCTTTCTTTGTTTGCTAGCAGCAAGTCCCGGAAAAACCCCCGTGAGTGCTTGGTATCGTTGGAAAGCTTAGAAATCGTACTTTCTAAAAATACATATGTTTTTGCAGAAAACATAAGTCCCGACCAATCAAACGTGAGTTTTCAACTTAGCCAAAATATAAACAAATTGTCTTTTTCCGTCAGTTTTTGCACACTCCCTACAAATTAAATATCACTTTGAAGGTCTTTCAATAAAGAATATGGAAATAATGTTACATCAGTTTTGAAAATGTCTTCAAAGTGACTCATTTTGCCAGCACGGGTCATTTTTTTTACAGCGTTAGCATCTTTGCAGCGGCGCTAACAAATGGAGCTACAGTCTGTCAGGCCACTTTTTAAGGTCATCTTCTCATCTCTCGATAGTCGTGGGAAGTGGTATGATTATATTACTGTTTTTGAGGTGCAAAAGGCCGTGTTCCCACATCTCTGATGCCAAAGTCATTGTTTTTTAACAAGGAAAAGTGTCTCGTTTCAGTGACAACCATACGTTCTAAACTAGTACCGGAAGTTGCTACCATAATTCAAGCAAGGCATCATGGGGCCTAGGAATGAGGTGGATAGAGAAGATTGCTTTGGTTAGTATTTTCAAGTTTTCACCAATAACTACATTTTCACTGGATATTTTTCCACTTTTTAATGCATTTTGGCATGAGACACGACTTTACAGAGGCTATGAACTACAGTCATCCTAAGTGTGATCTAACTCTACAGGGTGTCCAATAAAGTCTGGACCCCTTGGGAAAAACTAAATTGAAAAATAGTCTCAAAATTATCACAATGTGTCTTAAGTACAGTTCATAATTTGTTCAGTGTCCACCATTGTGTCACACACATAATTAGCCAGTGACATAGTTTACCTGCAACATAATAAAATGTATTTGAAACCCTTATCGGTCCAGACTTACGGGACATCCTGCATTTATGAGGAGTAAAATGGCAGAACTGTGACTTGGAAAAGTCTTTCATTGACCCACTTAGAAAGATTAAACACCAATACAAACAAAATGTAGAACTTAATACATAACGTTTTTAAGGAGAGCTAGACAAGCTTCCAATTCATATGACTCTTTTATACAACAGTTTTAAAAAAGAAAGGATATTATTCTGTAATAGGTATTGTTAGTTATCTATTTATTATTATATTATGGCGTCGTTCCCTTAATTCGACAAAACGAACCGTTATAATTCCTACAAAATGTTCAAATAATGCCTTAAAGTTTCAGCAAACCTCGTGTGTACTATTAACATTAAATTGAGAGGCTTACTTAAAGCTTTACTATGGGATCATGTTAGCTAGGTGCGGCTATCACACAGACACACAGCTTCTTACCTCAGTCATTATCACTGACGCTAAAAGGACGTTCAGAACTTCAGCCCAGCTCTCTCCCTCTCTACATATAGTTAGAAGTAATACATGGTTTCCAAACGTGCGCTAATATGACAGGTTGTAGTTGCTGCTATTTTTTATGCTCCTGCTGTAGCTCATCTACCGCTGGCTGTCAGACAGCGAGCGTTACTTCCTAGTCTGACGTCACTTCCGACTGTTAAAAGGCACGTTCTCATTAACCGAGACCAAAGCTAACGACCGAGACTAAAATGTTGTTTACTAGCGGATAATAACAATAAAGCCTTTAGTTATAAAAGAAAGAGGAAAAAAAACAGCAAAAAAAAAGTATAAACAATATATAAACTCATCAGGTTGGTGACCAGCTTCGGCTTCAACATGCAGGTAAGAATTATAATGGCTGTTTAAATTATGTTAGCTAACACACCATGAATAAAGAACTGCTACCGCCACATGAAGAAGAATATGCAACATTTTATATTTTTGTTTGATATTTAGGTTTTTTTTATTTAAATCTTTAATAAAGATAAAAATTTCACCTTTACTCAAACTTTGTTTACAAACATTTTAACTTTATCTTTGAAATGGTTTTTCACCTTTCAGTTTCTCAAGATTCTGACAAGGGATTTTAGCTTTATTTTAAATATTTATTTCATTCTGACTTAACTCTCAAATGGTGTCTAACCCCCCCCCCCCTTTTTTTTACAAAGCCTTAGTTGTCATTGTGTTGTGTAAGTAAAACACAGTTCAAACATTATTATTATTATTTCCATTTGACAGTATACCCAACATTTTGAGGCTAAAGTCAAAATTTTTACTTTATTCTTAAAATTCTGACAATAAATTCTAACTTTAATTTTAAGATCTTTAATTTATGTTGGATTAATTATCAAAATAATATATCACCATCATTCTCCATTTTCTTAAATGTGGTCCAGAAACTCCGTCATCCTCCAAGATAGGGTTTCATGTGTGCATGTACACTTTACTTGAGAGGTGTAAATCATACAAACATGGGAAGGTCTTTTGTCTCATGAGTGGCACTTGGGGTTTCAGATAAGGGCTTCACTTGAATGAACACAGACATGCTTGTCACCCCACTTGACAAGTGCATCTTAACCAAACACACATGTCTATTTTGGTTTTTATCATTCTGCAGCAACCAGTGCAGTATGTACACACACCACTGGTCTGAGGCTCCGCCTGAGCCATCCATCAAACTGAGATTATTGCGCTTATCTTGAGTACATCTCTGAATGAAAAGCTAATTCTTGGTGAAATACTAGGATATGCAAGTCGGATAACATTTGATACATTTGTGGGTTTCACTCTCATATTTTATATTTTTGGATACATTAGGTGGATATTCCAGCTCAGTGTGACTTTGTAACTGACTATAAACCATATGGATGTGGAAAAATGTAGCCTCTAAACTGAATATATCGTATGCTGGGAAATTGCTTCCTCACCTAAAGGGAATATTCTTTGTTCTTCTGTTTTAAGTGTATATGTTGAGCTTTGTTCATTTGCATTCTTACTCATTGTGTTGGTCATGGTGATATGTGTCAGAGTATATGACATCATCACGTATTCTGCTGTTCTGGTTTTCTGCCCTGTCTGAGCATGCATGAGTGTAGAGTAGCAGGGAAATCTGTGTTTTAAGGTGCAGAGGACAAAATATCTGTATTCTGTTCCACTGTAATGGTTCAATAAATGTTCCTGAGGACTACGAGGGGAGGCTGAAAAGTTCATAGTGATCAAATTTGGTCAAATGTGGTTTATTTTTCAACCGCAGGGATCCAAGCGCTGCAACACCGATGGAAGAAGTGTGTGGACTATGATGAAAGATAAACCACATTTGGCCACTATGAACTTCTCAGCTTATGAATTTTTCAGTCCCCCCCTCCCCCCTCGTGGAAGAGAGTCTGAGCTTTGCTTATCCTTGACACACCAGATGGAAGACCACTGTGACCAACTCTGCTTTAACAGTGTGTTCTGTACAAGCTTGTCTACCTTGTCCTGTCTTAACTATTATTTTTGTGTAGTGGTGTGAAATATTCAAGCCCATGGCACCGTGCTTTTATTATGGAATAATTCTAGATACCTCTTGCAATTTCTGACACACATTTATGGAAAAATCAGCCATACTTCCTACCCTTTATATTTTTTAAACATTTCAGAACTTTTCAGTAAAATTTTGTGTTATTTGCTTTAGGATGTGTCTAAATTCATCCATCCATCCATCCATCCATCTTCTACCGCTTTTCCGGAGGTCCGGGTCGCAGAGGCAGCAGTTCAAGCAGAGAAGCCCAGACTTCCCTCTCCCCAGCCACCTGCTCCAGCTCTTCAGAGGGGATACCAAGGCGTTCCCAGACCAGCTGGGAGACATAGTCTCTCCACCGAGTCCTGGGTCTGCCCCGGGGTCTCCTCCCAGTGGGACGTGCCTGAAACACCTCAAGTGGGAGGCGTCCAGGAGGCATCCTAATCAGATGCCCATACCACCTCAACTGACTCCTTTCAATGTGGAGGAGCAGCGGTTCTACTCTGAGCCTCTCCCGGTTGACTGAGCTCCTCACCCTAACTCTGAGGGTGAGTCCAGCAATCCTACGGAGAAAGCTCATTTCAGCCGCTTGTATCTGCGATCTCGTTCTTTCGGTCATTACCCAAAGCTCGTGACCATAGGTGAGAGTAGGAACGTAGATTGACTGGTAAATCGACAGCTTTGCCTTAGAACTAAGCTCCCTCTTCACCACAACAGACCGGTACAACGTCCGCATCACTGCAGATGCTGCTCCAATCCGTCTGTCGATCTCTCGCTCCATTTTCCCCTCACTCGTGAACAAGACCCCAAGATACTTAAACTCCTCCACTTGGGGCAGGAGCCTGTCCCCAACCCAGAGAGGACAATCCACCTTTTTCCGGCTGAGGACCATGGACTCGGACTTGGAGGTGCTGATTCTCATCCCAGCCGCTTCACACTCAGCGGCAAACCGTCCCAGCAAGAGCTGTAGGTCATTGCTGGATGAAGCCAACAGGACATCATCTGCAAACAACAGAGATAAGATCCTGTGGTCACCAAGCATGACACCCTCCATTCCCTGGCTGCGCCTAGAAATCCTGTCCATAAAAATTATGAACAGGATCGGTGACAAAGGGCAGCCCTGGCGGAGTCCACCTCTCACTAGGAATGACTCCGACCGAGTGTTGGCAGTACGAACCAAACTCTCACAACGGTCGTACAGAGACCGAATAGCTCATAACAACAAGCCCGATACCCCATACTCCCGAAGCACCCCCCACAAAAATCCATGAGGGACGTGGTCAAATGCCTTCTCCAAGTCCACAAAACACATGTAAACTGGTTGGGCAAACTCCCACGAACCCTCAAGAATTCTCGAGAGAGTAAAGAGCTGGTCCGATGTGCCACGGCCAGGACGAAAACCACATTGCTCCTCCTGAATCCGAGGTTCGACCAACGGCCGGACTCTCCTCTCCAGTACCTTGGCATAGACCTTCCCAGGGAGGCTGAGGAGTGTGATCCCTCTAAAGTTGGAGCACACCCTCCGGTCCCCTTTTTTGAAGAGAGGAACCACCACCCCGGTTTGCCATGCCAAAGGCACTGCCCCCGACCTCCACGCAATGTTGCAGAGGCGTGTCAACCATGACAACCCAACAACATCCAGGGCCTTGAGGTACTCAGGGCGAATCTCGTCCACCCCCGGGGCCCGGCCACCAAGGAGATTTTTAACCACCTTGGCGACCTCAGCCCCTGTGATAGGCGAGTCATCCCCCTCGTCCCCAAACCCTGCTTCCTCTGTGGAAGGCGTATCAGTGGGATTGAGGAGATCCTCGAAGTATTCCTTCCACTGCCCGACGATATCCCCAGTTGAAGTCAACAGTGTCCCATCCGCACCATACACAGTGTGGACGGGGAGCTGCTTTCCCCTCCTGAGCCGCCGAACAGTTTGCCAGAATCTCTTTGAAGCCGACCGAAAGTCTTGTTCCATGGCCTCACCGAACTCCTCCCATACCCGGGTTTTTGCTTCAGCAACCACCCGAGCTGCACTCCGCTTGGCCTGCCGGTACACCTCAGCTGCTTCGGGAGTCCCACAAGCCAACCAAGCTTGATAGGACTCCTTCTTCAGCTTAATGGCCCCCCTCACCACTGGTGTCCACCACTTGGTTCGGGGGTTGCCACCACGAGATGCACCGACCACCTTGCGGCCGCAGCTCTGGGCCGCCGCTTCAACAACAGAGGTGGAGAACATGGCCCATTCAGACTCCATGTCTCCAGACTCCCTTGGAATGTGGTTGAAGTTCTTCCGGAGGTGGGAGTTGAAGACCTCCCGGACAGGGGCCTCAGCCAGACGCTCCCAGCACACCCTCACTATACGTTTGGGTCTACCAGGTCTGAATGGCTTCCTCCCCTGCCATCGGATCCAACTCACCACCAGGTGGTGATCAGTTGACAGCTCTGCACCTCTCTTTACTCGGGTGTCCAAGACATACGGTCGCAGGTCTGATGATACGATAACAAAATCGATCATCAACCTGCGACCTAGGGTGTCCTGGTGCCAGGTGCACATATGGACACCCTTATGCTTGAACATGGTGTTCGTTATGGACAGACTGTGGTTAGCACAGAAGTCCAATAACTGAACATCACTCGGGTTCAGATCGGGCAGGCTGTTCCTCCCAATCACCCCCCTCCAGGTTTTATTGTCGTTGCCCATGTGCGCATTGAAGTCCCCCAGTAAGACAATGGAGTCTCCAGGAGGAGCACCCTCCAGCACCCCAGTCACAGACTCCAAAAAGGGTGGGTACTCTGAAACATCATTTGGTGCATAGGCACAAATGATGGTCAGGACCCGTTTCCCAACCCGAAGGCGCAGGGAAGCAACCCTTTCGTCCACCGGGGAAAACTCCAATATAGAGGCAGCCTGGTGGGGCGATACAAGAATACCCACCCCTGCTCGTCGCCTCTCGCCCGGGGCAACTCCAGAAAAGGCCAAGCTCCAACCCCTCTCCAGGAGACTGGTTCCGGAACCGGAGCTGTGTGTTGAGGTGAGGCCGACTATATCTAGCCGGTATCGCTCAACCTCGTACACCAGCTCAGGCTCCTTCCCCACCAGAGAGGTGACATTCCACGTACCAAAAGCCAGTTTAGAAAGCTTGGGATCAGTCCACCAAGGTCTCCGCCTTTGACCGCCACCTAATCCACATAGCAGTGGATTAGGTGGCTAATCCAGTGTCTAAATTCAGCATGTTAAATCTGTTGATGAATGAGGGATGGCAACAGATAACAAAATGCATATCATCTATGATTTCCTTTTTAGAATATTTTAAAAGCTTATTTTAAAAACATGTTTTACATTTTTGAAAATCAGTCAGCAGTTTCATTGCAATAATCTGTAATAATCAGAAATTATTCCATCTAATCTCTATCTGTTCCACATAAAAAATGGCACAGTTTATTTGATAGACTATTCATTGCTATCATTTCATTTCTATTATGCTTATATACAGTGGTGTGAAAAAGTGTTTGCCCCCTTCCTGATTTCTCATTTTTTTGCATGTTTGTCACACTTAAATGTTTCAGCTCAAACAAATTTAAATATTCGACAAAAACAACACAAGTAAACACAAAATGCAGTTTTTAAATGAAGGTGTTTATTATTAAGGGGGAACAATCCAAACCTACATGGCTCTGTGTGAAAAAGTGATTGCCCCCTAAACCTAATAATTGGTTGGTCCACCCTTAGCAGCAACAACTGCAATCAAGTGTTTGTGATAACTGGCAATGAGTCTTTTACAGCGCTGTGGAGGAATTTTTGCCCACTCATCTTTGCAAAATTGTTGTAATTCAGCCACATTGGAGGGTTTTCAAGCATGAGCCGCCTTTTTAATGTCATGCCACAGCATCTCAATTGGATTCAGGTCAGGACTTTGACTAGGCCACTCCAACGTCTTCATTTTGTTTTTCTTAAGCCATTCAGAGGTGGACTTGCTGGTGTGTTTTGGATCATTGTCCTGCTGCAGAACCCAAGTGCGCTTCAGCTTGAGGTTATGAACAGATGGCTGGACATTCTCCTTCAGGATTTTTTGGTAGACAGCAGAATTCATAGTTCCATTTACCACAGCAAGTCTTCCAGGGCCTGAAGCAGCAAAACAACCCCAGACCATCACACTACCACCACCATATTTTACTGTTGGTATGATGTTCTTCTTCTGAAATGCTGTGTTACTTTTACGCCATATGTAATGGGACACACACCTTCCAAAAAGTTCAGCTTTTGTTTCTTCAGTCCACAGAGTATTTCCCCAAAAGTCTTGGGGATCATCAAGATGTTTTCTGGCAAAATTTAGACAAGCCTTTATGTTCTTTTTGCTCAGCAGTGGTTTTTGTCTTGGAACTCTGCCATGCAGGCCATTTTTGCCAAGTCTCTTTTTGGTGTTTCTTATGGTGGAGTCATGAACACTGACCTTAACTGAGGCAAGTGAGGCCTGCAGTTCTTTGGATGTTGTTGTGGGGTCTTTTGTGACATCTTGGATGAGTCATCGCTGCTCTCTTGGGGTAATTTTGGTCGGCCGGCCACTCCTGGGAAGGTTCACCACTGTTCCATGTTTTCACCATTTGTGGATAATGGCTCTCACTGTGGTTCACTGGAGTCCCAAAGCTTTAGAAATGACTTTATTGTAGAAGAGCTTGGAATAACGAGGCGATGCGACTTATAAACCAAAGTTTATTATCAGCTTCGCTCCTCTAACAAGTCTCATCTCAGTGCAGAAGCAGAAGTAGAAAGAGGCAGAACATATTCAGCTCTACATACTTATACCTACACATAACAAAAGACATGCATATCAAGGCTGACATCCCACATTATCTTAATCCCCCTCCTTTGTCTCCGTATCCCTCCACCTGGCCTTGGGAGGTCAGGACGATCGATCTGGTCTCCACCGCAGTGCCTCGGATGCTCTTTGATCCCCGCTGGCAGTTGAGACCTCTTTGTCCTGTTGTGAGGTGTGAAGTCGCTTTACATATGTAATCACCAAACATTCTCACATGCTTATACATATGTAAGTTATGGGATATATGATTAATATAGACCACAGCCCCCCCAAACGACTAAGAAAAGGACAATAGAAAAATTCACAGTTTAAGATAATTCTTATGACATACTAACTGCTACACCTCTTGACAAGGAAGAAACTTTCCAGCAGCTATGCTCCTGTAGAGAATTCAGTGGTAATCATAACAGTGTAGTAATATCACAAGTCAGTCTTAAACTGTTACAGCACAATTAGTGAACAACTTTTGAGTAGTTTGCATCAGCCCTTGTGCCGTCTGGGTTTTAATCTTCTCCCGAATCTGCTGTGGGTCCGCTTGGGTGTCCTGGTGGGACCTTCCTGTAAGGAATCTGCAGCTTGGGGAGGAGAGTGATTATTTGTTCCCTGCAGGGAGGCTGAGTCTTTTCTCTTGGGGGGTCTACCCCGCCGAGGTGCTCTCGCCAACCGTGCAGGTTTGTCTCTCAACAAGAAGGCAGGTTTAAGTCTGTCAATGCTGACTGTTTCTTTTCTGTCCCCTAAATCAAGCACAAAATGCTTATCACCAGGTTCCAGCACTCTGAAAGGTCCGTCGTATGGTGGACGAAGGGTTGGTTTTAAAGCTTCATGCCTAACAAAAACGAATTCAGCATTTTTCAAAGCTTGGGGAACAAAAACCCATGGAAAAGAGTGATGTGCCGGTCCGGGGAGAGTGTCCGGTCCATTGCTGCCTAAAAGCCTCGGGGCTGGAAGATGCCCTGGCTCTGGGTTCTCTGGTAAAAATTCACCTGGGAGCCTGAGAGGTTGTGCAAAAACTAATTCTGCTGGGGAGGCGTCTAGATCCTCTTTAGGCGCAGCACGCAACCCCAATAAAACCCAGGGAAGTTTATTTACCCAATTTGTGTCCGTTAGTGAGGCTCTGAGGGCGGCCTTTAAAGATCTGTGAAAACGCTCGCATAACCCATTAGCCTGAGGGTGATAAGCGGTGGTGCGGTGAATTGTCGCTCCTAAGCTGCTGGCCATGGCTGACCAAAACTCCGAGACAAATTGAGGCCCTCTATCGAACGTGATGTCCGATGGGACGCCGAAACGTGCCACCCAGTTTGTTAAAAAAATGCGAGCGACTTCCTCCGCTGTGGTTGACGCCAGAGGGACCGCCTCAGGCCAGCGCGTAGTACGGTCTATCATTGTTAACAGGTGAGTGAAACCTTGGGAGGAAGGTAGTGGTCCCACGAGGTCGACATGAACGTGGTCGAACCTTCTAGCTGGGATTTGAAAAGGCTCTAGCGGGGCTTTTGTGTGTTTGTGTATTTTGGCGCGCTGACAAGACATGCAAGTCTTTGCCCATTCTTTTACGTTTTTGCGCAGGCCGGGCCATACAAACTTTTCGGCGACCATTTTAACCAAAGCGCGCACACCCGGGTGCGCGAGGGAGTGAATTGAGTCGAAAATACGGCGGTGCCATGCAGCTGGGACTACCGGGTGAGGTCGGCCGGTTGAGATGTCGCATATTAGGGGGGGCACACCGTCGCGTAAACCCCTTTCCTCCAGCCTTAACCCTTTTGGTCCAGACAGGAGTGCGTGCACGTCTGCGTCACTACTTTGCTCCTTCACCATGGCTGCGTAATCTATCCCTACGTGGATTGGGGCCACGTATGTGTCCGCGTTGGCGAAGAGTTCTGCGGCTGAGGTAGTATAATCTGTCTCCTCGCATTCTGGCGATGTCACAGCGCGAGAGAGGCAGTCTGCTACCATGTTAAGTTGCCTGCCACATGTCGAATGTCTGTGGTGAACTCTGAAATCGCAGCTAGCTGTCTTTGTTGCCTGCCTGACCACGGTTCGGAAATTTTAGCCATCGCAAAGGTGAGCGGTTTGTGGTCTACAAAAGCCGGGAAACGCCGCCCCTCCAACCAGAACTGGAAGTGGCAGATGGATAAATGAAGCGCTAGCAGCTCCCTGTCAAAAGTGCTGTATTTACGCTCAGTTTGGTTTAACGATTTGCTGAAAACTGCCAAAGGTTGCCAGGTTCCGCCAACGTGTTGTTCTACAACCGCCCCTATTGCCAGGTCTGAAGCGTCTGTGGTTAGCGCAATGCGGGCCGAGGGATCGGGGTGAACCAACAATGTTGCGTTAGCTAGGGCACTTTTTACTTCCGCGAAGGCACGTTCGCGCTCCGGGGTCCATTCGACCGCGTTGGAAGGTTTTTGTTTTCTGAGCGTGTCATATAGGGGCTGCATGAGCTGAGCTGCGCGGGGGAGGAAACGGTTGTAAAAATTAACCATTCCCAAAAATTCTTGCAGCGATTTGACCGTTTGTGGCCGTGGAAAATTTTTTACTGCGCGAACTTTGTCTGGCAGCGGAACTGCCCCCTTCGGTGAAACTCTGTGTCCCAAAAAATCAATTTGTGACACGCTGAATTTGCATTTGGCTGGATTGATTATTAACCCGTGCTCTTCTAGTCTCTGAAAAACCATAGTGAGATGCTGTTCGTGTTCTTCCTCCAACGAGCTGGCTACCAGCATATCGTCGAGGTAGACGAACACGAAAGGGAGGTCGCGTAATACCGCGTCCATCATCCGCTGAAAGGTTTGATCAGCGCCTTTGAGGCCAAAAGGCATCCGCAAAAATTCAAAAAGACCGAAGGGGGTTATTACAGCTGTTTTAGAAATGTCTTCTGCTCGAACGGGGACTTGGTGATAGCCACGGACCAGGTCTATTTTAGAAAAAATGCACACACCCGCCAGATGTAGTGAAAAATCTTGGATGTGAGGAATTGGGTAGCGGTCATGCGCTGTCGCATTGTTTAATCTGCGGTAATCGCCGCACGGTCTCCAAGAACCGTCGGATTTCGGGACCATGTGTAGTGGCGATGCCCAGGGGCTTTTTGAGCGTCTGATAATGCCTAGTTTTTCAAGGGTGGTAAACTCGTCCCGAGCTATGGCGAGCTTGGTCGCGTCTAAGCGCCGAGCTTTGGCGAATACGGGTGGGCCTGTTGTGGGAATAAAGTGTTTGACCCCGTGCTTAGCCACTGTAACTGAGAATTTGGGAATTGTGAGTGCTGGAAATTGGATGAGGAGTTGATCAAACTTACCTCCTGCTGTAGTGACGCTGGCCTGCACGGGTGGTGGAGAAACTCGAGCTGAGCAGGGAATAGAAGCAAATGACAATGCATTAACCAAGTGTCTGTTTGCTAGATCGACTAATAACCCATGTGCACACAAAAAATCCGCGCCCAACAAGTTAAAACTCACCGCCGCTACAACAAATGTCCATCTGTAGTTGCGGCCATGAATGCAGAGGGGCAGGTTCCTTTCACCATAAGTGTCGATGATGGAGCCGTTGGCTGCCATCGCTCCATTGCCCCGGGGGCCCATGGCCCGGTCTGCGTGGGAGGGCATGATAAAACTCAGTTGAGCTCCAGTGTCAATTAGGAACTGTTTGACGGTGTGTCCGTCAGTCACATAAAGAAGTTTATTTTTTTCGCCGAGAACCGCAGCCATTAACGGTTCTCGGTTTGG
The DNA here is from genome assembly GCA_020510985.1 of Pholidichthys leucotaenia. Taxonomy (NCBI): domain Eukaryota; kingdom Metazoa; phylum Chordata; class Actinopteri; order Cichliformes; family Pholidichthyidae; genus Pholidichthys; species Pholidichthys leucotaenia. Next base: position 283,642,893 of record CM035841.1, read on the forward strand.
ACGTTTTCCCGAACTTTTGAACTTGCAGGGGGGAACGCATTTGTACGCCCCCTCGGCAAAACAGTGGTGGTAATAGCAGATGTCGTTCCGCCTGCTGCGTATTGGTCGTGTTGCCGCCATGGTGGGCGGGCTCTGCTCGGTTGTCCGTGGTTCTCCGTTGCTCTGGGCATCTGCGGATGCTGCTGTGGCCACCTGTTCCCTGCAGGCGTTGGTGAGTCGCTGCGCTTCTCGGGCCAGCGCGCTGAAGTCCTGCTGGGTGCTGCACCGCATGTTGATCAGTGTCCCTCTCATGTGTGGCGGCAGAGTGCTGAGGAAGATGTGTTGGAAGAGGAAGTTGTCGTTGTCCTCCTCCTTGATCTGCAGCATGTCCTCCATGAGGGCCTTGGGTCTGCATCCTCTGTGGCCGTAGATTGCCAGGATCTTCTCTGCTCTCTCCTCGGCTGAGGGGACGAAGTTCTCGACGATGGTCGCCTTCAGCTCTCTGTATTTGTCAGAGGCAGGCGGCTGTCGGATTATGCTCCGCGCGCATCTTGACGTGGCTGCGTCGAGTTTGGCGACGATGTGATAAAACTTCGTCTCGTCCGCCGTTATGCCCGCCAGTGCAAACTGAGCCTCAGCTTGCTGGAACCACGAGCTCGGGTCTTCTTGCCAGAATTCTGGCAGCTTGACGGTGACGGCGCTTGTGTGGGCCGTCCTTGATGTGTCCGCCGGGTGAGAGCGCCTTTCTTCTGCTCTCACGGCGGGGATGGTGCTCGGTTGAGCCCTCTCTTCTGCCGTGGGGGAACGTCTTCCATCCGTTCCCCTGTCTGCATGGGCGCCGGCGTCTGCCTGGGTCGCCTCAGATGAGTCAATCGCGGGGGAACGCCTCTGGTCCATCCTCGCGTCAGGGTCACCAGTGTAGAAGAGCTTGGAATAACGAGGCGATGCGACTTATAAACCAAAGTTTATTATCAGCTTCGCTCCTCTAACAAGTCTCATCTCAGTGCAGAAGCAGAAGTAGAAAGAGGCAGAACATATTCAGCTCTACATACTTATACCTACACATAACAAAAGACATGCATATCAAGGCTGACATCCCACATTATCTTAATCCCCCTCCTTTGTCTCCGTATCCCTCCACCTGGCCTTGGGAGGTCAGGGCGATCGATCTGGTCTCCACCGCAGTGCCTCGGATGCTCTTTGATCCCCGCTGGCAGTTGAGACCTCTTTGTCCTGTTCTGAGGTGTGAAGTCACTTTACATATGTAATCACCAAACATTCTCACATGCTTATACGTAGGTTATGGGATATATGATTAATATAGACCACATTTATAACCTTTTCCAGACTGATAGATCTCAATTACTCTGTTCCTCATTTGTTCCTGAATTTCTTTGTATTGCAGCATAATGTCTAGCTTTTGAGGATCTTTTGATCTATTTCACTTTGTCAAGCACATCCTATTTAAGTGACTTCTTGATTGAGAACAGGTGTGGCAGTAATCAGGCCTGGGTGTGGCTAGAGAAATTGAACTCAGCTTTCCAAAGATGTGATAAACCACAGTTAATTTATGTTTTAACAGGGGGAAGGTAATCACTTTTTCTCACAGGGCCATGTAGGTTTGGATTTTTTTTACCCTTAATAATAAACACCTTCATTTAAAAACTGCATTTTGTGTTTACTTGTGTTATCTTTGTCTAATATTTAAATTTGTTTGATGATCTGAAACATTTAAGTGTGACAAACATACAAAAAATGAGAAATCAGGAAGGGAGTAAACACTTTTTCACACCATTGTATATATTGATATAGCTCTGTAAATATCCATCTATCCATCTTCTACCGCTTATCCGGGGATCCGGGTTGCGGGGGCATCAGACCAGGCAGAGAAGCCCAGACTTCCACCCGGTTCACATAGCACTATGATCTCCATGATCCCTCCTGCAGGTGGTGAGCCTCCTTGAGGGCAGCCCATGTACACTGGGCCCTTGATGTAACATTTTTCATGGAGATCCACTGGACCGCTCTTAGTCTGGCCCTTCACCCAGGACCAGTTTGCTTTGGGAGACCCTACCAGGGGCAAGTTGCCCCCAACAACATAGCTCCTGTGATCATGCAGGCACTCAAACCCCTCCACCATGATAAGGTGGCGATCCACGGAGGGGAGCTCTGTAAATATTTGCACACAATGCAAGAGAATTTAGTAGCAATTTTGATTGTGCATTCCTCCAAAATACAGTATATTGTATTTGGAACTAATATCATTAATGTAAACAAATTTTATGAGCAAAATATATTAGTAAAATACATTAGTGAATTCCCATGCCAAAGACCCAAGTTTGTGTCCCACTGGGCCTCATGCAAGAACTGTTAGTACTAACAGATTTGTTTGTAAATGTGACGTACAATCAATTTACGTGAACTTTTGGGATTCACCAATCTGTTAATATCTAGAAATTTAGTACATTTACTCATAAAATTTAAAGAAGGCAGCATCACCTAGAAGCTCTTAGATCAGTTGCTCCAGTGTCTTTAGCTGCATTCCAATCCACAGTGTACTCCAGCTGTATTCCCTACTCCCTGCTCCGTTCTCAGGGAATATCAGTTAACTGCCCTTCACAAAATTTCTCCATTTGAAACACCCTGTAACTGTCGGTCCCCGCCTCTGTGCATTACCATGGTGACCATGGACATGTACTGATTCTACGGTGGATAATTTAGATTTCTTAAATAAAGTATTAATACAGATGTATTTTATTACTATCAGTTGATCTAAACAATAACCAATATCAGTTTAGCTTGCTAATAACATTAGCAACAGTAGTTTGTTTTACTGGTATTTGAAGTGCACTGGTTATGGGTAATCTTCTTGTCAACTTCTGGTGATGTACGGTTGGTTGTTCACTTCTTCCCAGTTCAGTTCTCAGTTCCCTTTGAATTGAAGCCCGTTTGCTCCCTTCGGTTTGGAATCTCACTTAATATGGCGGAACCCTGTGCAGTCTACTTCGGAGTACACTATTGGGCAGTCGGAACACACCTTTTATGTGGGCCTGCAGGCTTTGTTGAACATTAATATCACGTTTGTCGTGTGGCCCAGTCTGTTTTATTATTACGGGCTTCAGTGAAAATGGTGTGTGTGCTGGCGAGAAGAGCAAAAGGGATGGTCTAATTATTCAGAGGTGTGTTTTGGATAATCATATCCAAAATACTCCTGTCCATCCCTTTAATGCACACTGTCACATTATCTAAAGTGAACTCTGATCATAGCGGCTTGTTTAAGACAGGTTTTGCGCTGGCCAAAGGGTGTGTGTATGAGCGAAAATGCAAGCGACAGTAACACTGCTTGGTATTAAGCAGACATCAATCACAGCTGATGCCCAGTTAGTTATTTTAGAGAGTACTAATGGGGAAGAGATAATGCTGGGCTGAACAATCAAGCTGAGTGGTTTAACATAGTGTGCACAGATGCAACATGCAGACAACACACAGACATAAATTGGTTTGAAGCTTCAGGAAAAGAGGACAATGGCTGTGCACATTTTCGTAAACTCACAGACTGGCTTTTTTCTCCATCGCTACCACTGATTGGATGGTTTAGTGAGGTCCAGGTGGGGCCTGGGTTGGTCACGTCCCTGGCAGAGTGCAGAAAAGACTATCAAACTTGACTGTCTGGAAGAAGTAAAAGTCATACCAATTGGATTTCCTTAGGTGAACCTGCGGAAAGATCATTGATCATGGCACCAAAGCTGCTCCCAGCCCCACGGAGGGCCGAAAAGCTCCCCGAGCCTCCTTCTCCTGTTTCTTTCACTAACCGGGGGTCTCCCGAGGTTTGTGGCTCTCTGTTCCAGTCCCAGACAGGAGAGAAGGAGGAGAGCCAGCACAGTGTCCCATCTGTTGCCGACCTCCTCCACAAAGTGATCCTGCTCTCGGTGGCCCCTCCTGGGGGCTGATGAGTGGCTGTCGGGGCACTCATTGGGGGCTGGCGGTCAGGGGTGCCCGCCAGCGCCGTAAGCGTGGTGCAGGCAGCCTTACCCCGGCAGTCATGCTGTGCACCCAACTGTCCTCCCTCCTTGTAAATTTCCCCATTGTGGGACTGATAAAGGATTATCTTATTTTAATTGTCCTCGGATTAATACATCTACCAGAAAAACAACAGCTGAGTGTGCATTTTATATTACTCCTGACAAGACACAAACTAGGGGTGGGTTCAAAAGATCGACCCAACAATTTGAATCGATCCACATTTGACTGAGCTGATATTGAGCCACAAAATCCACAGATCAGTCTTTTAATATCATAATTTTACACAAAACGCAAGCAGCTGGCTGAAGTCTCGCGTGATGAACAATTGCACCAGAGTTCCATGCGCCGCATGCTCTCATTACTTCCATGTTTACATTTGGCAGCCACAGAGTGGACTTACCAATGTTAATTTATCAACAAAAGTCATGGCTAAAGGCTGCTCTCAACAGTTCCCGAATATTTTTCATAAAGCAGGGATAAACTGTTTTGTACTACGTGTAGTGCTGTGTTGGAACATAAAAATTGACGATTGGTGAACAATTTTCAAATGGAAAACACATGGAGAACAATAACAGACCAGAGAGGGAGACTGTTGCAGCTGCTGTGGGTAAGTAAAATATCATTGTTTTAACATTTGTTTTGTAAATCAATAACTCATCCATGAAAATGGCAGAATTACTAAAGGCTGCAGTACAATGAGCCATTTTTACTCAATAGAACTAAACTGAAATGACCAAATCTTCCAGAAAATGAATTGAAACCCTTTTCAAAAATTGAAAGTTAATTTGTAGTTAAAATATAAACAACAACAAATAAAAGAACCTAAATTATTAAACCCTACTGTGGTGTGGAGAGCTAAACATATGATTATTAATTTTACTTTGAAAAATATTCTCCTTTTCACCTCCCCTTCAGATCTGTGAAGACTGGGTTTCCACTCCAAGGTCCATCCTGCCCTGAGACGTTCTGAAGGGAAGAGGTTGTCAGTGGAGGAACATCCCTGCTTCGTTGTGAATTTCAGCACAGAAGACCTCAAGTTTTCAGGGGTCTTAGTTTTCAAATTCAAGACTCAAGAAGGTGCTGCCATAATTTTCTCCATACTCTAACATACATTCAATGCAATTTAGTTGTTGTAATGGCTAATTCTTTTATCTTTTTTATTTAAGTTCTCAGCAAGAATACAATGTTGGTCATTTTTTGACAATTTTCCCGAGCATTTAATTTTAAATAAATCACTGTTTAACAGGAAATTTTTGGCAATCCTGTGCTTTTCTTGGGGTGTTACATAGAATAGCATCACTGTAAACTATGGAAAAAACAGCTAGTTTACAATCTGTACTTCCTCACACAACTTTTAGTGCAAAAACCTCTAAAAATGTCAACTTTTATTGCAACTTTTTGGGAAAGCTCTCACAAATTCAGGCTTTTTGGGCCACAACAATCACTAAAACAGCCGGCAAAATCCTGGAGGGACTGAAATATAGTGAGATTATGTATACATGCTTGCTGCATTGAATTTGTTTACTTGCTCTGGGTTGTTAACTTGACACTACACACCCTTTGCACTAAAGAAAGCACTTGTTAGCACTGTGTGAAATCATAAGATAAATAATAAAAAGTGTATTATTGTAACTGATTTTGGGTCAGTTCTTTATGTGATAATTTATGTATTAACAAAGCTGGAGCATTCCTGCTAGAATTTGCAGCATTATGTCTCTAAGATTTTTTTTCCTGGCACATAAAATAGCTATTAAAATGGCAATTTCCCTGATTGAATTGGGATGGGATCAAGTTGGAATTGAATTGATTCAGAACCTCAAGAATCGGAATTGAATTGATTTTGAAAATTAGTGATGATTCCCAGCCCTAACACGAGCGGACAAAAGATCAATCAAAGGAGATGACTGGGGGAGGGGCACAAACATTATAGATTGTATGTGGACAGCATAATACTTTGTAACCCTGCATAATACTCCTCCAAACAGAAGAGAGAAAGGGTAAACACCAGCTGATGAGGGCACCGAACCACAGGTCAGTACACAACTGATCAGAGGCCGCACTAGCTGAGGCAGATGTAGACGTAGCACCTGTCTCTCCAGGAAGTTACAGTGAAAAGTAAAACATGGCTCACATTGTTCATTCATTCATTCATTCCCCTAAAAATAAATACATTAATGCCTAATAAGTCCGTGATGAGACTGAAAATGTGGCTGGAATAAAAATCTTCTGACTGACAGTATCCTACCCTGCCTCCACAGGGCGCCACATCCATATCTGAACGGACACATGCTTCCCGTTCATTCATTCATTTCCCCCCCAAAATTCATACAGTCTGTAGACTCCAATGGTAACAGTGTAGGTTGTTGTCTAACTGTTAAAGTATAAGGTTGTGAAAACACGTAAATTAAAAGACTACAAACGCAGACTGATGTAACTTATGTCGTTTTTCAAAGAGCGCCCGGGGGGAAGTAACTAACAGTCCTCTGGATCAGCTGCTGTTCTCAAAGTACAATACATTTGTGTTGTTTTCCTCCTCTTTGGATGATTCTTTCATCAGTCAGGAAACAGGAGGCGAGCTTTGAGAGGGAACCCACCATAATCATGTTTGGTGACGTGTATAGTCCAAGACAAGGAAATGTAGTCCACCTATTATACAACAACTGACAACTTTAAATTCATTGAAAATTATCTTTTAAATTGACAAACAACATATGTGTAACTCGTGGCAAAATTCGAGCTGGATCAAAAGATACTTTCTCTCTTGTCATTAACTTCAGTGGGGATTTTTTTTTCAGATTTAAGGATCCATATTCAGAAGTAGAGGGGGCGTGACTTGCGCAGGATTTACACTGACTCCGGATGCAGTCCGTTGCAGATGCAGTGCAGATGGGCCCTTGCATTCATCCCTACCAACTCCATTTGTGTTTTGCAGTGACATGAATGAGAACAGAGTTTGAAATACAAGATCATGGGAGAATTATACAAAATAACGTGAGATCTCGAGAAAGACCCGAGAGTGACCGAGATGAACCGATCGCAATCACGTGATAACAACAAGGAAGTATGATGTAGTGGCTTCCGTGGATTTTTGGGCTCTAAATAAAATGTAAGTAGCCCATTAATTTTAATTCTATGAAGCGTTTATATGTTATGCCAAAGTTTTTACCGTCTCTGACACAGTGTTGGAGGAGTAGACCTCAGAAAATAATGACAATCCTTAAATCATTTTTAATGAACAAACGGCATTTAAATACCGCAAGATACTGCGGGATTTCCTTGTGGATTTGATCTGGCATCTGCCAAAAATAGATTCATTGCGTTCCTTTAGCGAACCAAATTTGATTAGCCGGATTCGTTCCGCAGTGGTCCGGACCAGGTGGAGATTAGAAAATTGACAAGAATGCGAACTATTTGCTGCGGAGGCCAGATCACCGCCATAACGTACTGCATCTGCAGGCAGTGTAAATCCAGGGTTAGGCTCTCCATTGTGACAGTGTCCTCTAGTGGAAATGGCATGTTTTTTCACTATATGGCAAATATGGGCAAAATGGTGCCATCTGGTGGAGATTAGTGAAAATGATCAATTCCAAGGCAAAAGCTGAGATTGCCACAGAGATATAACAAAATGCATGCATTGTGCTTTAATGGAAATGAGATCAAAAATTGCAGTTTGAATAGGTTTCAGTGGAACATGTTTTGCACTTAACAGTATGAATGTAACAACTGCTTGTACACAGTGTGTTTTAGACTTACTGTAATAGATGAGCTGGAAATAAAAAGCTCAAATAAAAAAAATACACAATCTTGCCAAAATTCATGCCATATAAATGAACACAGCCAAAATGATCAAGAAAATGAAGACATAAAAGCACGTAAAATGTATCCAAAGGTCCCCGAGGGTTAATTATGGGTCATAAAAGCGCCTTGTTAAAACTACTCACATGAGGCTTTTTTATCCCCTGCCGGTCGAAGCTCAAAGGGGTCAAAGAGCCCTTTGGGCGAAAACCGAAGGATGATTATGTCATGGGTCAGTCCATCTGTTTATCCATCCGTCCGTCCATCCGTCCGCCCGTCCCACTTTTGTGAAATCAACTCCTCCGACAGTTTTGGTCCGATTGTTTTGAAACTCAGTACCTTGATTTGATATACACTAAGGATATGCATATTGCAATTTGGTTCTGATCGGATGATTTTTGCGGGAATTATAGCCCCTGACCTATGACCTCCTGTTTCACCTCCCTTCATAGACAGTAACTGTCTTGTAAAATCAACTCCTCCTTAAGTTTTGTTCCGATTGTTTTGAAACTTGGTACCATAGTTTAACATACTCTGATGATGTGCACATTGTAATTTCACTCTCATTGGATGACCTTGAAGTCAAAGGTCAGAGGTCAGATTTTTTTCCCTAAATCTTCTAAACACAGTAACGACTGAAAGAAATGATGTAGGCTTTTCAAATCGATGGACGACTTACACCCTCACCTAACTATGGGTTTGGGGTCAAGGGGTCAAAGGTCAAAGGTCAGAGTTAACATTGCAGTTGCACTGTGGTAAATGGTAAATGCAACATTTACTATTACTATAAAACAAGTAAAGCTAGGTCCACCAAACCTGGTTTACAGGTTCACCTTGGAATACTGACCTCTGACTATGGGTTTGGGGTCAAAATGTCAAAGGTCAAGGTTACCATTCCTTATGCCTTATAACTGTACAACACATAAAGCTAGGGCCACCAAACCTGGTACCCAGGTTCATCTTGGAATCCTGACTTGACTATGGGTTTGGGGTCAAAAGGTCAAAGGTCAAGGTCAGCATTCCATTTGCACTATAGGCCTCTTTCACGCTTCCGGGTTCATGACACCGAAAGCAGTCATTGTTGTGTTTAGCAGCTTCCGGCTAGCGTAGCCCAGAATACAATAATTGTTATGTGCGCCTCTATGTGGTGCACAAAGAAAAACAACCCAGGTACTGGACTGCGAGTTTGTGAAGTTAATTGACAAAAATACCAAACTTAAGTGCATAAGGTGAACAAACGATGAAATAACAAGGAGGAGACAACTTACTAATGAGGCACGCCAGAGCGAGATTGGGCTCTGGCGGAGACAAGGAAGAATGCTCCTTCTAAAGGCAAGGCAGCGACAACAAACATGAAGCATAATCTCCCTTAAATAGGGAACAAACCAATTACAAGACAAGTGACAGGTGTGAGTGCACATGAATGGGGATAGAGGGAATCAAAATGGTGATTGGGGTCAGCTGAGGCCATGAGAAGGAGGCAGACTACACAGGCAGCTGACAGGGCATGCCCATGCCAGGCACACCCCCTGACAGCTGTAAACAGTAAGGAACTAAACTGGATAAAAGGCAAATCAAGGTGTAATAATAATTCAGTACAGAAAATGAAATGAAACATAAACACAAGCAGAACAATAACAACTAGAAAAGCACTCGGAGAGCACAGACCTCCGCCAAGCACCACAGTTCCCCCCATACAGTGTTTGTGTGTACGTTTTCAGATTCCTTGACCATGAAAACATATGACTAGCAATTGGATTGACAATGATAGGATTAGTGGTTCAGTAGTTATTCACGAAAATGGCATTTTCCGTAATGGCGGCCACAGTTCCCCCCATACAGTGTTTGTGTGTACGTTTTCAGATTACTTGACCATGAAAACATATGACTAGCAATTGGATTCACAATGATAGGATTAGTGGTTCAGTAGTTATTGACGAAAATGGCATTTTCCGTAATGGCGTTTTTCTTTTGGACGGTGATCCGGATCACCACCAAAATGTAATCATCTGTAGGATACCCCATTTCTGACAATCTGTGAAAATTTCATGAAAATCCATCCATAACTTTTTGAGTTATCTTGCTAACAAACAAACAAACAAACAGACAAACAAACAGACAGACAAACCAACGCCGATGATCACATAACCTCCTTGGCAGAGGTAATAATAAGGATAATCATACAAAGAGGACATAAGTGCAATATACAGAAGCTGCCATGAAACCGAGTCTGGAGCACTCCAGCTCTTGGTTCATGACAATAATGGCTCAGGCTACATCTAGATGTCATTGCAGCGTTCCCCTTTGTAAAGCAAACAAACAACGACAACCTTATTTAAGTTTTTATGCTTTTCCCAGTGACATAATAGCAAAGAAGAAGTGGATTCAGGCAATTCGTCGTGATGAAGTCTCTTATTTTACAATAAGCAGGGGAAGTACTTTTGTTCGTAGCCTTCACGTCACGGAAGAAGACTTCACAGAAACGACTCTTCGCAAATGGCTTAAAATCGGGACAATCCCAAGTCATTTTGAGTGGAATAACTGTGGATCATCAAAACGTGAGTCTGTTTATGACAGAGCAGCCACTCGATTAGGCCATGAAGTCCGTCTGGAGCTTGAGTGCCATCATGAGGAGGACATCTTCCCAGGGATTACAACCGGAGCTGATCAAGACTATGCTGCTGCTCCCACTCCAGGTAGATTTCCTCTTTATCAGAGTTAATATTATTTGTCAATTGTTTTATAAGCATCCAGTATGAATAAATTCTGTGTGATTACTGAATAAGCTATGAAACCAGAAGACTTAGAGATGCAAATAAGTGTCTATTTGCATGTGGTTTGGTATTAGGTATTAAAGACTACAGTGATCCCTCACTTATCGCGGTTAATGGGTTCCAGAACCGACCGCGAAAAGTGAAAAACCGCGAAGTAGCGTCACCCCTAATGACGTCATCCATAAATAATACGTACGTTCATTCTCTCACTCTCTCTCTCTCATATGATACGTGTGTGTGTGTGTGTATGTGTACATACATACGTAGATGTAAACAAAGTGTACATAAATATGTTTTTAGAACTCTTTTATTCTTATAACAAGATACGTAACTCAAGATGAAAATGATTTACTGCACAGGTTAATGAAAGCTTTACTGCTCCTCAGGTGACGCCTCATCGTGAGATGCTGGAGGCGCAGGATCATCGAGGGCAGCTTCCGATAGAGCTGAAGCTGCAGGAGGCGGCGTAGTGCCTCAACGGGAAGACTATTTCGCACAAAATGGCACAAGAGAACAGCAAAAAGTTCCACGCGGCGAGACTAAGTAACACGAGCGATAAAAAGCAATGAATGCGGTCTTTCTTCCCTTCATGGGCGCTCGGCAGGGAGAGGAGGTGGGTGAAACGTCTCGGCCAATCAGCTTGCGGAGTGAAACGTCTCGGCCAATCAGCTTGCGAGATTTCCGAGCCGAGCCAACACGACAACAGCGAACAGAGAGTTGTGCGGCTCTCCGTGTTGACACCTGATGGTCTAATGTAGTCTCCCTGCCTTCTGCTAGCGCCCGCCCATTATTTCTCAATTTTGAATTTTTTGATGAATATTTTTGAAAAATCCGCGATGCACTGAGGGCGCGAAAGGTGAAGCGCGAAGTAGCGAGGGATCACTGTACTTTAATGGTGGTGATAATGAGTTGGAAAAATTCAGAGTTTAAGATTATGTTTTCACTTGGATTTAAAGATACAAAATGTGAAGAGTTTAGAGATAATTAAACCAATAACAGTAATTGTGTTTACATGGGCAAATGTTTACTGGTGTAAAAGGCTGTCACCTGTATGTTTTATCTTGATTATGATAACACTGAGGGGAAAAAAACTAAAATCCCACTCTCCCAAGCTTGTCAGAAGGACTAGGGTTAAATAGGGATGGTAAAGCAAATCAGAAAGGCACCAGCACACTGTAACTGTGGAAAAAAATCATTTATTTGCAAACAAGCTAAGCAGTGATGGAAGTGTAGTTTTGGAATAAAGAAATTATCCTCTAATAAACAAAAGGATATGAAATAAAATAAGGAAAATGCTAGTTATCTCTACACAAATTCTGATTTGGCTTACAGGTTGGTTTTTGTTTTTTTTTTTGTGGGGGGGGGGGGGTCAGCTCTACATCAAAAGTAAAACTCCCTTAATGCCAAGCTGGCAAACTAGAGTGTGCTGATGCCTGTCTTATTTATTCTGATCAAGATGTCAAATTCTACTCTTTCATCATGATGTCTTCTCAGTCAGGTGCACTGGATGCTGAGTCTGCATGCATACAGCAGTTGCAGGTAGAGGTAAAGAGGCTGGAAGCAGAGCTGCGAGGACTAAAGCTGGACCCTTTACATTTTACCAGGTTTTGTATCTCTGATGAGGACATCCATTTTTACACAAGACTTCCATCACAGGAAGTGTTTAATGCCTTTTGGGAGACGGTCCAACCATCTGCATCCATGCTGGTGTACTGGTCAAAGGCACAAAAAATGGGACAAACATTTGGACCAGCCCGTCCCAGTCCAACTCGCAGCTTGAAACTAATTGATGAATTTTTCTTATACTGTTGTCTTGTTGCTGCAGGCCTGAAGGAAAAAGTTCTTGCTGACATCTTTCAAGTCAGTGTGTCCACAGTCTGCCGCATTGTGATAATCTGGGCTAACTACCTCTACCTGATTATTGGCTCCCTTCCCATCTGGATGAGTAAACAGCATGTGAACTCAACCATGCCACTCAAATTCACACAGTACTGTCCCAAGGTGTGAGGGTGATCATCGACTGCACAGAGGTGCGCTGTCAGAGCCCATCGTCTCTCACTTTCCAGTCAGAGGTTTTTTCTAATTACAAAAACACTACAACCTTCAAGGCTTTAATTGGGACTGCCCCGTGTGGTGCCATCACTTTTGTGTCCAACCTCTACACTGGATCAATCTCAGATAGAGAAATCACTGAAAGGAGTGGAATACTGGGCTTGTTGCAGCCTGGAGATGGTTGCATGGCTAACAAGGGGTTCACCATTGAGAAGATGTTGGCAGACCGTGGAGTGAAACCCATCATCCCCCCCTTCAAAACCACAGCACAGTTCAGCAAAGAGGATGCACTGAAAATACAAGCCATAGCTCGGAATTTGCATTCTTGTGGAAAGAGCAATACGCAGAGTGAAAGAATATCATATCTGGGACAGCACTCTACCTCTAACTTTGTCAGGGACAGTCAAACAGCTGTGGACCAACTGTTGCCTGTTGACACTGTTTCAAGGACCGCTTGATTTAAAAGGCCACATCCCTGTTGCTTAAAGCATGTGCATATTATTGTGATGTTGAGGCCAATAGTGAGAATCTGATAAAGTGTTAAATCAGTTTTATTTCATTTCAGTGAACCTGTAACCGTGTGACACTGATCCTCGGGGTAGGAGCATTATACCAAATTAACCACACCTGGGGATGCACATCCTAGATATACCCCCTGTATCCACTCCCTCTTCCTCTTTCTGACGACTGGGAGGAGGCTGCCTCCACCAGCGAAGGACAATGAATGGTTACAGGTTTACTTTCATTCATAAAACCAAGTTTACATGCGTAAACGTACATTCTGCATGAAACTGTTGAAATGTTTTCATGTAATTAACATTTTAATATTCTGTAATATCCATTGCCATTTTAGTTTGAATATATTAGAAACATTTTAAATTCAACATGTTTCTATCTATCTATCTATCTATCTATCTATCTATCTATCTATCTATCTATCTATCTATCTATCTATCTATCTATATCTATCTATCTATCTATATCTATCTATCTATCTATCTATCTATATCTATCTATCTATATCTATCTATCTATCTATCTATCTATCTATCTATATATATATATATATATATATATATATACAGCCGTGGACAAAATTGTTGGTGCCCCTCTGTTAATGAAAGAAAAACCCACAATGGTCACAGAAATAACTTGAATCTGACAAAAGTGGTAATAAATAAAAATTCTATGAAAATTAACCAATGAAAATCAGACAGTGCTTTTGAATTGTGGTTCAACAGAATTACTTTAAAAAACAAACTCATGAAACAGGCCTGGACAAAAATGATGGTACCCCTAGAAAAGATTGAAAATAATGTGACCATAGGGACATGTTCAACCAAGATGTGTCCTCTAATTAACATCACAGGTGTCTACAAACTTGTAATCAGTCAGTCGGCCTATTTAAAGAATGAAAAGTAGTCACTGTGCTGTTTGGTGACATGGTGTGTACCACACTAAACATGGACCAGAGGAAGCAAAGGAGAGAGATGTCTCAGGAGATTAGAAAGAAAATTATAGACAAGCATGTTAAAGGTAAAGGCTATAAGACCATCTCCAAGCAGCTTGATGTTCCTGTGACTACAGTTGCACATATTATTCAGAAATTTAAGATCCACAGGACTGTAGCCAACATCCCTGGACGTGGCCGCAGGAGGAGACGGGTAATATGAATGGTAACAAAAGAGCCCAGAACAACCTCTAAACACATTCATGGTGAACTCCAAGGTCAAGGTACATCAGTGTCAGATCGCACCATCCGTCGTTGTTTGAGCCAAAGTGGACTTCATGGAAGACGACCAAGGAGGACACCACTGTTGAAAACAAATCATAAAAAAGCCAGACTGGAATATGCCAAACTGCATGTTGACAAGCCACAAAGCTTCTGGGAGAATATCCTATGGACAGACGAGACAAAACTGGAACTTTTTGGCAAGGCACATCAGCTCTATGTTCACAGATGCAAAAATGAAGTATACCAAGAAAAGAACACTGTCCCTACTGTGAAACATGGAGGAGGTTCTGTTATGTTCTGGTGCTGCTTTGCTGCATCTGGCACAGGGTGTCTTGAATCTGTGCAGGGTACAATGAAATCTCAAGACTATCAAGGTATTCTAGAGAGAAATGTGCTGCCCAGTGTCAGACAGCTTGGTCTCAGTCGCAGGTCATGGGTCTTGCAACAGGATAATGACCCAAAACACACAGCTAAAAACACCCAAGAATGGATAAGAGCGAAACATTGGACTATTCTAAAGTGGCCGTCTATGAGCCCTGATCTAAATCCTATAGAACATCTGTGGAAGGAGCTGAACCATGCCGTCTGGAGAAGGTACCCTTCAAACCTGAGACAACTGGAGCAGTTTTCTCATGAGGAGTGGGCGGTGCGGTGGCGCAGTGGTTAGCACTGCACCAGCACAGCAACTCACCCTTGGCCATGGGATCCTTGGTTCTATCCCAGCCCCTGACCAACAGTGATCTGTGTGGAGTTTGCATGTTCTCCCCGTATCTGCGTGGGTTTACTTCGGGATTTCTCCGGTTTCCTCCCACAGGCCAAAAACATGCAGGTTAGGTTAATTGGAGACTCTAAAGTGGCCCTAGGTGTGAATGTGTGTGTGAATGGTTAAGGGATAGCACCGTACCGTGGCTGCTTCATCCATCCAGGTGGATGCCCTCAGTTTCCCCTCTGGGGATCAATAAAGTACACAAAATCAAAAAAAAAAAATACCTGCTGAGAGGTGCAGAAGTCTCACTGATAGTTACGGAAATTGTTTGATTGCAGTGATTGCCTCAAAAGGTTGTGCAACAAAATATTAAGTTAAGGGTACCATCATTTTTGTCCAGGCCTGTTTCATGAGTTTGTTTTTTAAAATAATTCTGTTGAACCACAATTCAAAAGCATTGTCTGATTTTCATTGGTTAATTTTCATAGAATTTTTATTTATTACCACTTTTGTCAGATTCAAGTTATTTCTGTGACCATTGTGGGTTTTTCTTTCATTTACAGAGGGGTACCAACAATTTTGTCCGTGTGTGTGTGTATATATATATATATATATATATATATATATATATATATATATATATATATATATACTGTATACTGCTCAAAAAAATTAAAGGAACACTTTGAAAACACATCAGATTTTAATGGGAAAAAATAAGCTGGATATCTACACTGATATGGACTGGATAATGTGTTAAGAATGAAAAGATGCCATGTCTTTTGATGGAAATGAAAACACTCCAAAACTTAAAGTGAAGAAATTGTGGCAGGCTAGCTTACTCAGATTAAAAAGTGTTCCTTTAATTTTTTTGAGCAGTATATTATATATATATATATATATTAATTGTATAAAAGTTTATGTAGCTTAAACTTTGAACTTGTTTTTGAAGTACTCACTGTTATAGTTCTGTACCTTTGTAAGCCTTTTGTTAGAGCTAGAGTCTGAATGGTATTCTGACAGTTTTAGCTGTTGGCCTATATACATTTTATTCAGATCTTTTAATCAGGTTATTCACATGTTAAATATAGTTCTTAATACAAACTCATTAAATGTTTAGTTGTGTATTACCTGTAAAGAACAGTCATGTATTAGCAGTAAAACATTTTATTCTTTTTAAAAACTGTTTAGAAAAAAAACATCAAATAAAAATTAAATCAGTTACAAAAAATATAACTGTTAAGTGTTCCCTTGATCTCCTTTCATTTACAAATATATACACACAAATAATCCACAGATTTGGATTCTTCATTGCTAGTATACAGTAATTCATACAGTCGGGAATTAAAATGTTGCTTGTTTGCAGTTATACCCCCTTTGCACAGTGGTGGAGATCATTGAGAGATCTGGCCAGTTTTTGATGCCTCAATGATCTTCAGTGATCTCCACAGTCACCACAGCCTCCTCAAAGTTTTGACTCAGTCCGAAACACACAAGGATCTCTTAAATGATCTCAAATATCAAAAATTGGCCCAGTTTATCAAGGATCTCTGTGTTGTGTAACGGGGCGCTTAGCATTTAGCTGTCTGGAGATATGTATCCATATATGTACCACAACAGAAGATGTCTAATTTTTGTTTCATCTCATTAATCATTTCATCATCCTTAGAGACTCTTTCAATAGTGATGTCCTCCTCAGTGTCGGTAATAAAATCACACCAGCTCAGTCCAGTCACCACCAACTGACCTTGAACTTGCCAGTAGTACTTGTGGGGTTTTTTTTTAGTTTTGTCTGGCCATTTACAGCTCTAACATGCCCTGCCTCTGAAATGTTAGAGATACTCGGACATTTAACTTCAGCAAGCCCAATACAAGGAGGGGCGGTGGCATCACAGCAGCCAATAGGAAGAGACTGAACAAACTGATCGTGAAAGCTAGCTCTGTCCTGGGGCAGCGCCTTGACCCAGTGGAGGACATAGGAAAGAGAAGGATGGTGGTTAAGCTGTCATCTCTGCTGGAGTCCGTCCCACCCTATGCAGGACATACTGAACGCACCGAGTAGCTCATTTAGCTGTAGACTACATCATCCTAGGTGCGCGACTAAGAGGTTTCGCAGGTCCTTCCTACCTACGGCTGTCAGACTTTATAACCTAAGCAGGGCTGCTCGCAGAGATTGTAAAAAAACATTACGACCTAATAGTATTTGTAAAAGTAATTGGACAATTGACTCAGAAGGCTGCAAAAAAAAAATAACAAGGCTGCATGGCTCTTCCCTCGTTAACCTGTCATCAATTAAGCAGTTAAAAGGTCTGGAGTTGATTCCAGGTGTGGCGTTTGCATTTGGAAGCTGTTGCTGTGAACATACAACATGCGGTCAAAGGAGCTCTCGATGGAGGTGAAACAGACCATCCTGAGGCTGAAAAAAAAAAGAAGAAATCCGTCAGAGAGATAGCAGAAATGTTAGGAGAGATAGCAGAAATGTTAGGAGTAGTACATTCTGAGACATTCTGAGGAGTGGTAACAGTTTGGTACATTCTGAGAAAAAAAGAGTGCACTGGTGAGCTTGGGAACTCAAAAAGGCCTGGACGTCCGATCGCAGAATCCTTTCCATGGTGAAGAGCAACCCCTTCACAACATCCACTCAAGTGAAGAACACTCTCCAGGAAGTAGGTGTATCAGTATCTAAGTCTACCATAAGAGAAGACTTCATGAGAGTAGATGCAAAGGATTCACCACAAGGTGCAAATCATTAATCAGCCTCAAAAATAGAAACGGCAGAATTGACTTTGCCAAAAAACACCTGAAGAAGCCAGCCCAGTTCTGGAACAGCATTCTTTGGACAGATGAGACTAAGATCAACCTGTACCAGAATGATATGAAGAAGAAAGTTTGGAGAAGAATTGGAACAGCTCATGATCCAAAGCACTACATCTTCTGTAAAACATGGTGGAGGCAGTGTGATGCATGGGCATGCATGGCTTCCAATGGCACTGGGTCACTTGTGTTTATTGATGATGTGACAAAAGACAGAAGTAGCCGGATGAATTCTGAAGTGTATAGGGATATACTTTCTGCTCAGATTCAGCCAAATGCAACAAAGTTGATTGGACGGCGCTTCACAGTACAGATGGACAGTGATCCAAAACATACTGCAAAAGCAACCCAGGAGTTTTTTAAAGCAAAGAAGTGGAATATTCTGCAATGGCCGAGTCAATCACCAGCTCTCAACCCAATCGAGCATGCATTTCACTTGCTCAAGACAAAACTTAAGGCAGAAAGACCCACAAACAAGCAACAACTGAAGACAGCTGCAGTAAAGGCCTGGCAAAGCATCACAAAGGAAGAAACCCAGCATTTGGTGATGTCCATGGGTTCCAGACTTCAGGCAGTCATTGCCTGCAAAGGTTTCTCAACAAAATATTGAAAAGTAACATTTTACTTAGGGTTATGTTTATTTGTCCAATTACTTTTGAGCCCCTGAAATGAGGAGCATTTGTATAAAAATAGCTACAATTCTTACATATTTAATCATATATTTTTGTTCAACCCCTTGAATTAAACCTTAAAGTCTGCACTTCAATTCCGTTGTAGTTGTTTCATTTCAAATCCAATGTGGTGGCATGCAGAGCCCAAATTATGAAGATTGTGTCACTGTCCAAATATTTCTGGGCCTAACTGTATGGGTACATATTCATACTATGTGGGGTAACTAAATAGACTGTTATGCTGTTTATTCCATCTAGCTACAATGCTCCGCACTGTGTATATATATTTATATATTTATGTGTACATATGTATATTCACTGCTCTTATTTTCTTATCTTCTAAATTATTGCTCTGAGTGTTGCTATCCCTGTGCTGTTGCAATCCTGGAATTCCCCCATTGTGGGACTAATAAAGGCTTATCTTATCTTATCTTATTTGGGTCAAACACTTTTGCATCTGGGCTGGCACCAAGGTATGGAGCATCAGGATGTATGACAAAGCCACAGGGTGATGAGGTTCATGTTCAAGGCCTCTTTTCATTGCCGAAGTTTGTCGTACTCTCTTCAGGATTCTTGCTGCCAGTGCCTGACTAGAGGACTCCCCTCGGATATGACAAACCTCATAAAATCTACTGGCTGTAACTCTGGGCTGGCACACTTCTTTCCGTAATGGACATTTAGTCTGCTCTCTGGTGCTTTCCTCTATCAAAGCTGCCATCTCATGTGTCACAGTGAGACTTTCCAAATGGAAGTACTGATGGCAATTTGGAACAAAGTTTAAGGTGGTGGACAATTTAGTCATCAACAGGCAGTCTAGAGAATGCAGGGGCATCGTGGTGGACACTGTGACTTGTTGCTGCATCAGGAGGGCATTGATATGACAAAGGTGAACCGCGTGGCACAGGTCCAAACCTTGAATCAACCAGTGAAAGTTCAGAAAAGTCAGGCAGCACTGAGGATTGCAGGAGTTGAGGTCTGAGATGTTTTAGTTTTTCCCCAAGGGCAAACACTGAAGGGTCAGGAAGGGCTCCCGAAACAGAGTAAGTACAACAGAAACCTTAAAAATTCTTCATTGATTATCTTCCAAGTTTAAACTTGTAAACAAACGAATAAATAAATCAAGTTAATTCATCCATGATTGTAATCGATAGTAGCAGTATAACAGATGAATACTGATCTGTGGGCTATACAGATAATACCCTCCACACACACACTGCCATCCAGGATCCATGGAAGAGTGGCAAATTTTAATAATCATAATGATTAAAATTTGTATTATTTTTAAACCAATAATGCTGAAAACTTGGGGGCTCTAAACCATAAATTTTGTGATGCATTACTCCCCTAATCAATAATACAATACAAAAAATAATGGCCACCACCTGTATAGATATATAGATAGATAGATACTTTATTTCGAACAAAAAAAGTATAACAAAAACAAAACAAATGACAAATGCAATAAAGTAACAGTATACAGTGTTCGAAAGGGAGAAGGAAGAAGTGAACACTTATTAATTCCATCTCCTCTTTTCCATAAATACACCCATGTGAATTATATACAAATTACCACATTTAAGACCCCAAGTAAACAATTAACTGTATTTTGTACATATCAACATTAACACCCATCCATCCTAGCATACACTGATGTCCATACATCAAAACCAGCCTCAAACAACACAGATATACACAGTGCTGTCCCACCCACCATTCCATAGTGTCCCATAGTGAGCATAGTGAATCGTACATATAAATACTACCCTTCTAACATATATCCTTTCAGCAAATAATGTTTGTACCTCTTTTTGAATTGATTTCTGTTTGTACATAGTTTCAGTTCCGGCTCCAGACTGTTCCACAAATCCACCCCACAGACAGGTATGCACATACTTTTCTTGGTTGTTCGTATCTTGGGTTTTGTAAAGTTTAAGTCTCCTCTCAAATTATGATCATTGTCTCTTTTTTTTAAATATTTTTTGTATATTAGTTGGGAGTTGATTATTAATT
Source organism: Pholidichthys leucotaenia (assembly GCA_020510985.1). NCBI lineage: Eukaryota > Metazoa > Chordata > Actinopteri > Cichliformes > Pholidichthyidae > Pholidichthys > Pholidichthys leucotaenia. The sequence goes on from CM035841.1 coordinate 283,663,452, forward strand.
GCCCTGTACATGACTTGTGCTGTCTTAAATTTAACTAAATTGATGAACTTTATGACATGTGACTTTAAAAACAACGAATTGGTATGGTCTCTATATCATACATTATTTATTATCCTTATAGCTCTTTTTTGTAATGTGCATACTGACTGTAGGTTGGTCTTGTAGGTGTTTCCCCAGACTTCTACACAGTAGTTAAGATAAGGTAGAAACAGTGAATTGTACAGTAAGACCAATGATTTATAGTCCAAGATGTGTCTTGTCTTCCCCAGTATGCCTATACATTTTGCCAACTTGGCCCGGATGTAACTGATGTGAGGTTTCCAGCAGATTTTATTGTCTAGTGTCACCCCCAGAAACTTATTTTCCTGTACTGTTTCTATTCTGGTATCATCTATCGTTACCATTATTTCATGATTTATTTTATAATTTCCAAACAACATAATCTTTGTTTTTTTTTAGATTTAGAGATAATTTACTTTTGTTGAACCACTGCGTTAACTTTTTCATTTCAGTTGTGACCACCTCTAAAACCTGCTGCAATTTCTCACCAGTGCAAAGGATATTTGTGTCATCCGCAAACAAAATAAATTTCAGAATTTTTGATACTTGGCATATGTCATTTATATACAAAATAAAGAGTTTGGGTCCCAAAACTGACCCCTGGGGCACACCACAAGTGATGTCCATGAAGGGTGATTTGTGCTCACCAATTTGTACAAATTGTTGTCTGTTACTTAAATAACTTTCCACCCAACTCAGTCCAACCCCTCTTATCCCATACCTTTCCAGTTTCCTTAGTAGTATTCTGTGGTCAATGGTGTCAAAAGCTTTCTTTAAATCTATAAATACTCCTACAGCAAACTTTTTTTTATCTATACAACTAGTAATTTCTTCTATAAGTTCGATCAGTGCCAAAGATGTAGATTTATCTGCTCTAAAACCATACTGGCTGTCTGTAAGGAGGTTGTGTTTTTCAATGAAATTATCCAGTCTCTTAGTGAAGATTTTTTCAAGTATTTTGGAGAATTGTGAGAGTAAAGAGACTGGCCTGTAATTTGTGAAACAATGAGACTGTCTCCTGTTTTGTATAGAGGTATTACTTTTGCTATTTTCATTTTGTTTGGAAATGTACCAGTTTGAAATCACAGGTTACAGATGTTGGTGAGTGGCTTAACAATTCCTTCAATTACTTTTTTTCACTATTGTCATGTCAATTTCATTCCAGTCCATTGATTTTTTGTTCTTAAATTTACTCACAGTCTCGATAATTTCCTTTTCAGTAACTGCACCCAAAAAGATTGTGTTTGGATTTCTATCTTCTATTTCATTTACAGAACCACTGTTGTTTGTTTCTGTTGCCACTATTGATTTTGCTAATTCAGGACCAATGTTTACAAAAAATTTATTGAAACCACTGACCACATCCTCCATATTATTTATCAAATTGCCATTTTCAATAAAATATTCTGGATAATTAGTATTCTTAGGTCGATTACTAATAATCCCATTGAGTACTTGCCATATTCCTCTTAAGTTATTTTTATTATCCTCTTAATATTCTGTTGTAATATTCTTTCTTACAGGTCAACATTATATTAGTAAGCTTATTTTTATATCTTTTATATTTGATCTCAGCCTCCACTGTTCTGCACTTAATGAATTGTTTATATAATGTATTCTTCTTTTTACATGCATTTATTAACCCCTTGGTGACCCAAGGAATATTTTTCTTTTGTTGTCTGTCACTGTATTGTTTTATAGGACAGTTTTTATTGTACAATGATTGAAATATTTGTAAAAATTTATCATATGCTTTATTTATATCATTTTCATCATAAACTATCTTCCAATCTTGTATTAATAATTCCTTTGTCAGTAAATACATAGATTCTTCGGTTCTTATTCTTTTATATTTAATATTTTTGGTATACTTTAATATTCTGGTATACTCATGGATCGTCACCTTATCGTGGTGGGAGGGGGGTTTGCGTGCCCCAGTGATCCCAGGAGCTATGTTGTCCGGGGCAATTTGCCTCTGATAGGGTCTCCCAAGACAAACTGGTCCTGGGTGAAGGGCCAGACTAAAAACGATCCAACAGACTCTCATGATAAATTGTATATCAAGGATTCAGTGTACCCCGCCCGGTATGGGGTTACCAGGGCCCCACCCTGGAGCCAGGCCTGGGGGAGGGGCTCGAAGGCTAGCGTCTGGTGGCCGGGTTTCCACCCATGGGACCCGGCCGGGCTCAGCCCGAAGAAGTTACATGCAGGGTTCCCACGGTCCTTGAAAATTCTGGAAAGTCCTGGAAAAAAAGTGATCCTGGAAAGTCATGGAAAAGTCCTGAAATACTGCCAAAAATCAGGTGGTCCTGGAAATAGGATTACCAGCTAAAAAAGTAATTGAAAGTCCTTGAATTCAGTGTTGCATGGATGTTGATTGTGCTCAATATTCTACAGTGTGTAGTGTCTGCACCTATCACATGGCTATGGCAGCCTTCCAGTTTCTAATCTTTGTATTACATTATGCAGTGGACTCTCCTATGTAGTGCACTTCTTGCCATACTTGTACATGTAACCTTGTTTGGGTCTTTGGTTTAGTGTAGTATGTAGGTTTAGAAAAGCTGGAATGCTGAAAGGGTTTGGCATCCCTTGCCTCCAGAGCTATTTGTCACACATCTATAGGCAATACAGTGGCTGCTTGTCACCCCACTGTACTGTCTGTGGTGGTGGTGGTGGTGGTACATATATCAGGCGAGACATGATTGATTTTTAGCTTGCCTGAACTTCCCAGGCTTTTTCTGAGATGAGTGATTTAAACAAAAAAGAAAACAAGCAAATGATTGGCAAAGTTTTCATCCTGAAGTTAGAATTAGAAATATGTATGTTAAACTAAAATTGCAATAAGCCTTCTTGTGTGAAGCAAACTGCAATGTCATTGTTTTATTACAAGTTAGGCCACAGTTTCTTGATTCCTTGTTGCACAGAACCACCGCTCCAGGTTGCAACTGCCGCTCAAGAAATAAATTTGCCATTCAGTTTTATTTTTTATTTTTTCCGACCGCCGCTAGGGGGCTACGTGTCGTTTTTCCTGTGGCGCTCCTAGTGGCAGGGGCAGAAACTAGCCTGATCACTATTTTTTTTTACCGATGCTCAAATGAAATGATTTTTTTATTTTAATTGCCGACTGACCGACTGCTTCAGAAGGCTCTGAGAGAGTTCTGTGCAACAAGGAATCAAAAAACCGTGGCCTTATTTGTACTTAAAGGCGCCAGATCTATGAAGTTGAAAAGCAATTATGTCTCGCCATATAGCGTTGTAGATGCATGTCTGGGTTTTAACATGAATTTCCTTTGCAGTAGTATGGCATCCAAGAAATGTCACTTCAATTCACTCTGGGTGGAGGATCCACTGTTTTCAGCATGGGTCGAGGAAGACCCCAAGGATGACACCAAAGCATACTGCAAACTTTGCAAGAAGCGTTTTGACATAGCAAACATGGGAGTTTCCGCTCTGAGAAGTCACATGAAAAGCAACCTGCATAACAGGATGAGCCAGTCAAGGCAAAACCCATCAGCAATCACCAACTTCTTTGGAAAGAAACAAGACGAAAAGGCAGATGATGCTGCAGCCAATATCACCTCCAATGCACCAGTTGCTAGTACAAGTACAGCTCCACAAAGATCAGAGGTTGCAGTTGTTGTGTCAGATGCTGCACTCCACGCAGAGGTTCTCTGGGCTCTGAAGCTGGTTATGAGCCACTATTCATTCACTTCATCATCTGATGTGGGCATGTTGTTCCCAAGAATGTTTCCAGACAGCCAAATTGCAAAAACTTTCTCATGTGGTGCTACAAAGTGTGCTTATCTAGTTTGTTTTGGCTTGTCTCCATATTTCCAAGATCTGCTGGTGGAAAAAGTGAGAAGTGCTGAGTGCTATACCATATCCTTTGATGAGTGCATGAATCCAGTTTCACAAAATGAACAGATGGACTTCATTGTCCTTTACTGGGACGATGAACCTGGTCAAGTCACTGTAAGGTACTTTGGGTCACAGTTCTTAGGGCATGCTCGAGCAAACGACCTTCTCAAAAACTTCAAGGAAGGGACACAACAACTGGATCCCAAGCGTCTGTTGCAGGTGTCAATGGATGGACCAAACGTCAATTGGAAATTTTTCAATGATCTGCAACAGGAGCGCAAAACACAGGATGATCTGCCAGAACTTCTGAACATGGGAAGCTGTGGACTCCATACTGTCCATGGAAGCTTGCAGAAAGGAGCCAAAGAGTCTGGATGGAAGATAGGAAACTTGCTGAGGTCCCTATGGCAGATCTTTCGTGATACCCCTGCAAGAAGAGAGGACTTCACCACTACGACAGGGAGCAAGCTGTACCCATTGCAGTTTTGCCAGCACAGATGGGTTGAGGATGCAAAGGTTGCAGAGCGTGCTGTGCAGATGTGGCCTAATGTAGAGAAATTTGTGGCGTCCTTCAAAGACCCCAAGAAGGCCCCAAGCACTGCCTCATTTGCAACAGTGAAAGCTGCCTGTGAGGACCCGCTTACCATTGCAAAGCTACAATTCTTCATTTCCGTAGCTAAGCAACTCCAGCCATTCCTTCAGAAGTTTCAAACAGATGCCCCCATGGCACCTTTCTTGGGCCAGAAGCTGAAGGAAGTAGTCGTGGGGCTTATGGGACGTTTCATCAAAAAGGAAGTCCTGGACAAAGCGGACACGATGCAGAAGCTGGCCGACTTGGACCCCAAGGACAAGAAGAACCAAATGCTGCCAAAACTTGTCGATCTGGGGTTTGCTTCCCGAGAGTCTGTCAAGAAAGCTGCTGACAAGAAAGCTGTCAGTGATTTGAAGATCCTCACATTCAAGAATGAATGTGTGACACTACTATCAGAGCTTACATTCATGATGTTGGAGAAGAGCCCCTTGAAGCTGTCCCTGGTACGATATCTCTCTGCACTGGCTCCTGAGAAACTAGTTGCTCCCTCTTCAGATGCAGCGGCAAAGTTCCAGAAAATCCTTCAGGTGCTTCTAAATGCCAACAGGCTGTCTGGGGAAGAGTGTGATGAGGTCCTTGCTCAGTACAAGGCGTTTGGCACTGAAATGAGACAGGAACATGCAGCCGACTTCAAGAACTTCACCCCAGACAGTGAGAGATTGGACATATTTCTGGGCCAGTACTTCAAAGACCAAACGTACAGCAAGCTCTGGTCTGTTTTCAAGATGCTTCTCACAATCTCCCATGGTCAGGCATCAGTTGAAAGGGGCTACTCTGTGAACAAAGACCTCCTAGTTGAGAACATGCAAGAGAAGACTGTTGTAGCTCTGCGTACAGTTTATGACAGTATCCTAGCTACAGGCCAGCACTTCACTGACTTACCCTTCACTCCTAGACTGAAACGGCATGTCAGGGCATCAAGGATGAGATACCATCAGTATCTCAAGGATCAGAAGAAGTCACAGACAGATGATCAGAAATCCACAAAGAGAAAGGCACTACACGATGATATCCAGTCAGCAGAGAAGAAGAGGAAGCTCTTGAAAGATAGCATCGAGTCAATGACCAAGGAAGCAGACCAGCTGGCAAAGAAAGCGGAAACAAAGCACGACTTCACTTTGCTGGCTAAGTCCAATGCTTTCAGGCAGAAAGTGTCTGAGAAGGCAGATGAAAATCTGAAACTGGAAAAGAAACTAGAAGACCTCAAGCAGAAACTGAAATCACTAGAGTGACTATTTTCAAGAGCAAAAGGTGAATTCTATGTGCAGTTACTGATTATGAATGTCCCGTTCTTCACTTTGTATTATATATAGTAGCATGTACAATTTTATGTGGCCATGACTCTAGAAAGATTTGTTGCATTGTAGTTAGAGAAACATTCCCTTCAGGTGGTGGTCTGCTTTCTGTTCTGCTGAAATAGTGCCTATAGCCTAGTAGTATGCACAATAATTTTGCTGAATTTTTGTAGTTGGTATTATACCTGACACTTTGATATTGTAATCTAACACAGGTAGACTGTATAGTGTAATAAAGTGGGTGGAATCGGCTGGCTGTAAGGGGTGGAGGAGGCCAGAAAGATCAGTTTGTACTAGAAAATTGTTTCAGAAATACCGTTCAAAGTCCTGGAAATTGGATGATTTTTATCCTGGAATATCCTGGAAAAGTCCTGGAATTTAGTTTTCAATTTTCAGTGGGAACCCTGTACATGGGTCCGCCCTCCAGTGGGCTCACCACCTGCAGGAGGGATCATGGGGGTCCGGTGCTATGTGGATTAGGTGGCGGTCAAAGGCGGAGACCTTGGCGGACTGATCACAAGCTTTCTAAACTGGCTTTTGGTACGTGGAATGTCACCTCTCTGGTGGGGAAGGAGCCTGAGCTGGTGTACAAGGTTGAGAGATACCGGCTAGATATAGTCGGCCTCACCTCAACACACAGCTCCGGTTCCGGAACCAGTCTCCTGGAGAGGGGCTGGAGCTTGGCCTTTTCTGGAGTTGCCCCGGGCGAGAGGCGACGAGCAGGGGTGGGTATTCTTGTATCGCCCCACCTTGCTGCCTCTATATTGGAGTTTTCCCCGGTGGACGAAAGGGTTGTTTCCCTGCGCCTTCGGGTTGGGAAACGGGTCCTGACCATCATTTGTGCCTATGCACCAAATGATGTTTCAGAGTACCCACCCTTTTTGGAGTCTGTGACTGGGGTGCTGGAGGGTGCTCCTCTTGGAGACTCCATTGTCCTACTGGGGGACTTCAATGCGCACGTGGGCAACGACAGTAAATCTTGGAGGGGGGTGATTGGGAGGAATGGCCTACCTGATCTGAACCCGAGTGGTGTTCAGTTATTGGACTTCTGTGCTAACCACAGTCTGTCTATAACGAACACCATGCTCAAGCATAAGGGTGTCCATATGTGCACCTGGCACCAGGACACCCTAGGTCGCAGGTTGATGATCGATTTTGTTATCGTATCATCAGACCTGCGACCGTATGTCTTGGACACCCGAGTAAAGAGAGGTGCAGAGCTGTCAACTGATCACCACCTGGTGGTGAGTTGGATCCGATGGCAGGGGAGGAAGCCATTCAGACCTGGTAGACCCAAACGTATAGTGAGGGTGTGCTGGGAACGTCTGGCTGAGACCTCTGTCCGGGAGGTCTTCAACTCCCACCTCCGGAAGAACTTCAACCACATCCCGAGGGAGTCTGGAGACATGGAGTCTGAATGGGCCATGTTCTCCACCTCTGTTGTTGAAGCGGCGGCCCAGAGCTGCGGCCGCAAGGTGGTCGGTGCATCTCGTGGTGGCAACCCCCGAACCAAGTGGTGGACACCAGTGGTGAGGGGAGCCATTAAGCTGAAGAAGGAGTCCTATCAAGCTTGATTGGCTTGTGGGACTCCCGAAGCAGCTGAGGTGTACCAGCAGGCCAAGCGGAGTGCAGCTCGGGTGGTTGCTGAAGCAAAAACCTGGGTATGGGAGGAGTTCGGTGAGGCCATGGAACAAGACTTTCGGTCGGCCTCAAAGAGATTCTGGCAAACTGTCCGGCGGCTCAGGAGGGGAAAGCAGCTCCCCGTCCACACTGTGTATGGTGCGGATGGGACACTGTTGACTTCGACTGGGGATATCGTCGGGCGGTGGAAGGAATACTTCGAGGATCTCCTCAATCCCACTGATACGCCTTCCACAGAGGAAGCAGGGTTTGGGGACGAGGGGGATGACTCGCCTATCACAGGGGCTGAGGTCGCCAAGGTGGTTAGAAATCTCCTTGGTGGCCAGGCCCCGGGGGTGGACGAGATTCACCCTGAGTACCTCAAGGCCCTGGATGTTGTTGGGTTGTCATGGTTGACACGTCTCTGCAACATTGTGTGGAGGTCGGGGGCAATGCCTTTGGCATGGCAAACCGGGGTGGTGGTTCCTCTCTTCAAAAAAGGGGACCGGCGGGTGTGCTCCAACTTTAGAGGGATCACACTCCTCAGCCTCCCTGGGAAGGTCTATGCCAAGGTACTGGAGAGGAGAGTCCGGCCGTTGGTCGAACCTCGGATTCAGGAGGAGCAATGTGGTTTTCGTCCTGGCCGTGGCACATCGGACCAGCTCTTTACCCTCTCGAGAATTCTTGAGGGTTCGTGGGAGTTTGCCCAACCAGTTTACATGTGTTTTGTGGACTTGGAGAAGGCATTTGACCGCGTCCCTTGTGGATTTTTGTGGGGGGTGCTTCGGGAGTATGGGGTATCGGGCTTGTTGTTACGAGCTATTCGGTCTCTGTATGACCGTTGTGAGAGTTTGGTTCGTATTGCCAACACTCGGTCGGAGTCATTCCCAGTGAGAGTTGGACTCCGCCAGGGCTACCCTTTGTCACCGATCCTGTTCATAATTTTTATGGACAGGATTTCTAGGCACAGCCAGGGAATGGAGGGTGTCATGCTTGGTGACCACAGGATCTCATCTCTGTTGTTTGCAGATGATGTTGTCCTGTTGGCTTCTGTCACGGCTGGCCCTCACGAGCCAGCATAAGACGCCACAGTTCAGTAAGTTGCAATTCAGTTCTTTTATTTATAATGCACAGGACTTAGGTGTACAACACAACTTTGCCACGCAGGCTTCGTTACACAACACAACATAAATTCACAACAGAGATTAGCGGCTAGGGCGAGGGGCACTCGTACGCCACAAAGGCAGGGAATATAAAACGTGGAACAGGGAGAGAGTTATGGCAGAGACGAGGAGCTCTCGTCCGCCGTAATTAGGAAGGAACGTCAGTGAGGGAGAAGACAATTCCAAATAATAAATCACTTACATGCAGCGGGATACGTCGAGGAACCCAGGGAGCATGTGGTAAGGAGACAGGGGTGAGTCATAAGACTTCTGACGAGACAGCCGCAGAGTCCAGTTCACTCGCACTGACATTTAAAGCCAGCTGCTCATGATTGGAAACGCGGCGCAGCTGCTCAGGTTCTGACAGCTGAGAGCTCCCAAGCGTCTGGCCAATCAGAGCCCGGGAAACCCGTGTGACGACACCTGCTGTCAAAACCTGACAGGGATGAGGAATAACCCGAGCGCTGCACGGTGGCGCAGTGGTTTAGCACTGTGGCAGCACAGTTTTACCCTCGGTCGGGGGATCGCGGGGATCATGAGATCGTGGGTTCGATCCCAGCCCCCGACCAACAGTGAGCTGTGTGGAGTTTGCATGTTCTCCCCGTGTTGCGTGGGTTTACTCCGGGATTTCTCCGGTTTCCTCCCGCATACCAAAAACATGTAGGTTTAGGGCGCTCGCGCACGCAGCGACCAGCAGCCGGTGGCTTGTCACCAGACTGCAAACCAAGTCTACCTACGGGTACAAATAAGTAACAAAAAAAAAAAAAAAAAAGCACGGAAAAAAGCGCTCAGGATATGACAGAGCCCCTCCCTCTACGCGAACTCCTGGTCGCGCGTAACATCCAGACCCCCCCACCCCACCCCAGGGAGGGTGGAGGGGGAAGCAGGTGGAGGGGGAGCAGGGTCAACTCACAACAAGGGGACAAAAACATCGGGGAAGGGAGGGAGAGAAAAAACAAAAGGCAGAAACCGTACATAAACGGGGACAAAAAGATGAATGGAAAGAAAAGTCAACGCTAGATGGACATCTCTCACATATAACCACAAAAAAGAAAGCCAAGATAAGGATACACGGAACACCAGTCAATACCACAAGGCAGGATCAAGGAAATAAAAGGACAAATAATACCTTCTTCTCCAAGTTAAAGTGTACAGAAAATCTTCAAAACCAAAAGACAATACAGGTGCCAAAAAAAAAGAACTAGACCCGAGTAAGGGAGTAACATAGGAAATATACAATCACACCCTAAAGAAACATACAATACTCATGATAGCATACTGTCAAAATGAAAAGGAAATTCTGCTCAGAAGAGTCTCAAATCGGGAGTGCAAGGAACAAACCCAAACAGTCATCCCAGAAAATAACATGAAAGACAGCTACGGCAAGAGAACATATGTCCATCAACGGAAAACAGTCACCTTAAACATGAAGTTCAATCCCCTGTGGGGTATTTCAGTCTGAGAGGGGAGGAGAGAAAAAGAAAACCAGTCACAAGTCAGTGGTGGGGCAAGAGAAGGAGAGGGAAAAAAACCATTGGGGAATAGTGTTAAATAACTCCGCTCAGGAGGCCTCCCAGCACCCAGCATCCAGGCCGCCAGCAAAAGCAGCGGAACGTGCCCTAACGGCTCAGCCAAACCCCGGGCCGAGGAAAACCATGTCTCCGGCGGGTGGACCAGGGCGCCGAAAGAATCATCCTGCTCGTCAGGAAACTGGGCCCGGATGCCAAAAGGACAGAGCCGGTCACCGGGTGGTCGGGCAGTATCGGCTTGCCAACAGAATGGCTGGGGGAAGGTCGGCGAACCGGGCCAGCTGGAATTAACTCCCGCAGTCTCAAAAGCGGGGAAGAAGGGGCCATGGCGAGGACAGGGCATGGCCTGGAAAGCGCTCAGCGGTGGGTCATCTACACAATCTCCGGAACCCGCCTGGGTCAAAACGACCACGGCGCCGAGCTCCGATTGAGCGAGAGCGGCACCCGCGTCGGACCCCGATTGGGCCGGAACTTCCATGACGTCAAGCTCCAAACGAGCGAGAGCAGCACCTGCGTCGGACCCCGACTGGGCCGGAACCTCCATGACTACTAACTAACTAACTAACTAACCTGCACTTATATATTTGACATTTGACTCTCGGCGCCACACCAGTAGGCTGCCTTTTGCAACAGCGGCTCGATTCCGAGTTTTTTTTTTTCCCTTCCTCTCTCTTTTGATCACTTTTTTTTTTCACCCCACTTATATCACGGACACACAGATCGTCCCAAATGTCTCCTGAGCCGGTGGACGGAGCCACTGTTTATAGCAGGATACGATACAACAGGGAAGAGCTGCTAGCATTTAACCGCCACCCGGTCCCACTGGAAAAACTCGACATACCGAGAGAATTGAGGCGAAAGCGTCGCGGCTGCCGGGCTGGAGTAAGGCGGAGGACAAAAAATATAAGGTACAGACCCTCCCTTCCATCTGTTGTCATGGGAAATGTACGGTCGATACTGGGAAAGTTAGATGAGCTAGCGGCTATCTCCCGTTATGATAGCACTTACCGGGAGTGCTCTCTCCTTTTGTTTACTGAGACGTGGCTAACTGAACTAGCAGCAGATGCTAACATTGAGCTGGAGGGTTTTCACATGATACGAGCTGACCGAACACCAGAGAGTGGCAAAGCAAGGGGCGGTGGAGTGATAATGTATGTTAACAACAACTGGTGCAGACCGGGACATATCACTGTTAAACAACGACACTGCAGCAAAGACATTGAGTTGCTAGCTGTTAGCATGAGGCCTACATATCTCCCGAGAGAACACTCACACGTGATCTGCATTGTTGTTTATGCAAATCCGACGGCGAACGCTGGGACAGCGCGTGACGTCATCCATTCAGTAACCAGCAGGCTGCAGACAGAACACCCAGATGCTCTTCTCCTCATCTCAGGCGATTTCAACCACGTTTCACTGTCTCCCATTCTGCCCACTTTCACCCAGTATGTCACATGCCACACTAGAGACAATAAAACACTGGATTTGTTCTACGCAAACACTAAGGAGGCGTACACCTCATCACAACTCCCCCCACTTGGGAGATCGGATCACAACTTGGTTCATCTCCGGCCGGTGTACAAACCCCTAGTGCACAGACAACCTCCGGCCATGCACACTGTGGAGTTATGGTCTGAGGAGACAATGGACACTCTAAAGGACTGTTTTGAAGCCACTGCCTGGAAGCAGCTCTGCGATCCACATGGTGAGGACATCGATGGCCTCATTCACACCTTCACGGGCTACCTCAGCTTCTGTGTGGACAAATCCGTTCCCACCAAGACCATACGGCGTCACTCAAACAACAAACCCTGGATCAACCCTGAGATAAAAACACTTCTGAGAGAGAAGAAGAGGATCTTCAGGTCGGGGAACAGGGAGATGCTGAAGTCCGTACAGAGGGAGCTGAGGAGAAAGATCAGAGAAGGCAAGGACAGCTTCAGGAAGAAGATGGAGGACAAGCTGCAACAGAGCGACATCAGCGGGGTCTGGAGAAACCTCAAAACCATCTCGGGGCTCCAGAATACCTCCCCCCAGGCCACGGGGGGCAGGGAGTGGGCGAACAACCTGAATCTGTTTTTCAATAGATTTGACCAACCGCCCTCCCCCCTGTCTGCACAACAACCACTGCTGCCTCTAAGAAATCAAGTCCTGCTGCCCACTCCCCACTCCACCGACACCCCCCCCCCCCCACTCCCAACACACAGCCCCCCATCCTGACCCTGACCAAGACCCAGGTGAGGACGGAGCTGAGGAAGATCAAGGCGAGGAAGGCGTCGGGACCGGACGGCATCAGCGCAAAGCTCCTCAAGTCCTGTGCAGACCAGCTGTGTGGGATTGTGACGTATATCTTCAACCTGAGCCTGAAACTGGGGAGGGTACCACAGCTGTGGAAAACATCTTGTGTGGTACCTGTACCAAAAACTTCCCACCCCAAAGACCTGAACAGCTACAGACCGGTGGCCTTGACGTCCCACTTGATGAAGACCCTGGAGAGACTGCTCCTTGCTCATCTCCGCCCCCTGGTGGAACCAGCGATGGATCCACTCCAGTTCGCCTACCAGCATGGCATTGGGGTGGAGGATGCGGTGATCTTCCTCCTTCACCGTTCTCTGTCCCACCTGGAGAAGCCCGGGAATATGGTGAGGATCATGTTCTTTGACTTCTCCAGTGCTTTCAACACCATCCAACCGATGATCCTGAAGGACAAGCTGCTGCGCGCAGGGGTGGACCAGCACCTGTCATCATGGATCCTGGACTACCTCACGAACCGGCCTCAGTTTGTGAGAACCCGGGACTGTGTTTCCGACACGATCATCAGTAGCACGGGGGCCCCCCAGGGAACGGTGCTGGCTCCCTTCCTGTTCACTCTTTATACTGCGGACTTCTCACACAACACAACACATTGCCATCTACAGAAGTTCTCTGATGACTCTGCGATCGTTGGTCTCATCTCCAACGGAGATGAAGCTGAGTACAGAGGGCTTATCCAGGACTTTGTGGACTGGTGCCATCGGAACTGCCTCCAGATCAACGCGAGGAAAACTAAGGAGCTGGTGGTGGACTGCCGCAGGCATGGGCAGCCCCTCACAGCACCAGTAAATATACAGGGAACAGACATCGAGATGGTGACATCCTATAAGTACCTGGGTATTCATCTGAACAATAAACTAGACTGGTCACACAATACTGACGCACTCTACAAGAAGGGACAGCGCAGGCTGTTCCTGCTGAGGAGACTCAGGTCTTTTGGTGTACAAGGGGCGCTGCTGAAGTCATTCTATGACACGGTGGTGGCATCAGCCATCACTTTTGGAGTGGTCTGCTGGGGCAGTGGCATTACTGCAGCCGATAGGAAGAGACTGAACAAACTGATTAAGAAAGCTAGCTCTGTCCTGGGGCAGCACCTTGATCCGATGGAGGAGATAGGAGAGAGAAGGACGGTGGCTAAACTGTCATCTCTGCTGGAGTCCGAGTTCCACCCTATGCAGGACATACTGGATGCACTGAGGAGCTCATTTAGCAGCAGACTACATCATCCCAGGTGCACAACCGAGAGGTTTCGTAGGTCCTTCCTACCAACGGCTGTCAGACTGTACAACCTAAGCAGGGCTGCTCGCAGAGATAGCAAAAAGACGTAACAAACTAATAGTTTTTTTTGAATGCAAAAGATGCAATAGACTTACACAATGGTCCTCTCCGGCATACAACTAGGAACATACCGGTCGCTATGGAGGGTGAGAATATGTATGGGCACATAATCATACCATGTAGGATAACTAAATAGACGGTTATGCTGTTTCATCCCACCTAGCAACAATGCTCTGCACTGTGTGTGTTTATACAGTATATTTACATATTTATTCCATCTAGCTACAATGCTCAGCACTGGGTGTGTTTATATTTATATATCTATATATTTATTCCATCTAGCTACAATGCTCCGCACTGTGTTTTTATATATCTACATATTATTCCATCTAGCTACATTGCTCCGCACTGTGTGTGTTTATATACTTGCATATTTATTCCACCTAGCTGCAATGCTCCGTACTGTGGGTGTTTATATATTTACATATTTATTCCATCTAGCTACAATGCTCTGCACTGTGTGTTCATATATTCATATATTTATTCCATCCAGCTACAATGCTCTGCACTGTGTGTCTGTGTGTGTATATATATATTTTATAGTAATATGTACATATGTATATTAGCTGCTCTTGCTTGCTTGTTTTTTGTTTTTTGTTTTTTTCTTGCCTTCTGATTGTTGCTCTGAGTATTGCTATCCCTGTGCTGTTGCAATCCTGGAATTTCCCCGTTGTGGGACTAATAAAGGCTTATCTTATCTTATAGCGCTTTTCTAGTCACAAAGACCACTCAAAGCGCTTTCATTAATACTAACCCTCTATTCTAAGGGCCTATAGGAAACAGATATCTAGGGACAATTTAGAACAGCCAATTAACCTAACATGCATGTTTTTGGCATGTGGGAGGAAACCAGAGAAATCTCGGAGTAAACCCACGCAACATGGGGAGAACATGCAAACTCCACACAGATCACTGTTGGTCGGGGGCTGGGATCGAACCCACGATCCCCACAATCCCCCGGCCAAGGGTAAACTGTGCTGCCGCAGTGCTAACCACTGCGCCACCGTGCAGCCCAAGTCAAGCTCCGATCGAGCGAGAGCAGCACCCGCGTCGGACCCCGATTGGGCCGGAACCTCCCTGACGTCGAGCTCCGATCGAGCGAGGGCAGCACCCGCGTCGGACCCCAATTGGGCCGGCACCTCCCTGACGTCGAGCTCCGATCGGGCGAGAGCAGCACCCGCGTCGGACCCCGATTGGGCCGGAACCTCCCTGACGTCGAGCTCCGATCGAGCGAGGGCAGCACCCGCGTCGGACCCCGATTGGGCCGGAACCTCCCTGACGTCGAGCTCCGCTTGAACCGGCGGAGCACTCCCGGTGGACCCCATGCCGAGAGCCGGAACCTCCAAGGTGGCACCTAGAGAAGGTTCACCTCCAGTCACCCTGGGGAGAGGCTCAGAGGGACAAAAGGAACCGGGATCAGGATCACCGGCAGCGGCAGGGCCCGGCGAGACAGGCTCGAGCGCAGCAAACGGCTGCACCCGGCTCGCCCCCCCGAGAGACAGGCAATAATGCTCCAGAAAGAAGATGAGGGATAGAAAATCAAGCACTCGCCTGATCTCGGGTTCTGCCGCCATCCAGGACTTCGATGCTCCGGGTTCAAACGGGAGGAGGTTGTCGTCCGGTTCCCACTTGGTCGTGACATCATCCGCCCCTTGAAGAGGGGCTCCTGCAGCTCGAGGACCCCCCGACGTCATCGTCCACACTGGCGGTTCATGTGGCGTGGAGGTGGGGGGCTCTCGGCCCGCTGGACCGGACTGTTCATCTGCGGAGTCCCGGGGACGCTCCGTCGTCGGCACAGGCTCCAACCAGTCGTCCGATCTCCTCTGCCCAGAAAATGGCTGCGGGGCTGGGGTCTTCTGCCCGAGGGCCGCAGGCTCACTCCTCATCTGGTGACGCTCCTCTGAAGTCGAAGCGTGCTCAGCAGGGGGAGACACAGAGGCAGCGGGTTTAATTAACATATCAGCAGGGAGTTGAGGCTCGGGGGGCTGCAAACCCCGAGCCTCACCCCCAGGAGTCAGACAGAACAAATCACTATTAGGTGGAAAAAAGTGAACTTGTACTTGCCTGCCTCCCGGAGGGGCGGTGGAACCTGCCGTAGGGAACGTCATTCCATCCTCCTCCCACCGGGTGGTGGCCGGAGACTCTCTTGAAGGAGGAGAGGGGGCCACTCGGGATGGTGTAGCCGCGCTGTCCACTGGAGCAAAACTTCTCAAACTCCCAGCCGCTGGAGAAGGCGTCGAGGCGGAGGGGGCAACAGCCAAATCGGGCCGGGCGTGACGCGCTGACAGCTCAGCGGGGGAAGCAGGCCCGGGGGAAAAGGCTGCAGGGATCTCCTCCTGGTGAGACGCTGGGGAAACAGCAGTGGGATGAATGGGGTCAGCCCAGTGAACTGGAGCGGGTTCCGGAAGGGAGTCGCGCTGAGAACATCTCTGGCCACGGCGCCGACGTCTACGACGGGCCCCGGGTGGTGCGAACTCCAGGACTGGATCGAGGGAAGGATCCGGATTCCAGAGCGGGCAGCGGGAGCTCCGATTACTCCGCCTTTGGCCTCGTTCCTCCTCGATATCCTGGAGCGCCTCGCGGTGGGCGGCGATCTCTTGTCTCTTCGCTTGGATGTCCAAGTGGTCGGTGTAGCGGGGAGACAATCGGTCGAGCATTATCTCAGCGCAGTCCAGGTAATAGTGCGCTTCGGATGAGTCGTCAAGGCTGGCGGAAGCGCTGATGAAGTCATCCACCTCCTCCAGCGCCTCAGGCAGCTGGAGCCAGAGATCACCCCACCTTGCAGCCTCCTCCTCTTCGTACATCCGAATTATCTGGCGTTGGGCAGCGATGTCGAGTCTCCTCGCGTCGACCTCGGGGTGACCGTTGTAGCGGGAAGGCAGACAGTCAAGCACCTCCTCAGCCCGGTCTAGATACCACTGTTCATCGGGCTGATAACCGAGGAGAGGAGGGGCGAGGGAGGTGTCTGGATGCCCATCGAGGTCGGAGGCGATGATGAGGATTTCATCTACCTCCTCCAGCGCCTTGGTCAGCAGGCCGTGGGAACCCCGAGAACGACTCCGCTGAGATGGCATATTTCCAACGCCATGTACCTGGACAGGAAGGAGCAAAGTTCCCAGAACGCAACTACTGAGAACGGCATCTCCTTCTGGCGGCTGTCTACTGTCACGGCTGGCCCTCACGAGCCAGCATAAGACGCCACAGTTCAGTAAGTTGCAATTCAGTTCTTTTATTTATAATGCACAGGACTTAGGTGTACAACACAACTTTGCCACGCAGGCTTCGTTACACAACATAAATTCACAACAGAGATTAGCGGCTAGGGCGAGGGGCACTCGTACGCTGCAAAGGCAGGGAATATAAAACGTGGAACAGGGAGAGAGTTATGGCAGAGACGAGGAACTCTCGTCCGCCGTAATTAGGAAGGAACGTCAGCGAGGGAGAAGACAGTTCCAAATAATAAATCACTTACATGCAGCGGGATACGTCGAGGAACCCAGGGAGCATGTGGTAAGGAGACAGGGGTAAGTCATAAGACTTCTGACGAGACAGCCGCAGAGTCCAGTTCACTCGCACTGACATTTAAAGCCAGCTGCTCATGATTGGAAACGCGGCGCAGCTGCTCAGGTTCTGACAGCTGAGAGCTCCCGAGCGTCTGGCCAATCAGAGCCCGGGAAACCCGTGTGACGACACCTGCTGTCAAAACCTGACAGGGATGAGGAATAACCCGAGCACAGAAAAAAGCGCTCGGGATATGACAGCTTCATCCAGCAATGACCTACAGCTCTTGCTGGGATGGTTTGCCGCTGAGTGTGAAGCGGCTGGGATGAGAATCAGCACCTCCAAGTCCGAGTCCATGGTCCTCAGCCGGAAAAAGGTGGATTGTCCTCTCCGGGTTGGGGACAGGCTCCTGCCCCAAGTGGAGGAGTTTAAGTATCTTGGGGTCTTGTTCACGAGTGAGGGGAAAATGGAGTGAGAGATCGACAGACGGATTGGAGCAGCATCTGCAGTGATGCGGACGTTGTACTGGTCTGTTGTGGTGAAGAGGGAGCTTAGTTCTAAGGCAAAGCTGTCGATTTACCAGTCAATCTACGTTCCTACTGTCACCTATGGTCACGAGCTTTGGGTAATGACCGAAAGAACGAGATCGCGGATACAAGCGGCTGAAATGAGCTTTCTCCGTAGGATTGCTGGACTCACCCTCAGAGATAGGGTGAGGAGCTCAGTCATCCGGGAGAGGCTCAGAGTAGAACCGCTGCTCCTCCACATTGAAAGGAGTCAGTTGAGGTGGTATGGGCATCTGATTAGGATGCCTCCTGGACGCCTCCCACTTGAGGTGTTTCAGGCACGTCCCACTGGGAGGAGACCCCGGGGCAGACCCAGGACTCGGTGGAGAGACTATGTCTCCCAGCTGGTCTGGGAATGCCTTGGTATCCCCTCTGAAGAGCTGGAGCAGGTGGCTGGGGAGAGGGAAGTCTGGGCTTCTCTGCTTGAACTGCTGCCGCCGCGACCCGGACCTCCGGAAAAGTGGTAGAAGATGGATGGATGGATGGATGGACGGTATACTTTTTCTTCCTATAATCACATTGATAGACAACAAAAATCGGCAGGTGGTCACTGATATCATTCAATAAAAGCCCACTCCTGATATTATTTTCCATAATGTTTGTGAATATGTTATCTATTAGTGTGGCACTGTGTGGCGTGATTCTGCTAGGTCCGGTAATTGTTGGATGTAAGCCCATACTGTACATTGTGTTGATAAATTCTTCTGTCAAACTATGTTGTTTTGAATTCATCAGATCTATATTGAAATCCCCACAGATGAACATAACTTTATGAGTTAGTTTTGCATACATGTTTTCCATCCAGTCCTTAAATAAGTCAATGTTTGATCCAGGTGTTCTATATACACAGCTCACTACTATATTATTCACATTGTCCAGACAGATTTCTATTGTAATACATTCAAATAAATCATCCACAGTTACTGACAGATTTTCAACAACCTTGTATTTCAAGCTCTTGTCAACATAAATTGCAACTCCTCCTCCTTTTTTCACTTTTCTATTTATATAATTTAATTCATACCCATCCATGGCAAAATCCACTCCTTTCTCTTCACTGAGCCACGTCTCTGATAGTGCCACAATATTGAATGGCTCTTTAAACTGATGTAAATAATCTTTAATGTTATTAAAGTTGGCATAGAGACTTCTGCTGATGAAGTGGATCATAGAAATATTGAAATCAGATGTGACCATTGTGTTAAACTGTTCATCCGTGTACAGTTATTATTGATGGAGCTAAATAAATTGTTATCAGGGTCTATGTTATATTCTACGTCCTGTGGGTTGTGATCTGTATATTCAAAAACTTTCAGTTCCTGTTGTTCCTGTTTGTTGATCTTTTGTTTGGTACAGTGTTGATTTACACAGGGTCTTGGTAGATGGTTTAGGCTTCCTTACAACCAGGTACTGAACAGGTTCTGCACAGGTGCCCTGAAATCATACACACATCAGCCATGACATCATAGACTTTTTACAAAAATATTGACCTTTTTTTTTTTGAAATACAAAACATGACATTAAATTACCTTTGTCTGTGGTCGATGCCATGTTTGCAAAGTGCTTGTGCAGGCCACAGCTGATGGAAGTGCCTTCACCTGCATCATGCTGTCATGGGCACTCTGAAACAGCAAGGCAACAAGGTGGTTGCACAGGACTTTGCCTGCAGCACAGGTGCATGATGTCCCATTCAGCTGAATGGGATCTGTGCCAGTTTGCAAAACAATCTAGGGTAAAGACATAAACAAATGTCACTCACAATTTTTAAATGGTGAAAATAAATTAACCAGCCATTTTGGATGAAAAAATAAATATAAAATTAACCAAACATGAATATATGAATGGCATTTGAGAACACCAAAGTGCAACTTCATTTTGAGTCAGAGTAAATCTGCAGCAGCAGTAACATTTTAACCCCTTACACTCAACACAGCTGTTTCAGCATAAGTATGGTATTGAAAGCTATACATCTACCATAAACATTTTAATATTTTAACTATGAACAAATATCAGTTCTTACACATTGTTGGGTGTGTAATAAATACAGCTGATAAATGACTAATAGAAATATGTCAAACCAAAAAGTGGAAGGGGTTAAAAAAAACGTAACATTTAGTCCTTATCCTATCATAAAAACTTGTAGTGAGTGCCGACTTCTCTCTTCCTCATGTACTGGTGACGCCTGCATCTGACTACAACCTCCCTGTTTACAACATTAGAAACTGACAGAAAAGTACAGTCATCATAAATAAGACTGTGTGACTATTTAAAAGGGCTGAATGTATATTCTGTCAAATGCAGTCACATCAAAACAAATGTCAAAGTCAAGATGGTGAGCTAAGATGAGCAGATACTAGCTAGTGCTAAACTAGCATAACATTACTGTAAATCAATCACTTACCGTCATAATTGTAGATAAAATTTTCAAAGAAAAACTTATATCCTCGATTTAGTTTGGAGTGTGCTACAGGGGAATGCTGTTCAACTAAACGGACCACATCTGCGGACGACAGTTTTGGTAAATTGTTTAGTGAACTTGTAAATTCAAGGACACTACCTCCTTTCTCCATTTTGGCAGAAGTGGAGTAACACAGCAAATGCTGTACCAGAAGTACATAATGTGGGCGTGAAAAAGGCCTATTACTATAAAATGAGTGGAGCTAGGGCTACCAAACCTGGTCCACAGGTTCACCTTGGGATTGTGACCTCAGACTATGGGTTTGGGGTCAAAAGGTCAAAGGTCAAGGTTAACATTCCCTGTGCCTTATTACTGTACAATGTGTAAAGTTAGGGTCACCAAAATTGGTACACAGGTTCACCCTGTGACCCTGAAGTGTGACTATGGTTTTGGGATCACAAGGTCAAAGGTCAACATCAAAATCGCTTACAAACTATATCTCAACAACAAAGAAAGCTAGAGTCACCAAAGTTGCTGCAGAGGTTCACCTTGGGATCCTAACCTCTGACTATGGGTTTGGGGTCAAAAGGTCAAAGGTCAAGTTTAGCATTTCTTTGGCCTTATTACTGTACAACGAGTAAAGCTAGGGCCATCAAACCTGGTACATGGGCTCACCTGGGGTCCAGAGCTCTGACTATGGGTTTGGGATCAAAAGGTGAAAGGTCAAGGTTAACATTCCTTATGCCTTATTACTGTACAACAAGTAAACTTAGGGTCACCAAACTTGGTACACAGGTTCACCTTGGGATCCTGACCTCAGACTATGGGTTTGGGGTCAAAGGTCAAGGTTAACATTCCCTATGCCTTATTACTGTACAGCGAGTAAAGTTCAGGTCACCAAACTTGGTACATAGGTTCACTCTGTGACCCTGAAGTGTGACTGTGGTTTTGGGATTGCAAGGTCAAAGGTCGACATCAAAATGGGGTTCAAAAGGTCAAAGATCAAGGTTGGCACTCCCTATGATCTCTTACTGTAGAACATGTAAATCTCTCTAGGGTCACCATACTTGCTACACATTTTCACCTCTGGATCCTGCCCTACAACTAATGGTTGTATACTTTGTTGTATATTTGTGGATGATGGGCTTATTATAATTACCTCCGCCAAAGGGGGAGGTTATGTGATCATCGGCATTGGTTTGTTTGTTTGTTTGTTAGCAAGATAACTCAAAAAGTTATGGACGGATTTTCATGAAATTTTCACAGATTGTCAGAAATGGGGTATCCTACAGATGATTACATTTTGGTGGTGATCCGGATCACCGTCGAGAAGAAAACCGCCATTATGGAAAATGCCATTTTCGTCAATAACTAATGAACCACTAATCCTATCATTGTGAATCCAATTGCTTGTCATATGTTTTCATGGTCAAGGAATCTGAAAACATACAAACAAACACTGTATGGAGGGAACTGTGGCGCTAAACCGCCATTACGGACAATGCGATTTTCGTGAATAACTACTCAACCACTAATCCTGTCATTGTGAATCCAATTGCTAGTCATATGTTTTCATGGTCAAGGAATCTGAAAACGTACACACAAACACTGTATGGGGGGAACTGTGGCGCTTGGCGGAGGTCTGCGCTCTCCGAGTGCTTTTCTAGTTTGATTCTGCCACAGTAATTATATTGAAAAGTTGAAAACTGCTGTCTGTCAGTAACTATTGGGATTGTCAAAGAAAATGGGCTCTTATTTTTTGTAGAACTGTCTCCCCATGCTGCACCCTTCTACAAATTTAACTGAAATAAGGTAAGTAAATTAAATCACCCTTTAGTCCATACAGCCAATCATGTACAGTAGAATGAAATTGTGTTTCTCTTATCTACAGTGTTAATCACACACACACACCCATATATAGAATCAGAGGGCCGTTGCCATGCAAGGCGCCGCCACAGATTTCCCTCCTCCATTCCATTATTGCTGAGCACCAAGCTTGACAGCAGGAAGTTCCGCTTTTATATGGTCTTCTGCATGATCCGGCCAGGATTTGAACCCCTGTCTCCCGGGTGTGGGGCGGATGCTCTACCAACTGAGCCACCACTCCGGTTTCTGAGCCACCACTCCGGTAGTAACTCTGCTCACAGACAGCATTAAAACAAACTCCATGGTGAAGATAACAATACAGTGATATTATTCATAGCTAAGATTTAATCATCTCTCCATAGTTCTATAAATGTATAATGTTGTCACTGACTCACCTACAGTACTGCTGGCTCAAAAGAAATTACAAGTGCACACACACACACACACACACACACACACACAAACTTTTTTACATGTAAAACTGACGTTAAGATCTGATAAACCTTCAGTCTGAGTAATGACTCTGCACAGCTGCTCGTTGAAGTCCAAGTGTTTATGACTTATCTGGTCCCATCACTGCCCGGATTCCTTGTCAGGAATATTTTACTATCTGTTGTGGTGAACAGTGTCACGTTGAGCTGAGTGAAATAACAACCAGGGTCATGACACTCGACTTAATTTGACAGTAAGTCAAACACTTTCATATATTACACTCTGTATCAACATTATACCATACTTGTCCACTGAGAGATAAAAACATGAATGACATCACATTCCAACATCACCTGAGTTTTTTTATTACTCAGCTCTCACTTAAAATACATTGATGCAACAAAATGTTGCTCTATAAATCAGGGATGAGTGACTTAAACATGCTGTTGGTTTTGGGGGAACATCAGTGATAGTCGTAAACAGTCCAGCATGTAAGTGAACCATCTTGCATTACCAGGTCCTCATGTTGAACCACATTAGCCACGAGTCCTAACAGCCACTATCCACTTTGCACACATGGTTCTGGTTTAGCCCCCTTTCTTCGACACCATATAGGTTGTATTACATTTATTACACACTCAAAAAAAAGTCTCTCACTGCAAGGTTGTCCATCTGTTGAGGGCACATGCTAGAAAATATATGAAAAAGGGGAGAGGGGTAACAGTTGTGATGTCAGTGCTGGTCTTAATGTGGTGCAGGTCGAAGTTCTGGACAGATGACTGATTTAAAAGGTATAGCTTTTAGTCGAGAGAGCAGCTAGATCACAGATGAATTTTAATCAAAAAAGAAGGAGAAAGGCACACAAATCACCTCTGCTTTGCTCTCAGGAATGTTTTTGTGCATGGCTTTGATATATAGGTGCAGATGTGCAACTGCAGCATGACGAGCTTAGCTAAAAAGGGCTGCTAAGCTGGGGGAACATGTAAGCCCGGTGACTCCCTAAAGGTCGTGATTTCCACCTCATAACCTCAGTAAAGAATAAGTGAGCAGAACACTAGTAAAGCTGCAGTATCAACTCTTAACTGAACCAGTCACAAGCTGCAAGATCGTCTCATGACTGGTGCAGTTACTTGTTGGGGGAAAAATTGGTGAGAAATCGCATCTTCTTAGGAGAAGGACAGAATATGAATATATAAAAAAAAGACACCTAAAATTGTAATAAATTTTTATTATTAAATGTATACACACTCAAGATTTACTCAAAAATACTCCCCTTCAGCATGCTCCAAGAAGTAGGTTAATTAAGGGAAGTCAAAAGTTATTTATAAGGCCCACATTAAAAATTATATAGAGATGGAAATAAGAAATCAGTTGCCATTATATATCAAAAATGTGTAGGAATTCACACGCATTTAGGTGTAGAAATAATTGTACACCAAGGTCCACATGGCATTTATGAAACCATGCATATGATCAGTCTCATCGTATGCTCGATCACGCATTGATAAATCCAATGGCAGGAAACAAACGCCATTAAATACCACACCCATGCCATGACCTTAGCATTTACGACACGGTGGAATGCAAGATGGCAAAAAGAGAAACTTTTCCACAGTACAAATTGGCATGATTATAAGAAAAGTGAAAAATAATATAGTGTTGTGTAGCAGCCTCATATGTGGCATTAGATGCAAAAGAACCATATTTTGGAGGAGATCAGCAACTGAAAAACTGGATGAAAAGTTTATGACAGTATTACGATTTTCCACCAGTACATGTGATATAGCATCAGCGGCTCATTTTTGTTAGCGCACACAAGGATTTGTCATGGTAATATTTGATCTGTAACTGTATTCAAACTAAATAATGTCTTGTCTGCTCACAAACAGGCAGTTCTGATGCCACTTTGATGTCCATATAAAATGCATCTGTTGTGTCCATAATTAGAAGAATGACAAGTAAGTCAAGACTCTGTTAACAGGGTTTATTCAAGATAACACAAACTGTATACAAAGGCTTACGGCACTCGTTTGCATGCCAGGTGGCTCCACAACTTCCGCCCACTTCCTTTATACCCCGGGTGGCATCACTACCGGAAACCGGTAGTCAACCACCCCTGGTCCACCCACGTCCAACCCGGCCGCCATCTTGCTGGTACCAGCCTATTTACATATGTAACAGCATCGACTATCCAAAAACAAATCACTCAGAATGGACCACTTTGCAGCTGAAATGGCAACATGCTGCCCCCTGCCCTACAGAGCCATTTTTTTTTTAAGGTTAATCATTTGAACTTTAACACAAGTAACAGGTAGATATTTAAAATATGGCCATACTGTATAAAACCACACTAACCTGCGCAGAAAAATAACACTATAATTTGAATGGAAAATATGTACCATCTTGATCTATGGATCACAATAGAGGAGATGAATGCCAGAAGGTAAGGTGATCTCTCCCTGCAGGTTGGGTGATTAATTTTTCCAGATTTATTACTTTCTTGGAGGTAGATGATGGAGGAGATGAGCTAAGTAGGTGAAGATGATCCAGGTGGGTATGAGAGGGTCCACCAGAGGGGGCTTCCTGGGGTTTAAACAAACAGAGTTGGAAATCAAATTTGGAGGTTGCTTACTTGAGGGTCCGAGTGAAGAACAGAGGCTGCATGGATGCATGATTGAGGCAAAGATTCAAGGAAAGGTTGGTCAAGGAGCGGGAGGTGAGGAGCGTCACCTAAACGATGTATGAATGAATGAATGAATGAATGAATCTTTATTTTGGATAGATTAAAAGTAAAGATTAAAAAAGAAACAGAATAATATAACAAAGGGGGAAAAAAATCCAACAAAGTCAAATTAAACAATAACTCCTCTGATTATACAGTTCAACATAAGTTATCCGAAATGGGTGATGGCTGAAGCCGCAGCTTATATTGCCCACCCATATCATCGCGATGGGGAATGAATGAGAACCTGTGCTTTTTTAGCAGTCAGGCTATTAGATGCAGGTGAGGTGATTAGGTGCAGCGGCAGGAAATGAGAGTAGATGAGTGGAAAGTGTATGTGTGAGTGCAATAGAGTTCCCACCCCGGGGAGTGTTATACATTTTATGGAAAGGTGAGTTCAGTTTCACTAGCCACACCATGCCCTGATTACTGCCACACCTGGTGAATCAAGAAATGGTTTCAAAAGAACCTGCCTGACAAAGGGAAGTAGGCTCAAAGATCTCAAAAGCAACACATCATGCAGCAATCTAAAGAAATTCAAGAACAGATGAGAAACAAAAACGCAGATCATCATCTAAAGACCTGCAGACCTCACTTGCCTCAGTTTAGACATTGGCCCATGATTCAACAATAAGAAAGAGACTGGGCAAAAATGGCATCCATGGAAGAGTTCCAAGATGAAAACCACTGCTGACCAGAAAGAACACAAAGGCTCGTCTCACACTGGCCAAAACACATCTTGATGATCCACAAGACTTTAATACCCCCTTTACACAGGGGTGGAGATCATTGAGAGATTGTTGACAGAGCTTGCCAATTTTTGATCTATCAATGATCTTCAGTGATCTCCATCGTTGCCACAGTCTCCTCAAATTTTTGACTCAATCCAAAGCAGACAAGGATCTTCCAAACGATCCCAAACATCAAAAATTGGCTTGATCTCTCAACAATCTCCATGCTGTGTAAAGGGGTCCTTAAGAAAATATTCTGTGGACTGACGAGACAAAAGTTGAACTTTCCGGAAGACGTGTGTCCCATTACATCTGGCATAAAACTGACACAGCATTACGTAAAAAGAGCATCATGCCAAACATGGTGGTGGTAGTGTGACAGTCTGGGGCTGCTTTGCTGCTTCAAGACCTGGATGACTTGCTGTAATTGATGGAAACATGAATTCTGCTATCAGAAAATCCTGAAGGAGAATGTCTGACCATCAGTTTGTGACCTCAAGCTCAAGCCCTCTAACGTGGCTGAATTAATACAAAAATTCCTCAACAGTGATGTAAAAGACTCATTGCCAGTTATCACAAATGCTTAATTGCCGTTGTTGTCACCAGGTTTTTAGGTTTAGGTGGCAATTACTTTTTCACATAGGGCCAGGTAGGTTTGGATAGCTTTTTACCCTTAATAAATACAGTCATCATTTAAAAACTGCATTTTGTAATTACTCGGGGTATCTTGGGGAGGGGGGGCGGCATACTCCCTATTGCTGGTCAGTCATGTAGTACGAGCACATTACAAAATCAGCATTACGATCACAAGTTGAAAATCATCATTATCTGTATTTATTTTTGACAGGACACAATTATTCCCTCAGTTGGGGTGGGTCCTGCTTGACTGCACTTCTCGGAGTCCCACTCCAGTGGTTCCTGTCCACTGGTTCAACCTGGGCCAGTTGTAGCTTGACCTGGTCCAGACTACGGAGGGTGTCCTCTATGGTCCTACACAACTAGAGCCCTCTAGTTGTGTAAATTGTCTATCCAGTCCAACACCTTTCAAGACTCATAGTCTGAGCCTGTATTTACCCCATTCTAACATGTACAGTTTAATGTCAGCAGCACATTCAGGTCTGAAGTCATGTTGAACAGGTGTCTGTCTGACACCAGAATGAAAAGCCTCCATACCGCTCCTACATGTGTATGCCCTGCAGTCAGCCCCATACAGGACGAAATAATTCATCAGAACTGTTCAGGAGCATCATTGCGAAGCAAAGTTCAGAGACATGCTAATGGCAAGTGCTTGCTCTCAGAGAAAAGGAAAACTGTCAGTTCTGAATGAATTGGGAATGGTGGAACAGAGGTTAGGTGCTCCCCAGCTTCTCATGTCTTTGTATAATCTGTGTAGAAGGCTTGCAAATGTCCAAAAGAAATTTGTGGTTTTGTAGTATATGTTGTGCTGTCTTAGATTATGGAAACTTTGTCAGATTAGTTATAATATAGTGCAGCATAATAGATAGAAATATAATATTAAAATGCTGGGTTAAATATATTACTTGTTTGCCCTATTTGTAACTTTATCTACTGAAAGCATGAAAATACAAGCCACCTGTTGCTGAAGCTGAGATTTACGATATACCCAAACCTTACACCATGATCAGTTAAAGTGATGTATGAAGTCATTGTAAATAATCATTTTTGTACACACATTTGAAAAGCCTATATCTTAATGTAAATTTGCATAGAAAACAAATATGGCATTTGGACAGTAAAGTGCATTCAAAACAGATAAATTTAGAGCAGTGTTACTTTTGCTTTATGGTAATAAAAATGTGTGAGTTGTATCATTATGTTTGAGCAGAATTTAATTGTTTATTACCACTTTTTTCAAGATAAGATAAGATAAGCCTTTATTAGTCCCACAATGGGGAAATTCCAGGATTGCAACAGCACAGGGATAGCAACACTCAGAGCAATAATTAAGAAGATACGGAAGATATAAATAAGAGCAGTGGATATACATACATACACATCAATATATAAATATATATACAAAGTGCGGAGCATTGTAGCGAGATGGAATAAACAGCATAACCGTCTACTTAGTTATCCTACATAGTATGAATATGTACCCATACATATTGTCACCCTCCGTAGCGACCAATACTGTCCTAGTTGTATGTACTGGAGGGGACCATTGTGTAAGTCTATTGCGTCTTTTGCATTCAGTACTATTAGGTCGTCACGTTTTTTTGCTATCTCTGCAAGCAGCCCTGCTTAGGTTATACAGTCTGACTGCCGTAGGTAGGAAGGACCTGCAAAACCTCTCAGTTGCGCACCTAGGATGATGTAGTCTGCTGCTAAATGAACTCCTCAGTGCGTTCAGTATGTCCTGCATAGGGTGGGACTCGGACTCCAGCAGAGATGACAGTTTAGCCACCATCCTTCTCTCTCCTATCTCCTCCACTGGGTCAGGGTGCTGCCCCAGGACAGAGCTAGCTTTCTTGATCAGTTGGTTCAGTCTCTTCCTATCGGCTGCTGTAATGCCACTGCCCCAGCAGACCACTCCAAAAGTGATGGCTGATGCCACCACCGTGTCGTAGAATGTCTTCAGCAGCACCCCTTGTACACCAAAAGACCTGAGTCTCCTCAGTAGGAACAGCCTGCACTGTCCCTTCTTGTAGAGTGCGTCGGTATTGTGTGACCAGTCTAGTTTATTGTTCAGATGAACACCCAGGTACTTGTAGGATGTCACCATCTTGATGTCTGTTCCCTGTATGTTTACTGGTGCTGTGAGGGGTTGTCCTTGCCTGCGGCAGTCCACCACCAGCTCCTTAGTTTTCCTCGCTTTGATCTGGAGGCAGTTCCTATGGCACCAGTCCACGAAGTCCTGGATAAGTCCTCTGTACTCAGCTTCATCTCCGTTGGAGATGAGGCCGACGATTGCAGAGTCATCAGAGAACTTCTGTAGATGGCAGTGTGTTGTGTTGTGTGAGAAGTCCGCAGTATAAAGGGTAAACAGGAAGGGAGCCAAAACCGTTCCCTGGGGGGCCCCGGTGCTACCGATGAACGTGTCGGACACACAGTCCCGGGTTCTCACAAACTGTGGCCGGTTAGTGAGGTAGTCCAGGATCCATGATGACAGATGCTGGTCCACCCCTGCGCACAGCAGCTTGTCCTTCAGGATCATCGGTTGGATGGTGTTGAAAGCACTGGAGAAGTCAAAGAACATGATCCTCACCGCATTCCCGGGCTTCTCCAGGTGGGACAGAGAATGGTGAAGGAGGAAGATCACTGCATCTTCCACCCCAGTGCCATGCTGGTAGGCGAACTGGAGTGGAGCTATCGCTGGTCCCACCAGGGGGCGGAGGTGAGCAAGGAGCAGTCTCTCCAGGGTCTTCATCATGTGGGACGTCAGGGCCACTGGTCTGTAGCTGTTCAGGTCTTTGGGGCGGGAGGTCTTTGGTACAGGTACCACACAAGATGTTTTCCACAACTGTGGTACCCTCCCCAGCTTCAGGCTCAGGTTGAAGATGAGGTCCACAATCCCACATAGCTGATCTGCACAGGACTTGAGGAGCTTTGCGCTGATGCCGTCCGGTCCCGACGCCTTCCTCGCCTTCAAGGGTAAACATCTCACACAGCTACTTAGTCTCCACAGTGTATAGCAGTTTGCTTATGTCTCAAATTATAATTTTGTTTTTCTCACATATACACACTTAACACAATGCAGCAGACTGATGCATAGAATAAAGCAAGTATTTTTTGTGTACACCCAGTCAGCTCAGCAGGAAAGAAGACATCAAACACCTAATGGCTGTGGGTTTGCTTTGCATTTGTCTTTTACAAAACCGAAGTATAGAAGATTTGCCATGTATCTACTGTAAATCTGGTTCGTGTTAATTTGACAGTGGATAGATGTATTCATGGGTCTGTGTGATCGGTGCTCTCCACCACCATCGTCACGATCAGAAGAAAGAATGCTGTTCCTTTAGGAAAATGTAATTGTAAAGATTCAGCATCGTGGTACATTTAAGCTATTTTGGTGGTATAAAATGGACAATCTAAGTTATTATTTCCTTAAACTTGTCACCTGTCTGCAACATCTTCTTTCGGTTGCATCCTTTAGGGGCCGCCACAGCGGATCATCTGCCTCCATCTCACCCTATCCCTTGCATCCTCTTCTCTCACACCAACCCTGTCCTTATCCTCCTCTACTACATCCATGAATCTTCTCTGTGGTCTTCCTTTTGCCTGTCAGCTCTATCTTCAACATCTTTTGTCTATATCCACTATTCCTTTTCTGCACATGCCCAACTCATCTCAGCCTCGCCTCTTTTACTTTGTCTCCACACCCCTGAATCTGAACTGTCCCTCTGAAATACTCATTTCTAATCCTGTCCCTCCTAATTACTCCCAACAAGACTCTTAGCATCTTCAACTCTGCCACTTCCAGCTATGCCTTCTGTCTATTCATCAGTGCCACTGTCTCCAAACCATACATTATAGCAGCTCTCGTCTTGTAAATCTCCCCTTTCACATAGCTGCGATGCTTCTGTCACAAATCACCCCTGACACTCATTTCCACCTACTCCACCCTGCCTGCACTCTCTTATTAGCCTCTCTTGCACACTGGCCATTTGGGCAGTTGACCCAAGTTATTTAAACTCATCTACCTTCACTGCCTCTACTCCTGGCATCTTCACCAATACACCCGCCTCTCCTATTTACACACATGTATTCTGTCTTGCTTCTACTGACTTTCATTCGTCTTCTCTCCAGAGCATACCTCCACCTCTCCAGATTCTCTTCCACCTGCTCCCTACTCTCACTACAGATCACAATGTCATCTGTGAACATCATGATCGACCGGGACTCCTGCCTGATCTCATCTGTCAGCCTGTCCATCACTGTGGCAAGCAAGAAGGGGCTCAGAACCGATCCCTGATGTAATCCCACCCCCACCTTGAATCCATCTGACACTCCTACAACACACCTCGCCACCGTCCCGCTGTCCTCATACATGTCCTGCACCACCCTCACATACTTCTCTGCCACTCTGGATTTCCTCATACAGTGCCACACTTCCTCTCTTGGCACCCTATCATCTGCTTTCTCTATTTCCACAAAGACAGTCCAACTCTTTCTGACCTTCTCTATACTTCTCCATCAACACTCTTAGAGCAAACATTGCATCTGTACTACTCTTTCTTGGCAAAAAAAACATACTGCTTCTCAGTGATTGCCACCTCTCTATTTAACCTGGCTTCCACAACTCTTTACCTGTCTGCACCATCTACATGTTGATAATATTTATATTTTCATTTTTTGTACTTTTCAGTCCAATTTTCATAGACATTTGCAAGAAAGGTGTAAGAGCATGTTACACCAAAAAAGTCTTTGAATGACTGCCCTGAAAGCGTCATTACGGTGGTAATGTCAGGAAGGTTATGAACGTAAAGATAACACTTCATCTATGGAAAAAATACAGAAATCCCTGATAGTTGACCTTTAGCTTCACGGTGCTGAAGGCCAAGATAATGTGAATGCCTGCAAACTGAAAATAGACTTTTCACTGAAAACACTTTGACAGTATGTGTTGATTTGAAGAATCAACTGCATTGCTACACTGAAAAAAATTATTTTGAACTAACATGGAAATCATCATTGAATAATTATTGAATAATTATTGAAAGTGGCTCCACAAACTAAAGTTATGTTTTGCCAACATAATAAAATTGTGTGCATGTTTCATGATCTGCATATCTATCATTGACCTGATGTTGTTTGCACATGATTTTAGGAGTGGTGGTTTAGTTGGTAGAGCATCTGCCTCCCACCTGAGAGGCCTGGGTTCAAATCCCAGCCGGGTCATGATGAAGACCATATAAAAGTGGAACTTCCTACTGTCCAGCTTGGTGCTCAGCAATAATGGAACGGAGAAGGGAAATTTGTGGCGGCACCTTGCATGGCAGCGACCCCCTCTGATTCTAGATGTGAGTAACATTGTAGATAAGAGAAACATAATTTTGTTCTACTGTACATGATTGGCTATATGGATTGAATGACAATAAAGTTGGCTTTACTACGTTGCCAAAACAACAAAATCATGTGAAGGTAACATATGCAGATCATGAAATATGCACATGATTTTATTGTTTGCAAAACATAACTTTATTTCATGGAACCACTTTCAAAGATTTTATTATTTTAGTTCAAAAGAAATTTTTTTGCAGTGTATATTGTTATAGCAGTCATATTTTTAGTTTAATGTGGAGTCCACTATAGGACTCCAACAAATAAGGTTTTATTTCAGTATGTTTGAAGTTAAACCTCAGTATAAACAGCCAGTTAAAGCACTCGTGTTTAATTCTTGTGTTTTGGTGCAGTAATGTGACACCGACCCGTGAGCTCGTTGCAGTCATGAGTGTGTGCTGAAGGTATCTGGACAGTGTTCCCCAGAGTCGTTCTTTGCTCAGGTCAGACGCACCGCCGCACTGTCACCATCCCTCTTATTGTTGCTCCTCTCGGAGACAGGCCACTAACACTTTGTAACCTCCCCACACTACATCGTCTGTGTTGGTCAATGTCTCTTCCAGATGTTATGTTCACAGACATTTCACCATATCCTGCGCCACACAACTGTATTAACAGCTATATTAGCCCTCATCTCCCTGTGAGGTGATGGCATATTGATAACTGTTCAGTGTGACAACAAAGGTCAAGGTCTGTGATTGAGAAATGCTGAAGTATTGTCAAATTTCTGTGTCATATCAACCACAAAAGGTCACTCTGATGGCATTAAGCAGAGCTGACAGCTCTGATTGGCAACATGAGGCCCATGACCTTTTGTGTCATACACAGCTAGTACTGTACCGCTGTATTTTGATATCACAATGACAGCTTTGGAGTAGAGCTTTCTTTTTTTTAACAATTAAGCCATGCAAGGCATTGCCATTCAGACAAGGTAGGGTGTGTGAATCACACATTTACCATTGGTGAGTGAGTCGGTGATGTTCTACTTACACACACAGGCCACCTGTTAGTATAAATGTTGCAAGAGTTCTAAGAGGTGCCACCAGAGGTGGGTAGTAACTAGTTACATTTACTAAAGTACATGTACTCAAGTAACTTTTCACAAAATTGTGAGTTTATTGTAAGATACTTTTCACTCTTTCTTGACTACATTGTGAGGAAAAACCTGTAATTTTACTCAAATACATTTGGTCGTACTGTTGGAGTTAGTCTTGAGTTCTCTGATTTGAAATGAATATGTCTCCCTGTATGATATGAGCTACATGTAGTTTATAATTGTTTTATTCAGACTAACACATTTAAGAATAAAAACTTGTCATTTGGCAAGTGTAAAGTCTCAAAAAGGTGCAAACTTATGTATAATATATGTATTATGTATTATATGTATATATGTATGCTCCGTACTGTGGGTGTTTATATATTTACATATTTATTCCATCTAGCTACAATGCTCTGCACTGTGTGTTTATATATTCATATATTGATTCCATCCAGCTACAATGCTCTGCACTGTGTGTCTGTGTGTGTATATATATATATTTTATAGTAATATGTACATATGTATATTAGCTGCTCTTGCTTGCTTGTTTTTTTTTTTTCTTGCCTTCTGATTGTTGCTCTGAGTGTTGCTATCCCTGTGCTGTTGCAATCCTGGAATTTCCCCGTTGTGGGACTAATAAAGGCTTATCTTATCTTATCTTATCTTATCTTATAAAAAATGACCAAATTTACATAAGAAAAAGCAGTATATTTATGATTAAAAAAGCCACATTTCTAGTGGAAAAAATGCAAATTTATGAGAATAAAATCTCAAATATAAAAGAAAAAAATAAATTGAGAAATTAAAAGCACACAGGTATGAAAAGACAGATGTACAGTATGTGCAAATGTTTAGCTTACATGAAAAAGATGCACATTTATGCATAAAAGCTTCAAAGTGACGAGAGAATTTACAACAAAAATGTCACAAATTCAAAAGAAAAACTTCAAACGTTGATGCCAGTGAAATTACGTGACTATATTCAAGTAACTTTTTTGGTGATTGCTCTCACTTGTACTTGAGTAATTGATTCCATAGGATAACACTGTTTTACTTGAGTACAGTTTCTGGATACATGAATAAATGTGTGGTAAATTTAGTGTATCAGAAAGCCTATTAGGACCATTGATGATGTGTGAAACAACCTAAATCCACATGGCACACCTGATAGTTAATCCCTTAAATTTGAATTGACTCTGATAACAGCACTGTGCACACTCTAAGCCTCTCCATCTGTTTACAAATAGTTACCCATTTTCAATTATGAATATGTTTAAAACCTCATTCTAATGCCTGCAAAAAAGGTCACATTCAAAACATGGCTTTTGCCACAAATATGCTATTTTCTTGCAGAAAGACCAATTTGATGCTCATCACATGCCCTGCTGTACCTAAGCGCTATGTAAAGAACATCAATGCAAAGGGGGATTAAATATTCCTGTATTTTGCTAATCATTCATGAAATGCATAATTATTTCAGCCGTTTGTTGAGTGGATTAGAAATCATTGATACTCTCGCTCGCTCTCTGTATATATAGTGTCTACCTAACCCTTTCAAACTCCCCAGTAGAAATATTCTGGATAATATGTACGTATATAGTTGGCAGAGCTGCACTCTGGTTCATATTTCATGCAATGTGAATGACTAATCCATGAAATGTGTGGGTGGGATGATTAACACAGACACCAGCACTGAAAATATGTTTGCTTTGAAACTCTGAATGCGATACGAACATGAAACTATGAATAATTGGCAGAGAATGGGAGCCTGTGTCGATTTAGAAGTCAGAAACGCAGTTTATGACTAATTGTGTTAAGTGAAAATGAAGTGCACTTTTGTTCCTAGGATAATTAGCTTTTAAATGTTGCAAGGGCGATTGTGGAGGCTCTCCTGGGCTCCACTGCTTTTGGAGTGAGCCCTCTAGCTCTCCCTTGGGGTAGCAGCACTTGTTACACGCAGCCTTGTGGCCAGAGAGGAGAGGAAAGGAGGGAAGGCAGCACTTGTTAAAGAGAGCAGCATGCACAGAAATGATTCCCGCTGTTAGACAAAGTGTTGTTTTGGCTTAAGTTAAAGGTTACACTCTCATTTTCTAACTTAATCAGAATTGCTGCTGTTTGTGAAGCGACTCATTTGGGTCATTTTGAGCAGCTAGTTTTAAAACATATTTTACATTTTCCATAAATTTTGTTAATGAACGCACAAGCATCAAGGAGCTTCCAGTGGAGATAGCGTGGTCATTTTGTTTACTATCAGGACCGCTGTGTCGGTAGAAAGGATGTGCGTTCTTGTAATGAGAGGGATCGTGCACTTTACAAGAAAGTATGTACTTGTAAAGAAACTAAATCATTGCAAAGACTATTGTAATGCCCTCCTCTTTTATTTTACTTCTTTGTGGCAGCATTGATCGTCACACCTTATTCCTGCTTTTCTTATTCATGTTTTTAGATTTTAATCATTTGGGTGTCTGGTCATAGCTCAGTTGCTCCTAAATTCACATTTTAAGATGCTGATCTCTGTGCCGCTCATAAACAGCTAAATGTTCATCGGATAAATAATCATATTTCTTTAATTTTAACATTTTTCCCTTGTTTTATCAAGTTTCCATGTATTTATTTCAAAAATATGTAGTTGTGGAAGGACACTCTAGTTATTCATGGCTGCTAATTCTGACTGAAAAAGTTTATTCCCAACACTGAAGCGAGGAATTTTGCTTCTGTAAGAGGAAAGGCAAGAAAAAAGGAGAGGGCGAAAAATAGGTAGCGGCGATGGGGAGAAAGGAATAGACTAATTACTGGATGTGAAGGCCACAAACAGAGCTCCTGCTGTTGCTGAAAAATCAAATCTGTCAGCAATTAGAAGGAGGCCAAGCAGCACTTGTCAGTGGACAAAGAGGCAAGGGGAGAGGGGGTTTAGCAATTATTAGAGCTGATAGAGTACCTTTATTTATCTAAACAGCAGGTTAGTTGCCCAATCTCCTTCTTTGTCACTTGTTGCTTATGTTGAAAGGGGCACCACTTAATCCGAATAGTGTTCCTTCTGGCAACCAATGGGTATTATACTCAGGCCAAGAGCTGGAGAGGCTGCTTTTCAGCGTATGAAGGAATAATCCAGGAGTTGATCTCATGCTCTCGCAATGCTTCCTTTCCTCAAAGCACTGATCAGGATCCTTTACTTTTGAAGTTATTTAGAAGAAGTTTAGGAGGGTGGGGGGGTCACTAGTTTAAAACATGTAGTCATTATCAAAGACTTTTGGTCATTCAAGGGGCAAAAGTTCACAGGGTCTGAGGGAAGGGACTTAAAATGTGTGGAGCTTATTTTCATTTAAAGCCAACAGCAAATACAGTCCACAGAGCTGTGTGCTCCTCAGAAATTCAACAGCATGTTGAAAACTCGAGCTGACAGTCCTTTGTTAAGTGTATGAAAGGAAACATGACTTGTTATTAAATGCTGTCTCAGAAGGGAATAATCTGGAATCAAATGGCTGTTATTAGCAGTTGTTAACCCCGTAAATGCATCAATTAGTCTAAATACAAATTAGTCTTATCATTTATTTTTTTAATGCAAGGCCTCATCTATGGTTTTGAGTGCTGACAGTTGTGTTAAGAATTTCTTTTTTATTTAATGATGTAAATATAATAGCTATTAGTTCTTTTTTTCCTCATGTCATCTTTGATATGCCTTTATTTAATATACCCATTGTGACATTTATTCATAATTCTTATGAGTTCCCTTAAAATACACATTTCTTTTATAAAGTTTCTTGTCCTTTGTACAGTTTAAAGAATGCAGACCACTTTGACGAATGCTTTGTCTGAGTATTAGGCTAGAATTAATATAGTCTATTTTCTCATTGCAACTATTAAAAGGTAAAATGTGTTCATGCAGTTAATTGCATCAGTATCTCCCAGGTGCAGCATGCAGAAGCTGCACTGCAATTTTACACTGTACAGAAAAATGGTTTCACAGTCAGCAATACAAGGAAAGAAATAGAGCAGAGTAAGTGTAAATGGCTACATAAATTGTTAAAATTTATAATTCTTTAAAAGAATCACAAAGAAGAAGTAAAGAATATAATTTGCTGATTATATGAGTTCACTCCATTAATGGCGTATGTGTATAATGTTTCCGACTTGAAGCTGAGAGCAGAGAAACATCAGTTCACATGTGCGGTATCTAATAATGTGTTTGATAACTCTTGTGCTGACACAAGCTAATTTCCTCAAACACCCTTAACTGTGTAGAAAATTAACATTGGCTCTACTCTTTTCAATTAAAATTCAAATAGGAAATTTTATTAGCAATGTTTTGACAAACTTTAAGAATAACAAGAATTGGCCAAGTTTATTAGAAGGATCATTTCAAGTAAGGAGATTGTACTTTTTGGATAATAGACTAAAACCCTTCAAATATGAAATATGCATTAGTATAAACATTATGTCGTTTGCTCATATTGAGGGACTGAAATTGCCCCAGTGAGCTGACAGTCATTAACGGTGTGTATGGGCTGAGTTCAAGTGAAATTAGCGCTTTGCTGTGGTGATGGTTACCTCCTCAATGAGCAAACCTCCTTTTCTTCTGGCGTCCACCTCCTGAGTCCTAAAGATATTTGGGGTGATACAGGCCGATTGTCACCGAAGTATGCAGAGTGTAGTAAAGTGGTGTCTTAAATATTCCTGTGTATATGGAATCCAGATGTGAAAAATATGAAATCCCATAAATCACTGGAGCCTGATAAACCCTCTGCATTTGTCCATTGAAAAATGCGTAAGTGCATCACTCATGGCTCAAAGCCGACTCTTAAAGATTACAGAGATGCATATTTTCTAAATAGTGGCAGGTTTTAATGTGGTTTGCAGGCACGCAGGAGTCATAAACCGGACACACGGACAGCTGATTCTTTAAGCCGACATATAGGCATTTGTGCATTTCTCGCACATACAGACATGTGCTGCTAAGATACATCACTGACAGATGTGAAGAACTCATTTGTACCGCTTGTCAGGTATGAAGCTGTACAAAATTTTCCTGCGTGTTATCTATCCATTTTCATGCTGGAAGAGAAAGGATCTATTCATTTAGGAGTCAAAAGGAAAAAAAAAATAAATCTGATCTTTTCCACCTTTAATTTGAAGAAAAATTTGTCTGATTGGAGTGGAGGCGAACTGGTGGTCATGAGGAGCACGTAAAGAACATTGTTTCTTTTCTTAAAAATGCTTTCACAGCTTCAACAAATTTAATAAGACTTCTTTTGATTGACAGGACTGCGCTCTCCCACAATGTCTTCTTTTTGCTCTCACATTCCTCGTCAGCAGCTGTGCGCCATTTTGAATGAGATGAAGGCTGAAAATCTGCGCCTCGCACACGCATACTCCATGGGCTTGGAACAAGTGAGACTTTTATGCACAAGCCTCAACCGGCCTGAATGTGCTACTCATGACACCTTTTACAAGAGTCATTAAGAGTTTTGTAAATTCAGTACATGCTATATCACAGTAGTCATCATTAACTGGTGTTTTCAGGGTCGGTCAATGGCAGTTTTCATTTAAATGCAGTTGGGTTTCACTAGTCTGACCGATGCATTTCTCGAGGTTGCTGCAAGCTTGAAGAATAACAAGGAAGAGATTTGGTTTACACTTCCCTCAGGAGCTACATGTTTGCTCACTCTATAGGAACTTTATCACATGACATCTGTAGAAAAGCAGAAGGCGAAGGGAAAACTATGGCAGGGCTAGGCTGAGTGATCTCGGACACAGAAACTGCAACAACAGGCAAGCACCAGAGCCATCTTACTGTGCAGTTTTCCTCCGCCGTGTCTCAGTGGTAGTTATGTTTGTCAGGTTTCCCAGCCTGCCTGAATCAGAGGCGCAGCGGAGGTCTGTGCAGGTGGCACGGCTGTAGAGCCCGGCGGGGGTTTTCTGCTCCCTCTCCCCCTTCTCCACAGGTGCTTATTAGCACATATGAGCTGCCACATGTTCCCAGCCCAGCCACCGCCCGAGGGGGCGAAATCAGTCTTTGCCCGTAATCTCTACAGCCTGACCAGGCCCTCACTCACACTATCGAGGGCACATGGCGTAGCGTTTATGAAGCACAGCGGAGGTATTACCATGCCGCTTTCTCTCCCTTTTTTTTCCCCTCTCTTCTCCCTGAACTGCTGGATAACCTTTGTGAACATCTCTTTCTTTATTTCCATTTTCACAATTTATGGCCAGGCTGAAAAAATTGATATTGATCCAGATAAGGTATCCATTTTCAAAGAGTAATAATTTAATTGTAGATATTTCATTGCATACATTCTGTCAACAGATATCAGACACTTCAGAATATGTCCAGTGGTTGAAATGTCTGCACCTGGCCGCCATGACAGAGACCCATTGTCATCTTAACAGCCCCCCCCCCCCCCCCATGTGAATGGTTTAGCTGTGCAAATGTGAGAGGGCGTGTGGGGGAGTGCGGCTGTGGAGGAGCTAACGTGTTTGAAGTGGGCATATGGTCATTGCATTTGCATTTAATGCCCTTCAGATTACTTGTTTTAACTCGTGCTAAACACCTCACTCAGTTGGGGCTAATTTGATGAGGTCGTCGTGTGACCCTCTGACCCGCTCTCTCTCTCTCTGTTCTATAAGTGAAACCAGCTGAGTCACAGAGTGGGAGGAAGGTGAAGGGGGGTTAGTGGGTGAGGGTGTCCGCGCTGTGGCTCAACTGACCTGAAAAATGGTAGGCTTCAAGTAACCATCGATGCAGTGTTTTCACTGGTTAGCCAACAGTTTGCTATTGTGAATTTTTCTCTCGACAACGTTCAGCAGTTCCACAGCTACAAAGCAAAGTAAATTTAGCAGACTAGACAAGAATAACAGATGCTCCAACTTCTTATCACTCTATTTCCCCTGCTTGGTAATTAAAGAAACTACACTATGGTGCACTTAGCCAAAGCAAGACACCTATTTCTTTATTTTTATGTACCATCCATACCGCTTTTCCGGAGGTCCAGGTCACGGAGGCAGCAGTTCAAGCAGAGAAGCCCAGACTTCCCTCTCCCCAGCAACCTGCTCCAGCTCTTCAGAGGGGATGCCAAGGCGTTCCCAGACCAGCTGGGAGACATAGTCTTTCCAGCAAGTCCTGGGTCTACCCTGGGGTCTCCTCCCAGTGGGACATTCCTGAAACACCTCAAGTGGGAGGCGTCCAGGAGGCATCCTGATCAGATGCCATACCACCTCAACTGGCTCCTTTCAATGTGGAGGAGCAGCGGTTCTACTCTGAGCTTCTCCCAGATGACTGAGCTCCTCACCCTATCTCTGAGGGTGAGTCCAGCAATCCTACGGAGAAAGCTCATTTCAGCCACTTGTATCCGTGATCTCATTCTTTTGGTCATTACCCAAAGCTCATGACCATAGGTGAGGGTAGGAACGTAGATTGACCGGTAAATCGACGGCTTTGCCTTAGAGCGTACCTCCCTCTTCACCACAACAGACCGGTACAACATCCACATCACTGCAGATGCTGCTCCGATCCATCTGTCAATCTCTCACTCCATTCTCCCCTCACTTGTGAATAAGACCCTGAGATACTTAAACTCCTCCACTCTGGGCAGGAGTCTGTCCCCAACCTGGAGAGGACAATCCACCTTTTTCTGGCTAAGGACCATGGACTTGGACTTGGAGGTGCTGATTCTCATCCCAGCCACTTCATACTCAGCGGCAAACCGTCCCAGTAAGACCTGTAGGTCATTGCTGGATGAAGCCAGCAGGACAACATCATCTGCAAACAACAGAGATGAGATCCTGTGGTCACCAAGCATGACACCCTCCGTTCCCTGGCTGCGCCTAGAAATCCTGAATTATGAATTTTCATACAATTTTCATGTACATATTTCAGAATTTGTTTGAAATACACATTGTTTTAAAAAAAAACTTTTTAAATTGCAGCTTATTTAAAACAGCACAGCCCAATTAAGTTGGGTGAAATCATCTTTTATTCACCTTAGACTGCCATGATATTGAAGTCGAGTTTATATGTTTTGAGATATTAAGCTTAGAGGGATTTGTGGTCTTCTTGACTAGTTGTGAGTTCATTTAACTAATTCTTCTTTTGGCTGCTCCTTTTAGGGGTCGCCACAGTGGATCATCTGCCTCCATCTCACCCTATTCCTTGCATCTTCCTCTGTAATTCATGTAAGTGATTAAAAAACCAAGAGGGAGACGGAATGGTGATGCCTAAAATACAGAGAAGGTGCCATAGTTTTTAATAGACAAAGTAATTTCTATTAAACAGAGAGTTGTAGTTAATTGGTGTTAACTAGTTTTCCACAGAGAATAATTAACTTTATGTTGAAATTATGCTTACATCAAGTTAAATAACACATTTTTAAGGCAGCAGGTGCTCTTTACTAACAGCTGCTGCCTTAAAAATATAAAATAAAAGTGATACTCTAAAATCTGAAAACATACAAGCTTGAGTTCAGTATTCAAAATGTGTCACAACAATTTGAGATGAATAAAAGTCATAAATTCAACTTAATAAGGTTGTGATGTTTTACAGTGTAGTTTTGAAATATGTTTTAATACAACAGTCCGTAAGCACACATAGACATGAATATGTGGGGACACACGTACACACACAGACAGAGACTCACACACGTCTCTCAACATGAAAGGCCAGCCGAAGGAATAGTAAAAGCCCTCTTATGGAATGTTAGTGGGGCGCGTTGAAGTACTGATCCACAATGGCAAACCGGCTCTTTTCTTCTGCTGCAGACTCGAGTGTTGTCCAGACTCTAGAGAATAGTCCCGTATGGTCTGAGGGGCCACATTTTCCTAACCTCCAAGGCCACCGCCGCGAAGGCGCCTCAAGAGAGCCTCTTTCGTGTCAAAGGGGGAAAGCCATTCAACTCGAGAACGGCCTCCGGCTTTTGATCAGTTCACAAGTTACAGTTTTGCAGAGCTGCTTTTTTCATGCAAATTGGAAATCTTCAAACAGTGTGCGGAAATACATCTCTTTCGGATGTACCTTAATAGGTAGTGCTTTTAACATGGGAACTTTCACAGCCAAGGACTTGCTTGAAAGCCTCCTTAGAGTAGTGAAAAGCACGCTCATCACCCAGGTGTAGATGGTCCCCTTTAAGGGCTGCGCTCTGTCTGGAGTTCCCTCCAGCCAGCGGCTTTGCATGTTCACTGGAGACCACATTGACTCCCAATTAAGGGATTAGGGTAAAGATTATCTGAACCATTTTCAAAACACATAATATTTACTGGCTTTCCCACAGCACTTTGGATCACCACTCTCTCTCTTTGGCACCCTTTACCTTTATTGTTATGGATAGAGCAGCTGTTTTGGTTCCCAAAGCGTTATTAAAACTGTTGATCTAATGCTCACGGCATCCAGGATAAACTGTTTTCATTCCATTTTGTACAAATTTAGTTTTTCTTTTTTTTTTTTTTAAGTATGTTCATGCATAAATGGCATATTCCCTTTCAATCTTTTAAATCGGTACATAATCCTAATTTGAGAAGCTATTTTCAGTGTGGGGTTCAAACCCAAAGGTGCTGGAATGTCAGGTTTTATTTGGGGTGCCGCTGTGTTTCATGTGTTTCTCTTGGCGCTCCAAAACTACCCATTATGCTTCTATTAAAGTTCATGTTGCTGGAATATTGGGGAAAGGGTGGGGTTGGTGGGGTTTGAACTAAACTCTCGTCAAGGTCATGTTCCAATGGAAAGAGCCAACAATGCCAGTGCTAATCCCTCCTCCTCCTCCTCCTCCTCCTCCTCCTCCTCCACCACCGTGCTCTGACCCCGGCCCGTGGCTTGTACGACTCTGCGGCGGGAGAGGACGAGAGGCCCGGCGTGTTCCTATACTCAGCCCAGCATTAGGCAGCCCAGAGCTCCTGGATTATCTGCCAATTAGTACCAATTGTGCTGGACGGCATTAATGTAATGTTCTATATTTTTTAAATACCGTTTAATTTCTGCTCCTCTTCTCTCCCCGCCTTCTATTTGGCCCCAATCAAGATTGTTAGCACTCTCTTTTGCCTTTTCTCATTTAAAATAAAAGAGTTGGGGTTTAATTTGGCATTAAAGAGCGTAGAATGTGCCTCGCCAGCAGAGCGTCTGTCGGAGGGGAGAGAGAGTGAGAGGGAAACGGGGGAGAAAATCATTTTATGGGAGATACTGTGAAGGACTTGTTTGAACAGGCCGTGAGCCACAGTGTCCTGCTATATTAGCCTGGAAGTCAGCTTTGTGCTGCAATAACGTGTTGCCTCACTATTGTGCCCCCTACGGTGGAAGGGTTTGGTGGGTTTGGATTAGGAGACTCCATTACATTACCCTAATAACTGGATAAAGCTGCCTCATCCAGTGCAACTGATCCTCGAGTATTAGCACTCATGGCTCGTTACGGCGTTTCAGCAGCTGATCTGCAAGAGAGTCGATTTCTTGTTATAAGCATCTGATAGAAACGTACAGCTGCAAACGATGGTGTCTGAGCATGCCATGGTGTGCATCTCTCTTCCTCAGCAGATCTGTTATTTAAAAGAGAATTCCAAGAGACTATTACAGTCCTTTTACTTCCACTGATTTAGACTGGCACGGCAATAAACAAAGACAGCACGCCTCCCTTAAATTTAAGAGGCTAAATTATAATCTTTAGTCTGCTATGAGGGAATTTCCACACAGATGACTTTTATTGCCATGGAAAATGTTTTATACTTTACACATAATTGACTTTGTACCACCTATAAAAAGTAAGTAATCATTATAAAGGAAGGTAGTTTCATGCAGTTTAATTACACAGCCGTCGCAGATGTTAGGGCATGTCGGAGGCTTCATCATGCGATTCCCAGCAATTTTTTTTTAATTTTCTTTTTTTCAAAACACTCTCACTCACCTGCCTTCATATGAGCTGAGTTGTTTTCACACACTGAGAGAAGAAAGAGGAAGAGAAAATGGGAGGAAAAAGTGTAAGGTGGCAGCAAAACTGAGGGGGAAAAGCAGCGGAGGATTTTTTATTAAAATGCAAACTTTTTGTCATTTTAGATCAAAGTGAATTGATGGAGAATGACCTTCATTACAACGTTTGAACATATAAAAAAAGTGGCGGCATGAGAATGTAGCAGAGCAGTGAACAGATTACATATAAAGCCCAGCTTCTTTGATGTTAACTGTCCAGGCCAATTAAGCCCGGGGACATGTGTGAATCTGACGCTTTCATGGATGGATTTGGGGTGACTGCCTGTGTGCTGCAACCACGCACCAACCTATCCCGCAAACGCTGTCTAAAGTAAATCACTTTTTTCCCACTGATTTTAAAATTTGAAATCATTTTTATTAGAAATATTCAGTAGTTCAGTGAACAA
This sequence comes from Pholidichthys leucotaenia, assembly GCA_020510985.1. Classification (NCBI taxonomy): domain Eukaryota; kingdom Metazoa; phylum Chordata; class Actinopteri; order Cichliformes; family Pholidichthyidae; genus Pholidichthys; species Pholidichthys leucotaenia. The sequence goes on from CM035841.1 coordinate 283,707,842, forward strand.
ATTATCACATTAAACATAATCAGCAAATAATTAATTCAGGGATTGTTCTTCTCTAATGTGAAGTGATGTAATTAAATCTCCGTGCATGCACTCACAGTGTGTTCAGAGAGCTGCCTGCAGTGTGGTTAGAGCTCAGGTGAGGCCAGAGGTCACGCTTATTAGCGGTCCGGCTTCCCATCATAGTGTTAATATGGGGTCAGGCTGTGGACTAGAAATCTGCAACCACAGCTGGCACAGTCAGCATCTCCACGGTTGCTGTTTTCAGGAGTGGAGTGAAAACAATCCGTCTGCTGTTCCCCGCCGATCTGCCAGGCTGACCTTGCCCTTGGGCCACACCACCATACACCACCCCAGCTGTTGTCACTCTGCAGCAACTGAGGCAAAAAAAAAACAAAACAAAACGATGCTTTGCCTTTCCTTCTCACTGGGGCCTTTTTCTTGGCTGTGGGCCCTTCCTGCAGGTGTGCTAAGGTCCTGCCGCCTCTTGTTTGATTACAGCACAGGCCAAACACCAGGGCTCCCGTCCGCCCCGGTCGTGCAGGTTTGGTTCAGGGCCTCCAAATGCCTTTTAGATCCCTAATCCTAAACACTTAAGCCCTTCCTGATGGGTTCAGCTCCAGGTCCTGGCGATTTAACCAATCCAAATAGTGAGAGCACTGAGGGGTCGAGTTCGGCTGAGTTGCCATTTGGCCCTTTTTTTTCTTTTAATTCAGTGTATTAACCCTTTCTATCTGATTGAAGATCTAAAGACACATGCAGTTGTAAAAACACAAGTGTCATTATTATATTTTTGTGCATGTCTCCTTTTGATTTTTGTTGCTTGTGTTGTTTACAGATGTAGCTTCTGTTAAAAATGACTTTGCAATAACGTATGAACATATATTTATTAGCTTCTGGTAGTGAGCCGTAAGAAGTCATGGATTATTTTGAAAAAGTTGAATCCTGAATAACAACACTCAGTGGAACATGCATGTCGAAGTCAGGAGACAGCTCGCTGCCCGTATACGTTGGTTTAATCTTTTCTTTTTCCGTGTGCTTTCTGAGTAAACACGGCCGTCCAGGCCTCCACCTGTTTCGGGGCACTTGAGAAATGGACTTTTCCTGAAAAGTCTGTGACCTCTGACCCACCCATAGCAGGAAGAGGCTGCCAGCAGGCAAATGCCCTTCTGTGTGGCCAACTGCCATTTAACCCCATAATTGTTACAAGGCAGCTCTTGGCCCGTCCAAAACTTGGTTTCCGGAAATCACTCTTAAACAATCAAATAAACGCACATGCAGGGAATTTGCTATGCCCAAGGCATTAAAATGCAGCTTGTGGAGCAGTGATTACAGATTCACTGGTTGGACCTGACACCTTCGAATACAGACAAAATGGTGATGAATTATATTTCTGCTTCTGTCCAGTAAGAAATAGCATTTAAAAAAATAAGTAAGCAGAGTTCTTAACTGAAATAAGAGGGGAAATCTTTTCTTTTAGCCTGCCTTTAACCAGTTAGGATCTTTCAATTTTTGTTTGCTGTTGAATCACACTCATCCTCAGGCTATGTTGTAGATACAGTATCCACTTTACCTTTATCATGCACTCCTCTGGTCCATCAAGCTTTCTATGTGGTTGGCTGCACTCGGTTATTTTTTCCATCCCTGAACATTTGCTTTTTTCCTCGGCACTCACCTCCAGACTTGGGCTTAGAGTGTTTCCCCCAGCAGCCTTCCTGATAGCAGTGTGCTCGGTGATTGCTTCCCAGGATCAGAGCGGCATGCAGCACGAGCAGGCGGCTCAGCATACCACACATGCTGCAAGATCAAAGGTCATTTTTGGAAGCCCAGGATTATGGGGAGGTAAAATCATATTTTTTATCCTTATGCTTTGTTTTCAATCACCCCATCTGACCCAACTCTACCTGCTCTCTCATGCCACCGCTCACCGTAACCCTCACACTCAGGTGTTAGTTTTCAAGGGGGGCTCTGGGCTGAAGAGGATTGGGGTTTGCCAGCGTAGAAAAACAGCAGACAGATTGGATGCAACCTTGAGTGGCGGGTTTGGAACGAGCTCTAAAGAGACTCCAAGGTCAGTGGATGTGGGAACTGCTGCTGTCTCCTGGGTCTGGCGGAAATAGGGACTAAATCAAAGACAGCTCATGAGTGATCTGTTCGCTGAGGTCACATATATTTATTACAGCAGCGAGGGGGTGTCACATGTGCAGCTGGCCTGTAATGAAAGGGACAATAATGACACCTGAGGTACGTCATCAGCAGGCGTGAATAACTCAACTTGGAAGTTATCAGAGTTGCCACAGCTTATACAACTCACTAAAGTCTGCATTTACCTGAATGTGCACACACACTCTCACACACACACACACACACACACACACACACACACACACACACACACACACACACACACACACACACACACACACACACACACACACACACACACACAGAGCTTCATCTGTGCTGTACTTCTTTTGTTTTGGTGTCAGCGTGTAGGACCTCCTCTAACTTTTAGTTACAGAGAGCACCAACTCAGTGTGAAATTAACACAAAAAGCGCTGCTTTGTATTAATGTCAAAATTGTTCAAATTTGTAAACAAATAAAGCAAATGCGTCGTGCCGGTGTGTCATCAACTTAGTCTAGTAATTTCAAGGCTATTGTAGTAAATGTCATGGTGTTTTCCACTATTGTAAGGACATCCAACATCAAACACTTATAAATGAATAAAATAAGCATATATTGTAATTATTAAGGAACAGAAATATTAGCCTGTGTGGCATATTTGCTTGGTAAGTATTTCTGAAATAATGTGTCTTATACCCTGCATGTATTCATTCATTCTAGCAGAATTAATTATGATGTTTAGCAAATGCTGTTTTTTTTTTAATGTTTATACTCTGAGAGTCTAAATTTATATTTATACTAAAATATTTCTTTGTGGTCAACCAACAAAAAATATTAACTCAAAGATGAAGAGAATTATTGAGTTTGTTTCAGAGTACATACTTGAGTGCAATAGTAATAATAATTGAATTTTAAACATATAAATACATGTTAATTTAATTAAACAAATGAACTGATTTGCAAATGTGACAAATAATGACTAAGAAATGCATTAAAAATGCCTATATTGCTGTAAAAATCAATTATTTAATGAAGTGAAATATGACAGTTTCAATTATTTTTTTCTTTAAAATATTGTCGTTTCATGATATAGATACAAACAAAATTTTCTTCATTGGGATAATAATTTATTGTAGGTTTTATAAAGTTAAGTGTAAAAAAGTGAGGTTCAACATACAATCATGTGTTGTACCACAGATGATTGTATGTTGAGTTTTGCACCCATTTACCCTGCTATTATAAATGGACACATATGAAGGTCTCAGCAGATCTTTTTATTATAGTACAGTATACATATTACAGCAGAATCCCACAATATCTGTAGTCGGCTGTTCTAATACTCTGTGGATGAAATAGTTGAAGCATCAGAGGAGGATAAAACCCTGAGCAGAGTGGACGCTGGCCTGTATGTGGTTCACGATGCTCTTACAGAGTGGGAGTGGACCATTAAGTGGCGTGTTATTTACACATCATAAGCCAGTCTATTATATTGACATCCAGACGACCCAGTCCACCACTGTTCCGTGCACGCCTCCCTCTCTGTTTGCTCTCTACACCAGCATGCTGATGGGGTGATTTTCTGATATGACATTCCAATGCTCTGGACTATGTGCAAGATCTTTTTGTCTGAAATAGACTGAAAGCATTCATTACCTACCGAGAAATGAGACAAAAGGTCAAGAAAGCGGACTGGCAGGGTGGAGCCACGTGAAGTGGAGGTGGGGTTTACAATCCAAGTGGGGATTAAGTTATCTCTTATATCTCTTACTTACAATAAATCCACACGTCTCCGTCAGAAATGTCTTGTTTAAACTGTAGAGGAGCATGAAGCAAATGTTTGACTTTATTTAAAATTCATTGTTCAGTATTACACTGCCGGCTGGGGTGAGTCCTGAGATTGCAAAGGTGAGCAGACAGGCCGTATATTTTTTATTCTGATCCAGAAATTGCAGAATTGTCATCCAGTTGTTGTCCTTCACGCCTTTCTGCCATTTACCAACGACATCAAAATATTTGACATCCTATAATGGGATCACATCCGGAGTAATTCCTGTAACTACTGTTGACAGAGGTGCCCCAAGTAAAATAAATCTATTTTGTTCATTGATGTGCATGAACTCTCTGTGAACCGTTTTGAACATTAATGCAGATAAAGCAGAATACATTTCCTTTACCTGGACCATTAGAATATGGCTACAACTCAGTTATTGATAACAAAGCTGGAGTAACATCAGAGTGAAACAAAGTTACGGGGGTCTTTCATCTCCTCACAAATATAGATTTCAAAGCTTTGTCAAATAGGATTTGAAATCATGATATTGAGGCGTTTTTGGAAGCTATTAAAGGTTTACCCAAAATTACACTTTTGATTTGTCCTTGTGGATTTTCCAAGCTTAAAAAAGAAAAAAAAATCACATTGCTGGTTACAGTCTTTGCATTTTTGAAAATATTCTATACAAATTGCACTGCAAATTATGATAACTTGTTTTTAAAACCTTGTCAAGGACCACAGGTGTTGTGACTTTTGACTGACTTTTAAAAAAAGTTGTTTGGTTTTTTTTAGCCAATCATAAGGACTTAGCCAAGAAGCTAAAAGAAATGCTTTTGAAAGACATGCTTGGTTTCAGTTTTCCGGTGATCGACACTCATTAGGCTCTTTCACGGGGTTGCAACATTGGGCTGGTTTTGTAAAAATGCACCATAAGGACACTGGCTTTTTAATTAAAAGTTGGAACTAACAAACCAGGAAACTCATTCATGTCCATTCTCTTCTAGATGTGTATGGGGGTCAGTCAGCCCCTTATTTGTTTGTTTATTTGTTTATTTATTTTGGAGTCAATAAATTCTTATCATTCACTACTGCTTGATTGTACTACTGTGCCATTTAGATAGATAGATGTACTTTATTGATCCCAAACTAGGAAATTTCAGTGTAACAGCAGCATGACACCGTAAAACAATCAATTCAACAGAAATGCACACAGCATAATAGATTTGCAGTTCTTTGTAAAAAAAAAAAAAAAGAACCCCCCCAATTTTTAAAAAAAGTATTAGAGTCTCATCTATCGTCTCTGTACTGTAGGTACTTAGTGGTGCACATTTATAATGTAAATCTATGAAAAAGTTAATGTTTTTTGGCTGCTTTTCAGTTCATGGTGCACAAATTGAGTCACAATCCAAGCAGATTAGAGTCATGTGTGTTTTATCATGTCAGTGTATTTTAGCCTACATGTTTATTTTGTCTAAAACTGACTTCTGATATGATAAAATGAATGCCAGTTAAGCAAAACTAATTTCATAATTAACCTGTGCCTTAACTAAATAGTCAGGAATACAGGTTAGTAAAATGTGGGGTTTTATAATTTATTCTTTCTTGAACATAAAATTCAAAATATGTATGCATGCAGACGCTTAAAATTTTAAAATTAGGTTTTTGAAAGTATAATTCATGGCATTTCTGTGCTCACAGAAACGTTAAACTATCAGAAACTGAGCTGAGTCAGCTGCACGTTTATGGCTCCAGTCCAAAGATGATTCATTCTTTACTGTAATAAACTAAACATTAAATCATATGCACCATCAATATACAGTGGAAACAAAAGAGAAGCTGACGGGAATCTGGGGTGAAGCTGGCAGAAAATATCCTCTCCAGAAGTAGAAGCAGCAGCACCCATCAGAGGTGGGGGTGTCCCACTGGGAGAGCCTCTCTGTGGTTATCATACCCCATCTAGTGGCTGCAGTGGGTTAAAGGAGAGACAGGGCCAGCGTCAGCAGCCCGGCGTAGAGCCCCACTCACATTAATAGACTCAATGCAGAGATGAATAGAAAACTGTTTTGCTTTGATTAAACTTTCGATGCAAATTACTATAAAATTAAAAGCAAACAGGGGTATAATTTGATTGAATCTGATCATATTTCTCAGTATCTCATTAAGATGAGCTTAAAAATGGCTCAACAATGTAGCGGTGCAAGTTGTAACAGTGCTGCAAGTGTAAATTGATTTTGATTTCAGGAAGTAAAAGGCTTACGAAGGTGTTGTGACTGAAGCGGTACTCAGTTCGTCTTACAGCGATATGAAGCCATAAGAATGTGTGAAAGCAATGCCCTCTAGATCCCCTCTTTTCACAACCCTATTATCCAATTGAAAACTGATCTTCAGCGAACTCCCATTGTGCACCTCTCTCTGAGAATAAACGCACCAAAATTGATCTCAGGACTCTGAAGTGGGCCAACAGAGCTGCACTTTACAGATGGGATCATTTTATTCACTTCTGGTGGCAATTTACAAACATGCAAAACTGAGAGCTCTCCTCCACAACCTGTGAGCCAAATGAAGGCGTTCCACCTGCCCAGTAACCTTAGTGGGGCACAGTTTTTATGCATACAGGGGGGGAAATGTAGCAATGAAAACGTCAAACAATGTGTGTTAACAATTGGACTCCATACAGTAGGAATGCCTTGCAGAGCGAGCAGCCAGTTGGGGGATCTGCTAATGTATTGTGACTCCTGCTGTCAGCAGTTCAGCTCTACACTCTTTTCCTGTAATTTCCAGCCATCTCCACGGCACTGATACCATTTCAAAAGCTGCTCACTATCACTCATGCCAAAGCTGTGGGGGTTATTAGCTGTTTGCTCTGGTTTTGATGTTTTACATTGTAGGAGACCAAAGAAAGATGCTTTCAGAGCACCTGTGCAGCCCAGCTGAATTAAACATGTTGCTGTTGAAAGGACCATCACACTGGTTTGTGTTTGTACTTCAGCTGTCCTCGTAAACTCCAGCTTCCAGACTTAATAGTTTTCTATTTGAAAGTGCAGTGTAATGTGAGCAAGCCCGGTGGCTGATGGATTTCATGATGGTAGTCCATTTGTATGATCTAACATTACTTCTCACGGAAAACAAAACAGAAGAAAATATTGGATTTAGATGCACACATTACACATAGACACACTCTAATGTACTTGTACAGCTTCTCAGCAGTCTTTAGTGATTATTGGTAACTTTATATAGTATAACATTTTTGTAACTGGTGTATAAGCACATCATTAATATTTGCCGTCATAGATCAGTTTATCAGTGAAAGATTGTTTATAATACAATATTCATACACCAGTGTTATATTACAAAAAAATTGTATTTTAAAACATTTTTTAAAAATATTTTGACCCCATTTGTCATAATATTGCTTTAGTTAAATGACAAAAAGAATAAATAATAAATGGTTAGTTCCGTGAAGATTTGTTTTATAATCCTTATTAATTTCTAGTTGCTTGCACTTGAAAATTTTCAAACGTTTCTGTCAGAGATTGCCAACTAGTTTACCCTTCTATTTATGCATACACATTTTGTTTTTTATTACTGAATTATGATTTTTAGTGTAGATTATTTCACATATACATTTAAAGTAATATAATAATAATAATAATAATAATAATAATGATATTCTCCAGCCTTTATAAACTTTTTTGCAGTACTTCACAATTTATAACAGAATTAGTAAACCACAGAAATTAAAATTAGTATTAGTAACACTAGTCTTCAAATTTAATCAAATATGATACATGTTGATACAGTGATTAAACTTTTCTAAATCAGCTGTTAGAGAAATTAATATTTAAATGCTGCTACAAATATTAAACACTTTAATATGTCATTAAACATCTGCATACAAATATAATACATTTAGGAACAATTTATTTAGGTTTCTCTGCTAAATGATTAGGCAAAGTATAAACATTGTGTCTGTTGAGAACAATTTTGATGCTTGGTGGTGAAAGCGAATCTATTTGAGCCTTTGACATATTTCAGACTGAAATAGGCTACAACGCCATCTACCCAAACCTCAGAACTTCTATGTCAAAACTGTCTAAAGCTTTGAAGTGGCACACAAAGTGCAAAATACATAAAGCCAATACGGCAGAATTAGCTTGTTATTTGCATACAACTTTATGACATCATGCAGAAGAAAGAAAACATTGACTGTAACAATCTTTCCCTGCTTCTGAACAAATTTAGACCACCACCTTTGACCAAAATAAAATGACGAGTCTACTTTTTCCTTTGTCCTCTTAGTCAATGGTAATTTTAAATGGCAACTTCTACCACTTTCTTCTGTCAATACTTAAAGTTGCTCTCATGCTTTAGAATTGCTTCATTTATAGCAAATCATCACCAGAATCTGCACAGGTACTCCCAATAGCTGCAAACCTGTCACAAGCTCTATTGCACGTTTTATTATTATAAAGCCTTCAGCTGCTTCAGACTATTTCCTGAGAATCCTTTTTAATCAGGCCTTAGCCTAACCGCCATTTCATTTGTTCATTCAATGGATGATGCAATCCCCGAAGCCAAAGCTCTCTATTCATTAGATTGTCTTAATGTGCCCAAAAGCAGTCGTGCAAATAAACAAGCCGTTACAGTGGAAAGAGAGGAATCCCTGTGTCTGTGCATCAACCCAGGAGGACTACAATTCCAACTTGTGCCTTTTATCGTTTTAATCCCACCAACGTCATTTTGCAGGTCCCCGAAAAGGACTTATAAATTGCACCTAATAGGCTTCAAATCAAGCACTAATTAAAACTGCATTACCCTTAATGAATCAGAAAAATTGGGACCCCAATTTATTGAAGTTGTGTTTATACAAGAGCTGCTTTCAATAATAGATGACGCAAGCGGCTGTGTGGGATGAGCCCTAATGCGAACCTCCTGTGAGTGTGTATCTGTATGCGTGTGTGTGTGCATGCATATCAGTGTGGTGTATTTTGGCCCTCATCGTCATTACTGGGCTTGTTAGAGGTTAACTTTAGCAACATTCAGCACCACAGAAGGAGCCAGAGCCGCATGGTGCCAATCAGTGTCACAGGTGTTCATAATTGTCTGTCTAATTGCTTCATTACTGGTGAGAAGGCCTGAGCCCCGTCTGCTCCTCCATCACATCTGGATTTTGGGAAGGCCTCTCCAGCTCAAATGAGAAGCCTCTCTTGAGTTTTAACATGTATCTGCTTGTTGCCTTGATTTCCCAGGAGCTTGTCATTTATTTGTACGCCGATTCTGACTCGGGCCCCTTTAATGGAAATTCCCCCAGCTGGGGGTGGAGCACTCGTGGCAATTTGTTGACGGGGAGAACTCATTTGTTTTGCTTTGAATCAATGAGAAAAGATGCAAAAAAAATAAAATAAAAATAAAACAAATGAAACATCCAAATGTGAGTGTTGTCACTGTGGTACGGGGAGGTTTTTCCTCCCGTCCTATGTTTCTGTGCGCTACCCCAGTCCCTTGTATGGTTAGAAGCCCCCTGAGATTTCCCTCAAGAGATCTGCTGTCTTAATGAATCAAGCCTCTCCAATGTGGGAAGGACCTGAGGGGAGAAAACTGATTCTTTATTAGTCTGACTTTGGAAAACCTGCCAAACTAACCAAAATCCCCTGTCATACTTGTTATGTCAGATTACTAGCTGCAAAAATAATAATAAAAACCCAAATGTATCAACTTTAAAATCATTAAATCACTTCATGTCTTTCTGATTAGTCACTGTCTAAAGACCGCAATACTTCACTCAGAAAGGAAATGGACGACAGATTACGCTGAGGTCACAGGCACTAATGAGACATTTAACATGCCATTTGCATGAAGTGCTGCAAGATCCGCTTTCTCTCTCTCCCAGATAAGCTCCAGGAAGCCCATGCGAAACAACACAAGAAGGAGCCGAGACCCGACCTCAAACCTCCAGCCACCTTTGCCCACCCACACAGACTGTTATGTATCCGTGCTCACGTCAAGCCCGGGCCTGCTCTGGCCAATTAACTCCCAGCCATATGGATTTCAACTGTGGCTTTTGGCAGATGCTTGTCCAAACCATCGCTCAGTTTGGAGCACGAGGGAATTGGTGTCACCATTTGGGAGTTTCTGAAATATTTTTTTGTCAGATTTTGATTATCAGTCTTCATCAGGGGGTTTGATGTTTTCCATCCATCCATCCTCATCCCAGTTCACATACATAGCACCATGATCCACATGATCCCTCCTGCAGGTGGTGAACCCACTGGAGGGTACACTGGGTCCTTGTTGTAGCTTTTTTCATAGAGATCCACTGGACCGCTCTTGGTCTGGCCCTTCACTCAGGACCAGTTTTCAGTGGAAGACCCAACCAGGGACCAATTGCCCCCAACAACACAGCTCCTGTGATCACTAGGGCACCCAGACCCCTCCACCACGCTAAGGTGGTGATCCACAGAGTGGTATTTGATTTATTATTGTTTCTTATATTTATCAAGTTTGCGGATGACATGACGGTGGTGGGCTTCATCACAAACAATGAGGAGGCCAACTACAGAAATGAGGTGAGCCAACTGGTCCAGTGGTGTAAAGACAAAAATCTCTTCCTGAACGTGGGAAAAACCAAGGAGATTGTGGTGGACTTCAGTAAGGGACACACATCACCCCCCCCAATCATCAATGGAGCAGCTGTGGAGAGGATGAGCAACACCAAGTTCCTGGGGTGGACATTGCTGAGGACCTCTCCTGGTCCAATAGCACCACATCACTGGCCAAGAAGGCTCAAACTCACCTCTCTTTCCTCTGCAAACTGAGGAGAGCCCGAGTCCCACCCCCTCATCATGTGCTCATTCTACTGGGGTACCATTGAGAGCATCCTCACCAGCTGCATCACGGTGTGATACAGAAGCTGCACCGCCTCCTGCAGGAAGACACTACAACGCACAGTGAATGCAGCCAGCAACATCGGTGCCCCTCTGCCCCCCTCTCGGACATCTACCACATCTGCCTCACCCGCAGAGCCATCAACATTGCAGGCGACACACCACCACCACCCCTCAAACTCCGTTGTCAGCCTTCTGCCCTCGGGGAAAAGGTGCCAGAGCCTCTGGGCCCACTACACAACACTGCTAAACAGCTTTGTTCACCAGGCCATCGGGACCCTGAACTCTGCTCACTCCCCCTCCCCACCCCTGGACCGTAACACACTCACCCACACAATAACTACCTCATCTGTTTTGCACAGAAAGACTTGGCACACCAACAGTAATACATCTGCTGCTGTATGTCTCTGCACCTTACTGCAACCGTTTGCACAAATGCCATACCTGCTGCTGTCTGTCTGTTACTGAAGTATTGATCATGTGCAGTCCAATCTGTCACTGTCTGCACCTACACTATCACACTGAACTTGCAATTACAGGTATTACGGCTCCACTTTTTCTGTACATAGGATTGCTGGGTTTTATCTTTTATCTTTATTTGCACTATGGGTAGCATTACTGTACATAGACTGCTGTTGTTTTTCATCCTTATTCCATCTTTTTATATATATTGTGCACACCACTCTGAAGAGAGAAACGGCATTTCAATTCTCCTGTATGCCTTGTATACATAGAAGTATTGACAAATAAAAATCTTTGAATCTTGACTCTTCTTTATAAAAAAAAAAAAAAATCCAAAAAATCACATTGAAGGATTTTTAATGAATTAATTGGTAAATTCCTCGGTAAAATAAGTATTTGGTCACCTACAAACAAGCAAGATTTCTGGCTCTCACAGACCTGTAACTTCTTCTTTAAGAGGCTCCTCTGTCCTCCACTCGTTACCTGTATTAATGGCACCTGTTTGAACTCTTTATCAGTATAAAAGACACCTGTCCACAACCTCAAACAGTCAGACTCCAAACTCCACTATGGCCAAGACCAAAGAGCTGTCAAAGGACACCAGAAACAAAATTGTAGACCTGCACCAGGCTGGGAAGACTGAATCTGCAAAAGGTAAGCAGCTTGGTGTGAAGAAATTAACTGTGGGAGCAATTATTAGAAAATGGAAGACATACAAGACCACTGATAATCTCCCTCGATCTGGGGCTCCACGCAAGATCTCACCCCGTGGGGTCAAAATGATCACGAGAACGGTGAGCAAAAATACCAGAACCACATGGGGGGACCTAGTGAATGACCTGCAGAGAGCTGGGACCAAAGTAACAAAGGCTACCATCAGTAACACACTACGCTGCTAGGGACTCAAATCCTGCAGTGCCAGACGTGTCCCCCTGCTTAAGCTAGTACATGTCCAGGCCTGTCTGAAGTTTGCTAGAGAGCATTTGGATGATCCAGAAGAGGATTGGGAGAATGTCATATGGTCAGATGAAACCAACATAGAATTTTATTGTAAAAACTCAACTTGTCGTGTTTGGAGGAGAAAGAACACTATACCTACTGTGAAGCATGGGGGTGGAAACATCATACTTTGGGGCTGTTTTTCTGCAAAGGGACCAGGACGACTGATCCGTGTAAAGGAAAGAATGAATGGGGCCATGTACTGTGAGATTTTGAGTGAAAACTTCCTTCCATCAGCAAGGGCATTGAAGATGAAACGTGGCTGGGTCTTTCAGCATGACAGTGATCCCAAACACACCGCCCGGGCAATAAAGGAGTGGCTTCATAAGAAGCATTTCAAGGTCCTGGAGTGGCCTAGCCAGTCTCCAGATGTCAACCCCATAGAAAATCTTTGGAGGGAGTTGGAAGTCCGTGTTGCCCAGCGACAGCCCCAAAACATCACTTCTCTAGAGGAGATCTGCATGGAGGAATGGGCCAAAATACCAGCAACAGTGTGTGAAAACCTTGTGAAGACTTACAGAAAACGTTTGACCTCTGTCATTGCCAACAAAGGGTATATAACAAAGTATTGAGATGAACTTTTGTTATTGACCAAATACTTATTTTACCGAGGAATTTACCAATTAATTCATTAAAAATCCTTCAATGTGATTTTCTGGATTTTTTTCCCTCATTTTGTCTCTCATAGTTGAGGTATACCTATGATGAAAATTGGAGACCTCTGTCATCTTTTAAGTGGGAGAACTTGCACAATTGGTGGCTGACTAAATACTTTTTTGCCCCACTGTAATTTGGATGGCATATGTTGACAGTTTAAAGTTGATTTTCCTCAGATTAACACATCTAAGAGGAAAAACCCCACAAACTGGTGAGTAAAGCTCCAACAAGAAAATAATTGCAGATGTACAAGTTGCATATCTATGAGAAAAAAATGAATAGAATTCCTCTCAAAAAGTTGAAAATTTATCAGAAAAAAGAAAAAACTCAAATTGGCAAGAAAATCTCAAATGTTAATGCAAAGAGTAAAAGAATTTCAAAGAAAACATAAATTTGGTGAGAGAAAAGTCTTTAGTCACTACCCAAGTAGGAAATATTTTGTTACTTTTACTCAAGTAATTTCTTTAGTGACTACTGGAGTAATTAATATGATAAGGTAATAACATTTTTACAGTTTCTGGCTACTTTGCCCACCTCTGGTTATTTATACGCTAAGCAAACTTTGTAACTTCTTCTGTAATTTCCCAGTTTGGGATCAATAAAGTATATCTATCCAGCAGTACCTGTAGTGTCTGCCAGTGGTAACCTGTAAAATTAAATGAATAAAACACATTTTATTCATGTCCAGTAACTGAGATCTCTCTTCACAATTCTAATTTAAATTAGAAAATGTCAGTGATACAGGTCATTTTCATATATTTATATACTGTATGTGTTTGGCATGTAGATAGGCATGCCATGACTTGATTCTCTCTGACATCGGAGATCAAACTTATTGCATCTTCACTCAGACGTGCTGAAATCCTCTGTGGTCTCACACACTTGAATCCAACTGGTATGATGCAATTAGATGTGACATAACGTCCAGTGAGGAGGAACTTATGCATACCAGTTGTTTGTAAGTGTCTGTTGTTGCTTTCAGTTCTTCGGTTTCATCAAAAATACGCTTTAGTTGGTTTTACAGGCTTTATGTTGTCCACCTTCCCCCTAACGCCAACCTAGAGTCAACACTTCCTGCTGCTGTCTGCTCCAGGTTGTTTCAACAGTGGGTCTTTCAAATAGAAGTGGGGAAATGTTTCATGTTCTTTGCAGCTTATGTGCAATAGACTTGGCAGCAGCACAACAGCTATGGGAAGTGATTTATTTTCTTAAAGTAATTAAATGCCTACTTGATCATTTTTTTCTGAGGAAAATATGAGAATGTGGCAAACAAATTAAAGGAGCACTCCATGACTAAACCTATCCCTAGGATTGGTGGAAACATCATAAGCAAACCAAGAGCCAAACCTTCTTAATCTACACGGTTACATTCAGGATTTTTCTGAGGAAACAATTCAGAAACATGCATTCTATTTCTGTTTGCGCCCGATTATTAATTTCAATTTATGTAACCCCACTTACTCTCACAGTTTAATTAATGATGCTTGTTATCAGCTTTGTTTAAGAGGTAATGGACAATGCTGAATTTTGAGTGTTTACAGCACTGGAGAAGGAAAAAAAATCCTGCTTTACCACTTTGTAATGGACTGCCAGCAAACAAGAGATTAACAGTGTTTGTCGCTCTTCCTGCAGCTGCGTTATAATGCAAAGCAAGGAGGGGAGGGGAAGGCATTAAGCATATAACTTTGAAATGGTGACTTGAAATGGCTACCATGGTCAGAAGAACTGGCATGGCCCTCATTCACCTAATCCATACCATAATTCCTGATCTAATTAGAGGATGGCTCAGTGCTAGGTCTGCCATGAAAGACTGAAGACAGACAGACTGTGTACCCAGAGAAAGGAGACAGAAGGACAGAGCTGGGGGAAAACAGATGACTGAACAGGTAAATATGACTGGTTGCTTAAGCATCATGTTCACTTAATCTCCTTATATTATTACAGACTGTAATATTTGTGGAATAAAGTTTGTAAACAGCTGTTTGCCAAATTTAATGTCTTTCCATGGATAATAAACATGGATCTGTCTGTGAGAACATGATGCCATTAGGTAACTTGCTGGTAGCACTGGTTTGGTTGATTTATACTTAAGCCATTTTTCCATTGCAGGAACCTTCTGAGTATTGGGAGTTATCTAGTGATAATTCATATTTTTTGAGAGTTTTCAACCATTTTGGCTCCAAAATGAGAGGAGGAACCCCTTCTGATGACCAGGGGTCTGCAGTTGGTCCAAAAGTAAACCACTATTAATCGGGCTGTGTGCTGCCATCTGTCACACAGTATTTCATCTCATACCCTGTTTTCTTGTTTTGGTTTTTTTTTTGTTTTTTTTTACAATATAGTCAAAGTTTGCACATCCCATTTCTAAGCTTGACCATACCTGTAAACCTGTGTAACAAACACACAGCATTAGAAGCTGGAATAGCTGACTGAGTCACTAAAGTATACCACAGCTCTTACATGATTATTAAATCATTGAACAGCTCTTGATTTTAATGCTAATTGTTGTTTATGAGAATGTGTGTGTATGTGTAGCCATGCCCACCCCAAGGGTGACGTCAGGCAGGTACAGCCCACTGTGTATAAATACCCAAGTTTGCTATAATAAAGGAAAGTTCTATGCTGCATGAAGACTGACTCCAACTCCATTATTTATAGACATAACACTAATGTGTCAAGAAAAAAATATCCGCCACAGAATATAGTTCCTGAAAGAGTTCCTCTGTTGGTTGTTCTAAAAGTTTTCAGTATTTTGTAGTGAAAAGACAGTTTTACTCAAAGAGCTTTTAACCACTACTTCCACTCTCTGTTCTATGGTCTACAGAAACCTACCGGCAATTTAAAATGAACAAATATCTAGCCAGAATGTATTTGAACTGTAAAAGAAACTGGAGAAGTCAGAATAAACTCAGGCAGACACTTGAAAAATTTACAAATTCCCCTCCCAGGATTGGGAACTGAGAACCTTCCAACTGCAAGGCACTAGGGTTAACCATTGTTCTACGAAGCTGCTAACAAGCTAGCAAGTCTTAGAAATTCTCAATCAGATGAATTCAGTTAAAACACTAAAACTTCAGAATCATCATTCACCATGTTTTAGTGTAGTTTTAAAAGAAGAAATCTGTGTATAAAAAGTATGAGATGCTAATATTGTCAGATCCTGGAGTATACTCTTGGGTCACTTCAAATATTTAATTTTTGACCACTGGCCAACTTTAGCATTAAATCAATGCTGTTTACATTCTAAAGGTTTCTGTAACTGAATTGTTTATGTAACTAAGGAGTTTTTTTTCCCCACACCTAACCTGTTTGTTCCTTACTTTGGACTTCTCAGTTTGATCTTGACCAAAACTACAGGTGTAAAATTTCTCACAGACCAGAGAGCAAAATGTGGTCCATCAAAAACAAACAGTCTTGGTGTGGCTCAAGCTGAACGATGGTCTGGCTCATTTCAAGTGTGAAAGCTATTTTGAGAAATGTTCAGACTTTCATACCAAACACAGGACATTACAGCAGCTGAAGAGGGAAAATGAGCACGGTAGCACTCAAGGAGGGGAAGAGACACAGTTTTTGATTGAAGTCTAGTCTCAAAAATCATTAAAAAAAAATGCAGAAACTTCCCAGATATGTTAGCTTAAGCAAGAGAGTATATGAAAAGTTCGGAGACCAGTGCCACCTGAAGATTACCATGGTCAAGGACCATGATCTTTTCTGCAGATAACCTGGATAACATTCTAGCCCTCACAAAAGTAGGTCACCTCTTAAAGTGATGAAACCTTCCACTGCTTCAAATTAAAGCCAGGATACAAACGAGCCCATAGCTACAGAAAATGCCTCACAGGATAAGTAGTGTGTTTGCTAACTACCACAGTTTGTGCTAGTTGCATACATAAATGTCATCATGACAAAAGGACATAGGGGCGCCACATAAAGTTATTTGGTTCAACCCACACCTGACCAGACCAAAATTACACACTGAAGCAATTACATGAACCTTGGTCTGGACCTTATGTTGACGTTCAGGTGTGAAAATGCTGTAAAAGTTCTGCATAAATAAGTGACACAGTGACATGGTCACAATAATCTGGTACCTGGGAATAATAGCAATAATCTGTTTTGTTGTTTACATGCATCGACTAAACAGATTATTCAAGGGTAAACCATTTGAGTTAATGAACCATGTTACATGGCTTTTATCTGATTATTCTGTTTACATGACTACTTGAATAATCAGATAACTTCTGAAAGCCAATTATAATCGATTCTTTAGTGCACATATAAACATGGCCATTGACTGACAATAGGCAGAATATAGAAGATGGACTGCAGAAAAAGAAGTCCCTGGTAAAAGTCCCCATTCTATGTAATTGACCATCGACTAGTGTCTTTGAAATTGCACTAATCCATGGTTTCTATTCTATATTTTCATCATATTGAATAAATCTGAAGATTATTTTAAACATCCTGTATTTTATACAAACTGCTCCTCTTCATGTCCATATAGACAAGATAAATATAATGATGTCTGTCTTATAGATGAAAAGGGACTATTTCATCCTGCAGATTTTTTCCTGCTCTTTTTCCTGCTCACTCATCAGAAATAAGGATCTAAAATGCTGAAATTGTGAGGCACTTGTGAGATGCTAGCTAGCTAATACTAGTACAGTTGGCTTGTTTATATATACAGTTAAATAGCCACTTTGTTAGGTTCAACTGTTGGGATGGCAGTGGCTCAGGAAGTGGAGTGGGTCATCCAATAACCAGAGGGTTGGTGGTTCGAATCTCGCTCTCCCCAGCCATCCTGCCATTGTGTCCGTGGGCAAGACACTTTACCTACCTTGCCTCCAGTGTCCATGACACTGGGTATGAATGTGTATAAATGTGACCAGCTATGGAAAAATCAGGAACAAGTCTCCCGAAGGGTATTTTGAGTTATTTACAGATTCTGAAAGTGTGGAATCTAAGCTTTCCAATGATGTCTAACACATGAAAATCCAAAAAGATTTGAAGAAGATATGGCAATTTGAATGTTAGCACCTGTTAGCACAAAGAGGATTTCCAACTGTTTAAATTCAACTACAGCAAAGTTGTTTATTTATGCAAATTTTAAGAATGATGAACCCTTAACTTACAGAAGACATTAATAACCATAACCCTGTCTGAATCTATAAGGACCACCTCACTTTAACATTTGTGATGATTTTAGTAAGTTGGAATCTGTACCAAGTTGCAATAATACAACCAGACCACACTGCCAAGCCAGCCTCTCCTCTGGATTTTTAAATATTGGTCAAGGACCTTCCCTGAGTCTTTGTGCTAAAGGTTTAAAAATGATGAGGGGCATTTTTGGGTTCTTTTATCTTTTTTTTTTTTTTTTAAACCTAGAGGAGTTGTATTGACCATTTGTTTTAACGTGTGCTACTTCTGAGAAAATTAAGTTCAAAGTTTCCAAGGACTGTCACCTTCCAGGGAAGCCAGATGAGGGGGCTGTAACAAAAGCTGGTCATTGGCATGACTTAGCATGAACCCAATCCCCTAAAGCTGGATTCATGCTGCACCTCTGTTGTCCACGTACGCGCAACTGGAAGGCTTGTGAGACGAAATTTACGTTATATCCTCCAGTCCGCTAGTGTCCGCAGAGCTCTGCGGACAACCACGTGCAGCTCAAATTTTCTGACCACGCAGCCTGACCGCGTTGACTGTGCATGCGCAACATTGAACGTCCCGTTCATGAGGTGGTGCTACTAACACAGCATACAAAGTCAAAGTAGACGAAGAAGACAAAGGGGAAATGGAAGACGAGAGTAAACATACATGAATCGTTTTGCAGCAACAACAACTTGAACGGAGAAGAGCACAGAAAAACAGTAATTCCTCCTTTTCCTTGAAACAATGCCATTGTTATTGCTACAAAAAAAACATGCGCTGCTTTCGCGTTTATAGCTGGTGAACAAACTGGTGTGTTAGCGCATTTGCACTACCCATAGGGCTGGGGTGAAACTTCAAACAACAGCTGTGTGCACGCATCAACTGCTTGGCCTGGTAGACGAAAAAAAGTGACCATGTACAGCACTGCATGCATGCAGGGCTTGTCCACAGCACACGTGGACCAGAGGGGAAATGCAGCATGAATCCAGCTTTACAGTGCTTATCAAAAGGAGCTCTAGAAAAACAGGAAGACAAGCTGCTTAAGTAGCCATGTGGTTCTACCTGAATGTGCTGCTGATTGGTTATTCACTCATCTTTATTATTCATTTCAGCCAAACAAACCGGATATGTAAATCAGCTGTGGTATCCACGCCCCCAAAACTAGGAAGCAGTCTTGCTGATATTTCCCTCTAAAACTACTCTATTTCAAATACAAAGTTTACGGTTTTAAAATCTCCCACACTGTTATTTGAAGCACAGAGTAGCTTCTTCATGATTTCAACTAGCATATTTTACAAAAAAAACAAAAATCACAATAAAAAGAAAAAGTATTTCTGTGTTTTTTAGGAATCACGTCAGGACAACTTGCTGCTGGTTTACTCGTGGCGGGTCACAAATGCTCAGTAGTAGTCGGAGAGGCCATTGGCATGGATTGGCAGCCACGATTTTGTCAGTCTGCCCCAGGGGAGCTGTGGCTACAGAAGTAGCTTACCACTGTCTGTCTGGAGTAAATGAATAATGGACTCATTGTAAGCGCTTTGAGATGTCACTTGACATGTAAAGCGCCATATAAATCTACTCCATTATTATTATGGCAGCTCGGTGGAACAGTGGTGAGCACTGTGGCAGCACAATAAGAAGGTCACAGGATCAATTCCACCCCTGACCATGGTGGGTTCGATCCCACCCCCTGACCATCAGTGATCCTTCTGTGTGGTTTGTTGATGCCAGACTGGCTGGTCTGAGTATTTCAGAAACTACTAGGATTTTTGTGCAGAGTCATCTCTAGAGTTTACAGAGACTGGTCTGCAAAATTCATTGAGCAGTAGTTCTCTTGGCTCAGATGTCTTATTGATGCCAGAGGAGAATAGCCATACTAGCTCGAGCTGACAGAAAGGCAACAGTAACTCAAATAACCACTCATGACAACCGAGGTATACAGAAGAGCCTCTCTGAAGAAACAACACACTAACCCTTGAAGCAGATGGGCTACAGCAGCAGACCTCAAATGGTGACAGTCCTAACAGCAAAGCCCAGGAAACTGAGGCTACAATTCACACAAATAAGGTGTGTGTGTGTGTGGGGGGGGCATTGCCTGGTCTGAGTCTCAGTTTTTGCTTCAGCATTCAGATGGTAGGGTCAGAATTTGGCTTAAACAACATGAAAAAATGAGTGCGTACACGGAGCGTCATGAATGTGCAGCAACTGTGTGATGCTAGTATATCAATATGGACCAGTATCTCTAAGGAACATTTCCAGCACCTTGTTGATTCCATAACATGAAGAATTAAGGCACTTCTGAGGGCAGCGGTGGTCCAACGCAGTCCAAGTAATACAAGGTGTACCTATTAAATTGGCCGGTAAATATACAGACGTGGACAAAATTGTTGGTACCCCTCTGTTAATGAAAGAAAAACCCACAATAGTCACAGAAATAACTTGAATCTGACAAAAGTGGTAATAAATAAAAATTTTATGAAAATTAACCATTGAAAATCAAACAATGCTTTTGAATTGTGGTTCAACAGAATTATTAAAAAAAAAAAAAAACTCATGAAACAGGCCTGGACAAAAGTGATGGTACCCATAACTTAATATTGTGTTGCACAACCTTTTGAGGTAACCACTGCAATCAAACGATTTCTGTAACTGTCAATGAGACTTCTGCACCTCTCAGCAGGTATTTTGGCCCACTCCTCATGAGCAAACTGCTCCAGTTGTCTCAGGTTTGAAGGGTGCCTTCTCCAGATGGCATGTTTCAGCTCCTTCCACAGATGTTCAATAGGATTTAGATCAGGGCTCATAGAAGGCCACTTTAGAATAGTCCAATGTTTGGCTCTTAGCCATTCTTGGGTGTTTTTAGCTGTGTTTTGGGTTATTATCCAGTTGCAAGACCCATGACCTGCGACTGAGACCAAGCTGTCTGACACTGGGCAGCACATTTCTCTCTAGAATACCTTGATAGTCTTGAGATTTCATTGTACCCTGCACAGATTCAAGACACCCTGTGCCAGATGCAGCAAAGCAGCCCCAGAACATAACAGAACCTCCTCCATGTTTCACAGTAGGGACAGTGTTCTTTTCTTGGTATGCTTCATTTTTGCGTCTGAACATAGAGCTGATGTGCCTTGCCAAAAACTTCCAGTTTTGTCTCATCTGTCCATAGGACATTCTCCCAGAAGCTTTGTGGCTTGTCAACATGCAGTTTGGCAAATTCCAGCCTGGCTTTTTTTTTGATTTTGTCCAGGCCTGTTTCATGAGTTTGTTTTTTTTAAAATAATTCGATTGACCCACAATTCAAAAGCATTGTCTGATTTTCATTGGTTAATTTTCATAGAATTTTTATTTATTACCACTTTTGTCAGATTCAAGTTATTTCTGTGACCATTGTGGGTTTTTCTTTCATCAACAGAGGGGTACCAACAATTTTGTTCACGTCTGTATATACATGTATGAGCATGGTAAGGCTCAAGATAATGATTTTTTCCATACTTGCAAACAGAGATGAGAGGCCACAAATTACACCGTGTTCCAAATTATTATGCAAATGATATTTGTCTCTGATTTTCCTAAATAGTCGATGCAAATAACAGTCAGTATAGTTTTCAAGTCATCAACCATTGGAGCATAATTCAAATTTTATTGAACAAACCTAGCAATGATAAAAAAAAATTGCAAAAATAAAAAAACTCAAAATGCACTGTTCCAAATTATTATGCACTACAGAGTTTCAAAACATTTTATTGGTTGTAGAGAACTGAAAATGGTCATTTGCTGAATTTGCAGCATTAGGAGGTCATATTTACTGAAATCAAGATCTATTTGATTGTTCCAAATAAGGGAGAAACAATATCATTTCAGAGGAACATGTATATTTCAAAAACCTCAAGTGAAAACTACTACTAAGCAGCACTGTGTCTCAGTGCAAGGAGTCAGATTGTGGAACGCTTTTGGACCTGAATTAAAATCATGTACAACGCTTGGACAATTTAAACAAAAACTAAAGGAAGAAATACTCCAAACATATATACAAGATGACATGTAAAATCACATAAGAATTATCATATTCACTCTGTGTCGTGCTGTTGCTTAGTTTTTTTTTTTGTCACGTTTTGTCTAATCTTTGTTCTGAATTGTAACCACTCCTGTTTTGTTTTTCTTTTGAATTCTTGGATGGAATATGGGTGGGCAATATAAGCTGCGGCTTCAGCCATCACCCACTTCGGATAACTTATGTTGAACTGTATAATCAGAGGCGTTATTGTTTAATTTGACCTTGTTAGATTTTTTTCCCCCTTTGTTATATTATTCTGTTCCTTTCTTTTAATCTTTACTTTTAATCTATCCGAAATAAAGATTCATTCATTCATTCATCCATTCATTCAATTACATTTCAATCAATAACATCTTAACAGGCCAAGTTACGTGTTAACATAAAACCCCTTCTTTGATATAACCTTAACAATTCTTGCATCAATTGAACTTGTGAGTTTTTGGAGAGTTTCTGCTTGAATTTCTTTGCAAGATGTCAGAATAGCCTCCCACAGCTGCTGTTTTGATGTGAACTTCCTCCCACCCTCATAGATCTTTTGCTTGAGGATGCTCCAAAGGTTCTCAAAAGGGTTGAGGTCAGGGAAGGATGGGGGCCACACCATGAGTTTCTCTCCTTTTATGTCCATAGCAGCCAATGACACAGAGGTATTCTTTGCAGTATGAGATAGTGCATTGTCATGCATGAAGATAATTTTGCTATGGAAGGCACAGCTCTTTTTTTTGTACCATGGAAGAAAGTGGTCAATCAGAAACTCTATATACTTTGCCAAGGTCATTTTCATACCCTCAGGGACCCTAAAGGGGCCTACCAGCTCTCTCCCCATGACTCCGGCCCAAAACATGACTCCGCCACCTCCTTGCTGACGATCGCAGCCTTGTTGAGACATGGTGGCCATCCACCAACCATCCACTACTCCATCCATCTGGACCATCCAGGGTTGCATGGCACTCATCAGTAAACAAGACTGTTTGAAAATTAGTCTTCATGTATTTCTGGGCCCACTGCAACCATTTCTGCTTGTGAGCATTGGTTAGGGGTGGCCTAATACTAGGTTTATGCACAACTGCAAGCCTCTGGAGGATCCTACACCTTGAGGTTTATGGGACTCCAGAGGCACCAGCAGGTTCAAATACCTGTTTGCTGCTTTGTAATGGCGTTTTAGCAGCTGCTCTCTTAATCCAATGAATTTGTCTGGCTGAAACCTTCCTCATTATGCCTTTATCTGCACTGTGGTGACACAATAGGAGATGGTACTCCACGCAGGACTTTGGAGTATTGGGGGAAGGAAAAGGAGAGATGGTAATGGGGGAAGAAGTGAGATGGGTGCCAGAGTGCTGGGGGGTATTAAATGGAATAAAGATGTGCCTTCGCCCCCGCTGTGCCAGGTGTGGGATGTATTGTGGAGAGGTAAGACGCTTTTCACACCTGAGGACTCCGGGGTGTGAAAGTATTTGTCACGTGGGATGAGACGCCGTGTCATCCGGCGTTCAGACCATATTCCCTCAGCCCTGTTCTCTCTGTAACAGCGTCTCAGCGGGCTCCCAGCTGTCAGTTACGGGACGGCTGGAGTCCAATTAACTCTCATCAGCTGAGGCGCTGCTATGAGTATAAGAAGGAGCAGCTCCGATCATTCAGGGCTGCGACTTAGCACATCGAAGACTGGAACCCCTACGCCCGGCGCCAGTCCTCTGCTCGTCGTTCTACTTTATTTGTAAGTGTACCTGTATGAGTATTTGTGCCTTTTGGCCCCACGAGGCCGTGTTCCTTATCCCCTGTTCCCTGTTACAATAAACATCGCAAACTCACTGGCTCACCCTCGGCTCTCATTGTGTGGCTCGCGAGGGCCACACGTAACAGTAAGTCGCAGCCGAACGAGTTGCCGGCGGCCGTGAGTTTGCTATTGGACTTGTACCTTCCAGTCTGGGTGTCAGCTCTTTAAGCATGCCGTCTCCCAGGAGTCACGTTTGGCGCCAGGGCGACGAGCTGACGGCCATCTTGGAGGATGTTGACGGGACGCTCTTCACCGCCACCCTGTACGACACCTCCAACGAAAGATGCTGGCATCTAGACTATGCTGAGAATCTCCTGGACAGCCTCCCTCGCTATTCCTACCATCCTGAGGTCTGTGCCAGGAGGGACGCCATCGCTGCACAGCGAGAGGAGCTCTGTGGGTTGAAAGGAAATCCCGGCAGGAAGCCGAAGAGGAGGAGATGTTGCCCTTCGCTTCGGGATCCCGCTTCTGCCTCTACTCCAGCCCGGGAGTTCGCGCCATCCAGAGGGCTTTCCCAGTTCAGCACGACATCACTCGGGATTCCCCCGGAAGATCTGCAGCTGACAGCTGTTAAGGTCCGGAACCGAGTGGCTGCTGCTAGCTCCGCTGTGCACCCGTCTACCATCATGAAGCATGTGGCGGCGGCGGTAAGATTGGTGGAGAGGAGTCCAGGGCTGCAAGACTACCCCAAGTTCAACGCCCTCCTCGCCTCGGTCTCCGCTCAGGAGCGGCGATTCCCGGGTCTCTCCTTCGCCTCACCCCCTGGGAATAGCCGTTGTCACATTGCCGAACCGTCTCAGCATGAACCCCGTCCGGATCCAGTTCCGGGCTGCCGCAAGGTCTCTTCCTCCCACGCAGCTGTCACTCCTACGCCTCGTCTGAGAGGAGATTCTGCAGCCTCGTCTCCTGAGCCACTCCCCTCCACTGTCACGCCAGCACTTCAGGGCCGGCTCATCTCGGCTGTCACCCCCTCCTCCTCGACGCGCTCCCCGACTGCTGTGTGCGCCCGGAATCCCGACCTGGCGAGCCCTCTCCTGGAATTAACACGAGCGGCTCCCCGACGTCTTCTCAGGGGGTCCTCCGTTACCACCCGGCGGGGAAAGGGAGGAGCAACGTCCACTGCAGCAGGCACCATCCAGCCTCCAGGAGACAGGCAAGTCCCAGTTTGTTCACATCCACCCAGTGATTTGCTCTGTCATACTCCTGGAGGTGGAGTTCGGGGTTCGCAGCTCCCCGAACTCCCACCACCTGCTGTAGCTTTAGTCATTAATCCTGCACCCTCTGTTTCTCCCTCCGCTGAGCGGTCCCCGGCACCAGGCCGACGTCGTGGGATGAGGAGGGGGGGCCTGCGGTTCTGGACAGCCTGGTCCCGGTTCCGCAGCTACACCGTGAACGGAGGAGGAAGGCGGATTGCTACGTGGAGTCAACGCCGATGACCAAGCGTCCCTGGGTCTCCACGGAGGAGCAGTCCGGTCCAGCGGGACGAGGTTCTCCTGCCACCATGCCGTATGGGCTGTCAGCGTGGACACCGGTGCCGGAGGAATCACAAGCTGCGCTGTCTATCATGCCAGCTGCGGAGCCCGACACAGCTGAGTGGGAGCCTGACGACGACCTCCTGATGTTGGATCCCGGATCTTCGCAGTCCTGGACGACGTCAGAACCCGAGATCAGTAAAGTGCTCTATCTCATCTTTCTTCTCCTTACTTTAGAGCACTTTGGCCTGTCTCTAGGGGAGATGAGCCGGGGGCAGCTGTCCGCTGCGTCCAAGCTTATCTCGCCGGGTTCTGGCGCTGCCGGTGATCCTGATCCCGGTTCTCTTTTCTCTCCTGAGCCTTCTCCCAGGGTCGCCGGCGAGGAGCTGCCATCACTCGTGGTGCCGGAGGGTCCAGGTTCGACGTCGGAGGTCGGTTCTGGTGCGGCGCCGGCCCAATCGGGGTCCGACGTGGGTTTGCCCGAGACCCAATCGGGGTCCGACGTGGGTTCATCTGAGACCCAATCAGGGTCCGACGTGGGTTCGTCCGAGGCCCAATCGGGGTCCGACGTGGGTTCGCCCGAGACCCAATCGGGGTCCGACGTGGGTTCACTTGAGACCCAATCGGTATCCGACGTGGGTTCTGCACCAGCGGTGTCCAGGTCCGGTGAGGGGGTTGCTGATTCCCTGCCGTCTGTCGTTGGACCTCCTCGTCATCAGCTCTCCCCCAAGTCTCTTCCACCGGGGTCCGTTTGGACCTCTCTCTCCCCCCTACGGGCCTGGTGGTTGAGCGATGCGGGTCGGCCGTCGGAGGGCCTGCCGTGCCCATTCGGCTCGCTTTTGCGGCCGCCTGACCCGCTAGATTTTCTGTTCGGCGATCTGGTTTGGCCTCCCGAGGAACTGTGTTTTCTGGCCTGGGGTTCGGGTAGGCCTCCGGAACTGTTCCCTTCACCCTCTTTAGCGGAATGGACGCTGGGTGCGGGGAGACGCCCCGAACTGAATGTTTTTTGCTGTGCTTATATTTGGCTGGGTACAGCTAAGCTGTTATTTTTTTTGTTCCGCGTTTAGCGTGATTGTTTTTTTTTTTTTTGGGGGGGGGGGGTTCCCCTCCTGTGTGAGGGATGGCTGTATGTTTAATTTTCGCCCTTGGGAGTTCTCCTTTCATTTTGGGGGGCCCCGGGGTTGATTTTCATTGTTTGACCTGTACTTGGTTTATGGGGTATTGTGGGGTTTTTTTTCCCTGTGTGTTGGGTTGTTATCTCCACAATTTTCCTCTGCCTGAATGGGTCTTCGCTCTCGTGTTATATTTTATGGAGTATTGTGTTGGGTTTTTCCCCGTACTCTATATTGGTTCATTGTCTGTTTTCTTTTCCTTGTCTGGGTTTTTTCCCTGTTGTATTTTGTGGGTTTTTCCCTTGTATTGGTTTATTGTCGATTGTTTTTGGGTTTTTTTCCTTTCTCTGGGTTTTTTTTTTCTCTCCCTCGTTGTATTTTATGGAGTATTGTGTTTAGGTTCCCTTGTACTCTATATTGGTTTATTGCCTGTTTTCCTTTCCTTCTCTGGGATTTTTTTTTCTTGTTGTATTTTGTGGAGTATATTGTTTAGGTTTTCCCTTGTACTCTATATTGGTTTATTGCCTGTTTTCTTTCCCTTCTTTGGATTTTTTTTTTCCTTGTTGTATTTTGTGGAGTATATTGTTTGGGTTTTCCCTTGTACTCGATATTGGTTTATTGTCTGTTTTTCTTTTCCCTTTCTCTGGGTTTTTTTTTCTCTTCTTATTTTACGGAGTATTGTGTTTGGGTTCCATTGGTACTCTGTATTGGGTTATTGTCGTTTTTTTTTTCTTCCCCTCTGATTCTCTCCCTCCTGACCTGCGCCCCATCCGCCCACCCTAGGTGTGTGTGTGTGTGTGTGGGGGGGGGTCTTGGATGGTATGGGTCGTTCGTAGTCCGACCGTGAGGGGGGGGCTGTGTCACGTGGGATGAGACGCCGTGTCATCCGGCGCTCAGACCATATTCCCTCAGCCCTGTTCTCTCTGTAACAGCGTCTCAGCGGGCTCCAAACTGTCAGTTACAGGACGGCTGGAGTCCAATTAACTCTCATCAGCTGAGGCGCTGCTATGAGTATAAGAAGGAACAGCTCCGATCATTCGGGGCTGCGACTTAGCACATCGAAGACTGGAACCCCTACGCCCGGCGCCAGTCCTCTGCTCGTCGTTCTACTTTATTTGTAAGTGTACCTGTATGAGTATTTGTGCCTTTTGGCCCCACGAGGCCGTGTTCCTTATCCCCTGTTCCCTGTTACAATAAACATCGCAAACTCACTGGCTCACCCTCGGCTCTCATTGTGTGGCTCGCGAGGGCCACACGTAACAGTATTGTGTTAAGCCATGCTCTATGACATGTATATGGATGTGTGTACATGCTCTCGGACGCATATGTCAATGTGTTCACCCTGGCTGCCAAAGGCAGGAATAAAGTGGTATCAAGGAGTTCGCTTTGGCACCCAGATTTAATCTGTTCTGTTTGTTGGAGGAGAATAAAATTCTGTGTCATCAGCTCGTGTCTTGTCTGATTCATTGGTGACCTTGAGACGTGAAATGGAAAACTGACTGAGCATCACCAGGCAGACCCTCCCGCTGGAGTCTCCCACCGCTGCATGCGCCATTGCAGTCAGATTCCCAGACTTTTGGCTCCATGACCCGGCCGCTTGGTTTATACACGTGGAATCCTAGTTAGCCCTCCGCGGAGTCTCAACAAACAACACGAAGTACCATCATGTGGTGGTTGCGCTGGACACGCGCTCCACGCAGCAAGCAATAAGTCTACTCCGAGCCCCACCAGCCCAAGGAAAATACAACGCTCTGAAGTGACTGCTGCTGAAACATCTTGCTGATCCCCAAGACTTTTGGGAAAATAGTTTGTGGACTGACGAGGCAAAAGTTGAACTTTCTGGAAGGTGTGTGTCCCATTACATCCGACGTAAAAGTAACAGCATTTCAGAAAAGGAACATCATACCAACAGTAAAATATGGTGGTGATAGTGTGATGGTCTGGGGCTGTTTTGTTGCTTCAGGATCTGGAAGACTTGCTGTGGTAAATGGAACCATGAATTCTGCTGTCTACCAAAAAATCCTGAAGGAGAATGCCCGACCATCTGTTTGTGACCTCAAGCTGAAGTCCACTTGGGTTCTGTAGCAGGACAGTGATCCAAAACACACCAGCAAGTCCACCTCTAAATGGCTTAAGAAAAACAAAATGAAGACTTTGGAGTGGCCTAGTCAAAGTCCTGACCCTAATCCAATTGAGATGCTTTGGCATGACCTTAAAAAGGTGGTTCATGCTCGAAAACCCTCCAGTGTGGCTGAATTAAAACAATTCTGCAAAGATGAGTGGGCCAAAATTCCTCCACAGCACTGTAAAAGACTCATTGCCAGTTATTGCAAACGCTTGATTGCAGTTGTTGCTGCTAAGGGTGGCCCAACCAGTTACTAGGTTTAGGGGGCAATCACTTTTTCCACACAGGGCCATGTAGGTTTGGATTTTTTTCCCCTTAATAATAAACATTTATATTTAAAAACTGCATTTTGTGTTTACTTGTGCTATCTTTGTCTAATATTTAAATTTGTTTGATGATCTGAAACATTTAAGTGTGACAAACATACAAAAAAAAAAATAGAAATCAGGAAGGGGGCAAACACTTTTTCACACCATTGTATATGTGTTTCTGTATTGATGAATCTACACAAAATACAAAGATCTTTGAGGTCTGGTCCGTGGTTTGGGAGTGTTATACTGCATCAGAACACATTAACCTAAATGCAGTATAAGCTGGATAGTATTGCTGAAACTTAATTTCATACCATTTTACAGCTTATTAAGTTAGTAAAGGCAGAATGCTAATAAGAATGAATACATATGAATGGGATACAAGACTACCAATATTTCAGTTTCATCAACTAACTAATGCAACAATATATAAAATATCTGTTACTGTAAGCACATATTAATAATTAAAGAGTAAATATTTCTAAATTACACCTTTAGATTGCTCCTGAAATCCTCATCTCCTACTGGGCTGTGTAGACCACTACACTATAAAGCAAAAAAACTCAAACTAAAAGTCAAGCTATTTCAAAGAGCAAGGAACTATAACACACATCTCAATCTTTGTCTGTTGCAGGAACCTAACATTTTCCCTTTAATCTGGACAAGATGAAGTCATTTGTACAGTCCGGCCCTGCTGGGCTTCAAAGTGACTGTTTGAGGTCTCAGACTGGACACTTGCTGCAGGTGCAAAGTTGGAAACACTGATGCAACACCAGAAATGGTCGACCCCGTTCCACGTGGGAGAGGGGGAAGAGCGGCAAAGGAGCAAAGTGAAGTCATCTCATGTGTCTACCTAGTCACACATGCAGCCTAAATTCAAATTTCCAACATTTTTAGACCTTTCAAAACCAAACGGATAAGATGCTTCTGCTGGGTACCCAGGTGAAAGTAATAAAAAGCACTCTGCTGCTTCTCCAGATACAGCTGGGCTACAATATGTTAGCTGAGGATTACGCTGTTAAATAGCCAGAGGCTCTGCATGTATCATCAGCCTGGATAACTGCACTATTGCATACTACACAATCATTCGATGCCAGTAATGTAGTCTGTACTCTGAATGTGTTCATTGGGATGTCAGTAAACTCCCTTGTGGTGTATCTTGGTGGTTTAAGAAATGAAATACACTGATCCACAACTAAGATAGATGCACTTACCAAGGTCAAGGAGGCTCCCCAGCGTAATTACACGACTAGCAAACACAAAGGGCATTGTTATTGGACAAGTATAATGCCACACATTACCAGAGCAACACAGCTGTTTCTATCAGTGAACACTAGCTTGGGAAGACATAGGGCGGGCATCAATTTAGCCCACTTATCTAAAGTCTCTAATTACTTGGTTTATTTGATAAACAGAAGAAGGAGAATCCTTAAATGATTCTGCAAGATCCAAAGGGGATTAATTTCTTACTCCTTGAAAAAAAAACAAATCATTGGTAGAATCCCTTATTTCACTCTTTAATCACGCATTAATTAGGAGCAATAGGGCACCAGTTACGCTTGGCATTTGGTGAGATTGTTGGGGGAAAAAAGGGGGCCTGCATTAGCCTCTCCAGAGGAGGCGGCGAACACATCAAGCTAAGACAAAGACAGCACAATCAGGCAGAACAGCCAGAAGCACGAGCTGGGGCTCTGAGCTTCTCACAACGAAGTATTTCCTCCGGAAAAACTCTGGATGAAATGTTTTGCCATTGTGTAATTCTGAAAAAACATTTTCATATTGAACTCTGCCATTGTAAAAACAAGTTTTCTCAAGCATGAATAAAAGGTGCAAACCACCTTATTTACTTATTCTGTCTGGCCTTTGGTGGCTGCATTATGTTGTTTTGCATTTAATTAAATCAGTAAAAACATCTAACATTTAGGCCAGACACCTTTAGATGGGGAAACTAACACTATTAGATAAACCAGTAAAAACAATTAAAACATAAGACTAAATACGCAACACCAACACAGAAGTCACTGACATGAGAATTTGTTGCATATTAACCTGTAAATGTCTGTAACAGCGTTAAAGGTGTCTAGTTTATGGTGCGGAAAGAAACAAGGAGCAATGGGGGAGCCTTGAACTCTGGGAGGTTTGGTGCTTAAAGAATAGCACTCAAGGAGAAAAGACTGAATTCATGATGCGAAACAGAGGGCTAAACACCTTAGCAATGTTTACACGCATGGACTAACTTAATGAGTGTCCAATTAAGGTTTGTTTGAGTTATGCTATTCACAACCAGCTGGCAAAAACAAAACCATTTTAACAATGCAAGCTCTTAAACGGAACAATGCAATTCATTTTCTGCTGGTATTAGTAGCAGTATTGTAAAATGTTAGTTACAGATGCAGTGCTGTACTTCTTTCCTTTGTTATTATATTAACTACAATCACTCTGAGAGTGCAAGACTCTGCCAAGGGAGCCCCTTTCCCTCTTTCAAATCCTTTGAAAACCTCGTGCATGGCAAAGCAGATGCACATGAATGTGTACATTTACTCATACATGAATGAGCACAAAAGGATGACATAAACTGACAATCACATAGCCACCTTGCAGAGGTAACTAGTAAATTGGCTGAATCTTTAGGTTATAAATAATTTAACAAAATCTGTCGCTATTTTGTTTCTCCTACTTGAGTATTTGCAATAGTTTTGCATGTAAATAAGTAACTGATAATTTAAAAAAAATGCTGTTGCATGTATAAATTGCTGTCTTTGCTTTTAATGATACCCAGCAAGCATTTTGTAATGAGCTGGCAAATGCTGATTTTATTTTAATCAGTAACACTAACTGCTCAGCAGTTCAGATGTTTTGATAGAGGACAGGCTTGGACTAGAGCAGGGCAATTTAACGCCCACACATTTTTCTGGAGACCTGCTGTAAGATGTCCAAGTTGTTAGTTGACATTGTTTTGCTGAAACAGGCAAAACTTTTACAGAAATAATGTAAGTTTATATTAATTATGCTTACTCAGAAGTTCCCCATGTGCACCATTATGTGACTACCATTTGTTGTGTTGTTATGGGGACATATTATTGTGTGACACGGGTGGTGGATTCACCTTTCTGGTTCGGCCGCCACCCGGGGTATAAAAGGGCTGTGAGGGAGAGGGGCGGTCTCTTGGCCTCCTGTCAGCTTAACGGATGCGCCTGTATTGTGAGAGTGAGTCACAAATAAAGTTGTGTCCAGTTCAACGCTCGGTCTCGTCTTTGGCTCCTGTTACCGACATAACATCTGGCGACGAGGGTAAAAAGTATGGACGAGGGGGTTTCTTCAATTCAGCCGTTTTTGGAGCTTTCTGGTGAGCCACCCATCCCTTGGGCGAGGTGGTTCACCGCCTTTCAAAATTATTTAGTAGCATTGGACCTTGGAAGACTGAAGAAGTTGTGGGCACGGGCACTGTTGGTTCACAAGTTAGCAATGGAAGGACAACGTGTTCTTAGTACTTCAGGAGAGGGTGATGGCTTTGATGAAGTGATTGAGCTAATGGCGTGACATTTTCACGCCCTGGAAAACATCATCGTCTGGAGGATCCAGTTTCGGCAGCGCTGCCAGCAGAATGGCGAGTCAGTACAGCGGTATGTAGCAGATCTACGTCAGCTGGCCAAGGACTGTCAGTTTGGAGCGTTGGAGGAAGAGACTGTCCGCGACCAGTTGGCGGAACATACCGTTTGCCCGGCGACAAGGCCGAAGCTCCTCACACACTCGGGCCAACTGACGTTAGCCATGTCCATCGAGTTAGCTCAACAGTTTGAGGTGGCAGACAAGCTATCACGGGAGCTCGGTGAGAGAGCGTCACACTGCCATTTTGAACCACAGTCGATGGCGCAGGCAGTGGACCCGGACAGAAACGATGCCATGGAGGATGACGAAGAATGCGCTAATGCTGTAAAGATGAGGTCCGTCCCGAGATCGCCCAGGTGTTTGGGCTGTGGGTTCACCAACCACCATTATAAGGCTAGAGAGTGTCTGGCAAAAGGAAGACGCTGCGGCACCTGTGAACAGGTTCGAGCGAGAGGATCCAAGACACAAGGAGGATCTCCCTGCTTCACCTCCCACAGTTATTCGCAGTGTATTCCCAAGTACCAACAACCGTTCTTACTGTATGGTGGAACTGGACGGGGTAACAGTGCCGTTGCTGATTGACACGGGAGTGGTGACATCTGTGTTAAATTGGGCAACCGTGAGGAGTTTCTCCCAACAGTATCGGCTTGGAGAAGAGTGGTTGGGCTGTGGTTTGTGGGACCAGCCGGTTCCGCGAACAATGGACGGAGTTGTGTGGGACGAACCTTTGCCTAGTAATCTGGACAATGAGCAGGAACAATTCCACCCAGGGCCATCGCGGGAGGGTCCCGGTGACAGCGCCCAAGTAACCCTAGTTGAGGGAACTGGGTGGCATGGTGGGATGCCCGTGACGGCGGGTGGCGCTGAGTGGAGGGCCCATTCTACTCCTGGAATTCGGCTGGAAGGAACTGGAGAGCAGGGGGTCACAACAGCGATGCCGGCAGCGAAAATGAAAGAGCGGGGCAAGACCGGCTGGCACGGTGAAATGATGTGCCAAACAGAGACACTGGAAGCTGAGTAGGGCCCCTCTGGGGGTCGTGGACGTGGTCCGAACCAGAGAAGTGGCCTGGTCAAGAGGTGTTAGGGACAAACGCTGATGAGAAGATGACCAGGGGCGGCTGCAGGTGGTGGCTGTGGGGGAGGATGCCTACCTCCAGCTATCTGATGGCTCGTGGAGGCATCCCAATGAGCTGCGGTGCGCCCGAGAGAAGAAGGATGCGTTTGGACCTCGACGTGGGTCATCCCCGGGACTGAAAAAAAAGAGGGTGCACCGGAGTGGAGCCGTCTGACGGTTTTCCAGGGGTGGTTCCTCTACTGGGGCAGACTGATGGTTGGGCAATGTACAGGATGCATGGTGATGGAAATGGGGGATAACCGAGCTGTGAATTAGTTGTGTTAATGGGATTGTTTTGTGTTTTATATCATTTATTTTAGGAACACGGCAGTTTTCTGTTTAGTGGACTGTTCTTTTAGTATAGACGGCAGAATAATCAGTCTTACCATGCAGGGGTGGGACGGTAGTCCACCTGTTCCCCCCTAGTTTTAGTTGTTTTGAGTGAATGTGATATATTGTTTAGGTATTTCTGTTTAGTTTTAGTGCATGATTCGAGTTCCAAATTGGGGAGGGTCTCGATTGTGTGCATGTGTTTTGGACCATTTTTTTTGAAGGAGGGGGGAAGTGTTGTGTTGTTATGGGGACATATTATTGTGTGACACGGGTGGTGGCTTCACCTTTCCGGTTCTGCTTCCACCCAGGGTATAAAAGGGCTGTGAGGGAGAGGGGCAGTCTCTTGGCCTCCTCTCAGCTTAACGGATGCGCCTGTATTGTGAGAGTGAGTCACAAATAAAGTTTTGTCCAGTTCAACGCTCGGTCTTGTCCTTGGCTCCTATTACCGACATAACACCATTCTCGGACCGTCGTGGATGTTGGATTTTTGTAAGTTTGCTCTGACAACAAACCAGACGGTTAATCTTTAGTTCTGATGAAGCAACATCCATAGAAGTCAAAACATAAAAACATATTTATGTGTTCATGTTTATATATTCTATGTTTATATATTTATGAACATTCTATGTTTATATATTATATACATGTTTATATATTCATATATATATTTATAAAAACATATTTATTTCTTTTTTTCAAGACAGTTTGGGCTTCGCTTCAGTCTATCCTAAATGAGTCGGATTCTTGACTCTATCGGATTTAGTTTTGGTTTTTGGTTTTTAACGTGGCATTAAAGAGGGCTCACTTGCAGTGTTCATCAATTATGTTCCCAAGTTGAGGCAATGAATTTCACCACAGAAAAGGACTGTTTTCTCCCTTGTTCCTTGTCACTTGCATACAAAGATTTCTCGTTGTCTTTCAAGATGTACTCAGTGTACCTTTTTTTTTCTTCAATTTTGCAGCGCACATAGAAATATTCCTATTTTCTTGGTCCATCTTAAATTAGGTTTTTCCTATTCTTTTGTATCTAGTATAATAAATTTTGCAAATATAAACTATTTAGGTACCAGAGTAATAAAAACCAGTTGACTTTTCAGTCCATTACATAGTGGTAAATGGTCACTGTCTAGTTAGGTCAGTACAGTAAAGAAGTGACTTCTGAAATCTAGCTGCTAGTTGAACAAGACAAAAATTGGAATGGGAAATCACAGTACATGATATTGCAATACTATGTGTATTGGGAGATAGTGATAATATTTAATTGTTATTAATTGACATAAAAAAGGCAGGAAGATAACTGAAAATGATACAGTTTCATATGTATTTACACAATATTAGTTATTCCATTTTTAAATATTGGAGTTATTGTCAATATTGCAACACCCATAATTATAGCATTTCTTTTTAATTTTGATTTAACTGATTTTGAATTGGGGACAAAATAGAGGCTCAATGGCACATGCAAAACTTGTTTTCTGTTAGCAGATATCTGACCGATTACAAAAACAATGAGCTGACAACATTTTCGTTTACTGGAAAGAAGGAGGGATGTTTTCAAATCAGATTAAAGCATTCACAGAAATTCACAAAATGTTCCTTTATCATCCATGCTGATAATTTCCTTTAAAATACTTACATTCAATATTCCTAAACCTCTGAGCATCTTACCTAAACTACTAATTAGCAATTATGTCTTTGCTTTAAATTTTTTGGGTCCACTCCTTATCTAAGATGAAAACCGTATCGAATGCCGTGAACAAAATGGGCTATAAAATGTGTTTTGAAACCATTATTCCCTCGGCCTGTTTTCTTATTTTGTGAGCTTAAATAAAGAGGTAGCTTCTCAAGCAATCTCGGCCTTGTTTGCTTAACGTAATTACTACTTGTCCTCCCATCCTGCTGGCCCAGATGATGCATGAAAATTACCATTCCCCTACTTCAATCAAAGCAGGAAAAAGAAAAGGGAGGGGGGGGGGACAGAGGCGAGCAGATGGGAGGGGGAAGCAGAGAGAGAGAGGAACTCTGTGAGACGCGCAGAGCTCCCTCCCTGCATGACAAGAAAGGGCTCTGTCTCTGATTAATTAGCTGGAGTTGGTAATCAGTTTAATAAGACTGAAGTTGATGGTGAGAGGTCCCCTTTGGCAGAGCCACATGAAGCTTAGCACTCTGTTCAGGGCCCTCGCTTTCTCCCACCAAGTAAACTTGCAGTGTCTATTTACATAAACAGTTGTTTCTTTTTTGTGGGAGGATATTTTTCCTTCCAAACCACCGGAAAGCCCAACAGCCGTGCTTAAGTCACTCCCAACAATGGTAGCAGGCACAGAAGACAAATTCATGAATTTTTCACCATATGAGAACTAATTAAATTGTGGCCTTTTTTGAAATGAATATAGTGTGGGATACTGACTAGCCCCACACACACAAAGAGGGTATAATTCAGTGATTGAATTCTGGCTTGATAGCATTCAGCCTTTTTACTATGGTGAACTATACAGATGGCTGGGGTCCTTTTCATTCTTTTCTTCCTTAATGGCAAATCTCATTATGGCAGTTATCACTGTATGGAGAACAAGACGGGCACGACGGGCCACAGTGGTGCAGGAATTTGGTACCTGAGAGCTGGATAACATGATACTTACTGTTAGGTCACATCATGGTGAGAATTTCAATTTAGATTTTGCTAGATGATTACTAGATAATTATTTACAGTTGGAGCCCATGTACTGTAGTTATACTGGTTTAATTTAAATGTGATATCATCAGCGAGGTGCTGTATAAGATAGATAAACTTTTTGTGGAAAAATTAAAGATTCTTCATCCATGCTGGGAGTTAGATGTGAAGATTAGCATGTGTTTCTTAAGCTTAATATGAAGCAGCTTGAGATAAAAATGGGTAAAAATAACAATAATCATAAATAGTCAAGTTAAACTAACAAATTCTAAACTCTATGACTTTGATGTCTTCTTGGGACCAGAGGCTAGGTAGTATAAAAGATGGATACAGAAACCATAATGCAACATGAATATTTGTGAAGTTGTGCTGTTTTTACTCTGGTCACAGGTCATGAAGTGGGCAGTAACTAGTTCTATTTAGTCAGTTACATGTACTTTAAGTAATTTTTTTGTGCAGAATTGTATTTTACAGAGTAGTTTTGTTAATATTTTTTACTATTCAGTGCATTTATTTATTTTTTTTAATGAACTGCATCGTGGTTCAAGTACACTGGGTCACACTCTGCATTACTATCGATTTCAGCAATTTTTAGCTCATCCCAGCAAAAATGAAAAGATGCAATGACATGGTTATGGTGTCTGGACGTGGTGATGTCCATGCAGGTGATGTCATCACATGACGAACAGGCTGTGACACAATATGGCGCCACCCTTCTGTATATAGTTCAGTTGTGTGTACTGAACCAATGTTTAATAAAGTAGAATTCAGTTCACGTCTGTTGTCAGCAGTGTTGGGCAAGTTACTAAAAAAATAGCTAATTACAGTTACTAGTTACTTCTTTTCTAAAGTAACTGAGTTATTTACCAATTACTGCATGATTAAAGTAACTAATTACTTGGAAAAGTAACTTTCACGTTACTTTTAAATGCATACTTAAAGCATCTTGCACATGTAGCAGGATGGACCTTCCTTCCTTTCACCTTTCTACACCCCTGTCTGTTGTGGCACTTTAATAAGTGACTTTCGCATTAGAAGTGCACATGTGCGAACTATGTGAGTTCAAAGTTCACCACTACCAAACATTCCGGGAACCACATTGATTTTGTATAGAGACAGTGCTGTCACACCTGAACAATTGCGTTTAAAGTGCTTCAAGCTCTCAGTCGTCGTCATGCCAGGTGCACATTGTGCCATAGTTAAGTGTGGGAACAGCATGTATCATCTGGAGCGGTGGAAAAAGCGAGCTTGCAGCATACGTGCCTGTAACTTCGGGACTAGCTTGTGCACATGTCCGCCACCATTCACATTATATACATTCCCCACGGAGCTGAAGGATTAGGATGGACGTAATTCTTGGTTTAACCTCTTGCGCTCCGTTGTACCGCGGACGGGCAAGTCTCTGCGTCCTAGAGCGCACGAGGGCACTCTCATGCGCTCTAGGACGCATGGTGTAGATGGTGATGTAGGTGGTGATGGTGATGTAGTGGCGTCCAAGCGCGCACTGAAAATAAAAGCTGCAGACACAGACGCGAACAGATTAGTTCATCTGATTGACCTCTCATTCGACTAATAAGAGCCTTGAATTGGGTTTCTGAAACCTTGAAGAACCAATGACTGAAAACCTAGCCAGAAGGACCCGCCTACCAAGGCTGTGAATGCAGTGAGCCAGTTGAAGCAGAGATGTTCGTGAGCTGTTTTTTTTAAGGCTGGGTGAAGACTGACTGCTGGAGCGGATCAAAAAAGGATTAGACGTTATGAGACGTTATGATTTCTTCCATGGTCATAGACCGACGGAGGCTGACGACGAAGGCTGAGTAACACACACGCCTTCGCCAGTCTTTTTTTAATTACTACTGTTATTTGTTTTGAAAAATCGTTCGCCAAAAACCGCAATCATGGAAGCACAAAACCGCAATAATGGAATTATGTTTTGATCGGGTCACGAGACCAGAACCACGAGCGGACCAGCGTCGCGTTCATCTGACAATGGGGAAGAGAAGTTCGCCAGGACGCTACTGTGAAGAGGTAAGGTGTTATAAGCTAAATTATTCTTTATTCCTGACTGTTCTTCTGTAGCGAGCGGGGGAGGGGGGGCGTGGTGACTGAGCTGCTGTCCCACATCCCACATGAGGCTAATCCGTCATGTAGCGATGGCCGATGTCCATCCTCTGTAGCGAGGGGGGGGGACACCCCTCCCCCCCACACACACACAGACACAGCTCTGAGTGTGACCTTTCATTAGAGCCCAAAATGAAGCTTCTACATTGAATCATTCAAAAGTTACAGACATTTTACCAAACTGTGTCATTTGGCACAATTTGGCACAGCTCCAAAACGCCTGGGAACAGCCTGAGGCAAAAGGTGTGTAATATATTCATTTTTTGTTATATTGTTACAAAATTTGGACCTCAGCCGGATAACACTTGGTTCTACATTTCTGTTGCATTTTCCAGCCCGGATCTGAAGCTGTGTCTTATTTGCAAGCATTTGTATCCAAAAAAACACCCAGGCCAAATTTATTTTCTTCAAGTTCACTATGTTTAGATGACTGTAACTCAGTGGCCGGAGCACTTAGAGAGATTATGACTGTTTTGCCAAAAAATTCAAAGTGTTTTCTTTTAAATGAGACCAACCCCATGAAGATGCTCCAAAGGGTTGAAGAACAGCTTTCGATTTACTTTGGGCACATTATTTTTTGGCGTGTTTAGGAAAATTGACCGGAGTGCAAGGGGTTAAAGCAGTAAGTCTGTGTTATAACATAATTAAATAGTGTTGTGTATTGTTCAAGTTCTAGCCCAATTGACACGAAAATGGGCAATAGGTAGGCCTACAACCGTCAGGAAAACAAACTATCTAGATCTATAACGATTGATGTAGGCCCTATTGTAGCCTAAACTGCAAGTTAAAATTTTATTAACGTTACACCTATGCAATGTAAGACAATGTGTAGAAAAATTAATTTTATCTGGCTTTCCATCAATAGGCCTTTGATGATTAAATAAGAAATTAGGCCTAATCATCAGCAATGTTGGTCATAGCAAAAGACTCGAGGGCCCCACCCACATCGTGACAAAGGGTGTATGAAATCTGCCTCTTTGGCTGTCAAAATCCACCATCCTTTATTTTTTGCATCATTTTTGAAAACCGTTTAAGAATTCTCTACTTAAACTTAATTATTTAAAGGCCAAATGTCACGTAATTTTTTTTTCTAAATGACAACGAATTTAGATAAAATACACATAGCTTAAACCAAATATTCATACCGGAGACCATATCACCCACCTGTATTTACATAATTGCACAAAATACACCAGGTGAAGGCCCCACCTTGCTTGCTGGCTTGTGACAGCCAGTCCAGACCACGCCCATGTTTTTGACATCACCAGTTGTACCCTGGCTGCCCTGCCTATCCACATTCACACTTATCAACATTGGACAATCATGACGGAAAGTGACAGCGATTGTGAACAAATTAGTTTAGTTTTGTCTTTTTTTTTTTTTTGTCTTTTTTTTTGTCAGTGGTTCAGACAGTGACAGAGGCATAGAACCTTACAGGTTCGAGCCGTCCGAGACGGAATCAGATGCTTTGTCTGATGACAACAGTTCCAACGATGACCAGAGAGCAGAACCAGTGGAAAATGTCATTGAACTGGACATTAATCGCCTCCAGAATTGCGAAGCCGAAGGGGGTCTGTCGAGGGCGCCCCATAAATATTGATTTTTCGGAAGCCATTATTATTACAGTGGAGGAGAGCCGCTGCTGTCAAGAAATTGACCAGATCAATATGAAAATGGAGGCGCATACCTGTCAAGTGAGACGTTTTCGCCGTATTTTGGTGCCAAGCGCGGCTGTGGGGGACGGCGGAGTGGTTTGGGACACTTTTCTGGGAAATGTTTTAAATGTAGTTCGTGTTGTTATTGTCAAATATTTTAAGGAAAATACGGGGAAAATGCAATTTTAGCAAAAACGGGCGTATTGCCATTTCTGTACGCCCAAAAGAAAAATATACTGGAAAAAAAACTGAGTGTGTTGAGGAGCCCGTCCTGTGTGTGATCAGCCACAGCTGGTGCTGTCAGATCGCTCAGCCTGAGCTATTATCACTTCAATGAGAAGTATGGAGTAAATCAGTTTGATTGTCTGGGCGGGCTGATCGCTCAGCGTGAGCTATTCTCACTACAATGAGAAGTCATTAGGACAATGGTTTAACACGTTGAGCTGTGCAGCGGTTGCGGAACAGACAGAGATCGCCTGACAAATACAGAATTCTGCTTTTTTTTTTTATTTAGCGCCGGACGCTGAGTTGTGTTGTTATTGTCAAATATCCATGAATCCTTAAAATATTTGACAATAACAACACGAGTTGCATTTGGGGCATTTCCCAGAGAGGTGTCCCTTGTTGCTCCGCCGTTCCTTATAGCCGCTTTTTACGGTGTTGAAGTACGGCGAAAACGTCTCACTTGACAGGTATGAAAACATTTCCCAGAGAAGTGTCCCTTATTACCCAGCTGTCCCTGATAGTCCCGTTTTAAGGTATGGGTGAAATATCCAATTTTTTCTTTCTTGTTGATCACTTCAACCTTCCAGTCTCCATATAAACAATCAATTGAAATACCCCAAGCATCAAACTAGGGTACAATCGATTTTGTCACTTCCGCCTTCTTCCCCAGGCGATTCCAGGGGCCGTGTCAGGCCAAGCGCGGCAGTTTTAAATTAACGAATATTCCGTTGTTACTGAAGCATATGCACCAAGACCCGAACGGATCGGTTCCCTTTTATATCTAGTTTCAAGATATTTAAAGTACCCTGTTACGTGACATTTGGCCTTTAAAGACAAAGTGCTTCCACTAGAGCAACCTTTTATAGGGCTATAGGCTTATGGCTTTAAAAACAAAACCAAGAAAAGTACATATACTATAGGCGTACTCCGTGACAGAAGTGTATATTTCAGCAGTGCTGTTATTAAACATATATTTGGTTTCTTTTCTTTTCTTTTTTTTTTTTTTTTTACAGGTAAATTGGAAGAATCTGAAGACTGGCAAGCATTGGGAACCAACGACAAACAGCTGAGTTTGTTCGGTACATTTTATTGGAGGCAAACCTTCAAAAGAATATCCAGATCCCTGCTTGAACTTACTGTAGGTAGGCCTATAATGAGTCTAATACACCTTTAACAATGTAAATACAAAGGCATTCAGTGTAATCCTACATTGTAATATTTTATCAAAAATATTTTAAAAATGAAATGCCTAGGCCTATATTACATTATGAAAAATTGTTATTGTTGGCATACTAACGTTTTTAATTATTGTGTTGTTACTGTTCCCAACAAATACACTTTCATAGTGTTCATTAACAGAAAATTAATTTAATATGTTTATAATAATCATGCATTTCTTCATGTGGATAAAAAAAAAATTCATTTGCCATAAATAATTGTTCTTGCAGGACATCAGCCTCATCAATCCACTACAAAAAAGCGGAAAGAACCAACAACAAGATTTGCCGTTCCAGTTTCCAAAAAGAAAATTCTGCCAAGTACTGGTAGGTTTTAAGAGTTTTGCACTGTTATTCTGCAGCACTTGAATTTTTTTTAAAATTAAAAACATGGCTGCATATAAAATCACTGAAAGTGCATATTAAATTTAACATTATTAAGCTTATTTATGTTCATATATAAAATGTTCATACATGTTTCTTAAATATATTTAAGCGCCTTGGAATTTGCTCATGAAGACAATCACTTTAAAATAACTATTTTAATTTGATAAAATGTTCATATAAACTGAATAAATTAAAAACTAAATATACAAATATGTAAGTTTCTCTTTATTGTGTATTTTTGTTGCAGATAACAGTGCCTCACCATTGGACATAAATGAAGAAAACATTTTTACAGAGAATGCAGCAGCATCTTCAGACCACACATACGGCTTTGAGTGTGACTGCTCCACCAATTGTGAGTGTGTAGGTTGCAGGAAGAAAGATCTACAAATTAGAAATTTAACGGCCGAGTTAGAGGATCTGACAAAAAAAAAAAAAAAAAAAAAAAAAAAATCAAAGAAAAGTAAAGTAGACCCAAGCGAAAAATACATTGGCACAGACAAAAAAGTCCGCCTTAACACAGGCCTACCAAACAAGGCCAGTTTCTTCGATCTTCTACACTTGGTATCTCCGCGAGCAAGTAATATGCGGCAATGGGATGGTCTTAGCAGGATTGTATTAACAAAGGTTTGACATAAATTTAGCAGGACACCACAGAAGTCTGGACCCAAGAACAAACTGTCCATTCAGACCCAGCTAGTAATGGTCCTAATGAAACTTCAGCTCGGAGTTCACTACAAGTTTCTGTCAAGCATCTTCAGAATAAGTCCAAGCACCTTTTCGAAAATGTTTTTTTCGTGGATAAAGTTACTCGCAACCGTACTGAAAAACCTAGTCTTCTGGCCAGACAAAGTGTCAATACAGCGAATGATGCCGAAGGCTTTGGCAACCATGTACTCAAATCTTAGATGTACAATTGATTGTTCTGAAACTTTCATAGAACGGCCAAGAGATTTAAAGCTTCAGGCAGCCACTTGGTCGGACTATAAGCACCACAACACGCTTAAGTACTTAATTGCCATTGCACCAAATGGCCAATTCTCCTTTGTTTCAAAGTGTTGGGGAGGGAGAACTAGCAATCGACACATCGTTCAGAATTCTGGATCTTATAGATCCTAAGGATGTCATCATGGCTGACCGGGGTTTTACAATCCAAGAAGACTTATTGTACAAAGGAGCATCATTGCTTATACCCCACCCATCAAGTTCTGGAAAGAACCAGATGTGCAAAGACAATGTCGCTAAAACAAAGAAAATTGCAAATGCACGCATTCATGTTGAACGTACCATAAACCACATTAAATGTTTTAAAATCATTAGCCATACACTGCCACCAACAATGGCTCCATTGTTTGATGGCATACTTATGATTTGTGCTGCCTTATGAAATTTGCTGCCACCCTTAGTAGTCTAAATTGTAATTCAAATATTTTGTACCTTCTTCCTATTTTACCTGGAAAAAAATATTAATTCACTAGTTAACGTTTTTATTTGTTACAGATAAAGTAGTAACAGTATCTATATAGTGAGAAATCCTTGTAATTAAAACTAAACCAATATATGAAGTAAAAAAAAACAAAAAACAACCTTATGACAAATATTAGTTCCTGCTTGTAGCTATAGCCCAAGGTAATGATTGACTTTACTTCTTTTTATTGTGTTTGTAAATTACCTGGACATGTTCCTGTACTTCATATTCTTTTTCCACAATATTTTTTATTGAACCTTTTTTACAAACACAACACAAACAATCAAACACTAAAGTAATTAAAAAAAAATAAATAAAAAATAAAAAAATAAAAATTATACTAAAAAACACCAACAACCACTAACAAAGACAGGTCTTCAACAATGCTCCTCTGTTTAGTC
Organism: Pholidichthys leucotaenia; assembly: GCA_020510985.1. NCBI lineage: Eukaryota > Metazoa > Chordata > Actinopteri > Cichliformes > Pholidichthyidae > Pholidichthys > Pholidichthys leucotaenia. Next base: position 283,751,931 of record CM035841.1, read on the forward strand.
TAGGCAATCCAATACATAAGTATACATATTATACATCCACCAGTTTGGAATTTACAAGGTCCACACACATCATTCACCTTCTTCTTCAAAAGTTATGTTTAAATTCTTTACATAATCAATGAAAGGTCTCCATATATTCTCAAACACAATTTCCTTTGATTTCAGTATATATGTTATTCTTTCTAGTGGAAGGTTTGTTAACATCTGTCTTAACCACTGAGTCATATCTGGTCTATGAGTCTTTTTCCACAGTAGTGCAATACATTTTTTGGCGTTAAGCAAACTGAGGTCTATGAATGCTCTTTCACTCTTATTAAAGCTATGCTTTTCTGGATACAGACCCAACAAAAACAATTTAGGATTCAATATGATTGGTTTTGAAATTATTTTTTCGATTGTTACCCTCACCTCTTTCCAAAACATTCTAATTTTTCTACATTCCCATAAACAATGAAATAAGGTTCCTTTACTTTCCATACATTTTGTGCACGTATGTGGTATGTTTTTGTTATATCTATTTAACTCCACCGGTGTAACATACATCCGCATTAACCATTTAAAATGTATCAATTTAAGACGTACATTTATTGATTTGGTTTGAGCTTCTGTACAAGCCAATTCCCATTGTTCCTCTGAAATTTCAGTTTGCAGGTCTTCTTTCCAATAATTCAATCTTTTCTGTGAGTTTTCACTTGAGAATAGTGTCAATGAGTTATAAAACTCTGAAATAATACCCTTTCTTTTACTATCTTTCGTCAAAATTTTTTCCAAGGATGAATAAGTAGGTCGGATGAGAGCATTATTTTGATTTGATCGAATAAAGTTCCTAAGCTGAAGATATTTAAAAAAATGTGTTCTATTAAGATTAAATTTGATCCTCAGTTCTTCAAAAGACATTATGTTATCTGAACATGACAGCTATAAGTCTTGAATCTTTTGAATCCCTTTTAAATTCCATACTTTAAATACAGCATCCGCTCTCCCTGGTTTAAAATATTGATTACCCCATATTGGGCTAAATTGTGACACTAAGTGTGGTTCTTTTAAATATTTTGTGGTTTCACACCATATTTTGATCATATGCTTTACAAATGGATTTTTAACTTGTTTCTGTAATTTTTTAGCCGAGTCTGAGTATATGAATATGGGAAGAGGTAAAGGTAAATTGTATGATTCCATTTCAGTCCAGTGAGGGAGATCATTTGATGAAAAATAATATGTCATAGACCTCAGTTGTGCTGACCAGTAATACAACATAAGGTCTGGACATTTCAGACCTCCACGATCAAATGGTAAATATAGTAAGGACAGGCGTAGTCTAGCCTTCCTATTGTTCCATAAAAATTCCACTAACTTTTTTTTAATTCTTGATAATAGATCTGAAGGTGGTGGTAAAGGAATGTATTGAAATAAATAAAGTATTTTGGGTAAAATATTACTTTTAAGTATATTGATTCTCCAGATCATTGACATTGGTAGTGACATCCATCTCTGAAGTAACTCATTAATGTCTGTCATTAAGGCTTCATAGTTGGTACTGGCGACTAATTCTAGCTTAGGCACAATTTGGATTCCTAAATATTTAAACTGATTTGCAACATTGAATTGATTTACGTCAGGAGCTGGGTGATTTCTCTGGGTCTCATTTAGCATTAATATTGAAGATTTAGTTTTATTTATTTTATATCCTGATATTTCCCCAAAATTCTTTATTAAATTCAACAAGGTCGGAATTGATTTTTTAAGATTCGACATAAACAAAATTATGTCATCGGCATACAGGGAGATTTTATGTTCTGTTGGTCCTACTTTAATTCCATATATTTGTGGATGTAAACGTACTGCCATCGCTAAAGGTTCAATTGCCATAGTAAACAGTAAAGGTGAAAGTGGGCAGCCTTGTCGACATCCTCTATTGATATTTATTGATTTTGAAATATTGCTGTTTGTTAGGATTTCTGCTGTAGCATTATTGTATATTATCTGAACCCATTTTATGAAATTATTTCCAATTCCAAACCTTTGTAAAACTTCAAAAAGAAAGGGCCATTCGACCCTATCACAGGCCTTTTCGGCATCCAATGATAGGAGAGCTGTATCCGGTGCTTCTTTATTAGAATAGATAATATTAAATAGTTGTCTTACATTATGGAAGCCTTGTCTTCCCTTTATAAAGCCATTCTGATCTCGGTTAATAATATTTGGTAATATTTCTTGTAGTCGTCTTGCTAAAATTTTACAGATTATCTTAAGGTCAGCATTTAACAGGCTTATTGGTCTCATATTTTCACATTTATTAGAGGGTTTACCTGGTTTTGGCAACAGTATAATTAAGGCATTATTCATGTATGGTGGCAAATTACTATTTTGAAATGCTTCTGAAACCATTTCCAAAAATGGTTTTATTAATTTATTCTTAAATTTTTTATAGAGGTCACCTGGAATTGACTACTGACTATTGACTCTCGTGCACTATGTACAGCAGCTCAACCAGACTCATGTCAATCATCACTGTTTTCTTTTTGCATTACCGACTGCACTATATGGTTCTCCACAATATCTGCTGCTTGCTAATATATTTAAAACTGCTGACTAGTATTACTCACTTATTCTACACTTTATTGCATGTATAGTTTATTTCTTTTATTTTATCATGTTTAATGTTGCAGCATTGCACCGAGACAAATTTCTAGTTTGTGTACTACATGAACAATGGCAATAAATCTGATTCTGATTCTGATTCTGGAAGACCATCTGGTCCTGCACTTTTTCCTGATTTCATATTATCAATGGCTAGCCCAACTTCTTCTTGACTAATTTTAGACTCCAGTATCTCCCTGTTTTCATTTGGAATACACGGTATAGATAATCCGTCCAAAAACCCATTTAGTTTTGTTAAGTCAGTTTCATTTTTTGTATTATATAATTTTTCATAATAATCTCTAAAGGCAGTATTAATTTCTAAAGGATCTACAACTGGCTGTCCGTTACTTATAATACTGGTAATTGGTGTTTTAAATTCTAATTGTTTAATCTGCCATGCTAATAATTTTCCTAATTTTTCACCTTGTTCATAAAAAGATTGCTTCAATCTTAGAAGACTCGAGGCAGCTCTATTCGCTGATTTTTTGTCGTATTCAGCTCTTAGAATCAGTAATTCGTTCTCTAACTTTGGGTCACTTCCTGCATACACTTTTTCTTGAAGAATTTTTATTTTATGTTCCAATTGGACTCTCTTCTCTCAAGTCTTCTTAGATTTTGAACATGTATAACTAATAATATGCCCCCTAATAAAAGCTTTGAAAGCCTCCCACTTTATACATGCTGATGTTTGTGTAGTATTGATATCAAAGAACTCATCTATCTGTTTTTCTATGTACTTAAATTCCTCATCCTGAAGCCATTTATGCTGAAATTGCCACCTACCTGGTTCCTTTGTCAATTTCTTATCTACATATATTAGACAGCAGGGTGCATGATCAGAGATCACAATATTATCATAGAAGCAGTTTTGAATCTTGGACCTTAATTCTGTGGAGATCAAAAAATAGTCAATACGTGAGAATGTCTTGTAGATATTAGAATAACAAGAATAGGCTTTAACTTGTGGTTTCATTTCTCTCCATATATCTAACTACTAACTAACTAACCTGCACTTATATAGCGCTTTTCTAGTCACAAAGACCACTCAAAGCGCTTTCATTAATACTAACCCTCTATTCTAAGGGCCTATAGGAAACAGATATCTAGGGACAATTTAGAACAGCCAATTAACCTAACATGCATGTTTTTGGCATGTGGGAGGAAACCGGAGAAATCCCGGAGTAAACCCACGCAACACGGGGAGAACATACAAACTCCACACAGATCACTGTTGGTCGGGGGCTGGGATCGAACCCACGATCCCACGATCCCCACAATCCCCCGGCCAAGGGTAAACTGTGCTGCCGCAGTGCTAACCACTGCGCCACCGTGCAGCCCATATCTAGCAATCTCAATTCTTTCATAAAATGATTAATGATCATCCTGCATCCATTGTGCGTACAGTCTAGTCCTGTTGATCTATCTATACCGGGATTCAATGTACAATTAAAATCCCCTGCTATTATATGTTGCCCTGTAAGTGAAGATAAAATAAGGAATAAATTAGCAAAGAAATTTTGATCATCTATATTGGGACCGTATAAGTCCACCAAATTTATATTTTCTAATAACAAAGATCCTTGAATGATTAGATATCTTCCAAATTTGTCTCCAATTACATTTTTCACTTGAAATGGGACTGATTTATGCATGAGAGTCATAACTCCCCTGGCTCGGGATGAAAATGATGAGGTGAATACACTTCCTTGCCATCTTCTCCTAATTCTTTTTACATCCTCCTCTATTAGATGAGTTTCTTGTAAAAACACAATTTTTGAACCCATGTCTTTTATTTTATTCATAACTTGTTTAAGTTTTTTTAAATTTTGTAGACCTCTGCAATTCCATGAGGTTAAATTGAGATTAACGCTTTGGTCTATGATCAATAAGAAGTTTGAGATTACCTCGCAATGTAAACATGCTCACACAGAGAATCAAAAACATGAGTGGTTGAACATTCATCCTACAAACTACACACAAACAAATTCCCCCTTCCCACATTTGTGGTAATCCCCCCAAAATCAAAAAAAAAAAAAAATTCCGTCTCCCGCTATAGCCATTGACTGCTCCACACCCGCGAGGATCAGTCAAAACCACTCTTTCTTTCTCCTCTCAATCACCCTAACTCTACTGCTTTTAATGACGTAACATTAACTCTCTTCTGTAGTTTTCCAACTTAACTCCTAAATTTTATAGCAACTTTGTACATCATAGGGTTTTTTTTTAATATATAATACAATCTATATTTTGTAAACTTGCTATATGCTTCAGTCAGATGCCTGTGCAAATGCTTAAATATTCTACCTTATATTTTGTTCATGCTTAGCTCCCACCAGTCTCTTCTTGGATCTTCTTGATGAACTCCTGCGCCTCCTCAGGGGTCTTGAAGATGTGGGTTCTGCCCTTATACGTGACCAGCAGTCTTGCAGGATAAATCACTCCATGACGAATCCCAAGGTTGCGCAGCTCTTTACGGGCGGGGTCGAACTGTTTCCTTAATTGTTGGATTCCTGTGGCCAAATCTGGGTAGAACTGCACCTGTTGATCCTGGTATTTAATTTCTCCTTTGGCTCGCGCCGCGTTGGAGATCGTCATCCTGTCTCTGTAGCTGAGGAACTTCATAATCAGCGTCCTCGGTGATGCCTTGTTATCTCTCGGTGGGCCAATTCGGTGGGCGCTTTCTAAGACGACTGATGACTGCAGCTCCGCGTTGTTCAGCGCTTCTGGGATCCACTTTTCCAAAAAGGAACATGGATCCAGACCCTCCGTTCTCTCCGGGAGACCCACCAGCCTCAGGTTGTTCCGTCTCGACCGGGATTCTAAATCCAGAACATTATCTTCCAGACGTTTATTTTTTAATTCCAATGTGCGCACCTTTAATTGTAGGCCGGAGACGTCATCCTCAGCACTGGAAATTCGGAGCTCCACCTGCGAAACTCGTTCCATACAGTCACTGAACTCCTTTTTCATTCCTTCTATCGCTGCAATAATCCCGTCAAGTTTAGAGGAAAAGTCTGCTCTCATTGAACTAATGGCAGCGAGCACCGCACCTGTGCCGTCGCCAGTAGTCACCGCTCCTCCACTAGCTTCCTCCGCCATATTTGGGGATTTTTCTGCTTCGTCACGGATGTGAAAGTCCGTTAACTTGGACTGTTTCGGCGATTCAGTTTTTCCTCCACCTGATTTCCCAGCCTTAGGCTTTACCGGCATGTCCTCGCCCAAACGCTGGGATAGGTTTTGTTCCAATTGAGAGAGTTATTTGCCGATTTTTTTTTTTTAGGAGCAGAGTAGAATGAAGCACGTCCTTCTACGCGGCGGCCATAACCGGAAGTCCTACTTCATATTCTTAACTGTAAATATTAGGTTTCCCATGTTATCTTTTGTCACATCTACTTTAATTTGTAATGACAATTGTCAGCTAATCATGTAAGATAATGGTTCACAGTGATTAATATGATAATTGTTCTACAACCATGGTCTAAAACATTCGTTTATGAATATAAATTTGTGAAGTGTTACAAATAGATACACATGCATCAAAACTTTAATCTTTGCATTTCTTGGGAATTTTAAATGTTTATTCAAGAAAAATTTGTCACTGTAATATCATGTTTGCACAATATGCAGATGTCTTTTGCACTTTATTGCAATAAAAGAAATATTTAAACATTAATTTTGTTTATCACTGTCTTGTCTTGGTGGGATCATTGCAGGTATAACTATGTCTCGGAAGAATGCAGTGCTTGCAGTACACAGTTCATGCCATAACTTCTCATCAAAATTGATTTGTTCAATAAAAGCATCACATTGTGTGTATACAACAAAATCACACCATTTTCTACAAGTCACCCCATCTGAAAAGATAAGATAAGCCTTTAAGATAAGCCTTTATTAGTCCCACAATGGGGAAATTCCAGGATTGCAACAGCACAGGGATAGCAACACTCAGAGCAACAATCAGAAGGCAAGAAAAAACAAGAGCAGCTAGTATACATATATATATACTGTATATATATATATATATATATATATATATATATATATATATATATATATATAGACACACAGTGCGGAGCATTGTAGCTGGATGGAATAAATATATGAGTATATAAACATACAGTGCGGAGCATTGTAGCTAGATGGAATAAATATATGAGTATATAAACACACAGTGCGGAGCATTGTAGCTAGATGGAATAATATGTAGATATATAAACACACAGTGCGCAGCATTGTAGCTAGATGGAATAAATATGTAAATATATAAACACACACAGTGCAGAGCATTGTTGTTAGATGGGATGAAACAGCACAACCGTCTACTTAGTTATCCTACATGGTATGATTATGTACCCATACATATTCTCACCCTCCATAGCGACCGGTATTTTCCTAGTTGTATGCCGGAGGTGACCATTGTATAAGTCTATTGCGTCTTTTGCATTCAAAAACTATTAGGTTGTCACGTCTTTTTGCTATCTCTGCGAGCAGCCCTGCTTAGGTTGTACAGTCTGACAGCCGTTGGTAGGAAGGACCTGCGAAACCTCTCGGTTGTGCACCTGGGATGATGTAGTCTGCTGCTAAATGAGCTCCTCAGTGCATTCAGTATGTCCTGCATAGGATGGAACTCGGCCTCCAGCAGAGATGACAGTTTAGCCACCGTCCTTCTCTCTCCTATCTCCTCCACTGGGTCAAGGCGCTGCCCCAGGACAGAGCTAGCTTTCTTGATCAGTTTGTTCAGTCTCTTCCTATCGGCTGCCGTAATGCCACTGCCCCAGCAGACCACTCCAAAAGTGATGGCTGATGCCACCACCGTGTCATAGAATGTCTTCAGCAGCGCCCCTTGTACACCAAAAGACCTGAGTCTCCTCAGTAGGAACAGCCTGCGCTGTCCCTTCTTGTAGAGGGCGTCAGTATTGTGTGACCAGTCCAGTTTATTGTTCAGATGAACACCCAGGTACTTGTAGGATGTCACCATCTCGATGTCTGTTCCCTGTATATTTACTGGTGCTGTGAGGGGTTGTCCTTGCCTGCGGCAGTCCACCACCAGCTCCTTTGTTTTCCTTGCATTGATCTGGAGGCAGTTCCGATGGCGCCAGTCCACGAAGTCCTGGATAAGCCCTCTGTACTCAGCTTCATCTCCATTGGAGATGAGGCCAACGATCGCAGAGTCGTCAGAGAACTTCTGTAGATGGCAGTGTGTTGTGTTGTGTGAGAAGTCCGCAGTATAAAGGGTGAACAGGAAGGGAGTCAAAACCGTTCCCTGGGGGGCCCCCGTGCTACCGATGATCGTGTCGGACACACAGTCCCGGGTTCTCACAAACTGAGGCTGGTTAGTGAGGTAGTCCAGGATCCATGATGACAGGTGCTGGTCCACCCCTGCGCACAGCAGCTTGTCCTTCAGGATCATCGGTTGGATGGTGTTGAAAGCACTGGAGAAGTCAAAGAACATGATCCTCACCGCATTCCCGGGCTTCTCCAGGTGGGACAGAGAACGGTGAAGGAGGAAGATCACCGCATCCTCCACCCCAATGCCATGCTGGTAGGCGAACTGGAGTGGATCCATCGCTGGTCCCACCAGGGGGCGGAGGTGAGCAAGGAGCAGTCTCTCCAGGGTCTTCATCATGTGGGACGTCAAGGCCACTGGTCTGTAGCTGTTCAGGTCTTTGGGGTGGGAAGTCTTTGGTACAGGTACCACACAAGATGTTTTCCACAGCTGTGGTACCCTCCCCAGCTTCAGGCTCAGGTTGAAGATGTACTCCACAATCCCACAGAGCTGGTCTGCACAGGACTTGAGGAGCTTTACGCTGATGCCGTCCGGTCCCGACGCCTTCCTCACCTTGATCTTCCTCAGCTCCGTCCTCACCTGGGTCTTAGTCAGGGTCAGGTTGGGGGGCTGTGTGTTGGGAGTGGGGGGGAGTTGGTGGAGTAGGGAGTGAGCAGCAGGACTTGATGTCTTTAGAGGCAGCAGTGGTTGTTGTGCAGTCAGTGGGGAGGGCGGTTGGTCAAACCTATTGAAAAACAGATTCAGATTGTTCGCCCACTCCCTGCCCCCCGTGGCCTGGGGGGAGGTATTCTGGAGCCCAGAGATGGTTTTAAGGTTTCTCCAGACCCCGCTGATGTCGCTCTGTTGCAGCTTGTCCTCCATCTTCTTCCTGAAGCTGTCCTTGCCTTCTCTGATCTTTCTCCTCAGCTCCCTCTGTACGGACTTCAGCATCTCCCCGTTCCCCGACCTGAAGATCCTCTTCTTCTCTCTCAGAAGTGTTTTTATCTCAGGGTTGATCCAGGGTTTGTTGTTTGAGCAACACCGTATGGTCTTGGTGGGAACGGTGTTGTCCACACAGAAGCTGAGGTAGTCCGCGATGGTGTGAGTGAGGCCATCGATGTCCTCACCATGTGGATCGCAGAGCTGCTCCCAGGAGGTGGTTTCAAATATACTGCAATACTGCAATATATACTGCAATTGATACTGCAATTGGCAATAATAAGAATGACTGGATTTCAGGTGTAGCGTGTCCCCTTCCTTCATTAGATAGTCTCTGTTTAGCTCTTCCACAGTTTTTCCTGCCTGAGAGATTGGACATTTGATCTCCAAGACACCCGTACCACAACAGTCACAGGACACCAAACCATCTGGAGAGGCAGCAATGTGGACTTCACAAGACCAAACAAAGAGTCCACATTTTTCCACTTTGAAGTTCACATGCTTTTTTTTTTTTTTTACCTTTCCCTGTGTATGTCCATAGCAAGGGTTTCATTTTGTCGGCCATATTTTAATGCAGGAATGTCAGGATTGACTGTTGTCAGGCCTAGCACACTATCCAGTAGAGACTTGGAATCCTGTGGCTTGCCAGCCCCAAATTTTGTCAGCACTGGATGCACCTTTGATGCAGTGATTCTGCCCAATCTCTGCTTTCTCCACTCTTCGCAGTCCATCTGGTCCTTTGTTGCTAATTCTATTAAGTCAACCTCAGCAAGAGTATATACAGGCATATGCTGCCAGAGTGCATCAGCTGAATCAAAATGTGAGGCAAATTCAGGGAGTGGTGCTGGTAATAATGGAAGGCTTGAGACTTCCTCAAATCTACCCACATTTATGTCATGTGCTTGGTATGCAGCACTCGATTCTGGCAAGGCATACTGGAGGGCTGCAGAAGTTGTACAAGAAGAAAAAAAATGCATTTGTGAGTTCCTCAAGGGTTAGACTCACTATCTTTTTTTTTTTAACGATGTGGGGTAAACAATGACCTTGCAGCTTGACTTGGTCCTACTGGCCTCTTCTTGCGTACATAATGTGGTTTTTCAAAAACCATGTCTTTCAGAAGCATGGGCTCAAGTGACTTGAGCTTAGGCGCTTTCCAGACGTTTGTGAGGTGCAAGCTTTAAGATTGGCTGTGGTGTGTCCATGGTTCCACGCATAGTCCACTTTAAACAGCATGGCCGCAACGTGATTGCAAGTTGAACTTATTCTAAAAGGAAAAAAGAAATAATCAGCATTTTAAAAGGATTAGATCTACTTTAAAACTTCATTAAAAACAGTAAACCCTATTTAAGTATAATCAATAAAATAAAAATGAATGAAAAATTATACTAAAAATATATAGTGACAGCTGCCGAAAATTATAGCCACTAAAAGCTTTAACTTGATGCTTGAACTTTCTGGAGTACTGTCACAGTGAAAGATTAATACAAATGCAATGAAATGTATTATTTACACACATGGACAAAATTGTTGGTACCCCTCTGTTAATGAAAGAAAAACCCACAATTGTCACAGAAATAACTTGAATCTGACAAAAGTGGTAATAAATAAAAATTCTATGAAAATTAACCAATGAAAATCAGACAATGCTTTTGAATTGTGGTTCAACAGAATTATTAAAAAAAAAACAAAACAAAACAAAAAAAAACCTCATGAAACAGGCCTGGACAAAAATGATGGTGTAGAGGATGCCTTCACAAACGAGACTGAGTTTATTTCTCAGGAAAGGTTTATTGAAAGTCTACATCCTCTATCAAGCAAGTATCTCAACAAAAGAGAGAGAACAATCATTCAACACAGCTCTTATACTCTCCAGAGACACAAAACCCCCCAACATCAAATATTACATTCCCAGCCCACAGTCCTTCAGTAAACATATAGCTTCCGAGGCTCCTTGGCGTCACTATTGTCTTTCAACACTTCAGCCTCGGGGGCTCCTGCTGGGACATTGTGTCTGACTTCCCGTCTTTCAAGAAACCACTTCACACCTCCCGAGGTCTCCGCCGGGTCAGGACTTCTTGGCCGTTTAGACGTGAAGTTCCCAGAGTATGCACCGTCATGCCTACTGAACATATGTGAGGGAAAATGCATACCATACATGCATACTATATATGGGCCCTAAATGCGCGCCATATAACCCCCCCCCCAAACGTCTAAATAAGGACAACTTACACCCCAGATGCATAGAATCATGACATATTACACAGAACGAAAATGAAAAAAAAATTTTGGCACAACATATCACACAACCAACTGCTTGGGCTTCAACCGCCTGCCATACCTGCTGTGAGCAGGTCTCGCTTTGCCTGTGGCTGTCTCTTGCATCTGTGGATCAGAGTCATTAGCACATCGTCGTGAAAACTTAGCGGAGTGTCTCCCCGGTGGCCTGCTCCGACGGGGGGCCCTGGCTACCTGCACTTGTTCATCAGCTAACACAAAAGCGGGTTGGAGTCTGTTAATGCAGACTAATTCCCTCCTGTCTCCCAAATCGAGCAAAAATGCTTTTCCCCGGTTTCTAACACTCTGAACGGTCCATCATAAGGTGGTCTTAAACCTAACCTCTGTGCGTCGTGTCTAACAAAGACGAATTCTGCATTCTTTAAGGCTTTAGGCACAAAAACGCATGGAAAACTGTGATGAACTGGGCCGGGGAGGGTGTTTGATCCCGCGTCGCTCTGCAGCAGCTGAGCGGGGGGGCGATCTGGTGCGGGGTTCTCAGGAAGGAATTCTCCCGGTAACCGGAGAGGTTGGGCGAAGACTAGCTCGGCCGGAGAGGCTTGCAAATCTTCTTTAGGTGCCGAACGCAACCCTAATAAAACCCATGGAATCTTATCAACCCAATTTGTGTCCGTGAGAGCCGCTCTGAGGGCTGCTTTCAATGACCGGTGAAAGCGTTCGCACAAACCGTTGGCCTGGGGGTTATACGCAGTGGTGCGATGAATTTTCACCCCCAGGCTGAGTGCCATGGATGACCAGAGCTCGGAAACAAATTGGGGTCCTCTGTCAGACGTTATGTCTGACGGGACTCCAAAGCGCGCGACCCAAGTCGTTAAAAAAGCGCGCGCAATGTCTGCTGCTGTGGTTGACGCCAGGGGAATCGCCTCTGGCCAGCGCGTAGTGCGGTCCTCCATGGTTAGAAGGTGTGTGAACCCCTGTGACAGCGGGAGGGGTCCCACCAAGTCAACATGCACGTGGTCGAAGCATTTGGCTGGGATGTGAAAAGGTTCTAGAGGGGCCCGCGTGTGCTTGTGTACCTTTGCTCTTTGACACGCTGCGCAGGCTGCAGCCCATTCTTTGACCTGTTTACGCAGCCCCGGCCAAACAAACTTCTCTCCCACCATTTTGATCGACGCGCGAACGCCTGGATGTGCCAGCAAATGTATTAAGTCAAAAACGCGGCGATACCACGCAGCTGGGACCACGGGGCGGGGGCGCCCCGTGGAGATATCACAGATTAGGGGGGGCATACCTCTTTGATGCACCCTGTGCTCCAGCCTTAGCCCTGTTGGCCCAGACTGGAGCGCGCGCACGTCCGCATCGTTAACCTGCTTGGCAGCCATGGCTGCATAATCTAACCCAACGCAGACCTGGGCTGTGAGCGCTTCCGCGCCGCAAGCCTGGCCCGCGTCTACAGCCACCGAGTCTGCCCCCTGAGGGCCTGGCAGTGCAACTGCACGCGAGAGGCAATCTGCCACGACATTGTGTTTGCCCGCCACGTGTTGAATGTCGGTGGTAAACTCCGAAATCGCAGCCAGCTGTCTCTGTTGTCGGCCCGACCAAGGCTCTGAAATTTTGGCCATTGCAAATGTTAATGGTTTGTGGTCTACAAAGGCGGTGAAACGGCACCCCTCCAACCAGAACTGGAAGTGGTGGATGGCCAAATGCAGGGCTAAAAGCTCCCTATCAAACGCGCTGTATTTACGCTCGTTATCGCGCAATGTTTTGCTGAAAAACGCAAGTGGTTGCCAGCTCCCTGCTACCAGTTGCTCGACAACCGCCCCCACTGCCACGTCGGAAGCGTCCGTGGTTAGCACCATGCGAGCTGCTGGCACCGTTTGTGCCAATAACGCAGCGTTCGCGAGGGCCGATTTGACTTGTGAGAAAGCGCGCTCCCGGTCCGGGGACCACTCGACCTTAGATGCAGGTTTTTGCTTCTTTAGTGCCGCGTGCAATGGGTGCATGAGCCGTGCTGCGTTGGGGAGGAAGCGGTTATAAAAATTGACCATCCCCAAAAATTCTTGCAGTGCCTTAACTGTCTGCGGTTGAGGGAAATCCGTTATCGCGCGCACTTTATCAGGCAGCGGGACCGCGCCCTCTGGAGACACGCGGTGCCCCAAAAAATCGATTTGCGCTACCCCGAACTGGCATTTCGCTGGGTTAATTATCAGCCCGTGCTCTGTCAGCCTCTGAAAAACAGCTGTGAGGTGGCGTTCGTGTTCAGCTTCAGATGTACTGGCTACCAAAATATCATCCAAATAAGCGAACACGAAAGGGAGGCCGCGCAGCACTGCATCCATCATGCGTTGGAACGTCTGTGCGGCGCCTTTGAGGCCGAAAGGCATGCGCAAAAACTCGAAGAGCCCGAAAGGGGTTATAACTGCCGTTTTGGGTATGTCTTGCGCGCGGACTGGGACTTGGTGATAACCGCGCACCAAATCTATTTTGGAAAAGATGCGCGCCCCCGCCAAATGTGCCGAAAAGTCCTGGATGTACGGAATCGGGTAGCGGTCGTGTGCTGAAGCATTATTTAATCTGCGGAAATCACCGCAAGGGCGCCACGAGCCGTCAGCCTTGGGCACCATGTGCAGGGGTGACGACCAAGGGCTGTTAGAGCGTCTAACAATGCCCAGTTTTTCCAAGTTGGCAAATTCCTCACGCGCGTTGGCCAGTTTAGCTGGGTCCAAGCGCCGAGCTTTTGCAAAAACAGGGGGGCCAGAGGTAGTTATGAAATGCTCGACCCCGTGTTTGGCAACTGACGCTGAAAATGTTGGGACCGTGAGTGTTGGAAACTGATTGAGTAGTGCATGAAACTTACCACCCGCAGCTGTGACATTGGGATGTGCAGAAGGCAGGGCCACCCGAGCTGTGCAGGAGATAGAGTAAAAAGACAGTGCATTTACAATACGTCTATTAGCAAGATCAACCAATAAACTGTTTGAGCATAAAAAGTCAGCACCTAGCATGTTGTTGCTAACTGCAGCCACGACGAAGGTCCACTCGAAGGTGCGGCTGTGGAGAGATAGGAGGAGCGTCTTCTCCCCATAGGTTTTGATCGTGGAGCCGTTCGCCGCTAACACCAGGGGTCCGCTGGCAGGCGTCAGCATGTCCGCGTAGGCAGGCTTGACAAAACTCAGCTGGGAGCCTGTGTCCACCAGGAATTCTTTCCCCGAATTTGCGTCTGTCACGAAAAGCAGCTTGTTCTTCGTGCTGAGAGTTGCAGCTGCTACCGGCTCTCGGTCCTGGCGTTTCCCTGGCGCTGGTATCGGCACGGTGGGGTGCATCTGCGCGCTGTCTCGGCGAAGTGTCGATGGTAGAAACAGAGGGTGTTGTCAGCCCCGCTTCTCCTGGCCTCTGCCGCTGCCGACGTCAGTGGGTCCGGTGCTGCAGCCTCTGGTCTCCCCTCGTCTCGTGGGGGTGCGTTCAGCTCTGCTGCTGCTGTCGTGGCTGCGTGTCGTCTATGGGCGTCGACAAGCCGCTGCGCCTCCTGGCCCAGCTCGTGGTAGTCACGGTTGTTGAGTAGCTGTGAGCTGGCCAGGGTGACTCTCACTGCTGGCGGTAGCGTTCTGAGAAAGAGGTGGGCGAAGATAAAGCTGTCGTCATCCTCGCCTCTCAGGCCCATCATCTTCGCCATCAGATCTGCCGGCCTGTCTGCTTCCCCTTCTGTCAGCGCCAGGAGCTTCTCTGCTCGCTCTCCCAGCGAGGGAGTGAAGGCTCGAATGAGGGTGGCTTTCAGTGCGCCATACTTGTCGTCTTGGGGCGGGTGGTTGGTCAGGCTCTCCACCCGCTGCACTGTGAGGCTGTCCAGCTTCGCGACGACATGGTAGAACCTCGTTGCGTCCGCTGAGATTCCCCGAAGGTGGAACTGCGCCTCCACAGTGGTAAACCAGGAGCGCGGGTTATGTTGCCAGAAATCGGGCAGCTGTTGTGCGGTAGCTGCGTTAACCCGGTTGGCTCCTGAAGAGTCCGGTGCGGAAAGCTCACCGTCACCGGCCATGGTTTGTCGTAGGTCACAAGTGTAGAGGATGCCTTCACAAACGAGACTGAGTTTATTTCTCAGGAAAGGTTTATTGAAAGTCTACATCCTCTATCAAGCAAGTATCTCAACAAAAGAGAGAGAACAATCATTCAACACAGCTCTTATACTCTCCAGAGACACAAAACCCCCCAACATCAAATATTACATTCCCAGCCCACAGTCCTTCAGTAAACATATAGCTTCCGAGGCTCCTTGGCGTCACTATTGTCTTTCAACACTTCAGCCTCGGGGGCTCCTGCTGGGACATTGTGTCTGACTTCCCGTCTTTCAAGAAACCACTTCACACCTCCCGAGGTCTCCGCCGGGTCAGGACTTCTTGGCCGTTTAGACGTGAAGTTCCCAGAGTATGCACCGTCATGCCTACTGAACATATGTGAGGGAAAATGCATACCATACATGCATACTATATATGGGCCCTAAATGCGCGCCATAATGGTACCCTTAACTTAATATTTTGTTGCACAACCTTTTGAGGCAATCACTGCAATCAAACGATTTCTGTAACTGTCAATGAGACTTCTGCACCTCTCAGCAGGTATTTTGGCCCACTCCTCATGAGCAAACTGCTCCAGTTGTCTCAGGTTTGAAGGGTGCCTTCTCCAGACGGCATGCTTCAGCTCCTTCCACAGATGTTCAATAGGATTTAGATTAGGGCTCATAGAAGGCCACTTTACAATAGTCCAATGTTTGGCTCTTAGCCATTCTTGGGTGTTT
Organism: Pholidichthys leucotaenia; assembly: GCA_020510985.1. NCBI lineage: Eukaryota > Metazoa > Chordata > Actinopteri > Cichliformes > Pholidichthyidae > Pholidichthys > Pholidichthys leucotaenia. The sequence continues at coordinate 283,767,806 of CM035841.1, forward strand.
TTAGCTGTGTGTTTTGGGTCATTATCCTGTTGCAAGACCCATGACCTGCGACTGAGACCAAGCTGTCTGACACTAGGCAGCACATTTCTCTCTAGAATACCTTGATAGTCTTGAGATTTCATTGTACCCTACACAGATTCAAGACACCCTATGCCAGATACAGCAAAGCAGCCCCAGAACATAACAGAACCTCCTCCATGTTTCACAGAAGGGACAGTGTTCTTTTCTTGGTATGCTTCATTTTTGCGTCTGTGAACATAGAGCTGATGTGCCTTGCCAAAAACTTCCAGTTTTGTCTCGTCTGTCCATAGGACATTCTCCCAGAAGCTTTGTGGCTTGTCAACATGCAGTTTGGCAAATTCCAGTCTGGCTTTTTACCTCCGCCAAGGAGGTTATGTTTTCATCGGCGTTGGTTTGTCTGTCTGTTTGTTAGCAAGATAACTCAAAAAGTTATGGACGAATTTTCATGAAATTTTCACAGATCGTCAGAAATGGGGTATCCTACAGATGATTACATTTTGGTGGTGATCCGGATCACCGTCCACAAGAAAACCGCCATTATGCAAAATGCCATTTTCGTCAATAACTACTGAACCACTAATCCTATCATTGTGAATCCAATTGCTAGTCATATGTTTTCATGGTCAAGGAATCTGAAAACGTACGCACAAACACTGTATGGGGGGGGGAACTGTGGCGCTTCGCCGAGGTCTGCGCTCTCCGAGTGCTTTTCTAGTTTATGATTTGTTTTCAACAGTGGTGTTCTCCTTGGTTGTCTCCCATGAAGTCCACTTTGGCTCAAACAACGACGGATGGTGCAATCTGACACTGATGTACCTTGACCTTGGAGTTCACCATGAATGTGTTTAGAGGTTGTTCTGGGCTCTTTTGTTACCAGTCGTATTATCCGTCTCCTCCTGCGGCCACGTCCAGGGAGGTTGGCTACAGTCCCGTGGATCTAAATTTCTGAATGTGTGCAACTGTAGTCACAGGAACATCAAGCTGCTTGGAGATGGTCTTATAGCCTTTACCTTTAACATGCTTGTCTATAATTTTCTTTCTAATCTCCTGAGACAACTCTCTCCTTTGCTTCCTCTGGTCCATGCTTAGTGTGGTAAACACCATGCCATCAAACAGCACAGTGACTACTTGTCACCCTTTAAATAGGCCGACTGACTGATTACAAGTTTGTAGACACCTGTGATGTTAATTGGAGGACACATCTTGGTTCAACATGTCCCTATGGTCACATTATTTTCAATCTTTTCTAGGGGTTCCATCATTTTTGTCCAGGACTGTTTCATGAGTTTGTTTTTTAAAGTAATTCTTTTGAACCACAATTCAAAAGCATTGTGTGATTTTCATTGGTTAATTTTCATAGAATTTTTATTCATTACCACTTTTGTCAGATTCAAGTCATTTCTGTGACCATTGTGGGTTTTTCTTTCATTAACAGAGGGGTACCAACAATTTTGTCCATGGCTGTATATATGCCTATATGTAATTATTAAATATCTAGTTACCCAGCAAAGCAGGTACAGTAGGCACTATGTACCATCCCAGTCTTCTTGCAAAAGCAGGACCACAACTTGTGTTTGTTGTTGTGCACAGTCTGGGATGGAACACACTCATTCATCAGCAGACACAACTTGGACTCAGGGGATATTGGATGATAATACTTCCTGTATCCATGAATTTTGTGATGCAAAATAGCTGAATGCTTTTCCTGCAAAATAAACACATAATATTATCGTCTACATGTATAAAAAATGAACTTATTTATAATATTAGCCCTATAGTGTCATAATGGTCTACTTTTATTTATTATTTTTTGTTATTAATAGGCCTTAGCTGACAAGTCTGGTAATGGCAATTATTTTATAAAATGTATGCCAAAAACATGCAAGTTAGGTTAATTGGCATCAAACTGGGGATTCTAAATTGTCCTTAGGTATGAGTGTGAGGGTGGGTGGTTGTCTGTCTCTGTGTTGGCCCTGCGATGGACTGGCGATCTGTCCAGGGCAGACCCTGACTCTCGCCCAAAGATGCTGGGATAGGCTCCAGCCCCCCGACCCAAAAAGGATTAAGCAGAAGAAGATGGATGTCATATTTAGACCTGCACAAGTCTAAACCCAGAAGTAGTAGGTACAGACAGGCAGGCCTGGATCTAGATGTATTTCTTTGTATATTGGTAATGAAGCTTGATACACACACACACACACACACACACACACACACGTAATTAAGGCCATTGATAAGTAGGCTGGTATAAAATAAAATTGCAAATCATTGAAAACGTGTGGTACTTAAACTATAGCAGTATCGACCGATAGATCTAAGTAAGCAGGCTATGCCTTGTAGTGAAATTTACTCAAGATGACAAAACCAAATTTGAGCTGTCAAACCAGTCGCTTGCCTTCTTTGTAGTCATTTCGGAGTCTCGCAAGCAAGGGTGCTTGGTCCTTTGACAACAAAAAAATCTGCTATGTCAGCATACATACAGGGGGGCCATTTTGACACAGCATCGATTTCCATCTCCCAGCCTTCCTGAAGTCCCAAGGGGTCAGGAATTGTCAGCATTTCACCCTCCACTTCAAACGTCAACAAGCTGGCATAGTCACGTTGATTCTGCTCGGATTCCTCGGCCATAGACAACACTATTGGCAATATCTGCAATGTGGCCGCAAATGCAAGCGCAACGAGTTCATCCTTGCGTTTGCAGGTACAACCGGGAAGACCCCTACAGATACAATATGCTCGTAGATCAGTCACTTTCCATAACTTAAATGTATTGATAGAGCATTTTTCCATTCAAATTTAGATCAACCGCCGCCATTTTTGGTGGTTTGGCATCGGTGATCCCATGATGCTTTGCGCGAGCCGAGATGCGAAAGTGGCTTATTGTTGGGCAACGCTGTGGATGAACACGGCGTATATATCAGTCCCTCCAGGATTTTGCGGGATGTTTTTATGATTGTTGCAGCCCAAAAAGCCTGAATTCACGGGAGCTTTTTTAAAAAGTTGAGATAAAAGTGATGTTTTGAGGTTTTTTTGCACTAAAAGTTGTGGGAAAAATTACAAATTTTAAATCAGGTGGGTTTTTCCAGCTTACTACAGTGATATTCTATACAACAACATAAGAAAAGCACAGGATTGTCAAACATTTACTATTCCAGTGATCTGTAAATTAAGCAGAAACTTCTGCTATACAGAAAAACTCTTTTGTGCAACAGCCAGTACAGACTTTAACACAATGTCCATTACAACAGCTAAATTGGATTGAATGCATGTTAAAGAGTAGAGATGTGGAATTTATTTGCAGTGCCTTCATTTAAAAACTCCCTACGGTCCCCAACCACTTGGTACCGAGTGGAAAGGAAAAAAGAAAATTTATTCTGTTAAGTCTGTGTTGTCTATTGGAGTCTGTTTTTCTGAAAAAAAAAAAAAAAAAAAAATATATATATATATATATAAAAAAATTACAGACATTGTCTGTCTCTTTCCGTGCAACTCCCGTCTGTCTGCTGCACATCTTCACACACACCCCTCTTTCAGTTAACGGGGGGGGGGGGGTAAATCTGTGTCCAGATCACAGATTTAAAGGTCATTGACAAGATGTAGTAATAATTTTACCTCTAAAGATTTATGAAATGATCAGAGACTGGCTGTAGTATTAGATTTGCTTGTTTGTGGGTCTATGGACTCGTCACGTGTGCTCCAGCAACGGGGTGGTTTTGGGGCAGGCAGACATCTTTCAACACAAACCCAGCACTTCGTACACGCGGTCAGGACAGAGACGTGGTGAGATGTCCACCGGCAGGCTGGGGGAGAAGGAGGATGGGACAGTGTTGCAAACCTTGTGGGTGAGTGTTTTTTAAAAAAAAAAAACAAACAAAAAAAACACTGTTTTTTGCTGAAGTGTTCCGTTAATACTTACTGTAAACATGGAGTGAACACGGTGCAGCGCGATGCATTTGATTGGTTAGACTGAGCGTTTCAGAGACAAATTTGATTGGTGAAATTGGTGGAAGTTGACGAGGATTGGCCAAAATTGCAGGAAAGTTGCGGTGATTGGACAAAGTTGCAAAGTTGCGCAATAGTTGTGCTGATTTCGCGTGAATTGATATGATTGCAACATCGCGAAATCCTGGAGGAACTGGTATTGATGTTTTGCAAGTGACGTCACGCGTCACGTGATTTTTGTTGATACCGCCATATTGGACGGCAACTCGGGCGCTGTGTGAGTGTGTTTCAGCATGGCGTCACTTTCTCATCATTTCCAGTCAGTGATTCTTCAGTGTCAGACAGCGACTTGACCTGGGCACATAAAGCATAAACTTCTTCTTGTAGTGATTGGCACTGCTTCTTGACATCGCAGATTAGGGGGGGCATGCCATCTTGCAGCACCCTGCTCTCCAGCCTTAACCCTGTTGGTCCAGACTGGAGCGTGCGCACGTCTGCATCGCTAATCTGCTCTGCGGCCATGGCTGCGTAATCTATCCTCACGCAGACCAGGGCCACCACGGCGCGTGAGAGGCAGTCCGCCACTACATTCAGCTTACCCGACACATGCTGAATAGCGGTAGTAAACTCTGAGATCGCGGCCAGCTGTCTCTGCTGCCGGCCCAACCACGGTTCTGAAACCTTGGCCATCGCGAATGTTAGCGGCTTGTGGTCCACGAACGCGGTGAAGCTGCGCCCTTCCAGCCAGAACTGGAAGTGGTGAATGGCCAGGTGGAGAGCCAGCAACTCTCTGTCGAACGCGCTGTATTTACGTTCGCTGTCGCGCAAAGTTCTGCTGAAAAAGGCGAGCGGCTGCCAAGCCCCGGCGACGCGCTGCTCCACAACAGCCCCTATGGCCACGTCTGAAGCGTCGGTGGTGTGCGCTATGCGGGCCGTCAAGTCTGGATGTGCCAGCAGTGCGGCATTTGCCAGGGCTGCTTTAACTTCCGAGAACGCCCGCTTTCGCTCCGGGGTCCATTCGACCCTAAAACATGGAGTCATTCAGACTCATGCTTTACCATTTACCAGTGTTTACAATGATATAATATTACATCTATAGACACTGATACATCAGACATACCCGATATAAAATGTTGATTGCATAGCCGCGAGTAAGGCGACGGGGACCAATCTTTTCTCTTCAGTGCTGCCACCCACCTCCTGCGCCTGTCTTCGTCAGCTGGGAACCGGTAAAACTTCAAGTTGGATCCCTTTTTCTGGCGATTTGTACACCCAAAGGCACAGCAGTGAAACACCATAGTCTAATTCAATGCCAACATAAAATAAAACAAAGATGTAGGTTGAAATCAGGTAAATATATCGAGATCTGGTACACCGCTGAACAGCTGCTGAATGTGCCGTCCACTCGCTTTTGCCGTCCAATATGGCGGCGTAAACAAAAGGATGTGACGTCACAGCAAATGGTCTATATGTGCCAGCCCTCACCTACAGGCTACTTCCTTCCACTCCCCAGGACAGTTGTTTGCTTTTGTGGTGCATTGTTTGGTGTGCTCCTCTGAATAAGAATCAAGGTAAGTTTCCCACGTTCTGTACTCTGCTGATTACTGGCATCTGGGTTGACCCTCTTGGCGACACAGGTAGAGAGCTGGACTCTGGAGCCAGAGGTTGTGAGTTCAAACTCCTGGTTGGACACCACCAGTTGGGCTCGGCCCATCCACTTGGTCACAATCTGGTGTTGACACAGTCAGAAAGCGGACACCCTTGAAGCTTAAATGCACCTCTGACATCGGGATGATGTCAAAAATCTGAGGGGGAATATGTAACACTCAATAAAAGCATTCCTACTTGGCTTACCAAGTGGGTTGACCCTCTTGGCGACACAAGCAGAGTGCTGGACTCTGGAGCTGAAGGTTGTGAGTTCAAACCCCCGATTGGACACCACTAATTGGGCTTGGCCCATCCACTTGGTCATACACACATAGCAAGATAATTTAATTAATGGATTACATTACAGGCCTATAAATGTCAGGCTGAAAACAGACCGTTTCAGACAGAGCTTTTAGAACATGTTCAGTCTGCTTAATCCTGCCTTGAGAGTGCTTATTGTGGGAAAAATCTCTAGACAATCAACACAGAATTGCCAGTAATTTCCTCATTTTGAAGTGAGAAATTGGCTTTGTGGAGTGAGAGAGAGGGGAAAAGAGTAAGAATCATTCCAAAAGAGTGAGTTGGCAACACTGCATAAAGCTGTCACTGTTTAGCTTACCTTTATATTATGGATTTAATCCGATGTGCAGTGATCCAAAGAAAATGTCCATTATCCACAGTCCAAATATCTGCTGTGACAGAGACATGATCCAGTCCCTTAAATTCCTTTTGGAAATCAAATCCATTTTTGAATAATCATTATTCAGGTAGCAAGTACATGTGTCTTAACTTCAGTGGATCACAGTCTCAGCTGTCCGATGGGAAATGACTATTATCAGATCTTCATTTTGTAACAACATATCTGGCAATCAGTTGATTTAATTCTTGCTGGGTCACAAACTGTTCAGATGCATACCTGTGCTTGAAATCCAGCTGTGGGTGTTCAGAATACAATAGATCCACTAACACGATGTTATTGGCAGAGCACAGCACTAGCTTTGTCAGACCTTGTTGCTGCTCTTAGGCGCTTCTGAAGATTGCAGTCAGTCTCAACCACACTTTAGCTTGCAACCCACCAATGTTTTTGTCCTTAATCGTGACAGGAAAAATAATCTGTTTCCACAAAAACAAAGTAGCTTCATCTTTTCTTTCACTCAGTAGTGAACAGGCTCTTTGCAACAGGTTACGTTGACTGACGGCTGCGTCGGCTATGTAGGGTCCGTTTGTATTTTTTTGCAGTAAAAATATCTATCCATCTATCTATAAATGTATAAAATCTGTGTGTCTGTCAGTGTGTGTGTCTGTGTGTGTTCCTCACATATCTCTCAAACCGTTCAGACTGACATCAGGTTTTGTAAGTGCTTTGCTGAGGTTATGAAAGTGTGCATCCCCAAGTATGGAGTTGCTCAGTGAAAATATGTATTTTTTTTAATCAATAAAAGTTTAACCACTGCTTTCTTCATACAGACTTCTAGAAGTGTGGGCGGGGCTTCGGATTGACTCCTTGGTTATATAATAAGGCATCACTACCAGTCACCAGGGTGCTCCACAGACAAAACAAGGAAGTGAAAAGCGACAAATTTGACCAGAAAAAGAGACTATTTAATGCTTAAAAATTTATACTGTAATGCTGCCATGATTACGTAGCTCTGAAGGATAATTCAGCATATCGATGGCTGAAATGCAAAACCTCCTGTTATGTTTGCCCCTCACAGGGCATAAATAAGGCACCAATCGGCAGTAGTGAGTTTGCTTATTTATTAAATTATAAAGAACAAAAGAACTCGCCATGAGGGGCGGATAACAAAAGGCTGAATACAAAACCCAGAAGGGCAATAACTGAGCACATATAAATACAGCACAAACCATGAAAGGTACTCACAAATACACCAGCAAATCTAAAGTCCAAAGCTGGGGATAGACTGGAATCAGGGGTTGGAAGATTCCAGACTGAGTGGAGCGAGGCCGCAGCGAGGAATGAACCTTGCTAGTGAGCTTAAATAATACCACAGAACTCGAACAACAAACAGGTGTGGAGAGAAAGTAATTACTAAAGCACAAACAGCTGTGACAGGCCGCAAACAGACTGACAAGCAGAAGTCCTGCCACGGTGCTGTCAAAATAAAAGCACGAACTAAAAGGACAGATAAACATGACTAGATACATACACAAAAAAAAGGATAATAATCACGAGACCCGAGCACGGTACAGAACCGCACTCGGGATCATGACACTATCTGCAGGATTTTCTGATTTGTGGATTTCACTTTGGATGAGGAGAACAGGGAAGGCTGCTCACATCTGTCTGCAAGACAGTCCCGCCCTTTATTATGACAGAAAATTATTCTGATGAAAAAAATAGCATAGGATTCTGCAAGAAAACAAAAGTTTTTTTAGTTTTCTCGAAAAAGTGTATTTTTCAGATAGGAGGTTTCGCGTTTCGACCATTGATATGTGGAGAACACAGGGTGCATGGGTGTGCGGGGGGTGGGAGGGGCAGCAGCCGGACCAGCTTATCGCAGTCCTTCCCAGGGAGCCAAACCCAGCCTGCTCGATTAACGGGATGGAGTCTCAGCTTCTGCTTCACCTGTGTGCGCCATCACTGTCACTTGCGGCACTGTGGGTTCAACATGGCGCTCCTCCCGGTGCACACCTATCTAAAAATTAAAAGTTAATAATGCCACCATGATTGGAGTGGAATGGCCAGATCAACTGCATATCATATACGGTGTGGCAACCTGGGGAGTGCATAATGGTTTACCACCTTAGACAGGAACAAAGGACGCAAAGTTAACCTTTTGTATGTGAGAAGTTTCTAGGTGCCCTAGTAAGATAACAGGGAGGTGTCAAGGATGAATGGACTGACTGCAGTCGGACGGGGGATTATCTTTTGTGTGTGAGAAGAGTCTAGATGGGGATTATCTTTTGTGTGTGAGAAGAGTCTAGAAGGATGTCATGTTATTTAAGGGAAGAGTTCCTACTTGTATGCCATTCTGTCTATGCTCCTTGTGTGAGTCGTGTAATAAACCGCCTGAACCAAATCAGCCTCATTATTTACACGCTCCACAACGGACACATATGCACGCTTTGACTAAACGACGACCGTTACAAAAACTGCTCAAATAACGAAATAAATCATTTTTTAATTTACTGACAAATGGGCCATACTGATGCAACATTTGAAGCCAAACGGGTCATTCTTCTGAGTATAATAATGTGTTTTGTACTTATAATATTGCTAAAGTTGGGTTAATTGGCATCAAAACTGGGGTTTCTAAATTGTCCTTAGGTATGACTGTGAGAGTGAATGGTTGTCTATCTCTCTTTGTTGGCGCTGCGATGGACTGGCGATCTGTCCAGGATGTACCCTGCCTCTCGCCCAAAGATGCTGGGATAGGCTCCAGCCCCCCTGCGACCCAAAAAGGATTAAGCGGAAGAAGGTGGATGGATGGATGGAAATATAAAATGATGCACTACAATGGGTCTCAAATATTTGTAAATGTGTCCTGTTATAGTACTGCATGAGTTTATTGATGATAGACTATAAACTACACATATAAACTAAAACAGTTATAATGGTGACTGAACAACTCCCATTCCCCAAAGTGCAAGATACAACACTTATGAATAGAAGTCATAAAAGATCACACAAATAAGTCTGACAAATAAATAAACAAGGATTCTTAAACAATCACTAATATTGGATGTCCTATTCATTTTCAATAATTCTGTAATTAATATTCACACAATCAAATAAATCTTAGTGTTCAGTCCTTTTTATATTTTTAAAGTCTAACATGTGTGATTGCCTACATATAGGCTGCTCTTCTTTGTATTCCAGTTTCAAACACAGCCTACATTTGGGCCTGTAAAGCCTAATTGGCCTACCTGTTTTCAGACAAGAATACTTGCTTTCTACGGGCATACACTCGTATTAATAAAATGAATAATACGAGTAATGCATCTGATCAAATATCAGTCACTGTAACGCATTACTGAATTTTTAAACAGTAATTTCATTACACAGCACGTTACTGCAAAAGTAGTGGTGTTACAAAGTAATGCGTACTCCCAACACTGGTTGTCAGCACCTCATTTCAGACATAACAATGGCGACAAGGGTGAAAGAGACTATATCGCAACCTTTGGAACTTCTTCACTCTACCAGGTGAGCCACCGGTTCCCTGGCCTCACTGGCATGAGTCATTCCAGACTTTTATTGATGCTGTTGGCTTAACTGATGCTAGCGACGAAAGGCTAAGGGATGTGCTAATACATAGTCTCCGTAGCAAGGGGCAGCGTGTGTTCTGTTCTCTAGGCACTGTGGACACATATGAGGACTGTGTTGCCATGATGGACAGACATTTTGCTGACGCACATAGTATCCCAGAGCAGTGGGTCACTTTTAGCCAGCACTGCCTACATGAGGACGAGACGATCCACCAGTATGTCACCAAGTTGTTTCCTGGCTAGCATGTGCGCCTTTGGTGACAGAGAGGAAGAGGTGGTACGTGACAAGCTAGTGGAGTACGCTATGAACCCGTGGCTGCGGGAGCAGCTGCTGCTGGTGAAGAATGGCCTGAAATTAAACGAGGCTGTGAGGATGGCGTCCCAAATGGAAATGGCCATCCAACTATCATCGCAGCTAATGCCGCCTAGGTGACAAGCCCCTCGTCTGGCCCCACGAGTGCAGGCTGTCACCACCACCACCCAGCGCTCCAACCCCACATCTCCCTGCTACAGTCAAAAGAAGAAGGGTAGGAAATGGGACAACACGGGTGATTGTCTGCCCTGCGGTAACTGTGGTTCATCTAGACACCAGACTCAATCACCACCTACCCAGCCAGGTAACAGAAATGCTACCGTTGTAAGAAACTCAACCACTTTGCTAAAGGTTACCGCTCAACCTTCACAAATTCAATGACCCATCCACCAGGCACATCCGCCATTCACTCAGTTGGCGCCAAAAGCTGGCCATTCAAGTGGTACACAATGGAGCTGGACGGTGTCAGCGTGCCACTGCTGCTGGATACAGCCGTCTCGAGGTCCCTTTTGAGTGACTCTACAGTCAAGAAACTATTCCCTCGGAAGACCATCACGGCAAATGACTTATTCAGCTATGGGCATATCAAGATCGGCGTGGTAGGGACAGTCACCTTTTCTATATGCTGTGACTCTACACCAAGGCTACCTGCAGGTTCCCCTTCAGCCATACAGCCACAACCTAATGGCCTTTGTCACTCACATGGGAGTGTTCAGGTACACTCGCATGCCTTTTGGTCTCAGTTCCACCTCGAACTGTTTTCAGAAAATCATGGCTACACTGTTCGCCAGTCTCCCAGGGGTGGTGGTGTACCTGGATGACATTGTGGTGTACGGCGCGACATCAGCCTCCCACGATGCCAACCTCACTAAGGTAATGGAGGTACTGACAAAACATGGCCTCACACTCAATGGGGGAAAGTGCATCTTCGAAGCCTCGACCATCGAGTTCGTGGGGTTCTGCCTATCTGCCGAGGGCCTGAGACCCCTTCATTCAAATGTCAAGGCGGTACTGCACCTACCTGAACCATCCTGCCCTGCACAGCTATCATTGTTTCTGGGCATGGCGAACTTCTACTGGTGCTTCATCCCCTGCAGCTCAGACATGATAGAGCCATTATGCGCCCTCCTGAAGCAGGTTGCACCCTGGGAGTGAAGTCCGCCGTGCTCTGCCGCCATCTGCCAACTGAAAATGCACTCACTTCCCCACTGGTGCTCATCCTTGACCCACAGAGCCCCACGTTTGTGACCTGTGACGCGTCCAACACGGCAGTGGGAGCCATGCTATCCCAACTCCAAGGGGGGACCGAGCACCCAGTGGTGTTCACTTCGAGGTCACTTACTTCAGCCGAGCAGAAGTACTCAGTGGGAGAGAGGGAGGTGCTAGTGTACATCTGGGTGTGCGAGCGTTGGCACATGTACCTGTATAGGCGACACTTTACACTCCGGACAAATCATAAGGCCCTCACGGTGCTGCTGGAAACATTTGGGTTGGGGCACAAACCTCTGTGCATCTACAGATGGATGGAAAGGCTACAAGCATATGGCTTCACCACCCAGTTCATGCCGGGCAGAAAAAAATGTAGTTGCGGACCTATTGTTCCAGGATACACCTAACCCCACACTGAGCGTCAACCAGGACCCCTTAGAGCCAGAACTGGTTCACATGATACATGGCATGGCCCACTTCAGATTGCTGTCTCCCTGTAAGAGCTCCAGGTCGCATCTGAGCAGGATCCAGTACTAACCCAGTTCCGCACCTTCATTCGTGAGGGCTGACCATCTAATATGCCAGAAGAACTAGTACCCTTTCACAGAGTCAGAGACAATCTATCATGCTGGAACAATGTCTGCATGGTAAAGGGGCTCTGCACGGTGATCCCGGAGACGCTAAAGGGCCGCATCTTGACCATGGTACACGACAGCCAACTGGGCATCATTAGAGTCAAACAGCTTCGTAGGGGCTCAGTCTCGTGGCCAGACATTGACAAGGACATCGAGATCATGGTGAAAGACTGTATACCTTGCCTAGCCAGTAGAAAAACTGGCATACCACCACCCCCGTCCCTGCAACCACTGCCATGGCTGTCGGCCCTGTGGAAACATCCAATTGGACATATGCAGCAAACTGCATAGTGCCCCCCCCCACCCAGCACCAACGCTTTCTACTAGTGGCCTACAATCTCAAATCAAAATGGCTCAAGGTGTTGCCCACCGACTCAGTCACCACCATCGTAGTCACCAATTTCCTCATCTCCCTTTTCGCCCGCTGGGGTGTGTCAGACGCAATCACAACCGACACTTCACCTCAGCGGACTTTATGGCCTTCATGGGGGGAAGAGGCATTAAGCACATAAAAACTGCCTTCTACCACCGTCAGGCAAATGTGGCAGTGGAGAGGTTCAACCAGACCCTCAAGAACAGTCTCAGAGCACACCTTGCAGATGGACTCCCATTTTCAGCCACACTACAGAGCACCCTGCTACATTACAGAGCAACACCTCACGCCATGATGGGCAGCTCCCCGGCCTTTCTAATGCTAGGATGTGAGATGTGCCTTTCCCTGGACCGACTACGCCGTCCATCGGACACTACCCCGACAGAAAGGCCCTCACCTAGGGGGAGGATGGTTGAACAACAGTAATGTATGAAGCAAAACGGCAGGTGAAGTGACCCGGGCTTGTAGTACTGGATTAGGTCTGGATCCAGTGCCCCAACCACGCTCACAAGCTGCAGTTGTTTTGGACAGTGACGATGCAGATCACAGCTCAATTGGGGCCAGCCACCTTTCGTCTTGCTGATGGGTCACGGTGGCACTCCAGTCACCTCAGAAAGGTGACACCGACTTCAGCCCCAGATCAGGAGACAGCTGTGGACACGACGGGACTGGGCTGGAACTTCGGTGATACAAGACCCACAATTCCTGAAGAGTGTCTGCCAGCGCCTGCGGTGACAGCACAGCCCAAGCGCCGTTCAGCTCGGGTTCGGCAGAGACCCTACTACCTAAAGGACTCTATGATTAACTTTTGAAATTTGGACTTTTATGTTGTTAGTCAGGCCACATGGGCATACTGGTAGTCTCCCCGGGTGCCCAGTTAGCAGTTTTAAGCTCTCTTGGGTTTTTCAAGGTGATGGTGGGGGGGTTAAATGTAGTGTTTGGATGTGGTGACGTGCATGCAGGTGATGTCATCACGTGGCAAACTGGCCATGGCACAATACGGCGGCATCCTTCTGTATATAGTTCAGTTGTGTGTTTAATAAAGTAGAGTTCAGTTCACGTCTGTTGTCAGCACCTCATTTCAGACATAATGGCATCCATCCATCTGTGCATCCACATTTCATGGAAATTGCTACTTTTCCTAGGCATTTGACCCAATGATCACCAAACTCACTCACAAGGATCCTCAGGTGGGCCTGTATCCAAGTTGTGCTCAAGGTCAAACCTTGATGCTCACCAAACTCATTCACATTGACCCTCAGGTAGGTCTGTATCCAAGTTGAGGTCAAGGTCATTGACAAAGGTCAGGAGATTTGGGCATTTATGATTTCTCCAAAAAACATTACTCCTCCTAGGCTATTGACCTTGAATTTAAGCACATCCTAGATGGATCTGTAGCTAGGCTGTGGTCGACAGTCAGGAGATCTGAGCACTACCTGGGTGATTTTGTTAGGCTGGAATGAGCTACTCCGTCATTGATGGTCTGATCCAATTTTTTTAATTTGTTCAATTATATTAAAACTAGTGGTGTAGCTGAATACGACAAAAAATCAGCGAATAGAGCTGCCTCGAGTCTTCTAAGATTGAAACAATCTTTTTATGAACAAGGTGAAAAATCAGGAAAATTATTAGCATGGCAGATTAAACAATTGGAAATTAAAACACCAATTACCAGTATTATAAGTAACGGACAGGTAGTTATAGATCCTTTAGAAATTAATAGAGCCTTTAGAGATTACTATGAAAAATTATATGATACCAAAAATGAACCTGATTTAACAAAACTAAATGGGTTTTTGAACGAACTATCTATACCGTGTATTCCAAATGAAAACAGGGAGATATTGGAGTCTAAAATTAGTCAAGAAGAAGTTGGGCTAGCCATTGATAATATGAAATCAGGAAAAAGTGCAGGACCAGATGGTCTTCCAGTTGACCTTTATAAAAAATTTAAGAATAAATTAATAAAACCTTTTTTGGAAATGGTTTTAGAAGCATTTCAAAATAATAATTTACCATCATACATAAATAATGCCTTAATTATACTGCTGCCAAAACCAGGTAAGCCCTCTAATAAATGTGAAAATATGAGACCAATAAGCCTATTAAACGCCGACCTTAAGATAATCTGTAAAATTTTAGCAAGACGAATACAAGAAATTTTACCAAATATTATTAATCGAGATCAGAATGGCTTTATAAAGGGTAGACAAGGCTTCCATAATGTAAGAAGACTATTTAATATTATTTATTTTAATAAAGAAGCACCGGATACAGCTCTCCTATCACTGGACGCCGAAAAGGCCTTTGATAGAGTTGAATGGCCCTTTCTTTTTGAAGTCCTACAAAGGTTTGGACTTGGAAATAATTTCATAAAATGGGTTCAAATAATATACAATAATGCTACAGCAGAAATCCTAACAAATAACAATATTTCAAAACCAATAAAAATCAATAGAGGATGTCGACAAGGCTGTCCACTTTCACCTTTACTGTTTACTATGGCAATTGAACCTTTAGCGATAGCGATACGTTTACATTCACAAATATATGGAATTAAAGTTGGACCAACAGAACATAAAATCTCCCTGTACGCCGATGATATAATTTTGTTTATGTCGAATCTAAAAAAATCAATTCCAACCTTGTTGAATTTAATAAAGAATTTTGGGGAAATATCAGGATATAAAATAAATAAAACTAAATCTTCAATATTAATGCTAAATGAGACCCAGAGAAATTACCCAGCCCCTGAGGTAAATCAATTCAATGTTGTAAATCAGTTTAAATATTTAGGAATCCAAATTATGCCTAAGCTAGAATCAGTCGCCAGTGTCAACTATGAAGCCTTAATGTCAGATATCAATGAGTTAACTCAGAGATGGATGTCACTACCAATGTCGATGATCGGGAGAATCAATATACTTAAAAGTAATATTTTACCTAAAATACTTTATTTATTTCAATACATTCCCTTATCACCACCTTTAGATCTATTCTCAAGAATAAAAAAAAAGTTAGTGGAATTTATATGGAACAACAGGAGGGCTAGATTACGTTTGTCTTTATTATATTTACCATTTGATCGTGGAGGTCTGAAATGTCCAAATTTTATGTTGTATTATTGGTCGGCACAACTGAGGTCTATGACATATTATTTTTCATCAAATGATCTCCCTCACTGGACTGAAATGGAATCATACAATTTACCTTTACCTCTTCCCATATTCATATACTCAGATTCGGCAAAAAAATTACAAAAACAAGTTAAAAATCCTTTTGTAAAGCATATGATCAAAATATGGTGTGAAGCTAAAAACTATTTAAAAGAACCACAGTTATTGTCACAATTTAGTCCAATATGGGGTAATCAATATTTTAAACCAGGGAGAGCGGACGCTGTATTTAAAGTATGGAATTTAAAAGGGATACAAAAGATTCAGGATTTATATTTGCCATGTGCAGAAAACATAATGTCTTTTGAAGAGCTGAGGATCAAATTTAATCTCAATAGAACACATTTTTTAAAATATCTTCAACTTAGAAACTTTATTCGATCAAATCAAAATAAAGCTCTCACTCGACCTATTTATTCATCCTTGGAAAAAATGATGATGAAAGATAGTAAAAGAAAGGGTATTATTTCAGAGTTTTATAACTCATTGACACTATATTCAAGTGAAAATTCACTGAAAAGATTAAACTACTGGAAAGAAGATCTGCAAATTGAAATTTCAGAGGAACAATGGGAATTGGCTTGTACAGAAGCTCAAACCAAATCAATAAATGTACGCCTTAAATTGATACATTTCAAATGGTTAATGCGGATGTATGTTACACCGGAGGAGTTAAATAGATATAACAAAAATATACCAGATACATGCACAAAATGCATGGAAAGTAAAGGAACCCTATTTCATTGTTTATGGGAATGTAGATTAATAAGAATGTTTTGGGAAGAGGTGAGGGTAACAATTGAAAAAATAATCTCAAAACAAATCATATTGAATCCTAAACTGTTTTTGTTCGGTCTGTACCCAGAAAAGCATAATTTTAATAAAAGTGAAAGAACATTCATAGACCTCAGTTTGCTTAATGCCAAAAAATGTATTGCACTATTATGGAAAAAGACTCATAGACCAGATGTGACTCAGTGGTTAAGACAGATGTTAACAAACCTTCCATTAGAAAGAATAACATATATACTAAAATCAAAGGAAATTGTGTTTGAGAATATATGGAGACCTTTTATTGATTATGTAAAAAATTTAAACATAACTCTTGAAGAAGAAGGTGAATGATGTGTGTGGACCTTGTAAATTCCAAACTGGTGAACATAATATGTATACTTATGTATTGGATTGTCTAGACTAAACAGAGGAGCATTGTTGAAGACTTGATTTTGTTGGTGGTTGTTGGTGTTTTTAGTGCATTTTTTTTTTTTTTTTGTAGTACTTTAGTGTTAGTGTTTGATTGTTTGTATCATGTTTGTTAAAAAAAAAAAAAAAGGTTCAATAAAGATATTGTGGAAAAAAAAAAAACTAGTGGTGTTGGACGATTAAACTTTTTCCATCCATCCATCCATCCATCTTCTACCGCTTTTCCGGAGGTCCGGGTCGCGGAGGCAGCAGTTCAAGCAGAGAAGCCCAGACTTCCCTCTCCCCAGCCACCTGCTCCAGCTCTTCAGAGGGGATACCAAGGCGTTCCCAGACCAGCTGGGAGACATAGTCTCTCCACCGAGTCCTGGGTCTGCCCCGGGGTCTCCTCCCAGTGGGACGTGCCTGAAACACCTCAAGTGGGAGGCGTCCAGGAGGCATCCTAATCAGATGCCCATACCACCTCAACTGACTCCTTTCAATGTGGAGGAGCAGCGGTTCTACTCTGAGCCTCTCCCGGATGACTGAGCTCCTCACCCTATCTCTGAGGGTGAGTCCAGCAATCCTACGGAGAAAGCTCATTTCAGCCGCTTGTATCCGCGATCTCGTTCTTTCGGTCATTACCCAAAGCTCGTGACCATAGGTGAGAGTAGGAACGTAGATTGACTGATAAATCGACAGCTTTGTCTTAGAACTAAGCTCCCTCTTCACCACAACAGACCGGTACAACGTCCGCATCACTGCAGATGCTGCTCCAATCCGTCTGTCGATCTCTCGCTCCATTCTCCCCTCACTCGTGAACAAGACCCCAAGATTAAACTTTTTAATCACGATTAATCTTTTGGAATGTTGAGTTAATCGCTATTAATAACACGTTAATCGTGTGTTTTTCCATACAGATACAGTGTACCTTAAGTCTGTAATTTTTCAAGTTTGTCATACTGTTATGAACGTGGGAGTGGACAAATATGCTTGCTGTCTACACCTGCAGGTTTATTAAAGCTCTCAACATATCCAAAATGACAAAAACTATCCAGAATATTCTCCAGAAAATTCTCAAAAGTATTACTGCATGGACAAACAACAGAATGCCAAGGCTCAGTAACGTCACTGAACAACAACCAGCCAGCAGCCACAAAAGGAGCTTGCTCCTTCTCCCATAGCAAACATCCACCGCTTTTAAGCAGATCAACACAAAACCTTGTGTGTCACAACAGACACAATTTCCCTTTTAGCAGAAAAATTACAAACATAAACAAACAACTATCTTGTCCGTGATGACACCCCACTGTGCTGCAAAAATGGCGGGGAAGTAAATGGACATTATGAACACAGCTTGAGAATTTTTTTAGACTGGTACTCACCAACAGTTGGACCTAAAGTTATGAGGATGAAAACAGTCGAATTTCTGTCCGTGTCAGCTGCTGGAGGTCAGCTATAACTTAGCATGTGGCTACTAGCCAGCTAGCTAGCTTCCACAGAAGAAGAACAACCCAACATGCAGGGGAAGTTTTGGAGGAGGCTGTAACAATTATCCAGGTGAGAGCTTCGACAGAAAACATTGTAAACTTAAACATGACAGCACTTTGGGGATTTCCATGGCTGTAATCCTGCTTGTTTGACTTTGCAATGTCTGCATGGCACGCACAGTGTCTGTGGCCAGAATGGCTTTGGTTTGGAGAGCCACTAGGCCAAAAAGTACTGTTTGCGCTTTCTGCTGTTAACCGCCATCACAAAATTTAATGGGGACAAAGCATTAATGGGCGATTAATGCGATAACGCCAACACCACTAATTTTTAGATTTAGAATCCTTTATTACTCCCACAATGGGGAACTACAGGGCACCCACAAGTGGATGAGGCAGCCACTGGTGTGGCGCCCAGCCCTTTCACCATTCACACACACATTCACACCTGGGGCCACTTTAGAGTCTCCAGTTAACCTAACTTGCATGTTTTTGGCATGTGGGAGGAAACCGGAGAAATCTTAAGTAAACCATGCAGAGCAATAAACAGTGTACAATATGACAGCCCCATTTATTTAGGTTTACGTACTTCTTAGCTGTAGCTGTGTGAGTTTTTGAATGTTCATCTTGCAGAAATTCATTGACATTTGATTTTTTTTTTTTAGATTTGTAGAAGTTTGTGAACTTAGACAGATAGATCGATAGATAATATTGATCCCAAAACTGGGGAAATGACAGTGTAACAGCAGCATGACAGTAGACAACCAAAACAACAGAAACACACACAGCATAAAAGAAAAAGGATTACCCATGGAAAGTATAACTGCCTAAATAACTTATATACATTGCAGATGAATAGATGATGACCCGTATAGTTACATGAATCATACTCGCTGTACAATGCAGGACTATCAGGCGCAGGGTGCAATATGAGGTACCAATTAGACTGAAAGGTGCAGTATGGCAGCATAGTTATGACCAGAATTCAACATTAGAGTGAGTTATTGTACAGTGAAATGGCATGTGGCAGAAAAGATTACTGGTACCTGATCATTCGGCAGCGAAGCTGTAGCAGTCTGCTGGAGAAAGTGCTCCGCTGTCTGTCCAGTGTGTGGTGGAGGGGGTGATCAGGATTGTCCATGTTGGATCGCAATTTATTTAGGGTCCTCCTCCACACCACAGTCTCAAAGGTCTCCAGCCTGAGACCAATTACAGAGCCAGCCTTCTTGATAATCTTGTCAAGTCTGTTGGTGTTGCTGGCTCTGATACTGCTACCCCAACAGACAGCAGCAAAGAAGATGGCGCTGGCGACAATGGTCTGGTAGAAAAGCTCCAGTATCCTGTTGCACACGTTGAATGATCTCAGCTTCCTCAGAAAGTGGAGTCTTTTCATCCCCTTTTTGTACACAGCATCGGTGTTAGATTTCCAGTCCAGTCTGATGCTGATCTGAGCACTACCAGGGTAATTTATATACATGCAGTTTTGGAGTAATGAGTTTTTGGTGTTACATATGGAATGTGCAGAGGTTGTGTTAACTGAAAATTATGCATCACTGACAGATTTTTTTCAGAAGAGATGTCCTCTTCTTCCTGAAGTCAATCACCATCTCTCTGGTCTTGCTGATGTTCAGCCTCAAGTATTATAAGTTATTAGTGGAAAAAAAAACATAATCACAAGCACGGGGCTTTATATGGAAATATTACCTCAGGTTTTGATGTTGACAAAACTCAATTTTTTAAATCATGGTAAGGCAGAAATAATAATAATCTAAACCAGTTTATATCCATATAGATGTTTGGGGTGGGGGAAATAATTTTTTTTAGATGCACAGAATTGCCATCAATGCACAAATGTCACAGAATCAATTTTTAAATGTACGGCCATAACTGAAAAGGAAGTAACCAGGTACTGTAGTATCTGTGATGGGTGATACACAGACCAAATGACACATTTCAGTTGACTTATATCTCCCTTCCATTTGTTTTATTAACAAAAAATATTGGAAGTAAATTCATCATTGGTCATTGCTTTTCTTTCAAAGTAGTAAATAGGCATACAGTGAGAAAAAAAGAAATTCTGAATCAGAAAAAAAAAGATGCATCAAAAATCATTTTATAATCACATCACAGCCCTCTGTGTTCCAAGGTTGTCATAGCCAGGAGCGGCACTGGGGTTAAGCTCCCAGTGCTCATAAAATGCTCCTTATGGCGTGCGTCTCGAAAAGCCTCTGACAACTAAGTCCAACTCCTAGCCTGCCCGTGTGGTTTAGTCTCTAAGCCCGGCGGAACTGCTTTTACTAATAGGAGAAGGGGCGAGGGCGGATCTCTGGCGCCTTAAAACCAGATGCTTCGGGTAGATGGTGGCTCGTCAACCTGGGAAGATAGCCCATCTAGGGGAAGGTAAACCCTGATTTCAAACCTCCACTGCCTTGCGGCATACCCGGTCACGGGAAAGGCTTCGGGAGTCAACCCTGAGGAAAAATCCGGAGTCGGAGCCCCTAAGGCAGTTCTATGTTGTGCTCAACATCGTTCTGGCAGCTCCTGCAACGGCGCTGGTGCCAAACTGTAGCATCCCTGCTGTTCCTTTGGATTCATCAGTGACGTGGAGAGGGGGGACATGCTGCATGGGCAGCATCTTGTCCTCCATATCTTCCTGCCCAGGCTTGAATCCTACCAACGCCAACGCTGGAAGGTAGAACACCGGATCACTGGAGAGGACACTCCAGCTTCGCCTTTGGCGTAGGAAAAACACAGGGAATGACAGTTACCGGTTATAAGCCACTGCTCAATTGGCGTAGAGCGTGGCATCAGGGGTTGTTCCCGATGGTGGGAGGGATCATTGGATCTCACTGGACAGCTACCGCCCGCCTCAAGCTGGGCAGCCCCCAGCCAATAAGGTGTTGTCCCGCCGCAGCTTGCTTTCCTCATTGGGTGCATGGGGATGAGGAGAAGTCCGAACAGCAGGCTGAGAACCTTCGCACCAGGCAAGACAATAAAACAAAAGAGACCAACTCTAAAACTGGGAACTTGGAACGTCCGCACTATGATGACAGGACTCGCTGCTAACCTCAAGGACATCAACGACACCAGGAAGAGTGCCATCATCAATAATGAGCTGAAGAGACTGGGAGTGGATATCACCACTCTCCAGGAAACACGGTTGGCTGACGCAGGCACACTAAGAGAGAAGGACTACACGTTCTACTGGCAGGGAAAGGGCAGTGACGAACACAGGGAACATGGAGAGGGCTTCGCAGTGAAGAACACCTTGCTGAAGATGGTGGAACCGGGCAGCACTGGCTCTGCACGACTCCTTACCCTCCGCCTGAACACCACTCAAGGCCCAGTCACCCTCGTCAGTGTGTATGCCCCAACACTGACAGCCACACCAGAGGCAAAAGACGAGTTCTACGAGAATCTCGCAACAACTGTCAGGACCATCCCCAACTCTGAACAACTCATTCTCCTTGGAGACTTCAATGCCAGAGTGGGTGCTGACCACGACTCCTGGCCCTCCTGTCTTGGACCTTTTGGCGTGGGAAGAATGAACGACAACGGACAGCGGCTGCTCGAGTTCTGCACATATCACGATCTGTGCATCACAAACTCGTTCTTCAAGACCAAGCCCCAGCACAACGTTTCCTGGCAACATCCGCGCTCAAAGCACTGGCACCAGCTGGACTTGATCCTGACCAGGCGCACCTCACTGAAGAACGTGCTAATCACCCGTTCATTCCAGAGTGCAGATTGCGACACAGACCATTCATTGGTGTGTTGCAAGGTCAAGCTGCAGCTGAAGAAATTCCATCGTGCTAGACAGCCTGGAAAGGCACAGATTGACACCAGCAAGATGGCTCAACCAGAACTTGTTGAGCAGTTTGCCTCCACCTTTGAGAAGGAACTTGGTGTACCACAAGAAGGAGAATCTGCAAAGCAGAAGTGGGAAGAGCTGCGACACACCATCCACTGCACAGCCTTGGCTACCTTTGGGAGGAAGACCTCGAAGTCGCAGGATTGGTTTGATGCCAAGTTGACCAAGATGACCCCCGTCATTGAAGCCAAGCGCTCAGCACTTGCTGAGTACAAGAAGTACCCAAACAAGAAGAATCTCCAGATTCTCAGGGCTGTGAGAAGCAAAGTTCAGCAGACTGCTTGGTGCTGTGCCAACGAGTACTGGACTCAGCTCAGCCAAGACATTCAAACCGCTGCCATAACAGGGAATATTCGTGGCATGTATGATGGCATCAAGAAAGCACTTGGTCCGGCTCAGAGCAAGACGGCCCCCCTCAAATCCTCCACTGGGGTGATGATCACAGAAAAGAACAAGCAGATGGAGAGATGGGTGGAACACTACTCCGACCTCTACTCCAGAGAGAACACCGTGACACTGTCAGCCCTTGATGCCATCAACTGCCTGCCATCCATGGATGAACTTGACGCCGAGCCAACCATCGACGAACTCAGCAAGGCCATTGATAGCTTGGCCGCTGGCAAGGCACCCGGCAACGACAGCATACCCCCTGACCTGATCAAGCACTGCAAGACCGCCCTACTGCTGCCATTGCATGACGTCCTCTGCCAGTGTTGGAAGGAAGGTGCCGTACCACAGGACATGAGGGACGCCAAGATCATCACCCTCTACAAAAACAAAGGGGAGAGAAGCGACTGCAACAACTACAGGGGCATCTCCCTCCTCAGCGTTGTTGGTAAAGTCTACGCACGAGTTGTTCTCATTCGTCTACAGAAGCTTGCCGAACGTGTCTACCCCGAGTCTCAGTGTGGCTTCCGCGCTGCGCGATCGACGGTAGACATGATACTCTCCATCCGCCAACTCCAGGAGAAATGCAGAGAACAGAACATGCCCCTGTACGTTGCCTTCATCGACCTCACCAAAGCGTTCGATTTGGTCAGCAGAGAGGGCCTTTTCAAGATCCTGCCAAAGATAGGATGCCCACCAAAGTTGCAAAGCCTCATCGAATCGTTTCACACCAACATGCAGGGGATAGTGCAGCATGATGGCAACGTCTAAGAGCCATTCAACATACGCAGCGGAGTGAAACAGGGCTGTGTACTTGCGCCAACCCTCTTTGGGATTTTCTTTGCTATGCTCCTGAGGCATGCCTTCAGCACAGCAACAGAGGGAATCTACCTGCACACAAGATCTGATGGCAGGTTTTTCAACCTCGCCTGCCTGAAAGCCAGAACCAAAGTACGCGAGGCTCTAATCACAGACGTGCTGTTCGCAGACGACGCTGCAGTCGCAACCCACACACAGCAGAAGCTTCAGACCCTGATGGACCGCTTCTCCCAGGCATGCAAGGACTTCGGGCTTACCATCAGCCTGAAGAAGACTAACATGTTGGCGCAAGGCACGGAAGCACCACCAACCATCACCATCGACGACTACGAGCTGGAGGTCTTGAATCAGTTCACGTACCTGGGGTCCACGATCAGCAACAACCTCTCCCTTGATACAGAGATCAACAAGAGGATTGGAAAATCAGCCTTCACACTCGCTCGCCTCACCACACGAGTGTGGGAGAATCCCAAACTCTCTGTCAAGATGAAGATGGCAGTGTACAACGCCTGCATCATCAGCACACTGCTCTATGGGAGTGAGACATGGACAACATACGCCCGGCAGGAAAAGAGACTGAACTCCTTCCACTTGCGCTGCATTCGCCACATCCTGGACATATCCTGGCAGGACAAAGTGCCCAACACAGAAGTTCTGTCCCGCCCCGGCCTTCCCTCCATGTTCACTCTACTCAGGCAGCGCAGGCTCCGCTGGCTAGGCCACGTTCACCGTATGGAGGATGGCAGAATCTCCAAAGACGTCCTCTACGGGGAACTGGCAACTGGCAGGAGAGACGTTGGCCGCCCACAGCTGCGCTTTAGAGATGTCTGCAAGAGAGACATGAAGGAACTGGAGATCAACACAGCGCTGGGGGGACCTTGCAATGGACCGCTCCAAATGGAGAGGCACCCTGACCAGACAGCTCAAGGTGGGTGAAGAGAGACTGACTGCTGCAGCAGATGAAAAAAAGACCCGCAGGAAGAACCGCCACAGACCCAGCAGCACGGAGACCACCCACAAGTGCGACCTGTGTGACAGGGACTGCCATTCGTGCATCGGCCTGTTCAACCACAGGCGGTGCTGTTCCAGCAGAGTAGACGTTTAGGATTCTCTTCCATGGTCATCATAGACCGACGGAGGCCGACAGCCCTCTGAACTGTAATCAAATTGAATCACGAAGTGGCTAGTCCCACCTCAAATAGATGCATACCGAAATCATAGGTTGTATTTCAATTCTAACTTATAGGTTGACAGATTGTGTTAAACAACACATATCATGTATGCTGGATTATAGTTCAGCCAGAAACCCATGATGAGACCCATATCGGTAAAAAAGCGCTTACATAGCCCTGTGGCTTAGATAGTAAAAGCACCTGTCTAGTAAACAGGAGAACCTGGTTTCAAATCCCATCCAACTAAAACTGCAAAAGGTCTGATAAGTAAGTCCTGCTCCCCAGCTGAGGTCCGAACCATTACATCCCTTCATATATGGATCCTCACTTATACAAGACTTAAGCAATAAGAATTTTAGTTCTTAGTTTGATTGAACAGAGAATAAAATATGCAGTTTTGGAGTAACAAGTTTTTGGTGTTACATATGGAATGTGCAGAGGTTGTGGTAACGGAACATTATGCTTCACTAACAAATTTTTTTCAGCAGTGACAGAAAAATCTGAAAGCTGTCATTAGGACAGATTATATTGAGGGTGATCTAATTAAAATCAGTGTAAAAAATGACAGATAATAGATTATGACAGAATTTTTAAAACCCTGTCTATCAGACAGGAACATAAAAAAGTCTAGCACAACCTCTTGTAATCCATCCATCCATCCATCCATCTTCTACCACTTTTCTGGAGGTCCGGGTCGCGGAGGCAGCAGTTCAAGCAGAGAAGCCCAGACTTCCCTCTCCCCAGCCACCTGCTCCAGCTCTTCAGAGAGGATACCAAGGCATTCCCAGACCAGCTGGGAGACATAGTCTCTCCACCGAGTCCTGGGTCTGCCCCAGGGTCTCCTCCCAGTGGGACATGCCCGAAACACCTCAAGTGGGAGGTGTCCAGGAAGCATCCTAATCAGATGCCCATACCACATCAACTGACTCCTTTCAATGTGGAGGAGCAGCGGTTCTACTCTGAGCCTCTCCCGGATGACTGAGCTCCTCACCCTATCTCTGAGGGTGAGTCCAACAATCCTACGGAGAAAGCTCATTTCAGCCGCTTGTATCCGCGAACTTGTTCTTTTGGTCATTACCCAAAGCTCGTGGCCATAGGCGACAGTAGTAATGTAGATTGACTGGTCAATCGACAGCTTTGCCTTAGAACTAAGCTCCCTCTTCACCACAACAGACTGGTACAACGTCCGCATCACTGCAGATGCTGCTCCAATCCGTCTGTCAGTCTCTCGCTCTATTTTCCCCTCACTCGTGAATAAGACCCCGAGATACTTAAACTCCTCCACTTGGGGCAGGAGCCTGTCCCCAACCCAGAGAGGACAATCCACCTTTTTCCGGCTGAGGACCATGGACTTGGACTTGGAGGTGCTGATTCTCATCCCAGCCGCTTCACACTCAGCGGCAAACCGTCCCAGCAAGAGCTGTAGGTCATTGCTGGATGAAGCCAACAGGACAACATCATCTGCAAACAACAGAGATGAGATCCTGTGGTCACCAAGCATGACACCCTCCATTCCTGGTTGCGCCTAGAAATCCTGTCCATAAAAATTATGAACAGGATCGGTGATAAAGGGCCGCCCTGGCGGAGTCCAACCCTCACTGGGAATGAGTCCGACCGAGTGTTGGCAATACGAACCAAACTCTCACAACAGTCATACAGAGACCAAATAGCTCGTAACAACAAGCCCAATACCCCATATTCCCGAAGCACCCCCCACAAAAAACCATGAGGGACGCGGTCAAATGCCTTCTCCAAGTCCACAAAACACATGTAAACTGGTTGGGCAAACTCCCACGAACCCTCGAGAATTCTCAAGAGGGTAAAGAGCTGGCCCAATGTGCCACGGCCAGGACGAAAACCACATTGCTCCTCCTGAATCTGAGGTTGGACCAACGGCCGGACTCTCCTCTCCAGTACCTTGGCATAGACCTTCCCATGGAGGCTGAGGAGTGTGATCCCTCTAAAGTTGGAGCACACCCTCCGGTCCCCTTTTTTGAAGAGAGGAACCACCACCCCAGTTTGCCATGCCAAACGCACTGCCCCCGACCTCCACGCAATGTTGCAGAGGCGTGTCAACCATGACAGCCCAACAACATCCAGGGCCTTGAGGTACTCAGGGCGAATCTCGTCCACCCCCGGGGCCCGGCCACCAAGGAGATTTTTAACCACCTTTGCGACCTCAGCCCCTGTGATAGGCGAGTCGTCCCCCTCGTCCACAAACCCTGCTTCCTCTGTGGAAGTAGTATCAGTGGGATTGAGGAGATCCTCAAAGTATTCCTTCCACTGCCCAACAATATCCCCAGTCGAAGTCAACAGCGCTCCACCCGCACCATACACAGTGTGGACAGGGAGCTGCTTTCCCCTCCTGAGCCGCCGGATAGTTTGCCGGAATCTCTTTGAGGCCGACTGAAAGTCTTGTTCCATGGCCTCACCGAACTCCTCCCATACCCGGGTTTTTGCTTCAGCAACCACCCGAGCTGCACTCCGCTTGGCCTGCCGGTACACCTCAGCTGTTTTGGCAGTCCCACAACCCAACCAAGCTTGATAGGACTCCTTCAGCTTAATGGCCCGCCTCACCACTGGTGTCCACCACTTGGTTCGGGGGTTGCCACCACGAGATGCACCGACCACCTAGCGGCCGCAGCTCTGGGCCGCCGCTTCAACAACAGAGGTGGAGAACATGGCCCATTCAGACTCCATGTCTCCAGCCTCCCTCGGAATGTGGTTGAAGTTCTTCCAGAGGTGGGAGTTGAAGACCTCCTGGACAGGGGCCTCAGCCAGACGTTCCCAGCACACCCTCACTATACGTTTGGGTCTACCAGGTCTGAATGGCTTCCTCCCCTGCCATCGGATCCAACTCACCACCAGGTGGTGATCAGTCCGCCAAAGGCGGAGACCTTGGCGGACTGATCCCAAGCTTTCTAAACTGGCTTTTGGTACCTCTTGTAATGTGTAACAAAATATCTGACACTGAACACTGCTCTTTTCTGTCCACCAAGGTGCTTTGATAAAGACACAAAATCATTCATCAACAGATATAAAAATACACAAACAAACAAAAACTAAGTGCATTAAGCCCTTCATCTTTAAATCTAAATTGTAAGAACATTTCTTTTCACCTTGGCCTGTAATGATAACAAATTTTGGCAGACAATAGATTTTTCCAGAAATTATCACTGTTGAGTGTCCTTCATTCCCACCCTCACTCATTGTGTTTTACAGTATCAGCTGTACTGTTGTTGCAAAGGTTACAGCACTTCGGAATGTGACGTCATCACGAATAGTGTGCAGCCTGTCTGTACAGTGAGAGCACAGGAACGATGTTTGTATGCTGCTGACTTGTTCTGTTCTAAGTAATGTTCAATAAAGAGACAGAACAATCAGGCTTTGCTGATCCTCTTCACGGCAGAAGACTGCGTGATTCTGCAGCTTTTAACAATCATAATAAAGATATTATTGGTGCTGTCATGGAGACCATTTTATGCCGAGGATATAGTGATATGATAATAACAATCCATGTACAACTTTTTTCATTGGCGTTGAATTTTTATTTATTAACAATATTAACCCTCAAGCGACCAAGCTATTTTACGGACTGAAATGACCAAGTGGGGTCATTTATGACCCCACTGTGCTCTGTACAGGGATCCTTATTATAAATGGCTGGTTGGAGGTTTATCATACCAAAACTACTCCCTGTATTTAAGACAGGTATTTTATAATGATCTAATGTAAAATGTGTTTGCTAATAATACTTTTATTGCAAGAAATAACCAAAACGCAGACTGTAAGAACAACATTACATTTATTTAGACAGTCCTTGTCAGTTCACTCTTGGAAAAATATATTTTTGCCACACTAAATGAAAACGTACATTATAAAAATATGTTTGAGTAGAAATATTTTGACTTATGTTGAGCTAGCATCCTGCTAACATCAGTAAAAATAATTAGCTGACTTGCCGACTAGGGAATATGCTAAAACTGGTAAGGAAGTCATCCTACTCAGAACACATTCGATCAACCTATGTAACTACCATGCCTGTGTTTAAAACAAAAAAAACACACAAACCTCTTGTTTGTATATGTGTAATATGATATAAAAAATCTTTAGGTTACTGAAATAACTGAAAATGGTAACTGTCAAAATGAGAATCCCAGGTATGAAAACAAGTTCCCACAAAGCTTTGAAATTAGGTTCAGCGATGTACTATTAGTAATATTTCAAGCACAATCTTCACAAACCACTTGTTTGTGGCTATGTTCTGGGCACACTGGCTTGTTGCATGAAGCACATGCACGTGACACTTTCCTGTCAGTGTTGCGTGGGCAAAACGAACGGCGCTTGCGACTGCCAGGTACTGCAGCAACTGCAGGCTGCTCTACAGGGTTAGCAGGACCAGCACCAATGCTTGCTATTGCTTCCCTAGTTGCTTTATGGAGGTTTGGAACCTGTGACCTTTTCTCTACATGTGGCTTCACTAGTTCATACCCAAGCTCTCTGAGAAAGACACGACGCCTACGGGTGCCCTCTGAAGATTTCCAATCAGGGAAGTTTCCGAGCCAGATAATGAAGGCAGCGATTCCTGCAATGTCTACCATGTTGAAGAATAAGACCATTGGCCATCTGTTGATCTTGCGTCGAGAGGTGTGCATTGTTGCCAAGTGGTCAAGGTTGTCTACCCCGCTCTTTGTGTTATTATAATGCACGATGATGTCTGGCTTTCGCTGATCACCACTAACACTGTTGTCATGGTGCATGGATGAGAGTGCCAAAACTGCCTTTCCTCTAGCTGGTACATAGGAAACAAGGGTAAACTGGTCATGGAATCCGAACATTGAGCTGTGCTCCTCTTTTCTGTTGTTAGCTTTCATTTCATCTGGGACATGTGGTTTGTTTGACCTTATGGTGCCCACATAAGTAAGCCCATCATTCAAGAGCTCTTCAGCAAGGGGGATTGAGGTAAAGAAATTGTCAGCAGTGACATTTCTTCCACTTCTGCGCCATGGAGATGTAAGATCTTTGACAACTCTTGCCCCTTGGCCAACCTCTCGCTGTTCACCTGGTTGCCTACCTAGGTATATGTCTCCTTTCAAGGGGTAGCATGTTTCAGCATCGCAGTTCCACCAGATCTTTATGCCATACTTGGATGGTTTAGAAGGGATGTATTGCCTGAAACTGCACCTGCCTCTGAAAGCTACCAACTGTTCATCCACACAGAGATCAGTACCAGGGATGTAGTATTTGGGTAACTGTGCCACAAACATTGTCCAAATGTCTCTGAAAGCAGCAAGCTTATCTATGGCCTGCCTCTCTGCCCTGGTTGCTCTGTTGTCAAATCGCATGTATTTTAAAATGTCTCTGAACCTAGTTCTGGACATCGTGGCCTTGAAAACTGGTCTTCCATCTGCCAGAGACCAAAGAGAGGCTTGTATATATATAATCTATATCAGAATGGTCTGACATCTCAGAGATATGATCATCATTGTCCGATGCCGACTCGTCTCCATCAATGGAACTGTTTTCATCATCACTTTGGGCTTGAAGTATTAGTCTCAATGCTTCAGCAGCTGTAAATCTTGTTATCCTAGGTCTGTTAGCCATGGTTCACTGCAATACAATATAAAGTACTGATTAGAAGTGGAACATTTGAATAAAATTTATAAAACCAATGTTTAAAAACCAGTGCTTCTCTTCGGGGTCATAAATGACCCCACAAGAGTTTGCGATGTCTACGCCACACCAATTGGTTGATCCCTGCAAAAAAAACTATGAAAGTGTGTAGGATTAGTAGACTGACAAACTCATGCTAGGAAAGAAAATTCGGATAAAAAATAAAGAGACGGCACATTAAATTATATGGCTGGGGTCGTAAATGACCCCACACGGTCGCTTGAAGGTTAAACATTGGAATTGAAATGTGGAAAAAAATACCCTATAAAAACAAATCTACCTTGTCTAAAATGGTATCTTGTGTCCTTTTTTCTACAAACAAAACTTTGTCTTACAGTTTTGTGTCAAAATCTTTTCACCCCCCCATCTAAAATGGCAGAATCGATGACTAGGCCCAACCCACATACCATAAGGCTAATAGTGGCTAGCGCTACATTAAACAGTATTAGTGCAGTTCCCTTATGACCCCATGTGGAGTGATGACGTCATAGAAGTGATGCTTGCACCAAAGAATCAATGGCACCTATTAAGAACACCTGTCCACCGGAATGGTGGCCTAGTTGGTAGGGCATCCACCCCACGACGGGAGGTCGTGGGTTGAAACCCTGGCCGGGTCATACCAAAGACCATAGAAAAATGGTACTTTCCGCCTTCTAGCTTGGTGCTCAGCATAACATAATGGGGAAAGTAAAGTTAACGCACAGAGCTACCAGAGGACTGACCCTCCACTGTAGCTTTCACTACTTACAGTAGCTGTGTGGCCTAGGGTCAGTGAAACAGAGATAGGTGCTGCCCCATACACCACATGCTGTAGAAAGGGATTAACTTAACTTATTAGGAACACCTAAGGAGTTCTTATAAGGAGTTCTGAACAACTCCTTATAAGATCTTCTAAGGAAGACCCGTTTCCGGAGCTCGGATCTGGCCCAAATTTTATCCCACCGGCCTCCAGAGCCTGCCCTGTAAATTTCAGCCCCCAACTCCCAGCAGTTATACCTTTTCCACCTCTGTGTTCATTTAATAGTTCCCCTATGGACATTCATTAAAGAGTTCCCCTCCTAAACCCACATATCCGGGGGGGCTGAAATTCGGACATGCATACCCTTATAACCTCAGCAAAGCATGTATCAAATCTGAGGTCAGTCTGACAAACAGTTCGAGAGATATGTGAGCAACAGACAGACAAGCAGAGAATCCTTGCATTTATAGACAGATAAATCCTGTGATAAAAAGACTTATTGGTTGAAGGTACAGGCCCAGTTGTATGCATGGTGGCCCACAATAATGACTGAAACTGCATCAGTCCTTAAGAGCAGTTTAATGGTAAAACACATCTTAATTTGAGTCAAAAGCAGCTGCCCCCAAATGCTAACTGGCCAGAGGCTAACTTCAGTTAGACCAGAGAAACTCAATTGGCTCAACACTACAGACATGCTAGTGGCTGTATACAGATATGTTACCAAAAAACGCTCTTTCTAAACTTGCCTTTTTTCAGTGGGTGAGGCTTAAGTGAAACTTTATAGCAAAAAAACAGAGATATGAGACATTTGAGTGATTTCGTTCTTGATACGCCTTAATAGTCATGCTATAGAGATGTTAACAAGAAAAAAAAATTGATTTTTGGCAGTGTCACTTTAAAATAACCTCAAATAGTTGCATCTCTTTGGCCACAATGCTGTCTTTGAGCATGTCATTTATCACTGCCATGTTTATATTTTTTTTTCGGATATAGGTGACATACTGGCTTGTTGACATTACTGAGCTCTCCTTGCTTATTTGACTTCAATCGAAATGCTCCCATGCCAGAGCTTTGGAATCCGGTTTTCCATTTATTCTTCCAAAAATTCTGGAACTGTGCAACCGTCAGAAACGTAGTCATTATCGGTGCTGTGCTCAAGTTGTTTTTATCACAGCTGGACTAAAGCACTGCAACTGTTTACATACTGCCAAAGACAACCAAAACACATGGCTTTACATCATTGGTAAGCACCGCTTGTTTATGAGAAGTGTGGTCTAAGAGGCGGCACAAAAGAGAACAACATAAATACTTAGTGCTCTATTACAGCGATTGACAACACACATTTGCGGCATGCTTCCCATTTTTGGGCAATGGATTTGTTTGTATCTGTCAGCGCATTGTTGGTTTTCCACACTTTGGGCCCTATTTTGACAGACATCAGCAGACTTTTGCAGCAGACTTCCAGCTGTACACCAGTGTTTCTGTCAGCGCATTGTCCGTTTTTATGCTTTGCATCACGTCATCTAATTACCAGTAGACAACACGCTGGCTTTGCACTGGGATGAGGAGAGTCATTTCAAAGAGTTGTGGTGGCACACATGTGGTGGCATGTAATAATAACAATAATAATACATTTTATTTGTATAGCGCTTTCCAAGGCACTCAAAGATACTTTACATAAGAGGAAAAAAATGCACAATTAAAATTAAAGATTCAAAGCAAATCTGAACATATGGGTTTTGAGTAACGATTTGAAGAAGTCTGTGTAGTCACAGATGTGTTGGGGAGAGAGTTCCAGAGGGAGGGGGCGGCGATGGAAAAGGCTTTGTCCCCCCTGGTTCTGTGCTCGGTTCTATGTGGTGGAGAGTGGAGGTTTGCATCAGAGGAACAGAGGCAGTTGGGGGGGGGGGGCAGTGCAACAGGTCGGTAAGCTAGGAAGGGGCCTGGTGATGGAGGGCTTTAAAGGTGAGGAAAAGGACTTTGAACTGTATGCGTTGTGAGATTGAGAGCCAGTGGAGGTTCTAGAGGACAGAAGTGATGTGGTCGCAGGAGCAGGACTGGGTAAAGAGATGGGCAGCTGAATTCTGAATATGCTGGAGTTTCTGGAGGACTTTGGATGATGAGCCGTAAAGAATGCTATTACAATAGTCGAGTCTGGATGTGATAAATGCGTGTATGAGGGTTTCTGCGGTGGAGAAGGTGAGTGAGGGATGGAGTTGGGCTACATTTTTTAGGAGGAAGAAAGCAATTTTGGTGGCATAACTGATGTGCACCGGTATTATGGTGCATGTTGCAACAATGCACTTTTGATCAGGAAAAGGAGGTCTGTTGTCAGAAGTGCATTGTTTAATGCTATTTCAGTGGCATGTTTTGAAATTGCACAGCGCCGGAGCTCATGAGGAAACAGCATGCACTGGGATTTTCTGTTATTTTATTGGAAAGAGTTGTAACAGTCATAATATACAGTGGATATAAAAAGTCTACACAGCCCTGTTCAAATGCCAGGTTTTTGTGATGTAAAAAAAAAATGAGACCAAGATAAATCATTTCAAAACTTTTTCCACCTTTAGTGTGACCTATAACCTGTACAACCCAATTGAAAAACAAACTGAAATCTTTTAAGAGGAAAGATAAAAAATAAAAAACATACATTAACCTGGTTGCATAAATTTGTACACCCTGTTATAACTGGGGATGTGGCTGTGTTCAGAATTAACCAATCACATTCAAACTCATGTTAAATGGGAGTCAGCACACACCTGCCACCATTTAAAGTGCCTCTAATTAACCACAAATAAAGTTCAGCTGTTCTAGTAGGCTTTTCCTGACATTTTTGTAGTCACTTCTTACAGCACAAGCCATGGTCCACAGAGAGCTTCCAAAGCATCAGAGGGATCTCTTTGTTCAAAGGTATCAGTTAGGAGAAGGGTACAAAAAAATTTCCAAGGCATTAAATATACCATGGAACACAGTGAAGACAGTCATCATTACCAAGAACTGGACGTCCCTCAAAAATTGATGAAAAGAGGAGAAGAAAACTGGTCAGGGAGGCTGCTAAGAGGCCAACAGCAACATTGAAGGAGCTGCAGGAATTTCTGGCTAGTACTGGCTGCTTAGTACATGTGACAACAATCTCCCGTCTTCTTCATATGTCTGGGCTATGGGGTAGGGTGGCAAGATGGAAGCCTTATCTTACAAAGAAAAACATCCAAGCCCTGCTACATTTTGGTAAATGACCTTCACTTATATAGCGCTTTTTCTCATCTCTAGATGACCAAAGCGCTTTACAAATCCTGCTATCCACTCATTCACACACACATTCACACACTGATGGCATGACACTGCCATACACAGGCGCTAGCCTGACCCACCAGGAGCAACTGACACACCAGGGGCAATTTTGCAAAAACACATTTGAAATCTCCCAAATGCATGTGGGAAAATGTGTTACGGGCCAGTGAAACCAAGGTTGAACTTTTTGGCCATAATTCCAAAAGGTATATTTGGCGCAAACACAACACTGCTCATCACCAAAAGAACACCATACCTACAGTGAAGCATAGTGGTGGCAGCATCATGCTTTGGGGCTGTTTTTCTTCAGCTGGAACTGGGGCCGTAGTCAAGGTGGAGGGAATTATAAACAGTTCCAAATACCAGTTAGTGTTGGCACAAAACCTTCAGGCTTCTGCTAGAAAGCTGAAGATGAAGAAGAGCTTCATCTTTCAGCACGACAATGACCCAAAGCACACATCCAAATCAACAAACGAATGGCTTCACTAGAAGAAGATTAAGGTTTTGGAATGGCCCAGCTAGAGTCCAGACCTGAATCCGATCGAGCATCTGTGGGGTGATCTGAAGAGGGCTGTGCACAGGAGATGCCCTCACAGTCTGACAGATTTGAAGCATTTTTGCAAAGAATGGGCAAATATTGCCACATCAAGATGTACCACACTGATAGACTCCTTCCCAAAAAGACTGAGTGCTGTAATAAAAGCCAAAGGTGCTGCAACAAAGTATTAGTTTAAGGGTGTGCATATTTATGCAACTAGGTTATTGTAAGTTTTTTTATTTTTTATTTTCCCCTTAAAAGATTTGAGTTTGTTTTTCAATTGGGTTGTACAGGTTATAGGTCACATTAATGGTGGAAATAGTTTTGAAATTATTTATGTTGGTCTCATTTTTCTACATCACAAAAACCTGGCATTTGAACAGGGCTGTGTTGACTTTTTATATCCACTGTAATGACCTGCCATTTTATTTATATGATGATAAACTAGTTTGTTTTAATTCCATCCACATTCTCATTTTAATAATAATTTTACAAATAATAATAACTTACCATTGGAGTCTATAGATTCAGCATTAATGTATGATTTTTTGAGGTGAATGAATGAATGAACAGTGAGTATGTGTGCGTTCTAGTGTGGATGTGGTGCACGGGGGAGGCGTGTCAGTCTGAAGATTTTTATTCTATCCAAATTTTAGTTTTCATCACAGACTTACAGTATTAGGCATTAATGTGTTTATTTTTGGGAGAATGAAGGAATGAATGAATGGGGTTTTACTTTTCACTGTAACTCAACACAGAGACAGGAGATGCATACAGATTAGGGCTGAAATGATCAGTCAACATTGTTGGCAATGTCAATAATAAAAATTTGTCAACGCAAAATTTTATTGTCGACGTGTCGTTTAAATTTAAAGTTTATGGACATGCCGCGGAAATGTTCAGTTGTAACTGCAATGCACAACTGGAACTGCTGTGGGCAGTAGCACTTCTGTTGTCCGGCATGCGTGAACAATTTCCAGTGAAGAAGCGCAGCACAGCATGGGAAAGCGGAAGGATAAACATGTAGAAGTGGAGCTAAAAAAAAAAAAAAAGGCGAAACTCAAACTTTCTAAAGTCTGGGAACATTTCACTGAAAATAAAGAAACAAAATAAGTAAAATGCAGACTCTGCAAGGCAGACTTTTCTTATCATAGCAGCACTACAGTGATGCATGAGCATTTGAAACGGAGACACCCTGGAGTATCCTAGCTAGCAAAAGGTGTGTGCAAGGACTTGCTTAAGCAGCTACTGTGGTGCACATATGTAGTTTCACGGTCTCACATGTATATGACTGTTCATATTCTCTCATGTATATTCCTGTGTGCTTATTTTGGCTTCACGTCTGAAGAGGAACAAAAGGTCTGGACCTCCTGGGGATAAGAGGAGGACGAGAGAGTTGGCCTTTTGATATGCAAAGAGGTGGACATGAATGATTTCCTGACCACCCAGGTTTGGGTGGAAGAGAGAGGAACTGCAGGGGGGATGCATTGTGTTTGGGATTTAAAGACAATGGGATTTTGTACTTTGATGTCAGGGGTATAAGACTGGCAGATGTTGGGGTTTTTTCCTTCTTCTGCTTTTGAATGTTGTAGAGTGTGTTGTGAATAAAATGGAACCTGAGAAATAACTCTGCCTCATCCTTTCCACACAATCTCCACACTGGTGACCTTAAGACGTATTATGGCCGGAGACGATTCTCCTGCAACGGACTCATCAGGAGCCAGCCAAGCTAATATAGCTACCACATTCCAGCTTCCGGACTTCTGGCAGAACAGTCCGCGCTCCTGGTTTAACGCAGTTGAGGCACAGTTCCATCTTCGGAAGGTTTCGGCAGACGCCACGAAGTTCTACCATGTAGTTGCAAAGCTGGACAACCACACAGCCCAGCGTGTAGAGAGCCTGATCAACCACCCGCCAGACGACGACAAGTACGGCACTTTGAAGGCTGCTCTCATCCGTTTTTTCACCCCCTCGCTGGGAGAGCGAGCAGAGAAGCTCCTGGCGTTGACTGAGTGTGAGGCCGACAGACCTGCAGACCTGATGGCAAAGATGCTGAGTTTGAGAGACGCCGAAGATGATGGCTTTATTTTCGCCCACCTTTTCCTCAGGACACTACCGCCAGCGGTGAGAGTTACCCTGGCCAGTTCACAGCTGCGGGCCCACCGAGACTACCACGAGCTGGGCCAGGAGGCGCAACGACTCGTCGACGCCCATAGATGACACACGGCCACAACTGCAGCAGCGGAGCTGGGCGCAACATCCGGAGATGGCAGGGGGCCAGAGGCTGCAGCACCAGACTCACCGACGACGGCAGCGACGGGGGCCAGGAGGCGCGGAGCAGACGACGTCCTTTGCTTCTACCATCACCGTTTCACCGAGAGGGCACGCAAGTGCATTCCACTGTGCCAATTCAAGCGCTCGGGAAACGCCAAGACCGGGAGTCGGTAGCAGCTGCGGCTCTCGGTGAGGAGAACAAGCTGCTCTATTTGAGGGATGCGCGATCGGGGAGGCACTTCCTCGTGGACACAGGCTCCCAGCTGAGTTTCATCACACCTTCCTACGCTGACCTGCTGGCGTCTTCCAGTGGCCCTGTGGTGTCAGCAGCGAACGGCTCGGCGATTAAGACCTTCGGGGAGAAGACCCTGTCTCTGTCGTTACACAGCCGCACATTCGAGTGGACTTTCGTCATAGCGGCAGTCAATTTCAACATGTTAGGTGCTGATTTTTTGTGCTCACATGGTTTGTTGGTCGATCTTGCTAACAGACGCCTGGTTAATGCACTCTCTTTTTCTTCTATTCCCTGTACAGCGCGAGTGGCCCCGCCAACAGCACAAGCCAACATCACAGCTGCAGGTGGTAAGTTCCACACACTCCTCACTCAGTTTCCAGCACTCACGGTGCCAATGTTTTCAGCGTCCGTGGCTAAACACGAGGTGGAGCATTTTATTACTACCACCGGACCGCCCGTTTTTGCAAAAGCTCGGTGCTTGGATTCAGCTAAACTGGCCATAGCGCGCGAGGAGTTCGCCAACCTGGAAAAATTGGGCATCATCTGATGTTCAAAGAGCCCTTGGGCTTCACCGCTTCACATGGTCCCTAAAACTGATGGCTCGTGGCGGCCGTGCGGTGATTTTCGCAGGCTGAACAATGCTACAGCACATGACCGCTACCCAATCCCACATATCCAGGATTTTTCAGTTCATTTGGCGGGGACGCGCATTTTTTCTAAGATAGACCTGGTACGCGGTTATCATCAGGTCCCAGTCCGCGCTGAGGACATACCCAAAACAGCAGTAATAACTCCTTTCGGGCTTTTTGAGTTTTTGCGCATGCCGTTTGGGCTTAAAGGCGCAGCACAGACTTTCCAACGCATGATGGACGCAGTGTTGCGCGATCTCCCTTTCGTGTTCGTCTACCTGGATGACATTTTGGTAGCCAGTGCGTCCGAAGACGAACACGAAAACCACCTCACGGCAGTTTTCCGGAGGTTGGCGGAGCACGGGCTAATAATCAACCCAGCGAAGTGTCAGTTCGGGGTGGCACAGATTGATTTTTTGGGGCATCGCGTCTCTCCCGAAGGAGCAGTTCCTCTGCCTGACAAGGTGCGCACGGTGGCAAATTTTCCCCAGCCACAAACGGTCAAAGCGTTACAGGAGTTTTTGGGAATGGTGAATTTCTATAACCGTTTCCTCCCCCGTGCAGCGCAGCTCATGCAACCATTGTACGCTGCGCTTAAAAAAAAAACAACCCGCAAATAAAATCGAATGGTCTCCCAAGCGGGAGCGCGCATTCTCCGAAGTCAAAACAGCCTTGGCAAACGCTGCGTTGTTAGCGCATCCAGTCCCAACGGCCCGTATGGCGCTCACTACTGACGCGTCAGATGTGGCCATAGGGGCGGTTGTGGAACAGTATGTGGCTGGAGCCTGGCAGCCGCTTGCGTTTTTCAGCAAGACTTTGCGCGACAGTGAGCGTAAATACAGCGCATTCGACAGGGAGTTGTTAGCTCTCCATTTGGCTATTCGTCACTTCCAGTTTTGGCTGGAGGGACGCCGTTTCACCGCGTTCGTTGACCACAAGCCGCTGACTTTTGCGATGGCCAAGATTTCGGAACCTTGGTCGGGCCGGCAGCAGAGACAGCTGGCCGCAATTTCGGAGTTCACTACCGATATCCAGCATGTAGCGGGTAAACTTAACGTAGTGGCAGACTGCCTCTCGCGTGCCGTGGCTGCTCCAGCCCGCTTAGAGGTAGATTTCGCAGCTGTTGCCGCAGATCAGGGTAGCGGCGCAGAAGTGCGCGCGGCCCCAGTCCGCGTAGGGATAGATTACGCAGCCATGGCCGCGGAGCAGGGCGGCGACGCGGACGTGCGCGCACTCCAGTCTGGACCAACAGGGTTAAGGCTGGAGGACAGGGTGCTGCAAGATGGTATGCTCCCCCCCTAATCTGCGATGTTTCCACCGGGCGACTCCGTCCGGTGGTTCCGGCCTCTTGGCGCTGCCGCGTTTTTGACTTGATCCATTCGCTGGCGCACCTGGGGGTGCGCGCTTCGGTCAAAATGGTAGGGGAGAAATTTGTATGGCCGGGCCTGCGCAAGCAAGTTAGAGAGTGGGCGGCAGCCTGCATGGCCTGTCAGCGGGCCAAAGTGCATAGACACACGAGAGCTCCTTTGGAGCCGTTTCATATTCCAGCTAAAAGGTTTGATCATGTCCATGTGGACCTCGTAGGCCCCCTACCTCCCTCGCAAGGGTGCACACATCTTCTGACAATGGTTGACCGCACCACGCGCTGGCCAGAAGTGGTTCCCCTGTCATCAACCACAGCCAAGGAGGTGGCGCGTGCTTTTTTAACTGCATGGGTAGCGCATTTTGGAGTTCCGTCGGATATTATGTCTGACAGAGGCCCACAGTTTGTTTCCGAACTTTGGTCAGCGATGGCCCGCAGCCTGGGGGCAACGATCCACTGCACGACCGCGTATCACCCGCAGGCTAACGGGTTATGCGAACGTTTTCACAGGTCGCTGAAGGCGGCTCTCAGAGCGTCGCTTACGGATGCAAATTGGGTTGACAAACTACCATGGGTTCTATTGGGGTTGCGTTCTGCACCTAAAGAGGATTTAGATGCCTCCCCAGCGGAACTAGTGTTCGCACAACCACTTCGGCTGCCTGGAGAATTTCTCCCTGACAACCCAGCGCCAGAGTTCTCCTCGGCTCAGCGGTTGCAGAATAGCAATGGCCCGAGTGTCCTACCAGGCCCCGTTCACAACAGTTTTCCGCGTGTTTTTGTGCCTAAAGCTTTAAAAAATGCGGAGTTTGTTTTTGTCAGACATGATGCCCACCGCACAGCTCTGCGACCGCCTTACGATGGACCATTTAGAGTGCTAGAAACAGGTGATACGCATTTTTTGCTAGATTTGGGGGGCAGAAAGGAGATGATTGGCATAGACAAACTCAAACCTGCTTTTGTGATGGCTGACGAAACTGTGCAGTTGGCAAGGGCCCCGCGACGGGGTAGACCCCCTAGGGAGCATTCCCCAGTACACTCACAGAGATTGACTAACAGTTTTAATCACCAGACAGCAGCTCCTCAGCAGGAGGACGCCGCAGAGGAGGTTAAGCCCGCCTGCAGCAGATACAGCAGACGGTTGAGACCAAGACAGCATGTGGACTGATGTGTGGCGATTTTATTATGACATGCAATCTGTGTTTGTTTGTTCCATCTTAGACGTTTGGGGGTGGGGGTTATATGTGGTGCACATATGTAGTTTCACGGTCTCACATGTATATGACTGTTCATATTCTCTCATGTATATTCCTGTGTGCTTATTTTGGCTTCACATCTGAAGAGGAACAAAAGGTCTGGACCTCCTGGGGATAAGAGGAGGACGAGAGAGTTGGCCTTTTGATATGCAAAGAGATGGACATGAATGATTTCCTGACCACCCAAGTTTGGGTGGAAGAGAGAGGAACTGCAGGGGGGATGCATTGTGTTTGGGATTTAAAGACAATGGGATTTTGTACTTTGATGTCAGGGGTATAAGACTGGCAGATGTTGGGGTTTTTTCCTTCTTCTGCTTTTGAATGTTGGAGAGTGTGTTGTGAATAAAATGGAACCTGAGAAATAACTCTGCCTCATCCTTTCCACACAATCTCCACACTACAATATATTGATCTAGATGATTGTTGCTACCACTGCTAGCCTGCTAGCCTTTGTTAGCACAGCCGTGGCAGGAGTCTGTGGGTCCAATTCAGCTGCAGAGCCCCCGGTCCATCTGTCTGTGGGTGAGTGGCAGTCTCATTTTCAAACTAGTTTACTCTCCAATGCTGATACTTTTACTCCGGTGATGGCAGAATCTCAAGGTCTCACTATAAGCTCTGGCTAGCGCTATCCCTCGGACATGCGCATTTGTGCGTCTTCCACATGTTTACATGTATTGATTGGCACCGTGCAAAAAATTTGCTTCATGTTTGGTCTGAATGTACCTTTAGAACGATTTTTAAAATTATAATTTTATAGTTATCTTGAGGATGCTTTGTGTGGACAGCTTGGTATGGATGGCACTTAAATCAGGTAGCTCACCACTGAAGGCCTAGTTGTAAAATACACAGTTCAACACTGAGGTGAGGTAAAACATGCACTACAGCCCCAAACAAGAGCCGTGCCGAAAGGAAGCAGAGATGGACATGAGAGAAATACTCGCAACTAGTTGACTAATCAAAAAAATAGTTGTTAGATTAGTCGACTACCAAAATAATCATTTGTTGCAGCCCTAGTACATATCTGCCTGCGGCCGCATGCCCCCAGGATCCCAGCTGGGCCGAGTCTACCGGCACTGTGCTCCTACAGTCAGGGTTCTTGAGCTGTGGGTGTTCCCACTGCCACCGTTATAGCCCCTGGGAGGGGCCACTGAGAGCAGGCTTGATTTCGGTTGCAGATGGGACACCGCGCCAGATCTCCTCTTTCCCTCTGCCCAGGAGGGACTGGGCCAGAGAGCCACAAACCTCAGCAGACCTCTGCATGAGACGAGGGAGACCCACGGTTGGCGAAAGCAACAGAAGAGGGAGCCCTCCTTCTCCCCACGGGCCTGGAGTGACTTCGGCACCGCCGTTAATGGTCCTTCCATTTTATGAAAGCTTGCACAGGCATCATCCGCTTTTCCTGAAGTTTCAAACACATTCATGTCTGTGTGTTGCATTCGTGCACACTACATTAATCCATTCAGTTGATTTTTCAGCCGAGCATCATCTCTTCCCATTTGTTGTCTCTAAAATATCTAACTGGGCATCAACTGTGATTGATGTCTTCTTTATTACCAAGCAGCATTACTATCGCGTGCATTTTTGGTCACGCGCATGCCCTTTGGCCAGCTTAAAATCCGTCTTGAACAAGCTATCATGATCAAAGTTTACTTTAGATGATGCACCTCTGTCCATTAAAGGGATAGGCAGGAGTGCTTTGGATTGGATTATCCAAAGCACACCTCTGAATAATTAGACAAGCTTCTTTGCACCTTGCGCCTGGCAGAAAATTTGTTTTTACATTGCTGTGATAAGGAAATGAACTTGGAAATGCCCATAAATGTGTTCTGCGTCAGTGTAATTATGGACTGTGCCATTGCAATACAGCCCTTTATGTTATGCCATCTAATTACCTGTGCACTGTGCACCTGTTTTGTATTGTAAGGAGGAGACTCGTTTAAGAGAGATGTGGCACTGATGCAGTCTTGGCATTGGCATTTTAATGCATTTCATGACAATGCGCTTTTCATCAGGAGAAACTATGGGGTAAGCCCTCACATATTAGCTTGCAGTCGTGCATAGAAGCACAAAGTTACGTCTATGATTTTTTTTATTATGAATGTGAATTGCAAATTGTACAATACACTTCATTGTCTTTGAGAGTACAAGAGCAATATTACGGTAACAATTTAAATTATTACAATTATGATTATAATTATTATGATTTAAATGATCATATACAGTGATCCCTCACTTATCGCGGTTAATGGGTTCCAGAACCGACCGCGAAAAGTGAAAAACCGCGAAGTAGCGTCACCCCTAATGACGTCACCCATAAATAACACGTACGTTCATTCTCTCACTCTCTCTCTCATATGATACGTGTGTGTGTGTGTGTGTGTGTAAGTGTACATACATACGTAGATGTAAATAAAGTGTACATAAATATGTTTTTAGAACTCTTTTATTTTTATAACAAGATACGTAACTCAAGATGAAGATGATTTACTGCACAGGTTAATGAGAGCTTTACTGCTCCTCAGGTGACGCCTCATCGTCAGGTGCTAGAGGCGCAGCATCGTCGAGGGCAGCTGCAGGAGGCGGCGTAGTGGCTCGACGGGAAGACTATTTCGCACAAAAAGGCACAAGAGAACAGCGAAAAGTTTCACGCGGCGAGACTAGCGATAAAGAACAATGAATGCGGTCTTCCTTTGCTGGGTATGTCGGCAGGGAGAGAAGCTGGGTAAAACGTCTCGGCCAATCAGCTTGCGAGGTAAAACGTCGCGGCCAATCAGCTTGCGAGATTCCCGAGCAGTGAAGAGGTGGGCGGAGAGGAGTGGAGCGGTGGTCAGAGAGGTGGATTTTGGAGTTGAGCGGCTCTCCGTGTTGATACCTGATGTTCTAATGTAGTCTCCCTGTCTTCTGCTAGCGCCCGCCCATTTTTTCTCAATTTTGAATTTTTGATGAATATTTCTGAAAAATCCGCGATGCACTGAGGGCGCGAAAGGTGAAGCGCGACGTAGCGAGGGATCACTGTATACAAAAAGTGCATTGATGCTGAAAATTGACTGTGTGCATAGCGTTAATAAATTAACAGACAAAAGTGGCC
Source organism: Pholidichthys leucotaenia (assembly GCA_020510985.1). Classification (NCBI taxonomy): domain Eukaryota; kingdom Metazoa; phylum Chordata; class Actinopteri; order Cichliformes; family Pholidichthyidae; genus Pholidichthys; species Pholidichthys leucotaenia. The sequence goes on from CM035841.1 coordinate 283,811,350, forward strand.
ACATTATTGATAATCTGCTAATACATAACAAATATATGACCACAGTTATGCCACTTAAACTGTGTATGTCACCAAACTGCGGCATAACCTCTAGTGGTCAACAGTGGTAAAGATTTTTTTAAGAAAATATTCAGATCAGATGTCACAACTTTCCAAGGCTATAACTTGAAAGTGGTAAGAGATAATGGCTTACTGTCAATTAGAAAGATGTAGAATATGATCCAAAGTTTCAGATAGGAGTAAATTTACGCATCTAATTTGCATACAAGCAAACAAAGACATTTGTCACTTACCGACGTACTTTTGCGGTATTCTGGTCGCTATTTTGTCCTCTCCTGGTCATTTTAGCTTTTTCTCCTACATCCACAAACTGTTATTGATTATTCCACCTTTAATTTCGCTTTTATTCTGCGGCAATTTAACTTATATGACGACATGCAACCGGCGATTGCTTTCCAGTCACATGGCGCTTTGGGCACTGGCAGGTCAAATCAAAGAGCTTCACGCTCCTTGTGTTATAAGAACATGTAAACATCTACCTTCAAAAGCTAAATAATCTCTTTTTAGATTCATAGTTGGCAAATTCAGGACCAAATCCTCCGAATTCGCTCTTCAGTCTGCGATCGCGTCTGTCCACAACGATGGGTGCCTCCATATTGTTTTGTAATCTCAAAGACAACGAAAAAGAAGGATTTCTTCCTCTTTGGTGTATTATGTGTCATCCATGAGTCCTCCAATGCGTGCCTGCCACCTTGTGAATTGGAATGATCAGTACAAATCCTCAGTACAGCTGGGCAGTGTTTCTGCACGTCATATCAGTTGACAGGTGCAGTGCCGTGCTCTGCCACTAGGGGCACATGAAATTACACAGCTTAAGGGTTAACAAAACATAAGATGTAGTTAGGCTGTTATCAGTCTAGTGTGTGAGATTGAAATGGGTCGTCTAAACATTTTACCAATTGATTGCAGCTACTTAGCAAATGGCAATATTAGCATGCTTGACAATGACCAGGGGGCTGCTGAAAAGTTCATAGTATGGCTGTGTTGTCAGACATGTATATGTTGGACACTGCATATGTGATTTAACCTCACGATGAAGGAGAGCCACAGAGCTGCAGTCCCCTGCGGTGCGGAGCCGCAGAGCCTGGACCCCCTGCGGAGGACAGGGGACAGAAGACTTCCTGACCGCTGAGGCTCGAGAGGAGAGAAGGGGGAGTTATGTAAATAAAAGGTTGATGAATGTGAATAAAGGGATTTTGGTAGAGATGTGTGATTCCCCCTGCGAGGGAAATAGTTTGATGTGAGAATGTTTAAAAGGGAGAACTTTGGTGTGTTCACCCTCTTTGTTCGCTGCTCAGGAATGAGAGCAGACAGTGGGATGATTACTTGAAATAAACTGGAATTAAATGCAATTCGGTTTCGTTATTCAAGTCTCCCCACATTGGTGACTGACGACGTTGAGAATGACCGACGAAGGTCTCAGGGTCCCGGACTCACAGCGCTCAGAGCTGGCGAGCGCAGTGGCCGTTAAGCTGCCTGATTTCTGGCAGGATAACCCACGGTCGTGGTTTCTGCAAGCAGAGTCGCAGTTCGCGCTCGCAGGAGTAACGGTGGATGACACCAAGTTCCACCATGTCATCGCTAAACTGGACAACAGCACAGCTCAGTGCGTGCAGAGCTTGGTGGAGCAGCCACCCGCGACCGACAGGTACGGCAAGCTGAAATCCACCCTCATCAAGTTTTTCACCCCCTCGGCCGAAGTGAGGGCGAGGAGGATCCTGTCTTTGCTAGACCAAGGAGGACACAGGCCAAGCGCCCTGATGGAGGAGATGATACAGCTGAGAGGGTTGGACAACGATGATTTCATTTTTCAGTTCATCTTCCTCTCCAACCTCCCGACGCATGCGAGAAGCACGCTGGCCGGCAAAAAGTGTCACACCCTGGAGGAGTTCCGGGAGCTGGCCCAGGAAGCAGATGGGATCCTGGACGCCTGCGGCGGGCAAGCAACCACGGTGGCGACCCGAGACAGCGGGGAGCCAAAGGCGGCAGACCCAGACTGGCCGACGACGGCGGCGGCAGCACGGCCGCGACGAGGTGGAGCCAATGGTCCGGCGGCAGAGGCGCGGACACGACACAGCGGAGGAGAAGATCTCTGCTTTTACCATCGGAGGTTCGCAGAGAAGGCACGCAGGTGTGTGCCGCCCTGCAACTTCAGGAGTTCGGGAAACGGCAAGACCGGGGGTCGCTAGCAGCTTCAACCCTCGGAGAACGCAGCAAGCTGCTCTACATCACGGATGCGCGCTCCGGACGAGAGTTCCTCATTGACACCGGAGCCCAAGTGAGCTTCATCACCCCAACATACGCGGACCGGGTGGCTGGACCCCACGGTAGCGGAGCTACGGTGGCAAATGGCTCGAACATCAACACCTATGGGAGAAGGACCTTGCCTTTGTGCTTACAGGGCCGCACATATGAATGGACTTTTGTAATAGCGGCGGTGAGTTTCAACATGTTGGGCGCGGATTTTTTGTGTTCACACAATCTGTTAGTTGATCTTGCTAATAGACGGCTGGTAAATGCACTCTCTTTTTACTCTCTCCCCTGTTCAGCTCGAGTGTCCCCGCCACCAGTACAGACCCACGTCGCTACAGCAGGTGGTAAGTTTCACACACTCCTCACCCAATTTCCAGCACTCACTGTGCCCACTTTTTCAGCGACAGTCGCGAAGCACGGGGTGAAACACTTTATCCCCACGTCTGGTCCTCCCGTGTTTGCAAAAGCTCGGCGCTTGGATGCAGTTAAGCTCGCCATTGCGCGCGAGGAGTTCGCCAGCCTGGAGAGGCTAGGCATCGTTTGTAGGTCGAAGAGCCCGTGGGCTTCGCCGCTGCACATGGTACCGAAAGCCGATGGCTCCTGGAGACCGTGCGGGGATTACCGCAGGCTAAACAACGCTACGGCGCACGATCGTTATCCCATCCCGCACATTCAGGATTTTTCGGTGCACCTGGCGGGGGCGCGCATTTTTTCAAAGATTGATCTGGTTCGCGGCTATCACCAAGTCCCAGTCCAACCGGAGGACATTCCTAAAACAGCGGTAATAACCCCGTTCGGACTTTTCGAATTTTTACGCATGCCGTTTGGTCTCAAAGGGGCGGCACAAACATTTCAGCGGATGATGGATGCCGTGTTACGCGATCTCCCTTTCGTGTTTGTGTACCTCGACGACATTTTGGTCGCGAGTACTTCAGAGGACGAACACGAAACGCACCTCACTGCAGTTTTTAGGAGGCTGGGAGAGCACGGCTTAATAGTTAACCCAGCCAAGTGCCAGTTCGGTGTCGAGCGGATCAATTTTTTGGGTCACCGCGTCTCCCCGGAGGGAGCGGTTCCGTTACCAGATAAAGTACACGCGGTAGCGGATTTTCCCCGTCCTCAAATGGTCAAATCACTACAGGAATTCTTGGGGATGGTGAATTTTTATAACCGATTCCTGCCCCACGCAGCTCAAATCATGCAACCGTTATATGCCGCGCTCAAAAAACAAAAACCGACCCAGGCGGTCAAATGGTCCCCGGAGCGGGAGCGCGCGTTCACAGAGGTTAAAAAAGCCTTGGCTGACGCTGCGCTCCTGGCCCACCCAGACCCTGCAGCACGTATCGCGCTGATGACAGACGCTTCAGATTTAGCCATAGGGGCTGTTATTGAGCAACAGGTAGCCGGAGTTTGGCAGCCTTTGGCTTTCTTTAGCAAATCTTTAAGCGCGGCTGAATGAAAATACAGCACGTTCAACAGAGAACTGTTGGCGCTGCATTTGGCTATTCGTCATTTCCAGTTCTGGCTGGAAGGACGGTGCTTCACCGCTTATGTGGACCACAAGTCGCTCACATACGCCATGGCCAAAATTTCAGACCCGTGGTCCGGCAGGCAGCAGAGACAGCTGGCCGCAATCTCGGAATTTACCACTGACATTAGGCACGTTGTGGGCAAATTCAATGTAGTAGCAGATTGTCTCTCGCGCGCGTTCACGACTCCAACACGCGCAGAGGCAGAACGGGCCACCGTGACCGCGCTGCAGGAGAGTGGCACGGTGGCGCGCGCAGCCCCGGTGCACGTGGGTATAGATTACGCAGCCATGGCAGCGGCGCGCGCTCCAGTCTGGACCAACAGGGTTAAGGCTGGAGAGCAAGTGTTTACAAACCGGTATGCCCCCCCGATCTGCGACATGTCGACGGGGCGCCCGCGTCCGGTGGTTCCGGCCACGTGGCGCCGCCGTGTTTTTGACTCGGTCCACTCACTGGCGCACCCGGGGGTGCGCGCGTCGGTAAAACTGGTGGCGGAAAAGTTTGTTTGGCCGTGCCTGCGCAAGCACGTGAAGGAATGGGCAAAAACCTGCATTTCCTGTCAACGGGCCAAAATTCACAAGCACACAAGAGCCCCGTTAGAACCGTTCCGCATTCCGGCCAGAAGGTTCGACCATGTGCACGTCGACCTTGTGGGCCCCCTACCGGCATCGCAGGGGTTCACGCATCTTTTGACAATGGTGGACCGCACCACACGTTGGCCGGAAGTGGTCCCACTTGCGACGACCACGGCCACGGAGGTGGCTCGCGTTTTTTTAACGGCTTGGGTGGCGCACTTCGGGGTTCCGTCGGACATTACGTCCGATAGAGGACCGCAATTCATCTCTGAGCTGTGGTCAGCGATGGCCAACGGCTTAGGAGCCAAAATTCACCGCACTACGGCTTACCACCCTCAGGCTAATGGTTTATGCGAGCGTTTTCATAGGTCTTTGAAGGCAGCACTCAGAGCGTCGCTCACGGATGCAGATTGGGTAAATAAACTGCCATGGGTTTTATTAGGGTTGCGTTCTGCGCCTAAAGAGGACTTAGACGCCTCCCCAGCGGAGCTGGTATTCGCACAAACTCTGAGGCTGCCAGGCGAGTTTTTACCAGAGCCCCCAGAGCCCCCACCTCTCTCTGCTCTGGGACCGTTAGTTGGCACGGGAGCAGACACGCTCCCGGGTCCGGTTCATCACGCTTTTCCACGAGTTTTCGTCCCCAAGGCTTTGAAAAATGCCGACTTCGTTTTTGTCAGGCGCAAAGCCCTAAAAGCAACGCTCAAACCACCTTACGAAGGGCCATTTCGAGTGCTGGAGGCAGGTGATAAGCAATTTGTGCTAGATTTTGGAGACAGAAAAGAGACAGTCAGTATTGACAGACTAAAACCTGCTTTTGTCATGAAGGACGTGTCTGTACCGGTCGCAGTGGTGCCTCGACGAGGCAGGCCCCCGCAAAGGGCAAATAATCACTCTCTTCCTCAGTCAACAGAGCCGAAGCAGAAAGGCACCGCAGGCAAGGCGGGGCCAACTCACAGCAGATTCGGCAGACGGCTGAAGCCCAAGCGGCGCACAGACTGAATGTTGGTGTTGATTATTCAGTAGTGAGTAAGGTGTTATTAAATTTTAGGAAATAGTCTGTTCTTCATCGTTTGGGGGGGGGGTTATATGACTGTGTTGTTAGACATGTATATGTTGGACACTGCATATATGATTTAACCTCACGATGAAGGAGAGCCACAGAGCTGCAGTCCCCTGCGGTGCGGAGCCGCAGAGCCTGGACCCCCTGCGGAGGACAGGGGACAGAAGACTTCCTGACCGCTGAGGCTCGAGAGGAGAGAAGGGGGAGTTATGTAAATAAAAGGTTGATGAATGTGAATAAAGGGATTTTGGTAGAGATGTGTGATTCCCCCTGCGAGGGAAATAGTTTGATGTGAGAATGTTTAAAAGGGAGAACTTTGGTGTGTTCACCCTCTTTGTTCGCTGCTCAGGAATGAGAGCAGACAGTGGGATGATTACTTGAAATAAACTGGAATTAAATGCAATTCGGTTTCGTTATTCAAGTCTCCCCACAATAGGTTTAAAAGCTCATAGTGGTCAGATTTGACCAAATGTGGTTTATTTTTCAGCCGCAGGGATCCAAGCGTTGCAACACTGATGGAAGAAGTGTGTGGACCAAAGGGGAGACCATGTTGAAAAATAAACCACATTTGGTCAAATTTGACCACTGTGAACTTTTAAGGCCCCCCCTCGTAAAGGTGTGTTAAGATCAAACATGAAGCAAATTTTTCATGCGGTGCGAATACATATTAAGTTAATGTAAACATGCAGAAGACACGCACATTTACATCCAAGGGATAGCGCTAGCTGGTAATGGCCTTGAAATTCTGCCATCACCAGAGTAAAAATATTAACCTTTCGAGAGCAAACTAGTTTGAAAATGAGACTGACACTCACCTAGAGACAGATGGACTGGGAGCTCTGCAGCTGAATCAGAATGTTGGTGTTACTTACCCACAGACTCCTGCCACGGATGTGCTAACAAGGCTAGCAGGCTAGCAATGTCAACAGCCCATTATTCAGGTGAAATTTTGTAGACAGGGACAACTTTTTCAGATGAGTGTGATATATGGGAAACAGCATGATGCACCATGCTGCAGTTGTACGTACATATGCATGACATCATCATGCCGCAAGGTATAATAGCCAGCTACCCAGGGCTAGCCAGTCTCTTGTCTTGCTATCCACCTTTAGTACCACCCAGTTACCTCACTCTATGCTCCTTCCTAGCTGTTCTAGCTAACCGTTCGATAAAGTTAACTCAACACATGGACCTGTCTGCAGACCATTATTTCCAGACATAACGATTCGCTACAAGGAGAAACTTGGAAAACATCAAGATGGAAATGCTGCTGACACCCCTGCCACCCTTCCTCGCTTCGCCCGGTGAGCAGCCTATTCCTTAGTCATGTTGGCATGAGTTGTTTGAGACGTTCGTGTCTGCCATGGACCTAGCTAAAATTAGCAAGCTAAGGCTACATGCCATGCTAATTCACTGCTTAGGCAGTGAGGGACAGTGTGTCTTCAAGACACTCGGACCTGCAGATAACTATGATCAATGTGTTGCTTTGTTAGCCGGACATTTTGCCACCCCTGGGAGCGTGCTAGTCAGGAGGATAAGATTTCGCCAACCCCGACAGCGTGTAGGTCAGTTGGTCCAACAATATGTTGCTGACCTCTGCTGTCTGGCAAGCACATGTAGGTTTGCACAACTGGAAGACAAGATGGTGCGGGACCAGTTAGCGGAGCACACCACCAACCTGAAGCTACGAGAGAAGCTGCTAATGGCACCGTATGACCTCCCGCTCTCCAGGGCGGTGGAGCTAGCGTCTCAACTAGAAGCTGCAGCTCGGCTAACCATCCAACTAGGAGCCTCCAGCCCACGCTTCCCACACTTCGCTCCCCTAAAACAAGCTGTTACCCTGGCTGCTGAGCCCGATGACCCCATGTCCTCCCTGGAAGACCCCGAAGTTAATATTGTGGGATGACAGGACAACAAAGCATGCTGGCCATGTAGTAACAGTGGCTCTCCCTCACACCGGACACGCGCATCTGCCTGCCCTGCCAAAGGACACAAGTGCCAATGCTGCGGTTAGCTGAACCACTTTGCCAAAATGTGCCGCTCAGCCCCGGCAAGCCCGCCATCTAACTCACTCAGTCGGCCCAGTCCAACCACCATACATGCAGTGGACTCCAGTAACACACTGTACAAGTGGTGCACAGTGGAACTGGATAGCGGCAGTCTACCACTACTGCTGGACACTGCTGCCATGAGGTCCCTGCTGGATGAAGCCACGGTGAAGACGTTCTTTCCCTGACACCCAATTGAGACAGACGCAGTGGAACTGTTTGGGTATGAACATGCTAAAATCAGCATGGTACGAACCATCACTCTACAGGTTCGCTACAGGTCAAGAGCCTCCCAGTGTTCACATTTCAAGTGACGTGCCTTGGTGACAACCAGTGTTGGGCAAGTTAATAAAAAAATAGTAACTAGTTACAGTTACTAGTTACTTCTTTTCAAAAGTAACCAAGTTACTTACCAATTACTGCGTGATTAAAGTACCTAGTTACTTGGAAAAGTAACTTTCACTTTACTTTCAAATGCATACTTAAATCATTTTGCACACATAGCAAAATAATTTAATTAATGGATTACATTACGGGCTTATTAATGTCAGGCTGGAAACGGACTGTTCCAGACAGAGCTTTTAGAACATGTTCAGTCTGCTTTATCCTGCCTTGAGAGCTCTTATTGTGGGAAAAATCTGAAGAAAATCAACACAAAATTGCCAGTAATTTCCTCATTTTGGAGTGAGAAATTGGGTTTGTGGAGTGAGAGAGGGGAAAAGAGTAAGAATCATTCCAAAAGAGTGAGTTGGCAACACTGCATAAAGCTGTCAATGTTTCTTACCTTTAATATTATGGATTTAATCCGATGTGCAGCGATCCAAAGAAAATGTCCATTATAAGATAAGATAAGATAAGATAAGATAAACTTTATTGTCCCTCAAGGGGAACTTTATCTTGGGCTTGTCACCTGTGCTGCAACCACACAATCCCCACATACACAATGGATGTAGTACATAATAAATGAAATAAAACCCAATAAATAATACAAGTACATACATACATAAATATATAACAGCAGTCATTAAGAACAGGAGTTATAAGTGTCCCTGACCTATTTATCTGAGTTTAAAAGTTTTACTGACATTGGGATAAATGAGTTCTTGTATCTATTGAACCTGCACTTGGGGACTCTGTATCTCCTCCCTGAGGGCAGCCGCACATATTCATTGTTTAGCACATGGCTCATGTCACTGATTATTTTTTGAGCTTGTCTACAGGCTGCCTTGTTGGATTATCCACAATCCAAATGTCTGCTGTGACAGAGACATGATCCAGTCCCTTAAATTCCTTTTGGAGATCAAATCCATTTTTGAATAATCTTTATCTAGGTAGCAAGTAAACGTGTTTTAACTTCAGTGGATCACAGTCTCAGCTGTCTGATGGAAAGTGACTGTTATCAGATCTTCATTCTGTAACAACGTATCTGGCAATCAGTCAGTTTAATTCTTGCTGGGTCACAAACTGATGGATACCTGTGATTAAAATCCAGCTGTGGGTGTTCAGATAGCATAAATCCACTAACACGGTGCTAGCACAGCAATAGTTTTGTAGGACCTTGTTGCTGTTCTTAGGCGCTTCTGAAGATTGCAGTCGGCCTCAACCGCATTTAGCTTGCAACCCACCAATATGCATTTGTCCTTAACTGTGACAAAGGAAAAATAATCTGTCTATTTCCACAAAAACAAAGTAGCTTCATCTTTTTCCTCCGCTCAGTAGTGAACGGGCTCTTTGCAACAGGTTGACTGTCAGTTTGTATTTATTTGCGCTAAAAATATCTATCCATATTAATAAAATGAGTAATGCGAGTAATGCATCTGATCTGATCAAATTTCAGTAGCTAATGCATTACTGAATTTGTAAACAGTAATTTCGTTACACAGCACGTTACTGCAAAAGTAGTGGCGTAACAGTAACACGTTACAAAGTGACAAATTAACACGATACTCCCAACACTGGTGACAACATCCTGGGATGGGATCTTTTCCATGAGCTGGGCTTTTCCATCACAGATCACATGGGACTCTGCTTGACGGCTGATGGCCCGAGCCTGCTTCACCCAGAAATAAGATAAGATAAGATAAGATAAGCCTTTATTCACAACGGGGAAATTCCATGATTGCAACAGCACAGGGATAGCAACACTCAGAGCAACAATCAAAAAAAAACAAGCAAGCAAGAGCAGCTAATATACATATGTACATATTACTATAAAATATATATATACACACACACAGACACACAGTGCAGAGCATTGTAGCTGGATGGAATAAATATATGAATATGTAAACACACAGTGCGGAGCATTGTAGCTAGATGGAATAAATATGTGAATATATAAACACCCACAGTACGGAGCAATGTAGCTAGATGGAATAATATGTAGATATATAAACACACAGTGCGGAGCATTGTAGCTAGATGGAATAAATATATAAATATAAACACACCCAGTGCGGAGCATTGTAGCTAGATGGAATAAATATGTAAATATATAAACACACACAGTGCAGAGCATTGTTGCTAGATGGGATGAAACAGCACAACCGTCTACTTAGTTATCATACATGGTATGATTATGTGCCCATACATATTCTCACTCTCCATAGCGACCGGTATTTTCCTAGTTGTATGCCGGAGGGGACCATTGTGTAAGTCTATTGCATCTTTGCATTCAAAAAACTATTAGTTTGTTACGTCTTTTTGCTATCTCTGCGAGCAGCCCTGCTTAGGTTGTACAGTCTGACAGCTGTTGGTAGGAAGGACCTGCGAAACCTCTCGGTTGTGTACCTGGGATGATGTAGTCTGCTGCTGAATGAGCTCCTCAGTGCATTCAGTATGTCCTGCACAGGGTGGAACTCGGACTCCAGCAGAGATGACAGTTTAGCCACCGTCCTTCTCTCTCCTATCTCCTCCACCGGATCATAGGCGTAGCTGCTCAATTTTTCACACTGAACATTGACCGGAGCACTGAAGACTGGGGACTGATCCTTGCAAGGCATAAGCCTCCCAGAGCTGCCACCTCACTGCAGGAATTCCAGTCTGTGTCAACGCAAGACCCGGAAGATCGTGGGGTTCATCCGGTCACAAATGAGTCCACTTCACCTCCACGACCCTCAACAACCATGTCCTCCGTTAAACAGCACCCCAGCAATAACGCCGTTCACCAGCCACATAACGAGAAAGCAGCAGCACACCTTGAAGCAGAAACTGCCTTCACTCATGGTGCTCGATTGGGTTCGGATTCGCCGATTCAACGGTCCACATCAGCTGCAGATGTTCCAGTCATCAACATCACCACCATCACTGATGCAAATCGGCATGCAACTTGGACCAGCCACGTTTTTCAGATTACAGATGGGTCCCAATGGCACGCCAGCTGTCTGACAAAGGTAATACCACCACCTGCCCCGGACTAAGTAACAGAAACCGAGCCGATCCAGCCAGTGTGGGATCCAGACTGGGATTTTGCTGTTGAGCCAACCACAACTCCACCAAGGTGGCCCCTAGATTAGCCTGAGCCAATGCCGCTAGGGCTGCGACCACCCCGGGTTCGACAGAGGCCTCGCTGAACTTCGAATGGTCACTGACTCTAAAGTTCTGCTTTCCACGTTCAGTCAGTACATGGTTCATTCAAAGTGGCAGAATAACCCACATGACCATGCAGGTTAAATCGGTATTCTACCCGGTTACCCAGGTTGTAACAGTTTAAAATAACATTTTTTTTTCTGATGTCATGTTCAGAAATAAGTCTGGTGGGTCTTACAGCAGGTCCAGTCAAGTATATGTATGTTGTTTTACATTAGACAATGTACCAACAGTATTGTCGGTCAAGCCATATGTGTGCATTTCTCATATCACTGGCTTTAAGTTATCCCATGTGTGTGTACATACGACCAACTGTACGTTAGCCGATATGCTAGTGTTGCCTTGTTGTTTACTTGCTGTCCTTGCTAAGGCTAACAATGGATGTAGTTCTAAGCTTTTCCAAGGAGCGGGAGTAATGTGATATATGGGAATATGGGAAATGGCACAACGCACCACGCTGCGGATGTACATACGTACCATGACGTCATCATGCCGCAAGGTATAATAATCATCTCTTGTCTTGCTATCCACCTTTGTTACCACCCAGTTACCTCACTATGTGCTCCGTCCTAGCTGCTCAAGCTAACCATTCAATAAAGTTAACCTCAACACGTGGACCTGTCTGCAGACCATTATTTCCAGACATAACAGTGAGAACCCTGTTGGATAACTTAAACCTAAGCATGACGGTGTTTTGGGGATTTTGACAGCAGGGTGAACACAGCTGCTGAAGTTATAATGGCCACTCCACCCCTTCTGCAACTCACTCAGATGGTGAGTTCACGTCTATTCGCGTGTTTATATTGAGTTAAAATGTAATTGCCCCATGCGAAAAAATTGCTAGTTCACGTTTGGTCTGAACACACCTTAACAGCTGTAATAGCTTCCCATCTAATTTTACCAGACGGACAACTGCTGTAACATTCTCCACTTATATATGTGACTCAGTGAAGACAGAGTCTTTCATTCTCACATTTTCACAAGTTAATCTGTTCCCGTGTTGATGCTAAATAGCTAACATTAGCACTGTTAATTACCCTTATTAGTCCACTTCGGCTCAGCTGAACATCATGGAACAGAATAGTCTCTCTCTCTCAGAACCTGATTCTTGAAACATGGATTATACAGGAAAAATCTACAAACAGATGATTCACAGTGATTTCCTGACAGCAGAATCACGGTTAGCAGCAGCACTGATCCACAACCTGGTCTCCATTCACCTGAATTAACAAGGCTGCTGCTGTAAAACCTCCAGCATCCACTGTTCTCCTCACTGGTTTAAAGACCTCAGACAGTCACATTTTTTTATTGAACCAATCAAATGATTGTATGAAAATATTCAATTCTGCCGATTCCCGCGATTTAATATGTGTCACTAGCCTCCATAAATGACCTTATTTGGTCATAGCCCAGCCTTCACTTAGTGAGGCTGCACTAGCGCCATCTCTCGATTGGTGCGGGCATTAGTGACGTCACCCCAGGATTACAAAGAAAATGGCAGAACGAGAGCAAAGTGATTCGGACAGTGATTATTTTGTCGAGTTTGACGACCTCAATATAAATGATGAGATTGAAAATGAAGAATCGGATGATGAAGAAGTTTTGGGTGGTACTGAGGGGGGTATTCAGCCTTATTTGTTCGAGCCAGAGGGAGAGGAGGAAGACGAAACAGAGACGGGAACAGACCAAGTTGACGACGATCGGCTCGAAGATTTATCTTGGTAAAAGATGCTTAGAAATATTTTTTTTTGGCGACATGCATGGTCACACACTTAATTTTCAAACTAAAACTACCAATTGGTCACTCGCTGCCTTATTTGGCGACTTAGAAACATTTTCATTCGAAATAAATGGATAATCTATGTAAGCGATAATAGGTGTACTTTACGAGTTTCTCATGACATGTTGTTAATCATCATCATGTTAATACTTGTCTCAAAAGCTACAGAATTCTCTAATAAAGGCGCTTTTCCACTAGCCCAGCCCAGCCCCAATTAAAAACCCGACTCTACTCACTTCGGTTCGGTTCGGCCTCGGTTGCTTTTCAACTACTGCTGGCACACCTGCTGTGGGTGGGATTTGTTGAACAGCAGGCGGCGCCACACCCTCGTGACGTGAAACACGCGACCGAATCCTCCACAACAAACAAAATGGCTGATGACGAGGAGAGAAGGAAGGAGGAAGGAGAGAGGAATGACTGTAACATGAAACTGGTTAAATCTATGGTGCTGACTTGTTGTGCTCTGCACAATCTGTGTGAGAGTCATGGAGAGATGTTTGACACTACATTGGATGATGCAGTAGATGAACTAGTGGTGGCAGCGGCACAGAGAGCAGAGGAGCAGGGTGGTGATATTGTAGCGAACTCAATATAAGCACCCTACTTGGCTTGACAAGTGGGTTGACCCTATTGGCGACACAGGTAGAGTGCGGGACTCCGGAGCGGGAGGCGTGAGTTCGAACCTCCCGGTGGGACGTTGCCATGTTGAGCTGCACGTTACAATATAATATGAGATGCTGTGATGCAATACTTGTCTATTTCATCCACATTTATGTGCATACATATTTCAAAAATGTTTTTTGTAAATAAAATGTTGTGAACGGTCCATCTACCTGTCCTCTTGTTCATAACGCTTATCTGTTAAGAAGGTGCGAAGCCATCAGCCTAATGATGAGTCCACACTTCTGTTGTGATAATTGCTCACGCTGAGCGCTCTGACAGCCCCGTACGCTGTGGGGGTCACACACGACGTGTTCCTCCCCACACTCTCAATTTTTTTTCCCGTATATTTTTCTCTTTGGCGTACAGAAATGGCAATACGCCCGTATTTGCTAAAATTGCATTTTCCCCGTATTAAAATACGGCGAAACCGTATCACTTGACAGGTATGTAATTACATGCAGAAACACCGCACAGGCCATCTTCACAAAAATCCAGCTCGACAAGCCACTTTTGCTTAGGTGGAAATGCAAATTGAACTATAAATCATGTGCTGATACATGTCATATTTTCCCATGTAAAGGTCTCCCACTTTTACTTACAAATTGATTTTTAATTTTTGGGAAAAGGGAATATAAATTTTGCACTTGTTGGTAACAACAGTTGTGTGCAACAAAAACACAGTTGTGTATCCTTGTCCGATTTGTCTACTGTTATTAGTGCCAAATTTTTGCTAGATTCCTTCTTAATTTATTAAATTTTAACTGGTGATGCAACATTCAACTTACACGTACTTACCTTTATCAGTTTCATTCGAAATAAATGGATAATCTATGTAAGCGATAATAGGTGTACTTTACGAGTTTCTCATGACATGTTGTTAATCATCATCATGTTAATACTTGTCTCAAAAGCTACAGAATTCTCTAATAAAGGCGCTTTTCCACTAGCCCAGCCCAGCCCCAATTAAAAACCCGACTCTACTCACTTCGGTTCGGTTCGGCCTCGGTTGCTTTTCAACTACTGCTGGCACACCTGCTGTGGGTGGGATTTGTTGAACAGCAGGCGGCGCCACACCCTCGTGACGTGAAACACGCGACCGAATCCTCCACAACAAACAAAATGGCTGATGACGAGGAGAGAAGGAAGGAGGAAGGAGAGAGGAATGACTGTAACATGAAACTGGTTAAATCTATGGTGCTGACTTGTTGTGCTCTGCACAATCTGTGTGAGAGTCATGGAGAGATGTTTGACACTACATTGGATGATGCAGTAGATGAACTAGTGGTGGCAGCGGCACAGAGAGCAGAGGAGCAGGGTGGTGATATTGTAGCGAACTCAATATAAGCACCCTACTTGGCTTGACAAGTGGGTTGACCCTATTGGCGACACAGGTAGAGTGCGGGACTCCGGAGCGGGAGGCGTGAGTTCGAACCTCCCGGTGGGACGTTGCCATGTTGAGCTGCACGTTACAATATAATATGAGATGCTGTGATGCAATACTTGTCTATTTCATCCACATTTATGTGCATACATATTTCAAAAATGTTTTTTGTAAATAAAATGTTGTGAACGGTCCATCTACCTGTCCTCTTGTTCATAACGCTTATCTGTTAAGAAGGTGCGAAGCCATCAGCCTAATGATGAGTCCACACTTCTGTTGTGATAATTGCTCACGCTGAGCGCTCTGACAGCCCCGTACGCTGTGGGGGTCACACACGACGTGTTCCTCCCCACACTCTCAATTTTTTTTCCCGTATATTTTTCTCTTTGGCGTACAGAAATGGCAATACGCCCGTATTTGCTAAAATTGCATTTTCCCCGTATTAAAATACGGCGAAACCGTATCACTTGACAGGTATGTAATTACATGCAGAAACACCGCACAGGCCATCTTCACAAAAATCCAGCTCGACAAGCCACTTTTGCTTAGGTGGAAATGCAAATTGAACTATAAATCATGTGCTGATACATGTCATATTTTCCCATGTAAAGGTCTCCCACTTTTACTTACAAATTGATTTTTAATTTTTGGGAAAAGGGAATATAAATTTTGCACTTGTTGGTAACAACAGTTGTGTGCAACAAAAACACAGTTGTGTATCCTTGTCCGATTTGTCTACTGTTATTAGTGCCAAATTTTTGCTAGATTCCTTCTTAATTTATTAAATTTTAACTGGTGATGCAACATTCAACTTACACGTACTTACCTTTATCAGTGTCTACAAGTTCAAGCACACCTGTACAACTGCTTATAACGTAAAAAATGTACCCGTTCAAGAGAAATGGATTCCGCATTGCAAATTTGTTTAAAATAAAAAAAAAAAAACTACCAAGACGTTATGTTTCGTTGTGTTGTTAAAAATTAAATTACCATTAGAAGGCTATACACCTGACCTGATGAACAGCAGCATGTGGAGTGAACAGAGAATGGAATGTGTATGTAATTATTGGCTTTTCTCATACGGTGTCATAACAGATAAACTGCACGGCTGCACGGTGGCGCAGTGGTTAGCACTGCGGCAGCACAGTTTACCCTTGGCCGGGGGATTGTGGGGATCGTGGGATCGTGGGTTTGATCCCAGCCCCCGACCAACAGTGATCTGTGTGGAGTTTGCATGTTCTCCCCGTGTTGCGTGGGTTTACTCCAGGATTTCTCCGGTTTCCTCCCACATGCCAAAAACATGCATGTTAGGTTAATTGGCTGTTCTAAATTGTCCCTAGATATCTGTTTCCTATAGGCCCTTAGAATAGAGGGTTAGTATTAATGAAAGCGCTTTGAGTGGTCTTTGTGACTAGAAAAGCGCTATATAAGTGCGGGTTAGTTAGTTAGTTAGTTAGATAAACCAGACTTTTGATGCAAACAATACAATTTTATTCCAGAAGCAAAATTTACAAACAAAAAAACAGACTGGGCGATGACATCTCTGCGAGCTCTTCCCTTCGTAACGCAGCGTCCTGCTCCAGGGCTTCACGCGCATCTGCCCGCACATCTGCGGCCACCTGTCGCAAATGCTGCATGTACTCCTGATTCTTGCCGCTGGTCATGTTGCCGTTCCAAGAGCCGCATCTCTTCATCATGCATGTTGACCATCGCTAATGTAAGGTCAGCGATGGGAGTTGTCTGTTTTCGTCTTGCCTAGATGGAAAGACAGAAAGGCATGGTCGTTAAAACTGGATCACTACATATATTATGGAATTACACAGGTGAAAGTCTGTGGTGGAATGTCACTATTATATTATGCTTCATTGCTGTATATAAGCTGAACTGTCATGTTGCTGCCCCTCAGTAGAGCAGATTTTGCAACACGCAGGGTGCTGTCTTCGGCTGCAGCCCCCCTGCAAAACTAAAAAGGATTAAGATTAAGAATATGGATGGATGGATGGGTAATGTTTAAACTAGTTGCTTGTAGTGTGGCCGCAGAAATCTGAATGGGTTAATACAGTCAGCTGACGCGAAGCATTTCAATGAAGCATGTTGATTTCGATGGCAGTTCATGAGCTTTAGTTGTTTTTATAAAACAGGAATTACAGCACTTCAATCACCACACCTAAAAATGGTTGTGGAACACCGATAAGTGAAGACCAAAGAATAACCTTTTTGTACATTTAAAAAGACATTTTCAGTTAATTAATATGCAGCTACAGGAAATTGCATTAATCAATTTGGGACATAACTTGTTAGGCTCCAGCCTCCCCCGCGACCTGTAAAGGATTAAGCAGTAGAAGATGGATGGATGGATTTTCGACCCTGGTTTCCGCTGGACCTGTTTCAACCAAAAAAAAAATTGTGGTTATTGTGCCTTACTGGCACTTGAACGTGATCCAGATGGAGCTGGTGATGTGGAGTCGATCCAGCTGGCGCTCCGGCAGACGCACACGCAGACGCAGCGCCAGGAGAGTCTGGTGTGTCCATCATGTCCACTGAGGTGGACCCCTGTGATATGAAATGCGATTCTAGAAAGAAAATGCACGCAATTTAAAACTTAACACCAAAGTGCAACATGTACACAACACTCTAAAGTTTTTAACCGGAATACAATAAGCGTAATTCAGCGTTTTGTTCGCACTAATACTTAACACAAAGCAAGCGTGAATCTGCAGTTGGCTGCAAAACAATAGGCAAGCCTCAGTAACAACCATTACCCACAATCTAACAACCTTCCTATTTCTTAAAAACAGTGAGCTTGGCACAGAAAGGATAAAGTGGCGAAAAGATGCGCAATATCAAAACAACACTCACCATCCACAGTTTCCAAGGCCGTGACCGTGACATTGGGCCGTGTCGAGCCCAATGTCTCTCAGCGAACCACTTCCACTCCTTCCGATCCGCTCAACTTCGAGCATTGTGGTCCTTCACTGCTCGGTAATCGCTTTTCAGCTTTTTCAGCTTCTCCTGACACTGTTTGGCAGTACGGATGTGCCCTTGGGAACCCATCTGCTCGGACACCTGCTGGTATATTTTTTCATTTCGAGTAGATCCGTCTAACTCGCGCTGGATGCGATCGTCGCCTAAGAGACCCACCTGGTGGGTCTCTTCTTCGCTAAGGGGGTCACCATCATGCCCAAAGACTTCCAGCTGGCCCGCTGCATCCGCGGAGAGAGAGCTTAGACTTTCTGCTGCACATTCACCAGCCATAATGCTCTGCACTGTGTGTCTATATATATACATTTATAGTAATATGGACATATGTTTACTAGATGTTGTTTTTTCTTGCCTTCTGATTGTTGCTCTGAGTGTTGCTATCCCTGTGCTGTTGCAATCCTGGAATTTCCCCATTGTGGGACTAATAAAGGCTTATCTTATCTTATCTTATCTTATATAGAAAGAAAATTGCGCACCTCCTAATATATAATATTAGGAGTATATTATTATATAAGTATATTATACAGTATATTAATATAATATACCGTATTAAAGGGGCGCACTGTGTTCACTGGCTGAACAATTACAAATGGCGGTCGTGGAGTAAATTCAGCAGAAAAAGTCGCTTTCGTGACGTTACGACCTGACCAATCAGCGGCGACCAGTCTCTTAAAGTCATATCACAGCCATACTCAGCCCTACTCAGCTCGGTTAGACCCTGCCCTGGATCAGGTACTAAAAAAGTACCTGCTAACCGGTGCTGGGGCTAATGGAAAAGCGCCTAAAGCGGGCTGAGTGGTGGGATGTAGGGCTAAGTGAGGCTAGTGGAAAGGGAGAATGATGGATCATGTTTAAGAATTATTGTGATTCATTATTGTTTTACTATAAGTTTTCTTTCCAGTCAAAACTTTTTACATGCTTTTAATTTTTTCTAATCAAACTTCATAGACCAATTTACATAGCACTCCCACGAGCCATTAGTTTATTATAAGCATCTGATTATACCATTTTTTTGCACAGGTGCACTTGTGAGAAATGTAAGGTTATGCCAAAATCAAGTGAATGTCGGTGCTGCCAGGAGATATTGAAGGTGAAGGAGAAAATAGAAGAACTGAAGGGCTGTGGATACACCAATGATAAACTACCAAAGTGTATCACTGATCACCCAGGTTTTCGTTATGTCTGTCTTGACATCTGGGTTTTACAGACAGCTTATCTGGCCTACAGACAGCAATATGGTGATCAAGACGCAAGTCAACACGAGTGAGTTTATAAACAATATTTATTCATGTGATTTACTTTTCCAGATGAATTATGAACAAATCATTCAATACATTTAATAATCAATGCAAATGATAAATTTAATAATGAAACCCAATATTTTTCAGGCGATACAGATATATAGCCTACAGGCAACTGGTACGGTGGTGTTGGGGATTTCTTGGGAAAGAAGTGAGGGTTATGTTGCCTGCCTGTGCTGTGAGCCTCATCAGAGAAACATTCCCATCTGATCGATACAAGGGATTTTGCCTACCAAGATTAGATTTGTGAACAATGATATGTAAATAAAGTTTGGTAAAATCATATATTGAGTTTATTAATGTTCATATCCGTAATCGCCGATTTTAAGACGTAAACATCAAGTGTTGCATGAAGCAAAACACAGCAGTGGCCGCCGACCATGTGCGTGTGTTTGGCTGGGGTGACGTCACACAGTCAGTGGCCTACTTAGCCACTGATCGCTTGGCTGGGTCCGCCCGCTCTCGAAGACAGCATACTTCAAGAGCGCATTGTCACCTTATGCGACATTCGTTGACACCAAAACATGTGCGGTTCGCCTTAGCTCGTCTCAGACAACAATTTGAGATATGAATTAGCGATATTGAATTTTCGTCTGTCCGAGGTCTTTAAAGACACAGACCATCCAGTGTCTTAGACTTACACACGTGGACAGAATTGTTGGTACCCCTCTGCAAATGAAAGAAAAATCCACAATGGTCACAGAAATAACTTGAATCTGACAAAAGTGGTAATAAATAAAAATTCTATGAAAATTAACCAATGAAAATCAGACAATGCTTTTGAATTGTGGTTCAACAGAATTACTTTAAAAAACAAACTCATGAAACAGGCCTGGACAAAAATGATGGTACCCTTAACTTAATATTTTGTTGCACAACCTTTTGAGGCAATCACTGCAATCAAATGATTTCTGTAACTATCAATGAGACTTTGACACCTCTCAGCAGGTATTTTTTTTTTTTTTAATTTAAGTTTTTGTAAAGGGTATACAGGTCGTTACAGCAATGCAGTGTTTACATTTTCATCACATGTTCCCTTATTTTCTGATATCTGACAACATTGGAAGATTAATTCTTACAACACCCCTTATTTTTTTTTTTTTTTTAAAGTGAAAGAAAAAGTGAAATTAAAGAGAAAAAAAAAACAAAACAAAAAACAAAAAAAAACCAAACAAACCAGTAAAAAACAAACAAAAAGAAAAAGTAAGTAAATAAAGATAAAAGAGCATCTGAGTAGCATTGGAACAAAGAGCAGAACCATTATTGAAATGGTATTTGTCAAAGATTAGATCTAATGGAAGACACATATGCGGTCCAGGGTTGCCAAAAGTTCATGAACCCATCCATGTCCTGTCTCAGTGCGAATGTCAACTTTTCCATCGAGTAAATGTCTTGGATCACGTTAGTCCAATCTTCAGGTGTAGGACAGTCCTTCAACATCCATTTTTTAGTTAGAGCTTTTTTGCTTGCCAATATTAAAACATTGAATAAGTATTTTTCTCCTCGTCTTTCCAGTGAGTCCGGTAGTAAACCCAAATACAAAGTTACAAAAGAAAAGGGAACTGTAATTTTGAATATTTTCCCCAATATTGTCTGTACATTGGTCCAATATTGGTGGATAACTGGGCATGACCAAAACACATGAAAATGATTTGCAGTCTTTTCACCACACAAGCGCCAACAGTTCAATCCCTTATGGGTAAATTTGATTTGTGCAGGTGTTCTGAAAAATCTTGCCAAGTTTTTCCATCCAAATTCTCTCCACTGCAGGGATGAGGTACTTTTCCATTGCTGTTTATTTAGCTTTTCCCATATTTCCAGATGTAAAGTGAAATTCCCCTCTTTTTCCCATCTCTCTTTTATATAAGATGTGTTGTCTCCTTTTAAGTCTTGAAGACCTTGGTATATTTTAGAAATGTATCTGATCCCTGGGATCCCTTTATATGCCATTAAGAAGACCTTCAGAACACCTGACTGGGCCCTTTCCAAAACCTCCTTTTTAAGTATATTGTTTATGTGGTGTCTAAGCTGGAAGAACCTGTAAAGGTCTTGATTTATTAGGCCTTGTTTTTTCAAATCTTCAAAACTTCTTAAGATTTGCCCTTTAAAAAAATCGTAATATTTTATCAGCCCCTTCTCCTTCCACTTTTTAAATCTAGTGTCTGTTTTATTAGGAGTAAAGTCCTGATCATAGGCGATCCATTGCAGAAGTCGATAGGGCTCTTTAGTTTGATTCTCTCTGACTATCTTAAACCAAATTTTTAGCGGGGTCTCTATCCACGGGTTAGTGTTATTCAAAAGCTTAGGTAAGACATTGTTCCCTATTATCGCCTGTAGGGGGATGTCACTTGTTATTTGGCATTCGATCTCCTTCCATTGTGCAGAGTAGACTGGGTTACATATCTCTACTAAAGTTTTAATTTGTGCGGCTTTAAAGTAGTCCCTGATATTTGGCAGCGCGAGCCCACCTTTGTCTTTGTTTAGCTGTAGGGTTCTAT